>OV743319.1:8027500-10527500 GCA_928268935.1 Lasiommata megera | reverse complement strand
GGCACGACGTCGTGTAGAAATCAATTAGGAGTATGAGTTTACTATACTCCTAACAGGTTAGCCCGCTACCATCTTAGAACGCATCATCACTTGCCATCAGGTGAGATGCAGTCAAGGGCTAACTTGTGGTGAATAAAAAAAAAACTCATATATATAAATGCAGAAGTTGGCGATTAACAAGTATAAATATCGTTGCTTTAGTGATCATCTATTTATCATCGTTATATAAAGCGATGGTCGGTGAAAGTAGGTTATCGATCTCATATTGGGATTTAAAATGTTCATGTTCGTGTTCCGACTTACTTTATTTACAGTGGCTCCCTGTTACTCCTTTGATGTCGTCAATTCTGTATTACAAACTTTGGATTTGACATTTGACACCACAAATTACATTTCGTGCGTAAATATTATTCAATGTGATAGGGATTTAGGGCACTGGACGTCCTTGTCATGGAGGATACAAACAAACCTTCTAAAATACGATAACGTCACGCTTGTCATGTTTTCTTTTGAAATAAAACAAATGAAGATTATTAAAATCGACTTAAAAGCCTGCAGTTATCCTATAGAAACTACAAGTCAAGATATAACGTGACCGGCCGCAAGGGCGACATGTCAACCATTAGATACCTTTTACAACGCGGCTTTTTTTTTTGCAGCGGAATGCAAATGTAATCGAAAGTCTAAAGTCTTTCAGCTCTAAAACAGTTCATGTTAAATGGACTTGACATTACGACTTGAACTTTGTTCAGCAGGAATTCATGTACGCCGCTCATGTCACCTAATAATATAAATACAAAAGTGTGTTATTGCTTTGATCTTTAATCACGGAACAACAAAGCAGAAAATTACGTAACTTATTTACATAGTACATTGCATGCCACATTTCATGTTCGTGTGTTCGTGAAAATGCACATTTCCTGTAAAAGAACCTATAATCTACAGTTAAAGCATCATTCTATTAAAGTCTCTCCATGATTTCCACGTTTCTATATTCGATATTCTCATTGTGATTTTTTTTATACACCACAAGTTAGCCCTTGAAGGCATCTCACCTGATGGTAAGTTATGATGCGGTCTAAGATAGTAGCGGGCTAACCTGTTAGAGGTATGGTAAAACCATACTCCTGATTGGTTTCTACATGACATCGTGCCGGAGCGCTAAATCGCTTGGCGACATGTCGTTTTCGGTAGGGTGGTAACTAACCACGGCCGAAGCCTCCCACCAGACCAGTCTCGAGCCGATCGAACCCAGGACCTCCAACTTTAAAATGCAACAGCGCACGAGCTGCGCCTCGGAGGTCGTCATATTATAGTTCTAGTTTTCTATAATATTTTTTATTTGTGTTTTCAGAAATATCTATAAGATAAGAAATACGTACGTAAATTTCGTATCATTATTAAATCTGTTTTAATTTCTTTAATGTTTTTCTTATTTTCGTTCAGAGCTCTCCAAGTAGGTAGATACTTATGTAGGTTTTGTAAGTCCCATTATCAGTACGTGCGATCTTAGTTGATCTGAGGCACGGTAATATTTATATAATATTACCGTGTCTGAGGTATTAGGAACTACGTCATTAACATACGTTAGTGCGCGAAATATGTAAGTTAAGTCTCGGAGATATAGCTTATACCCGATGCCGTCCATCACTCACACTACGGTTCTCAAGTTGGCTGGTGTGCTGTTGTTCCGGCACACCTCTAACCGGCGAAACTGGGCACATCGTGCCCAAGGAGGGTCTGCTGCGGCGGACACCCTCTGGTGGAGTTGCGGTTGTATGCGAAAGCTTTCCCGTGACTCCACCATACAGCGGTGAGTAGGAACACGTGGGGGTTTTAGTCAGTAGGAGTCTGACATAACCTCTGTGCCTCCCCGTGGCGCAAAGGTATCCATGATTTTTACCCACGATAAAAAAAAAAAGCTTATACCCGATAAGTGTTCTACGAACTGTACCTGACACGCTAGCGGGCTGTATTTTCTTGTACAAATTAAAACAACATAAAGCGTTAATTGTCCGTTGTAGTAAGTGCTAAAATTAAATTGAGTACCGACTTACATATTATGTGCAACATAGTTACAACGTGTAATTCTATCGTGTGCTATCAAAGAATGTTTAATATGTTTCTTAACGGCAATTACTTAGAAATACCTATGTAACTTCTGTACAATGTGTACCTATTACTTGCATAGATTTCAGATAGACGTGCTTTTAATATACTGGCAGCTATCACCTGTTTTTTTGCCATTATATGTCTCATTCTATTAAATCATTTATTAGGTTTGCTTTAAAAGTTTGTGAGGTTTATTAAATTGTAATATTTTTAACGAATTATCTTCATTAACGATGGGTAGGTAATATTAACTGCCTTGTAAATTATTTCTTATATCATACTAGTCGATGACGGCGACTTCGTCCGCGTAGGTTAGGGGTTTTTGAAAACTCCTATGGAATAAGCTACCAATACGAGGAAGTTGGCTATGGCAAGCTAAAGCTATAGTTATAGGTCATCGACGCGAAATTCAGATTTTAATAAATCCCGCGGTTAATGTAACGGGATAAAAGTATCCCATGTCCGTCTTCTGGTTCTAAGCTACCTCCCCACCGATTTTCAGCAAAATCGGTTCAGCCGTTCTTGAGTTATAAATAGTGTAACTAATACTACTTTCTTTTATATATATATATAAAAGAAAGTAGTATTAGTTACACTAGATTTGTTATATGTATACTTAGTTAGTTAATTTATAATGACTTTTACCCTGGCTCGCTTTTGAGATGAGAAGAGGTGAGTTGGACGCATTCGGGAATTAAATAATTGTTTATCGACAATATATGTATCTCTTAGTGAACAAAACAGTTAATTCCTTTACTTATATACTTAGGTACTTTTATATTATTTACTTTTCGGGATACAAATCCTGCCCCAGAAAATCAGCTATGCAATATTTTATTACATTTAAACAATAGTTCACATAGACATACAGACGGAAAAAATGAGTAACATCTGTTTAACGTGCTAAATCGATACTATAGCTTTTTGTATCGAGTTTTTGCTCAAAATATTCGAAATTTATTAAATGTTCATTTTATTATGAGTACCGTTGTAGTAACTACCTAGGTAAATACATATACATATATATGTATTTATAGTGTGATATGAAAAAGGTAAAATATATTTGCTGTAATACGGCTCGTGGCGGTATTTTTATTTAATTAGATAATGAACCGTACGTTATGTAAGTGGAGGTCAGTGACTATGAATTTTTATATCTATCAAACGCGTTATAAAATGTTTTAAAAGATATTGAAATCCAAAGGGCAATTCTTTTTCTTGCGACCCTCAGTAATGATCAATGAGGTAGCGGCCATCACGACCCAGGATCCAATTTATTCAATTTCTTTATTATTCGATTAAAGTTAATGTATCTTACGAATGTCATTAACAATTATATAATCTGTAATGTAATCACAGATATAAATAATCATCATCATCATGAACAACCCTTTACCGGCTCACTACAGAGCACGGGTCTACTCTCAATATGAGAAGGGTTTGGCCATAGTCCACCACGCTGGCCATGTGCAGATTGGCAGACTTTACACGCCTTTGAGAACATTATGGAGAATTCTCATGGTGTGCATGTTTCCTCACGATGTTTTCCTTCACCGTTGAAGCAAGTGATTTTTTTTAAACGCACATAACTCCGAAAATATAGAGGTGCATGCCCAGATTCGAACCGCCGACCTCTGATTAGGAGGCTGACGCCCTGACTATTACGCTATCACCGCTTCCGCAATAAATAATAATACATTATTTAAAAAAAACAGTAATAATAAACTTAAAACTATTATGAAAAAGTCACATATAAAAGAACTCATATTCATAAAACAACTCATAAGTTTAATAAGATAGCTCTTAACACAATTTTAAGTAGCATGTGAGATGGTGATAATAAAAAGAAAATTTATCTGGCTAAATTTTGTTGTGGGCTCCTTCTTAGACCGGGGCGCGCTTGGAACCCTCATAGCTTTAGTTTTAAAGTTTACGAATGTAGTTATCACCATAACTTCACGTATAGAAATAATGAAATGAACG
The DNA here is from genome assembly GCA_928268935.1 of Lasiommata megera. Classification (NCBI taxonomy): domain Eukaryota; kingdom Metazoa; phylum Arthropoda; class Insecta; order Lepidoptera; family Nymphalidae; genus Lasiommata; species Lasiommata megera. Next base: position 10,523,405 of record OV743319.1, on the reverse strand, counting down.
ATTCATAGATGCCTGTAATAGGTTTATGTGAATAAAGCTATTTTTGATTTAGATTTTTTGATTTTGGTACTTTAAATGTGTTAATCTCTAAAGGCGTTAAATAAAAGTTGTTCATGATGCTGAAGAAGAGCATCATGAAGAAATTAAGTAACGGAGATAGTAGGTACTTGTAACGCATAAGTTAAAGTGGTTAAAAAACCTACGGATTCTTCTACGTTGTATTTGCGCTATATTAGCTAAGGAGTCTTGCCAGAATGCCATTCTTGTAGTCTACCTACATCCTGACCATACCTGATCCTGTTTATTCATAAAATACCAAGTACATAGACTTTTTATCTATTGAAAGCCGGTCGATACATAAACAACTGATATACAATAAAATGTAGATTAGAGGAAGTCAAACAAGTCGGAAGTGATTAAATCGTAAATGCGCAATTATTACGTGTCGAATTTCCCTCTCAGAAAAATAACTTGTAATTTTACATCTATGTATGGCCATAGGAACCCACAATGAAAGAGCAGGCTTGAACAACTGAAGGCTTAAGGTAAGCGCACACGAGGACAAACTTCCACGTACTTGAACTAGGTATTATATATTCTGTGGCATTTGGTTTGCACTGTATATAATTATATATTTCTTGGGCTACGGCCCGATACGAATATGTTCCGCCTAAGTATACTGAGAAGTATACCAAGGTTATGCCAAATGAAATAAGACACTCTTTACTCGTTTATTAGATACTGTAAAGTTATACAACATGTAATGGCTGGATTTTACGCAAATAAATTTGAAAATGGAACAAGTATTCATATTGAATATTTTTGTAACGGTATTTTTTTTTAAATAGACTGAAAAATAGACAAATAGGTAGACGGAGACAGAACAAAGAGCTCATTCAATTTAATATTCGATTTACGATTTAAGTATTAGGTGCAAAGAGCATACAAAAACAAATGGCTGCCATATTTTCCTGCAAGATAGGTCATCTCGTGGCTGTAATGCTTGAAAAAAAAAAGAAAATTGAAAATAACTAAGATAATGATAGATAAGATATGTGATAGTTTCAGCAGGTTTTCTTCTTGATTTGACAAGCGTCCGAAGTCAGTACTTTCTATGCCATCCAGACAACGCCGCCCTACTGCCGGAGTCATTAATTATTTTAAGTAAAAAAAAATAACTATCTAGTATCTTATTACTACTATTCACCCTCAAAATTCTACTAACATACTGACATTGTTATATTGAAAGGTAAGGTTTTTTTATTAGTAAATGGCAAACGGCTTAAAATAAAAGATGCGTTAGCTAGTATATAAACTATAAGATTTATAAGATACCTATGAATTAAATAAGTGTCTTTGATTAAAGGAAAAAGTATATACTTAGGTATGTGTCCAAGGTGATCCCTTTAAAGATCAATATCAGGAGAGAAAAACATCTACATTTTAGCGGAACAGCATTGGTCTGTGCTAAGAGTAATGAAGAGATGATAGGAAAGGTTTTGCAATAAAAATCTGTCGATCCCTGTTTGTGCCCTCTCCCCTTTGCTCTCCCTTAGCGGTAGAACGTTAATAGGCTGCTACTAATGATGATGATGATATGATCTCTAAACACATTCCAATCTTAAGGCATGGTTATTTATATTTAATACTAGTTGATGACGACTTCGTTCGTGTGTAAATCTGACGTGTACGTGTTAGATTTGACAGCCTGATGCAATAATATATCAGAGAGAAACGGATTATTTATCCGAGATAAAAAGTAGTTAATTTGCTATATATCCAGACTATGGTCTATCTCTATGCCAAATTTCATTAAAATCAGTTCCGCCGCTTTCGCGTTATTTAGAAATAAATATCCATCCGTCCAAGCTTTCGCACTTATATAGGTAGTACATGGTAAGATTATTTTTATTGTACATAGTAAATATAGTGCCTGTCGACATCTAGAAAATACCACACAGTAGTAGAATCTGAGGGCCTTGCGTAAGAACAATCCACAAGCTTGTTTTACATTTTATAATAACTATATTGCGGCGGATCGAATTTAAACTCGGTCTGACTTTTTAAAGGATTATTTAATAATAAATGTGTATAATAATAAATTAAAATATTTAAACAAAATAGTTTCGATGTTTTACATATCAATTATTTTTTCGATAACAAGTTTAAAGTTATTTAGTTTCAGTTAAGAAAAAGATTACAGTTAACAAAATTTCGTTTGACGAACATGAAGCATTTTGTTTCTAGCAAACAAACTGATTTTATCACTGATTTTACCACTAAATATACTAAAATAGCTTTCTCAATGTAATGCCATGTCCACCTGACCGTGATACTTTAAATATTTAATTTACAAAGTTATATTCAAAAATAATTTTAACGAAGCATATTTTAATCATTTCGATTTTGTCGTAACATGTTTGGTTAGTATAATTTTCTTATTGGAATAAAATAATTAACAAAATGGAATTCTCCTCTGAAAGCTATTCTACGATATTTTTAATCCGAGGTTTACCTTTGCGTTTGCTTTGTTTATTCACAATTAATAGTTTAATAGAAAAACTCACAAATATAAAATTCATTGCATTTTTGTCAGCGGTAGAAAAAGTGCTTTGTAAGTAATTTCGTTTTTTTAAATCAAATGAATAATAATCGATAGAACCTCGCGTGCTGGATGCTAGCTTTGTTCCAGATTTTTTTATTTTTTTTTATTTAGGCGATTCGTAGTTTAGGAGACTAGTCGTCTAGTAACATAAATTTTAAATTCTTCGCTTTTTTACACAAAAAAGTTTAAAAAAGCGAATTGTGTAAATTATGTTAAAATTTCAGTTGTTGAGGAAGGCAAATATATGTACACCAAACCTTATAAGGAACACACGCCTTCTTAAATACAGACATTAACTTTATGTATATTTATAGATAATTGACACGGCCATAAAAATTACTTACACAACTAGTAGTTTCGCCCGCGGCTTCAATACATACTAACCTATTAACCATTAATCATTTATTTCTAAGATATCAGACTGAAAAAGATTCTACGATTATTAATTATAATTAAGTTAAGTTAATCTTTATTTAATGTAGCTGTGATAGCCTAGTGGTTAGGAAGTCCGCCTTCTAATCAGAGGTCGGGGGCTCGAGTCCGGGCACGCATCTCTAAGTTTCGAAGTTATTATTATGTTTGTTTTTAATTAAACCTACAAGCCTGAGAGTTCTCCATAATGTTCTTAAATGTTCTTCTTAAAGGCTGTGAAGTCTGCCAATCCGCACCTGGCCAACAGCGTGGTGGACTATGGCCAAAACCTTCTCATATTGATAGGAGACCGTGCTCTGAAGTGAGCCGGCAATGGTTTGATCATGATTTAATCTACAAATTACCTACTATCTACTTGATTTTATACAAAGTATAACATTACCGACGACTTAAGCACTTGCATAACAATCTCTACAGAAGCAGCTTCGAAACAAAAATTAACAGAAAGTTTTTAATTATTTACTTAATCTGCGATCAATTGATTGCAGATTACAATAGATAACTATGTTCTGTGGTAACTTATACCAAATATTAAAAGTAAAATGCCTTGGTACGGTTTACCGGAGGCTGTATATAAATATAATAAACAAAAGGTTTATTTCCTATAGACAATAGAATAAGACAGGTAGACTTATGTATTGCACGTAGTCACACTTTTTGTTTCGGTAATTTAGCCAAACCAATTAAACAAATTTTTTGTCCTCTGTCACTGATTTTACTATTAGATACCGCCTGCGTCGTGCCTAGTGACACGCGCCTTTCACACTTGACTCTTTTAGAAGGCGATTGACATTCCAGCGAATCAAGTTCAAGTTGCAGTCATGTACAGAAACGTTGTTACATAGCTGCCGACGAAGTAAAAGTTGATACTGAAAGCTGAATAATGTCGCGTTGAACGTTTACCCGGATCAACGGACATTCACTTCCTGCGTGACGTAAGGTAACATTAAATTAATTAATTAAATAATTAAATACAAAAAAAAACAATTTTTACACCACAAGTAAGCCCTTGATGGCATCTCAGCTGATGGTAAGTGATGATGCGGTCTAAGATGGTAGCAGTCTCACCTGTTAGGAGTATGGTAAACCCATATTCCTAATTGGTTTCTATACGATAATGCTGAATCGCTTGGCGACTCGTCTTTGTCGGTAGGGTGGTAACTAGCCACGGCCGAAGCCTCCCACCAGACAAACAGTTTCTTACAGTTTAACAAGACAGATATTATGGAACCATATTGAAATCATATGACTCCGATCTACCATAATTGTATTCCTCATGTTTAAAAAATATATTGTATTATATCGTAAGCAAATGAAAAAATAAATGTGAAATGTGTTTATCTTAGTAGTTCAGCGAACAAAACAACTACCTTCCAATACGAAATCGGTGAAATCATGATTTATATATTTAACATAATGAGCAATTTTCTCACTAAACAAGTTCTGATTGGTATATTTAACACGCTTTTGAGTATAAAATAACGAAAGCAAGTAAAATTAAACGTAGCAAGTAATTTAAAATTTGTTAATTAAAAATAGAATAAGGTCGATTTAAAATATTCTGACGTCACAGTCTACTGGTATTAATAATAATAATAATAATATCATTTATTTGCCAGAATGTATGTACAATAGATGTTATTAAGCGATGTCAATTGGTTAAGAGGTCATTACATTCTACTAAATTAATAGTGTGCAAATTTTATACAAATTATTAACATTATGAAATATTGAATTATTAACATTATCAAATATTGAATGTCCAATTAAATTAAAAAAAAAAAAATACAATAAATTAGATGTCAAATAATTAATTATACATTAGATATTAATTTGTATCCATTAAATATTGATTCACGTCATAATACGATTTTTCAAGAAGGACAATATTCAATTGTTTTTTAAACATATTTAAATTTAAATTTTTAAAGTCCGTTGGTAGCTTATTGTATATTCTTACTGCCATGCCGCAAGCACTTTTCATATAAGTTTTATTGCAACGTTTTGAAACACAAAGCCTGTTGGGATATCGAAGGGATCTGCTGGTATTCACATCACAATTTCGTTTAAAATATTTCGGATATCTTTTAACAAATACGCATATGTCTCTTATGTACATACATGGCAGTGGTAGAATACCTAATTTCTTGAACAGTGGTTTACAGCTATCCAATGGCCCAACATTGCACATAGCTCGTATGCACTTCTTTTGAAGTCGGAAGGCCATTGGAGCATCAACCGAATTACCCCACAGTATCAGACCATATGGTATTGGTAGGATAAATCAAATTTGGGCACAAGACAAAGATTATACAGAACGTAATGACAAAATGAATTTTATTACATTAAAAATCAATTATCTTAAAAAAGCTTACTTGAAAATCATTGAATACATTGGTCATATCCTGTTTCATACGGGCAGAACGAACATAAATGGCTAAATATTCATATATCCACATCCGCTATTTATTACAGTATAACTGGTCGTCTTTTTGAATCCATTGCCACGAAATTATATACGATTCTACTCACTCTCTTTCAAGTTAAGGGCAGATTAATGGATAGAGGCCTAATAGGCTTAATCAGGCCAACTATGACTGCTTGAAGTGTACTGAGTACTAAATAGATCAAAGTTGCAGCCCCATGATTTATTATGATTCTTATAGACATTTTATAGATATAAACCCGGGCACGCACCTATAACTTTTTGGAGTTATGTGCGTTTTTAAGCAATTAAAATATCACTTGCTTCAACGGTGAAGGAAAACATCGTGAGGAAACCTGCACGCCTGGGAGTTCTCCATAATGTTCTCAAAGGTGTGTGAAGTCTGCCAATCTGCACATGGCCAGCGTGGTGGACTATGGCCAAGCCCTTCTAATATTGAGAGGAGATCCGTGCTCTGTAGTGAACCGTGAATGGATTGATCATGATGAATAGATTTTTACGTCTCATCTGAACGAGTGATCAAATCAAAATTGAGGTGATCCAAAGCATAGCTCGGAAAGTTACGAAGGTAAAGTGGCTATGGGCTGGGCAAGAACTGATGGACGTTTGAGTTTCAAGATGCTGGAATGGCGACCCAGCGCCGGTAAACGTAGCGTTGCTCGACCCCAACTATATGGACAGACTACATCAAAAGAGTTGCAGAGAGCTGCTGGAATTGAGCGGCCCAAGACCGTTGAACTCCCTACAAAATACTTCATCATGATCAACACATTGCCGGCTCACTACAGAGCACGGTTCTCCTCTCAATATGAGAAGGGTTTGGCCATAGTCCACAATGACCAGCGGGCCATGTGCGGATTGGCAGACTTCACACGCCTTTCAGAACATTATGGAGTGAGAGTAATCCAGGCGTGCTGGTTTCCTCACGATGTTTTCCTTCACCATCGAAACAAGTGATTTTAATTGCTTAAAAACGCACATAACTCCGAATAATTATAGGTTTTTGCCCGGGTTCGACCTCCCGACCTCTAATTTGGAGGCGGACGTCCTAACCGCTAGGCTATCACAGCTTCTATTCAAAATACTTAAATAGTGGTAATAGTGGTAAACAACAACATAATCATAAATTAAGTAATAATATAAATCAATGAACGTCTGTTTTAAAAAGCTTTTCATAGTCCACCTCTGTCATGTCCTTTAACTCATCAGGCTGATGAGTTAAAGGACATGACAGAGGTGATACCTTCAGTTTAAATAGCCATTCCATGTAACATGATTTGTTAATAAGAGCTGGTTTCTTTTCTACATCAACATTTTTCTATGTAATAGTCTCACTGACTGGTGGATATATATTATGTCTAGAAGTGGTCTTCAATCGATTGATATAATTATGATGATGATAAACGATTAGGCAATTTTACCAGCTTGGCGACTGGCCGATATCGTGCTGGAAGATCTCCACAAACGCACAGTATTTATCATTCAGTTCCTTTGTAGAGTATGTCCCTAACAATTCACGTGGTGAATTAATGCTGCTATAAATCATACATTTATCTTCGCACATAATATATTGCGAAGATGTCTATATTTGGAAAATTAAATTAATTGGGCTATAAATCGTGTAAATAATTTCGCACTAATAATCAATAATTTGTTTCTTCTTGAGCGCAACCTATTTACCATCATTGGGCATTGTAAGAGACGGTTCCAACCTGTTACCGCACTGTGTTATTATCTTGTCTTAATCGTACATTATTAAAAATAATACATACAAACATCCATAACGATAACTGTTCGTTCTTTCCTGCAGATTGCTTATATATATTGATTATAGCTGTGATTGCCTAGTGGTTAGGGCGTCAGCCTCTTAATCAGAGGTCGGCGGTTCGAAACCTCTAACTTTTCGGAGTTATGTGCGTTTTTAAGCAATTAAAATATCATTTGTTTCAATGGTGAAGGAAAACATCATGAGGAAACCTGCATGCCTGAGAGTTCTCCATAATGTTCTCGAAGGCTTGTGAAGTCTGCCAATCCGCACATGGCCAGCGTGGTGGACTATGGCCAAACTCTTCTCACATTGAGAGGAGACCTGTGCTCTGTAGTAATGGGTTGATCATGATGATGATGATGATTGATTATATATATATATATACACATATATACATGTATATAATGTCGCTTTTATGCAGAATGCTTTAGTCATAAGTGAAAATAATTAAAATAAAGTGGGTCGCACTAAACTTGATATCTCTAACTCTTACCGATCGGCGGAAATCGCCTGAAGCAAAACCACGTATGGCAACTACATTTATCAAGAAGTAATTCAATTACTTGCTCAACTTGTATATTTGATTTTTTAAATTTATTTGCATTTAATTGGTAGTTATTCGTTATCAAATTATAATTTGTATGATTAAGATTTATTTTGAATATTTGTATGAACTGCGACTAACCGACGAATAACATATAACGACAGGCGCAATAGAATAAATAATATTCTGTTGCGTTTAATTATCTCAGGAATTGATGGAGATTTTATTTATTACAGAGATACATCGTCGATGAATTCTTTAAAATGCCCTTTCTACATTACTTGATATCTCCAGGCCAAAAATCAGACCCCTTTTTTGCTTGAACACCCAAAAACAAAAAAGCTCTCATCACGAAACCTCCAAGCTTAAAATTAGATCTAAGTAAGCGTAATTAATGACTTCTGATACTAATGTAACACCAATACAAAATGAGTACTTATTTATATTCGAATAAGTACTTTTGACTGCATACTCTAATCTCTAGGTCGATGAAACAAAATTCCCGGAACCAACTAACTGTAGCACTCAATACCAACCTTGACCTTCCGGAAATTCACTAAATAGGGCATAACTTGATAACCACTATAATACCATGTTTCAATGCGTCGCTATATGACTGAGAGAATGTGCGTTCTCTCTAAGAAGCACATGAGAATTTGTTATTGAAAAAGGTCATTAAATTTTGCTGCCGTGTTGTACTTATCTATATCATGCTATCGTGAAATATTTTTTTATAACTACATCAGGTCACGTGAAGTTAATTCCTGTCGCACCAGATCATCTGCAGCACTAGAGGAGTTGCCAAAGCACTGTCGGCTGAACCTAATCTGCATAATATCATTGGCTGAATATCTTTAATACGTAGCTTTGGTGGAAGGGTGTTATAGCATGGTTATAGATGTATAGGCGCGTTTGGAACTCTCATAGCTTTAGTTTTAAGTTTATGAATATAGTTATGTTAGATACCATGAAATAACTAGTATGTTAATTATTGACGCGTCAAAAGTGCCTTTTTAATGGACTATTTGAATAAAGATTATTTTGAATTTTGAATTTTTTGAATTTAGATTTTGTGAAATTTTCTCAGATTGCCAACTGTGAAACTTAAGTTGGAAGATCGGTGTGGAATGGCGTACATCCAAAAAGGGGGTGACGTCATGAAGCATAACGTGGAATAAGGTCAATAAGGAGAAGTTGATGGTGCTAGTTGTACTAATTATAAAGATATAATTTACACCAGTCAGGTTTGCTAGATGTTTAGACTTGTTTTTTTTGGTATCTATTTTATTTTTAAACAACTTTTATAGGTTAACTGTTCTACTCGTAGGGTTCAAAACCCATCGTTACACACTATGTTAAACCTAACTATACATAAATATCAAACGATGAAAATTTGACGGAATTAGTAACATATCAACCAGTGACAAAGTGAGAGACTGGTTTTCATACCTACTTTCATTGTCAAAATACACTAAGGGTCACTAAAAATAGAGTTAAAAATATAATTATTTATTAAATTTTAATTTAGTTTTAAACATTTGCGCTTCTGTCAAACTTTGATTCCGAACACAGACTAATACTAGGTGTGCAAAATCGTCTAGCTCTTCGGAGAACTAGTTCATTGTGACCCATATCATAGACTTCCGCAAAGTAATGTCTGCTTCTATCCAATCGTAACACTTAAGCACACCCAGTCACTCCACGACAAATATAGCCGGAGAAGAGCCAAAAATTGCATTAATAAAGACTGGAGGCATTTTAATTAAAGCATTTTTATTTCACCATATAGAGCAGTTGAACGATAAAACGAAACGTTGAATCTTTGGCGAATGAATTAAACGTCCCATCGCAATTCCGAACCGGTATCGGTTTATTGGATAATTGTAAATAGCAAATCCAGTGCGTGCTTGTTGGCATTGTACTCCTTTAGGTATAAAGGGCCTGCATCCAAGGGCGCGGCACTTGCGCTCTTGAATTAATCACTAAACCAGTGACAAAGTGAGAGACTGGTTTTCATTTTTATAATATTTTAACACGTATTGTCGATCCTAAACGATAAACATTTAATATTGATATAGCAAGTAATATAAACACATGAATGACAGAAAAAAATACTTACAATAAACCTTAGATTAAGATGAACCTAAAACTAAAAAGCTCAAAAACGATAAATTATAGTTTTTATCAAACTAATGTTATAAATGCGAAAGTTTGTTAGTAGGTTTTCGCTCTCTTTTACACCGTAACTAAAAACTAGTTTGGCTGAAATTTTGAATGGAGATGGATATATCCTGGAACTAGACTTACTTTAAATTACAAAATTCAAATTCAAAATAATCTTTATTCAAATAGTCCTTAAAAAGGCACTTTTGACGCGTCAATAATTTACATAGTAGTTATTTCATGGTGATAACTATATTCGTAAACTTAAAACCCGGTCTAAGAAGAAGCCCACAACAAACTTAGCCGGGATTTTGTTTTTTTTTTCGTAAAATATTTAATCTTCATAAAGTTTTACCCGAGAAAATCTATGATTTCCGCGAGATTTTCGAAAAACTGTAGGTCACGTCGATGACTACAACTATAGATATAGGCTGTCATATCAGAATTCGTCGAAATAAGATATATATGTTGGGATAGGAAGCGATGACGGGAATGGAAACATGTATGAGAAATAGTATAATCTTTTATTACAAACGTTCTTATTGTACAGGAAATTATTTTAATCTTTCTATTCGAATGAAATCGCGGGCATCTGCAAGTTCTATATCGTTTACGATCGATAAAATCTGATGAATTAGTATTAAGTATAAGGTCTTTGTCCTGAAGCGGTGATAGTCTAGTGGTTAGGGCGTCAGCCTTCTAATCAGATGTGCCGACCTCTGATTAGGAGGCTGACGGTTCGAATCCGGGCACGCACCTCTAACTTTTCGGAGTTATGTGCGTTTAAAAAAAAATTTAAATATCACTTGCTTCAACGGTGAAGGAAAACATCGTGAGGAAACCTGCACGCCTGAGAGTTCTACATAATGTTCTCGAAGGCGTGTGAAGTCTGCCAATCCGCACAAGCCAGCGTGGTGGACTATGGCCAAGCCCTTCTCATATTGAGAGGAGACCCGTGCTCTGTAGTTAGCCGGTAATGGGTTGATCATGATGATGATAAGGTCTTTATAAGGGTACACTTGTGACATTTTGCTTATAAAAGCGTTTTGAAATACGTAAGGGTAGCAACGGCGTTAGTCTATAATGGTTTAGACTTCCATTTCAGGGGTATTCAATGCGATGCCTGGCACGCACGTTTGTCATGTGCGTTTTAATTACAGTAATCGAATATCACTAGCTTTTATTGGTGGAGGAAAACTTCGTAAGAAGCCTACGTGCCTGAGGGTTCTCCAGTGGCTGATGACGATGATTTTTGACGACCTCCGTGGCGCAGTGCGTGCGCTGTCGCACTATATAAAATTGGATATCCTGGGTTCGATTCCCGGCTCCGAGTCTGGTCTGGTGGGAGGCTTCGGCCGTGGCTAGTTACCAACCTACCAACAAAGATGTGTCGCCAAGCGATTTAGTGTTCCGTCACGATGTCGCGTAGAAACCAACAATTAGGAGTGTGGGTTTACCATACCCCTAACCGGTTAGCCCGGTACCGTCTTAGACTGCATCATCACTTACCATCAGGTGAGACTGCCGTCAAAGGCTAACTTGTAGTGTAAATAAAAATAGTGTATTAATTGAGCATTTTCCTACATTTTAGGATTGGCAGCATATGTTACATAGCTATAAGATTTTTATGGCTTATATAGCTATATGTTAACATTATCAGTCATAGGGTGTAAAATCCCTTTTGTTTGACTAGTGAAATTTATGGCACTACATAAAAGGTCTCAAGTTTTACCTGAGTATAAACATTTTGGATATATAGATACGATCTAGTGAATCTTTAGATAGCTAAAGACTCACTGAATCGTTAACATAAGAATAAGAGTTAAATATGGAATATTAGGAAGTAGTGAATTTCTCATTTGCTATAAATATGTAAGGTACATTACCTGAGTTATTTGTTGCTAAGGAATGTGGAAATATTGTTTTCGTAATGCAGAAATATGAGCAGTGATATACGTACTGTCAATGTGTCACATGAATTTGGGCTTGTCTGTGCATACAAATGGTGTAGCCGTGTCATAATGCAAATTCTTTAACGTAACTAATCATAACTAATATCTAACCTAATTTACCTATTATGCAAAAATAAAACCTCTAATACTAACTGGTAAGTTTTGGTACTCTAGAGGTTAGGGCGTCAGCCTCCTAATAAGAGGTCGGCGGTTCGAATCCGGGCACGCACCTCTAACTTGTCGGAGTTATTTGCGTTAAAAAAAAAACAATTAAAAATATCACTTGCTTCAACAGCAAAGACTGAGAGTTCTCCATAATGTTCTCAAAGGCGTGCGAAGTCTGCCAATCCGCACATGGCCAGCGCGGTGAGCTATGGCCAAACCCTTCTCATATTGAGAGGAGACCCGTGCTCTGTAGTGAGCCGGTAATGGGTTGATCATGATGATACTAACTCAATTTTATTAAGGTACCAAAATCATTTTAATCTTTTTCCTTCAGATAGCAGTATTTAGAAAAAAAAAGGAAGTAGCAACGATGAAATGTCAAGATTTAATGTGACCGACGTTGTTGCATACCTAGGTACCAAATTGGTATATCTGTCTAAAAAATGGCGTCATATGCCATTGTTGGCCATTAACGTTTGATTGACGAGATTCAGATCGGCTCAGTTTACATATGTTTGGAAAGTAGACCTTGTGGTGGCTGTTACATTATATCTATTTAATTATTTCTACAAACGTTTCGTGTAGGTACACGAAACGTTTACAAACAAACAGTTCCTGCGTATTTCAACTGGCCTCTAACAGTTTCACAATTGTACATGCAAATTTTCTAACGCGCTCCCTATCTACGGTTTTCCCTCCAACCTACATATTTGTTTTTTTAAATACAATTCTTAAAAGCTTGCATGCATTAGCATAATGAATAAACCATTGCTGGCTCACTACAGAGCACGGGTCAATATGAGAAGGGTTTGGCCGTAGTCCACCGCGCTGGTATGTGCGGATTGGCAGACTTCACACGCCTTTGAGAACATTATAGAGAGCTCTCAGGCATGCAGGTTTCCTCGCAATGTTTTGCTTCACCGTTGAAGCAAACGATATTTTAATAGCTTAAAAACGCACATACTCGTAACTCCGAAAAGATAGAGGTGTATGCCGGGGACCGAATCCCCGACCTCTGATTAGGAGGCGGACAGCCTAACCACTAGGCTATCATAGCTTTGCTTTTGTCGCTCTTCATTACTTTCTCGTAATGCGGAGAAATCTTCAACAGGCTGAAAAAAGTCAGTAGTTGCATACCTATCTACTTTACTGTGTTTGCTTAATTTTTTGTACATAACTAAAAAAAATTATACGCAATGAATCATTCAACTGAAACTAAAAACTTTTATAGCGATCTGCTGCGACTTTGACACTTTCTCTCATTAAATAATAGTAGAATCTAAAATGAGACGTTTTGTGAACTTTAGTTTTATTTAGATTGGTTTAGGTCGATGCCAGTTTTATAAGATTTAGGGAAAAATTAATTCTCAGATTAAGCTCTGTCTTGCAGTATTAAATATGAACGTTTTTATAAGAGAAATCATGAATTTGGTAATAACAAGGAACATAAATTAATTACTAGCATATAATAACATTCAGAAAAACAATTGTACTGTAATAAAAGAACTTGTTTCCGAAGAACGAAAACTTCAATAATAAAATTATTTGAACGCATGTAGAGTTTCCTATTCCTAAGTGGGCCACTAATATTACTTAATACGTTCTTTCGATTGATCTTTTGAATAAAAATCTTTTTTACAAAGTGCATGTAACGATTTTGTAATCGGGGTTCAGTGAAAATGAAATCTGAACGATTACTCAACTGCGAAACTTAAGGTTTCCGATGAAATAAACAACATCGTGGGAATTGCCATGGAAAAAAGTTCGATTGCTTACATTTTTTGTACGTTATCGCGCAAATATTTGGGTTTTGGTATAAATTGACATAACGGACGCTTATTTCACTACAATTCTTATTTAATCTTATTTTATCCATGGCTTAATGGGTCACGTTATTTTAAGCCCAATTTTTTAAACAATTAATATGCGCTTATTTTAGATGATGTATTTCAAAGTAAACTACTGTTTAAGATCATAAATTTTAGATGTGAAAAAGAAATTTTACCTACGTTTCTTGAAATACCTTTCATGAGGCGGCCGCATGAAGCTATGCGCATGAATAGAGAGGACTGTGATTTGGAGCTGTAAAAGGCTGATTTATCGTCATCTATGAACTATAATGATGATCTGACAAGTTTTCTATTTGTTGCATATTAGAAATAAAATATTTGTAAACGTACATTTAATATGCCCTTAATTTTCATAATTTGATCCTAATTTTTAAACCTGATCGTTTCGTCTCATAACTTATAGATCTTTTTTTTTTATACTCTACTTAGCTACCCTACTAGTTAGCCCTTTGACGGCTATCTCACCTGGTGGTAAGTGATGATGCTGTCTAGGATGGTAGAGGGCTAAACTGTTAGGAGTATGGTAAACCCACGCTCCTAATTGGTTTTTACGCGACATCGTGCCGGAACACTAAATCGCTTGGCGACACGTCTTTGTCGGTAGGGTGGTGACTCTAGCCGAAGCCTTCCACCAGACAAAGACAGATCATCAATTTTATATGGGAACAAGGAGATTATTTATACCTAAGTACTATGAAACTACTTTGTAACCTTCTATGAGGCGCCCAAAAAACAAAGGCACCTGTAGCACTAAATTTAAATTGTAGGCCATAATTTAGAGATTATCTGTGAAAACCATACAATTATATCTGTATTGGTAATTTACTCAACATTTTGATAGTTGTTGTGCCGCCGGCATGTCGGTCAGACAGTTTATAGAATTACCTACCAGTTGTACCCACTTTATTCTCAAGTGCGAATGCAATATTACGGTAATTGTAAAGATTTACCGCGTGAAGCTTGACTAATCCTATTTTAGTATGAGATCGATTATTTACCATGACAATGTTATGACTGGCTTGTTAGTGGCTAAAATCATTTAGCTACATTACAGATAAACAGAATACAAGCGCAGTAGACGACTATTACTGATTTTATTTTATTTTATTTGGCAATCATAACAAATACAATCCTTATAATTAAATCTTAACTTAGTTAGGTACATGTTTTATTGACTGCACAGCATGGCAAAAGGTTAATTAACAAATTAAATATAAATACATATAGGTAGGTACTTATATGTATTTATAAGAAAATACCTATACCTATATGTATAGATAAGAATTCACCTAACTATATAGAAGTTAGGTGAATTCTTAAAGCTAAAATAATTCTGTCAAGTAGCTAAAGTAAGAGGTGACAGGGGATGAAGGGAAATTTTGTTACAAGTCACGTAGATGTGAAGAAAAGAGACGCAACGATAAAAGACACCAATCTGAGGTAGATGATGACTAGAAGCCAGTTTTTTTTCCGCTACAAGTTAGCTCATGCCATTCATGGCATTGGCATTCTTCGCCGGTGGTAAGTGATACAATCTAAGATGGTAGCGGGCTAACCTACTCCTATTTGTTACTTATATAACTTACCCATTTCTTAATCTCCTTAATTCTTATAGAAAACATGCTCGCAAGCCTAATTTCAGACCACACCTATTCATGTACATATATATACTTAAATAATCAATCAATAATTATAAAATTGACAATGATTATATCTAAAATAGGTCATCATATTATACCTAAGCAAATTTTTGATGACACACTTCAAATTATTCAATCCATTTTCTATAATTCACAGGTTAATCATAGAATTCAATTCAATATAACTGCGACGATTGCAATTGAAACGATAAATGTGATCGTTATCTAGGCAAAGGTCAATAACACCTGGAAAGTAGATAATATGATTGTTATTGTAAATAGCTTACAGAAAAAGGAAGTAGTTCTTGGTCACGAAAATGAATAAAGGTAAAGTAGGTTTAACAAATCTTATGAAATGTGAAATAGCTCATATTAAAATAATAAAGCGCCATGCTACAATTGAAACTATGTTAAGAAAACTATGTCATACGATTCTTAAACTATGATTATCATAACGAATTATATTGGTGGTTGATTCCAGATGGTTCCACAAGTTATTAGAAAAGGTAGATCCTTTTCTAATAACTTGTGGAACGACCTAAATGTTGAGACTAAATCATATGTTTATATAAGATTTGGTTAAGTTAAAAGACATCACTGTAACATCCGTGGTTCTTTTGTCATACCACTGGATTTGTGTAATCCCTATTACGAGTATATGATGTTTATATGTAACTTTCTATCTATATCTGTTATTCATGTATCTATTTCGGTATACTTATTTATAATGAAACTATATGAACAATTCGTTTGCATTAAATTATCTTGAACATATTGTTTGGGCGAGAAATATAACCTAAAACATTTATAGGGGCAATGAAGTAGATACATTACACATAGCTGATACTTTATTAAACGTTAACAAATTTCTATATTTCTTAGCTTTTTACTGAAAAGTTTATTTTTGCCTAATTTCAAGAGAGGGAGGTCAGGAATTACTAATAAGATCAGGAATTACTTGGAGTTTGAACAGAACTTCACAGTTGACAGCGGAAAATTACTCGCATAAGAATTAGCAATACTTAATACATGCAAGTTGCAACGTTTTATACACTACAAGTCAGTTCTTGACGGCCATCTCATCTGGTAAGTGATTATACTGGATGGTGTTAGGAGTATGGGAAACCCACGCTCCTGATTGGTTTCTACGTGATATCGTGCCGGAACGCTAATGGCTTGGCGACACGTCTTTAACGGTTGGGTGGCAACTTGCCACGGCCGAAGCTCAAACCAGACCAGATGCGAGCCGGGAATCGAACCTAACCTCCAACTTTATAATGCGCCAGCGGACGCACTGCGCCACGGAGGTCTCAAAATTAATATTAATAAGGGGGCGTCACTATCATAATGGTATAATAAATTCACCTAACACTTAATTTCGACTATAAATTTAACAATAACTCCAAAGTTGTTTTCCATTCATTTACGGGCTTGAGTCAACGTTGCTTACACAGCGCAATCGTATGAGATCTCGTATTGCTACTATTATCATCATGATCAACCCATTCACGGCTCACCACAGAGCACAGGTCTCCTCTTAATACGAGAAGGGTTTGGCCATAGTCCACCACGCTGGCCATGTGCGTATTGGCAGACTTCACACGCCTTTGAGAACATTATGGAGAACTCGCAGGCGTGCAGGTTTCCTCATGATGTTTTTCTTCACCGTTGAAGCAAGTGATATTTTAATTGCTTAAAAACGCACATAACTTTGAAAAGTTAGAGGTGCATGCCCGGATTCGAACCCCGGACCTCTGATTAGGAGGCTGACGCCCTAACCACTAGGCTATCACTATACTATTATACATCTCACGATTATTCGCAGTCAGCTTTCTATATCAGCATATCTACATTTCTATCTGTATATAGACACTGGATGACTAATGAACATTAACTAAATTTTAAATATTTACTTATACATAAATTATAGGGATATGGGACAGAACAGCTTAGCGGACATTAGCAAGCCCTTCACTTAAACGATAATTAGTAGTTGTACACATGCCACGTGAACAAGTTGACTAAGACCGCGATCTAAACGAGTAAAGCGAGCTCCCCTGACTCTGCCTCTGACTTGAAAACAGTTCAAACGAGACGGCGTTATGTGAGCGCAATAGATGACCTAATTACGATTGGATTTTGATAAAATGAACCGTAAGCGTCTGATGCCGCGAGCTAATAATCTAATTTGTAATAAGGAATGAAAAGTAAAGGTATGAAGAGTTATAAACAGTTGGTTTGTATACCTGAAATTAACAGTACAATGGAAAAAAAAATTTTGTTATGTAGGTAGGTTTCAAGCGGTGATAGCCTAGTGGTTAGGGCGTCAGCGTCTTAAACAGAGGTCGGCGGTTCGAATCCGGGCACGCACCTCTAACTTTTCGGAGTTATGTGCGTTAAAAAAAAATATCACTTTCTGCAACGGTGAAGGAAAACATCGTGAGGAAACCTGCACGCCTGAGAGTTTTCCATAATGTTCTCAAAGGCGTGTGAAGTCTGCCAATCCGCACATGGCCAGCGTGGTGGACTATGGCCAAACCCTTCTCATATTGAGAGGAGACCCGTGCTCTGTAGTGAGCCGGTAATGGGTTGATCATGATAATGATTAGGTAGGTTTCATTTTATAGCATTACGCCGAATAAAAAGTGTAGCTCCTAATATAATGATTACACCCCCATAATTTGACAAGGTTAACTGGCTAGTACTAAATTATAAATTATTCTGTTTTATTTGCCGTTCCGCTCGTTACCTCAAGTTTCTTAATGTGAAGGAATTTCATAGTTCGTCAAAAGGAACGCGTCATACGCGTAGGTATTCTAATTAATTAAATATTCATCTATTATTAGCATAATTTTAATGTAATTATACTTTAGTAATAGACCGCTAAATGTCTTAATTTCCGTAGCCGAACAGTAATAATAGCTATATGTAGTTAGGAGTGGCTTCTCCGTTTCAATTTCACTGGTTACAATATTCACTAGTTAAAATAAACATCGATAACCTAACCATTACATTTCTGAGGGTCAAGCACATCGACATAAACTTGATCCCTGAGCCCGAGGATCTCTACTCGTATTATATCTTGATTAAGAAAATATCCTAGATTGCAATCTGGAGTATTAGCTTAAGTTAACATAATTCAATAAGTTAAGCACACAAAAAAATAAGACCTTTAAAATATTGAATGGTTGAAAATTAGTTTTTACACTTTCCATATTAATATCACATAAAATATTGATACTAACTGAAACCTTTTCTTTACTGCTTCTGAATTTTAGAGTTTACGACCTTGTTCTAATTATTAGGCTCGGTATTCCTTGGCATTTATGTAGAACATGTATAACCTTCTATGTATGGTTCTATAAGGGCGTAAGAAAAATCGATCTATTCAATTCAAATCTTGGTGCAAGTTGACCTTAGAGTATGTAAGTACTTAACACAGATTTTGTGTCAGTCAACTTTAACCATATCACACCAAATGTATCAAAAGGTAATCCGCATATTAACGATTGTTAAGTTATCTTATATATCATCGTGATCAACCCATTCTCGGCTCACTACAGAGCACGGGTCTCCTCTCAATATGAGAAGGGTTTGGGCCATAGTCCACCACGCTGGCCATGTGCGGATTGGCAGACTTCACACGCCTTTGAGAACATTATGGACTCAGGCGTGCAGGTTTCCTCACGATGTTTTCCTTCACCGTTGAAGCAAGCGATATTTTAATTGCTTAAAAACGCACATAACTTCGAAAAGTAATAGGTGCGTTCCCGGATTCGAACCCCCGACCTCTGATTAGTAAGCTGACGTCCTAACCACTAGGCTATCACAGCTTCAACAATACATTATTAAAATTCAAATTGTTTAAACTTATTAAATTCAAACCAGGATCTTATGATTTGTTGTAGGGATCGATTGATCAACTAGTAAATTAAACTCATAGCGAATAAATTTGCTGACAAACTATTTTCTTTCCTATTGTACGTGTTCCAGAATGTTTATATACTTATTCAATCAAAGCGAAATCTTATTGATTCATATTTTATCTTCTTCATATTTTATATAGTACATGGAAATCAAGTTCCATCCATTTACATAGTTTGTTAAATAATGGTAGGTACCTATAGTTAATTGAAACATACCGGACGGACAAAGATGACAGAAGGGGCCCTGTCAGACTTTGGCGACCTCAGTGGCGCAGTACTTGTGCTGTATTATAAAGAGGGAGTTCTTGGTCTAGCAAGGAAACACCAGCAAGCGATCGTTCCAATATGATCCGATTTCCGAGTGGAAACCGATTAGGAGGATGCCAATCCATTTCATCAAACAACGACTGATAGGGTCTAAAGCACGGAGCAGAATCAGAGTTCAGTATAATAATGCATACCGAATTCTGATGAGGCTTTCAAAATACAGCAGTGCGTCGAGCATGTTTGCTGATGCAAGAGTCCCCGATTACTTCGCGATCATAAAAACCTATATATAAGGCTGGACCTATTCAGTTGCAATCTGAGTGAAGTCTCAAGAGTGGCATCGTGGATTATATGTTACCGGGATATGTAAATTTAGGCAATTTATATATATATATATATATATATATTTTTTTTTATATTATATATACGTCCGGTATATATATATTTTTTTTATATTAGTCTACTCTAGTTAATTTGGTTTATAAACCTGTAAGGCTATAAACTAAGAGCAAATAAATAAATAACTCTGCAAACTTAACTTGCAGCCTTCTGGTCTCGCATTCGAAATTCTACCAACGATATCACGAAATACAAACCCAGTTTGAGGGTTGTTTTGATTTTTACTGAAATGCTTTTATACTTTTATTTATATTTTTATGTTAGCTTTTAATTAAAATCTTATATAACGCCAGTTATGGGTATCTAATCGCATGTATTAATCGAATTTTTATTATTATATTTTTAAATCGCCATCCATACGTCAGATGTAACCTTGGGCTGTTTGTCTGTGCTTACCTCGTGTTGATTAGACTAGGCAACCGCAATTCCTAGTGACCTTCCATACACCAATGGTTTTGAGCTTGCAGTAAACAGGACTGCTGTATCAAGCAAGGTCATGCTAGTGGAGCGTCGGTTGGCAACCTCGCCTTAGATTATTCGTAGACGTGTCTGTGTTGCTTGAAAATCTAAGTAGGCATCTACCTATTTAAGTAACTAGAGTAAAATGCGGACGTGCATTGAACTTATCGATACTTTTTTAAGGCATAATTAATTAACAGGTACTTACCTCATAGAAACCGTGGAGGTAATTGCCTAATGGATTTGTCATTGGCTTTTAATCAAACGGAACTTATGCTAGTGACTATTGAATAATACTATAGTGGTTTTATAATAATAACTATTATTCTTTTGCAAAGTTTCAATTGTATATCGCATGTATTTTTTTGGAGTTAGAAAATAAATGAAATGACTTCGAAAATGATTCCAGTACTGAACCATGATCAGATATCCAAATATAAATATAAATATAAATTTGGAGAACAACGCGTTCACAAATCACATAAACTATACTGTTATGTGATTAAACTAAACTAGTTTTTGACGTTTAACTAAGACTTTTATTTAAGCTTTCTGGATAAAAATATTGACGTCTAAAGCTTAATGTTCTCAGGTATATTGCGAGTAAGATTTAAGACTATACAAAAAAAACCATACCTTTATTTTGTTTCTTAAAACTTATTAAAATTATGGTCACTGCAGTCGAACTAATCTCAGTTTTGATATTTCAGATAATTTTTTAAGATACAGCTGCTTCCTTCGTTCTTGCCTTTCACAGAGTTTGTCTGATATATCTACGAGTATAAGCTCGTGTTTTACACAAATCTTTAAAATGTAACCTTCGATAAGAGTTTTATTTTATTATGTGTTTTTCCTGTGATGAACTGTTTAACAATCATAAAATTCTCTATTTGGAGCCCTTTGGGTTTCCATTCGAAATGCACGAAAGTTGGGTATAGTAGTCGTACTGCCTACATGCAGCAGTACTCTCCAATGACTCCGGTATTCACAACTGGATTGGACACGCCACAACGACTATCGAAATTAACTTGCATCATCACTTACACCAGGTGAGATTGCCGTCAAGGGCCAACTTGTAGTGCATAAAAAAAAAAATTCAATAAACACGCTTCTTGCTTATTAAGCATAGAAAATAGGAGGGAGTAGGGTGGATGAGTAGGATGGAGGAATAGGATTAGGAAGAGGGATTAGCAATTCTAGGCGGAGGAAAACGCGAGTTACTTAAGATATAAACATATTCGACATAATAAAGAAACGTACAAGAACAAGGAGCTAGATCCACGCTTTGTGTTTGATTGTAACATAAAGTAATATTTTGTACATTCCTTTTAAAGTATACCAAAAAAAATGTTAAATTTTTATTACGAAAATAAAATACTTGAAGGCTCTCAAGTTTTAGCACGACATATTTATTGTAAGCAAGGTCATCGGAACTTAAGGAATTCAACTTACGCAATATACCTACACTTGAAAGTAAATTTACTGGTCTTGGAAGTGAAATAAAATACAATCTAGATTTGTGCGAGTATTGTATTTCACTAAAATATATTTTTACAAAAAAGTCGATGGCAAGAAATAAAATAATTAGTATCATTATTTGTTGTGTACTCGTCTCTATACTTGCTATGAACGTAAGTAATAATAAATTTAAAATAAATAGTTAAACGACAAGATATTATAGTATAGTGTAAATCTTATGAGCTATGTATCAAGAATTATTCATAGGCTTATCATCTAAATCATATTAATAAAGATCATTTTTACAAATATACATGCTATTCATGAAATCATAGCCATAACAAAATATTATTAATTCCGTCACTACATTTACAGTTCATTAGATTTTTAAGATTTATTTGTAATTGAGGGATCTATAATTTATGTGGAAAATGTTGTAGTGTTGTATATGTTGGTCTGCCCCTAGGGACTGGGGGTCGCCTCACTCTTGGGTGCGTTTTGCCCCCTTCATTACCTGCATTCATTCCCGCTTCTGATTCCTCGGGTAGATATGGTGCTCTAGGATTTAAAACAAGTGCTTTATAAGATGAATGTGAATCCGCAATACTCCTGCCATCGCCTTCATCCCTTCTAGACAGTTCGGAGAATGGAGATACTGAGCGCTTTTCTATCCCACTCGGACCCGCTGCATCGTCTTTTGGTTTTAAGTCATAAACGTTTTCTTCTTTTCGTTTTGGCTCGATTTCTTTTTTGAATTTACTCTTGCGTTCTATAATTTCTGTAGTTGTCAAATCTGAACTTTGGATATCGGTCTCCAAAGGAGGTGCTGATAGCCAAGGTCGAGAACCGTTTCCACTACACCATCTGTCTTCTGATTCACTGGACTCTCCAAGTAAACCTAATTTTTCTAAATTTTGCAAAAGTAAATTTTCACTCGAACTGGCGGTTCTCATTTCAGTCTTTGAATCTTCAGACAAGAGCAATTCTGCTAGTGGTGGGGCTAGACCTAATCCTATATTTCTTTCATGGTAAACTTCTGATATAGTAGGAGTTAATTCTCCACTCATATGTCTAACTTGAGCCATTGAGTCTCGACTGTTCGTACCCATTTTAGGTCTCGGAGCCCTCTTTGATGTCGATGGTTGGTTCATCGGTTGGTCTGCTTTTTCATCTTCAGTCCGTCGAGTTTGCCCTGATGCTAAATCATAAAACGCGTCCAAATATCTTTGATGAGGATGTTCTGGACGTCTACGTAAGACCGTGTCGTGGCCAGAACTCTCCCAATCGGAGTCGTCTGTTGAAGGAGGTCGTCTTGTGTACAGAGTTCTAATTTTGGTTTGATGAGCTAATGCCAAAGATACGTCTCTTTGTGGTGCTGTTGAGTTTGGAGGTGGAGCAGCAGGCGGTGATGGGGTAAAGGCAGCATCACTTTCACCTCTATATCTAGGTGGTGGGGGTGCTGGTGGTGGAGCTGTTCTACCATCAGGTTCTCCACGGCCAACTTCAGTTGCCGAAGTGGTGCCGCGAACGTACATTGTAAAAGCACCCCCGCAAGATCCTAAAGGCAGCGGCGGGGGTGGAACAGCTGAGTTGTTTTCTTCTGTTAAAAAAAATATTTCATTACAATTTGTAAAAAATGTTTCAAAGCTGCATAAAGTTTAACTGTATAACTTACGTCTATGTTGTCTTGCTGGTGGTTCGCCATCGGAATGCGGTTCCAAGTCACCGTCATCTATAGACGCCAGGGATTCAACACTTGAGCTAGATTCCAAGCTTAGGCTACGTGGCGCCTCCTGCGTATCTGTTGAATTTTTGTATGTTCATAATTAATAGGGGAATTCAAAACATTAACAGTACTATGGATTCCAAAAACAACGGCCAATACTTAAGTTAAGTTCATAAGAATCTTACCAAAGAGTGCGAGCAAAGCCTGCAAAACAAATTGTATGTGGCGTCTATTAGCCGCTTTGCCCGTCCGAAGAGTGACTTCATCTTGGCCAACTTCAGCCAAATCGAAGCCGAGGGAGGCCAAAAGTTCGTGACAGCCATTAACTCGCCATAGCCTAAAAATCAAAATCGAATAATTTACAAAATATGAACCGTACATTTGTAAAAAAGTGCTTGTAAACAATAGACATAGTCCTTTAAAGCAGCAAGGCTAACAAACCTGACATTAACAGCAACCTCAATGGTCTCGCTCTCGGGATTCTTCACGGAGAACTGTGATATAACAGATCGAATTACGCCAATTATGTCGTCTGCTACATCACTACCGTTCGATATAAGTTTCGATAATGCTTGCAACGTTGTTGGTGTCAATCCTAAAGAAAAAAAATAATTAAGTTAGTCCGAAGTATTACGAATAAGCCATACATATATATATACCAGGAGATTTTGAAGATTATAAACGAAGTAAACTTCTTTGCTCTAAAATCTTAAACACAAAAAGAATCTCTTGATTGAATGAAATAAATCAAACAATTGTTACCCAACAGAGCTTGAAGACTTGCAGAACACTGTGTCAATCTTTCTTCTGGATCACTTTGGGGGAAGAACACACTCGAGGGTATGCCGTTCGCCGCTGGTTCAAATCTTTAAAATAAAGGATCAATGTTCAGTTCAGTCACAATATATATTTAAACATTTGGCTGAAACCCGCGATCATCGTGATCATTCTAAGAACACTTACCGAAATCCAACACTCATCAATAGTTCTCTCCAACCCGTAGTAGTCCCAGCTTTGTTCTCTATGCTCTTTTGTGTTGTGTACATTGCGTTCTTCTGTCCTCTTACTATCCGTTGGAGGGACTTCTCCACCAAGTGTAAGCACACTCGTAAAGCATCCCTGGCAGGATGAAGTAAGAATTTATTTAGTTTACGAGTATATATCAGTCTCTTCAATCTATTGAAAAATTTAATATGCTAATAAAAAAGTATTTGTTTGTTTGTGTGTTGTGGCTCAATTCTTGGCCTGATATTGCCAAATTTTGGATCAATCAATCACTACTCAATCACTAAACAATACTCAATCAATCATATACAAAGAATATTTAGCACAAAGACATGATTTTTGCTAACTTGTACAGTTTGACAGCTGAACCAATCTTGACGGAATAAAATATAGTTTGCCACAATTATTTTAGCTGTTACTAGAGCTAAACAACAACAAATAAATACTGTAAAAATTGCAGACAAAATCACTTGTAACAGTGATTTAGTATCTTAGAAAAAGCTTTTGAAAGTACTTAGAAAGGATTTTATTTATATAATTGATATAGACCTGCATTTGTCTGGAACGGCGAGCAATTCGCATAGAGCTTGACCCATGAGGGCGACTTTGTTGCTCAGGCGCACATTTGCTCCCAATAGTGCCAGGCCGGCCCAGTGTGCAGGATGTGAGAAGTGCTTAGTATGACGAACTGTCTGCATGGCATCTCCAAGAGCTCTAAAACAATAAAACAATTTATTCTTGTTCATGACATTGGTATTTAGCAACAATGAGGTAATATTAAATTACAGACTGATGAACTAATTCTTAAAGTCATTTTCATAATTTAACCTTCGACTTTTTGTTGTTAGTAAACAATTCGGAATTAAGTAATAATAAAAATTAAGTATCATGATCATAAATATGATCGAAGGATTGACCAAATTTGACTTTATTCATAGCGTTAAAAAATTAATTATAAATCATTTCTCACTTTGCAACCCTGCTTCCTTGTAAAAGCGCAGAATACAAAGCCCTATATAAAATCTTCGTGGCAGTATCTTGAGGGGAAGGCCATAGAGTGACTAATATAGCTTGAGCCCCGGCTGCTAGGAAAGCTCTGCATAACCGTGATACACCATCCCCAGCTTGCGTGACTGACTCGGGGTCATCCGAATCTTGCAATGCTGCACTTGATGGAGCACACGAAATTACCACCTGTAAATGAATTAGTATGAATGTATTGTTTAAGAATAA
Source organism: Lasiommata megera (assembly GCA_928268935.1). Classification (NCBI taxonomy): domain Eukaryota; kingdom Metazoa; phylum Arthropoda; class Insecta; order Lepidoptera; family Nymphalidae; genus Lasiommata; species Lasiommata megera. The sequence goes on along the minus strand of OV743319.1, from coordinate 10,497,367 downwards.
CTCTGATTAGTACAAAGATTAAAACTGATAGAAGCTTACCAATCTAGCGGTGATTTTCAAATTCATTATTTCAGCTGCCGTTAACATAAACTCAGATGCGGGCGGCAATTCTTCGTTACTGGGCGGTAGTTCAGCGTCTATTCAAAATAAAGATCCATATTAAGTGTTACCAAAATCGTCTAGGAAAGCTTTGAAAACTATTAATGTGCTATGTATTAAAGTATCTTAATGCTCGTCGCATTGCAACAGTCATTATTGCAATAAGATGCCAGATTAGTTTTCTCTATAGAAATTATTACTACAAGGCGTTCTGAACGTTGGGCAGGAAGCTTTATGAACCACAGTTCAAAATGAAAGTGGCACGGCGCAATTTGACAATCACTGTCTCATTATAACGTTGGAGCTCCTAGGCTCGATTGCCGGCTCAAGTCTGGTCTTATAGGCTTCGGCCGTTTCCACCCTACCGATAAAGATGTATCGCCAAGCGATTTAGTGTCGACACGATGTCACGTAGAGGAGTATGGGTTTACCATCCCCTAACAGGTGAGCCCACCACCATCATAGACTGCATTGCCGTCAAGTGCCAACTTGTACTATTATTTGACTCCGCTCTATTCTATATTGCACTAATTGGGTAGGTAGAATTAAATGCACATACTTACTTCATAAAAGCTGGCATTAAAATTTAGACGAAAACTTAAACTTGCTCAAATATAAACAAACTATAACAACGGTAGAAACAGATTATAGGGGTATAGTGTAAATTTAATTGCCTTAGCGTTAATAGGTTAGCCTGCTACCGCCTTAAATGCATTACTTACCAGTAGGTGAGATTTCAGTTATAATGGAATTAAAAAAACATTAATACTAACTGTCTTCCTCATTTTCCGTCGATGTATCTACCACTCCACTTCCAACGCTTGTGTTTAGTAGGCGCTTGGCTTGAGAATCCACCTGAAAACAATCCGTATTTTATTTATATTTATTTACTTAAATATTATTGCTCATAAAAGACATGTAAACAAAAATAAGAAAATTAGAAAATATAAAAGCAAAAGACCATAGTGGTTAAGATAATACCAATTCAAAAAGAGCCAATAATATAGTAAGACAATCAAGAATCTCAACAGATTCTTTATGATCAATATATTTCTTGGCTCTTTTCGAATTGGTATTATCTTGTATTAATTATCGAATTATAATAATATTTATTATAATTGTTGAGATTCTTGATTTTTATTTTTTTTTAATTTAAGTTTATTATATCTTTTTACACACGGGCATGAGAGTTGGAATATATAATAATAATAATAAGGGGATCAAAATTACATATGGCCAAATTGAGATCTACTAACCACTTCTCCGGGACTGAGAACAATGCCAGGAGTTTTCCAGCAGACGTGAGTAGCAAAGTGGACGCATTCCGCTTGTGGGAGTTGTGCTAAGACTGTTTCCTTTGACGCCTGAAAAATAATTAAACAATTATTTATGGGAATTATAATGGTTACTGATTAATTAAAGGAGTAAAACCAGAATATTTTGGAATTATAGTTACTATATTAGGAAGCTGTGATAGCCTAGTGTTTAGGACGTCCGCCTCCTAATCAGAGGTCGGCAATTCGAACCTGGACACACCTCAACCTTTCGGAGTTATGTGCGTTTTAAGCAATTAAAATATCACATGCTTCAACTGTGAAAGAAAACATCGTGAGGAAACCTGCATGCCTGAGAGTTCTCCATAATGTTCTCCAAGGCGAGTGAAGTCTGCCAATTCACTCATGGCCAGCGTGGTGGACTACGGCAAAACCCTTCTCATATTGAGAGGAGACCCGTGCTCTGTAGTGAGCCGGCAATGGTATGATCATGATGATGATGATTAGGTAGACAGAGAACTCTATAGATGTTCACCTGGTAGTCAGTCAGTGGTGTTACACGCAGCATATCTGCGACGAGCTCGGCTTCCTTGAGTAACGCATGCGCTGCTCCCCAACGCACGCCCACTACCAGGCATCGCATGCCCGCATCTGCGTTGTTAGCATTTGCGCCGCCTGCAATAGTGCCAGAAGATTAATAGGCATTTGATAACATCCCAAACTTTATAAGAGGATGGCCCTATAAGAACATTTTCGCAAGTTTGGTACTTGAAGTCACTAATTAAAACAAATTGAAAACTTTAATCAAAGATAGTACTGGTTTAAAGAGGCCATTCAAAACACAAACGCTACTAAATTAATTATAAGACAGAACTTCGGTCGGTTTGATTATTAACAATGTTTGATATTTCGCTGGTCGTAATAGTCGTTTGTAGCACTCACCATGTTCAGGGTGTGGTTTAGTCCTGACATGACGAGTGTGCCTGAGGGGACGCAACGCTGGGGCAACTAGAAGCGAGTATCTCTCGCACAAGGGTTCAGTATCTGTAGTACCACGTAGTGCACCCCACGGACATGCGTACAAAGCTCCTTCTACCACGAGGGATATCTCACGTCGACCGCCACATCCACGACGACCGTGTGTTGCTAAAAATTATAAATTATTTGAATGATTCCTTTAACAAATTCCATTAACATAACCATTCATGATAGCAATAATAAAAAATATATAATTTAAGTTTGTGAATAAAATTTATTATTTTATTCTAAGAATTATATCATTTAAACATAATAATGAGAAAAAATAGCTTTGTGAGCAAAGTGCAGCCCTTGGTTAAAGATAATTACATCGTATTAGAAAGTTAAAGATAAGTTACCATTGTTATTATTACAGGAAGCCGGTAGCAGATCTTCAAAAGGTGCAATAAGCATCTGATATAATGAATTGAGACACGGAGGACCTTGCCATGAGGGTTGCTTCTTTCTGGGCCCATGGACACTTGATCTAAAACAATAACAATCATGAAAATAGTAAGAAGTGGGCCTTAATTAAGAAACAACGCCTTTGAAAGTTAATCTATACCTCGTAGATCCCTGTAGGCTAGCTACTGAGCCAGCAACTGAGCCACCGACAGAACCAACGCTGAACAAAGAGCTGAGTGAATAGTTCGAGGAATTCAACAGATGATTTCGTGTAACCTAAAACGTTACAAAATACTCAATTAATAAATGAATAAAAAAGAACATCCCAGATTAAAGCTATTTATAATAATAATATTAATATTGCTCATATGCTCATAAACTTACCATCCTAGCGAGGCCAGTACTAGGACGATCATCAGGGTCCCATTGTTCGTCTTCTCTCCTATCAGCAGATGATTTCAACCAAGTGGACCATTCCTTGATCCATCTCTCTAATTTGCCTGCACCTTCGCAAAAAGAATAAAGTTAATAATGTCTAATATCCTATACTATTATATAAATATGTCTATATTTTTATTGATTTGGAGTGCACATACACACTTGGAGGAAATATCAAATTTATAAATTTAATAATCAAACAGTTATTTCCACATTGGTTGTTTAAACTTTGTTGGCAATTGTACTTAGGACTTCCACAGCAGGAGTGGTGCGGGTTTAAAACCCGGTGGTTCCTAAATGTGGGTAGAGCTTAAAAATTATTTATTAATACTAAAATACTAAAACAAAACTCACTTGTATTGGTTTGGAGGTCGTCGGGACTTATATCAGGGAGACTATTGTCGCTGTCTTCAGATTGATCAAGAAGACAGGTTTGGTGGAATCTCAGAATACCTAAAGAAGACAATCATCATATTTTAAATAGAAAAGATTTTTTCTAGCACTTTGTCATATATGCCTGGAAGTTTTTTAAAATAATAGATACTTACCTTTATGAGGTTGAAGCAACCAAGAATATAACCTTCCAGCTGCAATACTGTAATACAATACAGGTGACTTCTGCTTGTTCACCACTTCCAAGACCTGATCCACAGTAGACGGACTCCATAACTCTGTTCGGTCTTTGCTTGCATCTTCATTGAGGTTCCTACTAAACAAAATCAAATCCAGTCCAAACAAAATCTTTTAGCCTTCAGTGAGCATAAATGAATTTTAACTCTCTCAAGAATTGTAATAAATAATAATTTAGAGAATTATCTCTACAGTTAGTTAGTTAGTAATTATCTCTAATAGTTATAAAACTATTTGAGCAAAAGAGATTGTTGTATTGTCAATATTTACCTTTGGGCAGTGTGTAGTTCAAGGTTTGCTTGATTTAAAGCACTAGTTGGTTTGTCTGTGACGGTGTCTAGAGAACGACATCTGCCACGTTCAGCGACCACAAGTGCTTCGTGATGACGTCCAAGTTCTAGAATAGAGTGCAAGGTCATGTTTTATATAAAAGTTATCACTGAAGTTCATTTAAAAATACTAATTTTATGAACTTACCTATAAGAACTCTTTGAAGGGCATGGTGTGTTGATGTATATAATGCGATTGTCTTCTTATCTCTGTGTTTTTCATTGCCAGTTTCTAAAACTGTAAGTGACCCATGAAGCTGTTCTTTTGCCTCTTCTAACTCTCCTGAGGCCCAAAGTGCAAAGCCAAGCCTGTGTCGCACTCGAGCCTGAAGAATATATTGCAAAATATTTAGGAACTTATTAGAAATTATTCCTAAAAGGATCATTCAAAAGCAGACTATTTAGCCTTTTTATTGTTATCTCTCCTACGTTCTTACCTCTTCATCTGCATCAGCAAGCCCTTCAGTAGCAGCAAGTGCTTGACGTAAATAAGACACTGCACTACCACAGGCACCCATCGCAAGATGCGCTCGACCAAGATCTGCCAACGCGTTAGCTCTCCCACGTGAATCGCCTGATAAAATACAAACACAATAAATTTTTGGTTTCATGTATCCTCAAGTATTTGTCAGGATTATAAAAGTAATGTACCAGCAGCAGTGGCGTGCCGTAAACGTGACTCATGCCACCGAGCTGCCTCAGCTTGAGCACCAAGCGCCGCGTGAGCAGCACCCAATCCTCCACATGCTCGAGCCTGGTACATGTAACAATGATAAGTACCGATGGTATAAGACGCTATGCATCTCATACTGTTATTACTTCAAATTATAGATTCAATTCGTTAAATAATACCAATTAATATAGTATGATCAAATCAAATCAAAAATAAATTTATTCATATAAAACAATAACAGGCATCTATGAATCGTTCATATATATCACAATTTTTATTATTTCTATTAGTGATGATGATATAACTACACTTGCCAACTTTAAAGCGGTAAAGGGTTCAAATAGCGGCCAGTTCTAAGAAGAAACAAACTAACCTGATTTTTTTTAGTTATCACCATCTCACATAATCAATGATGATGATGATATATGAATAAGGAAAATATTGATAATAACTATGTCCTTTGCGTACTGTATCTTAGAACATTAAATTAACTGTACCTGTAAATGCGTGAGTCCAAGTCTATGTGCTAGTTCAAGCTCCGTTCGATGATGTCTTACAGCAGCCGCATGGTCGCCGAGGGCGTGATGTGCTACTCCGAGCGTATGACATGCTTCTGATTCCATAATTTGATTGTTTAATTCCCTAAGAAAATAAAATAGGTGAAAAATTATTTTGAAATTTGTGAAAAATGATTCTTTTATATTTCGGAAAGTATTCCGCATTTTAAGTTTTGGTAGCTTACTTTGCAATATTCTTTTGATGCTCTAGGCAAGACACGGCTTGTTCAAGATTATTGAGAGCGATGTGTAAGGCACCAAGTTCTCCATAAGCCTGTGCTTTTGCCTCGGGTATGCCTAGTTCATGGGATACTACAAGTCGTTTTTCGAGGCAAACAAGAGCCTGTTGAAGATTGCCGACTGATCTGAAAAAAAAAAACAAATTTCAGTTTGAATGGACCGAGTTATTTGGGTGAGTGCAACATGTTTTTTCTATAAATTTACTTACTTATGGCTTAGTCCAAGACCCCGGTATGCTCTTTCTTGTTCCCTTGTATTATCTAACTTTAATGCTGCAGCTAAATGTTGTTCATGGTATTTGGCCGCTTCATCGGGATCCCCGAGAGCATCGTAGCAATCTCCAAGTGAACCAAGTGCTCTTGCTTTATCTAACTGGCATGTTGGTGAGTTCACTCTTTCCAATATTGCTAATTGCTAAAAACCATATATTTATTTAGTAAAATCAATTGTTTTTTTTTGCCGTATTTCTTTGATTTACACCAATAATAATAAATATTTTTTATAAATATTTCGAAATATTAGTAGTAATAATAATATAACAAATAATTGATAAAAATGAATTTAAAAAAAAACAAATTAATTTAGACTATTTTAACAAACAATAGTTATTTCTTGTTTATTTATTTGGGTACCCATTTTCGGGTAAAGGCCTCCTCCATCGTACTCCAACGCGCTCTGTCGGTTGCGAGCCTAATCCAAGTGTGACCTGCGACAGCTTCAATATCGTCTCTCCAACGAGTGTCTATACGTTTTACAACAATACGTTTAAAAAAATAGTAAAAGTTACTGAATAATAGACTTACTTGCTCTAAATACCCAATGGCATCCTCATAGTGGCCCATATTTAGTTTGGCAATACCAAGGTTTCCATAAGCTTGAGCTTCTAGTGCACAGTCTTGAAGTTCTTGAGCCCTTTCCAGTTGTTCCTAAAACAGTATTTAGATTTTTTTACAAATCCATTGGTTATTTATGAATTAATAAGTTTATTTAAATTAGATTTGAAGCTGTGATAGCCTAGTGGTTAGGACGTTAGCCTCCTAATCAGAGGTCTGGGGTTCGAACCGGGCACGCACCTATAACTTTTCAGAGTTATGTGCGTTTTTAAGCTTAAATAAAATATCACTTGCTTCAACGGTGAAGGTTTTCCTTGAGGAAACCTGCATGCCTGAGAGATCTCCATAATGTTCTCAAAGGCGTCTGCCAATCCGCACATGGCCAGCGTGGTGGACTATGGCCAAACCCTTCTTATATTGAGAGGAGACCCATGCTCTGTAAGTGAGCCGGGAATGGGTTGATTAATAAAGTTAGATTTATTCAGTGTCATCAACATACCCGATAGCATCTAGCCGCATGAGAATAATGTCCTAATGCCATATGCACTGCACCTAAATGAGAATGTGCTCTTGCTTCGCCAGCCGCATCACCCGCTTCTTGACGAAGAGTCAATTCCTTAAAAGTTAGATTAAAATTAGTATTTTATTTTACTTCTACCACTAATTATGTTCCTTTTCAAAGTGTATAACTAAATTAGCCTATTGAAAATACCTGTGTATGGTGTCCTAATGCTGCATCTAATCTTCTCTGTAATCTCCGCGCTAAACCTAATGCCCCACATGCGGCAGCTTCTAGAGATCGATCACGAGCCTGCAAAGTGCAAACGAGTAATTGTAAGAAAATTGTATTAAAAAATACTATTTTATTTAAGGGGGTGGAATAAATATATAATGACCTGTCTGGCAAATCCAAGTTGCCTCTGATACATTTTGACTGCTTCTTCCACGTCTCCCATTTTTATTAAAACATCCCCGATGTTCCCAAGTGCCCTAAATTTTCCTTGTAAATGTTGAGTCATGTGGGCTATAGCCAAAAAGTACTTTTGGCATTCTAGTGCAGTTTCAAGATTGCCTAGCGCTAGATGAGCTAGGCCGAGGTTACAATATGCTCTTCCCATATTCATTTTGTCTTGTAGATCCTTGGCGAGTGATAAATCTTGATCGTAATATCTGAAACAATATTAACTTATTCTTAGTTTTTACTTTTCCAGGGACACAATTATTGGCCGATAGATACGACAAGAAAATATATGTAAGTAGATATAGGCAAACTGTCTTTCTATTTTAGCAATTTTACCCGTATTGATTGTAATCTTATTGGTATGTTACCTGACAGCTTCTTTATAATTTCCTAAACAATAATGAGCATATCCCAAAAAGTGACACGCTTTTGCTTCAGCGATAACGTCTCCAAGCTCCTGTGAAAGCATTAGATGTTGCTCATAGTACGGCACTGCTTGAGCGAATTCTCCTCTCGATGATAAACAATTACCAAGGTTAAGGAGGGCGCAAGCTTCACCTGCTGCGTCTTTAAGCTCGCGTGCTATACCTGTAAAAAAATATCTATTTTAATGAAATGATGAAAAGTCAGAGGTTGAATGCAATTTTAAGTTTAGTTCGTGTAAACCTAAAAGATGTGTCTTTATGCATGTGGCTTTTGGATAATATCATGACATAAATAATGTAAAACTTACCTAAATGTGCTCTATAATGAAATAGCGCCATATCATGAGCTCCTAAAGCTTGGTACGCAACGGCCAGATTTCCATGTGTGGAGGCTTCAGAACTCCGATCATGAACCTCTTTGGATATCGTCAGTTCTTGTTTATGGTACTTGATGGCTTGTTCATAAAAACCCGCAGCTGAATACGCGTTACCGATATTGCCGTACGCTCGACCCATGCCTGCTTTATCCTGAAAGTGGACATATGTTTATTATTATCATCTTTAGCCCAATAGTGTGCCACTATTAGTTTTGATTGAAATCATCTACTGAAAAGAATCGCTGGTAGCGGAAGGATGAGGAAGGCGGAGGACCGTGTGTTTTGGCGCGCTCTCAGAAAGATCTATGTCCAGCTGTGGGCGTCTATAGGCTGATTGATAATGATTAGGCACATATCACACTCTATCGTCTTTCTTGTTACCTTATGTAAGTTAGCGGGGTCATTATTAATTGTTTTTGATTAGTGATAATAACCGGAACCATACGGATAAACGTGCTTAGTAGAAAACGTTTCTAAACGATTTCCGAACTCTTAGACTGGTACTGAGAATTTCTTTACAATTTACCAAATTAATTTTGGCTTGGATTCCGTAGTCAAGCATGACCCACATTGTAATCTAATTTTATAGTTTACATAAATTACCAAAAGCCTAAATACATAGTTTAAACATACCTGAAGTTGTCTAGCAATTGATAAATGAGCCTGATGTAACTTAAGTGCGGCATCGTGTTCACCCAGTAATTGGTAAACGATACCTAAGTTCGAGCAAGCTCGGCCTTCGCCGATCTGAAAGAAAATTCAAAATCAGTTAATTATAGGACTTATTATAGGACCCAACGGATTAGCAAGCTGAAGTGGCAGTGGGCGGGTCATATTTGTCGCAGAACCGACGGCCATTGGGGCAGACTTGTTCTGGAGTGGAGACCGCGTACCGCTAAGCACAGCGTAGGACGACCACACCTACTCGCTGGACCGACGACCTGAAAAGGATCGCTGGTGGCGGGTGGATGAGGAAGGTGGAGGACCGTGTGTGGTGGCGCGCTCTCGAAAAGGCCTATGTCCAGCAGTGGAAGTCTGATTGTTTGTCTAGGCTGATTGATTGATTGATTGATATAATTATAGGACTACTTATATCAAAGCCGTAGTCAAGATGGGAGTTTTGGAGGTTCCGACCACTTCCGAAGTATCTTATCCAAGATACTGTTTTATGAATAAATACATATTAAATTTTTTTTACGCTTATTTCAGATCTGCGATCCAATAATTTGAATCGACGTTTTCATGCCGACACAAGGGAAATCGAAATAAAATGTTTCCTTCATAAAATGAATGAATTATTAAATATATTCATATAAGATTTCACCTTGTCCCTTGCAGCTAAAGCTACGTCTAACTGCCTTTCATGCCATTTCTTAGCTTGTGCGTAATCACCAGCGCATCTGTAAACAAAATCTTGATCAGTATCTGCTACCAGCATATTTGGAATTACCGGCCATTACCGGCTCACTAAAGAGCACGGGTCTCTTCTCAATATGAGAAGGGTTTGGCCATAGTCCACCACGCTGGCCATGTGCGGATTGGCAGACTTCGCACGCCTTTGAGAACATTATGGCGAACTCTCAGGCGTGCAGGTTTCCTAACGATGTTTTCCTTCACCGTTGAAGCTAGTGTTATTTTAAATTAAAAAAAAAAAAAGTTTTTTTAATGTTAGTTTAACATGTCGTAAATAGGAAAACCTGTATACCTTGCTGCATGTCCTAAGCCAGCGTAAGCTCTGGCTTCAATGGCTCTGTCACCTAGATTTTGAGCTATCCTTAAAACATTCTCATGGTACGCAATTGCTTGTGTAAAGTTCCGCCTATAGTGGTATGACGAGCCGAGGTTTGAGTATGCTCGCGCTTCCTCCACCTGTGAAGTAGCATTATTTATTATTGGCCAGCTGATATCCACGAGATCATCTACGTAGGTTAAGGCTTTCAGACATCCGGCAGGAGTTCTTTAATTTTCCAAGATAAAAATAACCTACGTGTATTCAAAAAACAATCTATGTCCAGACTTGTTGATCTAATTTTTTTAATCGTTTTAGATATGAATAACACATAGAGAGTTAAAGTAAAGTATTTCAAATTTATTTTTATGAATCTGTTCGGGCTTTTTTATCAGTATATTTCAAATTTTGAGGAACTCCGTGGTGTAGCGCGCGCGCTGTTGCATTATAAACCAGCTCGAGTCTGGTCTGGTGGGAGGCTTCGGCTATAGCTAGTTACCACCCTAGCGATAAAGACGTGTCGCCAAGTGATTTAGCGTTCCGGCACGATGTCGTGTAGAAACCAATTAGGAGTATGGGTTTACCATACCCCTAACAGGTTAGCCCGCTACCATCTTAGACTGCATCATCACTTACCATCAGGTGCGATTGCCGTCAAGGGCTAACTTGTAGTGGATAAAAAAAAACAATTTACCTGATCTCCCAACCTCCTAGCCAATCTTAAGTGTTGGGTGTGGCAATCAACCGCAGAGTCAAACTCTCCCATAGCCAAGTATACTGCTCCAACATTGCCTATTTCTCGAGCTTCTTGCAGCCTATCTCCCATCTGCTTTACGAGCTGGACGCATTGCTTGTGGCTGGCCAGCGCATTCGGGTAATCGCCGATTGCTGTGTAGACGTGCCCTAAGGAGGTCAATGCCGCGGCAGCTGCTTGAGTGTCCTGCGAACATTATTCTTTTTAAATAAATACCAAAGATTTATTTATTATGAAATTAAACTAGTTACCCACTTATATAATTAACGTAACCATATAAAAAAAAAATATCACTTGCTTCAACGGTGAAGGAAAACATCGTGAGGAAACCTGCACGCCTGAGAGTTCTCCATAATGTTCCCAAAGGCGTGTGAAGTCTGCCAATCAACACATGGCCAGCGTGGTAGACTATGGCCAAACCCTTCTCATATTGAGAGGAGACCCGCGCTTCTGTAGTGAGCCGGGAATGGGTTGATCATGATGATGATGATGATGATAATTAACGAGAATATATCCTAAAATACTCGTAGTGTATGTACGAATTTGCTTTAAGACAAAAAAATTATAAAAAAATATAGTTGATTTTAAAATGCAATTTATTATGAAATTAAACTAGTTACTTATATCGTTATCAATAATATTTCTTAAAATAGTTTATGTCCGAATTTGCTTTAAGAAAAAAAAAATACTGTGTACTCTACTCAACGAGTTCAACACATTCCTGAGTTTTTATGTAATATTTTTCACATATCGGATCGCTTCTGAAGAAGAACTGAATTTTACTTATTATTTTATATATTGATTTGTATCAATACAACATACGTGTGGCTACTTGTTAAATAAAATTATAATCGATAACCTAAATTTCAATTCACGTTCCAACAATATGTATGACGCGTATAATGTACCTATATCATCATCATCATCATGAACAACCCATTACCGGCTCATTACAGAGCACGGGTCTCCTCTCAATATGAGAAGGGTTTGGCCACAGTCTGTTACATGTACGAGTACCTATATAGTGCGTATCTATTCCAGTTATAAGGTACTGTCACATTGCGGTGTACAATTGTGTATAGGCCAGGATTCCTAGCCAACATTCCAGTGAAACGGGATTGATGACTCAGATAAAAAAGGAAGGAATACGGGTAGCGTTTAAGACACCGCTGATATTGTGTTCAAACTACTCGATGAAAACATTTCGACACATTGATGGAATGTCTTTTCACTTCCATTTACTGCCAGCAGCTTCAAACGACTTTTGAGAAACAACACAAAAGCTATATAAATATTTATTAGCGAGCAGTTTGTTTGTTGTGTGGTTTTACTTGACTGACACAACCTAGGGTTTCAATAAAATTGCACAACATGATATAATTAAAGTATCAAAATGGTAACCATTTTTATTTCATTCAGGAACATTTTCCTTCCTCAAAATTCAACTTACGAGTTTATCTTGGGAAAGGATTATCCTCGAAATTCAACTTACGAGTTTATTTTGGGTAGGGTCAAGATTACAGCAACGAGAACAGGAATAAGCCATGAGATAATAATCTTCAATTACAAACGTGGCTTATGCCATAGGAGTTTTTAAAATCCCTTAATCTATCGGCATCGGCTAAATTGGTATAAATTGGTATAAAAATTATAATATTGGTATAAAAATAAATATTCGTTGTTTGACATAAATTGGAACAGATCTATTCAACGAACTCTGTATCCGAAGAATGTTATGTGACCCAACAAGGATTCAAAAGCAACACAACTCGTGGCCATTATAGCTGATATACGTTCAAAGGAGATCAAGTCAATATGTAAATCACTGTGTTATCGTATCATGTTGCACATACTTAATTAGCTAGATTGTTGCAGGCCAACCGGCTTGCTAGGGAGGCCTTTAATGTAGCTATCGATGTTATCGACTTTAATCCGTCGCAAGCAATTAAGACCCCTCTTCAATCCTAAAGATAAATTGCTTAAATTTACTTTTATACGAGATAACTGCGAAGGAAATCGTATTATTTGGCTTCACGCGGTACCATTTGTCGAACGGCTGATGTACAATTTCAATTTTAATAGACATACTCGTAAGTAAAGTTCGGTTAGCTAGATCATTTGTTGGAATCCAATGAATAAATTGTGAAAGTTTATTTTTATTATAATAGTAGATATTATTTAAGAAATAAGCACTTCCAGAATACCAGCAATTTTAAGGGCTTCATTTAAAATACTGCCTACACGAACCCATGTAGGTAGGTTATCTTATAAATGATCTTTAAGCAACTTTCTACAGTTGCAGTCGTAATTTAAGTTCTAGTTCACGTTTAAAAATCAAAGATCACAAATCTGCGACAACAAGGATGAAATATTTTTTTTTTTAATTTACTGCTTTCTAACCGGATCCTTGTGTATCTTTCAGTTAATATAACTTGCTTTAATATAATCGTGAGGAAATCTCAGCCTGAGAGTTCTCCATACAGTTTTCAAAGGCGTGTGACTATCATTTTGATTCCGAAAGGAAATGTAATGGTCACTAAGGGTAATGTTATAGTTTATCAACAAAACGTTGCTATTATGATTATTGGTAGATCAGACAAAATAAACCCATAATAGTTTAATTTAGTTTGAATTTCCATCAACAAATTCGTCCCATCACTAGGTTATTTCTTCGAGACAATGGCCCTATTGGCGGTCTGTCGTCGAACGTTTTTTCCCCTTTGTCCCACCATTTCCTCATTGAAAAGGATGCGATGCATTCTAATCATTTTTTATTTGTTTTTATTTCTATCGCTTACTTTAATCCTCGTAGGTCAGAATATAAAGCACGTATGTAAGTAGGTACATACTCGTAGTTAGGTATACCATCAAAAGGATTATTTGAATAAAGATTATGATTGATTGATTGATGGATTGACACTCTCATTTTATGCTACCACCATTCTTGATTTTATAGCTATGTTGAATATTCTAAATACGTGTGAAATATGTAACGAACATTAATATTTATAACTCTAGTCATGATATTTATATGCTATCATCGCCTCTATCCCGAAAACATAAATAGGGGAGCTTTCACAGTAATTAGTTCTAAAAAAATATTGTTTTTACGGGTTCTCTCTTGAAATATAGTTATGAGTTTATAGTTATATAGTTAGGAGTTTGGACTTTTGAACTCGCACTGAACAGTTTCTTTATGTTCAGGAAATATTATTATACTACTATTACTATTACTATTTTTTTTGAGACTAGATTATAAGATTAAATAAATTTAAAAAAATAAACAGAGAAAGTTATTTTATTATTATTTTTAGTATACTTGTGTATAGTAATAACAACTTTCTCTACAGGATATATGCCGAATTTCGACAAAAATAATGTCCATATTAACTTATTTATTAATGGCTCGGACGGTTTGTTTGCTATGCAACACAATATAACAAGTAGTCAGTATAAACAATAAACAGCAAGTATAATTTGCTATATTCCGCCGGCAACCGGGAGATTTGTATAATATAACACCACACAAAATCTTCCACTAGAACCTCTACTCACGTTTCGACCCGACACCGGATCATCCTCAGGAGATGTTGACTTCACAAGCGCGAAAAGTAAAGCTTTACTTTTCTTCTTTACTTTTCGCGCTTGTGTTGTGCTGTTTATTGTTTATCATGGACTTCCGCAAAGTAACGCCTGCTTCTATTCATTATTATTAGTCAGTATAACAAACAATATTGTTAATAGTTATGTTGTTAGGTTACGACAAAAGTAGCTATTTTCTATTTTCAATGATATAATCATTGATTTACCACTAGCCATAGATAGATCATCAACGCTCAAAAAATGGGACGGAAAAGTAGTGCACAAATAGCGACGCGTGCACTCCTTTCTCCCAGTGTGTGACAAGGCTAGACGAAAATCACCGATTCTAACACTTGAGCCGTATAATCCGAATGAATTACAAAGCACTACGCGCCGCTATAGATAATATAACGGCCAGATGTCTAGTGTATTAGACGGGTTGTAATACATCGATATACCGATGTAGGTATGTATAGTTGGTGACAAATTCTCGCCTTGTTTATATATGACGCGCTCTATCTACGGCTAGTGGTAAATCAATGGATATAATATGTATCTACCCACAACAAGAAGTTTTGTGATGGCGTGCCTCGTTGCTTTCATGACTAAACGTTTTGCGTGGAATTCAATGCCGATACATAAATATTCATTTTAGCGATCACGGGAATCTTTTTAATTACATACGTGTTTCGGCGTTTATTGCCATTGAACTCGGCGAAATGTTTTAGAGTTATGATTTTGACCCGAATGTTATTGCTGTACTGGCGTCATCTTTATTTATCGCCGTGTTAGTTCCTGCAAAGCGTTTTATAGCGTCTTGATGATAATTTATAAAATTGGAGAAACGTCCTAACTGTAATTTTTGTTTGCATGTATACTAAAGAAGGTAAAAGGTTATATGCTCATCTATGAATGCAAAAACCTCATGTGGATCGTCTGTCTATAACGTAGGCGTATGCTAGGAAAAGATTTTTGAAAATTCATCTTCATATAAATAAATGTTGGAAGTTTATAGGAAACTATGTTAAGCGAATCTGCAGGTAAAAATCAATCAAATTTGCACATTCAGAACTGAAAGTCGAGCATTCGAGTATCAAGCTTGCATTTTCTCAGTAGGGTTTGTCATATCAAATTAAATTTTATAGCATCTCAATACGTCAGATTATCTTGTATTAATCTCACTTGAAAGTAACAATATAATAAATAATAAAACATTAGAAGTACATAGTAAGTTTACCTATTTCTAATTGTCCTAATGATATAAAATATCGTGTGTTTTTGAAGTTCAGGAGCCGATCAGACGGTGGAGCCAAGAAGTGGATACTGGCGCTCTTAAGTGACTATGAGAAACCCTTGAGTTAATACAAATGTGATTTGTTTTGCCGAGTCCATTACCTACTACACATTCTAATTCTAGTGAGTACTTTAAAAGTGGTCTACTAAGAATTTAGCACTAATATAAGTCATTTAGAAGAACTAATGCGAAAATGCAGAAAATCAACTTTTCTTATTCCCGTGTTAAAATATAGCCAGAAATGAGGATCGAAATGTTGAAGAAGGATATTGTTTGTACCAAGTCTATCGTCGTTTTTTTTATTTAAGCCACATAGTTTTCGAATAATCAAAACTATTAACAAGTCTTTATTTTACTTTCTTCCATATATCAAAAAGTTCGCAAAACGTAAAATCGGTAACGTTAATGAGAGTGAAAGTAACAAACAGGGAATGAAGAGATAACTCTTATAAGTAGGGTTTTTAGAAATAAGCCTTTACAAACTTATAGTTATGTTGCCCCTATGAAAGAAGGTAATTGTTATTTTTTTTAATTAAGGCGATAAAATAATTTAAAGTAAAAACACTAAAAAAAATTTAAAAGCTCGGAACCCACACAATTGGCCTGATTTTTATGACATACCAACACATCTCGTATCTACATTAAAAGACTGTAAAACTCCCCATCAAAGAGTAGGTATAATGATTATGTTAATTTGATACGCGTAATGATCGTAAAGTTTGTGTTCATGCATAAGAAGATTTAAATTAGTTTCCATTTCGAAAGCGCAATCCTAGATCTTAACAGAAACCGCTTATATTATTAACTCTCATAGTGGGCGCAGATATTACAGAATCCTTTTAGATTCAATCCCTTTACCTGATGTGGAATTCGCACCTGTCTCGCTAAGGGTTAGCGATAACAAATAATTGCAACTTTTTTACAAAGTTGATTCAAAATTTTCACATTGGCCGTAAACTCGGCATAAGTAACGTAAATATATGAGTTTTTCTTTTATACAAACCAACCAAACTACTAAAAAATTAGGCAAAATCAAACTCCTAATTGGTTTCTAGTGGAGTGGTGATAGCCTAGGGCGTCAGCCTCCTAATCAGAGGTCGGCGGTTCGAGTCCGGGCACGCACCTCTAAGTTTTCGGAGAGTAATGTGCGATTTTTAAAAATATTAAAATATCACTTGCTTCAACGGTGAAGGAAAACATCGTGAGGAAATCTGCACGCCCGAGAGTTCTCCATAATGTTCTCAAAGGCGTGTGAAATCTGCCAATCCGCACATGGCCACCCTTCTCATATTTAGAGGAGACCCGTGCTCTGTAGTGAGCCGGTAATGGGTTGATCATGATGAACCTACCGAATACTTAAACAAGTCTCGAAAATCCAGAGAGAAAACCTTTTGACGAAAAACTTTCCAGATAAGGTTAGCGAAATATCTATTTTATGTTAGGCAACAGGTCAAATACTGTGGTTAACGAACTATGTTTGTTTACGTGTGGAAAATCAATTTGAATAACAATTAACATGATGCGTTTGGTAACCCTACGCTTCGCTGTGGTTATTCTAGGCATTTCCTAATGAAGCGCGCGCCAGACGTGTTACTGTCAAATTATTCGCGGTTTATAAGTTCTCTACTAAGGGTATGCTTGATAGGCTCATTTATTGTAAGACTTATGTGAACTTTTTTAAGAGTTTCTAAAAATATGTGTAGAGGGAATTTAATATCCATACACTTGTCTAGTGGGAGGCTTCGGACGGGGCTAGTTACCGACAAAGAATGACGACTTTTATTTTTATATCATTTCATGTTTTTTTTTTTATATATATATTATAAGGTATATATTAGTATATTTATTAAATATTTATTACTATATTGTGTTATTTATGTAATCTGGTTTATGTATTAGTATTTAGTTATTTGTATGTAGGTTTTTTGTTTATATTACGCTACCTACTTTCTTCTTCTTTATCTTTTCCTAATCCTAAGGTTGCCTGGCAGAGATCGCTACTAAGCGATAAGGCCGCCTTTTGTATCCTGCTTCTTCTTTATTTTGTTTTCTTGTTATTTCTATTTTCGGCACGATGTCGTGTAGAAACTAATTAGGAGTGTGGGTTTATATAGATCCCTGAGGAACCCCTATTTTCACAAATGACCCGTTAGACCGTTTCCCGTTTACGTCTACTTGTTGAGTTCTGTCGCGTAAATACGAGGTCATTAAATCTACCCCCGAAGTCCATAATGGTGTAGTTTTCTGACTAATGTTTCATGTTCAACACAATCGAAAGCCTTGGACAACCATACCATACCATACCATACCATTACCATACTCCGAACAGGTTAGCCCACTACCATCTTAGACTGCATCATCACTTACCGTCAGGTGAGATTGCCGTCAAGAGCTAACTTGTAGTAGATAAAAAAAAGATAAGGAAAGTTTTAGGTAGTGTATCAAGAATGATATCATAACGTGATTGCGAAGGTCATCATTAAGAAAAATAATTACTCGTATATCGTTTACATCATTTATTACCAGTGATTTTAATAATTATAACTGTTTACTATTAGTGAAATTTGTGACGGTATTAGATTAATAATGAAAATGAAGATTTTCAGAAGAGTTCTTGGGATTTGAATGAATGATTGAATGATTACACCTTTATTGCACACCACAAGGTAGGAACACAAGGTAGGTTCTTTTTTAAACAATTAAAATATCACTTGCTTCAACGGTGAAGGAAAACATCGTGAGGGAACCTGCACGTCTGAGAGTTCTCCATAATGTTCTCAAAGGCATGTGAAGTCTGCCAATCCGCACATGGCCAGCGTAGTGGACTATGGCCAAACCCTTCTCACATTGAGAGGAGACCCGTGCTCTGTAGTAAACCGGTAATGGGTTGATCATGATGATGATGATGACAAGGTAGGAAAAAAAAAACAAAAAAAAAACAGAAAATAACGCAGAAATTAATACAAATACAATTTGGCGGCCTTATCGCAACATAGCATAGGATTTTATACTTACGATGATAAATTATTTTTAGTCAACAGCAAATCAACATTAAAAACCTAAAAACAAATTTAAATGGTGTGATTGTAAGTAAAAGTAGCATACTTAAATACGTTTGCGGGGCTAAAACACTTTCACAAATTTTTTTTTCGTTATCTTAAGCGCGGTTAAAAATTTTGTTAATCATGCGGTCAAACGCGTTTAGATAAGAGCCTCACGGATTAAAGGATTGATTAATTGATAAAGTTGCCGGGAAAAGTCAAGGAGGTGGTCTTACATTTCGGATAGGTCTGAATTTAAGGAGTATTTGGCCATTTCTTTGTTTAGAGATTGTTAATTTTAATTTTGACAATGCTAATTAAAGAGTTAGAAGAATTTAAGGGTTTAGTTTATATCTGGTCTTACTAGTCATGTAGAATATAAATCTTTTTGCAATTTTTAAAGTCAAGTATGTTTCAAAAAATATTAAAAAATAATTGAAACAAAGTTGTATAAAAGAAAATCTCTTTATATTAAATATTATTCTTGACGACCTCCCTGGCACATTTCCAAACTCTGTGAACTTATAAGTGAGAGGTCCCGACTTTGATCTCGCTCAGGGGTAATTTGAGATTTATTATTTCTGAATTCTGTCTGGTCTGGTCTTGTGGGAGCCTATCAACGAAAACTTTACACTAAAAAGTTATGAAAATTTGCTTTCATGTACGACAAATACGAAAAAATGGAATATACAGCCCTTCGTATGTACGAGTCGTACCTCTGTATTAAAAAATAACAATTTAAGTGTTCATAAACCCGTAGGTTATATTATCGACTCTACACAATAAAATGGTCGAACAAGTCCGTGCATTAGCTACGGGTAAAAAATCTCGTATTGCTGATAAATTCTGAGTTCGTTACAATTTCTCGGTTATTTCGAGCCCGACGGAAAGTTTTTGTTGGCGTTCATTCGCACGGAACACGTAAAATAAACATTTTTACGAGTGTTTGTTTTTTAGATTGCTCCATAATATGTGGACTCGGTACATTCGTTTTGTCTTTAAGTTTATGAAGCAACTTGGAGTAAAATACGCCGATGAAAGTGTGGGAAAGAGGGACATTTTAATTTTAACTAATTGGCTCGATTCGCAGCTCGTTTTAACCGCTGACTGGACTCTGTTAACGATCTTATCCTGAGAGAGAATCGTGGATGGTAAACCCTACATCTTTCTATCATACAAATGATAACTGCGCTCAGCTGAAGCACAGCGAAGGCATCGTTAACCGTCTACGAATGAATTTTTTTTTATAAACTACAAGTCAGCCCTTGACGGCTATCTCACCTGGTAGTAAGTGATGATGCTGTCTAGGATGGTAGCGGGCTAACCTGTTAGAAGTATGGTAAACCCACGCTCCTAGTTGGTTTATACGCGACATCGTGCCGGAACGCTAAATCGCTTGGATACGTCTTTGTCGATAGGGTGGTAACTAGTCCCGGCCGAAGCCTCCCACCAGATCAGACTCAAGCCGGGAATCGAACACAGGACCTCCAACTTTTAAAATGCGATAGCGCACGCACTGCGCCACGGAGGTCGTCAAAGATATTTTAACAAGATATTTTGCTTGCAAGGTCTTTTGATGTGGGAGGAGTCCTAACCGTCAAAATCGACCGCTTAAATTTAGTTAACATGTTCTCTGACCAAAAGTGGGATATATACGATATACGAATTATACCACGTTAAAATGTATCTCGGCTTTGAATGATAACTTGTTCGTATCTTAAACGACAGCCAAAAGATTCATCAATGGTCGTACAAAGTTATTTATAAGTCTTTAATTTCTTTAGACGAACTTATCAGCGGATAGATATGTAGCCGGTATTTCCAGTCCCTGGTACATGCTTACCCTTTTCATTTAGCGTCCCGGTATAGAGTGTCCGTATAAAACGCTAATTCATACGTAGGCAGGCCGATATAAAAAGAATAGTAATCCATAAACGTCATTATACTACAGCCATAAAGAGCAATGTCTTGTACGTTAACTGCAAATTAACATTACTGTCCGCCGGCGATTCAAAGGGATAAGAGAATATTTTACTATTTGTATTCTTAAGTGCACCTTGGACCATGAAAGTTGAGGCCAATATTGGCTGTGATTATGATATGCGAACTTGTAAACTATGATTGAATTTAAGTACTACCTGCTATAACATTATCATCATCATCATCATGATCAACCCATTACCGGCTCACTACAGAGCACGGGTCTCCTCTCAATATGAGAAGGGTTTGGCCATAGTCCACTACGCTGGCCATGTGCGGATTGGCAGACTTCACACGCCATTGAGAACATTATGGAGAACTCTCAGGCGTGCAGGTTTCCTCACGATGTTTTCCTTCACCGTTGAAGCAAGTGATATTTTTTTTTTAAACGCACATAACTCCGAAAAGTTAGAGGTGCGTGCCCGGATTCGAACCGCCGACCTCTGATTAGGAGGCTGACGCCCTAACCACTAGGCTATCATAGCTTCATATATACCTAAAAGTAACTTGCTATAACATTATACCTAAAAGTAACTTGCGGTACTGGGCTTTTCTTTCCTTCCATTGGAAGATTTAGAGTGTAAACTCTCCACACTGCTGCAATGTGAATAGAAGGCTTTAACCAATATGGTTTTGCAATGAACCATAATAGGGATAGCTAGGGATTAGAAGATCATAATTGCTCGTTAAAAAACTAAGTAGGCAACTAAGTTGTAGGTATAAAGCCGCGTTCAACGTAAAGTATAAACAAGACAGATTTGATAGAAATAAGACGGAAATACATCGCATTCAAAACATTTCGGAAATTTCCTTATCTTTATGATTTCGAGTAAAGAACGTGCTAGAGTATAGATACGAAGCAACATCTCAGTGAAAAAAGTGATAAATTCTGATACTAAGTGACTTCGACTTCGATTAGAAGTGTGTACTGCAACCTTGGACTATGGCTGATTAAAGTCTAATCAAGAGTCATCTGGGTGTCTCATTCCAAATCCTAAAAGCCCAGCAAGTAACAATATTATCAGTTATTATAACCGGAGGGCTTAAAGTCCCCCCGCCCCACACCACAGTGGCTGGTACTGAAAAGTTCTTGACAATATATTCATCATGATCAACCCATTACCGGCTCACTACAGAGCACGGGCCTCCTCTCAATATGAGAAGGGTTTGGCCATAGTCCACCACGCTGGCCATGTGCGGATTGGCAGACTTCACACGCCTTTGAGAACATTATGGAGAACTCTAAGGCGTGCAGGTTTCCTCACGATGTTTTCCTTCACCGTTGAAGCAAGTGATATTTTAATTTTTTAAAACGCACATACTCGTAACTCCGAAAAGTTAGAGGTGCGTGCCCGGATTCAAACCGCCGACCTCTGATTAGGAGGCTGCCGTCCTAACCACTAGGCTATCACCGCTTCAACAATACATTATTAAAATTTAATTTGATTAAACTTATTAATGAAATTAATAAGTTTAATCAAATTAAATTTTTCAGGATCAGGATCTTGTAATTTTTTGTAGGGATCGATTGATCAACTAGTAAATTAAACTCATAGCGAATAAATTTGCTGACAAACTATTTTCTTTTCTATTGTACATTTTACCAGAATAAGGTTGATATACTTATTCAATCAAAGCAAAATCTTATTGATTCTTAAAAAAAATACATTCATGGTTTAAATATCCAATGCTTACCTATATGGTAAAAATTGTTTGCTCAAACGTTGGTCGCAATAAGGCAGGGATGAAGTGGACACCGGTTCTAGTAAAACCACATATTTATGTGTTGAGAGAAAGTGCTTTTAGACATAACATAACATTTACAGAAGATTCACGTAAAGTTACTTGTTAATTATTATTCCTTTAGATTGTAAAGCTTGTTGTTGCAAGTTCGTTTACTGATTTCATTTTATACGAAGAAGTATACAATGCATAAGATACCCAATGAATTGCTATGTTTTCCTGTATTTTTATTAAAAACCAAATTCTGTTATCTTGACCGAGTTCGATAGTGATAACAAGACATACAACTTAATATCAGATGTCACTAATGCTTGATTTAGAAAATAATTATAAATAAAAGTATTTATGTTGTGTAACTACTTGATATAATTAAGACACTAATTAACTGTAATGATATGAAAACACATTTACATGTATTTGCTATTGTGTGTGTAATTATATTAAATGACATTATTTAGGATCACAACTTTTTCTCTGTTATCATAGCAATTCGTGAACTCTTAGTAGGTTCTGGGAGCTGTTCATTTCCAAATAACAGCAGTAGAACTTTATAAATTAATCAACGTTAATTAATATTTTTAAGCAATTAAAATATCACTTGTTTCCAACCGCGCGATTTTTTCACTAAAACATAACTTTAATATGACGAGTAGGATATATTGTGCTGTTTTTGGTTGCATTAATAATAGTTGTTTATTGTACTGTTTGTATGAATAATACTAGAAAAAATAAATTTGACCGTCTGTCTGTCACTAGATAGTTGAAATTTGAACACAAAGTAGGCAAATGTAATTAAAATGCTGGAGGCGGGCAGCCCTATCGCATGTTTAGGTGCCGCGCGGCTGTAGGTATTTATTTCAAAGATAAGGTTGAGTTACAATACTGTATACATAATTTTACCGTGACCTAACTATGGTAACTTATACCCATTATAATAACCTATTAAAATTCTTTGTAAGTATACTTAGTTGCAACTAAGTTGCAGGTATAAAGCCGCGCTTTTTAATGCTACATTTAAACATGAATGCAATAGCACATCCAATTTGTGCGAAATGATTCCAAATTGCTTACAAAAGAAACCACACTTGGTAATTATACGGGGAGCTTAATAAAGAACACACCACAACCGGGGTCACGGACACTGACGGGCCCTGAAATTCCACGTTATTACCACAGCACGGCGATTACACAGAGACGTTTGTTTGGTTAGATAATCTGCGAGGATTGAAGTTTTTTCAAGCATTTATTTCTGTAACCTTCTGTCTGTCCCATTGTTTACTGTTTTTTTCAACATCATCATCATCATCATCAGCCAATATGAATCCACTGCTGGACCTGACAGTTCTCCATAATGTTCTCAAAGGCGTAGGAAGTCTGCCAATCTGCACATGGCCAGCGTGATGGACTATGGCTAAAACTATATGGCTATACTATAGTGAGCGGAGAATGGGATGTACATGTTTTTTATTTATTAATCATAATGCAAATGTTTGTGTCTCGAACTCTGAAAACAAAGAAAATTCAACCTACCAACCTACCAACCCCTATTTTACCCCCTTAGAGGTGGAATTTCCTAATATCCTTTCTAAGCTGACATCTCTTAACTATCAACTACCTACTTGCTAAATTATATCTTTATACGTACAATAGTGTTTTGAGATCTCGTTTTAATCAGTATGTAAGTATGTAAGTGACCTTTCGCTTTTATATATAGATTCATTTTAACACTAACTTTGGCGGAGCATAGTCAACTAAGATTAACGTAAAGTACTCATAAAATGCCTTAGTTACTAGCAAGTCATTGACTTAAATCGTTTGCACAGACAAAGCAAACTTACGAAAATCAGCTACCAGAATGTGGATGAGATATTTTAATGGACATTTTGGACGACAACGATGATATCATATCATATACTAACACATAAGTTGTGATAGCCTAGTGGTTAGTACGTCAGCCTCCTAATCAGAGGTCGGGGGTTCGAACCCGGCACGCAACTATAACTTACCGGAGTTATGTGCGTTTTTAAGCAATTAAAATATCACTTGGTTCAACGGTGAAGGAAAACATCGTGAGGAAACCTGCATGTCTGACAGTTCTCCATAATGTTCTCAAAGGCGTGTGAAGTCTGCTATTTCGGACGTGGCCAGCGTGATGGACTATGGCTAAAACCCTTCTAGAGGAGACCAGTGCTCTATAGTGAGCGGAGAATGGGTTGTTCATGATGATGATGATGATGATGATGTATATATTATTATTAATTACTGATCGAGGAAATGACCCTTTTTTATGCTCGGAAGGTATATTAAGTTTGTTGTTCTTACCTTGCACTTCATAGCTAACACAAGCTGATAGCGGTGAGCAGTCAACGCGTCTTTGTATGACCCCTGGCTGAAGTACGCGGCGCCTAGGTTTCCGTGCGCTCTGCATTCGCCAGCAGTGTCCCCCAGTGACTTGGCAACCGCGAGGTCTTGCTGCATGTAGTTGATCGCCGCATCTAGCTGGCTGAGGGCCCAATGTGCTGATGATAAGGCACTGAAGACGGATCCTCTGTGGACAAAATATAAGACGAATTCTTAACAACCTCCCTGGTGCAGCGGTGAGCGTTGTAGTTTTATGTATTAGTGAGAGGTCCCGGGTTCGATCCTCAAAATTACCATGCAAAGGGGGAACGCTGCCAGTATCTTCGGAACCTAACCTACAGTGACTCCTTTTAATAATATATTTTAGTTATGTTATAAATTTTTTTAAGATTTTTAGTTTTAGGTTAATCTACCTTTTATTTTAAGTTATATATGTATTCTTGAAATGATATACATAAATTTATACTAGATTACTATTCGACTGTGAAGGCGTGTGAAGTCTGCCAATACGCACATGGTCAGCGTGGTGGACTATGGCAAAACCCTTCTCATATTGATAGTAGACCCGTGCTCTGTAGTGATGAGTGATGAGTAGGCAATGGGTTGATCATGACTATTCGACTTCCTTCAAATTTCATATTTTATCAATTGCCTTTCAGATGTTGCATACAACTAACTGCTTTATCAAAGGCTATTTGACAAGTACTAATCACTTTTGTCGTAGTGGGTAGTGGTTTTAATATTAAACCTAACTCCCGGAATTGATGCTTAATGATAGCGGACCCGGGGAGATTAATGGAATTTGTTCGCCTACTGACAGTTACTTGGAAGAAATGAAGGAAGATTTACGATATGGGCAGGTGAATGCAAATAGTATTAATCTTTGTGTAGAGCTAGTGTATATTATCGATAAGCAAAGTGCATTTATATTGGATGCTTAATTAATGAACAGCATATTGTAATGAAGCCGTATTTTAATTCTGTTGTACTCAATTTCCGGTACCGTCTAATCCATGTTAAATTTTTAAGGAGATAATCTGTAAAGGTTTACCGATAGCAATTAAAGCGGCGGCGAGTTGCCCGCAACTATTTTAGAAGCCATTCAGATTAAAAAATTAATATGTATCATAGTATTTTTACGTGACGACCTCCTTACCACCTTACCACCCTACCGACAAAGACGTGTCGCCAAGCGATTTAGCGTTCCGGCACGATGTCGCCTAGAAACCAACTAGGAGCGTGGGTTTACCATACTTCTAACAGGTTAGCCCGCTACCATCCTAGACAGCATCATCACTTATCACCAGGTGAGATAGCCGTCAAGGGCTAACTTGAGTGCATAAAAAAAAAAACGTAACAAATATTTTATATTATAGCAATACCTTAATTCTCCGTCTCAAATGAATGATTAAGGAGGCGATTGTAAGCAGTTTTTATATGTCTTACAATATTTGTTAATTAGTTAAGTTGACTTTTTTATTAACATGGTTTGTTGTAGAAGAGTCGAAACTTTCATTAAGAATCGAGGAGACTATATGTTCGCCTATGGAATTATATTAGCTTTTCTTCTCGCATAGTCGGATAGAGCTGTAATTATTTCGGTTTTAAATTAATAAATTTAATTAAAAAGTTAATAATACTTAAAGTACTTTATATTCTAATAAATATGCTCAAATAGAAAGGGGACCCTCTGACAGTGCTTTTCGAGTGATTCACAAACGACACGAAATCCTTACACCTAATTACGCAGTATATACTACAATTGTCATCTTTATACTATACCATACGAGTTAAAAATTGACTTGTGCGTACAACGGAGAAGATCTGGTCCCACGGTTCATGTCTCAGGCCATTTCAAAGTCATTGATAAAAAGCCATGTCGTTGATAAAATTAAAATGATACGAGTTACTATTTAAATTCATCCCACCTTAATAAATCATTTTACCGGTATCATTTAACATTCTATGATGTCTTAATGGAAGATCGATAGTCGTGGGCTACAAGGATATTGTAATTTGTAACTATTGCATGGCATTTAATAAATATTATGAGATGATGTGGCAGGTGCTAGAAATGAATGGTGTGCACGCATTTTATCTATCTATATACATATATATAAAAATCAATTGCTGTTCGTTAGTCTCGCTAAAACTCGAGAACGGCTGAACGGATTTATCTTATCTTGATCTTGAAATGTTCGTGGAGGTCTAGGGAAGGTTTAAAAAGTGAGAAAAATTCTAATAATTCCCGGAAAAACCTTAAAAACAGCCCTTTTCATTTTCCCATATAAACGTTTCCTAAAACAAATGTAGAGCTAATTTAAACTTTACTGCTATGCAATAAAGTTCATATTAAATTATAATCACTCACTGTTGTCTAAGAAATGTAGGTGTGTTCCTAACTTTAAAGAGTCAATTTGCAATTCATTGCCGCGTACTTCGATTTCATTCATTATTTTTTTGTTAGAAAGGAGATACTTTACAGTTTATCCTGTAATTATTTTGGTTTAGTAATCCATAGCTTCTTGATTGGAAGACAAACAAACTCACTTTCAGACACACTAACTCAATGCAGACAAAGTCGCGGGCGTCAGATAGTTACTTATAAAATTAATGCTCCTTTGTCAAAGTTTAATCAAAGGTTCACCGTGGTGGGGTACTGTGGTGGTCGGTTAGGGCGATTGCAAAGAGTCAGTTTTAGTAGCTAAATAGGGGCACTTTAACGTTATATTATATGATTTTTGTTTATGAAAAACTTGTCTAAACTATTGAGAAATGGAAATGCACCGTGCCCGCTATTTGGTATTGACACTAATATCAGAAAGTATTTTTTTTAAATCCGCCAATCCGAGTTGAAACAGAAGCAGTCACTACCCTTTCTCCCATGAGATAGGGTAGTGACGATGATTGGCATTTCTTGTGTGCTTTTTATCTCAATATGTATTTCTAGAAGCTGTGATAGCCTAGTGGTTAGGGCGTCTGCCTCCTAATCAAAGGTCGGCGGTTCGAATCCTCGACCTCTAACTTTTCGGAGTTATGTGCATTTTTAAACAATTATAATATCACTCGCTTCAGCGGTGAAGGAAAACATCGTGAGGAAACCTGCACGCTTGAGAGTTATCCATAAAGTTCTCAAGGGCGTGTGAAGTCTGTCGATCCGCACATGGCCAGCGTGGTGGACTATAGCCGAACCCTTCTCATATTGAGGGGAGACCCGTGCTCTGTAGTGAACCGGTAATGGGTTCATCACGATGGTGTATTTCTAAAAAATAATTAATTTTAATTCTTATTTGAAATACTACACTTGTACCTTAGTAAGTTACGCATACTTCGAATATAATGAAATCTAAATTAAAAAAAATTGACAGGCGTTGTACCTAAATCACTGAACACGTACGCCGCGTCGTAAGGTTTTTTATTCGTGATTATTTTGACAGTAAACATTCAGGTACGCGTTAGTGTAAAAAAATATTTGTAACATCCACGTAACGTAATCCGATCCACTGTTACGGGTCGTAGCTTCGGTTTCACCCACAGCTGCCGCATCCCTTACAGCGCCATCAGTCACCAATTATCTTATATAGATAAAAATCAAAAATAAATGTCCCTATTTATTGAGTTAAGCGATCTCATTGAAAGGCGGTATCGATTCTGATTCGATCAATCAAGGAGATAACATCGCGACGAGGTGTGGGTTTCAGCGCCGCTTGATTCCGGTCCTATTGGGAATGGGTTTCAACTTTTAACCGCAAGCTATGCGTTTCGAGACTGCAGGTACCCGGAATAAATTTAGAGATAGCCTTTCTTACGGCCCTAGGCACGGCACTTTTCATATATATTTATCTGTGTTAATAAGGATACACAAATATAATTTAAACACTGAGAGAGTAACAAGAGTTTTTTATATGGATACTTTAAAAGTCCTTGGCCTATTCATCGATGCTCTGCCGCCGGCGTAGGCTTCCTCTCTAACAAGGGAGCTTTTCATTTTTTTTTAATCAACTACAAGTTGGCCCTTGACGGCTATCTCACCTGGTGGTAAGTGATGATTCAATTTAGGATAGTAGCAGGTTAGGGGTATGGTAAAACGACTCAACGCGACTTCGTGCACAATACTAAATCGCTTGGGGACACATCTTTGTCGGTAGGGTGGTAACTAGCCACGGTCAAAGCCTCTCACCAGACCAAACTTGAGCCGGGAATCGAACTCAGGACCTCCGACTTCAGAAGCAAGTTAGCCAAGTTAAAAACCCAATTCACTTTTTGGCATTGGGGAATTGAATCCAGGACCTCGTGATCTTTTGATAAATGTAACATGCTAACCTTCCTTTTTATTATGTCACATGTGTAACACCAATCTCGAAGCACTCGATAAGTAGACACCAATTAAAAGGCTAGCTAACAAATTACTCGAGAACGTTATATCATGTTCAGGGCCCAAAGAGAAAATAAGCAAACGAAAATAAGCCGGCCTATTAAGCCCGACGTCACTTGGAACCATTATACATCTTTATTTCCTTCGTCTGCAGTACGAAATAAATCAAAACGTCGAAATTCCGCCAAAGATACCGTCCTTAAGCACATATAAATTACACCACTGTCAAGTAAGGTTACCAGGGCTTCAGGAATTCTTAGGACCATTTCGAAATACGAGCTCGCGAAATATCCATTTGGGAAATCAAGTTTTAAGGTGTACTTGGCTACGTAAGTTTAGGGAAATCTTTAACTCTATTTTAACTTTCTTTTTTCACGCTGGGAAATGCGTTTACGCATCCCCTCCGGAAGCGACGCAGGCAAGACCGCGCCGCTTCCGATGGGGTATGTGGGACTCCCCGGCCGTCAGACTGGCGACCAGAATACCCTAAAATAGTCGTTGGTCCGAGCACTGTTTGGAGCCTGTCTGAAGCAGGGTCAGCTTCCGGTGCAGTGGAAGAGGGGGAAACTGGTCCTACTCCGTAAGGACGGACCCACCCACCGTGTTGCTTGACGAGGTGAGCAAGCTCTTTGAGCGCGTAACTCTATTTTAACTAGGTAAAACTTGATTGATTTTTTTTGGTTTTAAAATATTTTTTATGGCCTGCGTAATCCTAGCAAAATATTTGTGAAATAACTACCGTCTTTCGTTTTAAAGGGGAAAGATTAAATCCCCTTTAATCACAGTCGGTTAGAATCTCGTAGCATCCGTATGATATAACTCAGGATTCTCTCAAAGAAGTTCCTCCTAGACCTTAATACAATTAAGTCTCAGACTTATGCGCTATATTAAAATATTGATATAACTTTAGTAATGCAGATACTTAATCTGTCATTTCTTCTTCGCCAGTACTCAACGCTTATCCACCAATACCCGTCGTGATTAATACGTGCTAGCTTCCTAATATAATAATATAAATATAAAATATAATTCCTAATATAAGTACATTAATAATTATATATAATTTAAAATTATAATTAATTATTAGAGTACTTAAGAACTTCGTAAATTATAATTTTTTATGATATACGAATTTTCAACAATTTTACTTTCAAGTTGGTAACCCTAGTTGCAGTACTGTCAACCATAACATGGCCCATGATTAAAAATAATAATGCAATATTAATGAATGCGAAGATCTGAGGAGTCATTTGTCTTCGTTTAAGATTTGAGTGGTGGCAAAACTGTAATCGTTGCTAAGAGATTAACTTGAGATTAACTTGAGTATGTGAGATATCCCCTATATCTCATATACTGGTAATTATTTTGCGAAATAAAGAAATGTAAATCTCGTATTACGATTAGTGAAGTGTATTTAAGAGGTTTATATATAATCACTATCTGATTATTTATATTTTTAGCGATTCGCGATTTGTGTCTTGGGTTTATAAAAAAACATCGCGAGAACTCTTTAATATTCTGAAAAAAAAGAAGTATATATGTTCATCTTTAAGATTTAAATCAAATGAAATCTCTTTACGCGTTAAACGTAACAGACAAACAGGGTTACATCCAAATTTCTATATTAGTATAGAGTACCATAAAAAGCTTAAACACAAGTTTTGCACATGTTCAAAAACCAAAAACAAAACCATAGAAATCGTTTGATAATGAAACATCGCTGAGAAGGTACTATAATTCACTAAATATTTAAAAGTGGTTAAACAGTACGTAAAATTTTATCTCAATACTATATTTATCGTGTTTCGTTATTTCTATATTTATTATTAATAAAAACTCTTGAATACTAAAACATATCCTATTAACAGAAAAATGGCAAATGTGAACCAAAACCAAAATTTTTAGTTTTTACTTTAGTTTCGGTAAAAAGGAACAAACATTAAAAGCAGATGCAAACATATCCAATGACAATATCAATATTTCTTTAGAAACCACACACAATGCCGACATGTGAAGGCCTGGAAACCAGATATTTGAAAAGTCAAATATGTACCTTAACTTCAGCGAGCAGGATCCAATTCTCAATGCCGCTTCTAGTACTGTGACTGCCGCCTGGTACTGCCCAGCCGCCAAAAGCTCTTGACCAACAACCTGTCAAAATTATTATGAATTAAATTCCATTTTATCAAATTATATGTGCTTATAATACTTTACTTATAATACTTTTCAATAATCAAATCTTTTATATTCAGCTATAGCAAAAAATACACATAAAATGGATTAAGGATTACTTTCAAAATTCCTTTGTGAAATGTAATTTAATCATTATAATTAGAATCACAAGCTAGTAGAGAACCAGGAGTTAGAAGATCAATTTTGCAAAAGTGAGTAATGTAGGTACAATAGAAATATAAATTATAAAAATACAAAAGTCTCTTCACAAGCATCCGGCCATTTTATAAGAGATACAATTGGTTACTATCTCGAAAATGTTATAGGAAACCAAAATATGGAAAAAAAACATTTCAAATAGTGCAAATATAGCCCATAGTTACAATCTATCATAGAAAAACATAGACTTAGTTTAGTTTATATAGACAATATCAATGATTTAGTTAAAATACAAACGTAAAGGTACATATCAAGGCTTTGCGTAGGTTTTATATCATCACATGATCTTTTCGCATAAATGAAATGACGTGCATAACTTTTTACTTAAATAAAGGAACAAAACATAAATACATTGGTTATGTCCGATAACGTAAACGCTGCAATAAAAAATGACTTTTAATCTGTACCTCATTAAAATAAGCTAATACACGTTAATGGTCTGCTATCAGCAAAATAGTCTATACGCGCGTATCTTCACTCAATTTATTATCCATTAAATACAAAGTGCATATAATGTTTGTCACGTAATACTAATATCCTTTCATAAAAATGTCGTCGGGATGACTTTTGATCTCGCCCGCATATAATTTAGGTCGTGAAACTAAATACAAGGTGTCTCAAAAGAAAGTTCACATTTAAATCTTTTTTTAAAAGAAAAGTCTTAGCTTTATTGAAAAAATGTTTATTTTATATTGAAGTACACTGTTTGGGAATTTATTTTTTAAAAATAACATCGTCCAAATGTAAACCGTTGCGCTCTCGGCATTCATTTAGTCGGGCACTAAAATTGCCTATGACAGCTCGGCAGGTAGAATCCGTGATGGCTGCCATTTCATGACGGATATTTTCTTTTAATTGTGCCAGGGAAGTCGGTTTATTAGCGTAAACTTTTGATTTGACATAACCCCACAGGAAAAAATCCATAGGCGTTAAATCGGGACTCCGTGGAGGCCAATTTATGTCACCTCGCCTGGAGATTAATTTGTTCGGAAAAATTTCTCGAACTCGAGGCAGAGATCTGTTGGACGTGTGTGAAGTTGCTCCATCCTGCTGGAACCATGTTCTTTGGTTGTAACCAGGAAAGTTTTGCAGTTGGGGTACGAAAAACTCGTCTAACATCTCCACATAACGCTCTGAATTCACTGTGAGTGTGCGTCCCCTTCCATCTTCAAAAAAGTAAGGGCCGATAATTCCTCGCGCCGACATCGCTGCCCATACGGTGACTTTGGGTGAATGTAGCGGTTTCTGATGTTTTTGTTTTGGGTTGGTTGCACTCCAGTAACGACAATTTTGCTTGTTTACATGCCCATTCAGATGAAAATGGGCTTCATCGGAAAACAAGATGTTGGTGAACGTTGGAAAGCGCTCAATCATCTGATTTACAAAGGCAAGCCTCTGACCAGCATCTTGAGGCTTCAGTTCTTGCACTAACTGAATTTTGTACGGGTGCAGCTTTAAATCTTTGTGTAAAATGCGGCATAATGAAGATCTGTGCACATTTAAAGCAACAGCACGCTTCCGAATCGAGAGGTTTGGACCATCTCGAATAGACTGAGCAACACTGTCCACGTTTTCGGTTGTTCTTGATGTTCTTGGTCGCCCAGATTTTGGTTTCTCCAGAGTTGACCCAGTCTCTTCAAACTTCTCAACCCATTTTGCAATGAGACGAGTGCTAGGCGCATCATTTAAGTGACGAATATGTCGAATACTGCAGAATTTTCTACGCGCTACAGTCGCCGAATTACCGTTTTTGTAAAACTCACGTACGCACAACGCACGGTCCGCACCAGAGAAACGCTCCATAGCGACTAAATTCCCAAGAGCCAGACTACCGACTGACATACCCCCCGCGCCCCTCAGAATAGTTGCTTTCGCGTAATAAGATAAGCAAATGTGAACTTACTTTTGAGACACCTTGTATAATAATGGGTTAATACACTGAATGCGTTCGAGTGCCATTTTGTTGGCAGCAAAAAAGTTACAAACGATTTTGCATATCTAACTAACTTCTGTATTGAATTGAGGTCGTAAATGTGGAGAGGAAATGATATTTTTTTTTTCAGTAAATAAGATTTCCGTTGATACGTCACAGTAGGCAAGCTTGTATCGTGGCTTGAATCGTGGTGCCTATTCAAGTTGTTTTTCTTTTCACTCTGAAACTTTTACTCTTTATTAAACAAAATATTTTTATGTTAATAAACGTTTTTTTTACCAGTACTGTCAGGTAATTTATATTAAGAAGGCCAAAGAAGAGATGGATGGATTGTGTGTTGTAAGGATATGCGGATAGTGAGGTGACGGCTGATAGAAGTGAGTGGAGGAAGAAGACGTGTTGTGCCGACCCCACATGATGTGGTATAAGGGCAAGAAAAATAAGACTATCAGGTCATATATAGACCACTGAGAAATTGATATCGAAAATTTTACAACGGCCTCCTAAGCGCAGTTTGGTGCGCTGTGGTCTTATAAGTAGGTGGTCCTGGTTTCTATCCCTGTAATTGATAATTTATAAATTTATCATTTCTAAATTTGATTTGGTCTGGTCTGGCGAGAGGCGTCTGCCCTGGTTAGGTACCACCCTACCAACGAAGATTTGCGAAGCGATTCCAGTACGATGATGCGTACAAACCAATACGGAGTATGGGTTTATATATATCATATAATATCTAACAGGTTATATCATATCCCTAACAGGTTAGCCAGCCCCCATCTTGGCATTATCCAGTAGCATCATACAAGATTGGGGTAACTTGTAGTGCAATAAAAAGGTAATAGCTATATCGACTTTATGACAAACATTAAAATCGCTCCATTTTTAAATTACTATGTGAAAACAAATACTATACGGATTTTTCCCCCGAAAAATAACCTGGGATAGATTTTTTGACAAGCTGTCAATTTATTATACGTAGAATTAATTTATTAGACTTTAGATATTTTCATACACATGAAAAAATCTGTTTTGATAATAATCCGACAAGAGGTCTACACGTAAAGTTGGTCATAGTTAACTATAAAATTGATCAATTTCTCAATGGCAAGTTAACTTAGAAGT
This sequence comes from Lasiommata megera, assembly GCA_928268935.1. NCBI lineage: Eukaryota > Metazoa > Arthropoda > Insecta > Lepidoptera > Nymphalidae > Lasiommata > Lasiommata megera. The sequence continues at coordinate 10,462,804 of OV743319.1, read as the reverse complement.
AGTCGCCTTCGCTTTCAAGTCACTCTAGATAGATCGATAATAGTTGATATGTAAATTGTTTATGCTGAAAATACCACGAAATGACTCGTCTTCTTGGTAGAATATTACTTCCGATCCGGCGAGAAGGTTTCTATGTTTGTAACAACTTTCTCAACGTATGCAAATGTTTATAGGTACATACATCATAACATCATATAAAAAGTTTCTAATAACCAGAAATAAATGAATTTGGAAGGAAAATGGAACACCCACAGTGCCAGATTGTATGAAATTAATTATTTAATTCAGAGCATATTATTTCTTTTGTGAGTACTGTGTAATGGCTTTCTGCTAATTACCATAAGCCCTACAAATGCATTACGTATTTTTTATAGTTTTATAACGTACCTTTATCTCGGCGGTAGCTAATAGCTCCGCTTAATAGGTTCAACGACGTCATGAAGCCAGTCAATTTGTAAGGTAAGAAAATGTACCTATTGCTTGTCAGTGTTGTCAACAAAAAGTAGCCGGATCAGTAACAAAGGTCTGCCGAAATACAAATATCTGAATCTAATCGCCGTAATAATCGTCTACCTTATTTTATGCCATCTAATGCCGAGTCGGCATAATGAATACCTTCGGTAATGTGTCGGCGAGATAAAAAATAAATTTAGCCCCAGCCAAAAATTATAAACGACCATTTGTCAAGGTTGTAGGAAGGTATATTCCCTAAAGTTAATATTACCAGAACAAAAAAAAACGAACCGTCGGATTACGTCCTGTGAAAACGGAAATTAAAACAAATAATTTAGATGTTCAGGTAGTGCAATTAAATCTGGTAAGGCTAGAATTAAGAGTAATTAAATAAGTAAAATGGTTATTGAAATATTTTATAGGTTTTTGTTTATAAATTACGCCACCTAGTTTATATTCCTTTATCCTAAGGCTTTCCTAATCCTAAGGTTGCCTGGCAGAGATCGATACTAAGCGATAAGGCCGCCTTTTGTATCCTGTTTCTTCTTGTAACTGTTTTTATTATTTCTATTTTCATTATTTGTGGTGTATAATTTAAGAAAAAATTAAAAATTAAAATTAAACATAACACTCGTGTATAAAATGCATTACAGAAAACACGTCACTTTCTTTCACATAAAATTTCAAAAACAACTCGATGAACATGTATGATTTACTTTTTTATTAGAGACTATTTTAAATGACAACAACAATATAAGTTTCAGTTGACAGACGATTTAAGCAGATTTATTACTATATCGAAAGCAAACGGTCCTATGACCGAAAAAGCAAAAAAAATATCTAAATTATTTATTTCCTTCTAGGCAATTTCCAACATCGAGTTACCATAATGCCAGCAAGAGTGAATTATCATTCCTATACTACAATGTCATTTAGAAACTGCCACCCATGTTTTAGAACTGGTAGTTTTACATTTAACAGTTAATTAAGTTAATTTTGACGACCTCCGTGGCGCAGCGCGCGCGCTGTCATATTATAAAGTTAGATGTCCTGGGTTCGATTCCCGGCTCGAGTCTGGTCTGGTGGGAGGCTTCGGCCATGGCTAGTTATCACCTTACCGACAAAAACCTATCGCCAAGCGATTTAGCGTTCCGGCACGATGTCGCGTAGAAACTAATTAGGAGTATGGGTTCACCATATCCCTAACCTGTTAGCCTGCTACCATTATTGACTTACCATCAGGTGATTGCCGTCAAGGGCTAACTGGTAGAGGAAAAAAAATTGCGTCACAAATATCTATCACATGGCCACGCTCATGCCAATAAATACGTAAATCATTATACATTATAACTTTCTACCTGGCGAGATACGATCTTAACTATGAAATGAAAAAAATACGTACTTATAATATATTAATACAGACATAGCTTTTATTTAAGACCAGGATCTGTTATTATTTTGCTAGTAAGAACTTTGCTTAAAAGACTATTTGAGAAAAAATTATGGTTATGTTGCTATAAGTAGTAACATCCAGATTTTGTCTCTACGGTAGGCAGCCTCCATTTTGTGGTAGCCTTCGTTTTATACACGTCCCGCTGCCTATCAACTGTCGTCCAGATTGTATTTAAATACGCGGGGGTCGTATTTATGGGGTCCGGATCACTCAGTCCCATTGTTTGAACGTTAAATGCGCCCAAAAATGTTCGAATGTCCGACAGCGGGTGGAATGTATGCAAATGGTGCGTCTGCAAGATTCTTCAAGGCTTGCGGGTTGCAGCCGAATTTTGCTTTTCTTTTGTTTGCTTATGTTATTAGCGTGGCTTTTCATACATATTGTTTGTATTACAATTCATACGCGTTAACGAAGAATCGGAATGTTATGTTATTTAACATAACATGATCCACTTACGAATTTTTGTTTCATGATTCTTAAGTATTAAATGTCATGATCAACCCATTACCGGCTCACTACAGAGCACGGGTCTCCTCTCGATATGAGAAGGGTTTGGCCATAGTCCACCACGCTAGCCATGTGTGGATTGGCAGACTTCACGCACCTTTGAGAACATTATGGAGCACTCTCAGGCGTGCAGGTTTCCTCACGATGTTTTCCTTCACCGTTGAAGCATGTGATATTTTTTTTTTAAAACGTACATAACTCTGGAAAGTTAGAGGTGGCGTGCCTGGATTCGAACCGCCGACCTCTGATTAGGAGGCTGACGACCTAACCAGTAGTCTATCACAGCTTTAATGCCAGCAAGCAAAGTAAAGTATTGATGGTTGTAACAATAACTGCTCACGGAGCCATTTTATCAGGGCGAGGGCTGGCTGTCCTTAATACAGATTGACAAAATCTAGCAAGAACAGCCAGTACCGATTCTAATAAGTATTTACGCATTTATTGTAAGTAGGTATGCATTTATGATTATGATTATGAAATAAATAAATAGTTATTATTGTTGAAACACAGGTGCCATTTCGAATCAGTATTCGAATTAGTATTTGTTTTGCTCCCTGAAATGGTTTTTAGTAGTTGAATTTAATCGACCATATTGTTAAAACGACCTTTGTTTCACAATACCTTGATTTAATCATTGAATTTTAACACAGAATAAATGAAATTATTTTGAAAACGAAAAAGTCTATCTGTATTTTATTATGTAGGAATGGGTCTTCATTATTATCCTTCCTCACAATTACAATTGAAACCTTGGTATAAAACACTTGCTGTTTGTTATATACTTCGAGCGCTCGGATTAAAAAAAAGGAAGTGTAAATTTTATATCTTATCCCTTACGTAAAAGGCAGGTAATTGGTCCTGAGCATCAGATATTTAAACATCCCGTTGACAGTTTAAATAAACTCAAGTTCGACAGCGGCCCACGAATCGCATTATTTTATACCATTTAACTGCGTACTTATTTTGAAGAAAATCACGAGTGTTTCGGCTGCTTCACTTTGAATAAAGATTATGCGGCGGCTGGAGTTTGCGGGGCTATTGAAAATGCGGATAAACTTGTTCACTGGTTCAATTTATTCAGCTGATTTTGGTTAGTTGTATTGTTAATACACGTAGAAAACTTATTGAAACAGTCATCATTATGATTATCCTCATACTTAGCTTAAGTCCAGTGAACTACTGTCTTGATATTAGATACAGGCTTCTGAGAAATCATAGGAGAAGTTTTAAGTCAACTCAGTCATCATTTCTAAATATAAAGTAGTTCCTCAGTAGTAGATGAAAAGTTTTTGATAATTTATCGATGCAGTCTTTCTCGTCTATTAACTTGTGGGAATCGTTTTTTTTATTCCATTACGAGTTAGTCATTGACTGCAATCTCAAGTGATGATGCAGTCTAAAATGGTAAGCTGCCTAAACTGTTAGGGGTATGATAAACCCATACTCCTAATAGGTTTCTACAGCGACATCGTGCCGGAACGCTAAATAGCTCGGCGTCACGTCTTTGTCGCTAGAGTGGTAACTAGCCACGGCCCCCTCCAGACAAATCCAACTCCAGCAACAACATCTAAAATTGGTCAACTTTGGAAATTACTCACTTATATTAACCGCCTTTAAAAAAGGATGAAGTTCTTATTTCGATCCGTAAGTCAATATATGGATATCTCTTTATTGGATCGAAAAATTTCAACTATTCTATTTTATTAAATAGGATTCCCATTATGGTGGTCCCGTATTTTTTTGATTTCATGAACATCTTCTTAGTTAGAGAATGGATATTCTCAAACAATAGCTGCGATCAGTAATAGCTGTGAAAATTGCCTTTCTTCGTTATTCTAAATATTCTCTGCATATTTCCAATATTATATCTAAGCGTGAAGTTTCGCTAAGAGGGTGTCATTTAAAACGTATGTATGTATACAGTAAGGCCAAACGTTTCTTTACTTTTTATAAATATGTATCATTAAAAAAAAATCGTAAAACAAAGTTCTCCCAAGACATTCCGTTCCCTATTTAAAATGTCAATGTGATTTCCACGCACTGTCAGAAACTTTAATATATAGGGTGCTTCAAAACGTACAAGCTCTCGTTTGAGAGAAAAAACCTTAATGGCCGCAAAGTGGTTCATTGTATTTACGACGTTTACTTTAGCAACAAAGTTATAAAGGTTTATGTAAAATTTATAAACCTCATCACGACCTATAAAAGCATGGTGTTTTATTGGCAGGGCTTTAAAGGTACATTTTTAAGCATAGGTACAAGGGACTTGGCTAATTAAGAGAAAAACTTTTAATTGATGTGGACATTATTAAAACAATTGAGTTCATCACTCATTGAAAACCTATAAATTAAAACTATAAGTTCTACCTAAGTGGTCACAGAAAATTTTCTGTAATATATATTTCATCATCATCATCATGAACAACCCATTACCGGCTCACTACAGAGCACGGGTCTCCTCTCTATATGTGAAGAGTTTGGCCATAGTCCGCTACGCTGGCCATGTGCGGATTGGCAGACTTCACACGCCTTGGAGAACATTATGGAGAATGCTCCGGCATGCATGTTTCCTCACATTGTTTTCCTTCAACGTTGAAGCAAGTGATATTTTAATTGTTTAAAAACGCACAGAACTCCGAAAAGTTAGAGGTGCGTGCCCGGATTCGAACCGCCGACCTCTGATTAGGAGGCTGACGCCCTAACCACAAGGCTATCACCGCTTCGATAAGTTTAAATGACAATTGTCCATGTCAATTTGACATTAAAACTGTATTCTAATATATAAATATATATGTAGAATAATGTGTTGTTTATATTACGCTACATATTATATTGTCTTCCTACTAGTAAAACAATTTAGTTCTTACGTTTGGTAAAATTATAATTTCTTTTTCTACTTTCTAATTTTATTGCTTTATGCAATTATAACTTTATAACACAGAATTAATTACATCCCGTTTTACCTACTTTGTTTTTGTAACTCGTGAACGTGATGAATACAAAATCACCTATTAGGTTACAAAATCCGCTTTGAAATGAATGCTTTAACATCCTAATATAGAGTGAATGATAGATAAGTATGAAAGTTTCCAATAAATCTTTGAATTTTAACTACGACAGTTTTTTGTAGCTTTGTGATTATACAATTCGTTTTCTGATAATTGATTAAATTCGCCTAATATAATTATGTAATAGTTATATAATGATGTGTCAGAAAGCATTCGAGCATATTATGATTATGCATAAAAATATTTCAATGAAGGTACATAATAATTTATAGGTAATAAAAGATACCTTCAAGATCGGTGCCTGATTCATTTAACCACGACATTAATGATAATATAACATTTACACAAGGAAAGAAAAGAAACTACAAAGATAGGTTGCATGCTTTGTTCTGTATTGGTTTTGATATTTTACTAATATTCCATAATTGTGAGATTCCTTTTTTTTATACATTACAAGTTAGCCCTTGACGGCTATCTCACCTGGTGGTAAGTGGTGCTGTCTAGGATGGTAACGAGCTAACCTGTAAGGAGTGTGGTAAACCCACGCTCCCACCCACCTAATTAGTTTCTACGCGAAATCGTGCCGGAACGCTAAATCACTTGGTGACACGTCCTCCCACCAGACCAAACTGGAGCCGGGAAACGAACCCAGGACCTCCAACTTTATAATGCGAAAGCGCACGCACTGCGTCACAGAGGTCGCCTACAGTAACAGTACTACTCTATACTAAATATTTAATAGACTTTACTACGCTACAATTTTAAGTAATATGAAATAGCTTACCGATATTAGAACAAATGGAGACTGATCCAATTTCATAGCTTCCAGTTGTCTAAACGTGGGTTCTAGTGTGACGCGTAGAGGGGACTTGAGGGAGGCCTCCACCAGAGCGGCCAGGAGCTGCCGCGACGACGGCTCCACCCCCAGTCCTGAACTGAACGCGGCCAGAGCTTCACCATGACGACCGAGGCATTGTAGAGCGACACCTAGAATTCATCACTCAATTTTATTTAAGCCAAAGATCAAACTTGGAATATTCGTTAGTAGTACACACAGAAAAAGAGTAAGGTTTTATTTTGGGACTTTTTCCGAAAAGGATGTGTCAATCCCATCATCTACTAATCAATACATTATTTTACTGAATGTCAAATCTATTACTATTGAGAATGTAACAGACTCAACACACTTATGTAGAAATATCTGAATAACAGATCTTAAAACTTCAGAGTAAGGTTTAGTAAGTACCTTTTTCTTATTTTTTAAATATTAATATGAAAAAATATATATAATTCATTTAACAATAATGGCACCGGTTAAACCGAAGAGGCTTGTCCTCGGTGCTAGTATGTAACGTAACTACTTAAAACTAGAGGAACTGAGTAAGCATATTAAGGCATGAAAAGAACATTTTCTAGCTGAGTTAAACGGTCGACACAAATGGGTCAACCATCCAACTCAGATAAAAAATATTCTTTTAATTTCCGTTTGACATTTTTAATGTGTAATTTTTGGAACGCTGGAGGTACTTCGTTCATGAATCGAGGAACCAAATACGCGGTCGTTCGCTCGCCGTACGTATTGTTAGCGCGCGTAATGTTAAAACTTAATAAGGTTTGAATAAATTGCGTGTAGTGTGATACATGCTAGGTGATCTGCAAACCCATCTGATGCTGACCTGACCTGAATATCGCCACGAAGGTGTTAATTTTTCGCATTTACCTTAAATCCAAAGATTATGCTCTTTAATTTCATGTAACATAATTTAATAGTTTACTATCTCCACTGATTATGTCCGTTATTATTTTGGATCCCTAGTGAAATTCAGCGTTGCAGTATCTCTAAGAAGGTAATTAAGCACCGAGATAAGATTGATCACAATGTCTCAATGTTTACCATAAATTATAATAATTATTTCAGGTGTATATAAAGTTTCTTTTTTTATATTTTCGTTATGAGTTTGTTTTATATGAAGCCTCAGAAATAGTTATACATACTCTAGTATTCATAACCATAATAATTGTATAAAATTGTAACTCATAGATACACTTGGTCTAGACTCAAGTTGATAACTGATTATTACATCTACTTTCTGAAATGCTCTAGATTTGTGGTGAAACTTGCATACAGCGCACATGTTTTAGAGTCTAACTGATCTAAATAACATTATGGTGCCAATTCGGCTGTATAAAAGTACTAAAATATACTTCACGTCTGGTCTCTAGCATCCTTTTCTAACTGAGAGAGAGAAAAACTAGAGATACGTACAGAGTGGTTAATTTAATTCGGTATAGAATTTACAATAAACATTATTTTTTTATTCACCACAAGTTAGCCCTTGACTGCATCTCACCTGATGGCAAGTGATGATGCGGTTTAAGATGGTAGCGGGCTAACCTGTTAGGGGTATGGTAAACTCATACTCCTGATTGGTTTCTACACGACATCGTGCCGGAACGCTAAATCGCTTGGCGACACGTTTGTCGTTAGGGTGGTAACTAGTCACGGCCGAAGCCTCCCACCAGACCAGACTCGAGCCGGGAATCGAACCCAGGACCTCCAACTTTAAAATGCAACAGCGCACGCGCTGCGCCACGGAGGTTGTCAAAATACATTAAGATTCATTTTCTGTTATCCGCGTAAAACAGGCACATCTGCACTGTTGCTTTTTTAATATTCATAGAAAGAGATAACACAACATACAGATCTTCCAGAGAGCGCATTCTGGGAATCGATACATAAAAAAAGGTGAATGTCAATTTAAAACCATCCAGCTACCGACGTGAGTCGATGCGAACTTTGCCAGCGAAATACTGTGACGAAACGCCCACCTAATAGCAAAAACGTAGATATATGAACCAGAACAGGAAAGAAAGTGGGGAATAAATGCAGAAAGTTAATAGTGGCACGCAATATAATGTGATCGCACGAATATGTCTTCACAATATCACCATCTCGCGTAACGAGTTTGCATAACAATACGCAATTTCATACAAGGAGCCTATTAATGTTGCATTTAATGTGTAGCGACTTTAAAGCTTTTTAAACCGCAATGCAAAATGAGGGGTTATTCTTAATGTGGTTTAAAAATAGTCCACCACGCTGGCCATGGGCGGGTCGGCAGACTTCACACGCTTTTGAGAACATTATGGAGAACTCTCAGGCATGCAGGTTTCTTCACGATGTTTCATTTGTTACGGATGTTTTCCTTCACCGTTGAAGCAAAATATATTTTAATTGCTTAAAATGCACACAGCTCCGAAAGGGTGCTTCGGTATCGAACCCCCGAACTCTGATTAAGAGGCGGGTGGCTCTTACCACTAGGCAATCACAGCTTACAACGTACTTGGCACAATGCCGTATATATTAGTATTTCGGTTTCAGCTTCAAGCTTTTTAAATTAATTTTCTACCATTACTGGTAGAAAGATATAGAATAAAAGAGAACCTGAACTTTTAATTGTTTGGCTTTGTTTGGCGTTTATTTAAAACGTAGCAGGTTTATTGAAATCGTGCAGTAGTTAAAGTCCCTTTCTTACCTTGCCTATAATAGGCTTTGGGCCAGTTAGGGCAAAGTTCCCGCGCTCGCGTCGCATCTTGCAGGGCGGCCGCGAACTGGCCTTGCTTAAGCCTCGCAGCTGACCTTAGAGCAAAAAAAACAAAAAAGATAAAGTGCAATTAAGGCTTAAAGGATACTGATAAAGGGTTTTTTATCTTAATTAATTCTTTTAATTTTATCAAACACAAAAAAGTACGCCTACAGTCACTTCATATCATCATTAGCACCATCATGAAAAACCCATTTCAGGCTCACTACTGAGCACGGGTCTCCTCTCAATATTGCAAGGGTTTGGCCATAGTCCACCATGCTGGCCATGTGCGGATTGGCAGACTTCACACGCCTTTGAGAACATTATGCACTCTCAGGCATGCAGGTTTCCTCACGATGTTTTCCTTCACCGTTGAAGCAAGTTTTAATTGCTTAAAAACGCACATAACTTCGAAAAGTTAGTGATGCGTGCCCGGGTTCGAACCCCTGACCTCTGATTAGGAGGCGGACACCCTAACCACTAGGCCATCACAGCTTCCTCCGCTTCATATACCTATCCTAAATTAAACTTGTTTAACTATAAATATACAAGTGTTTTTCACATTTAGAGACACAATTGTAACAAACTAGAAACTTTGATTGAGCAGTGATTATATTTTTGTATATTATTTTGTGTTATATGAATAAAATGCATATTTACCTGTTACTATACAATATGTGGTTCGCCGGGTCCAATGTTAGGGCGTCGGTGTACAAAGCAACCGCAGTAGAAAAGTCTCCCGATTGGCAGGCAGCATTCGAAGCTCGAACTTTCTCGACGAAAAGCGCTCTTGACGCGGCTCCCAGAGATGCAGAGCCAGTTGGCTCCACCTGGATTGAAAATTTAATTTAATTGTGATTTATATAAACTCCATGTTGTGACATCATAAATCGTTCGTAAAAGCACGCTATAGCATGTTAACATAAATAAAATGACACTGAAAGTTCAGCCTCGATTCTTAAAACGGTCTTAAACGTTCCAATAAATTAATATGTTAAAATCGATGGGTTTTATGAATATATCTCCGTTAATTGGTTTGGACTTTAATAGCCCGCTTGATTTATAGTTTTGGAGCCAGTTTCACGCGGGCCTTGCGAGTTACGGGGATATAACGCTATATCTATTTATTATTTATAACAGTGTAAGCGTATGAGTTGGTAACATGCGCGTATAACCGTTGCGATGTCTTCCGTGTTCTAGATTTAGAGTTGGCGAATTCATGTTACCACTTACTTAGACTACTTTAATTCTATATTCGTAGGCTAGCTACATAGATCGTTGGTTCGACTTGGTAGGTGAAAATGAAATGAAATGAAAATGTACTTTATTGCACACTATAGAAAAAGAAAAAAAAGAAATAAACACAAACACACAAGAAATAGGTGCAATAGGCGGCCTTATCGCTAATGAGCGATCTCTACTAGGCAACCTAGCACAAATCAGGTGTTCACCCACTTCACAGGAGTTCAATGTGTGTGTGTTTTTAATACTACTTATGTTATTGAACTTACTAGTCCTTAATTATCTATATTCATGTTCTGTACTTTGCAATGCTTATGCAATCTACTGCAATCACCACCAGCGTGACAAGACTAATATGCTTGAGAGATGGTTTGTTAGTTCATCATCATCATCATCGTCGTCAGTCTACTAGTCTACTAATGTTCCACTGCTGGGCATAAGCTATGACATCGACTTTGTCAACTAATACAAAATTGTTATGTTTATATGGGGCTAAATAAAATCTTTTCATATAAAATTTTGTCTATAAATAGGGGTCAAGGGGGTCTATACTCTAGGTCAACTTATAATTTTAAAATGGATTTGGTCGGTTCCAAGCCTCAGGGACCTCGTAAAAGTGCTTCAGGCAAAACGCTTTAATAATTGATTAGTAGACCAATTCCATACACGACCTCTACTAAATTAAATTAAATGTATAACTGTATTATATACTACAAGTTAGCCATTGTCGGCTATCTTACCTGGTGGTAAGTGAGAGAGAGTGCAATTTATTACAGCATGTCGAGATTACATAGAAGTTTGAAGACGTCGTGGCGCAGTGCGTGCGCTGTCGCATTATAATGTTAGAGGTCCTGGGTTCGATTACCGCACGAGTCTGGTCTGGTGGACTTCGGCCGTGGCTAGTTACCGTTCTACCGACAAAGACGTGTCGCCAAGCGATTTAGCGTTCCGGCACGATGTCGCATAGAAACCAATTAGGACCGTGGATTTACCATACTCCTAACAGGTCATAGCCCACTACCATCCTAGACTGTATCATCACTTACCACCAGGTAAGATTGCCGTCAAGGGGTTAGCCCTTGACGGCAATCTAGTAGTGTAGTGTATAAAAAATATACATATATATTACGCCTTTTTTAGGCTACACTGTCACCAGATCAGTAGACCAACTGGTATGTGAATACTATTTTTTAATATCGATGCCAAGCACTTAGATTTTACTAAATAAAATATTAATGAATTTAACCCGTCAATAACTGACAAAGAAAATTCCGTGTTGAAGATTTTCCGATGTTTCGTCACGCATTTTGCAGTTGCAAAAGCAAAGAAAAAGAGCATATTAGTATTTTAAGAAACATATAGTTACAATGTAGCTGTGATAGCCTAGTGGTTAGGACGACCGCCTGTTAATCAGAGGTCGGGGGTTCGAAAACATCGTGAGGAAACCTGCAAGCCTGAGAGTTCTGCATAATGTTCTGGAAGGCGTGTGAAGTCTATCAATCCGCACATGGCCAGCGTGGTGGACTATGGCCAAACCCTTCCCATATTGAGAGGAGACCCGTGCTCTGTAGTGAGCCGGCAATGGGTTGATCATGATATTTACAATTTGCATCCATGAATTGCTAGTCACCACTCGGCACTGATGTTTCGATTAGTCAGGCACTCTTGAGGATTCTTGGCTGATTGTCAGTTAGATTGAAATTCGTAACGCCATGCAAGCGAGGCGCAATAAATCTGATATGCTTCTGGCACGAGTGACTTTGTGAAGCGTAAAATAACAAGTACAGAATTATTGCCCTATTACGGAACAACGTAAGGAGTTATTGTGCGTATAATCAATGTTCCCAAGGAATGTTTTTACGACTGAGTTAGTTGGACATAACTATAGTTTTTACGCAGAAGTGGCATAATTTTGGACTGTTTTTTTTATCCACTACAAGTTAGCCCTTGACGGCAATCTCACGTGATGGTAAGTGATGATGCAGTCTAAGATGGTAGCGGGCTAACCTGTTAGGGGTATGGAAAACCCATACTCCTAATTGGTTTCTACGCGACATCGTGCCGGAACGCTTAATCGCTTGGCGACACGTGTTTGTCGGTAGGGTGGTAACTAGCCACGGCCGCAGCCTCCCACTAGACAAAAATGATGCAGATGAGATATTGAGACGGTGAGATGAGCTCAAATAATTTTATCTCAACGAAAAGAAGGCGAGTTTACCTACCAGAAATAAGGATCGTGGGTAGAAAATATATACGGTTAGTTACACATTACTTATACATACTGAATTATTTAAATTTTAAATCCAGGATACGAGAGCTAAAACCCTACGCCGCTAGAATATTCGTATAACATTTCCTTTAAAAATACGTTCCATATCTCATAATCTTTTCCGAGGAAGCAGCATTAAACCTTCATAAATATTTACAAATCAAAATGATGAGTGTCCCCACAACAAAAGCATAAAGGGTTTCACGACGTGGTCGATAATAAGTAGCTAGTAAAAAGACAATGTCAACGCGCTACTGAATTCCAAACTCCCCAAAAACCGGTTAAGCTTGACTACAGAATGGAACTTAAGGGTTCTTTTTAAATGTTACACTTTTAATCTTACTTTTACGATTGAAATTAAACTGAATCACTGTATTTATATACTACAAGTTAGCCATTGACGGCTATCTCACCTGGAGGTAAGTGACGATGCTGTATAGGATGGTAGCAGGCTGACCTGTTAGGAGGGGGAGGAAACCAATTAGGAGTATGGTAAACCCACACCCCTTAATTGGTTTCTACCCGACATTGTGCCGGTATGCTAAATCGCTTGGCTACACGTTTTTGTCGGTAGGGTGGTAACTAGACACAGCCGAAGCCTCGCACCAGACCAGAGTCGAACCCAGAACCTCCAACTTTATAATGCGACAGCGCGCGTACTACCTACGGAGGTAGTCAAACTTCTATGTAATCTCGACATGCTGTAATAAATTCCTACATTCCTACAATGTATTTATAGTCAGTTCTAGTTCATTTACGGGTAATCAGTTTCTAAAGTAATTTAAAAGATTGATTCTCTAAATTATGAACTGTGATGAAACAAATCATCATCATCGGGTAAAATCTTCAGTCTGAAGCTTATAGGGCAGCCAGTGAACAATCCGAGTTTTTTTAATATTTCGAGTCAGGTCCTTTATCAAACAAACCAAATATCACAGATGCTCTTTGTGCGGTCATTTTGCCTTACAAATTCCTTCAACCGGGAAAAAAAATATATAAGTAGAATTGGTATGAACCGGCCTTGGCTTGTATGTTTATGTATCTTTTACGTTAACTTAGATGACCAAGTTATTATATATTTATATCGTCTAGAAAGTAATAAACTGAATATTCATCATGATCAACCCATTACCGGCTCACTACAGAGCACGGGTCTCCTCTCGATATGAGAAGGGTTTGGTCATAGTCCACCACGCTGGCCATGTGCGGAATGGCAGACTTCACACGCTTTTGAGAACATTATGGAGAACTCTCAGGCGTGCAGGTTTCCTCACGATGTTTTCCTTCACCCTTGAAGCAAGTGATATTTTAATTACTTAAAAACGCACATAACTCCCAAAAGTTAGAGGTACGTGCCCGGATTCGAACCGCCGACCTCTGATTAGGAGGCTGACGCCCTAACCACTAGGCTATCACCGCTTCACTGTATTTATATCGTCTGGAAACTAAAAAGCAAAATATGAAAGAGCTTTATTTGACTAATTATTGTAAAATACATTTTTCTAACTTTAAGATTTTCTTTTTTTTTTTTAAAGATTATCTCACGGAACTCCAAACCCTATTTCGACTGAGGCGGTGCGGCCGCGGCGTGAGGCGCGTTTACCACCTGCGCTATCTAGCTGAGCGCATCGGAAGCGAGAATATTTTTTTCTCACGGACCGCATTCCCCGCGTCTACCAATAACCTCCCGATCGCGTATCTTATCGCATTGCACGTAATACACCGTTGCATCACGGCATTCGGGCGGGATTCAACTTGGATACGCACGCAATGTATTTGGTTGAATACGTTACCACATAACCAGCCTCGTTGTTTTTCGAGGCGTCAGTCGAGGCAGGTACGCCCTTTTGCCTATGGCCCGCATTGTTTTGTCGAGGTGTAGAAAATCACTTACGCACATGATATGTTTTGAGCCAGGGAGTCGTGAAGTGGTGGAGCAACGTGAGCTAGTGTGATATTTGGGTTTGTATAACAGAAAAATAAAAGGATATAATGTATACAAGGAAATTTTTTTTTTTTTTTAGTTTTTTGTCATTGTCTATACTGTGTAGATACCGAAGCGGTGATGGCCTAGTGAAGCGGTAATAGCCTAGTGGTTAGGGTGTCAGCCTCCTAAGGTCGGTGGTTCGAATCCGGGCACGCACCTCTCGGAGTTATGTGCGTTTTTATTTAAAAAAAAAACACTTGCTTCAACGGTGAAGGAAAACATCGTGAGGAAACCTGCACGCCCGAGAGTTCTCAATAATGTTCTCAAAGGCGTGTGAAGTCTGCAAATCCGCACATGGCCAACGTGGTGGACTATGGCCGAACCCTTCTCATGTTGAGAGGAGACTCGTGCTCTTTAGTGAGCCGGTAATGAGTTGATCATGATGATGATACTGTGTAGAGTTTTATACTATAACGCGCGTGATACGGAACCCTTAACCGGTTATTTAAAGTTACTACAAGAGAGGCTGTTTACCTTTATATAAAAGTCTATCGTCAATAGACTATATAGCAAATAAAACGAAAAGCGGATGACTTAAAAGCGGATATTAATTACCTTTATTTTTTTTTGTGAATGTAATTACAAATGTAACATAATTACGTAACCATATTTGCAAATAAGTTTATTCGTAACGATCTATTTTATAATACTCACCTACTTGTCTTATTGAAGTAATGAAATACATCTGACATAATGTAACATAGAAGTGGCTGACATAATGTAATCAATCTGCTTAATACATTTGACTATTTTATTTCCACCAACCTGATTAAAACCTGTTTGATTATAGCAACGTTACAGTATTTCAAGTTTGTCTGGTAGGAGGCTTCGGCCGTGGCTAGTTACCACCCTACCGACAAAGACGTGTCGCCAAGCGATTAAGCATTCCGGCACGATGTCGTGTAGAAACCAATTTTGAGTATGGGTTTACCATACCCCTTACAGATTAGCCAGTTACCATTTTAGACTGCATCATCACTTACTATCAGGTGAGATTGCCGTCAAGGGCTAACTTGTAGTGGATAAAAAAAAATTTAAGCGAAATAAAAAAAAATATCAAAAGAAATTAACGAACATTTCGTTGCCGCTTCAAGTTTAGACGGGGCCTTCGTTTTTATTTTAAAGTTGGGAGTAATAATCACCTTTTTTTTAAATGCATTAAAATATCGTTTAAAAAGCGTCCTGATACGCCGATCGACGTATTGGGTAATTATATTTGCTTCACAAGTCCTTCCATCGTGAAATATTTCCCAAGCCCGCCCAACGTTGCTTGTTAAATAATAAATTCGGTATTCTTACCTATCGTATTTTGTTAATTGGATTCAGTGCAGGAGGTTTATCTTTAATCTATAATTGTTGTTTTAAAACTCGCGCACGTTTATTTATTTTGCCCTTAACGAACAAAACTTCACCGGAATCTTATATATATGCTCGTATGTACATAATGAAGTTCAAATTTAAAATACGAGCATAAAATAGGTACTCTGCTCAATAAATTACATTTAGAGAAAATAGTAATACAGTTGAAATATAGAATAAAACAATTTATTTCCATAGTTACAATTGGACTATAGCGATTTGGTAACTATTTTAAATTAAAAAGTTACTTTTTTTAGTTTTCCTTTTCTTTTCTTTTATATTCTTATTCCTACCTAGTATTACACTACTATTTCAGTTTTTAAATACCTTGAAGCTAATGTTCGCCATTTAAACATTTTCATCATTAATCACAAAACCTAGGTATCTGCGTACTTACTCGTACATTCTAATTTATGAATTCAGTATTTTCCCTAAAAAGGTTATACAAAAAATGCTGTGGTATATCCTCCCAATAGATATAGGTACGTTACTAAGAATTTATGTACGTGGACTGCATGTGCACGCTTCTTTAGTATGTGTAGAAAGAAACGGGTTACTCCTATCATAAAAAAGCAAATGGAAATATAAAACCTTTTTGGGCACCGAACGCAGGTATGGACTATAAGGCCCTACATTAAAGAAAAAACAAGAGTCGTCGGTCACCCTTTGTCTATTTTTTTCCCCTCCATTTTCTTATTGTGGGTATGCGTGGAGATAATGACGATTTTTACCTGGCCAGTATAAAACAATTAACGTGCGTAGGCTCCGAGACAAATCACACAATAATTGAACGCGGAATTCTATAATTTTTGATGGTTTAGTGGATAGGCTGTATACACGTGTTTAGTTTTATGGGAATCTCGCAGCAATGAGTTCCGCTTGGAGCGATTTGTAAAGGATGTTAAAGTGAAGCTAGGTAATGACAGCGTGTTTCTATAAGAATTTTTCTCAATTATTTTGTGCTAGTTCACGCTTGTAACTTCGATCGTGGAATTTCTGTTTTGCCGTGAGACTAATACAACTTCTTGTGATAGTATGAAATCCTAAATACTAAAGCAGGGCAACGCATGAGAATAGCTTGGAGGGTTTAATCTCCTAAATCCGCGTGTGACATGTAAGAGAAAATCTGGGTCCAACCGATGGATTTAATTATCTAAGTTCGATGTAAGTTAGGTGTGATATTGTAAAGTGTGATTTTATAATACAATTATATTGGATTATATAAAATCGATTGAATTCTAATTAGTTTCTACGCGACATCGTGCCGTAACGTTAAACCGCTTGGCGATACATTTTTAGGTTGGTTACTAGCCATGTCAAAGCCTCCCACCAGACTAGACTCGAGCGGTGAATCGAACCCAGGACCTCCAACAATGTTATGTGATAATGTTATATCGCGGAGGTCATCAAAAATGGAGGGTGCAAATCCTTACGATACCACGCGATACTATGGTAAAAATCTGAAGGACTACATTAAATAGATCATGAGAACACTCCGAAATATATCTTATAGAATACCAAAAGACAAGCAGCTTTGCGACGATGCGTCTCTTACAAGGCTACCAACCGAATCCAAAGCATCAAATTATTATTGTTTCTAAAGTTATATTAAATTCCTATGTCTTTAAACGCGTGCCTATTAAATACATATCTACGGTTATATTTGAATATATTACAATTGATCTCGCTATTTTGGGCGAGCATAAATAGTAAATTACACCATAAACCATTCAATGGCGAATAATAACAAGAAAGACCAGCGTTGCGATAATCCCTATTGTTTTCTATTTTAGGTAACACAATATTACCATATCGTTAATACAGAAAACAGTTTGGATTGGGATTCTTGTCCAAGGTAATGCAGCGGCCGCCTCAGAGAAAATTACTTTCATAGATATCATAGTTTTTGTTCCGGCACACGTACAAGTGGAATGCGCTCGTGACGTTCGTTTTCGCGCGCAATCATCCGCCATGTTGTTTTTGCTGTCAAATTGATAGCCCGAAGGAGTTCTGCCCTCACGCTACCGTATTCTGATTTATATTGTGATGGTTACTTAACTTAATGCTTCCTTTCTGTTTCGTTGCTTGTCGACATTTTCAACTTGTTGCGTACTCTTGTTAACTTGGTAGGTTTTTTATCATGACAGGTGATTCCTTGGCTGGGCGTATTTAGGTGTGCGATCCTGGGCACTTTTTTTTATTGACGGGGGGAAATCTTATCACAGAGATACCCGACTTGCTGGGGTAGATATCGGGTTATGTGAGATTTCTACCCACTAAAACTCCCTCGGTGGCCACCATCAGCATAAAACATTGAAAGGCTCCGGGATCTCATAAGACCGCGCGGGTGCCTCCCTTGTACTCCTTTTTTGCCTCCTCACGGACTTTTGTCCGCAAACCATCGCGGCTTACTGAGTAGCTTGCCTAAATTCACAAGGTCACATAAGAGATACTGAGTGGCCAGATTCTGAGCTACTGATGTAACTCAACTCACTCTTATTTGGTTTGTTTACAATTCTCAAAATATTAGAAGGTGAAAGGTTAACAACAGAGTTTTATGTGATGTTGGTTTATATTTTATAAATTTATATTTCATCATAATATAACTTCTCGTTATTATATAAGAAGAAAGCTTAATATCTTAAATCTTCTAATAATGCAGTCTAAGATGGTGGCGGGCTAACCTGTTCGGGGTATGGTAAACCCATACTCCTAATTAGTTTCTACGCGACATCGTGCCGAAACGCTAAATCGCTTTGCGACACGTCTTTGTCGGTAAGGTGGTAACTAGCCACGGCCTCCCACCAGACCAGACTGGAGCCAGGAATAGAACCAAGGACCTCCAACTTTATAATGCGACGGTTTTGAAGCTCTGGTGAATATTTTTGTATAGAAAACTTTAGAAATCTTTAGCGGACAGCAGAAAACCCGTCCCTGAAGACTTAACTAAAGTACATTAATATAAACATACAACGTGAGTGAAAGCGACGCACGCCCAATTACCCTTCACACCATAAAAGCTGGTCAACCATCCATTTACTGACTAGGGTAAACGTTGCTTATTCCCACAGTTTTTTTTTTAAACATGAAAACTATACTGACAAAAATGTTTAATGATTATTTTTTTACTTAATTTTATCATCATCATCATCATCATGTTCAACCTATTACCGGCTCACTACAGAGCACGGGTCTCGTCTCAATATGAGAAGGGTTTGGTCATAGTCCACCACGCTGGCCATGTGCGGATTGGCAGACTTCACACGCCTTTGAGAACATTATGGACAACTCTCAGTCGTGCAGGTTTCCTCACGATGTTTTCCTTCATCGTTGAAGCAAGTGATATTTTAATTATTTTTAAACGCACATAGCTCCGAAAAGTTAGAGGTGCGTGCCCGGATTCGAACCGCCGACCTCTGATTAGCAGGCTGACGCCCTAACCACTAGGCTATCACCGCTTCAACCTACCTTTATATAACCTAACCTACTTTTATATATATATAACTTTATAGGTATACCTCCATGAAGTTATTGTTGCCATTAGAATACAGAACCAAACCCTCAGATGCCAATTTGTTCAGGCCGTTTTAGCGCTAATTCCAAAAGTTAATTACTGCAATCGAATGAAATTTGTTTCTTCCATTTAATTATATTCCGGCTATTATTACGGCGAACATTATCGCGGATTAAGCGTTCTTTTCTTTTTCAAGTCTTCGCGAACCAGCCAGTGTAGGCGTGGTAGACATGTATTTTATACTTGCCAGCAATATGTATTCGTTTAAGGTACGTTCGAACGTTGCGATAATAAGACTGACTGACGCTCGGCAGAGATTCATAATCGTGATAGCTGACAGCATGTTGTAACGAGATAAAGTTTAAATATTGCACACTATTAAAAAACTATATTTCTTAATATATTGTTCCATTTTCATCACCATGATCAATATTGCCTGCTCACTACAGAGCACGGATCTCCTCTCAATATGAGCAGGGTTTGGCTGTAGTCCACCACGCTGACCACGTGCGGATTGGACGCCTTTAAAAACATTGTGGAGAACTCTCAGGCATGCATGGTTTCCTTACGATGTTTTTCTTCACCGTTGAATCAAGTGATATTTTATTTGCTTAAAAACGCACAAAACTCCGAAAAGTTAGGGGTGACCACAAGAGAGAACCACTAGGCTATCACAGCTAGTCTTCCATTGTTATATATAAATTCGTTAGTAGTTATCTGTTTTTCTGGCATCCTTACACGCCTAACCCGCTGGCCTGATATCAGTCAAATTTGGCAAGGATTGCATCCTGGATAGGACTCATTTATCCACGCAAACAAAGTTTTGAGCATCAGTACGTATTCTAAAGCACTGGTAGAAAGTTTGGAGCTGTTATCTAGTATTAAGAATAGTTTACGTTATGACGGAAGTATATCCATGAGGATATTGCCCCCAAAACAAGGCCTTTTTGGAAACTAAAAATTACTACTAATCTACAATTTTAACGAAAGTAAAATGTACTTAGTTTAATGGACTTTTTATACAGACTATTGATTTTTATTTTACAAACTACGTATATGTCTAAAGCACTGAGTGTGAAGTGGGGATGTATTTGATCTTCGAAACAGGGCAAACAAGATTTTACTCTGACGTCATAGACATTTCATTGTTTCGGTTAGATAAGGATAACGAATAATTGCCTGGTTTGTAGAAAGATGGAGGAAACAATACTGTCGGCAGTACGTGCTCAAAACATACCTTTAACATTCTTTAGACTCCTCGAACTGTATGGACCGTGAGGGCTCACAATTTAACGGTCAAACGATTACGCGTTGTATGAAAAAAGCAAACAAAATTTTTTAAACATCGAAAATTACATTATTCCGCTCGGTTTTCGAACACGGCGGTCGTAAACGGCTGAGAAAAAAAGTTTATTATAACTATCTAGATATACATTTAGTATCTGTGAAAATATTTACCATAGCGCGCGCTTTTCTTAATGTGTTACTGAGGCAAGAAGTCTTTAGGTTAACTAATATGCATTATTTTTAACTTAATTGTTCTTAATCCTACACTGCTCCATATAAGCTCAAACATTATTATTCAATTAAAAAACTCAAGTTGAGTAATTTAGAAGATTTCCAGTATTTTTTTTTTTTGGTAGCTAAAAAACTTATTGCGTAGTTAATTCGAATCGGCAAAACAAATCTTATATTAAATGCTGGGAGTTTAATAGAAGCGACTTTTTATTAGTTTTAGTATGTAGTTATTCGTATGTAGGATTTTGTTTATATATTACGCCCTACTTGCTATTTCTTTTTTTTTCCTAATCCTAAGGTTTGCCTGGCAGAGATCGCTACTAAGCAATAAGACCGCCTTTTGTATCCTGCTTCTTCTTGTTTCTGTTTTTCTTATTATTTCTATTTTTATTTGTTACGGTGTACCAATAAAGAATAAACATATAAAAATAAGAAGCTGTGATACCCTAGTGGTTAAGGCGTCAGCCTCCTAATCAGAGGTCGGCGGTTCGAATCCGGGCACGCACCTCTAACTTTTCGGAGTTATGTGCGTTTTTAAGCAATTAAAATATCACTTGCTATCAACTGTGAAGGAAAACATCGTGATGAAACCTGCATGACTGTTCTCCATGTTCTCAAAGGCGTGTGAAGTCTGCCAATCCGCTTATGGCTAGTGGTGGACTATGGCCAAACCCTTCTCATGTTGAGAGGAGACCCGTGCTCTGTAGTGAGCCGGCAATGGGTTGATGATGAATAGATAATAAACAAATGTACACACTTTCGTTTTTTGTACATATGTCAGCACAGCCTAAAAAACAGGATTTAGTGTGTTTACAGATTTTCACCTACTAAGCATAATATTGTATTATGTTGGTATGTTCTCGCACACCTTACACGTTTGGTGCTTAAGTGATAATATACCATTGATTCACTCTATCATTACGCGATCGTTAAGTTTTACTTAAGTGGTTCGGCTGAGCATTTATCATATTTTTACCTGAGCGGTTTATTGTTGATGCCGGTGTACGAAACCAGCCGGAAACTGAATCCTTTTGTCGGACCATCCCACCCAGACGACCGCACTCACCGCAAAAATATTATAATACAACCCACCGACTCTATACATCTAAGTTATATGCATACCAGCCTACCATACGATATCCCAGCCATACCATTATATTGATTGATAAAAATACATAATATTTTATTGAGGTTATATAGCTGATGTCTGCGACTTACGACTTTTTTTTATAGCTATCTCATCTGGTGATGATTCAGTCTAAGATGGTAGCAGGTTAACCTGTTAGGGGTATGGTAAACCCACACTCCAAATCAGTTTCTACGCGATATGGTGATGGAACGCTAAATCGCTTGGCATGACACATTTAGCGACTTGTCGATTTTGACGACCTCCGTGGCGAAGCGCGTGCGCTGTTGCATTTTAAAATTGGAGGTCCTACCCTACCGACAAGACGTGTCGCCAAGCGATTTAGCGTTCCGACACGATGTTGCGTTAACAGGTTAGCCCGCTACCATCTTAGACCGCATCATCACTTGCCATCAGGTGAGATGCAGTCAAGGGCTAACTTGTGGTGAATAAAGTAAAAAAAATTAAAAATAAATTTATGTCGGTACCACCCTGGTAACTAGCCACGGTCGAAGCTTCCCACTAGACCAGACTCGAGCCGGGAATCGAACCCAGGACCTCCAACTTTATAATCTGACAGCGCACGCACTGCGCCACGGAGTCAAGTTTTTAATACATATTTATATTGACTAGATTTTTGTGTCAACGAAACAGGGAACAAAGTTATAGCATCAGCGTTTCCTCAGCTCGGTGCCTTGAAGAGCATGGAAAAATGACGGCACTGGGGCAGTTTCCGTGCTCTCAATGCCCCTATGAGAAAAAGACCTCACAGTACTATTAATGGTTTACTAATGAATTAATACATGTCTTACTGCTGATTATAGCCTACTTATTAATTTAATTAGTTCATGTTTTGTGTTCCTACAACTTAATCGGTCCTTTGATTTTCTATAATTACCAGTCTGTGAAAAGTAAAAAAAAAAACATACTTGAGCCCGTGGACATAACTAGTAGGCACTAGCGTTATAAATAACGTTATCGAATCCGGCGTGGTTATAAAATTAATTGAATTCAAATGTATGACTTTAAAGGCTTTTTATCTCTCAAAAACCACTGTCTGCTATCGTTTTGGTATAACTAATTAATTATAATGAACATTCACGTCAGTGTATGCTAATTAAAGAAATCAACTGAACTCGATATGTATTCTTGATGAAAAGGTTCCGTATTAATTACCATATCATTATAATTATTATGACCGATATCATTTTATGTGTGTGTAAGAATAGCGAGGCTTTGTATTTTTGTGGAATTCCATAATAGAATTAAAATGTAAGCTTAACTTGCCATACTAATAGCGCGGGCGCTATCCAAGCGGAAAAATCTTTACGTTGTACCTAATATATAACTTCTTTAGTCTTAACGGTTCCACGTGACTTATCATAGCATGCCCACAACTTTTTTGCGATCCACCGCGTCGCATAGCCTTCCCGTGCTAGTAAATTTCGCTAGGCATTCTTACTGGCTTTCTGCTCGTAGCGTCGTAGCGTAATATTAAATAGTCTCTTTATATTCTTCTTATACAAGATTTTACCAATCTTAGTGGTAGTTTCAGAATTTATTGCGTATAAACCAAAAGAAAATCAAACTTATTGGAGTTACGTAGTAATTACATGGTGACCTTTTCCTTACGAGTGTTCCTTAGAGCGTATAGAGATCACAACACAATTAGTAATTAGGTAGTATTTGCTATAATAGCAAATAAAACAGCAATATTCTTTTTATAGTCTCTCGCTTTCTACGAAAGTTTATAAAACATATATATATATATATATATATATATATATATATATATATATATATATATATATATAGCCACGGCCACAGCCTCCCACCAGAGCAGACTCGAGCCGGGAATCGAACCCAGGACCTCCAAATTTATAATGCGAAAGCGCGCGCACTGCGCCACGGAGGTCGTCAAACTCCTCACGATGTTTTCCTTAACCGTTTAAGCATGTGATATTTTAATTGCTTAAAAACGCACATAACTCCGAAAAGTTAGAGGTGCGTGCCCGGGTTCAAGCCCCGACCTCTGATTAGGAAACTTACGTCCTAACCACTGGTTAATATGTTATTTTATGTCTATTGAATGCGTGGTTATGTGTTAAGTGCGAAATCGCTATCAAATACATGATACTTATTAAATGACAATATTAATTCAAATATCTGAATATTCGATGCGAAAGCCACTTTAAACTTGTTTGTAAGTTGAAACAGTATTTTGAAACCACCTATAATTATGGAATTCCATGTATGTCGGTTACCTTATCTCAAATCGTACAAGTCCGTTATAAGTAAATGCTCTAATTTGTTAATTCACCTCACGTACAATTCTACTGCCATATTTTTAGATATTACTAAAACTACAAACATGTTGTTTGTCTTTCAAATATTCGTTCGACTCTAACGTCGAGGTTTATATCTAGTAAAGTCGTAATTACTTGTTTGCTTTTGGTTTAAAAATATCTATCGAAGCTTTTGCTTACAGTTTACTGTTACGAACGAAGTTGTAACTTTTTCTTTATACACTACAATTAGCCCTTGACGGCTAACACACCTGGTGGTAAGTGATGTCTAGGATGGTAGCGGGGTAACCTGTTAAGGAGTATGGTAAGCTCACACTCCTAATTGGTTTCTACTCGACATCGTGCCGGAACGCTAAATCGCTTTGCGACGCGTCCACCTAACAGACCCAGAGTTTTTGTTTTTATACACTTCAACTTAGCCCCTGATGGCTATCTCACCCGGTGGTAAGTGATGATGCTGTCTAGGATGGTACCTGTTAGGAGTATGGTAAACCCACGCTCCTAATTGGTTTCTACGCGACATCGTGCCAGAACGCTAAATCGCTTGGTGACACGTCTTTGTCGGTACACCACCAAACCAGACTCAATCCGGTAATCGAACCCAGGACCTCCAACTTTATAAAGCGACAGCGCACGCACTGCGCCACAGAGGTCGTCAAAACTTTTTATGATCATTAGGTATGAGGTGAAACACCTGAGTTGTAGTTTTACGAAACGCGTAAATAAACTGAAAATGAGTGTGACAAAAATGCTGGAGAACCAATGAAGGCGGGGTTCGATCATCCCAAGGAGCTAAAATGGTAACCCCACAGCGTTAAACGAAGCCTTGGTAGACCATCGATTTGGACAGATGACATAAATAGAGTGGATTATGTTAATAATAAACAAGCTTGGAAATGAAATATTGATAAAGCTAATAAGATAAAGCTCTTAAATAATTTGAAGTGGCATGTGAGATGGTGATAACAAAAAGAAAAGTTACCCGGCTATATTTGTTTTGGGCTTCTTATTAGAGCAGGGCGCGCAAGAACCATCATAGCTTTAGTGTTAAGTTTACGAATATAGTTATCACCATCAACTCACTATTATGTCATTGACGGATCAAAAGTGCCTTTTAAAGAATTATTTGAATAAGGTTTATGATTGATTGATTGAGTTGCAACTGAATGATGGACGCAAGTAGCCGAAAAACGTGGAATTTAGAACACCCCACAAAACTTCTGTCTTACAATGGACGTCCAGCGATCTTTTTACACGTCGCTTACTATTAAAAACATATAAAAAAAGATGTAGGTCATACATAAAAATTCAGATATACTGATCTATATTGTTCTCAGCTATGAGAGAGAAAGCTTGCTCAGTATTCTTTGCTTTCAAATGCTTGAAAATAAGCAATACAAGTATGTAGAGCCGATAAGTGTGAATTTTGACTGCTTGGTACGTCTCGTCAACTCTTGAAATACGATGTATTGTGCGTCACGTAACAATTGCTACTCAAGTTTTGCTGTTTTCTGTAGGAAAATTGACAGTAGCGTAAAACCGCATACTTAATATAACTGTGCTGCCGTTAACTTCATGACAATAAAATTAAAAGAACGTCAGCACAATAATTTTAGCTTCACTGCATCCTTCTATAGCCTTTTAATATATTTTTGTCGCATTGAAAAATTGTTTTTTTTAATACACTACAAGTC
The DNA here is from genome assembly GCA_928268935.1 of Lasiommata megera. Taxonomy (NCBI): domain Eukaryota; kingdom Metazoa; phylum Arthropoda; class Insecta; order Lepidoptera; family Nymphalidae; genus Lasiommata; species Lasiommata megera. The sequence goes on along the minus strand of OV743319.1, from coordinate 10,436,781 downwards.
AGCCCTTGACGGCTATCTCACCTGGTGGTAAGTGATGATGCTGTCTAGGATGGTAGCGGGCTAACCGGTTAGAAGTATGGTAAACCTACGCTCTCAGTTGGTTTCTACGCGACATCGTGCCGGAACGCTAAATCGCTTGGTGACACATCTTTGTCGTTAGGGTGGTAACTAGCCACGGCCGAAGCCTCCCACTAGACCAGACTCGAACCGGGAATCGAACCCAGGACCTCCAACTTTAAAATGCGACAGTGCACGCACTGCGCCACGGAGGTCGTCAAGATGCTTAGGTTCGATTTCCCGATCAAATCTGTTGCGGTAGGAGGCCTCGATCGTGGCTTGCCACCGCCCTTCCGACAAAGACGTGTCGCCAAGTGATTTAGCGTTTCGGTACGATGTCGCGTAGAAACTAGTTCGGAGCATGGGTTTACCACCCTTAACTGGTTAGCCCGCCATATTAGACTGCCTCGTCACTTTCCACCACAATCGCACATGATTATCGTGAAAGAATAACTTCTAGTGGATCAAAAGAAAAATATAAAAACCTATGTAGATATGTGATGCAAAAATTGTGTATTGAAATACTAACTACCGCTATCTCTATTTGCGGTAGGAATCGGTTACTTTTTTTAATTATTAACGAAAATATATATTTTTTTTTTAAGTTTAGATAGAAAAGAAAGAAAGACGAAGTGCTAAAAAACCTCTATTTTAAAAGTATGTTAAAGAACTGAGTATTAACTAGATAAATACTAAGAAGAACGGAAGCTGTTAGTTATCAATGAAATACTTTTGCACGTAATTCTAGTATCAAGATATGCCTAGCTTGGTACGTTCTTAATAAATTTGCAGTTATTTGTCCCGTAATTATCGTTTCCCGCGGGTAATTGCTTCAAGCTGTTGCCATTTGAAATGATGTTACTCGATTTCTATCTTTTAAGAAATAGCGTTTTTAAGAAAACCTCAAGATAAAATATAATCTTTAAAACTGCAAATTAGCTTTATCAGAAATAGTATAATTTCAAACAAGGTAAATTTTATAGTTTTCGAAATTTATACAGTTAAAAAAAGTCCAACTTTTTATTTTTTTAATATGGTTAAAACTTCTGCAAAGGTACTTTCTATGCCAATTACAGTGAATAAAGAGTAAGCTATGACTTGAAATTTGGTATAAATCAATAAGTAAAAGAGTTATTTCAATCAAGGATTCATTCCACAAAATTCGTCGATATTTAAAAGTTGCGTAATTATGCGGTAAAAGAGAAGAATCCCATGTGTGAAGATAAATGATTAAAAATTTATTAATAAATATAATTTTTTCGTTAGGAAGTCAAAATAAATATGTTTTGATGGACATTCAAGTAAGATATTAACGAAAAAAGATTCTTTCTTCAACTAGAGTTTTGCATCTTGGACGGATTTTTGCATTTGAGTGCTTGTGACCGAACGATATCATGAAATAGACCAGTCGGACATACTCCAACGGAAATTCACTTGAGTTCTGCCTTTTACATCATTCGTTAACATCTTTTTATACTTTCTTACTACTATAACTTCTAAAGATTTATTATATCTTCTAAAAATCAACATCCATAGTAACCAAAAGTCTACTTATAAAACAAAGTGTAAAAATAGACTTCATCAAGTTATAAGTACAAAGGAATGGACCAACATTTGTTACCACACCTACGTTATTTCTCACATCTGCAGCCACATTTGAATTTGAAATTATATGAATTTGTATCAGACCTCAACTTAGTGCAACTTGCCACGTCATCGAGTACCAACGTACGCGACAAGGAATTGTTAACTTTACCTCTCAAGACACAGAGATGAAAATGTTTATTAGCAATATAATATTAGGAAGTGACTTTTATGATGGTTCCAAAGACGTGATTAAAAGTAAGCATAGCTTAGAGGGCCTTTTGAATACATTGTTATATAGTCTAGAGATGTTTTTGAATACAATATGCTATAAATATCTGAACTATAACAGAACTATGTTCCCATATTGAAAGAGTGTGGTGGGTTTATATTTTAAACCCCTCTGATCTGCAAATAGGAGGATTGTTAAAGATTGAAATTTGTTACCTATATTAATTTTTGGTTGTGGTCGCATTTTCTTATTATTTGGCAACATTATTATCATTGATACAAACCTCCGAGAAATCGCGCTGCGACATTTTCTACGGCTACATATTGTATCGATCCTGAAAAAAAAACAAAAAAATTCAAATATATTATTGACGATATTACGCAGAACGGAAAATTTTCCTTTAAGAGAAATTTGCTAGGTACCTCTTTATTTAATATATATATTGATTATAATCATCTAAATCAAAACCAAAATAGCTTGTAAACCTAATAAAGGCATCTATGAAAGATTTATACAATATATTTTCCATTATTTTAATTCCTGAGGTAATGTCGATATACTCAAAGCTAAAGCTAGCCTATAACATCATCAGACTTTTACCTTCCCACTACTAGACATCGGGCAGATATTAGAGTGCAAACCCACCAACTCCGTTTTAGGTGGATGTGCTAATAACATGTTCACTAAAATTTCACTACAAGTTAGCCTTTGATATTGAGGCTATTACATCTGGTGGTAAGTAATGATGCAGTCTTAGATGATAGCTGGCTAAACTGTTACGGGTAAGGCAGTCAATATTAAATCCAGACCCGGCACATTTACGGCTCGTCTTTGTCTATAGGGTGTTAACTAACCAACGCCGAAGCCTTTTTGAGTACCACCGTGGCGCAGTGCGTGCGCTGTCGCATTATAAAGTTGGAGGTCCTGAGTTCGATTCCCGACTCGAGTGGTATGGTGGGAGTGGCTAGTTACTACCCTACCGACAAAGACGTGTCGCCAAGCGATTTAGCGTTCCGGCACGGATGTCGCGTAGAAACAAATTAGGAGCGTGGGTTTACTATACTCCTAACAGCTTAGCCCGCTACCATCATCACTTACCACCAGGTGAGATAGCCGTCAAGGGCTAACTTGTAGTGTATAGAAAAAAGCCTCCCACAAGTTTATTGTTTATCAAACACCAGTTGTCATTTATACCTGCTCGCTAATGTATGTTGTGTCCTTTGAATTCAAATACCAATACTAAGTGCGAATGCTAGGCCTCTCGAATGCCTTTGGAATCACCACACCTCCATTAAACCTTTTGAACCCTAGTTCATTTACTTAAAACGTCGCACGCACACCTAACCTTTACCACATTATGAATATTAGGCAATGCTTTAAAAGGAAGGATGATTCAAACTTGTATTGGATCATTTAATTAATAATTAAGTCTTTTTCTTCAGAGATAAAAAACTCGTTTCTAAAGTGAATCAACATTCTGTTGGACAGCAATTATTATTGTTATAATAAATTTCTTTCTAATTCATTGCGTACGTATTAAATGTGTATACTTTTGCAATTGCAGTTTTATTATATTTTAAATTCTTATTTGTTATTTTTTGAGTAACGTCTTTCAAAATCAATCAATTCAAGGGCTCCACAACTTTTTGCTTTTAAGATTTATGAATAGAGCAGGGAATAAGTGTCAAATTGTCGCTTCCAGCATGATGATTCGATAGTGATTTGATTTGTAAAAATGTAAATACATATTTGAGAAACCTAATTTTGTTTTTGTTTTACAAAACGGACTGCTTTCGTGATATAAAAATATAAGCTATTTTAGCAACTAAAATCCCAAGGTGCTGGAATGGCGACAATACTTTGTACCTACTTTAAATACGTAAATAATTCGATTTTACGTCGCGAATATCACATTTATGTGACATTAATACTTCGATGTATATCAATTATTATAAATTAGCGAGTCTGAGAAATAAGAGGAAGTCCACAGTCCATATAATAGTCATAACATATCATTAAGATTAAAATGTATACACAGTCAGCAGTGGTACTAATTGTCGCCTGTTATCGAAGAGAATTGATGAAAAGGATCCAATCCATCTAAGGATACTTCACATCGAACTTTCATAATGTCAGTAGCTCCTCATGAATACGCGCCGCTATAGTTTTTATGTCATGTAGGTACGAGTAAAAAATAATGTATGTACCAATGGATGAATAAAAATCGCCAAATTTTCTGGGACGAAAGTAGTCATTGAAAGTACAGGGTAGCGCAATATGTAAACTTAATGTATACTAAATAATAAAAAACTATATTAAAATACAAAAAAAAACGTAAATTTTATGTGGATAAATATAATACTTTTTATTATACGTAAATAATGTACACTGGATACTGAAGTAAAACTTATAAAAGATATTGCCATTCTATATGAGTGAGCCGAAACCAAACATAAATCATGCCCACCTGATTCCAATGGTTCCTCTCAGGCAACTCGATTAACTTTATCTGTGTTTCACATTCCTTATGCAATGTTTATGCAATATTATTATCTGCGGAAATTCAAGATGCATTCTGCAAATCTTATTTTATCTGTGAACATACACAGAACTGAGCAATAGCCTTCCAGAGGTTGAGGTAAAACCTATTTTTATTTATATACCTATCTGTCATTTTCTTTATATTTTGATATCTATTATTTTTACCGTTTACTTTAATTCTAATTTTAATTTAACAAAATAATCTCCTGATGGCTCAGCACGGTTATTATATAGTAAAAACTTAAACCAAACTACTAAACTACAAAATTATTTCGTGCCTTCTTCTGTACCATTGCATTATGTGGTTTAATTCAATACGATTATATCTACCTCATTCCATTTATTTAATATATTACTTACACTTCCTACCTTTCCAAGCCCGTTAAGTTTTAAGACATCCCATCCAATAATGAACAACAATAATATATTTATTAAAATCTAATGAGAGGTTTAAAATTTAAGCATCAAAGTAATTCACATACAGGAATAGCCACTAATACATTACAGGCCAATAGAATGAAAACGATACCAAAATAAAAAGGAAGCAACGTAGACTTAAATAGTTTATATCGTTTGAAATCTAAAATAATAATGCTATAAGCTTGTACCGGTGATAAAAGTTGTGTTAATTATCATTTAGCATTCAAATTATTATTAAATCTGAACATCTCATTGGACACATTTGCATAACTACGCCAAGGTAGTTTTGTTGCTGTAGACCGAGTTATTTTTTATTTTATCGACTTTTTACTTACATTACCTAGTACAGGTACATAAAGAGTCAAATAAAAGCTCACCAAATTAAAACTCAGAATTTATAAATAGGACTGTTTTCAGACATTTAATATGTTCCTAGGTTATTTTCTAGCATTTATTCGTAACATCGTCCGAACAGAATTTATATATTACGACACGAATTTCTTGGTCTAAGATCCTTGTTATGTAACGAGGTTTCCTATCAAGAAATCTTAAGAAGTTAGTTTAGAGTGCGTAACTAAGCCGTAGTAGTAGTAGGTTCCGGTTATCGTCAACACACATTAGAGCAGCAACGCTCTAAATCTCTAAGGTAATAATAAGGTCTGTAAGAAAGGGGTTCGTTCCCAGAAGTGGGTTAATAAGCTAAAAATGATGAGTTAGAAGCTGTGATAGTCTATTGGTTAGAGCGTCAGCCTCTTAATCAGAGGTCGGCGGTTCGAATCCGGGCACCTCTGTTGTTATGTGCGTTTTTAAACAATTAAAATATCACTTGCTTCTACGGTGAAGGAACACATCGTGAGGAAACCTACACACCTTAGAGTTCTCCATAATGTTCTCAAAGGCGTGTGAAGTTTGCCAACCCGCACATGGCCAGCGTAATGGCCAAAACCCTTCTCTTATTGGAAGGAGACCCGTGCTCTGTAGTGAGCCAGTAATGGGTTGATCATGATGATGAGTTACCAGTTTGGTGTTTTATACCTAAATACTTAAATCTGCTCTCCTGAAAGAAATACCAAATAATGAGCTATTTGACTCCATTGATATGTTCTTAAACATTGTTAACCTTTTCGACGCTTAAAAGGTGGTTGTTTAATAATGTCTTTGAATAACGAGCACAATACTAAGTAGGTACAGGTTAATCGTGATTGATGACGCATCTCACGTTAAGTCTCGTGTCCATAATGGCCAACACGTGGATAGAATTTGAATTTATACACCATATGCATGGCTACTGTTTATATTGCTTCAGGGCTTATATCTACATATAAAATTGCGTTAAAAAGGTTAAGAAGCAGGAAATTTTGCAATCTTTAAAATGTGGCGTTTAAATACTCATGTTTGATGTTTATGATAAGATATCGATCAACCGTAATCTTTCATGTGGATTCAAAGCACCGATAACAATCTTGTATAAATTTATTATTAATTAATTAATTTTATTATCTCATTTGTAACTTCATAATTGTAATTTATATTAACTAAGGTAGCCGAAGGCAATTATAATTGATTAATAATCTACTATAAGTAAGTAGGTATAAATTAAACAAGGCTCATCACTTGAGTTCTGAAATCTGTTATAAATTACAAATTGTAATTTAAATCAAGCTACATGTTATCGTTTTCAGGATATTATATTTAATTATACTATCAATTTATTGTTGACAATGGCTAGATCGGTATTTATAGTCTGAGTATTTCAATGTGAAATGACTATCTTATAGAAGACTTGAATCCATGGCCGCGAAATAAATTTAAAAAAAAATATGGCCGATTATATCACTTTCTTATTTTTATCACGTTGTTAATAATCAGCTTCTCATGAAGACCGTTCTTTAAAGCTTTAGTAGGTTGATTGCAATTTTCATGCCTCTCTGAACGTATTAATATATACTCTCGGAGCCGCGCCGATTTGTAAGCGCAATTGAAATGATAAAATGGAAATTAAATTTATCATCGGCCAAGTAATATGATTAAGAATTTGTAAAGGCAATTTATATTATAAGATAGGTATGCAACCACTTTCAAAGCTTTATTTTTTTTATCGATGGCGGGTTAACGCATGATTAAAATTCTACCTGACGACTAGGTTTTTATTTTTTAATTTTTAGTATGGCTGCAATCGCACCTGATGGTAAGTGATTATGTAGTGTACGGTTGAGCGTGCTTGCCAATAGAATGCCCTATTCAATTTTGATTTCAAAGTTACACATATAAAAACACATACATAAATAACCGAGTTAAAAATATCAAATTATTTATAAAGTTTTATTTTAAGTTTCAGTTGTTATAAATTAATATAATTAATATGGCTATTAATATACCCTATGTAACCCATGTTCTCATTTTATGACGAAGTCTTCGTCTTCGCTTTCTTAAGAAACCTAATAATTAGTTATTAATTAGGGGAGAATACTTCTTTACCAAAATTTGTGTTAGAGAATTAGGAAACCGTACTTGTATAGTAATATGATATTATATTTATGGGACTGGACAGGGTTTAGTTGAAACAGTTTGTGATTATTATTATATCAACTTGTAAATATAATATGATAGAAAATATATTTTTTGTATCTTAAAGTTTAAATGGATTAAGAAGCCAGCTAACTTAGCTAGCTTAACTATTTTATTTATTAATTTAAACTTGTGAACTTAGGAGGTTTTCCGTCGTTTCTTCTTAGTTGTCTTCTTAGACTACTAAGAAACCTCGGTAAAAAACGTAACACTTTGAAAAACTGACTTTATTAGTAAACATCTAGAACACCTTCTGATGACCAATAAAATCTTTAAACGCTTTAGAGAAACTAAGCCAAAACACCTATACTACTAGGTAGAACAATATATAGATAAAATACTATTTTATTACTATTTTAGTACTGGTATTCATGAACACAAAATCGAAAATTACAAGACGAAAAATTGTGTCAGTTGCAAAAGTAGCCTTAATACATAAAGTGATCTTTTAAAGACAACCTAAGCTTAAGAAGCTTACGGTAACATAGTTGATGGTACACAAAGTTATGATAGTAGAATTATAAATAAACATAAATATTAAATTAACACAATAAATACACAAATAATTGTAATAGAAAAAAATATATAACTTTTAAGAAACATACATAGTTATAATTTACAAATAGCTAGCTTACATAGATAAGTAATGATTTTTCAAGCAATTAACTTTCATAACAATCACAGAATCAGTCCATTATTTTTTATAATTAGTAAAATTCATACTATATAATGTACACCAAATACAACCTCTAACTCTAAACGTAAATATTGTCTACTTTCAATCGTATTTTATACTATACTAATTACGTACACTTACATTCATTTAGGTATAACCTTTCCTCTATTATACAGGAAAATATATAGTGGGATTTAGTGTGATTAAAAAAATACTCGTTAGCTATTTTTATGTAGCAATATCCAATAACTATTAAATATTATTACACGTTACCTACACAATGTGTACGGTGGAGCGCGTTGATGTCTTTAACTTGACGGGACGGTGTGTGTATGTGTGAGTGCACAAATACGTACCCGCTTGTAAATCACTCGTTTCATATTATGATAACCGATTAGACGGATTGCATCGGACGAATAAGATACACTGCACTATCTAAAACAACTTTCTACTTTCCTGATTACATTCACAAGTTGATATTCGAGAAAAGAGATTAATTAAAATCTGTCCGCAACAAAATTTAATATTTACATAGTCTATGTAATCGTTTTTAAAGGTCATTTAAGTTTGGTTGTTTACCTACTAAACTTAATACAAGAGCGTAGCAGGTATAAAATATCGTACTGAGACAGATACTAAATTATATACTCTTTTTACTGGCATACGTAAATTTATGATAAACAAAAAAAGCAAAGATAGTATAATAGTATGTCTCACCATCCCAGCCTTTGATTTGGGCCAATTATAAACCCATTTCTTGGTTTCAAACACGGTTGTTACACTCGGATGGATAAACAAAAAATACCAATCGTCGTCACTTTACATAGACACAACTTGAGCAACTATAGATGACACACTTTATACTTTATTTAAAACACTCAATCACTCAGTAATTATAACACAGACCTAATACAGTTAAGGAGTCAGTGCCATAGTCTATGAATTGAATGATTATTTTAATTTGGAATGCACTCCGAAAGGCATGTTAGCATGCGCAAACGCAGCCTGCGCCCGACTGACTGGCGGTTGCCGGTGCTGCCAGGTTATAATCTCATAATAATCTATTGAAATAAAACTACTGCGGTCACGGTAGCATTTCTTAAGGTAGATTAGTGTCGGAGTCTTGTAAAGGCAACAGTTTTTACAATAGAGGGATATAGGTTATATCTTTTAGATAATTACTAGATTTAGGGTGATTCAATCAAAAGGTTGGTAACAATATTTTGTTAAAATAATAACGCAAACAATACTTTGTGAAATATGTAAAAAAAAGAGTGGTCGTGGAAAGCTTTTATCGCTGCGTAGTGGTCCTTTCACAGCTATCTTAGTATTTTAGATACTTAAACATTTTTTTTAAACAAAGTAAACAAATAATTAAATAAGCAGTTAATATTCTACGTGTGTACTGTTTTATTAAAATCAATAAAGCTATTTTTGTGCTCCTTTTTATTTAATTTTATATATTTTATAATGATGTACATTTTTTTTAACCTTCAGAAACAAGTGGTAAGAGCTAGAAGTAATAGTCTTTCCTAGAATTTATTTACAAATTCATTGAAAAGTGCCGTAGAATACACGTCTCCATCCACATAGTTTGTCTCTGTACTTGAATGATATGGTTTGCAGGAGTTGAGCGTGCACCCCAAGAAGTTACTCTTTATTTTAGAAATGTTAATTAAACCTCTGAAAAGTACACGACTTCACTGTCCGTAAAATATTCTTGTAAAAGCCTTACACAAACGTAACATTATATTTAAGTGCCTCAGATCAGAAACTGTGTCTTCAGGTTTAAAGAAAACGAATCCAGGACAAAGTAATGAAAGTAATGCGGTGATATTTATTTATTTTTATCTATATACGGTATTTATTATATTTACTATGCACATTGTATTATTTATGTATTTATTAAATAATTGCAGAGTTCATTTTTACACAAAATATGAAATGTTATAAAAATACTATTTTAGTAGAAAATTTCTTACCAGGTAACACTTTAATGGCTGCCATCACAGCGCGGAAACGGGTAAAAATATATATGCATCTCGCTCACCACGCCGGAATGTGACCCGCTATCACCTTGAAGGCCGCAAGCTTACGGACGCCTCAATGAAAACAAGAGCTTTCGAGCTTAAACACTGTTAAGAAATGAGTTTTAGACACACAATAAAGAGCGGTCTTCTTATCAACCTAATATATATATACCTGGAGGGTTTGACTTTAGAATTTTTCGTTCCTGCCTAGTTTTAGGCTGTAGTTTTTCTTACGTAAATTGAACCTATAAATAAAAATATTATGCTGATGCAAATAAACATGGTCATATAATATACATGTCATTATGTTATACCCATGTAAACGAACATATCCATGCCAAAGTTTTAATGTTTATCGATTTCTTTAACATACTTTTGCAAGTTTTTTCTAATGAAGGTATCATTTATGATTGCAGTTTTCAAATAAAAGATAGGCTTCTATTATCTCATAAAAATACTCTAAATCTTAATAATTCAAGTAGATTATTATGGCAAATGTTTTAACCGTTTGAAACAGGACTAAAAGCTTACTAAAACGAATTGCAAAGCATTGTACAACTCACATTCAACTCGCTCAAACACAACGCACTCGCATAATTATTGTGTACCAATTACTTCAGTTCAACCAATTGTATAAAACATAGATAAATATATACATTATTAAATTCAAATTTAAGTGACCCCAAACATGATGTCTTCTATTGCTTTCATTAATCATCGATCGTAATATTTTTTATACCTACTAATTGAGACTATTGTAATGAACGGAAACACTGTCTATCTGTAAGTTACCTACTCGATTCGGCAGCATCAAGTCAAGTTAACCAAGTCTTGGAATTTTTGTAAAAATCAGACCTGTGAAAGTTTGCTAGAACCTTCGATCACATACACACATTGAGAAGCTGTGATAGCCTAGTGGTTAGGACGTCCGCCTCCAGGTCGGGGGTTCGAACCCGGGTACGCACCACTAACTTTTCGGAGTTATGTGCGTTTTTAAGCAATTAAAATATCACTTGCTTCAACGGTGAACGAAAACATCGTGAGGAAACCTGCACGCCTGAGAATTCTCTATAATATTCTTAAAGGCGTGTGAAGCCTGCCAACCCGCACATGGCCAGCGTGGTGGACTATGGCCAAAACCCTTCTCATATTGAGACCGGTGCTCTTTAGTGAGCCGATAATGGGTTGATCAATAGTCAAGTGTTCAAATTCTTTGAAAGATGATTTTTTTTAAAGAATTTCATCTTTATCTCAGTGGTTTAAATCTTCGGATTCTCAAAAAGTTTTGGCGGGTTTATTTAATTTTGACATTTGCTGTCAATTGTCACGAAGTCATTGATGCAATAACCATTTTAAAAAGAACTTAGAATTGTACTTTTCCTATAACAATTTTAGCGTGCAATGTAATAACACTTTTATGTTAGAAACTTATTATATTTTTAACGAATTCGTAAACGTATTTTATCTTATTTACGGCATAGAGTAAGACCTGCCCTAAAATGGACCGTTTTTAAAACCTAAAACTAGATGGTTGCTATAGGCAACTGTCAGTTTTGACGTTTCACTGAAATGTTTATACTTTTGAAAGTTGACTGTTGAACGGAAATATTAAAACAAAAATAAAAAAACAAAATACTTAAAACATAGTTCTTCAAACAAAACTCTTAAAAAAGCGTTCAATTGATGAAATGAATGTTTCTGCAATTGCACAAAATTGCTGAACTGCGTGTCTGAGAGCAATAATTGAGGCGAGGAAGTGATCTAAATGTAATTTAATTACTTGCCTGACCTCATGCTGACCAATTCAGTGTCGTTATAGCCCACGCGTTGTTACTGTGCGTTATTATGAGCAATATGTGAGCAATCATGTAATGCACGGAAGTATGTGTACCTCCAGAATTGGTAAAGGCCTTACCGTGTGCAGTCAACCGAGGTTAGTGATCGATTTTACAAAGTTAGTCATATTGATATTAAGCTTCTTGTTGGCTCGCATTGTGATAAGATATACATTCCATAAACGCCCGTTCATTCGACTATTTAAGGTACCTTATCTATTTATTATTTTATCACCAAACCTTTGAAAATAATTTCAAGTCTGAACAGGTTCTAGTATGTAAAATAGTTCGTTGTTCCAATGCTTTCCAAATACTTTGTTTATATTTGTCAGCATGTAGGGAAGATTCACAATTAGATGTAGATCCTTACCACAAAAAGTATTTTTGTAATGTTATTAACAAACTGGTTTCACTATTATAGTGTACACTATTAGGGATGGCATACAAAACTGTAATTTTTTTAAAATAATAGTGCTGTAAGCAAATGAATAAGCCTTGAATGTATTTATTTTTTTATGTTTAGTCAATGACAATTTCTTACAGCATTTCAATAATAAATTATCTTTTGTTGATATTAGTTGAAATTAAATGTGTGTGCTGTGGAAGTTTTTGTTAGTATGTTGGACCCTAAAATTCTTAATCGTTGAAAAATATTAGGGTCCTCCAAACAAATTAAATTAATTTAAGTCCTGAGCTGCATATTAATAATTTATGTAATAATCTATTATAACTAAAAGTAAAGTTAATTATTATTAATTATAATATTAACAAATTGATAGTGAACTTAAATAAAGTTTGTACTTTATTTAAGTTCTATTATTTGTTGTTGTAACAACTTATGTTTTGTCACACTAACTGCATGAGGTAAGCCTCAAAGGTAGGTAAGTAGGTAGTGTGAAGAAATAAGTTGTTTAAATATCATTACAATATGATTGTCAACTATCAGTTTTGGTCATTAAAAAACAATTGTAAATTCTGCGGGAACTGTTTGTTTTGTAGGATAGAAAATATTTTATTTCTATGTCTTTATCCAAGCTAGCCCATGAATATTGGTGCAGTGGCAGAGTTTGATTTAACTAACAAGAACAGACTTTTGCATATTTAATAATAGTATCCAATTGTATCATAAAAGTATTGATTATTTTATCTCAGAATATGTCTCACATAAGACCTCAATGGCAACTGCAAGCAATAGCAGCACAAAAGCGAGACAATGAGCTCCGTCGCTCTGAAGAACTTAAGAAGGTGGCAAACTATTTTGAGCTTAACACAAATAAGTCGAGGCACCATGAACAGTGGACAACGGAGGGCTACTACGAGAGGGCCAATAAGGAAGCAGAGTTGCTGAGTGAAAAGAAGATTAGGGTTGCGTAAGTGATTCTTAATTAATTATCCCTCATGGACTTAGCCATTAGATGACACAATTATTTTTTGTATGTAGCAAAATTCTTGGGTCTTTTCCACAGGTCTGTTCATAATTCAAAAAGAGCTATTTATTAATTATTTAATACATATTATATCATCTTGGGCCTTTTGGAAGGATTTTATTTTAAGGTAATGCTAGTTCTATTATATCACTTCATGTTTTGGGATCTTTTGCACTTCAAGATACATAGTCCAATGGATTAACATGCTATTCTGGATGGGCTGTAGGCCTCCATAATCTTTAGGCTTACATGCATTTGGTCACAAACTTGAATCTGAATCTGCTTTTATGATCGACTTATTTGCATTGTCGAAAATACCCTTACCACCACCAATTTATTACACTGTACATTTTGGCTTTGCTGTGTTTTGTGTAGAGCCTTTTACAGGTATGTGCTTGCGAAGTCATCATCTTCTGAGATCTTCCAGAGTGGAAAAAGTTAGTTTTTTGGAGGATCTGTGTTGTTTTGTATATATAAAAGTAACTTGTCTGCATCTTATTCCAGGATATGATTAACCGTCTGTTATTCCAGATTGCAGTCTTTGTACCAAATTTCATCCAGTTCGGCCATTGAGTTCATTGAGTAACATACAAGTACATCTACCCATTCAAACTTTCGCTTTTATATTAGTCAAGCAAGATTATAAATACCCTGTACTGAATTTTCTTCTATGCTTAATGGACTCTGCAATTTAGCTATTACTTTATATCCATTATTCTTTATACTTCTTTAAAGCATCTGCATTTGCATACAGTCTGCTGCCCGCAATGTGTGAAAAGTTTATGAGAAAATTATTTTTTCATCATACACTTTCCAAAGTAAAAAATCTTCAAACTATAAATCTATGTCTACCAAATTTCATCCAGACCCTGTAATTATGGCGTGATTAAGTAAAAAACAGCTTTCGTATTTCCAGTATTAGTAAGATTTTCATATTATTTTTCAGACAACTAGAAGAAAGGCGCAAGAAACTAGAACTGATGTTGTTCCAAGAAAACATGCAGTACCAGCAAGAAATCAAAGCTTTGGCCGCACAACCAAAGTACTTCAAAAATGGGTATAACAAACCTTTGTTATGTAGTCAAAATAAAAGTAATGCTGCCAAATAGTACCTATCTACATTCTTTTTATTATCCCTTACTTTTATGTTTGTGTGTGTCGTTAACGGTTTCTATCATTGACAACTCAAAGTATTAATCATTCAGCATTGGAATCGTGTTTCTTAGTGAAGTTATTTGGTTATTGAAGTTGATAAACTTCCTACCATTTTTATCAAATTCTAGGGTTCACAGCCTCAATCAAGTGGCATGTGTATATCTCAAAAAATATTCACCTTTACAAAATTTGGCCAAAACTAAACACTAAACTAAACGTTGAAACAAACTTTGTGATATAAAAATAATTATCAAAATCAATTAAAGGTTAAATGGAGTTAGGGATCAAAATGGAAATAAAGTTTTCTGTACGCCAAAGAAATCTGATAAACCTGGCTGGGCTGACCTTTGATTTTTTTACCTGGAAGATACTATTTCAATAATGCCTGACCCAAATTATAAGCTATAATGTGCAAAATTGCATTCAAATCTCTTCTGTAGTTTATGCCTTAATTTCTATTCCTTCCCCCCATCAAAATTTCATCATTTCAGATAGTTTTATTATATTCTCAATAGATATGAGCGAAATTTATCTCTTTGATAGTTGGTTTGATATGTTATTGCTTGTGGCTTAACCACAGCACCGATGTTGATGAAATTGGCTCAGAGATCTTGCATCCTGGAGATGTTTACCTACAATTTGTAACCATACACCACGAAGTAAGCATAAATTCTACTGTACTATTCTAGTATAGCTTATTAATGTCTGTGCAGCTTATCTGGCTAACGACGCCGCATTGATGAGGTTTGGCTATCTTTAACGATTATTATAGCTGGAACCCTCAACGTGGGTTGACAGCGCCAGATTTCAAACTGTGTTCGTACGGCGAATTTCATTACAGAGAATTCCAAATACTTACGATTTTGGGCCGACCTGGTACCGGAATTTCCCAATCCATAGACGAACATTTAACAACGAAACCATGCAGATTTCTATTCAACCTATCCTAGATAACAATTTCTATTGAAATCAGCTTATCTAGATGATATTAATTGTGATTAATTATTGAGATTATTGCCTATATGCCATAACTATCAATAAATGTTACTCTTATTGATATTTTTTAAATATATTTATACATAAACATTATATATTTATATATATTGCGCCGCTCCCCTCTACTTTCAATGGCTTATTTCGCCAGGAGTTGTCTGGAAGAGATTGCTTAAGCAATAAAACCGCCTTTGCGTACTTGTGTCCTATGTTATTGTTTAATAACAATTTGTGTGCGATAAAGAGTATCTATCAGTATCTAAGAATATCTATTTAAATTACCTTCAACAGATCCTATCTCAACAAAGTTCCAACGTCAACTCTGCAAGAGATCAACCAGGGCATCATAGAGAAAGAGCAGCAAATGAGAAAACAAGAAGCCGAATTGAAGCTCTACCATGCGTGGAGATTGCGCCAACCGGAATTGCGGGCAGCTAGCTCTTACATCGCGAATGGAAAACTGAAGTCAGCTTGGTGAGCTATTTTACCTGCACAGATAAGATACAAGTTTTTGTTTATGAATTAGAAATGTCATGTTTGTCCCCAGGAAGAAGTCTTAACTCCTCCTCCGTCTCCTATATATTTATGTTATCCTAATGTGTAATTATTTGTGTGTATATATGTATCATGATCAACCCATTACCGGCTCACTACAGAGCACGGGTCTCCTCTCAATATGAGAAGGGTTTGGCCATAGTCCATCACACTGGCCATGTGCGGATCGGCAGACTTTGAGAACATTATGGATAACTCTCAGGCGGGCAGGTTTCCTCACGATGTTTTCCTTCACCGTTGAAGCAAGTGATATTTTAATTGTTTAAAAACACATAACTCCAAAAAGTTAGAGGTGCATGCCCGGATTCGAACCGCCGACCTCAGACGCCCTAACCACTAGGCTATCGCCGCTTGTGTATATATGTATAACTGTTGCGATTTCCCTACTTTCATATATTTGTTGGCTTCTTTTAATTAGAATTGAAATTAAAATAATTTAAATTAAATACACTTTACTGTACACCATACATTAGGTAGCCTTTCAAGCGCTTTTAGTTTTTAAGTCGCTTTTTGCTTTTATGTATTTTTTTCCATTTTTCTTTGTTTTTTTTCTTTATATGCAATAAAGATGTAATAAAGATGAATAAATTAATAACTTGGTGTATAAGAATTTAAGAATCTACAAGAGATTTCGGCAGTGTTCCATCGTTTGTTTTCAGTCCAGTCGTGACGTTTTGTTACCACTTGACTAACTGGTTGTTGCTATAGACTCAACCGATGAACCTCAAGGAGTGTCACGCTATACAAATTTGTTTGTTCCTTGCAAGGAACAAAAATATTTGTATAGCGTGACACTATTTTTAGTTGTACATTTACAGGATGGAACAAATAGTCGAGAAAGAAATGCAAAAGAAGAAAGACGAAGAAGATACTAGAAAAGTTCTACAAGAGAGAGACGAGGCGTTGCGACGTCAGATACAGATTGAAGAGGAAAGACTTAAGGAAAAAGAAATTCAAATGAAGGTAGGTACAAAAAAAATATCTTTTTACAAAAAAAAATAATTTAGTTTTGAATTCAAATACTGTGTTTTCCCATTTTAGGAACTTCGAAGCAGCTTAGAAGGTCAGATAGCAGAATTGAGCGACAAAGAAACAATAGTTAAAAAACTTCGGAAGCAAGAAGAGAAAGAAAGACTGATCCTACAAGAACTTCAACTTGTATCGAGCGAAAGAGAGAAAGAGCATCTTAAGCTCGCGTCGGAAAGAGACAGAACTATAGTGAATATGGGCTTACATAAGTACAAACTGAAAAGGAAAGTGATTTCAGTCTTAAGTGAGATAGAATTGGAACTTACAATGCTGGATAGATTACGGAAAAGTGTATTGAAGGTAGGTTTTCATAATAAAATAAGTGTATATTAGGTAATATTAATTATCTCAATGGGTTGTAAAATTTTTGGGCAATGTATTGAATAGAATCTTAAACGACGGAATAAGTTACATTTTATAGATCTGTGAAAAAGAGGCTAAACTGTTGTGGCGTGCATTATTTTAAAATGGGAGGTCCAGGCTCGAAGTCCAGCTCGAGTCCAGCCTGTTGGGAGGCTTCGGCCGCGGTTGCCAACCCACTGGCAAAGACTGGCTGGGGTTATGCCCAAGTGATTTAACGTTCTGGTAAATACCTCGCGGAAGAAAAGTGCCTAATAGAAGGATGGGTTTAACCAGCAACGTATCGCTCATCTTTTGCTGTAATATTCATAATAGATATATAGTAGAAACCTTGCAAATCAATGATTTTTTAATTTGTTGTTTTTTTTGGTTAACTTATTTTTTATTATTTAATCACTGATATTATAGCTTTGCGCTTGACGCTAGATTGAATGCCATTGCCAATTTGAAAAAAATGAAAATTGCCTGGCGTCGTTAGTTGCATTCTTCCCTTGAAGTAATCAAAATTGATTACTATACTAAATTTCATAACAGTAAATTGCCCTTATAAGTATAATTTGGTATAATTCCAGGAATATGAACTTGATCGCGTGAAATGCGCCAATCACAAGCGAGTATTAGACGAGGCGTTACAAGAGCTAGAGGAGCACAGAGATAGGGAGCGACTGAGACAGAAGAACATCGAAGCCATGTACGATGGCGAAGCGAGGCAGATCAACGAAAAACAAGACAAGGTGAGATCAGCCATCATTCTCCATTGTATTCGAAAATAAATTAATTAATGACTTGGTATATCTTAACCTATTGAATTTCAGTTGTGGGCAAAAGAACGCGAAGCCCGGGGCATTCTGATGAACGAGGTCATAGACGCCCTCAAGAGGCAGGTGGAGGAAAAAATTGAAGCCAATATTCAAATGCAAAAGGCGAATGTTCTCGAACGGGAGGAGATTCTCCAACAAATGGACAACTTCCACCAGGAAGTGCGCGCTAGGGAGCGAGAAACACAGGTAATAAAGCTACCAATTAAATAAATATCAAACTTAATAGGAATTCCGGATACATTGACATATTTATAAACTATTGGATCGGCATTGAACCCATGACCTGGTCATTCGTTGATCTCTGATTGCGCGTTTATTATATTATACATGGTAAAAATCGTTTAAAAACCACCCGTATTGAAAAACTTGTTGTGTGATATGACCAAACCCAGAGAAGCCTGTGCCAAAAAGACTTTATGGCTGCAAGTAAGCTCTTGAAGCCAATTCTTGTTGACAGGATGTCAGCTAATATAAGACATAGTATGAATCATCATCATCATCATGATCAACCCATTGCCGGCTCACTACAGAGCACGGGTCTCCTCTCAATATGAGACGGGTTTTGGCCATAGTCCACCACGCTGGCCATGTGCGGATTGGCTGTGGCTGTGCGGATTGGCTAGTATGAATATTAAGATACATTATAAAATCAAAGGAAGTACTCTTAGCCCAGTGGTTAGGACGTCCGCCTCCTAATCAGAGGTCGAGGGTTTGAACCCGGGCACGCACCTATATCTTTTTCGTTTGCGTTTATAAGCAATTAAAATATCAATAGTTTCAACGGTGAAGAAATCATCGTGAGGAAACCTGCATGCCTGAGAGTTTTTCGTAATGTTCTCAAATGCGTCTGAAGTCTGCCAATCGGCACATGGACAGCGTGTTGGACTTTGGACTTTGCCAATCCTTCTTATATTGAGAGCAGACCCGTGCTCTGTAGTGAGCCGACAATGGGTTTATCATGATGATGAAACTTCTTTGTTATAGTTGAAAAATACGCAATACTCAACAATAACGGCGCTTCAGTCGCAACTCAACGGCCTGCGAGTGCAGAAGGAGAAGATGGAGGAGGTGGCGAGCAAAGAGGCAGAAATGCGATCGGCGGCCGCTCACGAGCGCCTACTTCGAGGTGAAATCGCTCGGGCGCAAAGGGAGGGGAACACTCAAGCTTGGGCTTAGACTGAGGGCGAACCTTCGATCAATAATGCTCTAGATCAGAAATTATCACACTTATTTCTTTTAAAAAGGGGGCGGCCTTTGAAAATTAATTATTTTTCAGCACCAACCAATTTTTTATACACTGTCTTTTTCGTCTGGTTCGGAGGTTCTTTTGGGAGGCTTCGGCCGTGGCTAGTTACCACCCTACCGACAAAGATGTGTCGCCAAGCCATTTTAGCGTTCCGGCACGATGTCGCGTAGAAACCAATTAGGAGCGTGGATTTGCCATACTCCTAACAGGTTATAGGTATAGCATCATCACTTACCACCAGGTGAGATAGCCGTCAAGGGCTAACTTGTAGTGTATAAAAAAAAACTTGCTACAACTTGATTGTGCACTGTGTCTCCGTATTTAGATGACTGCCCTACGAAATGTATGTTGAGATTTTTAATTTTTATATTCATTCATCATATAGAGCAAAAATATTAACTAATTATTCGATATTGAGTACCTGGTAGGTAGGTTTTAATTTTAGATATATTATGCAGACTCATACAAAGACTAACTGAAAAAATTTCCCCATTTTGTTTTTTTAACTGGTTAGTAATCTGTGGTGGAGTTAGAAACATTGATAATAACATATAATGTTTCTTACTTAAAATAAATTATTTCGTCATTTTTATTCATTCGCGGACTTTTAGGTACGATCATATTGTATTGATAACTGTTTTTAATTAACAAAATTAAAAAAAAAGACGGGTTGCACTCCGGGAGTGCCGGCAGAAGTGAAAACTTGATTATTAACGTTGAGCATGTTTGATATTTTGGAATGGTTAGGGAATAATTTTGCACCAATTGCTTTATCAGTATAAAAGTACTATCATTTATGTGGTAGAATACAATATTCATTTATTGCGCTATCGTACACAAACATGACAATATATATTACATTAAAAATTTAACACTTTAAAACTATTACAATTATTTTACATTAAAAAGTTTATCTATATCAATTTCCATATTTTAAGCACTTTACATTCACGAATTTTACGAATACACAACAATGTGATCACTACACAGACGGTCGAGCCATCAGCTGTCACCATCCATGGATGCGCGTGGCACGCTGTAACATACACGAACATTCCTGCGCTGCCTAAACGAAACAGTAGGCCCAGGCATACATTTTCGCCGCGCCGTAGAAAGGGGATAGCTGTCTACTCTCCATCCGTCTTACGCTTTTTCGATCAGGTCACGTGTCCTGACGCGAGTTTAAGATTTTATACCCATTACAGAAAAAGTGCTCAACGCCGCTAAAGAAGTTTTCACTTCAAAAATGCAGTTTACAGCATATCTAAGTAGTATATTTTTGATCGAAGGTGCTAGCCGATTTACCGTTTTTGTGATGCTTTTACGCTAGGTCTCAAAAATATGACGAGACTATTTCAGGTGAATTTTATAAATAAAATATCGGTTTGCAATAAGGAATTACAGTTTGTTCATATTAATTAGACGTGCGGATTTATTGGCATTATTGAAACATTACATCTTGTTACCTACTATATGATTTTTTCTTGGGGATAGCTTGCGTTAACGCGGCTAAAAGTGCAAACCTTACTCTGTTTGTTACGCAAAATAGTGTAATAAAAAATATGTATGAATATTTCGTGTCGTCGTGATGTGTTTGTTTTGGGCTTGTGTTGACGATAGTGAAAAACCGCTTAATATTTTATCGAAAAACTAAGTAATTTATTCACTATATTTTTTGGTATTTGATTGATGGACGGATATCTGTATTTGTATTTTATATTATGTCATCTAATATAAGAGCACATACAATAATAGTCATGGACTCAAAAAAAAGACTGGTAGGTACTAATTATTAAAATCGTAAAGTATCTTGTACTGATACCTTATGATCGATATATAAATTTATGAGATCTAGAGATTCTCTTCAATAGCATTAAGATACATTAATTTTAATAAATAAAGATTATATATAGCTACTGATATTAAGAAAACAAATGATTTTGTGTGTTGTGATTCTATTCTCATTTCCTCTAATGTAGAGGTAATAAAGTGAAATTTTGAAATAACTTGTTTTATTTACGATTTCCTGATTATCAATGTTTTAGAATCACCCCATTTAATATTATTTGGGGTAAATAAAAGTCAATGTAGCAATAATTAAAAAAAATATAATACAATAATTAAAAAAATTATGTGTATAAAAAAGTATGCAGTCCAAGGTCATTTTGGGAGACCCAATTATCAAAAGCAGTCTGTCGATTAAATAAATTTAGTCATCATACATAAGCGCCCTCTAGTACAAAGCTTATGAACCAGAAAAATGTATCAAAGATAGTTGTTAGATGGCGCTGTTACTTTAGTTCATTTACTTTAAAACGCCAATAGATGGCAGTAGACGGTTTATAACCTAGTTTAGATGTTGTAGTAGGTGGCGCCACTATGATGAAAATGTTACACGTAAATGATTTGGTGCACGTTTTCAGTTCATAGCAAAAATGCTTCGCTGATCTGCATAAAATATAAACTTGCTTGAAAGACCGTTCTCATGTTTTTCATAAGTAATGACATTGATCCATCATCATTGTCATTCGCCTAAGTCCAACAGCTGACTTTTACTCTCCTGAAACAGGTGGTTTACGTGTAATACTGGAAAAAGCTAAAGCATGCTCATCAGCTTATAATACTGAAGAGACAAATGGTAGTCAGTGTCAGTCATGGTCAGTGGTAATCAACTCTAACAGCTCAATTGTTCGTCCCTGTAGCATTAATAAACTGAAAAAATATTGTAAAATTAATAGGAAAATTAAAAAAACTCAGAAATTGTTAAAATTAAATAGCCAACTTTTGAAAACATTCAAACCTAAAAAAGAGCGTTTAGAATTATTGAATAAAGTAGAAATGTTACAAAAACAGATGGAGACTAATAGGATAAATTATGAATCTGACACACATGTATTAGAAATACAGATAGCCAGATTACAGACATTATTACGGACACTGGCAGCCCAATATGATAATAGTCAAAAGAAAATGATGTCTGTATACACACAGACTACAGATGAAACCATAAAACAGACTGATTGCAACAGTGATCAATTGAACTCACATTGTACTGATAAAAATACAGTCTATCATCCAAAGTCTGTGTCACCAGCATCATCACCCTCAAAAATGAGGAAGGTGTGTGACAGATTCCAAAATTTAGTAGAAAATAACAGTTCCTTTGCTAGGCCTACATCAAAATTAAATTCAACAAAAACTTTCATGTACAGCGATGAGATTGGATGTAATATGGGCTTATATCTTAACTTACATTTACATGGACACACTACATTGAACTACTGTTTGCCTAACTCTGACTTAAAGGCAATTGTTGATACTTTATGCGATAATCAACATTTGTATGATGGTCAGACTAATTTAATATTACTCATGGGAAATAGAGGAAATATTAATAAAAATGACTTGATAAAGATTTATAAATTATTAGATAGCTTTAATGTTAATAGTATTATCATATATACCTTTCCCTATTGTGAAAATTTGCCACACCAAGAAAATACAATTAGATATAATTTAAATACAACATTGTACAACTTATGTACATATAATAAAAAAATTAAAATTATTGACATTAGCAAGTGTGCTAAAACTTATTATAATTACAACAAAGATAGGTATCACCTATCCAATTATTTTAAACGACAGATAGCTGTTTCGCTATCATATTTTTTTACAATAACAGCTTAGGGGGGTAGAGTTATTCGCGTCCGTAGGAACTACCTAACCACAACCCTACACGTGCCTCCCGGGTGGTGCTAAATGAATAACAACGCCGGGTCTCGGGCGGCGGCTAAATTAACCCGACCAAACCAGCCTAACCAGCTTGGTCAAACAGTGAGAGTAGGAAATGACTCCCACAAACCGCAACCCTGTGAACGCTGCTCGCAGGATCGGTAGTCTTGGCTTAAGTGCCCGGACTATGAAGAAGATAACTTCTATAAAAAATCACCCCAAGTCTACGGTGAGATTCGTGCCAAGAGACTGCATGGCTGGTGGGAGACCAGTCGCAAACGATCGACTTCGACGGACCTGGCAAACGTCGTTGTATTAGCCTTCTAGGGAGAATAGGCGTCACCTTCCTAGTGACCTGTTATATCGGCCTTACTCGTGGGACTAAAATGAACCAACTAAATACAAATAAACAACAAACCTTACCAAATTCAAAAAAACCGACCAATCCTGACAGCTTGATCCAACAAACTTTGCATGAAAGCCTGTTTATTCGGAATAGAAGCAACTCGACATCGTCACTGCCAGCAAAGCCTAGTGACTTTAACACCAACCAACAAAACAGGGAAAAAGACAATCTGATTTCACAGACCGAGACCCAATTTGACAGTGACAACATAATCTCAGATCACGAAGAATGGCAAAGGGATGAAATTCCCTCCAGAAGAAAGAAAAGGAAAGAAACAAGTCCAATACACAACGATGGGCATAAAAAACAGAAAAATTCCCCAGACTTTGTGATCCCTACACGCAATAGTTTTGAACTACTTGTTACGGAGCCTACGAATAAAACTAACAATACAGATAAAGCATATGTACCAAAGCCAGAACCCATCTTTGTTACTGGCGTAATTAATGTAAACTCTCTTAAGGAGGTACTCAACAAATTCTTAAAGAGTGAACTTTACATCATGAGTACACTCAGATCAGGACATGTTATAAAAATTATGCCTAAAGACATCCAGACATACAAAACGATTCGAGAAAACTTCATTGCCAATAATATCTCACATTATACTTACCAGCTCAAAAGTGAGAGAGCATACAGAGTAGTACTACGCGGACTCCATGCATCAGAAAATACCACGGAAATTACAAAAGAATTATATGAAATTGGACATGAAGTGAGACAAATAGTCAATATCAGACATCGAGCTACAAAAGAACCTTTGCCTATATTTTATGTCGATTTAGAACCAAAGCCAAACAACAAAGCCATTTTCGATGTGAAATACTTGAATAACATGAAGATTACTTTTGAAGCCCCATATAAGAAAAAGGAAATTATTCAGTGCAAAAGATGTCAGAGATTTGGGCATTCCAAGAACCAATGTTTCAGGCCCTATCGCTGTGTTAAATGCGGTAGCACTCACCCTACAACAACGTGTAGTAAAAAACCAGACACTGAGGCTACTTGCGCGAACTGTGACGAAAAACACCCCGCCAGCTACAAAGGATGCAAAGTGTACAAACAGTATAGAGAAAGAATTCTTAAATTAGACCCTAAGTCAAAAGAAAAACCAAAGCCTAGCAATATAGAGACTAAAACCCCGAATCCCCACTCGGGTTTTAAGTTTAACCGCCCAGATAATCCAAACTTAATTAAAACCTATTCAGAAGCAACGAAAACCAAACAACAATATACCCAGCAAGACACAAAGAACGACCTTTCTGATTTAATGGACATAATGTTTGAAAAACTTCAACATTCAATGGTGACAATGATGGAGAAAATGATGGACATAATGATGGACCGCATGGTCCAGCTAGTCAGCAGCCTGGTAAAAAAATGACCCGAAACCTCCGAGTAGTTACTTGGAATGCCAACGGCTTGACGGAAAGGCGTCAAGAGTTAGAAACTTTTCTCAGAACAGAGATGATTGACATAGCACTAATCTCTGAAACAAGATTCACACCGAAGACACACATAAACTTTAATCATTATAAAGTGTACACAACCAATCACCCTACTGGGAACAGCCATGGAGGAACAGCGATAATTATTAAAAGTAACATTAAACACTATCCCATAGAGGAATATCGAACAGAAAAAATACAAGCAACATCTATTAAACTTGCAGACAGCAAACTAGAGACTGCATTCTCCGCTGTGTATTGTCCTCCAAAACATACTATATCTGCCAACGACTTCGCAAAATATTTTTCTACACTAGGTAACAGATTCATATGTGCTGGCGACTGGAATTCTAAGCATTTAAATTGGGGATCTAGGCTGACCAATACTAGAGGAAGGCAACTTTGTAAAGCCACAGTAGAGATGAAATTAGAATGCCACTCCGGCAGAGAACCTACCTATTGGCCCACCGACAGACAAAGAATCCCAGACTTATTGGACTTTTTCATTGTTAAAAACATAGATAGTAACTACTTAAACATAGAACCACGAATAGATCTCACATCTGATCACACACCAGTTTTACTGAACGTTACTACAACAGTTAATCTGGTAGCAGCGCCCTTAAGGATATACAACTCGAACACTACGGACTGGACAATTTATAAAAATATAATCACAAAAGAGACAGAATTAAAGACCAAAATTAATACAATAGAGGAACTTGAAAGACAACTAGAACAACTTAATATGACAATCCACATTGCTGCCAATTTTGCAACTCCAAAAAGGGCAGGCCAAGGACAACCTCTGAAACATAACTCATATCCCAAGGATATTAAAGAGAAAATACAAGAGCGCCGACGTTTGAGAAAAATATGGCATACTACGAGATATCCAAGTGATAAAACTGCATTCAATAGTTATTCAAACGAACTCAAAGCTATTATTAGCACCTTGGAAAATGATAATATTCAATACTATCTCGCAAATCTAGATCCAACGAGTGACACAAATTACTCGCTATGGAAAGCTACCAAGAATCTAAAGCGACCGAAAATCCATATATCACCTATTAATGATTATAAAGGAGGATGGGCTAGATCAGATAAAGAAAAAGCAACAATCTTTGCGGAACATCTCAAAACAGTTTTCCAACCTTTCACTGAAAACAATCCCGAACTTACTATGGAAGTCAAGAAATACCTCGAATCAGCAAATCAAATGTGTTTACCACTAAAAAGTACCAGCCCAAAAGAAATTGTGAAAGAAATAAGTAACCTTAAGGATGGTAAAGCACCCGGCTATGACCTTATTGATGCCACATTACTTAAAAATCTGCCTCATAAAGGTATAATGAAATTAGTTAACATCTTTAATGCCAGCTTAAGACTTGAACATTTCCCTGGACAATGGAAAATTGCACATGTAGTCATGGTGCCGAAACCCGGTAAACCTCCACATGAAGCTACTTCATACAGACCCATCAGCCTGCTACCGGTTATTGGCAAACTGTTTGAGAGGATATTGCTTAACAGGATGAAAGAACACTTAAGTACAGTATTACCGAACCATCAATTTGGATTCCGGGAAAAACACGGAACAATTGAACAGGTACACCGTATAGTGGACACCATTAGCAGATGCCTTGAAAACAAATTATACTGCTCTGCAGTCTTTCTGGATATCAGCCAAGCATTTGATAAGGTATGGCATGACGGCCTCCTGTTCAAGCTAAAGAAGCATCTTCCGCATTGTCTATTTCTAATACTGAAATCTTATTTAGATAAAAGATGCTACCAAGTGAAGTACGGCGATGAACTTTCAGAAGTACACGAATTAAAATCAGGTGTCCCTCAGGGCAGTATCTTGGGCCCTATACTTTACCTAATTTTTACAGCAGATATTCCAACAACTGACTTCACCACGACTGCGACATACGCTGATGATACGGCGCTGCTGTCGGCTCATAGCAACCCAGAAACGGCATCATCACACTTGCAAAACCACCTGAGAGAAGTTGAGGTGTGGCTGAAGCATTGGAGAATTAAAGCCAATGAGAGTAAATCGGTACATGTAACGTTTACACTTAGGAGAGAAACATGTCCACCGGTAACTCTAAACGGAAAAGTTATCCCTCAAGAAAATAACGCAAAATACTTGGGCATGCACCTTGACAGGAAACTCACATGGCAAAAACATATTTGGACAAAGCGCAAACAACTAGATGGAAAACTGCGGTCACTAAACTGGTTATTGGGACGCCATTCACAACTGAATCCTAACAGCAAGATGTTAGTGTACAAAACCATCATAAAACCAATCTGGACTTACGGCATACAACTGTGGGGAACGGCCAGCAACAGCAACATAGACATTCTAGAGAGGTTCCAGACCAAAGCTCTGAGAACAATGTTTGGCATCCCTCATTGCATTAGTAACAAATACCTATACCTCGACCTCGGCCTAAAAACGGTTCGGCAGGAAATTTTTCAAAGCAGCCTGAAATACCAGGAGAAGCTGACCGTCCATATAAATAAGCTGGCACACGCTCTAAGTGGAGAAGGCGCGATTCAGCATAGCAGGCTAAAGAGGAGTGACGTCCCAAGCCTACAGAAAAGATTTGCCACGTCTTGACATCGGGAGAGCCGTGTGAGGGGCTTCACACAAACAGGGCTCTCAACGAAAACATAACTTGAGCAATCAAACAAAGAAGTGGCTTATTGTTTAAATAACAGATTGCCATGTAGCAGAAACATTAGAAAAAAAAAAAAAAAAAAAACAATAACAGCCAAGAATTTGGCTTAACAAGCTGCTTTTATTGAGCAGTGTCCTAATCTTGACATTAACGCCTTGGAAATAATTCCAAGTAATATTATTTTAAACTAGTTAAGGAGACAACAGAGGTATTCTCTTGCTTACACTCAGAGACAAAAGAGTTTTTCTCTAGCTCAAGTAAAATAAATTTTCATAATTTAAAATTAAATTCTACTAAAAATAAACAAAATTCTACCTATATCAACTTGGTTCACCAAAATATTCAATGTATTAAGGGAAAAGAATTAGAGATTGAATTGTTTTTAAATCATTTTCATATTCATGTTTTATGTATAACTGAACATTGGTTAAAAACTCATGAATACTTGTTTAATTTTGGTAACCACCAGGTTGGTAGTTCGTTTACCAGAGTTACTACAATACATGGTGGCTCATTAATTCTATTAAATAAAAATTTAAAATTTAAAAACCGAACTGATATTGTGAGCCTTTCTGTTGAACGAACAATTGAACTGGCCTCAGTTGAATTAGAGCAATTTATTGTTGTAACTGTATATAGACCACCCTTATCAAACTTTGAACTTTTTGAAAAGGTAATGGATGAGGTACTTTATAAAATATCTAAATCAAATAAAAAGTTGATTGTGTGCGGAGATTTTAATGTGAACATTCTGGAAAGTAACTCTTCAAGTTACAAGTTAATAAATCTATTTAGATCATACAATTTGTTGAATATGTTTATGGAGCCTACTAGAATAACTGCCAGTAGTGCCACATGCTTAGACAATATATATACAAATATAAACCCCATCAGTAAAAATATAATTAATAAATTAGATTCTGATCACTGTGGTCAATTCATTTGTTTCAAAAATGGGGAAAAAAAATTGTCTAAACATAAAATAACTTATGTGCCAGTAACGTCAGGACGAATAGAGAGAATAAGAACAAGCTTAGTTAGAGACCTTCCATTCTTATCATCTACAATTGGTCCTAATGAAATGTATAATACTTTTTTTGGTAAGTTTAATATGATATTTAATTCTATATTTACTAAAAAGTCTGTCATGGTTGCTGATACATTGGTTTTTAGTGACTGGGCTACAAGTGAACTACATAAAAATAGGCAAACTTTATATGAAATGTATGCGGAACGAAAATATAATACGAGTGATGAGTTTAAAAATTATGTAAAATTATTTTCCAAGAATTTTAAACGCGATTGCATTTTGGCGAAATCGCAATATATACAGAATAAAATAAAAAATAGCAATAATGTAATTAAAGCAACCTGGAAAATAATTAATGAGGAAACAGGAAGAATAAAACCAAAAAGTAATAACTTTAAACTTGATATAGGTAACAAATCTATCACGTCGGATTTTGAGGTTGCAACTGCTTTTGAAACCTTCTTTACCGACGTTCCTGTCTCCACTACAAGATCATTAAACTCTTCACCTGATACTGCTCTCTGTTTGTTGAAGGATAATGTGCCAGAATGTAATAACGCTCTTAAATTCAGACATGTTAGTAGCTCAGACGTTATTAAGGCCTTCCGATTAATAAATATTAAGAAAACAAATGACTTGTGGGGCATTTCCGTTAATGTTATAAGGTCATTGATTGATATTGTTGCACCCGACCTAGCTTTTATTTTTAACAATTGCATTGACTGTGGTGTGTTCCCTGACTTAATGAAACATAGCAAGTTAATTCCGTTATTCAAATCTGGTAGTACTACTGACCCCACTAACTTTAGACCGGTATCAGTACTACCTACTTTCAGTAAAATATTTGAAAAACTTATTTTAACGCAATTAATTAATCATTTTAATAGAAACAATTTATTACACGCCAAACAATTTGGTTTTACACGGGGTCGCTCAACAACCGACGCTGGTGTTGAGTTAATACACAATATATTTAAAGCCTGGGAGGAGTCACGTGACGCACTTGGTGTTTTTTGTGATTTGTCCAAGGCTTTCGATTGTGTTGAGCATGAAACATTAGTCAGAAAACTACACCATTATGGACTTCGGGGGGTAACTCTAGATTTAATGACCTCGTATTTACGTGACAGAGTTCAACAAGTAGACGTAAACGGGAAACGGTCTAACGGGTCATTTGTGAAAATAGGGGTTCCTCAGGGATCTATATTAGGACCTTTTCTGTTCCTCATTTACATAAATGACCTTCCTTACCTTACTAAGGACAATAGCGGGATAGTATTGTTTGCTGATGATACATCACTCGTTTTTAAAATTAAACGACGTGAAACAAATGTTGACGAGGTAAACAACTCTCTCGCGAAAGTAGTACATTGGTTTGAGGCTAATAACTTAGCACTTAATGGGAAGAAAACAAAGTGTATTAAATTCACGTTGCCCAATGTTAAACAGGTGAAAACCAGTGTACTACTTAATAATGAGGAATTGGATCTGGTAAATACGGCTACATTCTTAGGCATAACGTTAGACGCTAAACTTCAATGGGGTCCACATATAAATAATTTATCGCACAGACTTAGCTCTGATGCTTACGCGGTAAAAAAGATCCGTCATTTGACGGATATAGAGACTGCCAGACTTGTATATTTTAGCTACTTTCACAGCATTATGTCATATGGTATTTTATTATGGGGTAATGCTGCTGATATAGACACTATATTCGTTTTGCAGAAGAGGGCTGTTCGTGCGATATATAAATTAGGTCCCAGAGAGTCATTAAGAGATAAATTTAAAGATTATAAAATAATGACAGTGCATAGCCAATATATATATGAAAATTTAATGTATGTTCATAAAAATATTGATAAATTCAAGAAAAAAATGGACTGTAATGCACTGAACATTAGAAGTAAAAGTAAGCTTGTAGTACCGTTTAGTAGGCTGCACAAAATTAGTAACTCATTCAAAGGAAATTGTATTTTATTCTATAATAAATTACCTATTGATATCTTGGAGATGTCTATCAATAAGTTCAAAGTTTTTATAAAACGAAAGCTTGTAGAAAAATCATATTATGATATTAAGGATTATATAAACGATAAAAAAGCTTGGGTGTGAATTGCTCTATCTCCATAGGTACTATAGTTTATTATTAATTTTATTCATTATGTGAGATGGTGATAACGAAAAAAAAGAAAAACCCCGGCTAAGTTTGTTGTGGGCTTCTTCTTAGACCGGGGCGCGTTTGGAACCCTCATAGCTTTAGTTTTAAGTTTACGAATATAGTTATCACCATGAAATAACTACTGTGTAAATTATTGACGCGTCAAAAGTGCCTTTTTAAGGACTATTTGAATAAAGATTATTTTGAATTTGAATTTGAATTCATGCAAATACCCCCTGTATTTGCATGCTTGTAGAGCATGTAGAGCATTGTTGTGATAGAGCTAACTTGTAGTGAATAAAAAAAAAAGAATAAGTACTCGTATGATTAGCTTATTAGATCCCGCGGGAACAATCTGTGATGTAAGTTAACCCCGTAGAAAATAAGACAGGATTGGTTGAGCTGGGCACTGGTAACGAATGGCAATTTTTAAATTCTCACGCTTACGGAGTAATATTATCTATAAAGTGTGCTTAGTCTTACATTAGACCCAAAAACAGTCAAGTTTTATTTTTATTATACTACAAGTTAGCACTTGACGGCAATCTCACCTGATGTTAAGTTATGCTACAGTCATACCCATACTCCTAATCGGTTTGTACGCGACATCATGCCGGAACGCTTTATCGCTTGGCGACACCTCTTTGTCGGTCAGATGGTAACTAGCCACGGCCGAAGCCCCCCACTCTCCCACAATAAACAGAAAATCCCGCACTATATTATAGTATGTCTGGTGGGATGCTTTGGTCGTGGCTAGTTACCACCCTACCGACAAAGACGTGTCACCAAGCAATTTACTTAACATCAGGTGATCTGTCTATTTGGTCGATAGCCCGCTATGGTAGTCGTAATATATAAAATAAAATAATATCATCATCATCATAATTTCAACCGATAGACGTCCACTGCTGGACATAGGGCTTTTGTAAGGAGTCTAGAATCTCCTGTGGAATGGAAGTCTCCAATCTTTTGTGGAACTCCACGGTCTTGGGCCGCATGTATCCAGCGGCTCCCTGCGACTCGTTTGATGTCATCTTTCCACCTTGTTGGGGGTCGACCAACGCTACGTTTTCCAGTGCGAGGTCGCCATTTCAGCGCCTTGGGACCCCAACGTCCATCGGTTCTCCGAGCTATGTGCCCCGCCCATTGCCACTTCAACTTCACAACTCGCTGAGCTATGACGTATGAGCTAAATAATATATGTACCTATATATTTTTTCGGTCGGAGGTCGGCGGTTCGAATCCGGGCACGCACCTCTAACTTTTCGGAGTTATGTGCGTTTTTAATAACCATTTAACATATCACTTGCTTCAACGGTGAAGGAAATATCGTGAGGAAACCTGCACGCCTGAGAGTTCTCCATAATGTTCTCAAAGGCGTGTGAAGTCTGCCAATCCGCACATGGCCAGCGTGGTGGGCTATGGCCAAACCCTTCTCATATTGAGAAGAGACCTGTGCTCTGTAGTGAGCCCGTAATGGGTTGATCATGATGATGATGATGATATTTTTTTATAGGAATTGTATCACCAGCTAGCTAACTAGGTAAGCATAGGGGGAAGTCCCGTAACGCCGGACGGCACCTACCGCCGGACAGTAGCACTATCCAAGGTAGTATAAACCTATTCGATTCGAACTACTAGTGAAAGGGCTGCGGGGGGTACATAGCTACAGAATCACGCGCCACAGCTCGCCAGTGACGCGCAAGGCCACAGCGGAAGAGGATGTTTGTTTTTTTGGCGGGAACACACGGCGTCACGTAAGATCGACGTAAGTATTTCTGGCACATTTATGCACTTACATTTTAATGGTAGTCGATAATTGAAGTAGCATTTGATTGTTATTGGTAACCCGGTAGTATTTTATTTGATTTTTGAAACCTTTTTGGTAGGTACTACCTCATGTACTATAGTGTCTGTCCCTTAGTACCGGACACTAAGTCGTCCCCTAGCACCGGACAGTGATTTTTTTTTATTTCTTGTAACAGTTTACGTTATTTAATTAATTAATATAATTTTCTTTTAAGTTATAGACAAAAGAAGATAAACGAAATGGAAGACAAGAAAAGAAAGGATCGTGGGAGCCACAGAGCTTGCAAACAACTATTGATAAGGTTTTGTCTAAGGAAATGAGTGCAAGAAAAGCCGCAATGGCTTATCAAGTCCCTAAAAGCACTTTACATGACAAGATAAATGCGTTAAAACGTGGAGACGAAGTGTCGATGAAGCCAAAGTTGGATAGGTTCACTCACACCTTTTCAGAACAGAATGAACAAGTCTTGGTAGAACACGTCAAAGATTTATCTAACAGATGTATGCCGCTCATGAAAAAAGAGTTTTTGAAGTTAGCCCGCGACTTAGCTGAAGAAATGAAGCTCCCTCATCGATTTAATAAGGAGAAAGGAAGTGCTGGTAAACATTTTTACTATGACTTCATGCAAAGGCATTCTGATATTTCGCTGAGAACACTGGAATCGACAAGCATGATGCGTTTGCACAATAACAATTTGTGTAGTTTGCTTAGAAAACTATATCGAGGACTGGATCCAATGCTCATCGTGTCTTGGATGGGCACATGAAGCATGTGCAGACGTTCCAGAGTGTGGAGATGGCTATATATGCGATTAACACAGACTCTTCTGAAATCTCCGGTGCTAGGAGTATGGCACAAACACTCGTCCGGTACTAGGAGCCGCATTTTAAAATTATATTTTTTGTTACCAAAGTTTGGTTAATGGTATTTATTATGTTTTGAGCAGAGGTTGCTTTTTTTTAATTTTATTTGATTTCTATCTTTGTTACCTACTGTAAGTCATAAATAAATATACATTCCTGAAAATGTTTTTTATTTTATTGATAAAAAACCTTAGGTGTCCGCTACTAGGGGACTTCCCCCTATATTTTTTTCGAAAGGATTTTTGTTAACATCCCATTCTTTATTGACTACTTGCTTACCTAGCTACATATTATATCTATATATGAATCCACATGTTAATCGACATCTCCTCGAACAACGAATTAGTCTTGCAATTCAAAGGGGGAACGCGGCCAGTATCTTCGGAACCTAGCCTAAAGGGATTCCTTTTCATAATATATTTTAGTAATTATACTATATATTTTTAAGATTTTTAGTTTTAGGTTCAGTTTGTTTGTTTTAAGTTTTAGATGTTATAAATAAATTAATATAAAATAAAATATTCTAACTATTTATTTTGTTAAAGTTGATATTTTATGAGAAGTTTTTCTTTTGTTTAACTTGTTATAATTCAAGGTGAAACGATTGATTATTTTCTTAACAAAAGTTCACCCACATGAATATTAAAATGGTATAACGTTTTATGTTTTGAGACGTTCTAACGCAACCTCACATAAACACTGAAGTGCCTTACCTAGGCTTCCGAAAAGAATTCTAAATCTCAGGGGAAATCAGACAGTGTAGGTAAAGAACGCTTACTTTGCCCCGTTCGCTTCGCCTTTTGCGTTATACTATACCTCATAAGATCTAACCTGAAATTACTTGTACCTAATACTTTACGGGGTATTTAATACGTAAAATTAGTAACTCATTCAAAGGAAATTGTATTTTATTTTATATTAAATTACCTATCGATATCTTTGAGATGTCTATCGATAAGTTCAAAGTTTTTATAAAACGACAGGTTATAGAAAAATCATATTACGATATTAATGATTATATAAGGATAAAAAAGCTTGGGTGTGAATTGCTCTATCTCCACGATACGATTTCTCTACGATTCATAGATTCCTGTAATAGGTTTATGTGAACAACGCTATTTTGATTTGATTTGATACCCCTTTGCGAAGGAAAGGCGCCCAGTGATTCCTACTTCTGTTTTTTTTTAATCCACTACAAGTTAGCCCTTGACGGCAATCTCACCTTATGGTAAGTGATGATGCAGTCAAGATGGTAGCGGGCTAACCTGTTAGGGGTATGGAAAACCCATACCCCTAATTGGTTTCTACACGACATCGTGCCGGAACGCTAAATCGCTTGGCGACACGTCTTTGTCGGTAGGGTGGTAAGTAGCCACGGCCGCAGCCTCCCACCAGATCAGACTCGAGCCGGGAATCGAACCCAGGACTTCCAACTATATAAAGAGACAGCGCGCGCGCTACACCACGGAGGTCGTCAAACAAGAAGATACTCCAAGACACGCGATCTTTGAGTGTCCCGCTCGTGCAGACTTGAGACCAATAGCATATTGTCCAGCCAAGAAGAGAAGAATAGGTATGCTTAGATGCTCAAGGCAATAATGTTCAGGAGAGAGGAAAAATAAAGAAGAACAACAGAACAAAAGAGAGACAGAGTACTAAGAGAGTCAGCATAAAGATAAGCAGTACCGTGTTGACGCGGAAGAACTGGTGGAGGTTATTTTAGTCCGGGGAAGTCGGACACGCCCTTCTACCAGGCAGAAGTCCGTAGGGCTTTTGTCCTTCCCGAGAAGAAAAAAAAAACAAATAAGTACTTGAATGAAAATTAATGAAGAGAAAAATTAATTTAATGGAAATGCTTAGAAGCCTGTGGAGGCCTGTAGAAGATGGCTATACCCCCAGAAATGTAAAGTTCGTAAAATTTTATTGTATGATTACGAAGGTAACTGGAAGCGATCTCTTATATATAAGCTTTCTTTTGTATACCTCTCATATAATCCGACACCCCTGTTACCGTCCGACCCCCCGTTATCCCAAACGTCGCCTAAGCCGAGGTTCGGCCTCACAGGAAGCGCCCTTAGGCAGACGTCCCCTCAGTTTCTTCGAGCCCTAGGGCTCAAAATTTCTTCTGGCAGAGCTTCTTTCCGAAGCTCGCCAAGCAGCCCGGTTACGCGGTGGCATCCAATAGGGTTAGCACAGCTAATAGACAGTCAGAAAAAAAATAACCTCTCGTATAAGTGTTTGTTATCACTTTGGTACAAAAATAATATAAATAAATAAATAAGGTAAGTATATAAGAATTAAACTATAGTACAAATAGGTATAGATAACTATAAGCATCGTAATTCCGTAACAGATAAAAATATATAATTGAATGTCGGTAGACATTTAAGCAAACCATTTTTATTAGTTGGAAACAATTCATCATGATCAACCCATTCTCGGTTCTCTACAGAGAACGGATCTCCTCTCAATATGAGAAGGGTTTGGCCATAGTCCACAATGACCAGCGGGCCATGTGCGGATTGGTAGACTTCACTCGCCTAGAGAACATTACGGAAACCCGTGCTCTGTAGTGAGCTGGTAATGGGTTGATCATGATGATGTAAACCTATCACAGGCATCTACCTATTAATCGTTCATATGGTGGTGATGGTGATAACGGCTCTCGCCAACTTAAAACTAAAGCTAAGATGGTTCCAATCGCGATCAGGTGTAAGAAGACGCCCACAACAGACATAGTAGAATTTCTTTTTGTTATCATTTTTTAATTTCATTATTTCACATAGTCAATAATAAATTATAATCTACACTAATATTATAAAGAGGAAATTTTTGTTTGTTTGGTTGTAATGAATAGGCTCAAAACTACTGGACCGTTTTTAAAAATTCTTTCACCATTCGAAAGCTACGTTATCCACGAGTAACATAGGCTAAAGTTTATTTTGGAAAAAAATAAGGTTCTGCAAGGTATTTGGATTACACACTAACAATAAGTCAGTTATTTTATGTCTACATCAGAAATTACCTAGAAATAATAATTTATATGACAAAACAACGTTTGCCGGGTCAGCTAGTTATCTATAAAGTTAGAGCAAGACCCATCCAATCTTTTTTATCGTTTATATAGGTAAACAATTAAAATGTCACTTGCTTCAACGGTGAAGGAAAACATCGTGAGGAAACCTGCATGCCTGAGAGTTCTCCATAATGTTCTCAAAGGCGTGTGAAGTCTGCCAATCTGCACATGGCCAGCGTGGTGGACTATGGCCAAACCCTTCTCATATTGAGAGGAGACCCGTGCTCTGTAGTGAGCCTGTAATGGGTTGATCATGATGATATAGATAATCCTTAATATCGGTAATAGGGTTTTTCTATAAGCTTATCCACCTACGTTTCATACACTAATAGGTAACTAGAGATAGCGAAACTTTTTAAATTGCATGGTGTGTGTAGCTGCAGGTGAATGAATCCATGCGTCACAGCTAAAAAACAGAAATGTTAGATTAAATTTTAGATATTTATCTACTTACAGAAAAAAAAGTATTTATTTGTCGCTATAAGTATATATATTGTATCCACTAGTTACACCTGAAAAACCGAAATATCAGATTAAATTTAATATATTTTTTTAGGTACTAAATAAATATCTAAAATTTAAGAAAGTAAAGAGAGAAAAAAAAAATTTTTATTTGTCGCGATATACTTATATGTTGTATCCACAAGTTACACCTAAAAAACCGAAATATCAGATTAAATTTTAGATATTTAATATTTATTTACTAAAGAGAGAAAAAAAGTTTTTTATTTGTCGCGATATATAAGTACATATATTGTTCATAACATAATTGACCTTATGCTGATATCGACCAAATAAAGGCAGCAAGCCGCAACGCGTAAGCGTAAGCCTATTGCTAAAATCTGTTTAAAAAAAAAAAACTTAGTTATGGTATCCACCATTTATATTGAGAACTACCTAAAAACACAAATACATGTCTCGATCTGAAACTGTCGGAATAAAAAAAATAACCGAGCCTCAGCCACAGAAGGCGGGCGAGCATCCACATAAACACGGCTCGCACGCCCCCCCCGTCAAAACAACCGAACTATAAAGAACCTAGATGAGAAACCGAAAAATCCAGGCTATAATTACACGGCTACCCGATACAAGGCAATTTAAATTTACTGCGAACGCACGTGTCCCACAAACCGAAGTCCCACTACGCGGAGCACGCACGGACGGAAAAAAAAAGAAAATACACAACGATGGCGCCACCCCCTCGATGCGAGTGGCCGCTCACTTGAACCACGCCTGTTTCAAAACGCTACCCTTTCCCTCCCGCTCTAGTATATCGATTATTTGTATAGCTGTCCCTGTCTGGTGCGCGTTTTGATGGAAAAGCTATGGTTTTGTGATCAGTACGCGTTTGGAAGTCGCGCGTGTTGGACTGTAGTCGAGTCTCGCGCGTTCGAGCCGCGGAGTGTCTTGATAAGTGAAGTGACGTGAGCCGAAGTGGCGGGATTTTTAGCCGCAGGACGGGGGGCACACCCCCCCTTCCACCAGCACCACATTGGTAAAAGTCAGTGTCTCGTGATAGGATCTTGAACGAATTATTAATCGTGTTTTTTCGAACATTGAATGTGATTAGATCAGCGATGCCGACGTATGGAGGTTGTTTTGTTTTTCTTTTTGATTAATTTACCCTATTTACACGTGATAGCACCGGTTGCCGAGTTGTTAACCGCGGCGTTACTCCCCGCAGGGGCGAAACCTGGCCAAACAGCTCATTGCTGCTGCAAAAAAATCCTATTTAGGCAAACCAAACTTCTAGGGTCTTATCGTAGGCATAACATCTTAGTTCATGATTTCATAATGTTCTGCATAGTAGTCTTAGTAAAGATCTATGTGTCCAGCGAACCGGTACTGGATATCAGCTCCGCGATATCTCCCTCTCCCATCAAAGCCACACATCCTCAGAAGAAATTTTGGCCTTTGCCCAGTAGGGTAGGTACCTAAGTAAAACACTGTAAAAGTGTTTTTATCCATATATTGTCTTCTTATCAGAGCTTTAAATAACGTTTGTGTTGTAAATTAAGGCCTAAGTTTTAGTTAAAATTACTGTGGAACACTTGTTACTGAACCTCTACTAAAACTCTTCCAATAAACCTATTATATTTTAATATGAACATATACGTAGATAGATAGATAGATACTTGATATTATAACAATCATCCTATCCTAATATTTAAAAATATTTGCTTAAAGGTATATAATCCTGCCAATCCAAATTTAAAGTAGGTATTACCTGTGTCATAACTTCATTTACCTACCTTTGTATACATAAAACATCTTTATAAACGAAATATTGACTAAATGATCCATTTCACAGTAAACATTTGTATTTTCATTTTTGCATGTCACCTATTATTAATGCTGGAGTGTAGAATTGGTTCGTCGTTTAGGCCTAATGGCGCGCTGACTACGTAGAGTTAGCATCTCATTGCAGGCCTTTACGCAGAATACCTATCAAATAAAGCGAACTGTTTCTTTAAACCTAAGTAGGTAACATACTTAAGTACCAGACCATTTAAAAGACACAGTAGCAGTTTAAAACCTGCCTATTCTATATATGTAGGTAGTAGGCTAAATGTCTAAGTAAATATACTTGAATGTGAAAACAAGTATTACTTACGTCGAATTTAGATAGGTTAAAACATTTATTAGCTACGTCGAATTTATATAGTAGGTAGAATAAATTACTTCATAGATAAGTACGTAGTTGATAACTAGGTAAGTATTTCTTTTTAAATTATCTTTTTTAAATTGGTATGATATAAATACGTGTATCTACTTATTATTATTATTTTGTTAGTTCTCTTCTTTTTGACCTATTTCACTCTATAAATTCATCGCACTCATATGTAGTGTAACTGGAAGAGATCTCTGATTGAGAAAGCTTTTCTTTGTTTATATTATCTATAGAATTATTAGATAATTAATTATTTATAAGGCACATAAAACATGCATAAATATATATTATAATCAAAATTTAAATAATTACGAATTTTGACCCAAGCTAAAACCCAAAAGTATGTACGCACACAATATGAAGCACACGAAAAATAATAAAATAAAGTGAAGTTTGTAAGACAATTTAATGAATACAAACAAGATTAAATTAAATAAATAAAAGGAAGCAGTTTACAAAAAACGAGTTGTATTGATTATTAATTTGTTTTTCAAGAACTTTATCCTTTTGCTATCAAAGATCTATTGCAAATATAATAAAACTAAAATAAAATAGGTATGTAAGTGTTATTTAAAGAATGTACTAGTTTAGGTATAGACA
This sequence comes from Lasiommata megera, assembly GCA_928268935.1. Taxonomy (NCBI): domain Eukaryota; kingdom Metazoa; phylum Arthropoda; class Insecta; order Lepidoptera; family Nymphalidae; genus Lasiommata; species Lasiommata megera. The sequence goes on along the minus strand of OV743319.1, from coordinate 10,396,756 downwards.
GTCCATATAATAGGTTGGTGCATCTTTTTTTTTTTTTTTTTTTTTTTTTTTTTTTCTCTCTTATTATAATAATTAAACTCTTTATTACACACATATAATAAAAAAGACAGAAAAAAAGAAAACATAAAAACAGGGCGGCCTCATAACTGCAAGTTGTCTTATTTGTCTGTGTGGTGGATATTATATAAGTTGGTGATGGTGACATTTCTATTTAAGGTATATACTCGTATACCTCTAAATTTCACAAAACTGCAAAGCCTAAAAATACTACCAATCTAGGTACCTACTTTACTTTTCCAAAAAGTAAACAACAAAAGGACTCCTAATTTCACTCTTATCAATTTAATTTAATTAAATTAAATTGATAAGAGTTAAATTAGTGAAATTAGTTATTAGTTGAATTATTTCATCATGATCAAAGAATAATGACAGATTAGTACTTTGTAAAACTTAACAGGGTATCCAGCTACCTATTTACTATTTTTTTTTTAATTTTAAGCATACTGCCGAGTACCTGTGTTTTTTTTTTAATATTACAGACCTATACTATAGAATTTCCATTATGTCATATATTATCTGTGTACCTACATATAATATTTAAAAAGAACATTAATAAAAGCTTTCGTAATTATTTGTTTGGGCAATAAGGACTAAACTTCTTCTGAGTATGTGTGTCTTTGATTGGAGAGGGAGATATCGCGGAGCTGAGATCCAGTACCGGTTCATGGATCACACAGGATCTCTACTATATAGATAGATAGTACCTATAGTATTTTAGTTTCTACGTTCATGCGAAATGTTCATTATAGTAGGTATTACGGTGTCCGTCGGCAAAAAATACCTTTTACCTAACCTACAGACACAATGATATACCTATCTGGTTTAAAATATAAGGTTTGCAATATTATTTACGTTTAAAGCAAAAACGTTTATTTTAGGATTTTGCAACAGACAAATTATTTTAAAATGAGTGTACTATGAATATTCAATTCTTCTATCTTTATACATCTTTTTTATATTACTAGATCTGTATGGTGTGGTGTAAAAATTATAAGGTTGTAGGGAATCATAAATTGTACGGTGAGGATTTGCCTGTTTTACGCGTATTTAGCTTAATGTTCATATGGTCTTACGCAAAGTAATTCTTTCTTCTATTCAATTATATGAGTGTATTATTTTTAAATACCTTTTACAGTCTTACTAATAGTAGGTAGTAAGACTGTAAAAGTAGTGTATAGACACTAGCGAAAGTGATTTCGAATAGATTAATGTTTGTTTTACTCAGTCAAGTTAGAAAGACTGAACGGAACTGGATCAAATCTGGCAAAGAGATAAAATTCAAATTCAAAATTCAAATAATCTTTATTCAAATAGTCCTTTAAAAGGCACTTTTGATGCGTCAATAATTTACATAGTAGTGATTTGATAGTGATAATTACATTCGTAAGTTTAAAACTAAAGCTATGAGGGTTCCAAACGCGCCTCGGTCTAAGAAGAAGCCCACAACAAACTTAGCCGGGTTTTTCTTGATAGTCTGGAACAGCACATAGGCAAATGTTTATCACAGAAAAATGCAGTTGCAATGCATTCGTTTTATTTTTATTTTTATTATCCACCACAAGTTAGCCCGTGACGGCAATCTCACATGATGGTAAGTGATGATGCAGTCTAAGACGGTAGTGGGCTAACCTGTTAGGGGTATGGTAAACCCATACTCCTAATCGGTTTCTACATGTCGCGTGCCGTAACGCTAAATCGCTTGGCGACACGCCTTTGTCGGTAGGGTGGTAACTAGCCACGGCCGATGCCTCGAGATAAAGATTTAGAAACAAAGGGTTAGATTTCTCGATCAGGCCGACAGTTCTAAAACATACCTACTCATCTAATACCCAAGAAGAAGTACGGTAATGTAGTAAGAAAGTAAGCCACTTTTCGTATTCAAATGAAATTTCAATTTTTTGGGATTTGAAAAGGGTTTGAAAGAATATAATCCGAGATCTTACGGTAAAAAATTATGAAGGTAGAAATTGGAAAGTCTTAAAAAACCGAGGATACGGATTAAAACTCTCGACAATATTTTGGCACGCTTCTTAATTTTTTTTTAATTCTTAATGTTAATTTACAACGGTGTACTTAAGGGAATAATACTTAATTAACAATGGCTTTTAGAAATTGCAAATAATCACCTTTTTGCGAGAGTTTTCACGAGTAAGATGGAAGGATTTATTCGCGAATGCTGCGAATATTGGTTTTGAATAAGTGAAATTTTTAAATGAAATTGTAAGCTGTGATAGCCCCGTGGTTAGGCCGTCCGCCTCCTCAGAGGTCAGGGGTTCGAACCCGGGCACGCATCTCTTAACTTTTCGGAGTTATGCGCGTTTTTAAACATTTAAAATATCATTTGCCGCTTTTGCAGCTACCATCATAGACTGCATCATCACTTACCACCAGACGAGATTGCAGTCCAGGGCTAACTTGTAGTGTATAAAATAAAAATATTGAAACCGACTTATATAATAGTTCAATAATTTAATACATTTGTTTCTTGTTTTGGCATTCGTATTGTTTTCACGCATTTATATCTGCCGTAATCATTAATTTTTTTTAACGTCTGAATTTAGTCTCTGACATCCGATTTTTTTCTTTTGGTATCCACTCATTGAGTTTTTTTTGTTTAAACACGAACGTGTCATAAGAATTCATAATACAGCTTTGTGGTAAAGATGAATCGACGATAGGCTCTACCGTGAAACATCTGGTAGGTGGTAATACCTTCTTTAAACTTCACGACATAGACGGCTTAAAAATAAATTGCATTTCGGTTAAAAAATAACAAACAACTTTTCCACATCCTGTCGTAAACGGTGTAACTTTTACAATGTGTTTGCGTTTTTCACCGGTGAATGTTTGTCTTCGAATTACGTTGAAACCGCTGAAACGATTTGCGAAGGATCCGGGCTGTCTATTAAGCCACATATGAACACCAGGGTTTGCTTATTATCTCACCGCAACAAGCGGTCGAATACATTCATTTTTACAATGTAGTAACTTTTTGCAAAAAAAATATAATTTTTTACGAGTTTTTTTTTATTTAAGAGTGCTGAATGGTTTTAGATTGCGAACCAAACACTGTCTTGCCTTCGAAATACATATAATTATCTATTTAGTTCTTTACATTCGTGAAAATAGGTTTTTGTTTTTGACTTGTGTTATATAAACTTATTTCTGACTAAGCAAACAAAGATTTTTAACATGATCAACAAACATTTAGAACAAAATAAGCATTATGTTTTATCCTCTATTGGTAATTTTGTTACTTTTTAATTTTACTATTTTATATAGATATATTTTACTATACATAGTTACTATATATAGATATATTTGAAGCTGTGATTGCCTAGTGGTTGGGGCGTCCGCCTCCTAATCAGAGGTCGGAGGTTCGAATCTGGGCACGCACCTCTAACTTTTAAAAGTTAGGTGCGTTTTTAAGCATTTAAAATATCACTTGCTTAAACGGTGAAGGAAAACATCGTGAGGAAACCTGCACGCCTGAGAGTTTATAATATTCTCAAAGGCGTGTGAACAATGGCCAAACCCTTTCATATTGGGAGGAGAACCGTGCTCTGTAGTGAGCCGGCAATGGGTTGATTATGATGATAGATATATTTAGGTAAGTATGTATTTAGACAATAAACAGCAAGTATATAGTTGCTGTTTATTGTTTATCATGGACTTCCGCAAAGTAACGCCTGGTTCTATTCATTAAGTATGTATTTATCTTACAAAAAAAAGGAATAAATTCGGAATTGATATATTTAATGATTAAATAGACACAGACTGCATATTTTCGCGGCAAATTTTAGTTTTCAGATTAATAACCAACTGAATTCCACGTTGACAAACTAGCATGCAGAATGTTGTTAATAGATATTAAATAAGTACGTAGGTAGGTCAACTTGAAGGCCAGTTGTAGCTTAACATCTTATAGGATCATAACATTGAGGTAAACCACAGCTTATATTGTTATTAACAAGTTACTTTGTAAGTGATTCCGTATAATCCGTGGCCCCGATGCATTTCTGGAAAGTAAAGGTCCGATCGCTTTACATTACCCACTAACTTTCACGTTAGCCGATTAACTTTTTAATCTATTTACACGTTTTAAAACTCGACAAGTTTATTTTTATTTGGTTTGTGATTTCACTTAAGTGGGATTAAAAGTTTATGACATGTTTTTAACCGACTGTATCAGTGAAAGAATTATGCTTTCTTTTATATGTAATTAAATTTATCGACCCGCTGAGCAAAATATACATAAACTTTATATATTTTTTACTCAAGGAGCTGATATCATCTACATATATACATATATATAATATTATAAATATGAAAGAGATTAACCTGATTTACAGAAGCACTTTATCTCGAAATATAAATTACTGTATTTATTACATAGGCCGCATTTTCTCGGCTATAAAAAAAAAAAATCACGCTATCTTTATTTTAACACATCTGAGAACAATATATTTTTTTAAATAGACTATTTTTTGTTTTGTCTTATGCATACAAATACCTTCTGTACTTAAAGATGTCATAATGACTCAATGTCGTAGACTTATACTCTAGCAATGACGGCCATTGCTACTGCACAGTTAGTTGGTGGTTGGTTGGTCTTTAATGATTCTTTCCTATTGTTAAACATTTCATGAAAAATTAAATCTAATCTACCTAATCGTAATTTAGTCAGTTATTTTGATATTTATTTAATTTACTAATAATGCTACCACCTATATTTTTACAACGTTGGGCACCTATATAGTATATACCTACTATTCTTTAAGATGTTATAATGACACATGGTCGTGGACCTATACTCTAGCAATGACGGCCATTGCCATTGCACAATTAGTACTTTTATGATCCTAACCTATTGTTAAATATTTAATTAAACATAAAAATCCTATTCTACCTAATCGTAATGTAGTCAGTTATTTTGATATTTATTTAATTTACTAATTACGCTACCACCTATATTTTTACAACGCTGAGCATCTATATAGTATATACCTACTGTTCTTTAAGATGTTATAATGACACATGGTCGTGGACCCATACTCTAGCAATGACGGCCATTGCTATTGCAAAATTAGTACTTTTATGATCCTAACCTATTGTTAAATATTTAATTAAACATAAAAAATCTATTCTACCTAATCGTAATGTAGTCAGTTACTTCGATAATGATTTGATTTACTACTATGACAAAGTGTCATGGACCGGCTCGAATCTACGAAATTCAAACTGTATGAAAACTGGGGAATTCCCTGGCAGAATCACATGCTTTCTGAAGTCCAAAACAAATGAACAAACGATAGTAGGGAAGTTGAGTTTGAAACACTTGGTGCTTATAACCCAATATTTTTAAAACGTTACTCCTTTTGCCGCCGTATAATAATAAATTAATAAAAGAATTTTCTATGTTCGTTTTGATAATTATTTCAGGATCTAATATAGTTATAATTTTATTTTGGTAAACCCACACTCCTAGTTGGATTCTACGCGACCTCGTGCCTCTTGGCAATAAGTCTTTGTCGGTAGGGTGGTAACTAGCCACGACCGAAGTCTCCTACCAGACCTGACTTGAGCCGGGAATTGAACCCAGGACCTCTAACTTTATAATGCGAAAGCGCGCGCGCTGCGCCACGGAGGTCGTCGTATCGACGAAGCGAAGTTGATTCATTTTTTTAAAATACCTAATGCCATATCACTTTTCCATATTCAAAAATCGAATAAGGCTAAGTTCATATGGCCGCGCGGTACCGCGCGGAACTACGAACCGCGCGGCACAAGATCAATATAAACGATAATTATCGTCTACATTACCGCGCGGTACCGCACGCCAACGCGCGGCGCGCTCTGACCCGCGCGCAAGATCTAGAACCGCGCGCTGCCGCGCGGCACAAGTATTTCAAACCTGTATCGACCTGTTCAGTTGATCCGCGCGCCTTGAGACGGAAAGACACATAGATCGATGCAATGAGTACCGAAGATGACATTGTGCCTATCGATTTGCTTATCGACGAAATCGAAAAAAGAGATGCGATTTGGAATCTTAACTCTAAGGATTATTCAAATAAAATATTAAAAAGAAGGTCTTGGGAAGAACTAGTTTTAATTTTTTGCAAAAATGATGATTCCGAAGAAAAAAAGAAAAATTTGGGTAAGTTTTTTTTTAATTAGTTTTATTTATTTAAAATAAGTTTTATAAAATCATAGGTAGGTACCTATTACACCATTTTATCTTGCCAATCTAATTTACCTTCAGTAACAAAATAATTTGTGAATTTAGTTCGAATATTATCTACTTCATGGATTGCTCGTCCACTGTTAGTTGGATTCACATTAGGTAATGGCGCTGGATTGATCATATCATCCTGATTTATACCATCTCTCATCCTTACCAAGTTATGTAAAACACAAATAGCTTTGACGATATCAACAGCAAAATCTATCTTCACGTCTATTGGCCGGTGTAAGATACGCCACTTGTTACACATTATGCCAAATGTACATTCGACATACCTTCGTGCTAAAGAAAGGCGGTAGTTAAATATATTTTTTTCTTTTGACAACATTTTACCACCATAGGGTCTCATCAAATTTTTAGTCATAGCGAAAGCCTCGTCAGCTACAATTACGTATGGTAGTTTAAATGCATCGCTCTCATTATTTGTGATAGATCTAGGCTCTGGTAAGTTCAACGAATTTTCTGAGAGTTTTTTGAATAATGACGTTTCCTTGAAAACACCCGAATCACTGTCTTTTCCGTAAGCTCCAACGTCTATCCATATGAAGCAATAGTTAGCATCACATAAAGCCATTAAAACTAATGAGAAAAAGTGTTTGTAATTGTAATACATTGATCCTGATTCTGGTGGCTGTATTAAACGAACGTGTTTGCCGTCCAACGCTCCAACACAATTTGGAAAATATGCTTTATTTTCAAATTGTATAGATATTTGTGTCCAGATTTCTTTTGTTGGTGGACTCATGACCAAAGTTTTTAAATTTCTCCATAAAACTTGGCACACTTGCTTAATTATACCCGATATCGTAGACTTGCCAATTTTATAACCATATTGTAACTCTGCAAATGAAGAACCAGTTGCTAGGTACCTGTAACATAATAGTTATTTAAGATACACGTGCATAAAGTAGATCTTTACCGAATAAGTGCTACAGTGAAAACACAAGCATAGCGAGTGTTTACAGTGTGGCACGCGAGCATAAAGTGCATATGCTCACGTGCCACGATAAATATTCCATTTCTATTCCTACTCCTATTCCTCGTCAAATTCCTATTCCCATACCTATTCCTACCCCTACTTACTCCTATGCCTACTCCTATTCCTATTCCTAATTCTATGTCTATGTCTATTTCTTTTAAGTAAATCTTTACTGAATAAGTGCTACAAAGAAAACACATTCATAGCGAGTGTTTACAGTGTGGCACGTGAGCATAAAGTGCACAAAGTACAATTTGCATAAAGTAGGTCATAAGGACTCTTTATGCACCCGTATCGTACAACATTTTTCAATAGTTTTGCAATGAAAACTAATAATTAATTATTTACTTTCTAGGATCGATTTTGCAAAAAAAATGGAAAAATTTACGAGATGCCTATGTAAAAGAACTTAAGAAAACAAAACATTTGAAGTCCGGTTCCTCAGCATCAACACCATCTTCATTTGCGTATTTCCAAAGATTGTCATTTCTTAAACAAGTTGTCCAGAAACGAAAAACTGACAACAGCCTTGATGTTGCGGAAGTTACAGAGAATCCTGATTTGGATAGTGCAGTTAACAGCAGCGGCGTTCAAGCTTCAACAGAAAATGTGCTCCGGAAAAAATTCAAACTTCACCCTGCCGATGAACATTTTGCAAATCTTTTACAACAAAGCATAAATACTCGAAATAATAATGCAGCAGAAAAGAAAGATGACGATGAAGATAAATTATTTTGTCTTTCATTGGTTAGGGAAATAAAAAAAGTTCCTGAAAACCGGCGTTTAAAACTGAAAATTGAAATTTATAATTTATTAGAACGATACCAAGCTACACGAGCACAGCCACTTGAAGATTTTAACTACCCGTCTACTTCATATAGCTCACAACGACCACCCAGAAACTATCATGCTTCATTTCAAAGTTCTCAATATAGCAACCCAATGCAGTACTCTGATAGAGAATCAACACAATATGGCTATACAACTAGTTCATACACTTCACCTCCCACAAGTTCATCGCAAGTAACATCACCCCCGGGTGATGTTACTTGTGACCCGTCATACGAAGATTCTCAAGAATTAGATTTGTTCAATTAAACTAAAAGTTAATTTGCCAAGAAGCCTCGCTCATAATTTCTTATTTTTTATAATTTTTACTGTGATTATGATTAATAAACAGTTAACTTACCGCAATGTTACAATGAGTTTTTCTTTTGGTGATATGCAATATCTTACAGCATTTTCACTGGATTTTAAATCATTTTCAATGAAATCGTATAAAAAATCAAAGGTTGCAACTGACATACGGAAATAATTAAAAAATTTTTCTTCATGTAACCTCAACTCAGGGTATAAGGTGACAAACAGGCTTGAAGAAAGTCTGTCACTTAATATTGGATGCACCCAGTATCGCCTTTGTCGTCTTCTGCGACGTCTCAGTCTTCTATATAAAATCCACAAGCAAATTGCCTCCTCCACGTCCATTGTATATCAATGTTAATGCCAGACTGGCGCTCGTATATACCCTGTCATGTGAACTCTAACATCGCGCGGCGGCGCGCGGTGCCGCGCGGCCATATGAACTTAGCCTAACGCGCGCAGCCTAATGTTATAATAATAATTATGAAATTTTAACGGAGCTAGCTCAGTTATTTCTATTGCCGCTGTATAATAATAAATTAATAAAAGAATTTTCTATGTTCGTTTGATAATTATTTCAGGATCTAATATAGTTGAAATTTTATATTGGTAAACCCACACTCCTAATTGGATTCTACGCGACCTCGGGCCTCTTGGCGATAAGTCTTTGTCGGTAGGGTGGTAACTAGCCACGGCCGAAGCTACCCACCAGACCAGACTCGAGCCGGACTCGAACCCAGGACCTCTAACTTTATAATGTACCACGGACCTCCGTCGTATCGACGAAGCGAAGTTGATTCATTTTTTTTTTTAAGTAATGCCATATCACTTTTCCATATTTAAAAATCGAATAACGCGCGCAGCCGAAAAAAATATTATAAATATTATAATAATAATTATAAAATTTTAATTATTAAAATGAAATTTATTTCTATTGCCGCTTCTATATAACAAAAATTAAGTTCAAGTTCCCAATAGGCAAGAGTAACGTGGTTTTTACTCGTTTTTAAAAGTTAACTATCATTATGTGCAACTTGCTCTTTTAAAGTATACCTACTGTTAGATAGACAATTTTGCGTTGATTTGTACGTAGTTTTATTTAATTAGAATCATAGTCGTATTTTTTTTTCGTAACAGACCTATGAATTGTGGTAACATAACCTATAAACTGTTATGGCTTCGAAAGTGTTCCACATATTAGTAAGCATAAACCAATGATCTTAACACTTTCCTAAATAGTCTGTGGTTTTATTATACGTTGTAAAAAAATAAATCTTAAGTAGGTAGCGTGTCAGCGGCGTATTTCATTCAAAATCACACGCATCACTGCATAACCATAACCGCTGTAGTCTCCGTCGAGACATTTCTAAACGCATCGCGAGAAATGGTGCGCGACCAATCGGACATTCAGATTTGAATGTGGAATACCAACCGACGCGACGCCGCGACCTTCATAAATTTAGCCAATAAATGTCAACTTTTTGATCGTTCGAAAAAAGAACATGTGTGAAAACATTTATAAAAGCATTTCGAGTTTACATTTTTTTTTTTATTATTTCGGCTGCGTGCGTGCATTCGATTTTTGAACATGGAAAAGTGATAGGTCATTTGTTTAAATAATATAATAGTTTAAAAAACTAAAAAAACACGCTACTGCACGCATGCGTAGTTCGCGCATTAGCTCTGTCTCTCTTACTCGCATGCAAAGGATGCGGAAAGAAATTAATTAATCCTGGCGAATCTAATTAGGATAATCGGATATTTTGATCGGATTATTGCATTGTCATCGACCTTTGACAGGTGTGCAAAGTTTGAATCAAATCTGATCGTTCAAAGTAGGGCAAAATCGAGCTCAAAGGAGTCGGTTACAAACAAACAAACATACATACATATAGGTGAAGCTAATAAAAGCGTGTTAAAAAATGAATCAACTTCGCTTCGTCGATACGACGATCTCCGTGACGCAGCGCTGTCGCTGTGTGTGGGAGGCTTCGGTCGTGGCTAGTTACCACCCTACTGACAAAGATTTATCGCCAAGCGGCACGAGGTCGCGTAGAAACCAATTAGGAGTATGGTAAACCATACTCCTAAAAGGTTAGCCCGCTACCATCTTAGACTGCGTCATCACTTACCATCGTCAAGAGCTAACTTGTATTGGTTAAAAAAAAATACGATATAATGGCTTGAATAGCGCGGGATGTACGAGACCCATCTAATTGCTTCACTTTCATAGGTTGTTTGATAATAATTAATTATGAAGCACACATGTTAATGGGTTACAACTAAGAAAAACCTTTATCTCTCCACCTGCCAGAACACATCTTAATTGAAAGAACTCTTACCTCTTTAATAGACTATTCAGGCATATTATAAGATGTTAGAATTACTGTATAAAATACAATTGCTGCGTATTGCGTATGTCTTGCAATAACTTGAAAATGGCTCGTCTGATTTTATTTTATTTGTTTTGTTTTTGTGTTCTGTTCGCTGCTTTTTTTGTTGTTGTATTCGCTAAGAAAACTTAGCAAAACCTAACGCAATGAAATCTACGTCTGTGGATTCGGAATAAGTAGGCAATCGTTGCAGAGATTCTCTTTTACCTACCAATCGTTGCAAACTCTTAAATGACGAAACAATTTGTACGCAAAAGGTGTCATGATCTACGTCAAAAAATATATTTCGTACGCCAGTACGATTTCTTAGGTTTAAGTAAATAGGCCCCAGATGCTAGATTAGACATCACCATTTACCTAGATTCATCATCATCATGATCAACCCATTACCGGCGCACTACAGAGCACGGGTTTCCTCTCAATATGAGAAGGGTTTAGCCATAGTTCACCACGTTGGCCATGTGCGGATTGCAGACTTCACAAGCCTTTGATAACATTACGGAGAATTCTCAGGCGTGCAGGTTTCCTCGCGTTGTTTTCCTTCACCGTTGAAGCAAGTGATATTTTAATTGCTTAAAAACGCACATAACTCCGAAAAGTTAGAGGTGCGTGCCCGGGTTGAACCCCCGACCTCTGATTAGGAGGCTGACGTCCTTACCACTAGCTATCACAGCTTTTTGATATATACTTAGATAAATTGAAAAGACTTTTCGAATTAAAATATGACTTGCTTCAACGGTGAAGGAAAACATCGTGAGGAAACCTGCATACCTGAGAGTTCTCGATAATGTTCTCAAAGGTGTGTGAAGTCTACCAATCCGCACATGGCCAGCGTGGTGGACTATGGCCAAACCCTTCTCATATTGAGAGAACACCCGTGCTCTGTAGTGAGCCGGTAATGGGTTGATCATGATGAAATATATTTTAGTATGTAGATACCTTGTTTAACCTATTCCCACTTTATAAAATCATCTAACTCACATCTGAGGGTAGCTGGAGGAGATCTCTTATAGAGATAAGCTTTCCTTTGTATATTTCTTATAAAAGTGTTTATCACAAATCTGGTACAAAAATAAAATAATATAAATAAACAGCTACATATGTGTGAAGCGGTGATAGCCTAGTGGTTAGGGCGTCAGCCTCCTAATCAGAGGTCGGCGGTTCGAATCCGGGCACGCACCTCTAACTTTTCGGAGTTATGTGCGTTTTGATCATGATGATGATGATGATATGTGTGTACACTTATGTATGTTTCGTATTATTATGTATTGTCACACATGCATATCATAGTGCATAGATGTATTAACCCGTTCTCAAATTTATATTATAGAAAGCTTCAGTAGTTTTATTTACAGGCATTATTTAGCCACAGAGTAGGTAAAAGAAATCCAAAAATATGATGTAGGCATATACAAACTCATTTCACATTGAAAAACGTTAAGCTAAAACGACCGTTAAGTTACTTGGCGACGTCTTTGTCGGCCGTGGTTAGTTACCACCCCTACCGACAAAGACGTGTCGCCAAGCGATTTAGCGTTCCGCCACGATGTCGTGTAGAAACCAATCAGGAGTATGGGATCACCATACCCCTAATAGGTTAGCTCGCTACCATTTTAGATCGCATCATCACTTACCATCTGGTGAGATGCCGTAACTTTAATTCAAATTTTAATTCAAATAATCTTTATTCAAGTCCTTTAAAAGGCGCTTTTGACAATAATTTACATAGTAGTGATTTGATGGTGATAACTACATTCGTAAACTTAAAACTAAAGCTATGAGGGTTCCAAACGCGCCCCGGTCTAAGAAGACGCCCTCAACAAACTTAGTCGGTTTTTTTTTGCTAGTCTGGAATAGCACATAGGCTACTGTTTATCACGGAAAATTGCAGTTATAGTGCGTTCGTTTTTATTTTTTATTATCAATTATTTTTATTTTTTATTATTATTATTTGTTATCACCATCTCATATGCCACTTAAAATTATATTAAGAGCTATCTTATTAGACAATATTTCACAAGACTTTTCTACAAGCTTACGTTTTATATAAACTTTGAACTTATTAAACTTGTGGTGTATGAAAAAACAGCTAAACGAAAAGCTACATGTTATTTGCGAAAGTACGTACATAAAATGACCGGTAATAACATATGCTAATAAAACTTTATTCAACTAAGCTTTATCGATCGTAAAACACAATCCTATTATGGCGCAGCCGTTTGCTACCAATGTACGATAAAACGAAGCGTTGGAACATTTCTCCAATGTTCTATATATACCTATATCGGTCCAGAACATTTGCACATACGCATTTATGTACCCAGAAATGATATACCTAACTATAATCAGAACCTTACGAAAAACGCCTGTTAACTATCTAGCACCTCGATTAACGATATGCAGAATCATCAATCAATCAATTTCAATAATCAATAATAATCAAAATAAAGTTCAATAATAAAAGATAGTTGTGATTTTTTTTCGACATTTAACTAATTTAAACTAGGCTTAGAGGCTTTTATATCCTAGTAGTTAGGATGTCCACCTCGAACTCGGGCATGGACGTCTAACTTTTCAGAGTTATGCGCGTATTTAAGCAATTAAAATGTCACTTGCGTCAACGGTGAAGGAAAACATCGTGAGGAAACCTGCACGCCTGAGAGTTCCATAATATTCTCAAAGGCGTTTGAAGCCAATCCGCACATGGCCAGCGTGGTGGACTATGGCTATACCCTTCTTACGTAAGATTTAGTGAATCGCATCGATCCCTTATTACCTCACGCAATTAATAGATCTTTTAGTTTTTGAGATCATCCACCTCGATAGGAACCAGTCGCCAAGCTGGTCAGCCAACGTTTAATGGTTGAATTTATGAGTGAGTAAAATACGTGTTGTATAACCAGTGTAAGCAGAATGATGAAGTGTTAATATTCTAGTATAACCGAACTCTTGTCTGCAGGACGTGGCGAGGCAGGCGGCGCCATGGCGTGCGCTGGCTGCGAGAAGCCCATACTGGACAAGTTCCTCCTGCACGTGCTGGAGCGAGCGTGGCACGCGGCGTGCGTGCGCTGCGCGGACTGCCGTGCGCCGCTCGCCGACAAGTGCTACTCGCGGGACAACAAACTCTTTTGTAGGAATGATTTTTTTAGGTAAGTTTCATCATATTCTGCTTATGGAATTCCCACTGGGCACCTGCCACTTGTCTCGTAGAAAATGGATCCCTAATCCAAGTTTTGTCATACTCTTGACAAAAGGTTTTTTATTTTCTCACTGGGCGCAACTCCTAATAAACGTAATAACAAATGTAGGAATAATAGGAGAAAGGGATTTTTCAAGCTTGACTCAGTTATGTCAAACTTTGTGATTTCGGACTGAACGCATCTCTTGCGTTCGTACTCTTATCACTATCGTATAATAATAATAATGTAGAAAAATAGAAGAGGGATTTTTCAAAGTTTTATTGTTGCTTTTGGGTTCTCACTGGACACAGATCTCCCATCTGGTAGGAGAATTGGATTTAAGAGCTGGATACACGTTTTATTATACTCAGTTCCTTTTTCACATTGAGCTCAGGGTTCCTCTATGATTAGGGGAGATGTATAATAGAGTTTGACGTACTAGATTGGTAAGAGATCTTTGGCTTGTATTACCACGGAAAAACGAACCATTTGCAACGAAATTTGTGAAGTTAGGAAGAACTTTTCAGTAAGAGGATTTTGCAAGGAATATTCTAGGCTGGGTCGAAATGGTAAAGCTGCTAACGAAGTTGCGATCTAGGCAACTCATAATACAAATAGAAATAGGCAAGAAATCCACTTCTTTATAGGTTATCTACATAACAAGGAATAACACATATTAGTTGTCAACAAAAATAAAGAGTAGTTTAAACAACCAAACAGGGCATGTCGACATTGACTGGCCTTGGACAGTTCCTATCACTAACTATCAGTTCCTATCAATAACAAATACTATCAGATGTTATTCTAAATAACCGAGGCTGACGGCTCTCTCAGGCATAGGACAACAATCTCTCAGGACAACAATCTGCAAAAAAGATTAGATACTAAACAAAATTACTGTTAATGCAGGAGCCAAGCCCGCCCAGTTCTGCCTCCGCCTCGGGCTCCATCTTTTCATGTTTCGAGTTTAAAGACTAACTAGTTAGAAAAAGAAACTATTTTTTTATTAAATGTAAATAAAACTGAAAATATTGTATTTAAACATAAGAGTTTTCAGAAGCCTAAAGACTAAAGATGTCTCTTGAATGGAAGCATGCATTACTTTGCAAATGTCCATGATATACAATAGAAACTAAACTTAATTTTCTATAACCCTGGCAATAAACCCGTAAAGTCTGCACAATGCGATTTTAAATCCTTCAATCCTTATACATTACATCACCCAGATCTTCCTAAAAGCGCTCTCGCCCACGCACTTTCGCTCCGGCACCGAACATCCTCCAGAGATGTTGACTCCCAAAGTACAATTGCTTTGTAATTAGCGAAACGTACGTTGAGAGTGATTTTTGGAAGGTGATTAAGCATTGGAGGATTTAAATATTGCACTGTTCAGATTTCCCTTTTTTATGGCAAATTTAAATGAATGTTCATTGCATAATTTGGTCTGCACAAAATTTGTATAACAGACGACCTCCGTGGCGCAGTGCGTGCGCCGTCGCATTATAAAGTTGCAAGTCCTGGGTTCAATTCCCGACTCGAGTCTGGTCTGGTGGGAGGCTTCGGCCGTGGCTAGTTACCATTCTACCGACAAAGACGTGTCGTCAAGCGATTTAGCGTTCCGACACGATGTCGTGTAGAAACCAATTAGTGGGTGGGTTTACCATACTCCTATAACAGGTTTGCCCGCTACCATCCTAGACTGCATCATCACTTACCACCAGGTGAGATAGCCGTCAAGGGCTAACTTGTAGTGTGTATATATATATATATATATATATATCAATGCCCGCAGCTGGAGCTGGACACAGTAAACAGAGCATTTGAGCTTTGACCCTCTGCGCTTATCCAATGCTAGCTGACAGTCATACTGCTACAGTTAGAACATACTGTTTTAGACTATTGTCAGGACAGACAGCTTTATTAGATGATTTAAACATGAATGTATTACGTAAAAGAGGATATGCGTGTAAAAGGTGTGAATAGTGAAGTGATTACTGATAAAAGTGAGTAGAAGAAGAAATGTTGGGCCGACCTTGCATAGCGGGGGATAAGGGAGAAGAAGCCTCACAGCTTTATTGGGTGTTATCTAAGGCTCAAGGGAATATGTTCAATGTTACATAAGTTCTTTAAATAAGTAGACTAAACTTAGTTCTAAATTATGGCAAATAACGCAGACCAATTTAGACGTGGGGTCAAGACATTGCAATCGTCTGGGATGATTAAATTCCAAATTTTTATTTCACTTCGCAATAATTTAGTCTTGGGCAAAGCCGCGTTACTAAAGACCGATGAAAAGAAAAGTTAATAGGTATGAAAAAAAAAAACGTGCACAGCGTCGCTTCAGCTTTTTTTCCTAACGCAGAAGACGCAAGACGTTGCGAATCGGCAGACACTGTAGGCTCGCCCATGGCCAAAAAGTAGTTTCTTCGAATACGATTTCTTTAGATTACTTTTTACGACGCCAAGGAAGCGCTTTGTTGACTTGCAAGAGTCGCTAAACAAAAAATGCCTTAAAATGACCGCAAAAAAGCAAAAATAGCGCGAGAAGACGTGTAATGCCGAAATCTAAAAGAACAGAATCTAGACTCCAAATGTTTTGTGGCTTTTAACGAAATCAATTTTAATTTTAAAACAGAACAAAAACACAATGCATAATTCATTGTTTTTTGCTTGGAAGCTTGTGATTCGTTATCAGTTATGCATGAAGTGAATCTTCGCGATTCGCGATAAATGTCTGTTTTGTATCATTCATGTAATGCATGTGTTAAATTACGGAGGTATTTTACTCGTGGAAAAGATTTGAGGTGATACGACATGTTACATTCTAAACGTCAACATAGTTTTGATTTCATGTTAGATATGAATGCGTGAATTGAACATGGCATCACAAGAGTAAGTGACGGAAACAAAATGTAGAAACAATTGAATTAATCAGATTCATCACAAATTGTGATTAGAAGTTAAAACAGTTTATGAACGCTATCATAATCAAGGTATATTGTTATAGCTAGGATTAGTAAAATCTTTTTGTGATAGAATATTAAAACTTCGCTTAGGTTTTGTTCGGATATAGTTTATGTGACGTTTTCACTATAACGTGCTTCAAAATACCACATCTTAAGACATTATAGGGTTTATTTATGATATTGCTGACACCCGCGGTTTGCTCACTCACTGAACTAAAAAGTGTCAGATTCGTGTCTGACACTTTTGCATTGATCAATATTTTTGTTTTCAAACCACAACCACACACCTATGCTATTATCAAGTAGGTTGAAACTGTGCATAGTGGTTAAGACGCGGGTTCGAACCTGGGCCTCTAACTCTTCGGAGTGATGTGGTAATCAAAATATCACTTGCTTCAACGGTGAAGGAAAACATCGTAAGGGAACCTGTACGCTTGAGAGTTCTCCATAATGTTCTCAAAGGCGTGTGAAGTCTGCCAATCCGCACAAGGCCAGCGTGGTGGACTAAGGCCAAACCCTTCTCATACTGAGGGGAGACCTGTGCTCTGTAGTGAGCCGGCAATGGGTTGATCATGCAGGGGATATATATAGGTTGATAGTTAAGTTTCCAAACTAATATTAGCAATCATGAATCATATGGCGCCTAAAGCGTTAAAAAAGTTATAACGTCGCAGGTTAACAGAAAAGGGTCCATTAGCACATCCGCTGTTTGAATGGCTTAGTTTTATTTTTGAGAAAGAAGCATGAAAGCTATACAAAGTACGGTTTCGTTTTTTTTTAATACACTACAAGTTAGCCCTTGACGACTATCTCGCCTTGTGATAAGTGATGATACAGTCTAACATGGTAGTGGGCTAATTTGTTAGGGGTATGGTAAACCCACACTCCTAATTGGTTTTTACGCGACATCGTGCCGGAACGCTAAATCGCTTGGCAACACGTCTTTGTCGGTAGTGTTGTAACTAGCCACGGCCGAAGCCTCCCAATAGATTTGATATTTTTAATACGAGAGTAGCTAGCGATGGGAAGACGTGGCTTTACTATGTCAGATAGTATTCGGTACAGTGGCATAAATGATTAGCTCATAGCTTTAGTTTTAAGTTTACGAATGTAGTTATCACCATCAAATCACTACTATGTAAATTATTGACGCGTCTAAAGTGCCTTTTAAAGGACTATTTGAATAAACATTATTTGAAATTGGAATTTGAAGCAAATTTAATTTTTAAATTACGTACGGACCTAAAAGAGTTTGCGTTACGGATAGCGAGATTGGTTGATGACATTTTGGTTTCCTCTCTTTAAGTGACGTCGTTTCCGCTCAAACACAGTTTATTTTCTTTCATACAAAACTCTTTTTGTTCCGATTTTTAGATTAACATTAGTATGAGGTACGTCTTTATGTATATTTACGTTAGTAAGCATTTACCTAGCGATTTCGAACGCCAATCATAGATATTCAATCAAAGTGGTTTTTGGCAGCAAACTAGATTATTTATCAGTTTTTCTGAGCTCAAGCTTAAGAAGATTCAATTCCACTCATCTCCCGGATCCCACTAAGTATATTAGGAGGTATTTATCGTTTTATTGTATTCTAGATATCGCAAGAATTTAAGAATCGGCGGCAACTATTAAACCAACATGGCGGATTGCCAGTTAGCGTCAAAGGAGGCATATGTTTTATTCATACAACCTACATCGTTTATGCAAATCAGCCCGTTGATCATTCAGTGTGATGATAAAATTAAGAAAAAAAATATTTATAACATAGATACAAGATCGATAGTGCATAAGTTAATTTAAATTAGGACTAAAATCTGTTATTTTATATTATGTGATGAGAAAAACGGTATTGCAAAATAAATAAGTCCCTTTTTGGTTTGTCGTAATTATGCTTAAGAGGAGAGTGAGACTAGATGGTACATTTACCTCCATCATAACATATACAACAATACAATACAATACAACAAGAGAATATGAATGTACCTAAAGCGTTCTTTTAGTCCACTACAAATTAGTGACTGCTTAGGGGTATAGCATTTATATAATTCCCTATCGGTTTTCAAGCGACATCATACATAAAATAAAAAGTAGTAAATTTAATTATTTATTGTAATCCAGGTACTAATTCAACACCGAGTACCTAAATTGTCTTGAGGTTTTTGATTCATGTGGCAAGGTAGATTTGATATTCGTTGAGTGTTTAGTACTTTTTAACTGTGTAAAAGTAATTAATTATTGCACTTAAGGAATTACTTTAAATAATTACTTATACACAGTTAAAATATACTAAACACTCAACGAAAATCTAATCTACTTGGCCATTGTAATTAATGTAACATTTTACATAAGTATACAGTGACAGCTTCACACCAAAACCACCAAAACTTTTTTTTCCGCTGGGAAATGCGTTTACGCATCCCCTCCGGAAGCGATGCAGGCAAGACTGCGTCGCTTCCGACGGGGTATGTGGGACTCCCCGGCGGCCAGACTGGCGACCAGAATACCCACTAAAACTCAGGGATGCTTCTTCGTGTCGCCTGGTGGCTGGGTCACGAGCTGTCACCAAAACTAATCATCGACAGAAAATAACAATTTACTGATCTAGAGATGACCTTTTTAGAAGCAGCCATTTTCAAACAAACATACCTATGCCCAGATATTATCTTTTTACAAAAACTTGTAATTAACTCTGTGATTTTGAACGATTATATGTTTAAACTCTTGAATAGACTCATTTTTGTACCGGCAACATAGCACTAACTAGGTTTGCGTTCGATTTAACTAGATGAATACAAAAACAGGTGCCAATTGACCGGTTGCGTGTTAAGAGTCGATAAAACAACTGTCATCACGACCACGGCGGCCCGGCTTTGATATTGACCTAAAAATCACCGCGTCGAACATTACTCACGAATCTTACCGACACCGTTATCGCATAATTCTAAATTTTATGTCTGTCATAAACGGTTGATCTATAACACTGCCTAATAAAAAATATTCGAGACCAACGATTTCTGTACGTAACCGAGTTTTGATTTATCATTATATTATTGTCTGTAAAAAATAATAAATAATGGTAAGTGGATACTTTTAAATTTTTTGTTTAAGCCATCCTCTATCCATTTGTCGTTTTCTTAACTTGGATATGGGTTATGTCTTGTGCTACTTATTAAACTTGATTTTTGAGATTAAACCAAGAAAATACAGTCTTTTTAAACATGTTTATCAAGCGCTTATGAAATTTCTCCGAGCCAATAAAACATAGAATATTTTATCTGTCTCGTCTTTCGGTCGTTTTTAGTTCGTTAATTTAAATAAAATTCGAGAATTAAATTAAAGATTAGATTTGAAAAGGTATTATTGTTAATAGTGGAGTCTCTAGTCTCATTAAACAGGGATAAAGAGATATTTGTTAAAGTAAATAAAATTAAAATAGGAATGCCTCTAAAATGATGATAATTTAATTTTGATCATACATAATATACAGTAAGCTGTTAATTTGAGGCCTTCGTTAAAACTGTGAGCAAATTAGGTTGGTGATGAATAGATCTCTACATTGTCAATAAATACAATGTCGAAGTTTAAGGAAAAAAATGATTTAATCAAGCCAGTGGCATAGCGTGAGAAATGCAATGAGCGTATAAACATGTAATGGTCTTTGTATCAGGATTTGGATAGTTCGTCGCAATTTACGAGTACGTTTTAGATGGAACAAGGTCAGAGATTTTTTTTTGCATATTGCTTACTTTACGTAATATTATACGCGAACATCTTTGATAAGTATTGTTTTCATATCGGGTGGGTACAGAAAATATGGGCTACTGATGGCCTAACAAGAAATTTAAGTTTATGCTTAAACATGGAATTCGTTGGTGCAAAAAAAAGGAAGTGTTGATATGAACTTTCAAATAATCACAAATAGTTAAAAGCCAACAATGCGTACTAAATCAACTTTAAAATTCTATTAATAAAAAAAAGACGGGTTGCACTCCGGGAGTGCCGGCAGAAGTGAAAACTTGATTATTAACGTTGAGCATGTTTGATATTTTGGAATGGTTAGGGAATAATTTTTCACCCATTGCTTTATCAGTATAAAAGTACTATCATTTATGTGGTAGAATACAATATTCATTTATTGCGCTATCGTACACAAACATGACAATTTATATTACATTAAAAATTTAACACTTTAAAACTATTACAATTATTTCTGTCACCATCCATGGATGCGCGTGGCACGCTGTAACATACACGAACATTCGCGCAAGCGCCCTGCGCTGCCTAAACGAAACAGTAGGCCCAGGCATACATTTTCGCCGCGCCGTAGAGAGGGGATAGCTGTCTACTCTCCATCCGTCTTACGCTTTTTCGATCAGGTCACGTGTCCTGACGCGAGTTTAAGATTTTATACCCATTACAAAAAAGTGCTCAACGCCGCTAAAGAAGTTTTCACTTCAAAAAGTAAATATATAATGAAGTTGATTAATTTTGAAAATTATGCTGGCGGTAGATACAAAGAAGGATGATTTGCTAGTTGAGCAATATTCATTAAGCCCGCTACTGCCTATTACTTCCGGGATCAACCTTTACGGAGCATAATATTCAAGATTTGCATTTTAACACGGTTCTCCGAACCAGTTAACGAATGTTAATATCATATTTTATCGATTTTCCGATAGGTTACTGATATCTCAACGAAGTCGAGAGGCGTCTAAATTATGTTTACGATTAATATTTCATCATAGATTGATGTAAAATCTGGCAGATGCCGGCGATTTATTCGATTTTTAATCTACCCGTTGGAATTATTGTTGGTTAGGTTGGTCTTTAGCAATCAGCTGGTCATCAATGTCAAATAAAATCGATTCAAAAACGGTTCTACAAATGATTTTAAATCACGCAATATTATGCGAAGTCAACTACTGTGTTGAATACGAGTAATTTTGTGGGAAATTACATTAAAAAATCTGAATTGATGTAATCTTTACTTATACTAAACATCTAAAACAGTCAGATTATTGAGATGAAATAATGGGTACATTTAAATTGGATGACTTTGACATTCAAAGATTTTCTTTTAAATGAAATATACCTACGCGATGTTGTTATTTTTAACGACCTCCGTGGAGCAGCACGCGCTGTCGCATCATAAAGTTAGAGATGCTGGGTTCGATTCCCGGCTCGAGTCTGGTGGGAGGCTTCGGCCGCGGCTATTTACCACCCTACCGACAAAGACGTGTCGCCAAGCGATTTAGCGTTCCGGCACGATGTCGTGTAGAAACCAATTAGGAGTATGGGTTTGCCATACCACGGGTTAGCCCGCTACCATCTTAGACTGCATCATCACTTACCATCAGGTGAGATTGCCGTCAAGGGTTAACTAGTAGTGGATAAAAAAAAAGGTTTTTTTTTTGTAGTTACTGACTACAAAAAAATACTCCTATTTGAGTTTTGTTATATAATATTAATTAGTTTAAGAGTTCAGTTTTTTATTATGTTCATCGTAAGAAACATTCAAAAATATATATTAAATGTTATAAAAGATAAATGTTTAGTCTTGACAAAACTTTGACAGAAATTGACAACTGGACATGAGGAGGATTCACTATCAGGAAATTGAAATTCTTGATTAACTATCCAGTAGCCAGTAATAGCAATGATTTATTTTATTTTATTGGATCTATAAACTACTAACAATCAAAAAAAAAAAACATGAGATAGTGACTTTCTAGAAATGATCACAGAATGCATCCTTAAAATTAACCTTACATCTAAATAATTGATTGACAATGATTTTAAAGTAAAATGAGAATAATTTGTACTTTGAATCGAATTTCTGTTTTTTTCTTTACCAACCAATTACTATTTCTGTGTGTAATTATTTTGCACTACGAATAGCGTAAGCATGCACTCTGTCTTATGAAAGCTGTTAACATATTTTTTTTTCGTTTTGTTTACAGACGTTACGGTACAAAATGCAGCGGTTGCGGTCACGGAATATCCCCATCAGATCTGGTTAGGAAAGCACGGGAAAAGGTGTTCCACCTGAATTGCTTCACCTGCCTTGTCTGCAGGAAGCAACTGTCCACCGGTGAAGAATTGTACGTGTTAGACGACAACAAATTTATATGTAAAGAGGATTACTTAGCTGGGAAGGCGCCGACGCATTGTAAGTACTTTATTGCTGTTTTATTTCGTTTTATGTTTTTAACACCTCAAGGCTTAAATTGTATATTATAAAAAACCTACGAAATTATGAGTTTATTCTAGCGCTATACGCTCCATAAATTATGAAGATGGCTCTGCGAGTTAAATATGTGCACTTACTCATAATAATTGATGATGTATTGTAATAAATATTGAAGCTGTGATAGCCTAGTGGTTAGGGCGTCAGCCTCTTAATCAGACGTCGGCGGTTCGAACCACGCACCTCTAACTTTTTCAAACAATTAAAATATGACTTGCTTCAACGATGAAGGAAAACATCGTGAGGAAACCTGCACGCCTAAGAGTTCGCCATAATGTTCTCAATGGCGTGTCAAGTCTGCCAATCCGCACATGGCCAGCGTGGTGGACTATGGCCAAACCCTTCTCATATTGAGAGGAGACCCGCGCTCTGTAGTGAGCCAGTAATGGGTTGATCATGATGATGATTGTAATCTTCTTCTTTGATATTACACTCTTGACAGAGTGGTCGTGGTCATCATGAAGCAGTGTCTTTGAGGACAGATGTTATACGCCTCACGTGCATCCGCCACTTTTCTCGGCTGGCCGAAAGCCTGGTGCACTCGTGCAAAGGACCGCCCACAGCAGACTTTATCTGATCGGTCCATCGCATGGGTGACCTTCCTCGACCTCTAGTGCACTAGTGATGATTGTAATAATGTTCCTCAAATATAACATTAATAGAAGGGAAACTTTGTGACCTCAGCCACTACACAAATGGTCAATGCCGCAAACTAACAGAATAATAATATGTCAACAGCAAAATTAGTTTGAAATTGGCCGCTACGGTTCAAACTTCAAACTAAGCATTCATTTACGCAACTTCAATCAAACTACACACGATATCACGTTTGCAATCGAAGGTAATATTGCTGTACGAAAAAATAAATTAGGTCTTTTATTGTCCCCACCTCAGGCTGAGCCCAATCGATGTTGAATAATTACTTTTCTAAAACACGATCAGGCCGGGTCCCCCTTCAATTTCTGAACGTGACATGTGAGAATTGCAGTCTCAGTTTAGAATGCGTTTTTTATTGTTTAAGAACGTATCGCGGCAACAATAAAACTCGGGGCACCCATTTCGAAATCAGATTTCTCGATCAATACGAACCGTAACCGAATCCGAGAGAAAAAATAAACAAAAAAAAAAAAGATCACTGGACAAAAACCCAACCGCATTACACATTAGCTACGTCTCCACGCGGTAGTGCCATAGACGTCTTTTTTTATTTTTTACTGTTTGTCGTAGGCAACACCTTGATGTGAAGTGAAAAAATGACGGACTTGTAGACAAGACACGAGATTTTCGGGAAATTAAATACAGAAGTACAAATATTATGATTATGGGTTTCATGTTTATCTACATTCATTTTGAAGATCGGAAAGGTTTTTGATACATATTCTAATACTTATAATTTTGGCCGTATTCTCTGTCTTCTGTCTATCAATATGACTAGATCCGGTATAACTGGTTTTGAGAATGTTGATTAGTATGAATGTACTCTGTATTAATATATTCCGTTTGGGCTACTGTAAAGTCTTCGACTTTGATATCATTAAATTTGTAACAAAAAAGGAAATAACAGTAAAACTTTATGGTATTGATCATGTGTTACCAATTTTATACGTTTTCTGTATCTTTATCTTTTGATATGATTGGGAAATTTGAAGGCTGGATAATTAGAACTTACAAAAGCCTCATTTTCATTTTCTTAACCGACTCTTATATTAGTAAATATCATCATCATCATGATCAACCTATTCTCGGCTTACTACAGAGCACGGCTCCTCTAAATATGAGAAGGGTTTGGCCATAGTCCACCACGCTGACCATGTGCGGTTTGGCAGACTTCCCACGCCTTTAATAACATTATGGAGAACTCTCAGGCGTGCAGGTTTCCTCACGATGTTTTCCTTCACCGTTGAAGCAAGTGATATTTTAATTGCTTAAAAACGCACATAACTCAAGTTATAGGTGCGTGCCCGGGTTCGAACCCCCGACCTCGACCGATTAGGAGGCTGACGTCCTAACCACCAGGCTATCACAGCTTCACAATAGTAAATATACCTACAAATAAAACAGTATGTTTAGATACCTTTTTGGATTTGCTAAGAAGATCATGAGTGTGATTTTCGTATCAACATCATAAAACAGGGATTATCACTTCTACTACTTCTATTTTATTTGTATAAGTATAGTTGTATTGTTACGATAACGTCATGTAAATTACTCTTAAATACAATTTACCCAAAATAGTAGCACACTTAAAGTACACTTAGTAGTTTCACTTAAACTGGCTTAAAGTTTAAATGTATCTACGAAAACTGTAATTTCAGGAAAAAATTTAAGTTTAAATCTTAATTATCAACAACTTTTGGGTTTTAAATCTGTTGTTGAAATATTTCTGCAGAAGTAGGTTGTGTCTGTTACATTTGTAGTAGTCATACTTTTATTTTGTTATTTTTTTTTTTAAATTTTGTTATAAGTTTGTTAGGAGTTTTTTTAATCTATTGATTTTCGGGACTTTTGTCCGAAACGGACATGTCAGCCCCATCATCTCCTAAATAAATAACAAACAAAATTATATATATATAAAAAAACAACTTTTAATTTAAAACCGTTTTTAAATTGACGCTTTTTAACGCGCGTAAAACGTAACAGCGGATAAAATACCCATCAGTGGGGTTGCCTTGTTTACCCACTCCTACCCACAACATGTGCTCGCCCGCGGCGCCATCTATTTGCACAGGGTAATTGTGTTTAGACATTGTTACCGGAATAATACGCGTAAATAAATAGCCAGAGGAAATTGGGACGAGTTTAATGAATTGAAAAACGTGAAAATATTGTTCTGAATCGGAAAACATGATATGAATGGTAAAATCTGAAACTCGAAATCAACGGATGATTAATTGTATCATGGTCAACCCGGCTCACTATAGAGCACGGGTCTCCTCTCAATATGAGAAGGGTTTGGCCATAGTCCACCAAGCTGGCCATGTGCGGATTGGCAGACTTCACACGAACACACTTTGAGAACATTATGGAGAACTCTCAGGCGTGCAGGTTTTTTCACGATGTTTTCACCGTTGAAGCAAGTGATATTTTAATTTTTAAAAACGAACATAACTCCGAAAAGTTAGAGGTGCGTGCCGGGATTCGAACCGACGACCTCTGATTAGGAGGCTGACGCCCTAACCACTAGGCTATCACCGTTTCATATAAATTATTAATTGTATAGTCACGCATTATTTACCTTTAAACAAAGGTAGGTAAAAATTTCAATTGGTTTTACAGAAATTTGAATACGGAAGTTTTAAAAATTATTGTATTTAAAACTAACCTAATAAGTAATAACTAACTATGAACTAGTAGTAGTTAATGTAGGTATATATATCGGATGAGATTTGTCAACAGTACATAATATCTACAACAGAATTCTTATTTTATGGGCACACTTTATGAAGACTGTCAGCAGTTCTACTTCGAGCCGATACTACTATGGTATACCTGTATCGATGCTGATAATACTATAGTATAGGTATCGGTGTATCGGTATAGGTATGGTGTCTACAACACACTAAAGTAGTAAGACAGATCGATGAAGTCTCCAATGAGATAAGTTTTTTAATTTGCAGTATTTCATGTCATTTATTGTTTTATAGGCTGAGCTAAAATTTATTTGAATTCATAAAAAAACGTGTTTACGATTTTAACAAACTACTTTAGATATTTACTGCTAACTAAAATTATGAATCATTCTCATTCTCATAGGGTTTATCTTCTCATTAACTTTATCTATTCTGCAGTGTCACATCTGCGCGCGCAACTTTAGTATAATTCGGAATAGATAATCCTCATCTGCAACTAATCATCATCAAGTTCATCCTGTGATTCTGTGATCCTGTGATTCACTCACATCTGACTTAAGGAACCCGCCAATGACAGGCCTCCCTTCAAAATTTTTTAATGTAGACATGACAACCAAATATTGTTGAAACAAAGAGCTGAAACGAAACGAAAATTACTCAATTATTTATTAAGTTGCCTTTGGGAGTTATTGAGTAAAACAATATTTTTCCCTGGAATGGCAAGTAAACGAAATTCCACCGCGGGAAGATCAGGTGCTCTTTGTAACCCTAACTAGGTATTTGTTTATTTATTCTCGAAAATTGTTCTAGAAGTTTATGCTTCAAAAATACTCTGTATAGTATTTAAATGTACTTAAAAACAATTTTATTAGTTTGTAATTATTGTACTTAAATCGTTGTTATTTATAAATGTATTGAATACTAAAATTGCATTGATATTAATTTAATAAATTGTATTCCATTGTAAAAAATAGAATGGTCGTATCAAGTAATATATTTGAACCGACCCGTACCAGTTTTACCCTTACAGGGGATCAAGTCGCTTAATCTCCTCCGGGGGCTTAGTTTAGCTAGTGGAAACGATTACTTGTTTGCCATATCATATATTATCTGTATCAGTTCGCTGCACGTAAGGGAGAGGGAGATGCAATCTGTCCTTATCCCTTTATGAGATTTTTGACGAGTTCCTAATGTTAAGTTCAAATTCATATTTCTATGACAACTATTTTTTTGTGAAACATTACTTTCTTTTATCATCATCATCATAATGTTCAACCCATTGCCGGCTCACTACAGCGCACGGGTATCCTCTCAATATGGGAAGGGTTTGACCATAGTCCACCACGCTGGCCATGTGCGGATTGGCAGACTTCACACGCCTTTGAGAACATTATGGAGAACTCTCAGGCATGCAGGTTTCCTCACGATGTTTTCCTTCACCGTTAAGGCAAGTGATATTTTAATTTTTTAAAACGTTTAACATAACTCCGAAAAGTTAGTGGTGCGTGCCCGGTTTCGAACCGCCGACCTCTGATTAGGAGGCTGACGCCCTAACCACTAGGCTATCACCACTTCTTATACTTTCTTTTATGTTAACACATATTTACTAAGTATATTTTTTGATTATTAATTAACTTAATCTTGCCCGCGGCTTCACTCGCCTATAGTTCGTTGATCTCGTGTTTGTAACTGCAAAGCTGACAGACGTTCATAAAAAATTCAAAACCCTATTTCCATCAGACAGACGTTGTAATACCTATAACAGTTTGGTCTAGAGATTCTAATGATGTCCTTTTAATAATTTTCGATTAACAAAGCTTCAAAATTAATACTACTTATTACCAATTTAATGTTATTGAAAGTCCATTAGCGTAAGTGTATTGCTACATTTTTAGGTTATAATTTAGTGTTTGAGTTAATTTTTAATAAAGAATTTTAATGGTTTTTAATTAAAACTTATGTTTTTGTTTTAGAAACATAAATTGTACTATTTTATGGAGTTTGTTAGCGCAATCAATACAAGTACGTAAGGAAACGTTTAAAAAAAATTATATGAAGTCAAAGCTAATTTATCAAACTGTTACATAATGAGGGCCATTTTGAGTCACGTGCTTTATTTTTATACTAGGCTTGCAGAATTACTTAACAACTGTATCGAAAGGACTATCAGATAGGAGTCTTTCGTCAAATTCAAAACTCTCCCCCTTTCGTCAAATTGGATCATTTCGATAGATATACCTATCGAAATCGAAATCTTCGATAACAAAGTCATCATCATCATCATCATGATCATCCCATTACCGGCTCACTACAGAGCACGGGTCTCCTCTCAATATGAGAAGGGTTTGGCCATAGTCCACCACGCTGGCCATGTGCGGATTGGCAGACTTCACACGCCTTTTAGAACATTATGGAGAACTCTCAAGCGTGCAGGTTTCCTCACGATGTTTTCCTTCACTGTTGAAGCAAGTGATATTTTAATGCTTTAAAAAAAAACGAACGAAGTAGAAACAGAAAATGTTACACAGTAATCAAATAAATAACACAAGTAGGTACTAGGATCGCATAAAGTAGAAGCGCGTTAGAGCGTAGCCAATCTAAACAAAAACATATCCGGAGCACCCCGTATTTGTTGCAAGGTAAACAGACCTCGAGCTCGGCCGAGGGTATTTGTACAATAACCCCAAGAAAATGTATATTGTTTAAAATAAAGCATTTTACGAGGGGTGGTATGGCCTACTTAGTAGCGATACCGCGGCATTTACCAAAATCAACTTCATCGTCATCACGATCAACCCATTGCCGGCTCACTACAGGGCACGGGTCTCCTCTCAATATGAGAAGGATTCAACCATAGTCCACCACGCTGGCCATGTGCGGATTGACAGACTTCACACGCCTTCGAGAACATTACAGACTAATTTCAGGCATGCAGGTTTCCTCACGATGTTTCCTTCACCGTTGGATTCAACTTGAACTCAACATTCAACTTGAATTCATGCCACCGATGATTATATAAGGCATATAAGTAATATATTTTAAAGTGCTTATATGATTTATTTCTATTTGTACACCCTAAGCCTGCTTATCTATATATTATAACCTGGTCTAGATTGCCTGGTAGAGTTCGTTCTTTAGCGATAAGGCCGCCTATTGTAACTTCTTTTCTGTGTTTCTGTACTGTCTTGTATTTCTTCTTTTGTGTGGTGTACTTGTATAATAAAGTGTATTTTCATTATATTTCATCAGGCATGATTGACAGCTAACGCAAGCCTGTCTGTAATAAAAAAATAAACATAAGCTAATTACCTGGATGGTTAAACTACTGCAGTTCAAACCTTTCCTACTCAGGCAGGACGTTAACCCTTCGGTCCCAGTTTGACAGCAGAGACAGATTCGCATTCGCCGTTTTCTTTCCATAGTATTTGAACCCCACGCGTGTATTTGATTGATAAGCGTTATCGGGCCATACCAGGCGTCCGTACCAGGGGCAGTATCCGTTCAACCATCTGAATAGGGACGGGGGTTGGTTGTTTAAAAGAAAAGCATACATACAAACAATGCTTTTTTAAAATACTGCGTAATAAATTTGAAAGTGTAGAGTGCTTTATTTTCAGTAAAATTACCAAAACTTGCTGCAATAAAAATCTAACCTTCGCATAAATACTTTTAGTTTACAATGCGGCCTCGATTACATGTGCAACCCCTATTTTTTCCCCTTAGGGGTGGAATTTCTAAATATCCTTTCTTAGCTGACATCTCTTAACTATCAACTACCTACTTGCTAAATTATAGCTTTATACGTACAATAGTTTTTGAGATCTCGTTTTTAATCAGTAAGTAAGTAAGTACGTCAGTAACCTTTCGCTTTTATATATATAGATAGTTTTATGACTCGCACGTAAGACTATGCCTATATTAAGTTGGCATTAACCTAGTCTGTAGTCTACGTAAGATGTCATGACAATGAATATTTTCTTGTAATTTTCGCGGTAATCAATTTTATGATTTGCAAAATCCCCTTCCGTGCAATCAAAAACTAGCTTTCATGACAATTTTTTATACTCGCAGAAAAACTACAATTTCAGTAAAAGTATTCACGAACTCCGGGCGACACGAATGTCAACCGGAGAAAAAAAGTATAAAACACGAAATTACAGACGTAAACAAAACCATTGAACCGCGTAGATTGTGAACGCGACGGAATTTAATCCTTACCCTCCGGCAATAAGGGCCCAGTTGATATTCTATACCATTAAATTCAGTACTCTCGGCGTTAGTGTTGTGGCGATAGGCTCGTGTCGCTATCATTCTGGAGAACAAGTTTTATATGACGTGACATTTATCTAGCATGCATCATTGCAACCCACACCAAGCGAAAATTCAAAGTATAACTTGCGTACATGATTAGATTTAGTTAACAATTTTGTTTAGCCTGGCAATTTTTGGGTACAATGTCAGATAAATTTAGCAGTTTTTTTTTATAGTATTCAATATTTTTAAATCTAATCTAAAATAACCAATATTTATTTGTGACTATCTACAAATAAATATTGGTTATTTTTTTAGGGAAAAACTTCTTTTATATTTTGACTGTCGATTTTTTTTTTTAGATCAACATTAATGTTTCATTACCTCAAAGAATGCCACATAAACGGTATTGGATGTTATTTGTTCAAGCAAGCCAGCACGGCATATCTGGATGTAATGTAGGATCAGAAATAATGTATGATTCCATTGGGATAGATTTTTTGTTCAGTCAGTTCTAACATTTCCACGCGATCGAAGTCCTGAGCAATAGTAAGCAAAAGTTATTACTATGCAAACTTTTAAATTCAAATCCAAAATATTTCATACTTGAATTGGCCTTTTGTTGCACTTTGTTAACATTAGACAAGGATTACAAATCTGATAAAATAATATAATAAAATGAAAAATTACAACGTACTTAACTAGTAAGTAACACTTCATTCCGAATGGATAGAGATAAAAGATGTAAATAAACAGCAACGTTTCTTGCAATTTGAATACAAATATTCTATATTATAAAGAATATCAATCAATCAGTGAAAACTCACTAAAAACCCACATATTGTGTAATTTAGCTTCACAAGGATTATTGTAATAAAGTACAGGCTGATTATTGTTGGTTTGAATTCTACTGAAAAGAAGTAGGTTGTAAATCAGAACTCTTTTGAAGGGTCAAATGCATTAAAGTAAAACATTTTAATTTGACTGGGCAAAACCTTCTGCTCTAATAGGAGAGATGGATTTAAAGCAAAGACCCACAATATGAATAGATTGAAGGTTTTTTAACAATTATTATCACATATATGTTAGTGATAATCTATAGGATCGATGACTTAACATAAAAAGTATAACTTAAACATTCCGGCCCGGGCTTTGGTTTAGCCTCGGGATCCATAGTTATATACAACAACACATTTTTCATTTTTCAACACACAACACGTTAGCCAATAACGAAGCCATTTTTGTATTTTGTGTCATTATTTTAGACTATTTATAATATAGTATATAAGAACTATAAAAAAATAACATTTTTTTAATACTCGATAAAGAAATAGTATCTTTCTCGTGGCTAATTTCGACGTATGATGGATCTCGGCGCATCACTAGCGGGGACACGAACGGCGTGGAATGGAAGAGACCGATAGAATCCTATTTCGTACCCCACCCCCGGTAGTCGGCTGCTGGGGGGCGGGTTTCTGCATCCGACGGACCGATCGAGTTAATAACGGCTGTATTTTCAGACTCGATTATTATTATTAATACCCGTGTCTTTGCACAAATGTTAGTTGTAATTTTTATGTCAGACATACGAGTATGAGGTGCGTTAAATAAGCCAAGTAAAGTTTATCTTGCAGTTAAAAAAATTAATTAATGAATAGAAGTTTTCACGTACACTATGAGAATGTAAAAAAGAAAAATTGATAAATCAGTCACTCTGCGAGGCGGGTTGATATAGCGAATACAACATTGATAAGTATTTTAAAATATATAAACATTTGATATTTCCTTCAAGTGTAGATAAAATAATCTTACATAATAACATAAACTAGGGTAATTTAGATTTTCTGGAATTTTCTTACAATGAATAAGAAGGTTACCAAATAGTTTTGAAATTACTAAAACTAGTAAAAATTACTCTAATGAAAATATTATTTTAGGTTTTGCATTCAGTGCAATTTTTGCTTACAAAAATCTCGCTACTTGACAATATTGGGAAAATTTATCGGCTTGCCAGATTTAGATATATATACATATACATTACACTATATCTTGTCTGTTTTCAGTTTAGAGAAATTTAATGTTTTACAAATAATATTCAATTAAAAATTTTAAAATACTCTTAAATGTAAGTTACTGCTTGCATCCTTAGATTCGTTCGTTCGTACAAATCTTTGATAGGTATATCTTGGACTTCAAAATTCAAGGACTTGGGTACGAAGGTTGAGTCTTATGAGGCTGGCGGTCGGTTCTAACCTAACATGGCCACAATTCCGTCCTGTCTGACCATTAATTTTTATTTATCGTTAAAACGATCGATAGGTAGCGTGATCGTAAAGTCGTAGCAGTAAACGTTTATGTTTGAGTTTTATGATCTTTTAATGCAGCGTTTTTGAAAGCTCGCGAGTCCCGAGTTTCTATTTTATATGGACTCGTGGAATAGAATTATTGGTAGTAAAACATTGGCGATGATGCGTTTTAACGGTACCGCTTTTATCCATCCCAACTACATGTGTGACTAGCTTCAGGCCGAGCGTTTTGCTCACGTTTCATATGATTTTGAACAAAATTTTATACAAGTGTGGTAACACTGCGTGTGTTTTACGGTTACATTGATAGATCCTTTTTGCTAATATACTTTCAGTAATTGTGTGATTTTTAATAAACAGGATTTACGGCCCTGGATTCTGGCTATTTAAAGCTCAATATCCCACAGCATAGCATATAAGGGGTTTTTTTATTTTTTTTCTTTGACAGTGGTTTTTGATAAAATATCTATATAATCTATTAGATTCATCTTCCCTATCAGCTTTTGTAAGCACTTTTTCAGTGTTCAATGCCACGCGCCATTGGTTGTGAAAATATTAGTTGATCGATTTGCGGTGTTCGTAAAAAACTTGAACGTTGGGTACCTATTTGAGGAAATCTCCTATCGTTGTTTGCTGTGTTTATCGAAAATACGAAGTCAGGTGTATTAAACTACGCAGTGCAATCAGAACGGGTAAAAAAACTAATCGGTCAGCGATTTACAACGTCAGGAGCGTACCCCGAAGGCAAATTATCGATAATCGACGGGCTAACCAAATAGCCGGTGTCGATACAAGTTATCGACAATAATCGTTATAATCGTCTGTGCCGCGCGATTGTTGCCGGTCGCCATTATGGGACGTGCACAGCGTTTTTAAAGTCAACCACCTACGTCGGACCTATCAAATATGACGTTCTAGAGCGATCCCGCTTCTGATATAGTAACAGACGAGCTCATTCTGAACTGGTGCTCCCGACGAGTTTTTGTGTACGCTTATTATTTAAATTATTATTTATTAACCGTAATTGTCGGCGACGATTCGAGGGTTAAGTCCGGCGTTTAGCGTAATTTGGTTCGAGATTTTGGGGGTCATTAGTAATTATTAGTTGTCAAATTCTGGGGTGGTACTTTATAAACATGTTGGAAGCGGCTTATTAAAAAGATACGCGCTATAAATTACTAAGGAAATTCAGCAAGTTCATGAGGTCACGGAACGTTTAACTTCTAGTAATCTTCGCTTAGATAATATGTAAACTATTTTATCGTTTGAGTAAGTGGTACATAGTTATCATAATATTATAATAGATATTATAAACGGTAAAGTTTGTAATGATGGATGGATGTTTGTTAGTCTTTCTCGTAAAAACTACTGAATGGATTTTAATGAAACTTTACAATAATATAGCGTATACATCAGAATAACATAGAGGCTACAATTTATAAAGATATTGTGCGAGTTGTCCAAAATATGAAGATAAGGTAAGTAGGTTTAAGTAGGTAGGAAAAATCTAACATCTGCGTGATAAATTTAATGTCATTAAGTTAGTTGTTAGTTCTTTTCTATGCCACGCTAATATAAACTACTCGAAATGCTAATCCTACGTAGACGAAGTCGCGGGCACCAGTTTGTGTTATATAATAAACAACACTTTTAATATTTAAATTTTAATCACGTTTACATAATTATTAGTAGTCTTTCATACCTACGTTTAATAATTTTAAGTATATACTATATATGAAAGAACCCATACCGTCTATTTCAAATTCAAATTCAAAATAGCTTTATTCATGTAAACCTATTACAGGCATCTAATATTATTATATTAGATAACATTTAATATTTTTCATTGTTTATATTATAATAGTTATAAATGTTAGATGGTGATAACTACATTTGTTAACTTTAAAGTGAAGTTAGGAGGGTTCCAAACGCGCGCAGGTTTAAAAAGAAGCCCACAACAAATTCAGCCGGGGTTTTTTTTTTATCACAAACATACATGCTAAGCTGCTAAGATAATACACCTTTTTTTTTGTTTTTCCGCTGGGAAATGCGTTTATGCATCCCCTCCGGAAGCGGCGCAGTCTTGCCTGCGTCGCTTCCGACGGTATGTGGGTCTCCTGGGCGGCCAGACTGGCGACCAGAATACCCACTAAAACCCAGCGATGCTCCTTCGCGTCGCCTGGTGGCTGGGTCACGGGAACACTTGTGCACTCGACCGCAACCCAGCCATAATACGCCAGTGGACTTAGAAGAATCGGTTGGATGGGCAGATGAATTTTTACTAGTGCTTTAGTTACACCCGACTAATCCGACAAATGTTCATTACCTACATGCGATATTTATTTATTCAGTTAATCCGATAACTGTGAACTAAGATTAATGTTATGAATTCTTATGAGAATGTAATTCATAAACCTCTCGGATATTCTCGCGTTTGCATTCGAACCGATTAATGTATTTTTTCGAGTTATTGTGTTTCTTATTGCACTTCGCATTGTGCTGAGGTAAATGGCGTGAAATTGACGGCCAACGCTGGTATTTGGCTGTTTCTACTTACTTGCATATTATGATCTGAAACTTAAGAAAAAAAGGTACAAGTTCAGTTAACCCTCGTGAACTTGAAACGAATTTCTCGCGAAAGAAGGGTTAAAAATTACGCAGTAAGATTTAAGGTAGTTTTGCGGTCGAGTGCGCGGGTGTTTCCGTGACTCAGCCACCAGGCGACGCGTAGGAGCATCGCTGGGTTTTAGTGGGTATTCTGGTCGCCAGTCTGACCGCCGAGGAGACCCACAACCCCGTCGGAAGCGACGCAGTCTTGCGTTCCGGAGTGAAAAAAAGAAGTAGTTTGTAGTTGGTTCCTTATTTTGTTGTGTAATGTTTGCTGAACGATTTCGAGCAACTTATTTCAAGTAATTAGTAAAACTGATAAAGAAAGCCCTGAATCAAAATGAATGTAATTTGCATAGCTTATTTTGTAATAATCTAAAGTGCGCGATTAACTGTGGTACCAACTTTCTACCTACTTGTACCTTCCCACTTATAGCCGTTAATAATTGTACGTAAAGATTATTACCGCTTGCTATTTGATAGTCTGTGGATAAGTACGTTTGAAGCTCTTAGATTCCTTGTTTCGATGTGAAATCTGTTCTACCCCGGCCTACCAGGAGTAAACCTATATGCGTTTGTCGCAAATGTTTGGATTTAGATCATTGTTCTTACTGTTAACGGCTGGGTGAAAAAATGACAGCTGTGACGGATAATTTCAGCTTCAGTATGACTTTAGGTGACTTTTAGAGTTAACTTAAAATAACTATCATGAACAATACAAAGTCAACCGCGCTTGTACAACAACTTTAAAAACACGGCATTTTTACCGAGCTTTTTCAATCTTTTCTTTTTTTTCTCTACATTACGTCCGTAAACGGTAGTTGTCTCCTCTTTGCAGTGAGAATAGGTCTAAATTGACAGTTTAAATACGAAATAAATATTAAAGTAAGTTTAATATAATTTCTAAATAATCCGATTGAAAGCTAGAATCGGGACGTAGGTACTGTAAGTTTGCTGAAATAATTTTGATTAGAAGGTTTTTCGATGGTAATTATATGAGGTAGGTTGGTTGTAGGTATGTGTTAAACATCGAACTCTAAAAACGATACTGTCGCAACGATCGTCCAGTTTAGATTTCTTGCGATGACCTTCGATTTGTACTATGAGAGAAAAAGTTGTGAAATATTTGGTAAATTTTTATTCGACTGTTACGCGACATTGGGCTGCCTCGTCGATGCTCTTTTACGAGATGATGAAATTATCTTCCTGCGTGGAAGACAATGGGTATTGGAATAGGTCATCCGGGAAGTATACCACGGGTCCTCCGGACGCTACCGCTATAACCGCTGTCCTGGCCAAGCGACAGAGGTAGCTTTCGACTACGCCAAAAATAAATTACTACTATGTTATAACTCTGAAAGTTGCTGTGAAATAAGTTCAAACCAATAAAGTTATCTGTTTAAAAAAAATCAATTTAAAACTGCACTACGTAAAGTTATTTTGAATTTAAACTGTCGTAGATGAAATTCATATTTCAATCATATACGCTTGAAATCACATGTACCTAATATCGTCGAATATGCCCGATCAGTTTCGAACCCATCCGGAGCTCTTATTTATGAGCTGGAAGTCTAAGTTGATTCTTAACGGTTTTGCGTATGAGAGATGATGGTTTGGGCAATTCAATTAAATAATAGGCACATGGTATTTGTATGACGCAGCGCAGATATAAGATTGAGAAAGTTTATAGGAAGGCGGTAAACTTAGGGAAAAATCAATAGAGAGATTACCAGTTTCATAATATCATACATTTTATGATTTCTCGTAATAAAGCGGACCGAAATAAAAAAAAAGTATTGCGTGTGATACCTCAGCCGGCCGGGGCAAAGGCCTATCACACGCATTTAATTGGACCCCCTGAGTCACCATAAAACGAGCAACAATGGTAATTTATTGATCTGACATCGATAATTATTCTATACCGTCTTAATGATGCTATTCCCTGTATAGGTGCTAAGTTAACTGATGGAAATATGTTGGACTTGTTAAATTAGGTAGGTAAGTAACGTACCTACCAAATTGTAGTCGTCCACTTTAATTTTGTAGCTTAAATAAATAGATGTTTATCATAACTTTAATAAGTACTAACCCCAGTTTCTGCAAAGCTGACCTACTAAAATAATTAGCTGTAAACATTTAGTAAATTGGAACGTATCTCCCTAATATTAAAACTCTAATTCGTCCACACTTCCACAGTCAGAATTAGAAGTATTACTACAAACTAAGTAGCTCGAAAATTGAAACCTAAACTGAGAACATAGAGTGCATTTTACTTTGACGCTGTAGTATTTCGATTGTTGATAGCGACTGCACTATTGCGTATGTTAAAGTCTTATACTAACAGGCGATCCGTTAGCTCCATAATATATATATCTACTCACCAAAGCTTAGCTATATAGTTCATCGGGTCAATTGGCTGCTCTGGTTTGGAGACTCTTGTTAAGCCAAATTAAAGTTAAGGTAATTTTTGTTTGATTGTATTCTGCTAGAAACGCTAAAGATTTTTTTTTAAAGCATAATAGCAAAGGAATAAAATGATAGCTATAAACCTTCTTAGAGGTAAACAGTTGAACGCTTAAACTCTTGAAATCTTTTAAGCATTTTATAATTATTGGGTCGATGACCCCGTCCTACCATAACAAAACATTCTTAGAATCACATAACTCATCTACACAAACATAATGACATCCGACACTCAATTGAACGCTTGTTCAGTCAAAACGGCCCATTCATCACAAAACATATGCTAACAAACCGACCGTGCCATTATTCAACTTAACCTTAACACTTTAATAGCCTGGATCGGGAATCGAACCCGCAACGCCTCATTTCATACAACTTCCTCGCTAATCGGCAGACGAGATTGTGCCTTATTGGTTTAAATTAGAATTGTAAATCGCATATCGTTATAGTAAAGAGTTAATTGGCTTCCATAGAATGCAAAAATCGTTTGTGATCAAAGTAATCCAATCTAATGTGGACCTAATTTTGTAATGTACTAAAGTAAAATTTTACAAGGAATAAGCAAATATTGATAAAATTCTTACTTTTGCAACAGTTTTACGGCATCCAGTAATGCTAGTCAAGAGTAACGCAAATTCTAATGATGCAAGCAAAAATTGTTGGTTAGGCGATAACAGGAAATCTCTTGTATACTCCTAAAAAATAGTACAAAATCAAGAGTTATAATTGTAACTTTCATTAAACCAGATTTTAATCAATAGTTAAAAACAAGCAAATTAATTGAATACCTTGTTGAAAAGCACCTCATGTAATAAGCTAAACAATTAATTAGTCTTTTCATAGTAAATCAGACGGGAAAAATATGTGATTAGTTAAGAAAGGAAATATTCCAGTGGGCTATATAAATTACACGGTCAAGTTATTTTAAATAATAACACAAAATATTCTTAAAATTGGCCATGCGATCACTAGCTACCGTATCAACGGACCTCCTTCACTTTATTGTTTCCAAAATTTTACGGCCACCACTAAATCATTTTATTCTGCGAAGAACGAAAACTTCGCGATCCGGGACCGTGAATTTTTAAATATCCTTTGATGATGTTTATTCATGTTCTGAGAACAAAAATTACCATTAAATTTGTCCAAACTGCTATATCACTGTTTCTTGCGGCGTTAAAATATTAGGCTGTATGTAAATAACAGAAACAAAACCCGAGGCGGTGATATTAATAATGCGAAAAAAAAAAAGAAAACTTATTCAAAAATCGAAGCGGGAAACATCGATAGACAATAATGGAGAGAAACAAAGAGGTAAAAAAGCGGGAAGAAACCTGTCGACGCCATGTTGTGTGGCACTCGGCCTTCACGCCTCGACCGCCGAAGATAATCTTTGAAAAAAAGAACCGAACAGGAGGCGCTCGGCTGAAATATAAAAGCCTTTTCGCGCGTTGACTTCACGGAAATTGCCGTTCTTGCGGCTACTGAATAAGGATTACAATCGCTTAGAGAGTCCAACGCGTCATGTTTCCTTTCTGTAACGTCGTTGGTGAAAGAAAGAGCATCGTCACCGTGCGCCTGCGTCTTCGCTGATGACCTGTCAATTCCGCCTTGTACGCTGTGCGCCGGGCTGGAGAAAAAAGTGACATTAGACTTGGCCATCTATTATTTTGACTTTAAGTGGGGAGATGGAGTTGAGATTGATCGTGTTTGGCTCGGCCCTTTTAATTATATCGCATTCAGGTTTTGTGTTTGGAGTTTCTACTGTGCGGTTGATGCTACCTAATTTATATGCTCTTGTAGGTGAAGTTACTTTAGTTCATTAATCTTCTGTGCACCGGGCTTTGTGTTGGCGCCTTTTTTTCTTTCGCCTTACCTATTAGATAGCTTTGATATAAGAATCGTTCCTGTTTTAGTACACGGTATCTTAATTTGGTAAAACATTTGAACTTAACTATATCGTGATCAACCCATTACCGGCTCAGTACAGAGCACGGGTCTCCTTTCAATGTGAGAAGGGTTTTGGCCATAGTCCACCACGCTGGCCATGCGCGGATTGGCAGACTTCACACGCCTTTGAGAACATTGTGGAGAACTCTCAGGCGTGCAGGTTTCCTCACGATGTTTTCCTTCACCGTTAAAGCAAGTGATATTTTAATTTTATAAAAACGCACATAACTCCGAAAAATTAGAGCTGCCCGGATTCGAACCGCCGACCTCTGATTAGGAGGCTGACGCCCTAACCACTAGGCTATCACCGATTCCGAACTTACCTATATAAAACCTATATAATATATTTATGTATTATAGATTTCTGTTTGTCATTACAACTAAGTACCTAATACAAGATGCAAAATACGAATGTTACAGTAGGTTCAAATAGGTGGGTTTGGAATCCTTATTTTTAATGTGTGCTGTTTTAAGCAGTAGTTAAAGAAGCTTCTGTCAAAAGGTGGCATAATAACTGAACGGGAAAGCATATGCATAATCCATCAGTTTTTTTTAAATATTATACCCTACAAGATAGCCCTTGACGGCAATCTTGATGGTAAGTGATGCTGCAGTAGCGAGCGAACCTGTTAGCGGTATGGTAAGCCCATACTCCTAATTTGTATCTACGCGACATCGGAACGCTAAATCGCTTAGCGATACGTCTTTGTCGGTAGGGTGGTGACTATTAGAGCCGAAGCCTTGAATCGAACCCAGGACCTCCGAGTTATAATGCGACAGCGCACGCGCAGCGCCGCGGAGGTCGTCAAGGTTCGGTTTATTACCCGGCTAAGGCTGCGTACCTGTCGGTCGGTGGCCTACCGTACATT
The DNA here is from genome assembly GCA_928268935.1 of Lasiommata megera. Classification (NCBI taxonomy): domain Eukaryota; kingdom Metazoa; phylum Arthropoda; class Insecta; order Lepidoptera; family Nymphalidae; genus Lasiommata; species Lasiommata megera. Next base: position 10,355,746 of record OV743319.1, on the reverse strand, counting down.
GCTGATTCGGCACGCAGCGCGTGCCTCGTCCCGTCTCATTGTACGATTACGTATGCCCACTACTCCACAATACACCCATCGCACTTGACGACTTCTCCTGGTTATTTTGACACCATTGATGAATTTCGTAAGCAGGCCGAGACCAAACTTTTCGGAGTTACGTACGCACGAAGACCTACCTATTGTAGAACCCAAATTCGCAATAAAATTAATTGATTGATTTCAAATTTAATCAAGTAGTTTCAAACAATAAACAGCAAGTATAATTTGCTATATTCCGCCGACAACCGGGAGATGTTGACTTCACAAGCGAGAAAAGTAAAAATACTTTTCTCGCTTGTGAAGTCAACATCTCCTGAGGATGATCCGGTGTCGGGTCGAAACGTGCGTAGAGGTTCTAGTGGAAGATTTTGTGTGGTGTTATATTATACAAATCTCCCGGTTGTCGGCGGAATATAGCAAACTATACTTGCTGTTTATTGTTTATCATGGACTTCCGCAAAGTAACGCCTGCTTCTATTCATTATTTCAAGTAGTTAATTCAAAGGTGCTGTAACGGTGTAGAATAGCATAGTGAGGGTGCCTGCATACCTGTGAGTTCTCCATAATGTCTTCCATTCAGGACTGTTTTTTTTATCCACTACAAGATAGCCCATGACGGCACTCTCACCTGGTGTAAGTGATGATTCGTCTATGATGGTAACGGGCTAAACTGTTAGGAGTATGGTAAACCCATACACCTAATGGGATTCTACGCGACATCGTTCCGGAACGCTACATCGCTTTGCGACACGTCTTTGTCGGTAGGGTCGTAACACGTCTCAGATATTTACAAGCTTGCCAACATACAAAATATCGAATAGGTAGGTACAGGCAAGATGTGTGAACCTTGTCAATAGTCATTAGTAACAAGCGTGTTCTGGGCGACCTCTTGGACACCGTTTCATTTATTCCGCGATTACGTTCATTTGCACTTTTTGCGCTCATCTACTTGAATATTCTTGGATCTTGATGTGCGATTTCTTAATACACGTAATTATCGATTACGTAACCATCTGTAAAGGCTTTTTCTGTAGATTACTGGTTAGCTATGTGGTAATAACGCAGTAATTATGCTTAAGTACACTTTGTCATATTATCATGTTGATGGATACGTTCCTAGGAATCCAATATATTATGTAGGTATATGGAATATATGATAACAAAAAACTTATTAAAAGTAATTTTTTTTTTTCGGACTGACTATTAACTGTGCTAACCCTATTGGTTGCGACAGCGTAACCGGGCTGTTTGGCGAGCTTCGGAAAGAAGCTCTGCCAGAAGAAATTTTGAGTCCTAGGGCTCGAAGAAACTAATAAGGGAACGTCTGCCTACGGGCGCCTCCTGTGAGGCCGAACGTCGGCTTAGGCGACGTTTGGGATAACGGGGGGGGTCGGACGGTGATCGGTCCGTACGTCTCCGAGGCAGTGGATGGAGTCCACGTCCGGATTACGTAAGATAGTGGGGACCTCATCTTTGCCGGCGAAGACAGTGTGCAGCGTATGATTGTATGGTAGTTGGTCAAGTATGTTGTCAGTAGTCATCTGATAGTCAGGGTCATGAAGGATATGTTTAGGTCTCCTCTTTCGGAGAGGAGCGCTTAGGTCGGGGGAGTAAAAAGAAGCTGCAAAGCCGTATATAAGCAAACCCGTCTCTACTTCATCTCCTGGAGATTCCGAATCTAGTCTTTTGTTCATCCATACAGTTAACTATTAACACGAAAGATATCATCTTTATGATCAACCCATTACCAGCTCACTACAGAGCTCGGGTCTCCTCTCAATATGAGAAGGGTTTGGCCATAGTCCACCACGCTGGCCATGTGCGGATTGGCAGACTTCACACGCCTTTGAGAACATTATGGAGTAGGTACTCTCAGGCGTGCAGGTTTCCTCACGATGTTTTCCTTCACCGTTCTAGCAAGTGATATTTTAATTGTTTAAAAACGCACATAACTCCGAAAAGTTAGAGGTGCCCGTATTCGAACCGCCGACCTCTGATTAGGAGGCTGACGCCCTAACCACTAGGCTATCACCGCTTTTAATAAGAAGAAAGATATAGCTAAATGCTATTTTATAGTCAAGAATATATCCCAGTACGAGAGTGCAATGTACTATCGTATAATATCTGCCAGTATGGCATTATGTTGGAACTTAAAATAAATAAAACCACTGTACATCTACCTTCCTGCCTACGCACGCGGCCAATCTCGCCGGTCACGATTTGCGGCCATTTTACTGTTGCTGTTACATCTATGTATAAAATGAAGCTACGTATTTATGTGTCTTATATCTATATCAGTGATTCTCAACCACTGTGCCGCGGCATTTTTGTGTGCCGCCTAATTTCAAAAGTGTGTCGCCAAATTTTGCAAATATATAATAATTAATAATTAATCCCTTAATAATCGTTTAGTTATTATTGTAGTATATATTAGTTTATTTCGTATATTTAGTAGTGTGTTGTAGTAAGTAATTAATTTTTATCTTTTTCTTTGTGTGCCGCCAAATTTTGAAATCGTTAAATATGTGCCGCAACAAAAAAAAGTTGAGAATCACTGATCTATATTATATATTGTATCTTATATATAAAATTCTCGTGTCACAATGTTCGTTCCCATACTCCTCCGAAACGGCTGGACCGATTCTTATGAAATTTGCATTCATTTTCAGTAAGTCTCAGAATCAGCTACTATCTAGTTTTCAAACCCGTAAGTGATAAGGGGTCCACCCCTTATTTTTTTCTTTTTTGTAAGAAAAACTATTAAGTTACTAAAATGAATGCACCTGAACACAAACCACAGATTGCAATATTTTATATTTGAATTACGTAAGCATTCGACATAGTTATGTTTAGTATATGGTTTTAGTATAAAATACGTAAGTCTAATGTTTATAACATACATTTATTAAAGACGAACCATTCGCATGTAATATTTAGAACTGCCTATAGTCTCACACCTTTGTCTTACCTCAGAGGTCTTCTAACATGACGACCTTCTGTACCTTAATGAAATATAGATTAAAATTTAGCAGACTTATGAACTATAATATGCTACCCTAACTATTCGTACTCAGTATCCAAATTTCGCATTATTCAAAACATTTCCATATTTTGATTACGGTTAGGTATCGCTAATAAGCATTTAAAATCATTATGACGTATATTAACTTTTGATTTTAGTAATAGTTAAAAGAAAATTTTTTTTTTTTTAATTGTTACCGAAAATAATTCAATACTGAATTACCGGTTTAGGCACGAAAGCAGCCATTAAACCTGCGTTGAATATTCTTCCATACCTAGCACATCCTCAATATAACGTTCAGGTGATATGTTTTGGAGGGCATTTTCAATAATCTATACTCTATGCCACGCGCTTTACGGGCTATTGCAAATAAAAGGGACGCCATCAATAATCGAAGCGAGATAGCAATATGACAATGAGCAGAATTTTATTCTAATGCGGAATATGCTTAATTCAACCATATACAGCCTATAGGTGTAATGGAGTTCAGTTTTGGTCTGGTGGGAGGCTTCTGCCGTGGCTAGTTACCACCCTACCGACAAAGACGTGTTGCCAAGCGATTTAGCGTTCCGGCATGATGTTGCGTAGAAACCAATTAGGAGTGTGGGTTTACCCTACCCCTAACAGGTTAGCCCGCTTCCATCCTAGACTGCATCATCACTTACCATCAGGTGAGATTGCCGTCAAGGGCTAAAATAAAAAGTTCGACATTAGAGCAAAGTGTAATGTGGAACTTTACGAATAAAGAACTGTCGAGCGATTATGGTGTGATTTTTTTTTAAACGTGTCAGTATTGGAGTGCTTGGACATGACAGATACAGGATCCTGGTACTCATAATGATGGGCAAAGTAGCGGGAAAGAGGCAGATCGGTCGCAAGAGGATGCCTTGGTCACGAAATATCCGGGAGTGAACTGGTATCAAGAGTGCCGCCCAGCTTTTCAGCCTCGCGAGTGACAAGGCAAAATGTGCCATTCTGTCTGCCAACCTTCACTAGTTTGAGAGGCACCTAAAGAAGAAGTATTGGAGTCTTCCGTAGAATATTATCTATAATATCAATAAGTTCAAAGTTTTTATAAAACGAAAGCTTGTAGAAAAATCATATTACGATATTAAGGATTATATATAAACGATAAAAAAGCTTGGGTGTGAATTGCTCTATCTCCATGGGTACTATAATTTATTGTTCATTATGTGAGATGGTGATAACAGCAAAAAAAAAAACCGGCTAAGTTTGTTGTGGGCTTCTTCTTAGACAGGGGCGCGTTTGGAACCCTCATAGCTTTAGCTTTAAGTTTACGAATATAGTTATCACTATGAAATAACTACTATGTAAATTATTGACGCGTCAAAAGTGCCTTTTTAAGGACTATTTGAATAAAGATTATTTTGAATTTGAATTTATTGTCTATGGTTTACCTACTGTTACAGCCGACTCTACTAGATTACCTACTATTATATAGTAATAAACTAAGTGTTCGGTACATTCTAAAAGGACTATCTAACAAAAGGACGTACAAAATAAATAAAGCCACCGCACACGCACGCGAACAATCTCTACGGTCACGATTTGTGGTCACGGAGCTTTGTTACGATACGGTTAGGTATCTACCTCTATATTTCCAACCTATTGTAAAGACGAAGTATTCGTTTGTTTAATATTAATCTAGAAAACCATTACGAAACACTAAGAAATCTATAAGGAAGCTTTTATATTCATAAGGAAAATATTTTATATTTCGTAAGGATTGTTTTTTACAAATAATTTGTTAAGTGAGTTAAGAGAAAAAGGGCTGCCGAAATGCTTTATTCCCTTGTGCTGATTTAATGGTAGGACTCTGTAATTGAATAGGTATTTTAACGGCCTCCGTGGCGCAGCTGGAGCAAAGTTGGAGGTCCTGGGTTTGATTCCCAGCTCGAGTCTGGTCTGGCCGTGGCAATTTACCACCTTAATGACAAAGATGTGTCGCCATGCGATCTACAGTTTCGGCACGATGTCGCGTAGAAACCAATTAGGAATTAGGGTTTACCATACCCCTAACAGGTAAGCCCGCTACCATCCTAGACTATATCATCACTTACCCTCAGTTGAGATAGCCGTCAAGGGCTTACTTGTAATGTATGAAACCGTTTCACTCAATTTAGGTGCCACCCGAGGTTTAGTGACTGTGGAAACATTTTAAAAACGCATAAAATCAAATGCCAATCACTTTAAGCTATTCGCTAAAGCCATTTATCAAGCTTAGCTCTTTTAGCATAAAGTTTCACATGACGGCTTGGTAATGAGTCCCGTAGACACGCGAGGTATGATCGATGACTGACAAGGCTTGACTTGGTATGGATACCTAACTTACTGGTCTGGATAGCTTCTTACCGTATAATACAATGTGCAACAAGCTACATATGCATATACCTGGCAGGCGTTTCTTTGTTTTTCATTTAATCTATTAGTTTTCAGACTTTTGTTCTTAACGGATATGCCAGCCAGTACCATCATCTCCTTATTAAATATAACAAACTAATAACAAAATAAACATATCTTTATTTTTATTTATTTGGGACAGTCATCAATTGTATATTAAATACTAGTACCAAGATAAACTAACACATAATAACTATAAATAAAAATGTCAATAACAATGGCGTGACAAAATATTTAAGAAAAAGATTAGCAATATAAATAATAGGTAAAGTAAAATTAAAATTAAAACAAGTGAAAAAAAATTTAAAAACGATGGTAACAAAAGTTCAATAACACACGAAATAACAGCTTGTCATTAAAATTCGGGCCTTAATTTTAAAATGTCACACAGAGCAAATATTATGTCTACTTCGGCAAACATCTTATTGTAGGTGTCCATCAATCGACTTAAGGGTGAACGGGCTCCCGCGTTGGTTTTACAGAATTTGACCGAAAACCTTATAAAAATAAAATTATGAAGGTAAAATACGCAATCTACTTACACAGAAATATCTCAACAACACCAACAGTGCCCGGTAAAACCGACTGTTGTTTCTGTGGTACTGAAAATACCAAAAATAATGTAGTACATTATATTACTTATTAAAAAAAATAGATCTAAAACCTTCTGCTGTCATAATCAGGCGTTACTTTGTGGAAGGATTCAAAAAAGTCTAGTCTACTATTTATGATTCGAATTTCATCATCGTCATGATCAACCCAGACCCTGCTCATTACAGAGCACGAGTCTCCTCTCAATATGAGAAGGGCTTGGCCATAGTCCACCATGCTGGCACGGCTTCACACGCCTTTGAGAACATTATGGAGAACTCTCAGTTTCCTCACGATGTTTTCCTTCACTGTTGAAGCAAGTGATATTTTGATTGCTTAAAAATGCACATAACTCCGAAAAGTTAGAGGTGCATACCCAGGTTCGAACCTCCGACCTCTAATTAGGAGCCCCACGTCCTAACCACTACGCTATCACAGCTTAGGCTGATTATGATTCGAATTTACCATTAAGTTAAGTAATAATTTAGGTCGTCCTCCACTAACAAAGAGTCTCGTTAACATTATTCAATAACATCAAAAATGATGCACACCCGGAGGTCAAGACTAGCGACCTGGGCGCCATAAAGCTTCTTAATTTCCAAATAAACAAAGAAAACCCCATAAATAACGGTAGAAGCGTACGTAAAAGTAATATGTCAGCGTCCCCGCGGTCATTAGAGACGCCATGTTTGATCTAACACAATACAATGCGCAGGCGCATCCATGGCGTTAGTGTTAGGGTGACCAAGCTAGAAACTTGTGACTGGTTGTTCTTACACCACTTTTAGGAATATGCGAAATGATAAAAATCGTGCTTACCTACCATTCCTTCATAATTGATTAAATAGCTAGGTAAAATAACCATAGCTTTTAGATAACAGGTAGGTAATAGCGAGCGTTCCCGTGACCCACGTTCCAGTCATCAGGCAACGCGAGCAAATCATAATCATCGCTGGGATTCAATAGATATTCTGGTCGTCAATCTGGCCGTCGGGAACCCCACATGAATGTAAAAGCATTTCCCAGCGTCAAAAAATAAAAGGTAATAGGTAGGTAACTATAAACTATAATAGGGCATTGCAATCGGTTTTTTTTACACTATCATGGGTACTACCTAGATACCAGGCCGATTATAACACGGAGTTTCACATTGGTATCAACAATGGTTTCACAGGTATCAACTAAGAACAAGTTTATTTAAATGGGCATGTTTTGAGCTTGTAGGTCAATTAGGGGCACTGCAGGAGATGTATTCAAAATTCATATATTAATATTTATTAATTATTTATTCTATAACATACCTACCTATTTGTTTATAAACAGATGCAGCCTAGGTAGCCTGTAGGTACTGGTCTGACCAAACTATAATAGTAAAAGGTTTAAGTAAAATAATACAGGAGTGTCCTAGTAAGTTCGAATATCTAGCTACTATAACAGTAGACAAATTAGTAGGCTATCCATCAGATAGCTGTGAAAAATCGGTGTTAAATTATTTTTTTATACGCCGCAGCGAATTCTACGACCTCGAACATGATCCGTGTAACGAGCAAGGAGGTAGGTATGCCTAGAGCGAACTAGGAATCTGTACCACTGTACCACACTTGCCTTATACATTATAAGTATTTACTGACCCACAGCTGGGCACTTGGGCTTGGGGCTTGATGTACACAAAATCTAGAGATTTACGCACTTAACTGTTTAATTTAATTCTGTTTTTACCTTGGCTTAAGGTTCATCGATGACATGTCATGGTTCATTCATGTCTCTACCGTTTTATTATATCTTAAACAACGAAATTCTTACATCAGCGCGTATTACATCTACCCCCAATCGGTTTCTTTTTGACATCGTACCGGTACGCTAAAACGATTAGCGGTATGACTAGCCGCAGTTGCAGCCTTCCATCAGACTAGACGCGAGCCGGGTGTCGAATCCAGGACCTCTAACTTTATATAACTAGTTAAAGATTTTTTTTTAGTTTCAAGTAATGGGGGAAGCGCCTTCTTTTTCATTTCACGTACCTATCTACAGGTATGATTTTCATCTTACCAGCGGATTTGGCATATATACGTATTTATGGGTAGGGTCTGAGGTGTTCGTTAAGAAAAGTCTGAACTAGTTCGTGTCATTTAAATTTGATGACTATAAATTCAAATTCAAATAATGTTTATTCAAATAGTCCTTTAAAGGCACTTTTGACGCGTCAATAATTTACATAGTAGTGATTTGATGGTGATAACTACATTCGTAAACTTAAAACTAAAGCTATGAGGGTTCCAAACGTGCCCGTGTGTCTAAGAAGAAGCCCACAACAAACTTTTTTTTTGTTATCACCAATATACTCGTAGTTAAGAACAGCTACAGGTACGGTAGACAACTACCTGTCTACTGCATCTATCTATGATCTAAGCACGGAATTGCCTTTTTCAGTTTAGTAACTACTTATTTATACTCACATAATAAGCAACAACTAAACTCATCACGTCTCGGCACAAAAGTTTTATAACAGTGAAAAAAATATCTAAACGAAAATTCATAGTCATCGCATCCCACGTCCGACGCAGAGGCGCCGCGAATCAAAAGTCCGTAAAAACTCGACTCATGCTACCAAGCTGTTTAATTGTATCTACCCTCCCATTGCTACCTGGGGAAGTCACGTTCACGTCTGCCTTTGTGATGCCGCCAGTCTTATTTGACCCTCGACCTTCTCGGTGGATTTGTAAAAACGCCACTAAGCCTGTACTCTCTAGTAGGTAGGTGTTTACATACATACTACATACTATGTAGTCAATATTTTTATGTGTATAAATAAGTATCCTTATATCCTACTAATATTATAAACGCGTAAGTTTTGTATATATTTATGTATGTTTCACGTAAAAAGTACTGAACGGATTTTTGTGAAATTTTATAATAATATAGCTTATAACATCAGAATAACACATAGGCTACAATTTATAAAGATATTGTGTGAATTATCCAAAATTTGACCATAAGTGTCAAGTAGGTAGGAATCTTATATTTGCGTGATATAATTTTAATATCGTCATGTTAGTTCTATTCTCCGCCAAGTTTATATAAGCCACTCGAAATACTAATCCTGCGAAGACGAAGTCGGGGGCATCAGCTAGTAATCTATACGGCACTCTGTCGTCTAGGAGACCCCTAAAGGCTGGCGTACCCCAGGGTTCAGTTCTAGCGCCCTACCTCTATACGCTGTACACGAGCGATATACCCAAGAGCCCTTATGTAGAGCTAGCCCAGTACGCGGACGACACTGCTCTTTACACGACCAGTCGTTCGCTACCGTACATAGTAGCCCGCCTTCAGAAAGCGATCAAGCGCTTAGGCGCTTGGTTCCGCCAATGGAGGATAGAAGCTAACCCGGAAAAGAGCAAAGCGCTTCTTTTTACCGGACTTAACCGCCCTGACCCCAGATACAAAAAGGACCTTATATTATTTAATCGTGTGATTCCATGGGAACGCACTGTCAAATATCTAGGTGTAACCTTTGATAGTCGCCTGTCCTTTTCGCCGCACATACGTAGAGTCAGTCAGAAAGCCCGTTATGTTCTTAACAGACTCTACTTCATGATTAATAAACGCAGTAGGCTACCTCTCCGTCACAAAGTGACATTATATAAAACTTGTATCCGCCCAATCATGTCTTACGCGAGCGCCGCTATAGCGCTTCGTCCCACGTATAAAACCTTTCAAACGATTCAGAATCGTTTCATGCGCACGGCAACCGGCTGTCCCTGGTATGTGCGTAACGTAGATCTGCACAGAGACCTAGAACTTGACACTATCGCTCAGCACTTTAAGAAACTCTCGAAAATCTATTTCGAGAAATCAATCCGACACCCCAACCCTCTCGTAGTTGCGGCTTCTTTTTACTCCCCCGACCTAAGCGCTCCTCTCCGAAAGAGGAGACCTAAACATATCCTTCATGACCCTGACGATCAGATGACTACTGACAACACACTCGTACCACCTACCACACAATCATACGCTACACACCGTCTTCGCCGGCGAAGACGAGGTCCCCGCTATCTTACGTCATCCGGACGTGGGCTCCATCCACGGCCTCGGAGACGTACGGACCACTCACCGTCCGACCCCCCCGTTATCCCAAACGTCGCCTAAGCCGAGGTTCGGCCTCAAAGGAGGCGCCCTTAGGCAGTCGTTCCCATAGTTTCTTCGAGCCCTAGGGCTCAAAATTTCTTCTGGCAGAGCTTCTTTCCAAAGCTCGCCAAACAGCCCGGTTACGCTGTGGCAACCAATAGGGTTTGTACAGCTAATAGACAGTCCGAAAAAAAAAAAAAAAAAAAAAAAAAAAAAAAAAAAAAAAAGTAATCTATAAAGCCTCATGCTAATACGTCACTTATATCTAATTATTTTACTCGGTGAATTAATAAAAACGCCAAACAACAGATCAATACTTACCAGGTTGGGGAGGTGTTTGGATTCTATGTTATATTTATGTCAATAAATAGGTATCCTTATATATCTATACGAGGGGGATCTATGTGTTTTCTCGGTGAATTTGTAAAAACGTCAACACGCCGATACTTTCTTTACTTTAGTTACTATGTTATATTTATGTAAATAAAAAGGTATCCTCATTTGTACGTAAGGGACCTAGTTGTCCTGTTTTTACCAACTATGTGTATATAGGTAAGTTCAGAATTACGGTTAACATAAATAATTACCTTTAAACAATTAATACAAACTCTGGGCATAGGTAGATATATAGGAGAACCTACCTATACGGAGTTTCCATGAAATCAAATCAAAATACCTTTATTCATGCAATAATCTATAAAGTGTTCATATACCTGTAATATATTTTTCATTATTTTAATTTATGAGCTGATGTCGATACTAAAGCTAAGAGATGAAATATTGTAATATACTCGTATATGAAATATTGTTATATATAACATGAAATATATTTGTTACATAATGGCTTAGAAATCGAAACCTTAACGTATTGAGTTCAAAAAGTAATAATCCTAATCCCTCATTTTATTATCAGCTATAGTTTTGGAACTTAGCTTAATTGGCAAAATTTGTATGTTCTCTAGGTATAAGTAGATAAAATCAACCGGAACCGAAAAAACCCGAAACGAGAAAAGTGTTTTTTATTTTTTATTTTAGTAAAATATTTTTTTTATTTGAAGGGTGCGATTATATCCATGTAATAGGCATTTATTTCTAAGAGCTTAGTTCTTGTAAACTTCGTCAAGTAGATAAAATCAGCCTTAAACCGAGGTTTTCGTAATTTGAGAGAAAAGTGTTTTTATTTTTTTAGTTAAAATAGTTTTGATTGAAGGTTGCGATTATACGTAATAAGCATTTATTTTTAAGAGCTTAGTTCTTGTACCTATATTAATTATCTACTAAGGTGCGATAAGCGCATTATGATTTATAAGCAACAACGCTTTGACTTTTTACAACCCATTTATAGTTTTTCTGTTGCATGAAGTTTTCATCTAAACAGTTTTTTATCTATGCTGTTATAGAAGAAGCTTAAATAGGTACATCATCATCATCATGATCAACCCCTTCTCGGCTCACTACAGAGCTCAGGTCTCATCTCAATATGAGAAGGATTTGGCCATAGTCCACCACGCTGGCCATTTGCGGATTGGCAGACTAAACACGCCTTTAAGAACATTATGGAGAACTCTCAGGCATACAGGTTTCCTCACGATGTTTTCCTTCACCGTTGAAGCAAGTGATATTTTAATTGCTTAAAAACGCACATTATTCCGAAAAGAGATCAAATCCCCGATCTTCGATTAGGAGGTTGACACCCTAACCACTAGGCTATCATAGCTTACATAGCTACATATACCTGCGATTTTATTCGTCGCATGACTGCTTGTCTAAATTTGGGATACCAAGGCTAAAATATAATATTCGTATAGACGAGTCAACCGTAACTTTCGACGCGTAACAATCAGAGGGGTACAATAAAGGACCCTCTGAAAAATCCGCTTGGATTTCCCACAGACGAGGCGAAATGACATTTCAAAATCGGCTCAAACCTATACAGAGGCTGTTTTACATATACGGACGTTCCTCACGCACGTTCCTGGCGCAACGTCGATAAAAGAGGGCGTGGCCGTCGCCACCGCAGCCACCAATCGCGATCCGCGTACCGACGTCTGCGTACGTCGCCCTTTCATGTGTGCCGAAACGCCGTGCCGGTGTGCGTGCCCCCGTACTATACATGGGCGTCCAACCCGGCATAAGTATACGCCGGTAGCCGGCCTCACAAAGGTTCCCATATCTTTTATGTTCTAAGATTCTTATCTGGCGGTTTCTTATTTTACGTTTAAGATGGTGGTCTCGAATTAACGGCCTGCCCCATAAACACGCTATAACAAACTTTAATATGCCCGTAATACGAAATAATCTGTGATTTTTATAGCTTTTACCCCGCTAATAGGTTGTTACAGATCCTTAGATAGAGCGACGTAAGTTTTTTTCGGAAATTCTTTCCACTTTTTTGATTGAATTGTTAATCGGTTCTAATTGTTGATTAACATTACAGATAAGGTTGTTATTAGAGCTTATGACGTAAAGCTTGCGATCGCATTACTCATGAGCTTTGCATAAACATGAGGCTTCTCGAAATAGGTAGAGCAGTTTCATGAATCCATCGAAATTAAAAGTTTATTTCATGCAGGAAAGATTACTAATAAAGATAAATACCTTAAGAGAATCCTCTTGATTAGTAGGTAGTGGAATATCTCTAATCTCTATTGCCAATCAAAAAAGTGCTTTTTTGAAATTGTTTTAGCCCCACGGCAATTCTATGCGGGGGAAGTCGCAGAACAAGAAGAATGTCTTGTAAAAGGAAGCTAAATCTAGACTGGTATATTTGTTTCGTTGTATCTACCTAAGTTTTGAAACAGGTATTAAGTTAACTTAAAACCCAGTGCCAAGAGTCCAGCTTAAGGTAGCCCTTTTCTTATATCTATACAAATGAAATAAAGAAAATATCATCATCATCATGATCAACCTATTCTCGGCTCACTACAGAGAACGGGTCTCCTCACAATTTGAGAAGGGTTTGGCCATAGTCCACCACGCTGGCGATGTGCGGATTGGTAGACTTCACACGCCTTTGAGAACATTATGGAGAACTCTCAGGCGTGCAGGTTTCCTCACGATGTTTTGCTTCACCGTTGAAGCAAATGATATTTTAATTTTTTTAAACGCACATAACTCCGAAAAGTTAGAGGTGCTTGCCCGGATTTGAACCGCCGACCTCTGATTAGGAGGCTGACGCCCTAACCACTAGGCTATCACCGCTTCCTTAAACTCTATACAAATACGACAAATGACAACCACGTGACTGGGTGTTTTACAACCATTTATTTTAATTTCAAATTAAAGAAGCCACGAAATTCAGTTTAAATATAAAAGGGAGGCCCTCCTCGAACACAATAAAAGGCAGTTTTACCGCCAAAATTCGATTAGGGAGGAGGGATGGGACAAAAGAACTCGTTTATTTGGGGGCGGTTTAAAATTGATTTCAGGATTGGGTGTGCATTCATGTTTTGGGTACTCACCTATTTGACGGTTACTGAAATGTACGGAAAATTCAATCAGATGAAACAGCCTAAGTAATATTCCTTCGTAACTTGTCCTAATATAGGTTCATATCCTATATTCCTATATCCAAAGTTACCCGTAAGGGGGTAAAATAGATGTATGAAGTTTGTATGAAAGTCCTATGTTTTTTAATTTAGATACACGAAAATAGGCAATTCAACATTTGTCTGTACCTTCCTTTCTGAAGCAGGGCACGGGTAACCTCAATCGCAAGGGAATTCAGCAATTCTACGCAGACGAAGTCGCGGGCAACAGCTAGTATATTATAAATGCGAAAGTGTAGATGTTTGTCACTCAATCACGCGAAAACTGCTGAACGGATTTGAATGAAATTTGGAATGCATGTAGCCTTTGACATGGAAAAGAACATCGGCTACCTTTTATCCCGATTCCTTAAATAGTTCCCGAGGGAAAATTGAAAACTGTTTATGTGCTAAGAAGCGGGCAGAAGCCGTTTCCTACGTTCCTCGTATATCGATCTCTCAAATAGTTCCCTGGGAAGATTAAATTTGTAACGACCCAACTCTGAAGTCCACGCAGACGATGTCGCGGGCAGAAGCTTACTAGCTTACTAGAAGGCTAAGTAATGGTCCCTTGTAAGCTCTTAGTTCACATAAGCTATAAACCAATATGACCACTTACCTATAAGATGGTTGCATTGTAATTTGTAATAATATTTGCATTGATTCTTTGTGACAGTAAATGCGTATTACAATCATCGTCATCATCATGATTAACCCATTACCGGCTCACTACAGGGCATGGGTATCCTCTCAATATGAGAAGGGTTTGGCCATAGTCCACCACGCTGGCCACGTGCGGATTGGCAGACTTCACACGCCTTTGAGAACATTATGGAGAACTCTCAGGCGTGCAGTTTTCCTTCACCGTTGAAGCAAGTGATATTTTAATTGTTTAAAAACGCACTCTTATGAAGAGGTGTAGCTAGATGTCATAGAAAATAAGCTGTAGGTAGAGAACGTTCTACACTGTCTGTCTGTCGGTTAATCTGTTAGCACATTGTTGTCGCGGTGTTGTTTTGTCGATCTCAATAATATTTTGTGGTGTTAATGTTGCATATTTCCTCGGAATCCTTACAGTGCGAGACCAACTTGCATTTAGCCTGTTCCTACCTCAATTAACTCTAAATCTCTAGTCTCACATATCAAGCGCATAAATCAAGTTCAAAATTTATGTTTGTTGCTATATTTTTATTTTCTTGTCCTCATTTTTTATTAGTTCATTGATGAAGATTCTCAGTGGTTACCAGTTTGTGAGTAAATTAAAAGTCTCTCGTATGTAGGAGAGTAGGTTTTCTTAGCCGTCCCTGCTGTGGTACATGAGTTAACCTGCTTCTTTTAACCCACCAAGGCATAATTTTTTCGCCAAGGGTTGTCTGGAAGAGATTGCTTAAGCAATAAGACCGCCTTTGCATACTCATGTGTTAAGGGTTCTGTGTTGTTTTTTCTTTAAAATTTGTGTGCAATAAAGAGTATTTATCTTATCTTATCTTATTATATTAGAGCAGCTTATTAATAATAATCCTTTATTTTCCAGAATGTATGTACATTAAAGCTGTGATAGCTTAGTGGTTAGGACGTCCGCCTCCTAATCAGAGGTCGGGATTCGAACCCGGGCACGCACCTTTTCGGAGTCATGTGCGTTTTTAAGCAATTAAAATATCACTGTGAATGAAAATATCGTGAGGAAACCTGCACGCCTGAGAGTTCTAATGTTTTCAATGGCGTGTGAAGTCTGCCAATCCGCACATGGCCAGCGTGGTGGACTATGGCCAGCCCTTCTCATATGAGAGGAGGCCCGTGCTCTGTAGTGAGCCGGCAATGATCATGATGATGATGATTGAATAAAAGAACTGATACTGAAACGTCCAGGTAACGCAGCAATCTTCCTCCAACTGATTGAGAACGGCACAATGGTTAATTGACAAGAAAGTACTAGACTGTCATCACGTCCGACCCCCTCGTTATTCCAAACGTCGTCTAAGCTGAGGCGCCCTTAGGCAGACGTTCCCTTAATTTCTTCGAGCCCTTGGGCTCAAAATTTCTTCTGGCAGAGCTTCTTTCCGAAGCTCGCCAAACAGCCCGGTTACGCTGTAGCAACCAATAGGGTTAGCACAGCTAATAGACAGTCCGAATAAAAAACTAGACTGTCACTTGTGAATGTAGATCTTTTAGTTTTAAATAGAGATGATTATCGCTCTCGTTACGAATGAGCGTTGTTCCGAACAATGATGATTCGTGATGACGCTCTTCCTACCGCTAGGGGCGCTGTCAGTGACTCCAGCGATCAGGCATTCTGGCCAATCAGCGAGCACCGCTGATGGAACCATAGTAAACATGAGTCAACTTAGTAATATCGATTGACAAAATTGTGCAACCATAGTTTGAATACTGAACACATATATTGAAAATATTGACGACCTCCGTGGCGCAGCGCGCGCGATGTCACATTATAAAGTTGGAGGTCCTGGGTTCGATTCCTGGCTCGAGTCTGGTCTGGTGGGAGGCTTGGTTAGTTACCACCCTACCGACAAAGACGTGTCGCAAAGCGATTTAGCGTTCCGGCACGATGTCGCGTAGAAACCAATTAGGAGTACGGGTTTATCATACCATCAGGTTAGCCTGCATTACCATCTTAGACTGCATCATCACTTACCATCCGGTGAAATTGTCGTCAAAGGCTAACTTGTAATAGATAAAAAAAAGGACACCGTACAATGCACGGTCGCTCCTGATAGAATCTTCAGTCTTTACCTACTCCATACAAAGAATAGGTATGCACTTGTCAAACAGTGCCAGCAACCGTGTGAAGTTACACTCCACGATTGTTTTAGACCAGATCGCACTCAATGAGAGCAAGCACTCGAGGGTAAAACGTCCGGGCATCGAGGGCCCTCACCCTCCCTGCCAAGCAAACACTCTGTATAGGTACCTATAGGAAAAACTTGAGTGGTTTGCTTTGGAATTACATTGATGTGAAATTTATTCTTTGATCGGTTGATGTTATGTTTACACGTGACGGGCGTTGTGCGAGGTGGGTATGGGTTCATTACGATTTGTAGAAAAGTCCTATTATAGTGTTAAGGATTATGTAAATGGTAAACAAGCTTGGGTATAAAATATTGTTCTAATAATAATATTGTTCCATCTTCCATCTTCTGTGTTCCCTAATGGTTATAATATGGGGATCTTCCAGGGGCGGATAAACAAATTGCTCAAGGGCCAGCAAAGCATTGGCGGTTCCTCTGGTGCTGCAAATGTTCATGGGCGGCGGTAATCACTTACCATCAGGTGACACGCCTGCTCAGTTGCTCGCTATATATATATATTATAAAAAATAATAATAACATAGCTCTTACATAATTTAGGTGAAATTTTTAAGTTTGTTGTGGGCTCCTTCTTACACTAGGAACGTTTGGAAACTTTAGTTTTAAGTTTACGAATGTAGTTATCACCATCAACTCACTACACTACTATGTAAATTATTGACGTATCAAAAGTTCCTTTTAAAGGATTATTTGAATAAAACTATTTATAGATAGATTGATTGATTTATCTATAGTATACTTAATATGTTATTTATAAAGGCAGTATCTCTTGTCTTAGCATTTTTGGAGATTAAAAAAATGTCTTAAATTATAACCTCAAATTAGATGAATAAATAATAATATATCTTATTTAAAGTTACAGTATTTTCTTTCGATGTTTTTTTTTACATCTATTTATATAGCTTACTCTTCGCAATAGTACTAAAAGCAGCTAAGTTTCAAAACCAACATATTAACGATGATACCTTATAAAATTTCACTGAGCGTATGAACCCCTGGTACCTATGTAATGCAAAAGGAAATTTTGTCAGGGAAAATACCATAATTTTCTACCGCAACGCTAGGGAATAACGATACAGGCGGAAGTCTGATAAATAAGAAGAAATTATAAATAAATCTGATAAATAAGGAAGGTAAATAAATAATAATATAGCTTATTTAAAGTGAGAGTATTTTCTTTCCATGTTTTATGTTTAGATATAATATGGTCGACATAACATTAGGGTACATAGTTCGCAGTAATAAAAAGTATTAAGAGCAGCCAAGTTTCAAAACCAACATATTAACGATAACTCATACAATTTCACTGAGCGTATGAACCCCTGGTACCTATGTAATGCAAAAGGAAATTTTGTCTGGGAAAATACCATAATTTTCTACCGCAACGCTAGGGCATAATGATACGTGCGGAAGTCTGTGTAAAGTTTGCGATTGAACCGTTCCCAGTAATAATACCCCAGTAATAATTTACCATTCAATATTTTATCTGCAAAGTTTGATGGAATGGAAGTTTGGACGACAGATGTTCTCGCCCATTGCCCCGGGCGGCGGTGGATCGATCGCTATATCACTGGGCGTACTACTGTTTCTGTTAACAACTTGATATATTTTACTTTGGTAACCGTATTCGCTTCAATGTTTAATGCGAACAGATGCCCGTAACTTTCGCTGATCAGTAAACGCTTCCGTTCGTTTTGCGGGTAGGCAGTGGCTTCGGGTTTTACTGAGCTAGCCAGAATATCCCACGTCTGGGATGTATACAACGGGTTCACCAGGCGTTCAACAAATCCGGCAAGATAGGTATACCCCACCGACCAAGGGTTTTTTTTAAAACTAAACTACTAATAGTCTAAATCGCAGGCTTCAACTTAATATTGATAAATCTTTAACGTTATTTTTTATGTGACAGAGAAACACATTCTAATTATATTTATTATAGTTATCAAATACAAATAACGCTATTAAATTTATAACAAATAACAATTAAAATAAACCTTATATTGAACCTCAAACTAAAAACCTGTTTATTTAAAATAACTAAAACTTAAAATAAACCTTACATTGAACCTAAAACTAAAAATCTTAAAAAATATAATATAATAACTAAAATATATCTATTATTAAAAGGAGTCCCTTTAGGCAAGCTTTCCAAAGATACTGGCAGCGTTCCCCCTTTTAATTGCTAGACTATTTTTTTGTCCGAGGTGGCTAGGATCTCTTCAAACCGCTGTGATGTCGACTATTAATTATAAATAACCTGGATCTTTATGTTTATGAGGACGGCGAGTTCGCCTTAATAATATATATAATAAATAAAACACTTCATGATCAACCCATTACCGGGTCACTACAGAGCACGAGTCTCCTCTTAATATTAGAAGGGTATGGCCATAGTCCACCACGCTGGCCATGTGCAGATTGGCAGACTTCACACACCTTTAAGAACATTATGGAGAACTCTCAGACGTGCAGGTTTCTTCACCATGTTTTCCTTCACCGGTGAAGCAAGTGATATTACAATTTTTTAAAACCGCACATAAATCCGAAAAGTTAGAGGTAATTAGAGTTAAAAAAGTTAGAGTGCCCGGATTCGAACCGCTGACCCCTGTTTAGGAGGCTGACGCCCTAACCACTAGGCTATCACCGCTTGCAAATAAAATACTATAAATAAATAATTTAAAACTATGAAGAATACGAGAAGTTATTAGATGTACGATAAGAAATTGCTTTTACGCTCTATTAAATATTTATTTAAGTTAATTCTTTGTCCACGTCTATCCCGAACTAAACGTTTTTGCGGCTAATTCTCTCCCCGCTGGGGGATGCGAGGCGAAATTACACTTTTATTCAGTTAAACTGGCGAAGGGTCGTGCGATTGCTTTTTGATAAGTCAATTTGGTGGTACAGGCTATTACCGGATATTGTATGCTAATGTTGCGATATGGAAGAAACTACAGAAGCGGTAAATTGGAATTGTTGATATTAACATAGGTAATATCGAAATGAGGTCGAAGTTTTCACATTCTATCTTGATTATTTTAATTTTTACATAGAGCAGAGGACTATGAGTTTAGACAACTAATAATTTATCTTCGCAATAGATATTTAGTTATACTTTATTAATTTGTTCACCAGATGATGTTTTTTTTTTATACACTACAAGTTAGCTCTTGGCGGCAATCTCATCTGATCGGTTAGTGATAATACAGCCTAAGATGGTTGCGGGCTAATCTGTTAGGAATATGGTAAACCCATACTCCTAATTGGTTTCTACGCGACATCTTGCCGGAGTCAAACGGAAGACAGTAAAGAAGCATACAGAAAAGAAGTTACAATAGGCGGCCTTATCGCTAAAGAGCGATCTAGACCAGGATATAAAATATAGATACTTTAAAAGGATTGTATATCCGAATACCCATATTAGAGAACAACTTTTTGGTATTAAGTCATCTGCCTACATATTTTTTTTATTTTATCTACTACAAGTTAGCCCTTGACGGCAATCTCACCTGATGGTAAGTGAGGATGCAGTCTAAGATGGTAGCGGGCTAACCTGTTAGGGGTATGGTAAACCCATACTCCTAATTGGTTTCTACACGACATCGTGCTGGAACGCTAAATCGCTTGGCGACACGCCTTTGTCGGTAGGGTGGTAACTAGCCACGGCCGCAGCCTCCCACCAGACCAGACTCGAGCCGGGAATCGAACCCAGGACCTCCAACTTTATAATGCAACAGCGCGCGCACTGCGCCACGGAGGTCGTCAAACAACATACCCTAGTCAAAACGTCACGTCACTGATCTTGCTACGTATTTCACTAGTGTATATATTTGGAGGTGGGAATACTTTAGCAAACTATGTCTAAAGCGATCAGATTCTTGCACGTCATGATCATCAGTAGGTGTCCTCTTTTTACCTCCTTATCACTTCTCCTAAATTAAATCCTATAGTAATTTTTCCGTCTCCGTGCATTAGCCCCGAGATCTTAGAATCGTTTTGTGTCCAGCGATCACAAAAAGTGCATTCGCGAATCGTTTTTATACGGCTGGGAATTCTTGTATCAGTTGGTCTGTAATGATTTTTGTACAGTTTATATGAATAGGTAAGCCTTTCTTTGCTGGCAACCAGTGGCGTGCCAAGTAGACAAACACCTGATCTGATTGTATCTCATCCGTCTCTTATAATGAATACTACATAAATATCAGCTATTATTAAAAAAAAATATTGAGCGGTTATATGCCTGATTAAATGGTGGTGCTGTGATAGCCTAGTGGTAAGGGCGTCAGCCTCCTAATCAGAGGTCGGCGGTTCGAATCCGGGCACGCACCTCTAACTTTTCGGAGATATGTGCGTTTTTAAAAACAATTCTTGCTTCAACGGTGAAGGAAAACATCGTGAGGAAACCTGCACGCCTGAGAGTTCTCCATAATGTTCTCAAAGGCGTGTGAAGTCTACCAATCCGCACATGGCCAGCGCGGTGGACTAAGGCCAAACCCTTCTCATATTGAGAGGAGACCCGTGCTCTGTAGTGAGCCGGTAATGGATTGATCATGATGATGACGATGGAGATTCGACATTAGAAGAGGCAGGCTAGAGTAGAATTCTCAAAGAAGAGCTTACAAATTCTTCCATCTTTCGATCGCAGATCAAGGTTTTGCGATCATCAAAGCTAGAGGTGGAAAATATAAAGTTCAATGAATATATTTCATAATATTACAGCTGCGTTGATAGCGGGTAAGATCGGGTAAGATTTCGGTCTTCGGGTAATTTAGTGCGTTTTGAGAAATTAATTGATATCACTTGCATTAACAGTGAAACAAACAGAATTTAGGAAATATGCATGCCTGAATATTCTTCATAATTTTCTCAAGGGCGTGGGTAGTCTTCGAAGTCGCACTTAAAACAGCGTGTTAGAATACGGCCTCAACCCTTCTTATCCAGAGAGGAGACGCGTGGCCTACAGTGTTTTTTTTTAAATTTAATACTCTACAAGTTAGCCCTTGACGACTATCTTACGTGGTGATGGGCTTACCTGTTAGAGTTATGGTAAAAACATACTCCTAATTGGTATCATTGCGACTTTGTGCCGGTACTCTGATGCGCTTGTAACACTAATTTTGTCACGTTGACAAGACTCGAGCCGGGAGTCAAACCCAGGACCTCCAACTTTGTAATACAACAGCCCACGCACTGTGCCACGGCGTTCGTCAAAAGTGCGCCAGTTATTGAATAAATTTGAGATATCAATGAGTTTATTTCTTTGTTCCAGCTGATTCACTTCTTGGCTCAGGGACAGACGATGAAGAGGAAGAAGAAGCGAGAGCGGCAAACAACTCAAGTAGTCCAGCACATGCCCCGCATCCGGCACTTCATTCTGAATTATCACATAACGGGGATACCAAACCACACGAGGATTCAGAAGACCAGGTTTGTATTGATCTTACAGCTTTCTGCTCCTAACTTCTCTATCTCTTTTTTTTTCCAATTCTGCCTTGATATACCTCGATCTTTCTATTGATTAATGGTTGAAATACTTACTATCCCCTAATTATACGTCTTTTATCTATAAAGCGTGCTTAGACCTGACTCTAGGTTTGCAAACAGTAAAACGAGACGAGATTTTCGTCTGTTAAAATCTAAACGTTTCAACATAATCTTTGCTTGAATAAAAAGTACGCTCAAAATACCCATCATAAACTAACGACGACATAATTATTGCGATATTGACGACATAGGTATTATAGCATATCCTACTTCCATTACTTTAAGTTTATGCCTTAGTTGTTTTTAATAAGTAACAAATAATACAAGAAGCTAAAACACATGATAACGATGATCGCCCTCCAAGAAATAAATACAGTGTTCCACAAAATAAAGTTTTATCAATGTTCTCTTAAAAGCAATCTAACCAATTTTAACTTGACCATCGCATATCATATGCATGGGGCCTTTCCACATAGTCGCATTCAGTTGTTCTTCTTTCCCTACCAGGGTTCGCTGGACGGGGATACGGAGACCAGAGACTCGCAGGCGGAAAACAAGTCACCGGATGACGGCAACGGCGGCTCGAAACGGAGAGGGCCACGGACCACGATAAAAGCGAAACAGTTGGAGATACTGAAGTCGGCGTTTTCACAGACCCCCAAACCGACCAGGCACATACGGGAACAGCTGGCGAAAGAAACAGGGCTTCCTATGAGAGTCATACAAGTAAGTGTTCTCATCCAACGTAGATATCCGTAGTAGTGAATATATATTTTTTTTTATACACTACAAATTAGCCCTTGACGGCTATCTCACCTGGTGGTAGGTGATGATGCAGTCTAGGATGGTAGCGGGCTAACCTGTTAGGGGTATGGTAAACACACTCCTAATTGGTTTCTACGCGACATCGTGCTGGAACGCTAAATCGCTTTGCGACACGTCTTTGTCGGTAGGGTGGTAACTAGCCACGGCCGAAGCCTCCCACCAGACCAGACTCGAGCCGGGAATCGAACCCAGGACCTCCAACATTTTAATGCGACAGCGCACGCACTGCGCCACGGAGGTCGTCAAAAATATTATTTATAACTTTAAGGATCAATGATAACAAAATAATGTTATATATGTATGTGAAAGGGCAACGTAGTAGATAGAGGAAGACCAAAGAAGAGATGGATGGATTGTCTAAAAGAGGAAAATGCGTGTAAAAGGTGTGGGTAATGAAGTGAGCGGAAGAAGAAGACGTGTTGTGCCGACCCCACATAGCGTGGGTTAAGGTCATCAAAAAGAAGAAGAAGCGGATTTAAAAAGTTAATATTAAAGGTGCCTTTGCCAACTTATGGATTAAGAAAAGTTACAACGTCGACTCAACTACAACTTTCTAGTAGACGGTTCACCTGGCGTCCACTGATTGACACATGTGGTCAATTTGTGGTTTACGCGACGTCGACGACTATCATTCCATCTTTTTCCCACTTTTTGGGAGTACAAACAGTAACCACACGGAATAATTTGTCGACGAATTGACCACGACTTCGAGACATCTACTTGGCCAACTCTTCCTATTTCACAGTTTTTTAGGAACCTAATTTTTGTCTCACAACTTAAAGCTTAGTTTTCAATGCTCTAATTTGAGTCGAGTTAATAACGGCGTCGAGTCGATATGTTTAGTGCAGGCCTTATTGCAGCACTTGAATATATATATATATATATGTATCATTTACTTCAACGGTGAAGGAAAACATCGTGAGGAAACCTGCATGCCTGAGACTTGTCCATAATGTTCTCAAAGGCGTGTGAAGTCTGCCAATTCGCACGTGGCCAGCGTGGTGGACAATGGCCAAAACCCTTCTCATATTGAGAGGAGACCCGTGCTCAGTAGTGAGCCGGTAATGGGTTGATCATGATGATGATGATGAACGTCTTAGTATAGTTTTTCATGCAACAAATTTTAATATCGCATACAAAATAATGATTAACTAAAAGTATATATTATGTGCATGAATGTACTACAATTCCGAAACTATATTAGAACTCGGTTGAAGTAGAGAAACAGTCGATTAATATAGAGTGGGTACTGCTTACTTATCGCATATTATCTTGAGCAACGAAGATCGATCTTGCATATCTCTCCGTATTTTAAAATTAAAATTAAATTAAGATTTTATTAAATATATTTCCATTACTTAGAACGATATTTCGTATTATGTTTCAATCAGTAGTTCCGTCCCTGTTTAAATTTTTCGATATTTCATCATGGCGGCAATATGAATCGGTCGCAAATTGAATATTGTAACCCGTTCGGGCATACTGACGCTGACGTGACAAATGACCTAATTATCGAAGCACAGACTATAAATAGCGAACGTTCGGAGTTCTTCTACAGATTGCTTTGCCATGGAAAAAAGACCAGCTTTAACGTTTTGCTAGAGAAAGGCGGGAGACTTCGTATATGGCGGGCGCGGTTTTTTCACGCTTTTCTTGAATTAACGTTTGTTGGCTAATTTTGGAAGGGACTGGTGTTGGTTGTGTCGTGGACAGTTTTGGTGTCGTTTGTGTAGTGTCTGGTTTTCTGAATGGTTAACAGGTATTGATTTGGGAAAGGTTTGAGGGATCCGCGTCCGCGGAGTGCGAAATTTCCCGCCATTTCTCCCTAACTTCTACATTGACTATAAACTTGACATTGGCAAATCTGTGACTGTGAATCTAACAAAACGAAAAAAAAAAAAACTTTTTGCTACCCTGATGTGCTAGCCTACAAATTCTTTAAATAATCTTCTATCCTGTATCCTAATTTAGCACAGCGACTTATCTGTTAATAAAGTTTTAACCTAATCTAACACATGGGTCCGCGCGATTCTCCACACCATAGCAACAGATGTCTGTTAAAGAACCGTCTGCTATCGTCACGCTTTTTGCGCTGCTTCCTCTTTGTTTCAGTTTTTGTTGTCGACGATTTCCGAATGAAAAACGTCTACTCCTAAAGCGTCTTATTTGTTGTTAGTTTAAAAGGTTTTGTAGGAAATAAAATGCAGAAACTTCTAAGCTCTCTTACCAAGATTCCTTAGTATTAAACTAAGATTGTTTTTTCACCAGAGATTTGCAAGAAAACGTTCTTCTTTAATGATTATCTTTACATTCATTTTGATAGCAGTTTTTAATACCTATGTCGTCAATATCGCACCCTTGTAAAATCTGTAATTCCTGATAGTTAGGTTATGATGGGTATTTTGAGCGTACTTTTTATTCAGGCAAAGATTGTATTGAAACTTTTAGATTTTAACAGAAGAAAATCTTGTCTCGTTTTACTGTTTCCAGACCTAGGTCTAAGCACTCTTTATAGATCTAAGACATATAATTAGGGGATAGTAAGTATTTAATGGTAAATCATTATTATAAGCTTAAGCTTAAAAAGCCATGGGGATAGTAGAACCGACTTAAAAATGCAACGTTTTATTTATAAATCTTTAGACTTCTACAACGTGAGCTAATACCGCCATGCACGCCACTATACGACAGTTCATATGTCCAAATACAGGCATGCACTAAATAAAGTTCTTTATAGTTGGCTGCTGTAGGCGTGACTTCCTCTGAAGGCGGCTTCCCGAAGATAAATATTTGTACAAGCAAGTGTTGTGTATCAATATTAGTTCAGTAACAATGTCGGGTATGTTAAGTGGGTTCATAAACAACATTTTTTGCTACCATCCGTCAAGTCCCGCCAGATCGCGCGTGTCAAATGCGCATACCACATGTGGCTTCGAATAACTGTTACGAGTTTTTGTCTAAATATTACGGAATTAACTAGTTAACACCGGTGTGAACGATTGGACATTTGAAGGATGCCGATTTTCGGTTCTTTTGATGTTGCACATCCAGAACATATCTGCTAATTTAGTAAAAAAAAAACAGATAATTAATATGATAAAATCGTCATAGAAAGGTGTATATTATCGGTGGTTACAACTAGTGGAAACTGGGTGAAATTAATAACCAATTCGTTTGGTTTTAGACAATAATACAAGTACTCTT
Organism: Lasiommata megera; assembly: GCA_928268935.1. Classification (NCBI taxonomy): domain Eukaryota; kingdom Metazoa; phylum Arthropoda; class Insecta; order Lepidoptera; family Nymphalidae; genus Lasiommata; species Lasiommata megera. The sequence continues at coordinate 10,329,680 of OV743319.1, read as the reverse complement.
CGAGTTAACATAATTAATTATTATCAATTTATTGAAATGAACCGCGTTTATACCACGTAGTTCCCGCTCTTTTTTTTATCTTCCCGCAACGCCATTTTTTTTTTTTTTTTTTTATGTTTCACATAACATTGTCTCTTCTTTGAAGTGAGTACTGGTGTGTCTTGAAGTAGAGTTTATATGCGCAATATAAATATTAAATTAAGGTATAAAATTAACGGTGTGTTAGTTTATATTAAACCTTAATATAAACTAACACACCGTTATATATTTTATCTTCAACGTTTTTAGCATCGCCTTGTTTTGGTATAGATCATTGTTTGCTAACTCTTTTTGTAAGTTACGCGTTGTGTCAACACCTGATCTTTTCATCCTGACGTAAGCGTGAAGAGCGCATTTTAAAACGTTTTTTTTTTAATTCGTTTTTTTGTTTACCTATTTAAAGCGAATCTTGAAAAATCAAGCTTATTCATTGTTACTATAAATTGACAAAGACTTGTTTCAGTTAACTCTAGCAACGAATTCAAATTACCATTAAGAGCTTCTGAATGAGTTCTTTAAAGTATAGATATAGTAACTTTTCGTACGTCAGTTGCTTTAGATACATTGCTTTGAGTGTTTGAGATGATAGCCGAACCGATTGACGACTTTTAATCAGGTATAAGGAATTGATAAAGAATTGCAAATTGATAACCTTCCCGGCACAGTAGCGAGTGCTATGGTCTTATAAATGGGAGGCCCCGGGCTCGAATCCCGCTTGGACAGTTTGGGAATTTTATTAATAATTTCTGAATTTTCTCCGGTCTGTTCTCTTCGAATACCGATAATGGACAAAGACGGCCGCGAAGGGATTAAGCGCTCCCAAACCAGTTTGGGGTACGGGTTTAATCTGACTGCAATACCCCTAACAGGTTAACCCGCTACCATCTTACACTGCCCCATACCCCCGTCAGGTGATTGCACTTAAGAGCTAACAGTAGCGAATAGAGTAGTAATCTCGTAGTTATAAAATAACGTTTTTTATTGATTTAATTAACTTATGCATCGGTTGGCCCAAAAATACTCAGTTAAATTGTATTATGGTAAGTGCGGCGCCACATTGCAGCTGCTTAAGCCATAATGCATAGCATTAGAAAAGTTAAGGCAAAGTCAAACCGTTGTGTCCAACTTGCGTCGTTAGCGGCGTGGAATTCTGCGTCTGGCGGGCAACCAATCAGAAGACGCTCGTTTAACTAAGTCTTGCGATTGGTCAACTGTATTGCGCAAACTTGAATGCCGCTTTTACCAAAGATAGAACACGTTAGCTTCGTTCTATTAAAGAGAACAAGGTTTTTACTGATGGCTTCGACCCATTTTTAAGGGTCAAAGAACCTATAGAACTTGTCAAATATATAAAACTATAAATCAGGTTTACTCTTTATCCGTTCCGAAAACATTTATCAAATTGTAATGTAACGTTGGTTTGTGGCCCAAACGAAATCTATGATATGCCGGAAATAGCTAGTTGACTTATAAAATTTGTCGCATTGCCTGCCAAAGGTGTCCTGACTGATATATTTACGATTTAGTCACATATATAACGATAAAATTAAAATATAATTAGTAATTGCAGATTTATGAAATGCTTATTATTAATAATATATCAACTGATGATATCATAGTATTAAAAATTAAAATAGGAATTATTAAGCCTGCGTTTAAAGATAATAAATAAACCTCTGTCTTTGTAAATGTTTCCGAATACAAGTATATACTTTTTAGTGACCTTTCAAACCTTGTCCTATTCATTGTCAACATTTTTCACAGCCGTTTATTTAACTGGATAGTCAATTTTGCCGGTATGTATAAATTTGTAATTTGTAAAGTAAGAGAATTATTTTTATGAATTTACTGAGTGATATTTCTGCGAAAAAAATCGCCTCCGTACACTCGTCTTTGTACAGAGGTTTAAACGGTCATATTATAAAAATAAAATATCGTTATATTTGCACATGCTTTTCTTGTTTTTAATTTTCTATATCAGTTACGTCTACTTGCATACCGGCCTTCTTAGGTTCCTTATTAGTCGGCTATGTTTAGTTTTTTTGAAGTGAAAACTTCTTTAGCGGCGTTGAGCACTTTTTCTGTAATGGGTATAAAATCTTAAACTCGCGTCAGGACACGTGACCTGATCGAAAAAGCGTAAGACGGATGGAGAGTAGACAGCTATCCCCTCTCTACGGCGCGGCGAAAATGTATGCCTGGGCCTACTGTTTCGTTTAGGCAGCGCAGGAATGTTCGTGTATGTTACAGCGTGCCACGCGCATCCATGGATGGTGACAGCTGATGGCTCGACCGTCTGTGTAGTGATCACATTGTTGTGTATTCGTAAAATTCGTGAATGTAAAATGCTTAAAATATGGAAATTGATATAGATAAACTTTTTAATGTAAAATAATTGTAATAGTTTTAGTGTTAAATTTTTAATGTAATATAAATTGTCATGTTTGTGTACGATAGCGCAATAAATGAATATTACCACATAAATGATAGTACTTTTATACTGATAAAGCAATTGGTGCAAAATTATTCCCTAACCATTCCAAAATATCAAACATGCTCAACGTTAATAATCAAGTTTTCACTTCTGCCGGCACTCCCGGAGTGCAACCCGTCTTTTTTTTTTTTTTTTTTTTTTAATTATTATAATATCACTTGCTTCAACGGTGAAGGAAAAAATCGTGAGGAAACCTGCGCGCCTGAGAGTTCTCCATAATGTGCTCAAAGGCGTGTGAAGTCTGCCAATCCGCACATGGCCAGCGTGGTGGACTATGGCCAAACCCTTCTCATATTGAGAGACCCGTGCTCTATAGTGAGCCGGCAATGGTTGATGATGATGTTTAGTTAATATGGAGTTACCGATAGACAAGCGCTGTGCCGTTCTACGTTTATAAATATCTGACAATAGTACCGTTACTGTCTTCACGAAAGAAACACCAAAATAAAACGACCGTCACTCCACCTTAACGCGGTGTCAACCGACCGCGAAACGAGAAAAAAAAGCGAAGATATTTTAATAAGTTCATATATCGTAATTTCTCCGGTGTGACGCTGCTGTCGGCGTGCGTCGCGCCCTTATTGGCTCATATTTTATTTTGACAGCTCGAGTAGTTAGCGTCCAGGGCTGTCGATATTATGCTAAATGAATGTTCATTCGCCAAATATTGAGTCGTAACGTCGCTTTATCATGACGATGCTGCGAAGGGTCATGACAATTTTCATGAGTAATACGTATTTTGGTGTGGTAGGTACATGTTTCATTGCTTTTTGAGTTTGAGTGTTTTTATTTCATTTGACACATGAAATGAACGTTTTATTGGCATAGCCAGTGGTATATTTATCTAGTGTCTTGTCTCACTTAAATAGATAGTACTTTTATATTGCGAGTGTAACAAAACACTGCATAAGTTTTCGACGTCATCTACCATTTTTGAGCCTTTAGAGTTTAAGCTGTCTTGTTTATAATTATCTTCACAGAAGATAAAAACTTTTACAAAACATTTTATATATACTTTTTTTCTTTATACACTACAAGTTAGTCCATGATTTGATGGTATGTGATGATGCATTCTAAGATGGTAGCGGGATCTTAGGAATATGATAAACCCATCCTAATTGCTTTCTAAAAGACATCATGCCGGTACGCAAAGTCGCTTGCCGACACGTCTTTGTCGGTAGTGTGGTAGCCACGGCCGAAGCCTCCCACCAGACCCAGAATCGAACCCAGGACCCCCAACTTTATAATGCGACAGCGCGCACTGTGCCACGGAGATCGTCGAAAACTACCACATCGTAACATCCATAAAGACATTATGAACGTATCACATAAACTATCATAACGTATCACATATGCATAATCCAAGGAATAAATTAATTCACACCTATTCATTTACCCACGATGCGGAATGTCATCGGCGTGCAGTTACGTGTTACAAATTACCTCATTACTCAAAAGAATATTCACCGCCTCTAGTATAACCATTAACAACTTTATACATGGTCATTATTCACTAAAATTAGTCGCTAAACAATATTCCGCTACATACACACGCTGCAAAATAATAAGAAATCGTTATTCTACTAAGATAATTGAAATATTACATACGTATAATTGAAGTCCGAGGTTTTTTTTTTTACTTGTCTTATAATTTAAGCAATGTTTTCGGTTTTATCTGTTTTTATTTTAATTATTTCAACTTTTTAAAACCAGTTGTTTTTTTTTTCTATTTACCATAAATAAAAAAATTCACAAATAAGTAAAACATAATTAAACCTATAATAATATAGGTGTTTAATTATTAATTTAAAGTAGTTTTTAATTTTAAAACCTTTAATAACAGTAATAATGATTTACCTACCATATTAAATTCCCTTCCTAGTGCAGAGGGTAGAGACAAATTATATATATATTATAGTAAATCGTTTTAAACGATAAAATATTATTTTATCTTATCTTATTATTACTAATACTAATTTGTTAAAATAGTTTCAAGATTATTTGTATCTTAAGTAAGTTAACTTAGTTCGTAAAGTAAGTATTTCTGCATGAAGTCCATTTAGTACACACCCCATGCATGAGGTTGAGATGAACTTGGCTACTTACTTAAATTACAGGTAGAGAATCAATCAACAAAGCTTCCAATTATTTAACTTCTCCAAAAATCCATTTTACATATCCAACTGTCTGCTTACTTCTTTATTAGAAATTCATAAACAGCTTCTACAGTTCTAGGCCGTACCTATATTTTTTATTGTAGATGCCATAAAGAGAAAGTAATTTCCACACGGAAGCTATAGCGTCGGCTCTTGATTGATAGTGTCTATTAAAACTGATAAATGCTTGTCAGTGCGGACTTGTTATTATGTCACTGGGCAGCGATATGACGTGCCCTGATTAATGTGCCGCCTAAGGCGCCGTTCACAGTGGCAAAGGGCACAGGGGACAAGCATTTGTCTTGGTATTGTATGAGGTCATTTGAAGCTGTGATAGCCTAGTGGTTAGGGCGTCAGCCTCCTATCAGAGGTCGGCGGTTCGAATCCGGGCACACACCTCTAACTTTTCGGAGTTATGTGCGTTTTAAGTAATTAAAATATCACTTGCTTCAACGGTAAAGGAAAACATCGTGAGGAATCTGCACGCCTGAGAGTTCTCCATAATGTTCTCAAAGGCGTGTGAAGTCTGCCAACCCGCCCATGGCCAGCGTGGTGGACTATAGCCAAAACCCTTCTCATATTGGGAGGAGACCCGTGCTCTGTAGTGAGCCAGTAATGGGTTGATCATGATGATGATGATGATGATGAATTTTTGAAATATTTTTCCGTATGTGATAATTGGATTGCTCGTTTTTCGGCACCAGGGTAATCGTATAAGGTATTGTTCATAAATTAACTGTTTAAAAACGCACATAACTCCGAAAAGTAAGACGTGCCCGGGTTCGAACCGCCAACCTCTAATTAAGAGGCAGACGCCCTAACCACTAGGCCATCACAGCTTCAAAAATTAACTACCAAAAAATAATCACACGGCCTGCTATGGAGTATCAACGAATATCTACCCCTTATGTGTTGATTTAAAGTAGTTAGAAGGTTGTATGCAATTCCCTTTTTCGAAGCCATTGCATCTCACGCGGAGTAGTCTCGAGTAACCACTATTATTATAAGACGTAAAGTTTACAGCTACATAACTCCACTAGTATAATTGACAGGTTTAACTAACCCGCGAGGGCATTTAGATGCGTGAGTATTTCGTAACAAACCTTGCGAAACTTTATTATAGTCGATTGACGAGTAGGCTCTCAATGTTAATAATTAAGTTTATGTCAAGTTTATTTTAAAGAGGCCTCGCACTCGACTTCAGAGTTCAGACCCGCCAGCTCGAGCCAAATGCCTGCGGGTTTCGAAAATGAATCTGTTACTTTTGAAACGGTACATACTTTTGTTTCACTTAAATAAATCCTAAAACTTTTTAATATAACATCGAATGATATCATAAAAAAAGTTAGAACATAAAAAGATATTATACTACGGATAAAGTCCGAATAAGTTAATCTCCACACCTTAGGTATGTACGTACCTTACGTACGCTGCTATAAAGTGAGAGTCTTGGGTTCGATTCCCGGCTAAAGTCTGGCCTCGTGGGAGCTACCATTCCAAAGTCACCGCCAAGCGGCTTATGGATGCCGAGTAATTAATTAGAGTTTACTAATTAGACATATTCATAATTAATAATAATATTAATATGTTTAATTATAATCTAGTTTGCTTCGCTTTTTTTCTGAATTGACTTTTTATTGATCGTTTTAAATAAGAATTGTTGACTTTTTTAAATTATTTTAATTAAGGTAGGTTAGGTTATGTTTTATTATTGCTCAAGCGGTGATAGCCTAGTGGTTAGGGCGTCAGCCTCCTAATCAGAGGTCAGCGGTTCGAATCCGGGCACGCACCTCTAACTTTTCGGAGTTATGTGCGTTTTTAAAAATTAAAATATCACTTGCTTAAACGGTGAAGGAAAACATCGTGAGGAAACCTGCACGCCTGAAAGTTCTCCATAATGTTCTCAAAGGCGTGTGAAGTCTGCCAATCCGCACATGGCGAGCGCGGTGGACTATGGCCAAACCCTTCTCATATTGAGAGGAGACCCGTGCTCTGTAGTGAGCCGGTAATGGGTCGATCATGATGATGATGATGATGATTGCTCAAGTAAAATTCAATTATATTGAGTTAAGCTATCACGTTCGTGATATCACCAATATTTAGGCCATCAACCATCTGATGCTCGAAGGGGTGCCATGATTTGGTCTAAAATGGTAGCGGGCTAACCTGTTAGGGTTATTTTAAATCATACTCCTAATTGGTTTCTACATCGGTAGGGTAGTAACTAGCACCAGCCGAAGCCTTCCACCAAACCAGTCTCGAGCCGGGAATCGAACCCAGGACTTCCAACTTAATAATGTTACAACGCACGCGCTGCGCCACGGAGGTAGCACACATTATCGGAAAACTGGTAGGAATTTGTTGTTGGGATCGAGGTCAAAATACATACCACAGTAAAAAGTAGCAATCAGCGTTATTAAAAATGGATTAAAACAAATAAAAAGCTCCGTCAAAAGAGAAATTTATGGCGGCTCATGATTGCTAATAAACAAAAATTAACTTCAGCGACCGGTCAATCAGGCCTCGATCTATGGAAACGTCGGTTTCCAAGTTGAATGAGCCGTACGTTTGGTCGCACGACCATATCTCTTCTTTTAATATCCGTCGGCGGCTTTGAACTGCCCTAAAATACTATAACTTTCACGAGTTACGAGGTAAACGGCTGAAGGCTTGTGTGACCACAGCTTTGCGGCGGCGGCCGATCACGCCCGAAGTTTTACGACAAATTGTTCGTTCTTTCAAGTTGGGCGACTGTTTTTACATTTGAAAATGAAAAACTTGTGTCCGATCACAAATACTACGCTTTTTGACGAACACTTCGTGCTTTCGCCTCTATTAAACCAGTTTTACTACTATACAGAGTTTGATATGTTAAAGCTTTTAATTTAAGATCTAGGTATGTACTATCATCATCATCATCATCATCATGATCGACACATTGCCGGCTCACTACAGAGCATAGTCTTATGGTAGCGGGGTAACCTGTTAGGGGTATGATAAACCCATACTCCTAATTGGTTCTACGCGACATCGTGCGGGAACGCTAAATCGCTGGCAACACGCTTTTGTCGGTAGGGTAGTAACTAGAGGAGGTCGTCAAAATTCTTTTCTCAATATGAGAAGGGTTTGGCCATAGTCCACCACGCTGGGCATTCGGATTGACAGACTTCACTCGTCTTTTGAGAACATTATGGAGAACTCTCAGGCGTGCAGGTTTCCTCACGATGTTTTCCTTCACCGTTGAAGCAATAGATATTTTAATTGCTTAAAAACGCACACAACTCCGAAAAGTTAGAGGTGCGAGCCCGGGAGCGAATCCCCGACCTCTGAATTAGAAGGCGGACGTCCTAACCACTAGGCTATCACAAGTTACCTTAACCTACTACATCTGGTAGCGTCTATTATTTTTAGATATAGAGATATTTGCTTCAGCTGCATCGCAATTTTTGCTATCGCCATATGTCGCTTTACTTCTTTTACGCAACCTCCATTGTAGAACCTCCGCATATGTAGAGGTAGTCAAAAAAGGTACGTGTGTAAAGGTGATCTTTTTATTATTTTCTTTAATACTCCGCGTCGTAGCATATATAAAAAACGTATGTTTACAGCCGCTAAAAATACTAAAGTACGCCGTTAAAATAATATCAAAAATATGAAAAGTCGTTATATCAAAGCGCGATCTTGTCGCCGGGTGTCATCGCACGTGGAATGTTTCCGATAATGGTAATCGTTGGCAATTCACAAAATCCCCGCTGTCGGATCCGCACTTCTAAAAGCATCGATGCTATCACAATAAATTTGTAATTTTAATCGTTTATTATCGAAACACAACGCGGAATATGCATGAGTGAACGATAAAATGGTCGGTTTACATCGCGATCGACATGTTTGTCGTAAAAACGTCCGATGTATGAATATAGGATTTGCATCAATACCTACGATTACGTAAAGTAACGACGGTGGCTTAGGGTTTTGTAATTTGTTTTTGAATGTAGGAAGAAGCTAATCTACTAAACTATCCTTCCAATATTACGATTATTTACTATTTTTTCTATGGTTTATAAACAAATAAACAATAAAAAAATATACTATGAAAATTTTGTCTTTTTTAGCATATATATACTACAAGTAAGCCTTTGACGGCAATCTCACCTGGTTAGTGATGATACAGTCTAAGGTAGTAACGGACTACCTGTTAACCCATACTCCTAATTAGTTTCTACGCGACACCGTGCCGAAACGTTAAATCGCTGGCGACACTTCTTTGTCGCCAGCGATTTAACGTGGCTAGTTACCCCTACGGGTAACTAGCCACGGCTGAAGCCTCCCACCAGACCAGACTCGAGCCGGGAATCGAACCCAGGACCTCCAATTTTATAATCCCACAGAGCACGCACTGGGCCAAGCATTATATATCAAATTTTATTTTGTTATCAATTTGTTTTTCTGTTTAGTTAAATTCGTTTAAAACATCTATCGTTTATGCTTTAAAAAAATGTAATAATTAAATTGACTTGTGCCAAAAAAAAATTGTAAGTCTACTTAAACAGTTTCGTAAAGATATTCTCGTGATACGTAAAACATAAAACCGTGCATCGAACTCGGAATCGCCCATTAAACGGCGGCGACGCACATCGCAGCACCAAGGAGGTCATCGAAATGTCGCGCCCGATGAATATTAATGAAATACGTTAAATAATTCCCACATTGTTGGCCTTATCCGCGAATAATGTTAGGCGTCAAACCGTTGTGACTTACAACACGACTGCACGGTCTCTTACGCAAAAATAACAAAGATGTATGATTTATCACCTACAAGACAGAGGCACCTTGCGTTCGTGCAGGTGCGGCGTTTCAAAGGCGCTTGACGAAAGCGATAAATTATTAATTATGATAAAGAGCAACGTCATACAAATCGTTTGCGAAAAGAACAGCGGACGGCGCCTAGGGCCCTTTGTCTAGGGACGCCCTGCGGATTGGGAGCTTTCGGCTCGATCAGGAGACGCGGCCGACAAAAGACATGCCCGCGCTCACAAAAAATGACGTCATTTATTTTATTGCCGTGGGTGAGAATGCTACATTAATATCGGATAGGGCCTTAATGTTCTATCGCCCTAGGCACGTCATCTGTCAACTTCACTGGAGCAACTTTAGGTACCAATGTTGTAGATTGAAGCGGTGATAGCCTAGTGGTTAGGGCGTCAGCCTCCTAATCAGAGGTCGGCTGTTCGAATCCGGGCACGCACCTCTAACTTTTCGGATTTATGTGCGTTTTAAAAAAAGGAGAACATCGAGAAGGAAAACATCGTTAGGAAACCTGCACGCCTGAGAGTTCTCCATAATGTTCTCAAAGGCGTGTGAAGTCTGCCAATCCGCACATGGCCAGCGTGGTGGACTATGGCCAAACCCTTCTCATATTGAGAGGAGACCCGTGCTCTGCAGTGAGCCGGTAATGGGTTGTTCATGATGTTGTAGATTAGCAGTTACCCGTGACTTCCTCCGCGCATTGTATCGCTCAAATATTATGTATCTTTTTTTTATATACACCACAAGTTAGCCCTTAACGGCATCTCACCTGGTGGTGGATGATGCGGTCTAAGATGGTAGCGAGCTACCCTGTTATGGTAGACCTATACTCCTAATTGGTTTCTACACGACATCGTGCCAGACCGCTAAATCACATGGCGACACGTCTTTTTTGTTAGGGTGATTACTAGCCACGGTCGAAGCCTCCCACCAGACCAAAATACGCCTATGTAGATAGATACGCCTGACTTCACCTGTTCCGAAGTTTAGCTTTAGCAAACCGCAATAATATCTTCGAACAGATTCCGCATATAAAAAGCAAAAAGTGTTATCCTTACTAATATTATAAAATAAAGTGAATTTAGGGGATGTTTGTTACGCTTTCACGCAAAAACTACTCAACCCATCGTCATGAAACTTTGTACACATATTCTTGGAGGTATTAGTAACATAGGAATTATATTAAAAAAACATTTTTTACGAAAGATTAAAAAAATATAGTTATCATATTGATCTCTGATACTTATTTAATGTATTCAATGCGAGCTCAGCCGCTGGTAAAAGCTAGTATACTATAAATATACGGTCAAAAAATAAAAGACAATAAAATACAGTAATTTAACTTATCTACGTGTATTTCAACCGTTTAAGAATATCACAACGATAATTATGCATATTATTTTTGATAGCTGCTAATTCATGCTAAACACGTATTTTAATTAATGCAGTGATTTTGACACATTACAAATAGCCGTAGTTAATAATTAAAGTTTCGAAAAAGAACAGTTAAAGTTTTGTACAAGAATATTTTATTTTGAAATGCATTAACGTGAGTTTGTTTTATGTAAGTATATTTAAGAGGCATTTTAACAAGTTACCCGTTTTTGACAAAAACGTTTTGAATGATGAAAATGATTAGTTTTTGACTACATTATATACTTTTATTAAAAAAATTATAACATTCCATGATATTTTACAAGCAGATAAACACGATATCAGTTGTAAAGTTGGTTGTCCTGGGTTCGATTCCCGGTTTAAGACTGATCCGGTGGAAGTCGGTCCCGAAATAGACGTATCGCCGAGTGATTTAGCGTTCCGGCAGAATGTCAAGTAGAAACTAATTAGGGCTATGGGTTTACCATACCCGTAACAGCCCGCTACCATTTTGGACTGCATCATGACTTACTACTGGTTAAGATTGCCGTCAAGAGCGAACTTGTAGTGGTATTCAAAAACTACTATTAATTGTAGACAATCATTCAAGAAGAAGATCAAAATTAATTTAACAGTTTTTATAAAGCTTGTCTTACGTAGGGTAATCTAGCTTGGAAGCTATATATAAAAAATGTACTGAAGGCGTCACTGCCAGTCGCTAAATAATTCTGTGTACCCATTTTCTCTTTCTATCTATATGAGATAAGACGAGAAAGAAAATGGTTACACAATGCAGTGCAAGCTATAATGTCCTAGAAGATACTTTTTTTAACAATAACTACTCGACACTGATTTGTCAAGAATTTGTTTCGTCTTCCCCTGAAGTTTTCTTGGATATTCACTGCTTTTATGCATGTATGATGTGCACGCAACTGACTGTAACAGGTGTTTAATCTAAGATCTCCTTATCTTATCTATTGATTCAACGATAATGAACACGTCAAGTGACCGGCGATACGAATAATTCTGGTTTTTGTGTCACAACTCGTGTAAAAGTATCTACTACCTACTCCACTTTAAGTTCTATGTTTAGTATGATTTTATTAATTGGAGTGTATTTTAAACAATGTAATACAATGTATTACAGTTAGTAAGTAGAGAGAAATACATACCTAGTACTTTTTTATTATTATATAAGGTTGTAAGGAATGATTTATATACACAATTTGACATAGATTGTTTTTACGTCATCCGGACGTGGGCTCCATCCACAACCTCGGAAACGTACGGACCACGCACCGTCGGTTATCCCAAACGTTGCCTAAGCCGAGGCTCGGCCTCACAGGAGGCGCCCTTAGGCAGTTTCTTCGAGCCCTAGGGCTCAAAATTTCTTCTGACAGAGCTTCTCTCTGAAGCTTGCCAAACAGCCCGTTACGCTGTCGCAACCAATACGGTTAGCATAACTAATAGTCAGTCAAAAAAAAAAGATGGTTATAGGCAAATTTGTATTATGTCAAACGGTTCATTTTTGACGTCCTTTTCTATTCTTTGCCTACTGATAGTTATTGAAGATTAAAACATTTTTCTACAGTCACTTCTCGTACCTACCAATGATGTTTTTCTGTGTCGAATAGTCTTCATGTTTTGATGTACCAACTGATACGTGAACTGACTGTAAGTGAAAGTAAGAAGAGCTTGTTTCAAGATAACATCTCTGTATTGGTTTTGCTGTTACTCCTGATAGGAAATATTAAGCGGGCTTAGTCTTCGGCCCACTGATTTATTAAGTACTTGTTAAAAACTGTTTCAGAAGAACATTCTCTCATCTCCTGTTTAGAATAAACATAATAACTTTTGCTAATATCTATGCTATGTACTACAAGTAAACACGTGAACTCACCCACACACACATACAAAACGCGCGTATGTATACACACGCCATTGCCATTTCCTGTAAGACTTAAGTGTAATTAATAAAGATTTATAATACGTGATGATTACTGTATAATCACCTTTTAACATTTTGATGGATATAAATCACGTTTATACACTAAATATATTTAACATCCAATTCAATTTTAAATTCAAACGAATCAGTAGATATTAATTTCCCGTAATATCGTTTAACGATGATTAAGTCTTGTCTTGTCTTGTCGTATCTTGCGTTATGTTGTCGCCTATTATCTTCTGCGTGCGTGAACTTCGTAAAAGTATCCATCCATGAACACAGCCCGGTTACGCTACAGCCCGGTTACGCTGTGGCAACCAATAGGGTTTGTACAGCTAATAGACAGTCCGAAAAAAAAAACATCCATAAACTAGTACGTATTTTTAATTATCAGTCATTTAAGCGTTTATGAATAAAGGCCTATAACTTAGCCAAGAAGAAAAAAAATGACGGTACCCGCGTAGTATTAATTTAACTTAATATTGTTTTACGATGGTTAAGTCTTGTCTCGTCTCGTCTTGTCTTGTCTTGTCGTATCTTGTGTTATGTTGTCGCCTATTATCTTCTGCGTGCGTGAACTACGTAAAAGTATCCATCCATGAACTAGTACGTATGGTTAATTATCAGTCATTTAAGCGTCTATGAAAAAAGGTATATAACTTAGCCAAGAAGTAGATTGATGACGGTACCCGCGTAGTATTAATTTAACTTAATATTTTTTTACGATGGTTAAATCTTGTCTTGTCTTGTCTTATCGTATCTTGTGTTGTGTTGTCGCCTGTTATCTTCCGCGTGCGTGAACTTCGTAAAAGTATTCATCCATGAACTAGTACGTATGGTTAATTATCAGTCATTTAAGCGTATATGAAAAAAGGTATATAACAGCCAAGAAGTAGATTGATGACGCTACCCGCGTAGTATTAATTTAACTTAATATTTTTTTACGATGGTTAAATCTTGTCTTGTCTTGTCTTATCGTATCTTATGTTATGTTGTCGCCTATTATCTTCTGCGTGCGTGAACTTCGTAAAAGTATCCATCCATGTACTAGTACGTATGGTTAATTATCAGTCATTTAAGCGTATATGAAAAAAGGTATATAACTTAGCCAAGAAGTAGATTGATGACGGTAGCCCGGTAACTCGTAAACACGCAGCGCGCGTACGCATCCATCCATCAGACTGCGGGTGATTTATAGCGCGGCTCGAGCGACCAGAGGTATTATGGCGAATTGATTGTCTGTGCTGCTGCGACCTGCATAGGTTTTAAGGACTTTAATTTAGGACGACCTCCTCCTAATTAAGATCTTCTTCTTCATCTTCTTCTTGGAACACACTTCAAATTCACATTCAAATAATCTTTATTCAAATAGTCCTTTAAAAGGCACTTTTGACGCGTCAATAATTTACATAGTAGTTATTTGATGGTGTTAACTACATTCGTAAACTTAAAACTACAGCTATGAGGGTTCCAAACGCGCCTTGGTCTAAAAAGAAGCCCGCAAAAAACTTAGCCGGGTTGTTTTTGTTATCACTAACTAAACTGACCTTAACCAAACTAATACTAACGCTAAATCGTTGTTCAGGTTCTATAAGCGGTCTCACATACCCAACACGTTATGATCACCTTTCTTCCAATCACTCGACAATAAGTAGCAAGTGCAATCAATATTACTCCAGCTTTTATAGTTTTTTTTATTAGGCTTTAGAAGAACCATCTTTCAACTATCTACGACTGTAAGTACTTACGACTAGATGTCACTCGAAAATAAGTAGCAACTGCAATTTGACGACCTCCGTGGTGCAGTGTCGCATTATAAAGTTGGAAGTTCGAGTCTGGTCTGGTGGGAGGCTTCGGCCGTGGCTAGTTACCACCCTACCGACAAAGCCAAGCTATTGAGCGTTTCGACACCATGTCGCGTAGAAACCATTTAGGAGTGTTGATTTACCATACCCCTAACAGGTTAGCCCGCTGCCATCCTAGACTACATCATCACTTACCATGAGGTGAGATAGTCGTCAGGGCTATATATAAAATAATCAATCAATAATACTTTACCTGTTATAGTTTTTTTATTAGGCTGTAGAAGAACCATCTTTCAACTACCTACGACTGAAGTACTTACGACTAGGTACTATTAATACAATAAGGAAGAGTATAAGCATTATTACCCGAACTCCTGAGATCTAGTACAAAAAAAATACTAGGAAGTTTAGGCAGACGCGTCATGACGCGGAATACGGCTGGCCAATCAACCGTGGTGATACGGACACTGCTTTTAGTGATGGGGTGGACAAACTATGAAAGGACAGTTTCGGCCGGAACATAGTCCAAAACTCTATCGATATCTTCATACTTTTTTGACGACCTCTTTTACCCTCCGGACGGGTTACAGTAATTCTGATATTAACGCTGTTAAGTTGCTTTTTATGTGAGAAAATCAACATTGATCGGAATATTAGTTTTAAGTTTACGAATCTAGTTATCACCATCAATATGTAAATTATTGACGCGTCAAAAGTGCCTTTTAAAGGACTATTTGAGTGAAGATTATTTGAATTTTAATTTACCCTGAAACCGGGCTAGTTATAAGTATTTCATAACATAAAAGTCTATTGCATTACAATTTTTAATTGAACATCGCGTGTTCCACTGTGGAGGTTTTTAACACAATAACATTTTAGTTATTACTATGACAGTTCCTGTTGCTAACCGTAAAGTAAACAAATGCGTTTGTCTTTAGCCTGGAACTATACGGTCAGAATTTACGTGGTCCATCCTCAATACAAGAAGTCCCATTTTGATGCTTGCTTTCACTAAATCAAAAGGAGCACAAGAACTGGACGTAATCAAATCACGTCGCAATGCTATAAATCTTCCACAATTTAATGTTGCTGAACACCGCAAAATCTTGTCATCAAATGCTCTGTTGACGCTAACAATTGACACTTCACTATGGCTAAAAAATTACGAAGATAAACGTTTATCTTGCTGAAATCCAAGAAATTGAATACTTATTATTATTGAGCAAGAATTTTGTTTAATCAAATGTCTTTATGACTTTCTAATTAATATGAACACATAAGAATAACAATATCTTGAATCTATCTAATGGAATGTCTGCTATATGAATAAAGACCATTTATATCCTGAAAAAAAAATCTATGAGATTATATTGAACTTTACTAATGTCTCTATGTTACAACGATTTGCTTTATTAAAAAGGAGGAACATTATAAAACTTTTTCATACCTAACTACATAATATTTTTGCACTATGTAAATATATGTTGAATATATTAAAAAAAATATTATACAGTAACAATCACACAGTACAATTATTAAGAATCTGAACTGTTAAATTACAAAATAATATAATTAGGTGATGATCTTAGTAGACATGGATCATGAAATCGAATAAACATCACGCTGCAATCCTGTAACCACTATTGAACGGTGTCAAAACCACAAAAACCAATCATCGACTATAAAACGCTCCGTTGACGTCTATATCGTCACGTCACTAGCTGCGTGAAGCGTCACAGTTACGTGCTTGCGAAACGCCAAAACTCTGGAAATCGGTCATCGAACTAATTCATTTTTTCCCGTTTAAATCTGTAAAATTATAAACAGGCTTATAAAATTATAACCACACAAACTTGCTTACGCAAACTTTTATAAAATCATTTTTAAGCATACACTGTGCTAGGTTTCCTGGTAGAGGATCTGCCCAACACCCAGGAGTTAGGTCCTCGAGCTGGAAGACGCACCCTGTGCTCCTGGTGCGTCTTATGGCGTTCAATTGGGGGGCATCTGATATTGCCCCGGAGTTGGCACCGTCCTAAGGACGGACTCTGCCGGCCTGGTAGCGGTTGTGTGCGCGAGCGAAACCCGTGACCCGGGCACCAGGCGGCGGGAAAGGATATGCACCGTGGGGGTTTAGTCAGTAAGAGTCTGACATAACCGCCGCGTATCCTCGGACGCAGGGTATCCATGAGGATTACCCACGTTAAAAAAAAAAAAGGTTTCCTGGTAGAGATCGCTCTTTAGCGATAAGGCTCTTTAGCCTATTGCGCATATTTTTTTTTCTGTGTGTATGTTCCTTCTTTTCGGTTTGGAGTGCAATAAAGTATATTTTCATTTCATATTTCATTTCATTGTAAGTCCGTCACATCGCATTCAGGACGGAAATTGTACGTAGATTAGACGCCGGGGTTTGGGTTAGATTTTTAGCTCATGCCGCGTAAAGGATATTTACGAAGTTTTTTTTGCTCAACGATATAAAATTCTCATAAAATCTTGGTTTTGAATCATCCTCAGTGCAGTCGAAACGAAAAACTAAAAATAATTATCTATAGTCTGTAACTAATGTTTAATTTCCAAAATCTGAATCTAAACGAAATAAAGAGTTTACGAGGAATAGAAATGATCGAAGGTCTGTAGAAGGCAAAGCTACCGACATAGCTCAACTTGAATCGAATTCTTTCGAAACTGAAGTGGCTATGGGCGGGGTACGTAGCTCGGAGAACCGTAGGATGTTGGGGTCACAAGGTGCTGGGATGGTATCTGTTGTAACGCTGGTCAAACGAGTCACACGGATCGCCCCAATACCATTTGACTTTGGAACTCTTTACAAAGACCTTTGTACAGTTGACGAACTCTCACCGTCCGACCCTCCCGTTATCCCAAACGTCGAGGTTCGGCCTCATAGGAGGCGCCCTTAGGCAGACGTTCCCTTAGCCTTCTTCTTCGAGACCTAGGGCTCAGTATTGTTTCTGGCAGAGCTTCTTTCCGAAGCTCGCCAAACAGCCGGGTTACCACAGCTAATAGACAGTCCGAAAAAAAAAGTGGACGTACGATGATGGCTAGGAATAGTTTAAGCTACCATAAATATAGATTTCTTGAAACCAGCATAATTCAGACAATAATAGTATTAAATAAACGAGTGTTTCAGAGTTTCACAAAAGTTCACGCGATACCTTATCGAAAGCCGTTAAAAAGTAAATAAAAGTCACGCTCAAATGGATTTAGATAAAGGCTGCCATATTGAAAAGCGTGACCAATAACAGTTGTACATGTTATCAGTGTGTGATAACAGTTCCATTTCTGAATGCTACACGCCGATTGGTTGTGCTGGCAACAATGTCGTTTTTAAACATTAAAATAGAATCAAATTAACTTTGAAATTGGCTTCAGTTTGTAGAAGTTTAATAATGTATAAAATTAATCGAAAACTAATTAGGTATCGGTGGATAATTTGAATGTCATTAGAACATAGCACGCTTAGTCGTCTATCACTGTAGGTTACTAGTAAGATCTAACCATTCATGCTATTATTCATCATGATCATCATGATCAACCAATTACCGGCTCACTACAGAGCACGGGTCTCCTCTCAGTATGAGAAGGATTTGGCCATAGTCCACCACGCTGGCCATGTGCGGATTGGCAGACTTCACACGCCTTTGAGAACATTATGGAGAACTCGCAGGCGTGCAGGTTTCCTCTCGATGTTTTTTTCACCGTTGAAGCAAGTGATATTTTAATTGCTTAAAAACGCACATAACTCCGTTAAGTTAGAGATTCGTTCCAGGGATGAAACCCTCCAACTCTTATAAGGAGACAAACGAGGCTATTACAGCTTATTTTCGTCTACAATTTCATACATGGCCTATCGGACCATAAGTTTTTCATACTGCAATCAAAATTTTTTTTTTTTTTTTTCGGACTGTCTATTAGCTGTACAAACCCTATTGGTTGCCACAGCGTAACCGGGCTGTTTGGCGAGCTTTGGAAAGAAGCTCTGCCAGAAGAAATTTTGAGCCCTAGGGCTCGAAGAAACTATGGGAACGACTGCCTAAGGGCGCCTCCTTTGAGGCCGAACCTCGGCTTAGTAAAATACTTAAACAAGTGAAATTCTTACTATAAGTTAGTTAATCTGTTTGTTTTTCAGTGTAAATTTTGATGGGCCCTATGTATGTCATGTGTTGATTAAAAAACGGCTCCCGTTTAATTAACCGCGAGGCAATCTGTGACTTGTCTTATTTCAGTTAATTAGGTACCGTCATTGCCTCTGCGTTATTCTCGTTCGCTTTCTATTTAAACTAACTTTCTCATATCTCGCTGTTTGTTTTACAATTTTAATTATGTGCTTTGTTGTTTGTTAAACAGTAAAACACGCCATGGTAACACGGTAGACGTGATAACATCTTTGATTAGAGCATTGTTAAAATTAATTTTACCTGTATAATTTATGTTAACATAAATACATTTAAATGTGAAAATTTTATCATATTAATGTCGCGTTTATGCAGTTTTTCAGCTTATTAGCGTTCTTATGGTTAAAAAAGGGAAATTGGGACGGACTCGTGTAAATGTTGAATTGAGAATAAGACAAGTAAAGAGATATAAAGTAAAAAGACAACTTTCTATCCTAAATAATTTGACCATCGTAAGAAGAAGACAAAACTTTGTACAACTACACAACCGCTGTACAACTGTTATTAATAAGGTGGTTAGAATTTAATTAATGTACTAAACTGTTTTTATAAGTCACTAGTCGATGCCCGCGACACCGTCCGCGTAGATTACGGGTTTTTAAAAACTTACTATAAGCTACCAATTCGAGGAAAATTTCTGTGGCAAGCTGAAAGTATAGTTATTGTTTATTGACGTGAAATACAGTTTTTAATAAATCCCGCGGGAAATGTTACGGGATAAAAAGTATCCTATGTCCATCTCCTGGTTCTAAGTCACTCCCCACGAATTTTGTGTTCTCGGTTCGGTTGGGTTTAGTTTAGGTTTAGTTCTTAACACGACTTTCTTATATATATATATATAGATATATTTCGTCATTGGCTTAGATAGGTAGCTAAAGATATTGTTTATGCTATTATTAGATACGTTCGTAATACCTTTTCGAAGATAGACGTGTTTTTTATTTGATATTGTCAAAGAAGATAAATTATTTCTATAATTTGAAACATATTATTGAACAGAGTATTATATTCTCAAGCCTTTTCGAAGCTCGCGTAGGGTAGTGAAAAAAATATTGTTAAATAGAAGCTGCGTTTTTCTGAGTGGTGGTATAAACTAGTATGAGGACATACTAGTTTATGAAATTATAGCGAAATATAACAAATATTGCCCTATGGCTTAGCCATGTAATATGTTATCGCAAGTATGGTATAATTTATGCCAGCGAGAGACCTGAACAATTTCGCCAGTATCGATGATAGAATAATGGAGTCGTAAAACGTTCTATATGTTACCGGCTAAAGGTTTAATTTATTAGATATGCCATGGATATGCCGTTTAAATTTTTAACTGTCTGTCAGCGTACAGTCGTAAAAATATTAAACGGTCCCGATCACGATTTCGTAATAATGGAACACCAAGATTTCGCGCTTTTATTGACCGTGAAAGATGTCCAAAGTGAATAAATTCCTCTGTTAACTTTATTGTGAATTGAGAGCTCTACTTACTTATAAAGCCCTACTGCATTTATTGTTAGAAGCGTTACTAGATGTTTTTGTCAATGGACGTCTTACTTCATCATCATGGTCATCGTGATCAACCCAATACCGGATCACTACAGATCTCGGGTCTCCTCTCAATATGCGAAGGGCTAGGTTATTTGTTTTAATACGCACATAACTCCGAAAAGTTCCAACTTCTCTGACTTAATATTAACCACTTATTCTTACTGGTGTAGATTCCTTTGTAGACGAATCTCTTTACTGAACTCCGAATTAACGACCTCTGAGGCGCAGCGCGCACGTTGTTATATTATAAAGTTGGAGGTTCTGGGTTCGATTCCTGGCACGAGTCTGGTCTGGTGGGAGGCTTCGGCCGTGGCTAGTTACCACCCTACCGACAAAGACGTGTCGCAAAGCGACTTAGTGTTCCGGCACGATGTCGCGTAGAAACCAGTTAGGCGTATGGGTTTATCATACCCCTAACAGGTTAGCCTGCTACCATCTTAGACTGCATCATCACTTACCATCAGGTGAGGTTGCCGGCAAGGGCTAACTTGTAGTGGATAATAAACTCAATTGACATATCTAGTTTCCTCTGGAAAATATAAAACTGTTTTGAGACTGCCAGATTAGTTTAGAAAATTATGTACACATTTGATTGAAATCAAGGTGTTTCGGACGTTAATCTTTTAATAGAGATTTGGTATTGGTTGGTAGAGAATGGTAGATACATTTATTATAATATTTACCTATGATTTTCTACGTTACTGAGTTAATTGTTTAATGCAAAAAATATAATGAAACTTTTTAAATTACGAATCAATTCAATTTCTTTTGAACCAAAAGTTTAAAATCTTTCAAGCTCAATATAGGCCTAGAACCTAGTAGTATAAGTTTATTTAAAAAATAATAATAAGACGTATTTGAACTTTAGCTTTAATTTCATGTTCGTGATTCGTAATTCAAATATCTAATGTTCGATAAAATAACTAAAGAACTTAACAATAAATTGGCAAAACTTTTTGTGTTATTTGAAGACTTGAAACGCAAAGTTAAGTTTCAGAACGAAATTATTCACTCGAATGTTACGTAGTATATCAAACGAACACACAAATAAGATGTATGAAGGCGCGCGGAAATAATTACTTTTACCTTTTGCTACGCCAATTGGCAGTACATGGGCCATGCGGTGCGTGCGGTGTGGCCGCGGCTTCAGCGACGCCATCTTCGCGTTCCTTTTTTAAATATGCATCCCCGGTTGGTTGTGTTTTGTTCTGGTACGTTTGAATTTTATCGGCACTTAATATTTGTTTGTTTATCATAAATTCTCATTATAAAACAATTTCAGGTTGATTTTCTTTAACTGACCCTCAAACATTATTTAGAGGTCGGAGGTTCGAACCCGGAAACGCACCTTTAGTTTTTCGGAGTTGTGTGCGTTTTTAAGCAATTAAAATATTACTTGCTTCAACGGTGAAGGAAAACATCGTGAGGAAACCTGCACGCTCGAGAGTTCTCCATAATGTTCTTAAAGGCGTGTGAAGTCTGCCAATCCGTACATGGCCAGCGTGGTAGACTATGGCCAAACCCTTCTCATATTGAGGGGAGACCCGTGCTCTGTAGTGAGCCGGCAATGGGTTGATCATGATGATGATGAAACATTATGACATTAATAATGCGTGGACATATTTAATTTTTACTACTAACATTAGCACAACTCGTAATTTTTATTTGTTATTAAGTTTCTTCTTTAAAACGTTCCATGAATTACCAACTTAAGTTTAAATTTTATAGTAAAGTGGTTTCTGATACTCTCTAGTTTATTATTTTTACTTCTCATGATCAATAATCTCTTAGAGAACAAATTAACAGATTTTTGGAATTAGTTAAATAAATTTGTTTCATCTAATATGTGTTTTCCGTGGATAAGGACTAGGCAACGACAATGAAATGAAAATACACTTTATTGTACACCACACAAAAGAAGAAATACAGACATTAAAGAAAAACACAGAAAAGAAAACAGGTACAATAGGCGGCCTTATCGCTAAAGAGCGATGTCTGCCAGGCAACCCAGACCAGGATATAATATATAGATAAACAGGTAATAATAGGTAGGAATGGATAACACTATATTAAGAGATGCCGTATTTGGTAAGTTTGAGATTTATGTGTAACAGAAATGACATCATTGTATCCTCTTTGCACGTGAAAACCTCTATAGTTCCCAAATCGACGTTTATCTGTTCCCATATGGCGCATGATATTGTTTATGGCGGAAAGAATAACGAAAACAAAAAGCCGAACTGTTCAGTGCTTAAGTATTATAGTTAAGTTGGTATTGTGTCGGTCGCGGCGGGGCGCCGCCCGCCCGCTGGGTCGCTCTCAACTCTCTAAGACCAAATTACTAGTTCACCTCGGTCACCTTGCTTGCCAGATTACACATTCGGAACTGAGGATTTAGGGTGAATTATAGAAGTTTACCTATCAGTCTAAAAATCAGCTTTGTATATTGCATTCAATATTAACTGACGTCTTTCAACTTATACCTAAATAATAGGGGTAATAAACCATACACTCATAGAGCCTATTCATTTTTAAAGAAGCCGTTTCAGCCTTGTCTATTTCGTTGCAAACCAACCAGTGTTGATACTTTTGAATAATCATAGAATACTTAAAAAAAAATACGTTTGTTAAATAAAATACAATTACAAAAATTGGAAGGTGATTTCACCCAAGGACGAAACATATCGGAAAACGTAATATTTCCAATGAAACTCTTTAAAGTTTAAAAGACAAGCAAGCGGTATTTCTATTTGATTATATTATTTAAAGGAAGATAACATAGGGAAAGTATCAAAAACGCTTGAAACACCGTTTGAACGCCGCACGTGTTTTGCAATACAAAGAATTCACTCGCCACGACTTATCCTATTGTTATTGCTAATGACGGTCTCAAGTGGAAAGACGCCAGTTAATATTGAATAGTTGCTGCCTTAATACCTGGATTATACTTCAACTGATAGTGTGCATTTTTGTTAGGCCCTAAGATGATATTAAACGGATTAGGCTAAAAAACAGAAACTGTCGCTTTGAATTTGATATTGCAAGTTTTCCTTTTCTTTCCTTAATCCGCTACAAGTTAGCCTTTGATGGCAATCTCACACGATGGTAAGTGATGATGCAGTCTAAGTTGTTAGGGGGTATGGTAAAACCATACTCCTAATTGGTTTCTACGCGACATCGTGCCAGAACGTTAAATCGCTCGGCGACACGTCTTTGTCAGTAGGGTGGTAATTAGCCACGGCCGAAGGCTCCCACCAGACAAACCCTTGGCCAAACCCTTCTCATACTGAGAAGAGACCCGTGCTCTATAGTGAGCCGGCAATCGTTAAATACTAAAATTAGACTAACGAGATTGCAATCATTTCAAGTAGAAAGGCTTGAAGACAGAATAGAGGGTATTGTTTACACGAATCGTTCGGCCAGTGTTGGCTTCGTAAGAAAGCTTGGAGTCACTCAGCGGTATGTTCGTTGTATATCTACTTAATCTTATCTAAAATGCTTCGTTCTAAAAGGGTTCCGTAGCAAAATTTACGTTATTGAAATAGCCGTAGTTGGTTTTTTTTTTCGGACTGCCTATTAGCTGTGCTAGCCGTAACCGGGCGTAACCGGGCTGTGTGTGGTGGGAGAGGTGGTAGTCTAAAAGTGAATTGCAGGGAGTCGTAAGACAAAGCGTCACACACACAAAAGACTTATGCGAAGCAGTCCTGGATATCCATGGGGTAAAATTAATAATGAAGATAACAGGTTAGCCCGCTAACATATTAGACTGCATTATCACTTACCATCAGGTGAGATTGCTGTCAAGGGCTAAATTGTAATGTATATAAAAAAAAAGTCCACCGCGCTGGCCTCTATGGAAGAACTCTCAGGCATGCAGGTTTCTGAAAAGCGCAAATAACTCCGAAAAGGTACTTATACCTAGGTGTGTCGTTTTTGTGATAGAACCCCGCGATCTTTGATTAGGAGGCGGACGTTTTAACCACTGAACTATTACAACTTTGTTTTTTTGAATTTATATTTTAGCTGTTAAGGCCGCCTGTTGTACCTTCTTTTCTTTTTGTTTTTCTTTACTGTCTTGGTATTTCTTCTGTACAATAAGATGTATTTTCATTTCATTTCATTTAATACGAGTAAAATCGGTGCGATATCCGCGTTCCAACTTCATGCGAACAGTATTAATACCGTGATTTTATGAGGTCTATAAGGCGTCGGACTTGCGGTAAAAGAATGGTCTCTCTCAGCGGTGGACTTATGAAATATGGTGTTTAACGCCGCTCGCCTTGTCCGGGCGATGCCCCGCGGCGCGGGTCTGTCCCGGCCGGCTTTGAGGCATCGTCACCCCGGGAACTGGTGGTACCCGCAAGTTTATAATTTCATTATTATTGATAATAGAAAAAAAATCATGTCATAGCTACTGATTTTTTTAATCGCTTGAAATTATATATTCCTAGATTATTTAGACTTGTCTTTTTTTACCACTTCAAATTAGCCCTTGACGGTATTCTAACTCAGTCATGATACAGTCTACGGGCTATGTTAGGGGTATGGCAAACTCTTACTCCTAATTGGTTTCTACGTGACATCGTGACGGAACGCTAAATCGCTTCGCCGTCTTCTTCGGTAGGGTGGTAACTAGCCACGGCTGAAGCTTCCGACCAGCCGAGTCGAAAATCGAAACCAGGACCTCCAACTTTTTAATGCGAAAAGTTGAATAGGAAGCCAACGTTACAAAAATAATATTATTTTATGAAAACTTACGTATTTAAACTTCAATATCAATGCATACTCACTTGCAGGCTATTTCCTTATCTATGATAACTGATCGGAAATCTGACAATGCTCGACATTTTTACGTGGATCGATTAAATAATTACTGTTATAAGTTTGAACCTCATCATCATCAAGACCAATCCATTGCCGGCTCACTACAGTGCACGGATCTCCTCTCAATAAGAGATAGGTTTTGGCCACAGTCCATCACGCTGGCCATGTGCGGATTGGCAGAATTCACACGTCTTTGAGAACATTACGGAGAACTCTCAGGCGTGCAGGTTTCCTCACGATGTTTTCCTTCACCGTTGCAAGCAAGTGATATTTTAATTGTCTAAAAAGCACGTAGATCCGATAAGTTAGAGTGCGTACCCGGGATCAAACCTCTAGTTAGGAGGCGGACGTTCTAACCACTAGGCTATCACAGCTTTCGATTCGTACTACAGAGTAGGTACATACAGTTTGGACATATCGTAACGGAACACGTCTTAAATCGTTTTATGTATATTGGAATAGGCGTATAGAATATCTGTGATTGTTCAAGGTAACTATTGCGACTACCGACGGTCGTTTTGTAACATGTTACCGTTTTTATATATAACTATTAAATCCAATGTTAAATTGTTACGATTTGAACTAATTGACGATACATTTCATTGTCAGGTATATGTCGTGTCACGTTGAAAGGGCGCTGACGATCTAGCTGATGCAAAATAGGGTTCATCCTACTTAGTATTATAAATGCGAAAGTTTGTAACAATGGATCGATGTTAAAAAATACAGAATGGATTTTTGTGAAACTTTACAATATATAGCTAATACATCAGAATAACTATAATAGCTACAATTTATAATAATATTGTGTGAATTTTCCAAAATATGACGATAAGTGTCTTTAATGGCATAATGTTAGTTCTTTTCTACACCACGCGAATATAAGCTACTCGAAATACTAATACTGCGCAGATGAATTCGCGGGCATCAGCTTGTATAAAGAACAAGTGCATTTTGCTTATTAACTAATATATTTGAGATACCTTTGAAATTCCACAAGTTCTTAATCAATCCTGAAATAACTACTTAAAAAAATACTTTTACCCTATAGATCATTAAATAATTGATTTAACGATGCCTTCGACGCCTTTCGATGCGCAATGAGAAGGAACATTACATATTCGTACATTGATAATGGTGATAATCAAATTGACCGCATAATTTAATACCATTAATTTACTTAAGATACCTTTGAAATACCTTCGTGCTAAACCAATGATATTCCACTGGTTCTCTTAATCAATCCTGAAATAAGTATTACAAAAAATTTAAGGTCAGATAAAAAAAATTGTGTTCAAATTGGCTTAACGATGCCTTCGACGCCTTTATCAAGATCATTATCAAAAAGCGGTGATAACCACTAGGTTAGGGCGTCAGCAACCTAATCAGAGGTCGGCGGTTCGAATCCCGGCACACACCTAAAATTTTTCGGAGTTATGTGCGTTTTTAAAAATTAAAATATCACTTGTTTCAACGGTGATGAAAAACATCGTGAGGAAACCTGCACGCCTGAGAGTACTCCATAATGTTCTCAAAGGCGTGTGAAGTCTGCCAATACGCACATGGCCAGCGTGGTGGACTATGGCCAAACTCTTCTCATATTGAGAGGAGACCCGTGTTTTGTAGTGAGCCGGTAATGGGTTGATCATGATGATGATGATGATGACATTGATAATGGTGATAACCACATTGAGTGCTCAATTTAAACGTATGCCGTTTGTCAGTGGGATAAATTTGATCGTAAACTGTCAGTGGATCTTTTCACTGACTGCACCTACCTATATGGGTATGAACCCACCTACATTTGGCGTAGTTAAATTTAATAGGCGATTTTACTACTACAAATCGTTATACCACTTCATATTTAGGTTGGTATTTTATGTTTATTAGCAGCTTCTGTTCGCATTAATTGATGATTTACACTTTATTGGACCATCATAACACCGATACTACTATGTTGTAAGTAATACATTGCGGCTTATACTGTACCCTTTGTATTCATTTCATATAATGGCTTCATGGCTTCAGGTATCAATTGAGTATGAGATGACAAAAAATTATGCTTACCTGGCTAAGTTTGTAGGTGGTTTTCTTACACCATGGCTTGTTTGGAACCTTTGTATATATTTATTATAATCGCTTCATAAGTGTCTGTTTTTGATTCCAGCTTGTTTCCAAAACACTGTCAGATGTGACAGTGTTTTTAGAAATTAACAGCTTCACAGATTAATGTAGATAAGTACCTACAATCAATTGGTCTCAATGAGATAGGTAGTACATTTTTTATGACATTGCAAATATTAGACATTAATTATTTTTAAGTGACAATACAAGTAAATATCCTACCTATACTTAACTTCCTTCAGTCCAATGTTGATTATGTGTAAGTAATAACTGCAAACTACTACTACTACTCAGAGGTCGGGGGTTCGATCCCGGGCACGCACCTCTAACGTTTCGGAGTTATGTGCAATTAAAATATCACTTGCTTCAACCATGAAGCAAAACATCGTGAGGAAATCTGCATGCCTAAGAGTTCTCCATCATGTTTTCAAAGGCGTGTTAAGTCTGCCAATCCGCACATGGCCAGCGTGGTGAACTATGGCCAAATACTTCTTATACTGAGAGGACCCGTGCACTGTAGTTAGCCGGCTATGGGTCGATCATGAGGATGATAAATAACCACAAAATTTTGTAGTGAAGATTTTCTTAAGGGTATCTAATAAAATGTAATAGATAATTGGGAAAAAAATAAGGTTTTTTTTTCAATTCGAAAATAGACGTACGAAAATCACTTCAGTAAAACAAATTGCGTTTTAATGTGTGTGAAATAGTGAAATTAAATGGTTTGTTTATTTTGTCGCTGGATTAATCGCTGCTCAGTTATTTCACACCTTTTTAATTAATCTACGCGCAAATTGGAATGACACGTTGATGCGCCGTATAGGCCTTGAAACCTGTCGTTTCCTGAAATAATAGTTTAAAAAGCGTCATAAAAAATGTAACGTAGTTAATGACTTAGGTATCTTTACTTGAAATCTAATTTAAAATGGATGTTATCTCAATTTGGTCCTTTAAATCCTGATAACTCAGCTACAAAGAAAAACTTTTAAAGTTCGCCAAATGAAAAAACGTCACGCTGTATAAGAAAGCAGGCATGATCCTTTGTCTCAATTTTCTAACATAATCCGTATATACGCTTCTCACTTCCACATTGTTTCATGGTTTCATCTACTTAATCTGATATACTCTTAGTGTATATTTTTTGCTATTGTAGTGAACGATACATTTTATTCCTTTCGTATAAAAATATCAGTACTTAGGTACAGATGATTACTTTTGTGCTAAAAGCCCTTTATGGCAATCTCACCTTTGGTAAGTGATGGTAACTGGCGAACCTGTTAGGGGCGTTAGGGGCTGTTATGGCTAGCCCATACTCCTATTGGTTACTACGCGACATCGTGCCGGAACGCTCGGAAACACGTCTTTGTCAGTAGGGTGGTAACTAGCCACGGCCGAAGCCTTCCAGCACACCAGACTCGAGCTGGAAATCGAACCTAGGACCTCCAACAGCGCCACAGAGGTCGTCAAAAAGTCTAGATTAAAAAGAAAACACAAGGCACCGTGGGGTTCAGTCTAAAACTGTGTCATACTGTACCATGGCTAATGTAATGGTAGTCTCACACGTGAGGTGCGATATCGCCGTTAAGGCCGACTTATAGATTAGATGCGGCTTGCCACGCGGCAACTTATAGGGTTGGTACCAATTTTTATAATCCAAAAATATTAACCCTTTTCGAATTGCGATCGTTAGATATAGTATAATCATTGATTTATCACTATACACTATGCACACGATACACTATATATCCATTACATAAGACAAAAAAGATTTAAAGTTAAGCAAAGTTACAAATAAGTATTTATGTTTTGAAGGGGGTGATAGTCACGTTCAAGGATTCCGATACATTAATACTAGATGTATGAATGTATCGGAATCTTTGAACGTTAACAAAAGTGTATCAAAAGAAACAATAAACACGTAAACTAGGTGTTTTTTTGGTTCTTAAAATAAACCTGTATAATATAAGAAATGGAAGCTGTGATAACCTAGTGGTTAGGACGTCCATCTCCTAATCAGAGGTCGGCGGTTCGAACCAGCCTGCGAGTTCTCCATAAGGTTCACAAAGTCGTGTGAAGTCCGCCAATCCGCACATGGCCAGCTTGGAGGACTATGGGGAAACCCTTCTCATATTGAGAGGAGACCCGTGCTCTGTAGTGAGCCGATATTGGGTTGATCATGATAATGATGAATATAAAAATTAAATAAATTACATGCATTGCATATTTACGAGTTTATCTTATAAAGTTACGTTTCCAATACTACATTCCCATTACACAATCTTAATATAAACGGGCATAACTAAGTAGTACATTATTCTCTATCACAGCTGCTCTCGTAGTGTTTTCTAACATTTGGTGACACCCCTATCATTAACTCACCGTTAATTCGAAACGAGCGTCTGACGTGATATTTTTATGATTTTGTTACACTAAATTATACATAAAAAAATATAATGCACTTGTTCTTTTGCTTTCTTGACTTTTTTATTTCAATCCTTATTAGTACTTCACCTAACATATATTATTTTTTGAAATTCTGGGTAATGCGTTTACGCATCCTCCGGAAGCGGAGCAGATCTGCCTGCTTCGCTTCCGGAGGGAAGTATGGGACTCCCAGGCGGCCAGACTGGCGACCAGAGCGATGCTCCTTTGCGTCGACCGGCGGCTACGTCACGGGAACACTCGCGCACTCGTCCGCTTCCCGTCCGACCCCCCATTATCCCAAAGCTTAGGTTCGGCCTCAAAGGAGGCGCGCTTAGGCAGACGTTCCCCTAAGGGAAACTAATTTCTTCGAGCCCTAGGGCTCAAAATTTCTTCTGGTAGAGCTTCTTTCTGAAGCTCGCCAAACAGCCCGGTTACGCTGTGGCAACCAATAGTGTTAGCACAGCTAATAGACAGTCCGAAAAAAAAAAACTCGTCCTCAACCCAGCCAGTGGCGTCCGCCAAGGCAGACCCCTAATTCACCTAGCTAGAAAGTAGACGAAAAGCATACACAAGCAAACAAATCCTATAGGTACTCCCTAGCAGTATGCGTCTATTTGCGTTTATATCAATAATTTAGATTGACCTATTAGTGATTTTAATTATAATTTGAATTAAAATATGCATTTTGTTCACAGGTTTGGTTTCAAAACAAGCGGTCAAAAGAAAGACGCTTAAAACAGCTGACATCAATGGGCAGGGGCCCTTTCTTCGGCTCCTCCCGCAAGATGCGGGGTTTCCCCATGAATCTATCTCCGGGAGGTTTGGAGGAGGGGCCGCCGGGGTTTCCGTACTTCGCGACAGCAGATGGAAAGTTCGAATTTGGTTATGGCCCGCCGTTTCACCATGACGCGCCGTTCTTCCATCCCCCACCGGCCATGCCGTTCAACCAGCCAGGTTAGTAGACTTTTCAAGGGTAACACTTAATTTTTATAAAAAAAAAAAACACTTAGGGAGGCTTGGCCTTTGCTAGTTACCACCCAATGACTTAGGCAAGCGATTTAGCGTTCCGGCACGATGTTGCGTAGAAACCAATTAGGAGTATGGGTCTACCATACCCTTAACAAGTTAGCCCTATACTATCTTAGACTGCAACATCACTTACACCAGATGAAATTACAGTCAAGGGCTTAATTGTAGTGGAATAAAAAATAACATTCTGTTTACACACATAAGTTGAAATAAAGTATAAATGAAAAGTATAATAATCAAATATAACCGTATAAAAACACAGTTTTCACTACCTCGTGATTTCTTCCAGGTATCCCTATTACAATTTACTTTTAATTACCTCTCCTCGTATCTAATATATACCCATAATAGATTATATTTGAAACTAAATCTATTTCAGTTCTCGATTAAAATTATTACATATTTGTAAGTGAGAACCCGGGATGGATTTAAAATTTCACTTTGTGAGTTTTAAATCTTTTTGCAAATATTTATCGTGCAGCAAAAAAATACTAATGCAAGGTTTTTAACGTCAACGTTTTGGTAGAGAAAAGTTTTTACTTGATCTTGGCTTTTTGCTTGGATTTTAAAATGTGGTATGCTGTACACAAAAATGTTCTATTTATAACAGAGGTGACTCAAGTTTACCAGAATAAATGCATCATTTTAATATCTTCTTAGTACAAGCAAGTACCTACAAGATCACTGGATTCAATAAATTAATCCTAGTGTCAAACCCCTCTTTTTTTCTCATACTTGACGTGGGATAATTTTGAAATTTATCTAGTTTTTGTACAGAGCAAACTGATTCAGAGTGTCCAAAACCCAAATCTTTATAAGCTATTTCATCATCATCTCAACCGATTGATGCACTGCTCGACATAGGTCAAAGTCCACGGTCTTGGGCCGTTCGTTAATCTTTAGATTCATTGGTTTAAGTTAATGATATTTTCCAATAATTTGCCTACTAAAAATTTTAAACTCTAGCACATTCCTTAACAAGGATTCTGTTACTTTCTTTGGCAGACTAAAGAGTGAGATGTAAATTGAATTTCAGATATTAAAAATTGCCTGTAGATTTTTCCATTGCAAATACTAATTGTCGAGACATACCTAATCGTATTACATTATTTCGATATTCCAGTCTTTGTTTGAGATAGTCTCAAGACGGGGATCTAAAGCTAAATAAATGGAAACTCTGTTTACATAAAAACTCTTTTCTTATTTAAGGCCTACCACAACACACAACTACAGATAATACTAGCAAAAAGAAGTTTATTTTTTATTTTTATTTATTAGTTCGCAAAACTGACAAAAATTGCACAGTCATACTTCATTCTTATTACAAAATATCTTATTTATACAATATTGCCTTCTTAATGCAAACATACCATGCACATAATGGGGTAAAACCGTTAAAAATAATAATAATAAGTTAAAATTAAGCTTGATAACAATAAAACTAAAGAGAAATAATAATCCTTAAAGTTATGCAAACGTTTATACATTTCTGACGTAATTTCTATAACCAATTGCAAAAATTGCCTACTGTGTTTAGAAACCGGCCCTTTTTAGATATAACATCCCATAAGAATATTGATAGTATTTTAACGAGAGTAGGTCGGTTTGCAGGTGGAATGGAGACGCTGCAAGGCGGCGAATTCCAGGATCAGTTCCCACCTCATGACCACCTCGTACTGCCGCGGCCATCTTCCCCCGAGTTCGCCTTTGGCGACGCCCCTCCGCCCCTCCATCCCGAGGGTCTGGTGTGGTAGCTGAAGCCGGAGCCGCGTGACTACCACGAATGATGCGGCTCGACTGGCTTTTGAGTGGACTAAGTGATTCTTCTATATTATAACATATGTTATGTTATAACAAAGTGACGATATTGTAATATTACGAAAGTGTTTTAACAATCACGATTTTATTATTTGTTTTCTATGGAGGGAACTATTGAATTGGCATGCTCTAAATCCTTTGTTGTTGAATTTTAGAATAAGTATGATACTTAGATATACCAGTGCTTTCAAAATCGAATGTGTCTATAAATTGCGAAAGAAACTAACTAATCCGTTCGATTTAGAAGGCACGCTATGGTTTTGTACAATATTGTAGATTTTTATACATTTTAGGTAACTTACTTTAATTATGGCTTTTTAATTTGCCATTCTATACACTGATCCTATTCAAATCATTACATACATTGCTTTGATTTATAGATAAGTACCTAGGATCTGGCATTCTAAGTATTGTTCAAATAGCATATTTTATAAGTTATAAAATGTATTCTGATTATTTATGCAGGCATAAAAATCATTAAATGGACACAGACCCTTGTACCTTAATTATAAAGCTATTGCTGAAACCCGCTTAACAGTTTTGAGTTGGGGCTTGTATTCCTTAAATTTGTTTACAAAGTATGATGGGTATGAGAAAGGATTAAAATGTAGAAATCTCTGTATATACATATACTGAAATGTTCTTCAACAAGATGTTGAACCTGCCCAGACACATTGCCAGATTGATTACATTCTAGTTATCCATTGGAATACCTAATTATTAAGTTATATTGCATAATAAATTGTGATTAATATGTGAATAGTGTACAGAAATGTGATTATAATAATATTGCTAATATCGAAATTTTATTTAGTTACATAAAATTAATTTATTTACATTTAGCAATCGAAAAAATGTAAGCGGATATTTTGGTTCCTATTTTAAGATAGTTGTTAACTTATAGCTAGCATATTTTTTTGTTTTATTTGTACCTATTTATTGGGTAATTAAAACCTTTTAATGATTAATTTAATATAAGTTAAAGGCTACTTGCAAACATATAAATGAACTATCGATGTAAATAAATATATACGTGTAAATAAAAATAGGTAAAGCATAAAATATTTAGGCAGTGCATTATTGCTGAGCAATTTTTTTATTAATAGTGTTATAATATAGATATGTAATTATTTTGTGTAACACATACCATAGTCTTATAGATGCACTATGACAATTGTATTTTGAAACAAAATAATGTATTAAATGTGTAGATGAACACTATTGATTAATCCGTTAAATTCAATTTATTTTTTCATATGATTTCTCCTATGGCCAAATTAATAACTGAAGAATAATAATAACAGTAACTGAAGAACAACAGAACTCTGACACATACCTAAAGTAAAAAAGTGAGTTCATTTACTAACGATTGAAAACGTACTTAATTTATATTTATAAATCACGTGGAAACAACTACTGTGTCAGATTAACTGTTTATTTTAATTTTAAAAAGTAGGATGACAGTTTTTTTTTTCAAAAAACACCACATTAAAAAAAAAACAGGGAGATCTGAATTGAGATATGATATCTAATCTTTTTTTAGTAGGTGGTAATGACTACGACAGATGGCTTAGAATGCTCTCCGAGACACGGAAAATATTTTTTTTAAAATACTAAGCTTTTGTAAAACATGCATTTTTAATTTTGATGAAAATATACTAGGCACGTCTCCTGGTAGATCTAAATAATTTATATAACTTCCTAAGTAAGTTGTAGGTACTAACTGTACAAATTGTAATAAATAATATATTATTATACCTATCTATATATTCGCGGAATATTTTTCGAAAGCATTTCTGTAATTAAGGGAACATTGTATTATATTAGAAATATGTTGAATATGATTCTACATTTCTCTCTGGTTCACGATTTATTTAATTTATATTATTAACTTCCTAACTGATCTATCAAAGCATAGCTCCATATAATACTACTCTTCTGCGATTAGTCATAGAGTAATATTCTGTAGACTTCATTTAATCGACAGATAAAAACATTTTTACCGGACTCTTCTAGTTCTTGTGATATAAAAGCGTAAATGTTGTATTTTATGAGGATAAGTCATAATTATTATTATTATCAGAAACAAGTCCTAGAGCGTAGATACACTTGCACGAGGCTATAGAAACCAATACAATACATTAAAATTCCAACAAAGCCTTACCCACAATTTTTAGCTTTATTTAGTCCCTTGTATGAAAATTGACAGAATAACGTAAAAAAATTGTCAGTTGTATAAATACACCATAGATACTTACCATAGAGAACCAGTGCTCAGTTTTTTTTTTAAATATAAAATCTTCCTTTTTTGTTTTGTTTCTTTTAATACAATTTTTTTTTTATATACAATCGTGAATCAAGAGATAATGTACATAAGGGTAAACAGGATCACTTATTAAGTATGTACTCTAATTTAAGTGTCAATATTTGGTACATACTTGTTGTCTATCTGTATTAGTAAATGAAATAAAAATATAATGGAATTGTCTGTAAGAATAAAATCTATTCGATAAATTAAGAATACGTTTTATTTTATTTAGGTACCCGCACTACAGGATGTTTTTAAGCAATTAAAATATCACTCGCTTCAACGGTGAAGCCAAACATAGCGAGGAAACCTGCACTCCTGAGAGTTCTCCGTAATGTTCTCAAAGGCGTGGGAAGTCTGCCAATCCGTACATGGCCAGCGTAGTGGACTACGGCCAAACCATTCTCATGTTAAGAGGAGACCCGTGCTCTGTAGTTAGCCGGTAATGGGTTGATCATGATGATGACTACAGGATGTATTTCTGTTTGTTGTAGATGACTTGATAATCAACTGCGTGTATGTTACGAGCTATTTTATCCCAAATAGCTCTGCGTCAACACAAAGGCTAAGTTACTAAAAGTGGATCAAATGTAAGCCACTCGAGACTTGCGGTATAGGTAAGTATGTTACTTATTAATAAACAAAAATGCATAAATGTTTTAAAAAAATCCAAAAAGTTAAGTAGTTATAATTAAGCTGTGATAGCCTAGTAGTTAAGACGTCCTAATAGAAGGTCAGGGGTTCGATCCCGGGCACGCAAGTCTAACTTTTCGAAGTTATGAAGATAAAGACCAAAATAAGCTGTAATAGCTTCGTTTGACTCCTTATAAGAGGTCGGGGGTGTGATCCCTGGCACGCATCTCTAACTTTTCGGAGTTATAATGAATAGAAGCAGGCGTTACTTTGCGGAAGTCCATGATAAACAATAAACAGCAAGTATAATTTGCTATATTCCGCCGACACCCGGGAGATTTGTATAATATAACACCACACAAAAGCTTCCACTAGAACCTCTACGCACGTTTCGACCCAACACCGGATCATCCTCAGGAGATGTTGAGTTCACAAGCGAGAAAAGTAAACTCTTTACTTTGTCCAAACCCTCATATCGAGAGACCCGTGCTCAGTAGTGAGTCGGCAACGGGTTATATAACAAGTTTATATTGAAATACCCTCGCTCCCACACGTCCTAGTGCCCTAGAATCTAGGCAATTTGCATGAAGCCTAGAAGATTTTCGTTCATCATCATCAGCATGATAACGTCCCTGCACAGCTGGGACACTGGCCTCCTCCCTTATAGGAGTGAAGGTACTAGAACAATGCCTTCATTGCGATGCTTTAATAAAGATTGATTTACACCACACTTAATGAACTTAAAGGTTGTACATGTGCCGAGTAAAAGCCGTAGAAGACGCAACAATGGCTATAAAGTACCATTTAAAAAAAAAATTATACTCGCTTATGTTCTAGATGCTATGGAAGTTAGAGTTCAGAGTTGTAAAGGTCCAACCGTATGAAAAAAGTGATAACTACTCGTATCAAAGGGTTTCGAGAGACCTCCGTGGCGCAGTGCGTGCGCTGAACCCTACCGACAAAAACGCGTCGCCAAACGATTTAGCGTTCCAGCACGATGTCGCTTAGAAACTCATTAGGAGTGTGGGTTTACCATACCGCTAACAGGTTAGCCCGCTACCACCCTAGACTGCATCACCACTTACCATCAGATAATTAGCCCATTGATTCACCACTAGCCGTAGATCGATCATTAACGCTCAAAAAATGGGACGGAAAAGTAGTGCACAAATAGCGACGCGTGCACTCCTTTCTCCCAGTGTGTGACAAGGCTAGACGAAAGTCACCGATTCTAACACTCGAGCCGTATAATCCGAATGAATTACATAGCACTACGCGCCGCTATAGATAATATAACGGCCAGATGTCTAGTGTATTAGACGGGTTGTAATACATCGATATACCGATATGTAGGAATGTATATTTAGTTGGTGACAAATTCTCACCTTGTTTTTGTATGACGCGCTCTATCTACGGCTAGTGGTAAATCAATGAGATAGCCGTAAAGGGCTAACTTGTAGTGTATGAAAAGAGACCGGTTGTAGTGGCTCTGTGGTAAATAACTAAGTGGAATTACGGTGAATGAAATGACCTGCCGGAAATATAACCTAAACCCTCCCGCTTCTAAGGCACACGCTGCTCAGTTCGCAGTATTACGTGGAAGGAAATAACAAACGTGGGTTTGTAAGCTATAACCGGCCAGCCTATTTTTATTAAACATTTACTTAATTAAAAAAAAACTCATCACCATTTCCACAAACAATCGCATCTTATCAGCGGCGCGATGACAATATAGAGTGTATAACCACCCCCGCTCGGGTCGCCAGCGCCGTTAACGAAAATTGGAACGGGCGAAGGGCACGATCACACGTGACGTTTCGCACGCTCGAATTAGCTGCGGTGCTATGCGAGCCTGGTAATTGGAAATGGTGTTCAATGTGTACCTTTGTAATGACGACTGCTAGAATGAGTAATAAATCCTCGTGTTTGTTCTGTTATCAGATTATTTGGCTTATTTTTCGTTTTGAGGATCACACATTATGTGTCGTTAGCCTAATTACCCGGATTTTATGCGGATTCCAAGATCCTTGGTCCCATCCCCGGGTGTTCTGTTCCTAGCCTATCGGTTAACTCTTTCTTTAAAAACATTGAACCAGACTAAGGACACGATCACACATGGAGGTTCACACGCTCAAATTAGCTGCGGTGCTTCACGAGTCTGGAAATTGGAAATGGTGTTCAATGTGTACCTTTGTAATGACGACTGCTAGAATGAGTAATAAATCCTTGTGTTTGTTCTGTTATCAGATTATTTGGCTTATTTTTTGGTTTGAGGATAAAACATGTGCCGTTGGCCTAATACCTGGATGTTTTGCGGATTCCAAGGGCTTTGGTCCCATCCCCAGGTTAGGCCAAGAATCTTTAGATCTTTTTTAGGGTTGATAGATAATAGAGGTATCTGTTATTTCTAGAAAAAAACATTGGACCAGACTAAGGACACGATCACACGTGGAGGTTCACACGCTCAAATTAGCGGCGATGCTTCGCGAGCCTGGTAATTGGAAATGGTGTTCAATGTGTACCTTTGTAATGACGACAGCTAGAATGAATGATAAATCCTTGTGTTTGTACTGTTATCAGATTATTTGGCTTATTTTTTGTTTTCAGGATCACTTATTAGCGTCCAATACTCCAACTATTGTCCTGCTGCTGATCACGAGGCCCTTGTTGCGATTCCCAGGTGGGACAAGGCTGATCTACTATAAATTTTTATGTATAGTTTATACAAGTATCTTTTACTTAACTAGCTGTTATTTATTCTGGAAAAATATTGGACCTGACTAAGGACACGATCATACATGGAGGTTCGCACGGTCGTATTAGCTGCGGTGCTATGTGACCCTAGTAATCGGAAATGGTATACCTTTGTATAATAACGTTTTTGACGACTACCGTGGCGCAGCGTGCGTGCTGTCACATTATGAAGTTGGAGGTTCTGGGTCCGATTCCCGGCCCAGCCTTCCACCAGACCAGACTCGAGAGTCTGGTCTGGTGGAAGGCTTCGACCGTGGCTAGTTACCACCCTACCGGCAAAGACGTGTCGCCAAGCGTTTTAGTGTTCCGGCACGATGTCGCGTAGAAACCAATTAGGAGTATGGGTTTACTATACCCCTAACAGGTTAGCCCGCGACCATCTTAGACTGCATCATCACTTACCATCAGGTGAGATGGCCGTCAAGGGCTTACTTGTAGTGGAAAAAAAAATCCTTGTGTTTGCGCTGTTTTTATATTATTTAGCTCATTTTTTTTTTGAGAATCACACATTAGGCATCCACTGTCTAGTAATTGGCATGTTCTACTGTGATGGGCTAATGTTATTAAGGTTAATTTAAATAAACATCTTCTAGCAAAAATATTAGAGCATATGAAGGAAACGGTCACACATGGCGGTTCGCACGCTCATATTAGCTGTTATGCGTGATCATAATGTTTAGGTTTAGTTGATGTTATTTGTTTCGTATAAGTATCCCACATGACATCTTGTTAAAAGAGTAATTAGCTGGTCGAACAATAGATGGATTTAGTTAGGTTCCCGATTTGAGCTCATTTCATCAAGCTACCGGTTTTTCTGACAAGCATTTGGGAAGGCAAAAGGCACGATCACACGAGAAGTTTTGCACGCTCAAATTTAATCAGCCACTTTGCTAAACGTTTGTGGTGTCTGAGAAAGCTTTTAATATGCCGGAAACTTGAGTTGTGTTGAAGTCACCGACGCAATGCCAGATCATAAAAAAAAAACAACCAAACACGTAAACACCCTCACACACTAAAGGAGCCCTTTCCCAGTCACTCCGTGATATCAGCATGGGTTATGCCTTTTTTTTGTCGTGGTGGAAAAGCTTCATGGCTACCTCCGTACCCTTGGGCAGGAAGGAGGTTATGTTGGACTCCCATCCCCGAAGGGGTTATACCCGAACTAAAAACCACCACGGCATGCCCCTCTCGCTGGTTTTACTGGACACCCGGGGGACCCGTTGTATACTTCCCGGACGCCTACCAGCCACCCTAGCCAAGCGCCGGCCCTCCCGCTCAAAAAGGGGAAGGATCAGGACAGCTTGATTCCCCCAGACAGTTAGGAGACTTGTGCAATGACGGGCAACTAGCATGGGTTATGCCTGAAAATCAGCGCTGCAGTCAATTTTGACGCAGCATCAAGCTGAGGCAGCGCCCTGTTCAGCCAACTTCTACACACATAAGTTTTTAGATGAGATGTACTTTAAGGGCTGAATAAACGCAATTTTGATTTTGATTTGATTTGATCATTAAAAATTTCCAAGGGGACGAAGTCGATGAAAGCAACTAGTTTATATATAATAAAACTAGGTTATCTATATATATAAAAATCAATTGCTGTTCGTTAGTCTCGCTAAAACTCGAGAACGGCTGAACGAATTTGTCTTAGAATTTGTCTTGAAATGTTCTTGGAGGTCTAGGGAAGGTTTAAAAAGTGAGAAAAATTCGAATAATTGCCGGGAAAACCCTAAAAACAGCCCTTTTCTTTTTCCCATTTAAACGTTCTCTAAATAAAATGTGGAGTCAATTTGAACTTTATTGCTATTTAATAAAGTTCATATTAAATTATAATCACTCACTGTTGTCTAAGAAATTTGCAATTTATATTAAGGCAATATTTTATTCCGGTATTTCCACGGAAACGAAAACTACGCGGATGAAAACGCGGGTCTCAGCTAGTATACAATAAAAACCGTAAGTCAAAATAAACCGCGTCTAAAGTTCATTAACGACCTTAAAAAACCAACCTTGTGGACTGTCCAGGTGTTAGAGACTTATTTATCAATTAATAAAAAAGGTGACGGTAGCCACCCTACATAATACGACTTATTGTATTGTTTTTTTAGTGGTAAGTTGGAGGGGCGTTGACGTGGCTCTGTTATGAATATAACAGCCACTTCCTTTATGGTAAAGATGTGTTGATAACGCCTTCTAAGTTATTTTGTTTAATAGGATAGTATCTAATTGTAGCATTTGGAATTAATTTCTAAATAGCTTACATGTAAACTTGGTATTTCAAAAAAGTATTTTTTCTTTTATTTACTTATCGCATAAGCACTGCAAGTCATGGTGATAAAAAAAATAAAGACAAACACAAAAGTGGTCTATGGATTGTCTTGAATTTTAACAAGAAATTTCGAATAAAATGCGTAGTGTGATTTTCTAGTCATTCGATGCAGTGAACTTTAATTTGTATAGAATCGTAGAGCGAGCGCCATAGTCCAAATGTCTATCGCATAATAGAGTTTTTTTATTATCCACTACAAGTTAGCCCTTGACGGCAATCTTACCTGATGGTAAGTGATGATGTAGTCTAAGATGGTAGCGGGCTAACCTGTTGTTAGAGGTATGGAAAACCCATACTCCTAATTGGTTTCTACACGACATCGTGCCAGAACGCTAAATCGCTTGGCGGCACGTCTTAGTCGGTAGGGTGGTAACTGGCCACGGCCGCAGCAGACTCGAGCCGGGAATCGAAACCAGGACCTCAAACTTTATAAAGAGACAAGGCGCGCGCTGCGCCGCGGAGGTCGTCGTTAAGTGGTGCTCTTTCATCATCATCATCATGATCAATCCATTGCCGGCTCATTACAGAGTGTGGAATATGAGAAGGGTTTAGCCATCACACTGGCCATGTGCGGATTGGCAGACTTCACACGGCCTTAAGAACATTATGGAGAACTCTCAGGCATCATGATGTCATTTGCGGTTAAAGCAAGTAACGTTTAATTACTTTAACCGTATATATAACTTCCAAAAGTAAGAGGTGGGTGCCGGGTTGGTGCTTAGGGCTTGAAGTAAGGTTGAAGTCTTAACCGTTTAGTTAGCACCGCAGAAATCTGTTAACGCAACTAGTTCCATGTCGATGACGAGTATAAGTTATTGCAGCTGAAAGCATACGATATCCTCCTTTCACAGCCTTTAACTCACAATGCGTATAAGTTAAATGAATACGACTCAGGCAAAACTAGATGCTGAAAAATGTGACTCAGGCCTTTTTGGCGTGTGCAGTCTAACAGTCATCAATTGGCTAGCCACCTGCCACTTGGTGGATTAAATCTTTCTCTCTCAGGGGAGACCCTGTAGTTAGCTGGTGATGGGTTGACGATGACGATTACGATGAAAAATTTCTGTATAGATCTTTCCCAAGAATATATCTTGTGCTTTGGTATTTATATACCTTTGTAAATGTCTGTAAGTATATTTCATTGTATAAAATCTAATCTACACTAATACTCATTTAAAATACACAAAACATAAAGAAAATTTACCTGGCTAAGTTTGTTGTGGGCTTCTTCTTAGACCGGGGCGCGTTTGGAACCCTCGTAGCTTTAGTTTTAAGTTTACGAATGTAGTTATCACCATCAAATCACTACTATGTAAATTATTGACGCGTCAAAAATGCCTTTTAAAGGACTATTTGAATAAAGATTATTTGAATTTGAAATTTGAAGACAAAAACGCAAATTGGATGAATACTGAAATGCGAGTTGATGCGTAAGATACGTTGATCTTTATACAGAGTGGGTAGAGCCTGTTTTCCATGGATACATTCGATATTGTGCTTATAAATGTTATTCTTGCCTTAATGGTGTACACCTACACGCAGAAAACTGCTTATAGATATGTTTTGATGTAATTTGGTAGTTTTAACTACACACGCCACTGACCGCTGACCGTGACGAATTTTGATTGAATGGTTATCACTTACTAGAACTACTTATAAGTTTTCGAGAACGTTCTATTCTGGTACCCAATATCATTAATGTAGCAATTTTTTTGGGATGTTACTACAAATTAATTATTGAAGAAGTTAATAATAAAAAAATACCCTTCGCCCGGTGCAAATATGTATTTATGTAATGTTTATAGGTTTATTTATTTTTAAGTTTATTACATTTTTTTGGTTTTTATATGTATTTATTTTGCACACAGGCATGAATATAGTGGAAAAAAATACTACTCTTCCACTTTTCCACTTTACTTTTCTCTTGACGTCAATTATTTAATCCACTTACCTTGTTCTTGTCATATAAACAGTAAGCATTTATAAAACATTTATATTTAGATTATAATATTATTTATAGGTATGAGTTGTTTATAAAGATATATATTAACTTTTTATTAAATAAAAATCTTTATGGTCGGTGTCTGTGACAAAGGTAGACAATATTTATAACGGTGGTAATTTATAACATGTCGTAATTTATGCTGTTTAATTTGTACCATAACTGCTATAAAAGTCATATGATAGCAGCGGTTACGGCATATTTAACTTAAGGCATAAAACTTATAAAAGCTGTGATAGCCTAGTGGTTAGGACGTCAGCCTTCTAATCAGAGGTCAGAGGTTAAACCCGTGCACGCACCTATAACTTTTCCGAGTTATGTGCGTTTTTAGGCGATTAAAATATCACTTGCTATAATGGTGAAGGAAAACGTCGTGAGGAAACCTGCATGCCTGAGAGTTCTCCATAATGTTTAAATTACCAAATGAAATGTCTCTCAATAAGTTCAAAATTTATATAAAACGTAAGCTTGTAGAAAAGTCCTTCTACAGTGTAAAGGATTATGTAAATGATAAACAAGCATGAGTATGAAACATTGCTCTAATAAGATAGCTCTTAACATAATTTTAAGTGGCATATGAGATGGTGATAACAAACTACCTTCACCGTTGAATACGAACACTGGATGTGCTATGCACTGAACTACATAATCCTACTGTCAGGAGAAGTTTATAATAAGAATCAGAGGTATTAAAAGAAAGACAAGAGTGCGTACTACAGCTTTAAGTTATACAACAGCCTTTATTGCGTAAAATCACATAAAACTAAATACGAAGCATCCCCAGTCCAGAATGACAAGTAAATACGAGAATTCAACACGTAACTGTCCATTAATTAGTCCAATTGTTGTTAGAAGGGGCGACACACAACTACTACAGATATAAAAACACTTTGTATGAATAAAGAGTAGTTGCTACCCCCTCTTCTATCCGTAATCAGCATTTTTTTTTTGCGATTTTAAGTAATTTTAGGGAAGAAAGTCACCAAAAGAATGTTATATATGAACGTGGAAGGGCAAAGGAGTAGAGGAAGACCAATGAAGAGATAGATGGATTCTGTAAAAGGGGATATGTGGGTAAAAGGTGATGGCT
This sequence comes from Lasiommata megera, assembly GCA_928268935.1. Classification (NCBI taxonomy): domain Eukaryota; kingdom Metazoa; phylum Arthropoda; class Insecta; order Lepidoptera; family Nymphalidae; genus Lasiommata; species Lasiommata megera. The sequence continues at coordinate 10,285,988 of OV743319.1, read as the reverse complement.
GATAGATGTGAATGGAAGAAGAAGACCACACATAATGTGGGATAAAAAAAGAAGATTTCAAGTATCGCGTAATCAAGGTTTCTTTAGGTTTAAAAAAATTATGATTCGGGGTGAAAACACTTTTGTTTTAATGTGTTTGACGTTACATGTGACGTTTTTACTCACGCTTAACAACCTTTGTACAACCCTTATAGAGCCTTGTCTGAAATCTCAAAGGTAATGGCGATAAAATTTAAAACATTTTAACTTAGGTATTGAATAACATAGTTTAGTTTATTTGGCGTACTCATCAGAATGTTTTTGGCAACGTTAACTTAAAACGCTCTACACACCTACCTACATTTTTTCAGTAGAATGATCTTTATCAAATTATTAACTTCAAGACATATCACAAGTACAATATATACAAAATACTTATGATCTTTTTATTCGAGTTAATACACACTGTACAGTAAACTTTAACCCGCGTACCTAATATCTCACTACGACCATTATTACAGTTAAGTGTAACGTTAGATACGTTATAGGCAACTTATATATGTTCATACCTCCTCCGACCTAAGCGCTCCTCTCCGAAAGAGGAGACCTAAACATATCCTTCATGACCCTGACGATCAGATGACTACTGACAACATACTCGTACTACCTACCACACTAACATACGCTACACACCGTCTTCTCCGGTGAAGATGAGGTCCCCGCTATCATACGTCATCCGGACGTGGGCTCCATCCACGGCCTCGGAGATGTACGAACCACTCACCGTCCGACCCCCCCGTTATCCCAAACGTCGCCTAAGCCGAGGTTCGGCCTCACAGGAGGCGCCCTTAGGCAGACGTTCCTGTACTTTCTTCGAGCCCTAGGGCTCAAAATTTCGTCTGGCAGAGCTTCTTTCCGAAGCTCGCCAAACAGCCGATGTGGCAACCAATAGGGTTACAAATAGTACAGCTAATAGACAGTCCGAAAAATAAGAATATGTTCAGAGTTTAAAATAATAAAAGTTGCATAAATACCAACGCTCTAAGTATCTACTCGTATAAGCGAACCAAATATCTATAAAGCCTCTTATAAAGTCTTAGTCATGTATTTTCTAAGTGCAAATGGCAAAAGGTGAAACTGCTTAAGGTTTTAAAATAACGTAAATACCCATCTACCTTCATCAAAATAATGATAGTATAATATTTTATAACCACCGCTTAATTTTAATAAACTAAAAAATGGTGAAAAGGGCGATATAAGTTTTATGATTAAAGTTATTTACGAGGGATTTAATGACAATATGCAGCTCGCGTAATTTATAACCGAATTTAATTTACTATATTTAAGTTGCAGTAGATAATTGATAACGTTTTGTGTCATTTTCATTATTAAATAAAATATTTTCCCTTAAAATCATCGATTTAACGATCCATTATTGCAACGCTGTGACCTTTTTATCGTAATTAGGTTCAATCAAAATAATATTTTAAAGTTGGTTTTACTTATTGGTTCTGATTCAAATGACACCTTTTTGAGGAAATATGGTGATTGTGATACTAAAAATACACATGATTTGATAGCTGCTTGTGAACTTTGTACTGTATTGTCAATTTTTTTCGTGTATGAAACGGATTTATCTAGTTTGCATAACTTGGTATAAAATATTCCACAGGTAGGATTTCAACCTTTCAGATTCTGGTCCACCCAACCATTGAACCCAAACCTTTTCAATCGTTAAGGCTTAAACTAGTAACTAGTAGTAATTGTACTAACAATTGCATATTGCATAGTACATTAGCTTATATTCTAGATTTGGGTAACTTTGTAATTACGTTCAGTTTGGAAAGTAAAATACAGAGTTAAAATAATATCTCATAAAGTTATTCCAAACCTCAAGTGTTGACAAAAGACCGGCATCCAAGCTTTATTCAATGATAAAACTAGGTAAAGTATCATCATCATCATCACGATTAACCCATTACCGGCTCACTACAGAGCACGGGTCTCCTCTCAATATGAGAAGGGTTTGGCCATAGTCCGCCACGCTGGCCATGTGCGGATTGGCAGACTTCACACGCCTTCGAGAACATTACGGGGAACTCTCAAGCGTGCAGGTTTCCTCACGATGTTTTCCTTCACAGTTGAACAAAGTGATATTTTAATTGTTTAAAAAACGCATATAACTCCGAAAAGTTAGAGGTGCGTGCCCGGATTCGAACCGCCGACCTTTCATTAAGCGGCTGACGCCCTAACCACTAGCCTATCATAGCTTCGAATATGATTACAGAGATAAATATTTCCTAGTCCACGTATCAGTGAGAAAGTTCACAAACATTTGCAGTCATGATACAAATAAAAATGGCGTCTACTGGCAGCCACATTTATTTTTTACTAGCTACTGTCACTTGTATAGACGAATTTATTAATGTTAGATTCAATAACATTTTTCTCCGCTTTCCGTATGCACCGAGTGATCACGCTTATAAACATAGTGTTTTTTTATACACTACAAATTAGCCCTTGACCGCTATCTCACTTAGCCAACCTGCTAACCTGCTAACCTGCAACCAGCCAACCTGTTAGGGGTATGGTAAACCCACACTCCTAATTAGTTTGTACGCGACATCGTGCCGGAACGCTACGTCTTTGTCGTTAGGGTGGTAACTAGCCACGGCCCGAGCCTCCCACCAGACCAGACTCGAGCCGGGAATCGAACGCAGGACCTCCAACTTTATAATGCGACAGCGCACGCACTGTGCCACGGAGGTCGTCAAAAGTCAAGAGGAGTCACAGAAATTAAGATTTGATGTTTGTTACGAGGTGACATCTTGAATACCTAGGTATCACGTCACTGTCTAGTTGTTGATAGATTTCATTTCGTTATATTCAGTTTTGTCACCTGCTAGTGCTATTTATAGCTGGCTTTGACTTATTAGCACCAACCAAGAATTAACATTGGATTATATATATATAATCTTTTATATATATATAAGATTTGGAATCGTATGTATAAATTCAAATTCAAATTCAAATAGTCCTTTGTAAGGCACTTTTGACGCGTTAATAATTTACATACTAGTGATTTGATGGTGATAACTACATTCGTAAACTTAAAACTAAAGCTATGAGGGTTCCAAACGCGCCCCGGTCTAAGAAGAAGCCTACAACAAACTTAGCCTTGTAAATCTTCTTTTTGTTTCACCATCTCACATGCCACTTAAAATTATGTTAAGAGCTATCTTATTAGAGCAATATTTCACACCTATACTTGTTTATAATTAACATAATCCTTTACACTTTTATATAATACATAATCGTATATAATACACGTTACACTATTTATAACTCAAGAGTGGGGAGATAGTTTAGAACCAGGAAATGGACATAGGATACTTTTTATCTCGTTCCCGCGGGATTTATAAAAAACTGAATTTCACCTCACTGAACTAGAACTATAGTTTCAGCTTGCCACAAAAATTTTCCTCAAATTTATTCCATTTAAAAGCTTTATTAATCTACGCGGACAAAGTCGCGGGCATCGGCCAGTTATTTATAATAGACTGATGAACACATTAACCTCGTTCGCATCGCAGTCGGGTAAAGATAAAGTTTAATCGATGACACATCTGACTTTAAGCCGAAATAATAGGGCTTAACGAATATTACTGCCGTAATCATCTCTATATAAGTGCGGTCGCACGTGTTCAAGTGACATTTGCGTGCGCGTACCCCATTGGCCAGTGGCGTGTGATCTTTGCCGAACGCGGTCATGCGTTCGGTACGTAAGTAAATTATTTATCGCGCTCGTAAAGGTTAGGCCTGTAACATATACCGCTAACGTTAGAATTTAATACTTATGTTACCGCTGAGAAGTGGCATCTGCTAAATATGGTTTTACATTCGTTTGCCAGCGTTTAAAATTGTTTACTTTGTTGTGCGGAATTGTTTACGTGCATGCCATGAGTTGGAATCGTATGCGGTCTTGTTCAATGTTGATTCTTGGTTGGTGCTAATAAGGCAAAGTTAGCTATGAATAGCGCCAGCAGGTGACAAAACTGAATAGGTATAAAGAAACGAAACTTAACCCGGCTAAGTTTGTTGTAGGCTTCTCCTTAGACCGGGGCGGGTTAGGAACCCTCATAGCTTTAGTTTTAAGTTTCCGAATGTAGTTATCACCATCGAATCACTACTATATAAATTATTGACGCGTCAAAAGTGCCTTTTAAAGGACTATTTGAATAAAGATTATTTGAATTTGAAATCAGCAACAACTAGAGGTCATAACTAGGTATTCAAGATGCAAACATCAAATCTCAAGTATCGAAATCTTAATTTCTTTGACTCGTCTTGACTTTTGGCAACCTCCGTGGCACAGGGCGTGCGCTGTCGCATTATAAAGTTGGAGGTCCTGGGTTCGATTCCCGCCTCGACTCTGGTCTGGTGGGAGGCTTATCCGTTGCTAGTTACCACCCTACCGACAAAGACGTGTCAAGCGATTTAGCGTTCCGGCACGATGTCACGTAGAATCTAATTAGGAGTGTGGGTTTACCATACCCCTAACAGGTTAGCCCGCTACCATCCTAGACTGCATCATCACTTACCACCAGGTGAGACAGCCGCCAAGGGCTATTATTGTATAAAAAAAACTGTAAATGGTACTTAATGTAAATTTCTTGATTTCATTTCATTCTTATATTTATTTTATTTTTATTTAAACTAGTCACTATCTATATAAAAACAACAAAAAACATTTCAGAAGATCAAACACCAGATAGTGACTTTCTAGAAATGACCACAGCATGCACAACCTTAAAATTAACCTTACATCTAAATAATTCAATTTATACCTAAAGCAAGTAAGACTATCTATTACAGCATTAAATTCTTAACTCTCAATAACCTTACATTTTTTGAAACTCGATAGCCATACTAAAATACCTTAACATATAAAACACGCAGTTCCGCATTCCTAAATTATAATTTACCTAGTCGGAAATCGAATCCGAGCTTCTGCCTATGTGATGATTCTACAGTGCAGAGCGGTAAACCACCGAGGTCATTATAAGAACTAAACGATTCATGCTCAGAGTATATAAAGATATGGCTCTAACAATTAAATCCTCTTCTTCTTAAGACTCTTATCAGAATGGTCGTGGTCATCATGAAGTGAGTGAGCTGTTTATATTGGCTACTTCTAGTAGTAATAAAAATATAAACGCTTTCAAATGACTCGTTACATACTATTATGTTAATTAATTGTTCACTGAGAATATTAATTGAACACAAAGTATAGGTAAAGGCCGCGTCACTTGAAAAGAGCAATTACCAGCGTATTTTAACTCTTCCGAGAGCATTAATAATAGATCGTCATGATCAACCCATTGCTGGCTCACTACGGAGCACGGATCTCCTCTGAATATGAGAAGGGCTTAGCCATAGTCCACCACGCTGGCCATGTGCGGATTGGCAGACTTCACACGCCTTTGAGAACATTATGGAGAACGCTCATGCATGCAGGTTTCCTCACGATGCTTCCTTCGCCGCTGAAGCAAGTGATATTTTCATTGCTTAAAAACGTACATGTACATAGCTTGGTGCGTGTTCGGGATCGAATACGCGACATCTGATTAGATGGCGGACGTCCTAACCACTAGGCAATCACAGCATTTCTTTTTAATAATACATAATTATTGTTAATTCAATTTCATAATCATAAAAGTTACAAATTATAGTAAATTAATTAGGTTAAACCAAACACATAACATTCATTTTGGAGAGTGTATGTGCTGGAAAAACTAGAAGATAATCTATACTGCGCTAGTACTTAATATACGCGTAGCGTAGGACGGCCACCTGCTCGCTGGACCTAGGACCTGAAAAGGATCGCTGGCGGCGAGTGGATGAGGAAGGCGGAGGATCGTGTGTGGTGGCGCGCTCTCGGAAAGTCCTATGTCCAGAAGTGGGCGTCTATAGGCTGCTTGATTGATTAATTGATTGACTTAATATACAAATTATATGGACGTGCAGAGAGCCTTGCTCAGTGTTCTTTTTATTTGACATGGCCTATCACCCGCCACAATGTATTAGGTACCTAAAGTCGAACGTAATTGCTTGACTGGTTGATGACATCGAAATTACTGATGGCCTCGTGTTTGAACGGGGGATGTTTGACATGTGTTTTGACTACACGTGTTAACGATGTTTTACATTTGCTTTATCGCTTTATTATTTAATGCCGTTTAGAGTCGCTCTACTCTCGCATAGGAGAGAGAGATTTAGAGCATAGATCGAACACATTGTTGCAGAAAACCTTGACTCCGTTGATCTTTGGCCACTAATAGAAGGAGGTCACATTGCCGGCTCACTACATATCTCCTACAACACTACATAGCACGAGTCTCCTACCCTTTGTAGGAGACTCGTGCTATGTAGTGAGCCGATCAATCTTGATTAAAGCATCATAGTGAGGCCATTGCACTAGTACCTTCACTCGTATAGGGAAGGAGTCCAGGGTCCCAGCTGTGCAGGGACGTTATCAGGCTGATAATGATGGACGAATATCTTCTGGGCTTCTTCTGGGCTCTCGTGCATATTGCCTAGATTCTAGGGTACTAGGAAGTGGGGGCGCGAGGATAGGAACTTGTCAATAGGAACTTGTTATATAACCCATTGCAGACTCACTACAGAGCACGGGTCTACTCTCAATATGAGAAGGGTTTGGCCATAGTCCACCACGCTGGCTATGTGCGGATTGGCAGACTTCACATGCATTTGAGAATATTAAGCAAAACCTTCAGACGTGCAGGTTTCCTCACGATGTTTTCCTTCACCGAAAATCAAAATATCAATTTTGATTGCTTAAAACGCACATAACTCCGAAAAGTCAGACGTGCCCGGGATCGAACCCCTGACCTCTGATTAGGGGGCGGACGTCCTACAAGGCTATCACAGTATCACATTGAAGTACAAAGTGTAGTAATTAGGACTTTGACAGATGAACAATGTTTAGGACAAACACGCGTGTAGGTTACAAGCATTATATAATACAAATATTGCTCCTACTTTGAGACGGCGTGAGAATATCTTAAACAATAAAAGAGAAAACAAATTGAGACGCTCGGCTTTACAAGATTCTGTAATCAAACATTAATAATCGCAATATATCTAGCTTCACCTGCCGGGGAAGAGGTTAAAAAACGTCCGCCCCGAAAATGCCAAAGAACGAAATTAATTATTGTTTTTTTGAGCGCCCTTCGAGGATGGTATGGCAGAAATTATTTGGTCTTTAGCCGCCAGAGGGCGTGGTGAGTTGTGATTAATATAGTTCTACGGAATGCCATTAATGAGTTGGCCGATTCTTTTGGGGTTTGTAGATCATTATGCCGTGTAAAATCGGCGGACTAGCCTAATGAATTTGAGTTATGTTCTTTTAAATCTGTCTGTATTGGAATTTGGACTTTGGTCTTTGGTGGACTTTGGTGGTTTTATTTGGATTTGAGTTGTCCTTGGGAAATTCTCATCTCTTGTGGGGTTGTAGCTTGCATACATTTGAACGTAGAGCTTTCAGTGGTGAGCACAGACCAGAAAAAAAATAAGAGAGTTGTTTGCTACTCCGCACGCGGCAGTGAATGAATCAAGTTTTTTTTTTAATACACTACGAGTTAACCCTTGACGGCTATCTCACCTGGTGGTAAGTGATGATGCTGTCTAGGATGGTATCGGGCTAACCAGTCAGGAGTATGGTAAACCCACGCTCCTAATTGGTTTCTAAGCGACATCGTGTCGGAACGCTAAATCGCTTGGCGTCACACGTCTTTGTCGGTAGGGTGATAACTAGCCATAGCCGAAGCCTCCCACCAGATCCGAACCCAGGTCCTCCAACTTTATAATGCGACAGCGCACGCACTGCGCCACGGAGGTCGTCACAAAGTAAAGTAAATTTTAGGCTAGGCAGTGCTTCTGTGCATGTACGCATTACACGTCACGTAATAGGGTCAACTAAACTCCGAAGCTTTCTGTTGAAGAAAGATTGGAAACTAGAACAATTTATTTAGTCCCAGTTAAGTTCAATTTTATAATCCACCTCTTAATGGTAGTGTGACGTAACAATTTTTTTATAAAGTTTGTACTTATGTGTGTGAAAATCAAAAAAGTCAAAATTAACTATTAATCCATGTGTGCAAAGGTGTCAACATTGTTACAAAAAAACTTTATTATACTAACGAAAGATTTGCTTGTTTGTTTGTTTATTTGTAATAAACAAAAACTGAAACTGTTAAATTAATTTTAAAATACTTTCACTATTGATAGATTTTTTCACAATAAGTACTAGAAAGATACTAGAATATATACTATAGATACTAGATAGATAATAGAATAGATGTCTTTAATAGATAAGAAGAAAAAAATCAGCCACGAATATTAATATTTAAAACGTTTTCAGCCGTCATTATTAGTGATTACAAGGTAATAAAGTATTAACCAAAACAATCCTAAGATTTACGGGTAGGTAACCGAACACCGCGCGGTATTGTTATGAAATAACATTGCGTTATGACGCGGGCGATAACGTGGGAAACAGCTAGTCCCCAATAAACTCGCACAGCCAAGAAATCGCAAACTTAGCTCTCGTGTTTTGTTTTCTTAAAATTCCCTGACAAGATATCGTAAATCTCAGTGAACTGGGGGCGGGGTTCTTCTTAGCTGTATTTATAAAATGACACTGTTTCTTTTTTTATTAGATTAATGGCAAGGTAGGTTTAACTAAGGCAATCTTGTATACCCACTTCCATCAATCCAGTGGTAACACTGGATAGCAACTCTGTGTCAGCAAAATTCATATTATAAAGGTAAAATCCGTGTTTCAGGTGTGAAGTTTGAAAATCCTAGCATAATTTTAATTACCGTGCTGACCGGAAAGGTTCTTAAGAGAATTCTTTAAATAATTACTTTAAAATGATAAAGCTTATAACTAAAAAAGCTAAGCTAGGCTAGTCTAGGTTAGTGTTTAGGACGTCCGCCTCTAACATTTCGAAGTTATGTACGTTTTTAAGCAATTAAAATATCATTTGCTTCAACGGTGAAGGATAACATCGTGAGGAAACCTGCATGCCTAAGAGTTCTCCATAATGTTCTCAAAGGTGTGCGAAAGTCTGCCAATCCGCACATGGCCAGCATGGTGGACTATGGCCAAACCCTTCTCATATTGAGAGGAAATCTGTGCTCTGTAGTGAGCCCGCAATGGATTGATCATGATTATAACTAATAATAACTACATAGTAGACTGATTGGGAGGCGGACGTCCTAACCACTAGGCTATCACAGCTTCACAGTAGCTTATTATGTAGGTAATATTAGTAGGTATTGGTTTACCTAATAGTATTCATAATCTAGTTCTTTAATACAATTGACTCTGAATAGTTGTTCCACGAGTATTCAAATTTTCAAATTCAAATAATCTTTATTCAAATAGTCCTTTAAAAGGTACTTTTGACGCGTCAATAATTTACATACTAGTGATTCGATGGTGATAACTACATTCGTAAACTTAAAATTAAAGCTATGAGGGTTCCAAACGCGCCCCGGTCGAAAAAGAAGCCCACAACAAACCAGGTAAATTTTCTTTTTGTTATCACCATCTCACATGCCGCTTAAAATTATATTAAGAGCTATCTTATTAGAGCAATATTTCACACCCATGCCTGTTTATCCTTTACACTAAAGTAGGTCTTTTCTTTAGGAACTTATTGAGAAACATCCCAGAAATGTATATATATAAATATATATATGTATATTTATTTATTGTATCTATATAATATATATAATTTGTAGATTGACGGTTACATTAATGTTCCGCAGTCGGACAAATATAAATAGGTACCTATTAAACCTGTCTATGCAATTACAATGCAGGAAACGTTGAATGGATATTAGACGGGATAAACTCCATAGCAGTTACCATAACATAAAGATTTGAAGCCCAAACTACGCTCTAATCCAAATTACTATGCTTCTGTGCTATAAACCCGTCCTATTATTTCCAACAATTACCATTAATTCGTCCATCGGCTGCCATAAATTAAAGTCACCCGTCAGTCAAATCGCTCCGGTAACCGTTAGGTGAGGTGTCCATTGATATTTTATAAACGGTACGACATTTTCACGTATATTATATGTGGGATATGGCTCTATGCAATGCTGAGGTAAGATAAATAGTTTTAAATAAACTGAAGTATTTAAACTCACTTTCTATACAATTTTGCTCATGCTATGTCTACACCTAAAAGTTATTTGAGAGCTTTTTATTTAACATATAAAAGACTTTAAAAGTTACATTAATGAAAATAATTAGTTTAGGTACGTTAATTACGAAATTTTATTAATATTAGGCGGGCGCAGTTGCATCCAGTCTTCAAACAGCTCCTTATAAAACATTTTATGCCCTCCTAAGTGTTTTGTATTTCTATTTCTTCGATTGAATCTGTGCAAAGCCATAAAAAGAGAGAACTAATAAAATAATAAACTTGACATTGGCTAATCTGTGTAAAGCCATAAAACGAAAAAAAAAAAGAAAAAAAAATCTTCGATTATTTTATTTATTTGTTAATATTAAGTATTATTATTACAATACATTTTTCTTTTTTGTTTTATAGTTATTAATACTACAACTATTTTATAATATAATTATTTAATACTTAATTACGGCCAAATACTTTTTCCAAATCTAATACCTAAGCACATAAATGTATCTAATAAATTTCGAAATATATATACCGTTTCGTTTTTTCCAAGGGATATATAAATATTATCAAAATAGAAGACTTGGCCAGTAGCCGGGCACTTGGCCGCGGTCGAGTGCATAAGTGTTCCCGTGACCCAGCCACCAGACGACGCGAAGGAGCAATCGCTGGGTTTTAGTGGGTATTCTGGTTGCCAGCCTGGCCGCCGGGGAGTCTCACATACCCCGTCAAAAGCGGCGCAGTCTTGCCTGCGTCGCCTCCGAAGGGGATGCGTAAAAGCATTTCCCAGCGAAAAAAAAAAACCGGTCACCTCATGCATGCATAAAAAATGTTACGTGGTAGCTTTTGTCACAACTCATCCGTTCTATTGAACTGAATTTGATGGGGATATTTTTCGTTTGGTTGTTTTGCCCATAATTAGTTATTTTAACTCTCGTACCCGTCTGGTACTCTATTTTGGAAACTGGCAAGCACCGTATTAAAAACAGCACTCAAGTTAAAAATAATTTTATTAAGTACTTATAAGTCATACAAACGATTAATTTTAGTTATATAATTTATTTATTTATGGGACAAGAAACAGTCGTGCACAAAAATTAACTTAGTAATATGTACGAAGAAAAATATAGAACAGGTACAATAGCTACACTGCCTCTACAGATAAGAAAAGAGTATGATATCGTGATCGTGAGGGCAATGCAAGAGTTTAAATTTTTTATTTAAAATCTCTGGCATTTGGTGGTTTACAATAGACAACAAATCAGCAAAAGATGACCTTAAAATCTCTATCTTTTTATTTTTGTTTTGAAATACCTTCATAAATAGGTAAGAATGAAGAAAGAATGATAAATAAGAAACAAAGAAAGAAGTTTTATTTAATAGCGAGCGTTACAAATTTGGGATTACTTTTGCAATTTTTATTTGTGTTTATATGTCCATTAGTAATTGTATTATTTTGTCTGTTTAGATAATATATATTGTATTTTAATTTTTTTATTATCTGTGGTAAAATAAATGTGTAGTTCATTCATTCAATTAATATAAATGGATTTTTTTTCCTGGTCGTAGATAAAATATTGTATGCCTTAATTACAGACCTAAGTATTAACTAGTTATTTTGAATTATGTGCTGGCCTATTTTATTTTATTGCGAACAATTGCATAAATAGTTATAAACTATAACCTAAATCGTGATGCAACCTAGATCTTGACCAGTTATTCCTTTTATTTATCATTGATACAACTATTACTTGCGATACGCTTAATGGGACAGTTATATGAATTTGAATAAAAAGGTAATATATTTTATTCTTAATTATACCTCTTGAGCGAATCTAGGACTAAAACCACTTCCATTAACATTAATTATAAGATAAGATTGCCTATTTATTGCAAACATCTCATGCCAGAGATACAACATTGACACATAAAAGGTACCTTGAATTAATAAATTTGTCTGGTGGGAGGCTTCGGCCGTGGCTAGTTACCAACCTACCGATGAAGACGTGTCGCCAAACAATTTAGCGTTTTGGCACTATGTCGCGTAGAAACCAATTGAGAGAGGGGGTTTACCATGCCCCAAAAAGGTAAGCCCGCAACCATCTTAGACTGCATCATCACTTACCATAGGTGAGAGCCGTCAAGGGCTTACTTGTAGTGGATAAAACTAAAAATGACGTTTGACCAAAAATTTGGATGCAAAATCCAGTCTATGTTTTGGGTTCTAGCTAATGCCAAGAATGTCGGTTAACATATTGAACTGATACACCTTAATGGTCCCACCGTTTTAACTTTACTTTACTATAGTATACTATACTATACTTTAAAATAGTTATAATGGTCTCCAAGATAGAAAATTATAGAATTCACTTTTGTTGAAAATAAAGTTTATTTAATTTCTTATTTTAGTCATATGTTAAGTACGAATTTGTATTATTTTATCACTAGAAACGTTAACGTTAAAATAAGATGGGTACTTTTTTTTTCACGCTGGGAAATGCGTTAACACATCCCCTCCGGAAGCGACGCAGGCAAAACCGCGCCGCTTCCGACGGGGTATGTGGGACTCCCCGGCGGCCAGACTGGCGACCAGAATACCCACTAAAACCCAGCGATGCTCCTTCGCGTCGCCTGGCGGCTGGGTCACGGGAACACTCGTGCACTCGACCGCAAAGATGGGTATTAGATATGAGTAGGAGAAACCTATTAAAATGCAAGCCCATGCCAAATAAGTGTCGGGATAGTATCGAATTTTGCATTAATTATTAACTATTGATCCATGGGGTTTAGACATATAGAATAGTCAGGTTTTAGTAATTGGCGTCTTCGTCTAAACTTCGATAAACGTCAGCTAGCGGAGAACCTAGAATAAGCCAATTTGCTTGCGTCCAGTTCTAACGCATTCAATCTATCTAGTGCCTAAAGGTACTGCCTGCTGCAAACTATTATGATGAGGAAGATGCTGGAAAAAGAGGTTGGAAGGCGGAAGAAGTCGTGGCTCAGAAACATACGGGAGTGGACTGGCATCAAGTCAGTCGAAGAACTATTCCGTTTAGCCATGGACTAGCGTTTCAAGAAACTGACTGCTGACCTTCAGTAATGGAGAGGCACTTCAAGAAGAAGATGGATAACATCTCCAGCAGCAGAAGAGGCATCATGCCGGAATGCTAAAGCGCTTGGCGGTCTTTGTGAGTAGCGGGCTAACTAGATGAAACCGAAGCCACCCACCGGATCAAACAAGCCGGGAATTTATCCCAGGTTTTTTCTTTAATTTTTTAATTCATTGGTAAAAATACATAAGCGCATTTTAATCATAAATCTAACCATTTATCTATTTATTTATTTATTTCGTAGTACGTGTGTACGTACGATGTGTACACATACCCAGTTTGGGTGTTGCAACTTGGTCTGGAATCGACCGCGGTAGAGAGACCGATTTCTCCAGAAATTTACGTTTTTGGGGAGGAAGGCGAGTTCACCTTAACATAATACTGGAGGTCAGTAATGGAGAAGCACTTCAAGAAGAAGCCAAAAGAAGTTTCACTCCAACATCAACAACGGAAACAGTAACGTGGGTATAAAAAATAAATAATAATATTCATATCGCATCGCCCACGGCATCTTCGCGAAATTATAACAAAATAAAAGCAAAAACCCGGCTGGGATTTATAATGTGAAAAAAGCAAACTGTCCGACCATTACGGTGAGAACCTTCGGCGCTATGAGAGTATAAATTGACCGAGGCCTCAAAATTTCGGTTGTAGGTACAAAACAATGCAACGCGACGCCGCGAGACGTCCACGGCGAATATATTTGTTCGTATGTCATTAATATATACGGACAGACAGCCCGTAAACAAGATATGTAAATGATACGGCTTTGCCTTCAGGACAACTGATGGTTATTGTGCATATGACATCTTGTGAAACTTTGGTACCTATCGGTAGACACGAAAGGAATTAAATATCTAAGTACCTACTACTAAACCTTTTTTATTATACATCACAAGTTAGCCCTTGACGGCATCTCACCTGGTGGCAAGTGATGATACAGTCTAAGTTGGTAGCGGGCTAACCTGTTACGGGTATGGTAAGCCCATACTCCTAATTGGTTTCTACACGACATCGTGCCGAAACGCTAAACCGCTTGGCAACACGTCTTTGTTTTACGGGTGGTAACTAGCCACGACCGAAGCCTCCCACCAGACCAGACTCAAGCCGGGAATCGAACCCAGGACCTCAAACTTTATAAGGAACGCACGTATTGCGTCACGGAGGTCGTCAAATCTACTACACTACAAAGTAAAACATTAAATTATTATTTTTTTCAAATACGTATAGTACCTATTTTGAATAAAAGCGATAAGTGGGCCATCCATCCATCGTTTCTTGTATAGTAGTAGAAGACTTCTTGTTTTATAGAGATTTTAATGTAAATAAAAACTGTTAGACTATGGTCTAACAGTATGGTCTCATAGCTTTAGTTTTAAATTTACGAATGCATCTTTAACCATCAACTCACTGTATATGTAATTCACGCATCAAAACTGCTTTTTAAAGGATTATTTGAATAAAGTTTATGATTTATTAATTGAGCGATTGTTATTTTATAATAATTTACCGTCAGTATGTTAAAATCACAGTATTTACAACGTACCAATACGTAGCTAAAATAAAGATTATTATTATGATATAATAAGCGTAAGGAAATCCATTGTTCTTGTAATCTAGTCTGAACATTTGAAAAAAAAATACATTAAAGTAATAAATAATGATACAAGTATAAGATGATATTATCAGAACGAAACGATTCGCTTATAACGCTTATTCCTTACGTTACGTGTTCTGAAGCAGCGTTAAGAAAATAAGTTTGAAAATGAAAAAATTACATTAAAATCACAAATTATGATACAAGTATAGGATGATGTTATCAGAACGAAAAGATTCGCTTATAACGCTTATTCCTTACGTTACGTGTTCTTATACCGCGTTGAGAGACTAAGGTTAAAAAAACCGCTACTACTACAACCCTTTTTTTAATAATCCTTAACACTGTATAATAAAAAAGATTGTTTCAAGTCAGTTTTACTGTACAGTTAATTTCGTAGCCCATCGTTTAAAGGTAGCGATCGCTAGCGGTGGTGGGTGGACCGCTTCCTAATAATACCAGGGCCAGGTCACCCCTGGGCACTTCACGTTTGCACCTCCGATATTATAATTTACTTAACTTTATCGGGAGTTTTAATTGGTCTATATGATAGATAATCATTATCTTGGTGGCTTAGCATTAGTTCACGTTTTTTTAAAGAACATCTTTAAATTAAATTGTGTAATAGTTCATCAATCATTAAGATCAACCCATTGCCGGCTCACTACAGAGCACGGGTCTCCTTTCAGTATGAGAAGGGTTTGGTCCTAGTCCACCACGCTGGCCATGTGAGTATTGGCAGACACAATTCACACGATATCGAGAACATTATGGAGAACTCTCCAGCGTGCAGGTTTCCTAGCGATGTTTTCCTTCACCGTTGAAGCAAGTGATATTTTTATTGATAAAAAACGCACATAACTCCAAAAGTTAGAACTGCGTGCTCGGGATCGAACGCCCGACTTCTGATTAGGAGGCGGACGTTCTAACCACTAGGCTATCACGGCTGTTACACACAGCTCATAGTTGATACTCTGGGTCAAAGCTAAGCCATGCCCCGTGAGTGAAGGCATGGGCGGGAATACTTGTTTACTTTGAAAGTTTCTTGCTTAACAGTTTTAATTTAAGAATGCGAAATTGACCCTTAATTAATCATTATTAGGTATTATTACTAGTTGATTATAGGAACTGTAAACGAAGGATCCCAAATTCTCCTTCCAAGCTCAAAAATTATTGACTCGAGTCCACGTTGCCTAAATACTTTTCTTTGGTTTTTTGAAAAACTTTTATGACATGAATCTTGACTTGTAGAAACTTGATGACGTTGAAATTATTCACAGTTTTAAGTTCTTTACTGTGGATTAGTTAGTATATTATTGAGGTGAACTCGCCGTCCTCCCCATAAACGTAAAGTAACGTAACGTTTCTGGAGATTTATAATTAACATGTGCTTATGTATTTTGAACAAAAAACCTGGGGTCGATTTCCGGCTTGCTTGATTCGGTGGGTGGCTTCGGTTTCATCTAGTTACCCCGCTACTGGCAAAGACCGCCAAGCGCTTTAGCGTTCCGGTACGATGCCTCTTCTGGTGCTGGAGATGTTGTTCATCTTCTTCTTGAAGTGCCTCTACATTACAGGAGGTCAGCAGTCAGTTTCCTGAAACGCTCCTAATCCATGACTAAACGGAATAGTTCTTCGACCGACTTGATGCCAGTCCATTCCCATATGTTTCTGCGCCAAAACTTCTTTCGCCTTCCAACACCTCTTTCTCCATCAATCTTCCCCATCATAGTTTACAGCATATCGCGATGTAAATAAAAATAAAAAGCCCTTAGCTTTAGTTTTAAGTCGTCGATTGTAGTTATCACCATCATTTCACGAATAGAAATAATGAAATGAACGATTCATAAATACCTGTAATAGGTTTATGCGATTAAAGCTATTTTTGATTTGACTTGATTTGATTTGAAAATAAAAACATGTGAAAGTCATATTTTACTGGGCTTTAAAATTTCGGAATCCGGCCGTTGCTTTACAGGCACCAAGTCACGAGCAGACTGTAATCAAACAGAAAAAACGACAATAGCTCACACACAAAATATATACCCATTGATAAGGCATCGCTCAACCTACATGGACGTTTTTTAATCTCGCCTTTCCCACCGCACCGCCCAACAGAAAGTGTCCAGTCATTCTGCCTTTCAACTTTTTATATGAAATAAAATTTAATCATAGTTTAATCTACTGTTCTATGGGCAGTAGTTTTTGTGGTGCGCTCTCATTGGTTATATTATGTGGCAATGTGACTTCTGTAACGAACTACTTCTGAGAAGTGCTCGTGACTGCCGACACCTCTTTTTCGTCTTATGTGGAGATTTTGTTCAATACAATTTACACATAGTGGCCAAGACGCCGAGCGATTCAGCGTTCCGGCTCGATGTTGCGTAGAAACTGATTCGGTAAACCCATATTTCTAATGACAGCTGTGATAGCCTAGTGGTTAGGACGTCCGCCTCCTAATCATAGGTCAGGGCACACCTCTAACTTTTCGAAGTTATGTGCGTAAAAATATCACTTGCTTCAACGGTGAAGGAAAACATCGTGAGGAAACCTGCATGCCTGAGAGTTCTCCACAATGTTCTCAAAGGCGTGTGAAGTCTGCCAATCCGCACGTGACCAGCGTGGTGGACTATGGCCTAACCCTTCTCGTATTGAGAGGAGACCCGTGCTCTGTAGTGAGCTGTCAGTGGTTTATCTTGATTAAATGCTAAAATAAAAAATTAGACTAAGGAGATTGCAACGGTTTAATTATGATGATGATACTCCTAATTGGTTTCTATGCGACATCGTGCCGGAAGGCTTAAATCACTTGACGAAACGTGTTTGTCGGTAGGGTGCTAACTAGCGTCGGCCGAAGCTTCCCAGACCAGATTCGAGCCGGGAATCGAACCCAGGACCTCCAACTTTATAATGCGACTGCGCACGCACTGCGCCAGTAGTATCGAAGTAATTCTTGCTTGTATTCAATATATAGATCATATATTTCAAAAAAATATATTTATGCAAACCTTTGTTTGCGCGATTTCGAAACTACGTGGGTTGGTGTAGACAACGGGAAAAAAAAAACTTTGGTCTTTGTTGTCCTAGATTTTACTTTTTTTTTTTTAATAAAGTCATTATAACAGTAGCTAAACTTTACATACAACTTTGCTTTTCTATTGTCTGCGAAATGAGATTGATTTGATTGCATATAGTTCGGTAGGTAAATAAAGACCTTCAGGCGAATTTTTTTTTTCTAAATTTTTTTTATTATTTCATAAAACTGACAAAAAATTGCGTAGTCTTACTTCATCTATAATACTAAATATCTTATGTAATCAACATTGCCTTCAAAGGCCTCGGTGGAGGGTTCAGCAGGCGACGCGAAGGAGCATTGCTGGGTTTTAGTGGGTATTCTGGTCGCTAGTCTGCAACCGGCGAGTCCCACATACCCCGCCGGAAGGATGGTAAACGCATTTCCCAGCGTTAGAAAAAAACATTGCCTTCAAGGTACAAATCGTTATAAATAAAAAAAAACTTAGATAATTAGAAAAATAAGAAGTCACAAAATAAAAGAGAAAATATAATCCAGATAATAAACATGAGGGTTTAATCATCATCATCATCATTTCAACCGATAGACGTCCACTGCTGGACATAGGTCTTTTGTAGAGAGTTCCAATGGCCACGGTCTTGGGCCGCTTGTATCCAGTGGCTCCCTACGATTCGTTTGATGTCGCCTGTCCACCTTGTTGAGGGTCGACCAACGTTACGTTTACCGGTGAGGGTTTAATATGGTATAATAATTATAGTATCTATATATATATAAATTAATAGTATCTACCTACAAATAACGGCTAAACCTAGACCGATTCCCTCAAGGTCTGCCCCTAGTTCTGTTATATGCTAATCGCAAATTCCCGTATAAGGTTCCATTTTACTACAACGTGTACACATTATCTTACTAAAAGATTTTATATTAATGATAACTACTGCGGAGACAGTAAGGCTTGCTGGAAACTGAACGATTCTAATGCAAAAGTTTAGAGGGCGAATATATCAACACATCACACACGTTTATGCCAAGTACTGTAAGGAATGCCCCAAATACCTATTCCACTCACCAATTTCATAAATATCTTAATACTTTCCAGCTTAAGACTCTAACTGAGTGGCTTGTAAAACTAACATATGAAGACACTGAGGCATTACTCGAAGTAAACAAGTAAAATTTCGATCGTACACAATACAAACACACATACACACACTCCTGGTTATTGATTTGATTTTATATATATATAAGAATATATACATATATAATACATATTATATACATTTTACAGAAGGCGAGGCATCCTGGAACAAGTAAAATAATTACTTAAAAGGATGTCCCAACAACGGATAAATGTTATGTAAAACGTATTTTTTTGAATTTTTTTTTTTTCATTTTTTCATTTCAAATATGAAATCTTTTTACTTAATTTGTTTAATTTGTCGTCTTTATGTGGATTAGCAAATGTTGATTATAAGTTAGTGCTAGACTACAATCGGATGACGCAGTCTTAAATGGTAGCAGGCTTACCTGTTCCCCTAATGACTAATCGGGTTCTACGCGGCATTGTACGGGAATTCTAGATAGTTTGGCGGCACGTCTTTGCCCCCATGTGTGAGGGGTCAGTTCTCAGCAATGGGACATTAAAGGGCTGATGATGACGATGTTTTAATATAATAAAGTTATAATTATTAGTCGACATCACAGAGGACCGAAGAGCTGCCAGCTACCTCGGACAAAGAATCAGTCTAGCCATTCAAAGGGGGAACGCTGCCAGTATCCGGAACTTCCGGTTCCGAAGGTTTCGAAGATATTGGCAAGGTTTTAATAATATATTTAAGTTATGATGTTAAATATTTCTTTATTTTTTAAGATTTTTAGTTTTAGGTTAATCTAAGTTTTGTTTTAAGTTATATATGTATTCCTAACAACTAATTGTCACGAAATAAAGTTATAACTTGACGTAATTATGCAAATAAAATCCAACCTGCATTGAGCAAGTAAAAAAAAATCATTAGATGCATTTGAGTGAACTTTGTGTAGTACCATGATCGGTAATACATTCTTCATATATTTGGGATCTTTTCGCTGACCCAAGGGTGTTGTAGACATAACTCAAATGTGATGTTACTGTGAATTGGATCCCTTTTGCTTAACTACGTCCAATTGATTCCAGCGTATGCAGGACGCCTTTGCAAAGCAATATACAGATATCTGGTAGAGAGCAGAGAGTACGAGGCAAGAAGCTGCCCCGTAATTAAGGCTGCTGGTTCGCGCCGCCCACTCTGCCATAGACATTCTTTTATTTTTTACCGAGCACAGCCTTTATGTAGGCAGCCATGTACCGATGCTTTTGAAATAATGATATGTTTTGCGTTGTTTATCCCGAAGTTATTTGTAGCCGTGGCTTAATGTTTTTGCTGATCAATGTTTTTATTGAAAAGAGTATTTATAGATTTGTATTCCACAGACCTAAAAGATTTTATTGTTAAAGATCGTTTTTCAAAAATTATACGTTAATTTGAATTCAGTACAAGAACTGTCAGACACATTCCATCTTACATTAAGATATTCACGACGTAATGTTGTTCAGCAATCGTACAAAGGAT
The DNA here is from genome assembly GCA_928268935.1 of Lasiommata megera. Taxonomy (NCBI): domain Eukaryota; kingdom Metazoa; phylum Arthropoda; class Insecta; order Lepidoptera; family Nymphalidae; genus Lasiommata; species Lasiommata megera. The sequence goes on along the minus strand of OV743319.1, from coordinate 10,265,424 downwards.
TTAATTTTTTTGTTTATCGTATCCGACGTTTAATTATTATTTCTGAACGTATTCATTATATATGTAATAATTTTATTGATAATGCACTTTAATTCAATCCAATTGCCCAATTTCATTAAAAATTATGTTACATGAACTTAATTTTTAAAGTCTCAAAGAGTATACAAATATCTACTAAGTTCAACAGCATATAAATAAAAGTAAAAAGAAGGAATAAGTCTGTGTAAGTTCCATCTCTGGGTAGGTCTGATGCATTTTGAAAATATTGAGGTAAAAATCATTGAAACCAAAATAACTATATTGAGCAGCTTTAAATAGTAAAATATAATCAGAGAAATCTTGGAAGCGGTGATAGCCTAGTGGTTAGGGCGTCAGCCTCCTAATCAGAGGTCAGCGGTTCGAATCCGGGCACGCACCTCTAACTTTTCGGAGTTATGTGCGTTTTTTAAAAATTAAAATATCACTTGCTTCAACGGTGAAGGAAAACATCGTGAGGAAACCTGCACGCCTGAGAGTTCTCCATAATGTTCTTAAAGGCGTGTGAAGTCTGCCAATCCGCACACGGCCAGCGTGGTGGACTATGGCCAAACCCTTCTCATATTGAGAGGAGACCCGTGCTCTGTAGTGAGCCGGTAATGGGTTGATCATGATGATGATGATGATGATGATGATGAATCAAAGAAATCATCAGGGAATTAATGCTTATGAAGAGAACATTTTCTTTAAGCATATTTATACGTAAAACTTCATCGACGTACTATATTTATTACTCAAATTTCTTATTTAAACTAAACAAACTAAGCAGCAAGCTACGTCATTAGATTAAAGCTAGTTAAATTACTCGTTTACGTAGCTTGAATACCTATACCATACCTATGTATTAATAGCTTGTTCTTGCAGATTATAAGAGTTCCTTCTACTGAATAATTTCTATTATTTGGCCCTTTGGCGTCTATCTTAAAAGCTTCTTATGTTAAACATGTTATAACCGAGTTGACCGCGATCCCTTCACACGAAATCGTAATTAAAATAACAAAAAAATCATGAATGAACGGAGATAGCCTTATGTTTATTAAAATCTACTGAGATCGCGCGTTCGGTTCCCGTCCGAACATGATTTATGCTCGAGGTGCCTGCACCGCCTCATTCATTTGTTTTTTAACCCCACCACAACTTTTGTTAGTCGATTTTCTGATAGGCTTGATTAGTTTTTACTTTGGATTAATCGAGTTTTTTATATATAGTTCATTAAGACATGTGATTTGTTGCAGTCGGTGCTTTTAATGTGTCATTGGAGAAAACTAATAATGTAATACCATTGGTAGTCAATGTAAAGGTCGAAAATCTATCATCCACCAATTAAGAAAAACGACGAAGATAAGAGCTTTTAAGTATCAATCAATATCAAAATATAAAAAAAAACGGTGATAGCGTAGTGGTTAGGGCGTCAGCCTACTAATCAGAGGTCGGCGGTTCGAATCCGGGCACGCACCTCTAACTTTTCGAAGTTATGTGCGTTTTTAAGCAATTAAACTATCACTTGCTTAAACGGTGAAGGAAAACATCGTGAGGAAACCTGCATGCCTGAGAGTTCTCCATAATGTTCTCAAATGGCCAGCGTGGTGGACTATGGCCAAACCCTTATCATATTGAGAGGAGAACCGTGCTCTGTAGTGAGCCGGTAATGGGTCACATAATGAAGTATCAATCAAGGTTAGTTTGGAGTTTGAAAGAGTAATTGTTTTCGGATTTAAACGAGCTTTCATATCTTACGTAAACATGCCGATGTTAATAGTATGTACATTATATAAGACATTTCAAAAATAGTCCTTAATATCTCTGTTAATAAGGAAACTATCAGGCCATCTTGTCATTATAGAAGTTCATTGGGTTAATATATTCTGTTAAGTACGTGAAACACTATATTATCATTATGAATACGTGTTACTATGTGTGACGACCTTTTTTCAACACACTTGCGAGAAAATAACAACAGACTTACTATCAAGTATGTTCTCCGAAAATGAATCGCGGTTATTACTCTCGAGCTTTTGGTCAAACAGTTTTGGTTAACCACACAGTAAAAATGTTCACAAATATATAAAAAATCTTCTTAGCTTCTTTTACGGTACAGCGATGCACAATTCCAGGGCGCGAACAAAATCGTTTAGATATCTAAAAAATAAATTGTATTTATAATACACATAATATTATTATTATAATATTTTTACTTCGTGGTAATATCTTATTTGTGATATCTACTCAGTGGTAATGTGAAATAGGGATTTCATCATCATCATGAACAACCCATTGCCGGCTCACTACAGAGCACGGGTCTCCTCTCAATATGAGAAGGGTTTGGCCATAGTCCACCACGCTGGCCATGTGCGGGTTGGCAGACTTCACACGCCTTTGAGAACATTATGGAGAACTCTCAGGCGTGCAGGTTTCCTCACGATGTTTTCCTTCACCGTTGAAGCAAGTGATATTTTAATTGTTTAAAAACGCACATAACTCCGAAAAGTTAGAGGTGCGTGCCCAGATTCGAACCGCCGACCTCTGATTAGGAGGCTGATGCCCTAACCACTAGGCTATCACCGCTTCAATAGGGATTTACTAAGTTGTATTGTCTGATAATGATAAAAGTTTGTGGTAATTTTTGATGAAAATGTCAACGTCATTCTTTACTATGTTGCTGCTTTAACAAAGGACAAAACAAATTATTTTGATGAACTCCGTGGTTGTCATATCGTAAAGTGAGAGATCCTGGGTTTAATTCTCCTGACAAAGACAAAAGCACCAACTGTTTTAGCGTTCCGATTAGGAGGATGGTTTCAGTGGGCAACGATAAGGTGGGTGCGTCCTTGAACGACAGTTATCACTTGGCATCAGGTGACCTGTCCGCTCGCTGTTTTGCCGGCGATGTAAAAGAGAAAGAGAAAAAGTGAATAGTGTAGATAAAGCGAGTGAGGGTTGCGGTGTAGACGTAATGTTCTATCGCCAAGTGATGGGCTGGTGTTCCCTTAGCGCGGCGGCACAAAGGTGCGTGCGGTCGGCGACCACAACAATCATGCCGGCGAACATTATGACACCTACAAACACTCCGAGAAAAAGTTTGCTAAGCCACGCTTTTATTACGAAGGTGGGAAAATGTAATAATTACGCACGAGGTTAATAAACGATCCAATCAGAAACTTCATATCGAAAATCCTAATTCGTACGGCCATCGCTATCGAACAAGAAAAGATTAAAAATAATAGTTTAAAAAACTAAAAAAACACGCTACTGCACGCATGCGTAGTTCGCGCACTAGCTCTGTCTCTCTTACTCGCATGCAAAGGATGCGGAAAGAAATTAATTAATCCTGGCGAATCTAATTAGGATAATCGGATATTTTGATCGGATTATTGCATTGTCATCGACCTTTGACAGGTGTGCAAAGTTTGAATCAAATCTGATCGTTCAAAGTAGGGCAAAATCGAGCTCAAAGGATTCGGTTACAAACAAACAAACAAACAAACAAACAAACAAACAAACAAACAAACAAACAAACAAACAAACATACATACATACAGGTGAAGCTAATAAAAGCGTGTTAAAAAAGAAGGCCCTACTGAGAAAGGCGTGAATTAATGTTTGTTGGCTAATTTTGAAAAGGATTGGTGTTGGTTGTATTGTGGACATTATAGTTTTGGTGTCGTTTGTGTAGTGGCTACTTTTTTTAAATGGTTAACCTGTATTATTCATTTATTTATTTATTTATTTACACACTTTTATTGTACACCACGAAAAAGGAAAAATAAAACAAAAATAACAGACGCATTAGTATACAATTTGGCGGCCTTATCGCTACATAGCGACCTCTTCCAGGCAACCAAATATGTAGAAGATATAGAGATACGGAAAGAGGAAGGTGGTGCAATATATATACATAAATATATACCTTGATATAAACAAATATACATACATACTAATAATATTAATATATATCTTAAAATATATAAATAAAGTATAAATAAATAATCCTCGAAAATAACACTAATATTCAGATAAAAAGTGATTTCTAACCATGTTTTTAAATATTTTTATATATTTTATTTATTGTGAATAAAGAAGAGTATAATCATCGTCATCATCCTTCTATCTTCTTAGCATAAGAATTACAAGTGGAAAAAGACCCGGAATATTTCGAGCACACCAAAATGGCTGTATTATTTTTTGAAATGATGTCATCTGTCATGACCGGTGTGACGTCACAGGTGCGCTGGCGCCCGAACAACGTTCTGCCAATTTGAATTTAGAACGCAGCGCAGTCTAGTTATTGTTTTGGGTGTTCAAATGAAAATGTACTTTATTGGGTTGGCATAAGATTTTGTTTCGCTCGGTTGATATATTCTCGAACATGTTAATACCACGATGCAAAGGATATATTTTCGATTTGGTTTATCAACTTTATTGTTAATGGGATAGGGCGGAAATTGAATTGAATGCTTTTTTTTCTATTGCTGCGGTCGATAGACTATAATGGTATAATGGGTCGCGGGTTCGATCCTGCGCAATTACGTGGCACACGATCGATTATTGTGATCAATACGGGGGTTAGACGGTTCGCTGCCAATTTTATATCTTTTTTTGTATAATTTGGTTACAAATAATGCGGTTGATGCACACCATCGATAACTCTTACTCAAACAACTGTTCGATTAATATCGCATTACTTTAAAACAGTAGGCAATTGAAATATATAGCATAGCAATATATATAATGGGTTTTAGTGGGTATTTTGGTCGCCAGTCTGGCCGCCGGAGAGTCCCACATACCCCGTCGGAAGCGGCGCGGTCTTGCCTGCATCGCTTCCGGAGGGGATGCGTAAACGCATTTCCTAGCGGAATAAAAAAAGAAAGGCAATTGAAATTACTTCTCACTTTATTTCACCATGATCAACCCATTGCCGGCTCACTAAGGGGGTTATGTGGGACAAACCTGTATTACCTGGTCTGGTTTGGTTTCGGTTTTGACCGTGGCTTAGCGTTAGTAGTAAGTGGTTTAGCGTTCCGGTACGATCTCGCAGAAGGGGTAAGGAGAATATATTTGTATATTATAATGGTTTATTATATTGTAATATTAAATATAATACTCCTAGCAAGCTAGCCAGCTGCCATCTTAAATTGTACCAAGATTAGTAGAGGAATTAAAAAAAAAATCATAATGTAAAAATAGGCGTAAAGATATACTTTTTATAGGAAAGCTTACATTTTGTTATTCATCAGATATGAGCTTAGTTTTTAATAGATAGCATGCAAAAAACCGTTATATACTTCTCAGAGGATCGTTACAGATGCTCGGTTAAGGATTCAAATCATTATTCTAATAAATGATAAGATACTTAACCTATCTGTGACAAAGTTACTTAAGATGCACTGGAGTAAGTAGGTAAAGGGCACAAAGTTCGCCTTCTTACGGAACAAGTAAAGAATGAAAATGAAAAAAAAATATTTAAAAAAATACGTTTTACATAACATTTATCCGTTGTTGGGACATCCTTTTAAGTAATTATTTTACTTGTGCCAGGAAGTCCCGCAAAAGATGTGCAAAGAAGCTATGCGTTTCCTATAAAGATATACTTTTTATAGGAAATTTTGTTTTTCATTAGATAACAGTTCGCGAAAAAAGTTGCGTTTTCCGATCATGGGTCGCCATTGAGTGTGCTGGTACCTTAGAACCCCCCCAAATTACACTTGGACGTTGGCGTTTAACTGTTTTTAGCTTTATGAGCCCAGCGCGCTGCCCGTATAAAAGATTCATAACTTGCTATGAGTAATTTTCTTTCACATACTTTAAGAACGCTCTTTTATTAGATCGATAGCCTCCCAGCTTTCTAATGAAACCTGTAGATATTTACCAATTACATTTCGCAGCTGTGATAGCCTAGTGGTTAGGACGTCCGCCTCCAAATCAGAGGTTGGTGGTTCGAACTCGGGCACGCACCTCGAACTTTTCAGAGTTATGTGCGTTTTTATGCAACTAAAATATCACTTGCTTCAACGGTGAAGGAAAACATCGTGAGGAAACCTGCACGCCTGGAGTACTCTCACTAAATAATGTTCTGATGGGCGTGTGAAGTGTGCCAATCCACATATGGCCAGACCAATCCCTTCTCATATTGGGAGGAGACCCGTGCTCTGTATTGAGCCGGCAATGGGTTGATCATGATGATGATGATGATGATGTTTCGCAGCGATATTTCCAGACTAAGTTAAGACTAAGATCTTTGTATTTTCTTTTGTTACTTCTTGTTATTATCGAGCATCTACCTATCGATGATGTTATCGATACATCACTAACCGATCATCGACTCGGACGCCGACATGGATCGACAATTTGGTAAATCGTCCGCCGATTAGCGGCCGATTACCACTATTACCGACAGACGGACACCCGGGCCGATTAAAATAATCGGTAAACGATAAAAACCGATAAAATAATTTGTGTGGCAGTCTTTTTTGTGGGTAAGCCTCAGGGATCCTGCTAACCTTATTACGCTAAAAACCGACAATACATCTGCGATAATAATGTCACATTCAAAAGTACCACCAGTAGTAAGTAAGTAATAAGTAGTAGTGGTAGTGGATAAAAAGAAAAAAAAATACCTCATAAGCCCTTTTGACTGTCAAGTCTAGCTTTTAGTAGCGACTCTTCGACTGGTTAGGATATATATATATTATAATATATAACCTAACCTAGGGCGCCAGTCAAAGCGAGGGCAAATACTTCCTGAACGAAATTAAATTTAGTATTATCTCCTAAGCACTAGTTTAAATAACACGTTACGTTAAACTAGTATTTACTTACTTACTACTGGTGGTACATTTGCATGTGACATTATTTTTTTAATACACCACAAGTTAGCCCTTGACTGCGTCTCACCTGATGGTAAGTGATGATGCGGTCTAAGATGGGAGCGGGCTAACCTGTTAGGTATGATAAACCCATACTCCTAATTGGTTTTTACACGACATCGTGCCGGAACGCTAAATCGCTTGGCGTTGGCAATCACGTCTTTGTTGGTAACTAGCCACGGCCGAAGCCTCCCACCAGACCAGACTCGAGCCGGGAATCGAACCCAGGACCTCCAACTTTTAAAATGCTTCAGCGCACGCGCTGCGCCACGGAGGTCGTCGGATAACAACATATTATATCAAAAAGAGGCAGACTAGAAACGCGGAGGTGTTCGCCAAGATACAAGCTATAAAACTTTAAATAGCCATAGAATCATCACTAGTAATGTTTTGCTTTTTTAATCCTGCGCCAATATATGCTTTCCCAGGATGAATATTATGTTCGTCTCCAAGAATCAGGCTATATCTGTGCCAAGTTTTTTAAATATCGGTGCAGGGGAATATGGGTACCTATTACATACACCTTTTGGCATTAGTATGGTATATTGTTATGGAAGTCGACACTATGTGATTGGGGGTAAATTTTCTTCGCAATTTTTTTGAAAACACAATAATTTATTTTAAATTTTGGTGCGATACATTTTTGCCATTTTGTAAATAGTTACATGATACCGTTGCTGCAGAAATTTTGGCACTGGGCCTTGGGCCTTGCTTGAAGTTAACCAAACACTGCCTAAAGAATCATGAAGAGACCGTTGGACACTGCCTAAAGAATCATGAAGCAAGCAAGCATCAGCATTATCTCTTAGCAATAAACTGATAAAACCAATTTGGACATTTGGGATCCAACTGTGGTCATCTGCAAGCACCTCGAACATACTCTGCTCACAAAGAGCCCAAAATAATATGCTTAGGGTCTTATCAGCTGCACCATGGTACGCCCGCAATACAGAAATCCACGAATACCTGGAAATTCTAACTATCACAGACGCTTTACAGCTACCTATATAGATCGCCTGACATCGCATCCAAATCCACTATCACACACGCTGCTACAGCCTCCCTCGTCAAGAGACTCAAAAGCCGATGTGCTTCGTTGTTAAGGGGATCTAGGACACTGGTCCTGAGTTCCACCAAACGTTCTGGTACTTCAACTAAACTGTTTATAGTCTGATAGACTGATTGCAGATAAATAAAAAAAAAAACGATTTCCCTCGTTTTGACAGAATGAAAATGATAAACAGCTCAAAACTATTTACTAATTTATTAACTTTATTGAAATCTTTGGAAGCAAAACTAGCCAGAAATAAATAGACGGCATAACAAAAGAGATTTTATTAAAAGTTTATACATACATAGCATATGCGAAAAGACTTTTTCCCCGACCTAATATATCGCACAATTTCACCTTTTCTCCTTATTCATTTGAATTATAAAAACCTAATTCACTCCTTCTCCACGCAGTAAGCCTAAAAGGCGTACGAAGCTTTACTTATAACTTTTTTTTTCTCATTTTATGGCTTACGTATAACGTTATTGATGTCGGTTATGAAAGGTAACAATGAATGCTGCCCGATTTTATATATGATTTGTGGTCAAAAATAATTGACGCCAATGTTTGACAGACGTCATTGCGGTTGGCTCTTTTAAGGATTTGGCGGGAATGAACAATATTAGCATTAGCGATGAATTGCAGTGAAAAAAGTTATTAAAAGTATTTTAATAACACGAAGTCTTTCTACTTCAGTTCCTGACTACAGTCGGCCAGTGTAAATTTTACATTTACGACCTCGGTGGCGCGGCGCCTGCGCATTAACGTTGGAGGTTGGTTAGATTCCCGGCTCGAGTCTGGTCTAGGAGGCTTCGGCCGTGGCTAGTTACCGAAAAAGATATGACCTCAAGCGATTTAGTGTTTCGGCAATTACGAGTATGAGTTTACCATACCACTAACAGGTTAGCCCGCTACCATCTTAGACTTAATCATCACTTATCATCAGGTGAGATTGCCGTCAAGGGCTAACTTGTAGTATGTATACAGTTAGTACATACCTAAATGAATAAAGGTTAATCCAAAACACAAACATAAGGATCTTTGGAGATTGGTGTATCGTGTAGGTACCTACCCTCATCATGATCAACCCATTACCGGCTCACTACAGAGCACGGGTCTCCTCTCAATATGAGAAGGGTTTGGCCATAGTCCACCACGCTGGCCATGTGCGGATTGGCAGACTTCACACGACTTTGAGAACATTATGGAGAACTCTCAGGCGTGCAGGTTTCCTCACGATGTTTTCCTTCACCGTTGAAGCAAGTGATACTTTAATTTTTTAAAAACGCACATAACTCTGAAAAGTTAGAGGTGCGTGTCCGGATTCAAACTGCCGACCTCTGATTAGGCTGACGCCCTAACCACTAGGCTAACCCTCACTTCCTTTTATTTACTATCTGATGTTATGTACTGAATACACTGAATACGAACATCTACGACCAGACCGAATGGGACACGCCACAAAGTCTCACACATACAACTGGTGTACAGGGACTAAAGACATGTCAAAGCCTATCCTAATTTAAACAGGGATTGGGTGAAAGCGGGCGACACACGACTCCCTCGTACGCGTAGGGCGCCAGTCAAAGCGAGGGCAAATACTTCCTGAACGATATTTAATTTTTTTATTATCTCCTAAACACTAGTTTAAATAACACGCTATATAACGTGTATCTACATTGACATGGCCGGATTCTGCCCTAATAATCAATTCATAATACATAAATGTTCATAAGGGAAAATTACTTTTAAAATAAAAAGAAATTAGGTAATAAATTGCAAATTGACGCTTTGAAGTTAGGAACACACATTTCTTAGACAGTGAGTGGTTATAATTTATTATGAACTTTATTGAATTGCAATACGTAGTGAGCTTCTACGCGACATCGTGCCGGAACAAAATTCGCTTAGGGACACGTCTTTGTCGGTCGAAGTCTCCCACCAGACTAGACTCGAGCCAGGAATCGAACCCAGGACCACTTTTTAATGCGAAAGCGCTGTGCCATGGGGGTTGTCAAGTGTATTACACTATGTTTTAAACTTTGTAAATAACTTATTTATCTAACTGTACTAGAATAATGGTAATAAATCCGCATTCTTAATTTATTGTCAATACAAGCAAAAAGTTTAATCTACTTTTTATGCTCGAAATTCTTTGAGTAATTCCAACTGTATAATAGATACCAATTCTATCTCACAATGCAATTGTAGGAACATTACAACATTTTTTTTTATGTTTCTACAGAATTCTTGTAAGGATGTTATGTTTTTTGAGTGGATGAATTAGTTTTTCCTCATTCTTGTCGCCTATTCATTTTTTTTACACAATAAATAAAGTATTTTTTCCGTATAAGATTACATCAAGTTAATTTATCCTAAGATCCGGAACAACTGAATACATTATTTCTTTAGTATTTATCAGTTTTTTTAAAATAAAAAACCAGAGTACCTATCAACCAAATAAGTAAATATTGAACAAAGTTTTAATGGTTTCGCATCGTGATTGATTAAATTAATAAAAAAATAAGTGCCTAGGTTTTTATTCATTACATTCTTATTTACTCTCACAATCGACACAAACAACAACATAGTTATTTTTTATAACTTATTATTGTTAGTTGGTTTTTTCTTATAGGTCTTTCTCGAGTACTAAAGGCCCGGTTCGTCGGCGTGTTCGGACTAAACTATAGTTTATTCATTAAATCAGTGAGATCAATGTTTCCCCTCTATACTCCTTGATACGCAAATAAATTTTTCTTTGTCTGCATTCTATGTTCTCTTATGGGTTAACACTAACTCATACTCGGTCCAGGTGGGGTTTTAAAAAATATTAAAATATCACTTGCTTCAACGGTGAAGGAAAACATCGTGAGGAAACCTGCACGGCTGAGAGTTCTCCATGGCCAGCGTGGTGGGCTATGGCCAAACCCTTCTATATTGAGAGGAGACCCGTGCTCTGTAGTGAGCTGGTAATGGGTTCATCATGATAATGATGATGATGACCGTCTAAATACACTGCTTAACAAAGAAATGATTAATTAGTGATTTAAAAAGTTCAAATGTGGTATTGAATTCTTGATTTTCTTGGCGCCGCTGAATGAATTTAATAACTCTTTCGCGCCGACATATATCATAATCTTAATCAGTTATGCATTAACTGGGTAGTTAATGTTTAATTTGATGTATATTTCCAACCGCTGATAGTAACAACTCACCTCGAACTCATTTCAGGGTTGAGAGCACAAGAGCCCCGGTCGTCCCCTACGGCGCAGCGGTTTGTCGATCAAACTTTAAACATTCTGCCACTGGCTGTCACGTGAACATTTGCACACGACTAAATAATCATTTTTTTTATACACCACAAGTTAACCCTGGACGGTTATCTCACCTGGTGGTAAGTGATGATGCTGTAGGATGGTAGCGGGTTTAGCTGAGTATTGTAAACCCACGCTCCTAATTGGTTTCTACGCGACATCGTGCTGGAACGCTAATTCGCTTTACGACACGTATTTGGCGGTAGGGTGGTAACTAGCCACGGCCGAAACCTCTACCAGACCAGACTCGAGCCGGGAATCGAACCTAGGACCTCCAACTGTGTAATGCGACAGCGCACGCACTGCGCAACGGAGGTCATCAAAAAATCTATATACGTATATAGATTTCGTATAGACAAGCATTTTTCGTATCACATGATGTTAAATGACAACTTAACCTTTAATGAACATCACAAGAAAAGCTACCTATGCGTTGCCGACTGCGCCCATCTTCCTATTGAGTTTCTACGCTTCACACCGGATCGCTACTAAGCGATAAGGCCGCCTTTTGTATCCTGCTTCTTCTTGTTTTTCTTATTATTTCTTTGATGTGGTGTACAAATAAAGAATAAATCTATCTATATATATAAAAGCAAAAGGTCACTTACATACTTACATACTGACTTACTTACATACTGATTAAACACGACATCTCAAAAACTATTGTACGTATAAAGCTATAATTTAGCAAGTAGGTAGTTGATAGTTAAGAGATGTCAGCTAAAGAAGGATATTTGGAAATTCCACCCCTAAGGGGTAAAATAGGGGTTGGAAGTTTGTATGAAATTTCTTTGTTTTTAGAGTTAGAGACACAAAAATTTGCATTAAGATTAATAATAATAAATAAAAAACATGTACATTTTTTTAAATATTACCTGTTAAGGGTGGTAAAAAAGGGGCTTATTTTTTTATTATGAAGTCTACAAGCTTGAAATTTTTAAAATAGGTTTCTTTTAGGGCGTAAGTATAAGGTTAGAATTTTATTTCATACAAATCTACCCCGAAGGGGGTAAAATAGGGGTTTGAAGTTTGTATGAAAATTCTATGTTTTTTAATTTAGTAACACGAAAATTGGCAATTTGAAATTTGCCCCAATCTCAAGGGAAATCCAAAATTCTACGCAGTCGCGGGCAACAGCTAGTAAATAAATAAAAATTAACGCTAAAGCCCTCCCAGCCCAGTCTCGAACAGCACTAAGAAAGTTGTGCTGCCAGCAAATTTGTTAGTATCAAGTAAATTTTTTTCATAGAAGAATAAAGCAATTTGATTACAGCAATAAAGCTAACTATATCACTTAACATAGTAAAGTTAAACAATTTATCATTTCTATCAATGTAATGCTATGTAACTCTCACAATAATGCACTATATTCAATCTACAAAGTGTTATAGGAATAATAGTGACTTCTTCGAACAATTATTTATTTTGTAATACTTAATCCAGCGGTGATAGCCTAGTGGTTAGGGCGTCAGCCTCCTAATCAGAGAGTCGGCGGTTCGAATCCGGGCACGCACCTCTAACTTTTCGGAGTTATGTGCGTTTTTAAAAATTTAAAATATCACTTGCTTCAACGGTGAAGGAAAACATCGTGAGGAAACCTGCACGCCTGAGAGTTCTCCATAATGTTCTCAAAGGCGTGTGAAGTCTGCCAATCCGCACATGGCCAGCGTGGTGGTCAATGGCCAAACCCTTCTCATATTGAGAGGAGACCCGTGCTCTGTAGTCATGATGCTGTAAAGACAATTTTTTTATTATATTTTGAGAAAGGTTTGCGCTTGACGACAATCCGTACCGGAAGGCACTGATGAGGTCTAGGTTGGAGCGCGCTTGCCTAGAAAATGCCTATTCAGTCTTCCCTTGAAGGAACTAAGGTTATACGTGGCTGGGAACACAGATGCCGGAAGTGAGTTCCACACCTTAGCTTATACTTAATCCTGGTTTGCTTTAAAAACATACAGTTGCACTTAATAGCAAAAACGTAGGCATACAAAAAGATTATCAAACTTAATGTAATTAAATGTATTCTGGTTACTGTATAACGTAGTCTGGTATTGGTGGCATACAAAGTTCATACACAATACAAGGCTGGATAATACAATCGAAACCACAGACTTCCTCCATTGGGTACGATGCAATCGATAGAAAGCTAAATAGCAGTGTCTAATGCATTATTTTTTTTGTGGACTGTACGTAATATTAGAAAGTGTAATATGTCGGTGGACGTGATGTCTTTCAGCTACCGTCAATAATGCTACTACCTACTAACAATAATAGCCAAGTGCCTTGTAGCGAGTATAGTTACAATGCTAGCAAGTATAGTTCTTTCGAACTTATAAAGGCGAACAATTTATGCCTATCACCTATTTTTTTTTAATATTACCTGTTAAGGGTGGTAAAATAGGGGATGATAGTTTTTGCATTTTATTATTATGAAGTCTACAAGCTTGAAATTTTTAATTGAAAGATAGATTTCTTTTAGGGCGTTAGTATAAGGTTAGAATTTCTTTCATCCAAATCTACCCCGAAGGGGGTAAAATAGGGGTTTGAAGTTTGAATGGGAGTCCTATGTTTTTTAATTTAGAGACACGAAAATCGGCAATTTGACATTTGCCTGTAGCTTACTTTGAAGCAGGGCATTGGCCGCACGGGAAACCTCAATCTCACGGGAAATCCGCAATTCTACGCAGACGAAGTCGCGGGCAACAGCTAGTATTTCTATAAAATTAAATATTACACTTGATTCAACTAAAGCGTCAACAAATACGCGGTAATGATTCAATATCTAGCCACGATCGATTCCTAGACTTCTGCTGATGACGTCATGCCGAATCACTAATTTTGGAACAAATTTTGCAACTTTAGAAACGGCGGGACACAATTATTATTTGAATACAAACTTCGCAATACGCAATTTTGTAACGTCTCAAGCTATTCACGCGATAAGAACCATTAATGGGATAGGATTAGGATCAAATTTGCTTGAACTTGTTTAATGTTTGAGATTCTTCATTCGTTTGTATGGGGGGTGTTCGCACTCCCCGCTGGGAGCCGCTGACGTTCGCATATGGCGTTTGTACTTGTGTTTGAAAACGAAATTTTAATCGTTTTACAATTATTATTGGGGTTTCAAGAGCCTTACTTGTTTCCACTAATCTCCCTTGAACATGTCAACGCCAGAGACTTTAACGACAAGACAAAAAGGGTTCCCAGATACAAAGCTTCATGGAAAAACGGTACATGCGGTATGTACTCCTATAGGATATCACTTTAAAAAAAAATTAAAAAAAAAAGACTGGTTGCACTCCGGGAGTGCCGGCAGAAGTGAAAACTTGATTATTAACGTTGAGCATGTTTGATATTTTGGAATGGTTAGGGAATAATTTTGCACCAATTGCTTTATCAGTATAAAAGTACTATCATTTATGTGGTAGAATACAATATTCATTTATTGCGCTATCGTACACAAACATGACAATTTATATTACATAAAAAATTTAACACTTTAAAACTATTACAATTATTTTACATTAAAAAGTTTATCTCTCCGAAAAATCAACTTTCATCCATAATTTCAACGACTTTTTCACCATCATTACCAGAACTATCCATGAATGCGCGTGGCACGCTGTAACATACACGAACATTCGCGCAAGCGCCCTGCGCTGCCTAAACGAAACAGTAGGCCCAGGCATACATTTTCGCCGCGCCGTAGAGAGGGGATAGCTGTCTACTCTCCATCCGTCTTACGCTTTTTCGATCAGGTCACGTGTCCTGACGCGAGTTTAAGATTTTATACCCATTACAGAAAAAGTGCTCAACGCCACTAAAGAAGTTTTCACTTCAAAAAATTATTCAAAAAAATATATATACGTTTTACATAACATGTATCCGTTGTTGGGAAGACATCCTTTTAAGTTATTATTTTACTTGTGCCAGATTATCATTGAAGTCTGTCCATCTGTTTATCCGGATGATAGTACTCCTTTTTGCTGTTACAGCTAGCAATAGATCATGAGGTCCTATGTTCGAATCCGGGATCGGGTCAAAAATAAACAGGTAGGTCCCTATTGTGTTTATCAGTCCCGCGTGCACCGAAGAACAATTTAAGCCCTCGGTCTCGTTATTATAATTAATCGAATGTAAGTCAATCGAAGGTAAGTCTTATTACATCAAAAGTAGAAATAAAATAATTATTTACATATCTGTGTGTTTTTAGATAACCTAACATAGCACATAATTTCTCATATTTTGTCCAATTTAATGTAAGCAGACACGAATTATATTTGCAATTTGGTTAAAGATGGTGCGAGAAATATATTTATCGCATATACTTCCGCTGCTAGAAAGTGGTTAATCTAAGTCATTAAAACACTCTGTTTCCATAGTATTTTTAAATAAACGAAACTAGCTCGGACTAAGCAGGTATTATATAAAATGTCCTCGATCATATAAATCATCAACCTAGAGCGCAAGATATATGAACTTGTACCAATCTCAGTCATGATTCACGGTACATAACAACAGATAGAATAAATATATACCCATGGTATAAGCACCATAGCCAACGTCACGTATTTAACCGAAGGCTGCGGTAATATCTCTGCACTATAATTTGTGATATTACCCGCCGCGGTAGCTTGATTAAGAATTGGATAAAATAGCCCATAGTAGCCATGGATAGCCATCATTCCTTACTGTGTGGGAAACGAGCGCACGCTCTCCGCTGAGCGGTAGAAATTATTTCAGAAATGGGATTGCGCGGTAGCATTCGAAAATTGACGATGTTGCGATGCACAAATAACTTTCAGATCCATAGCATGACTATATGTGTATATAATAATATTAATAATTTAATGTTAGTAATAATCGTATCTTATTAATTAGACCACCTGCTCGCTGGACCGATGACCTGAAAAGGATTGCTGGTGGCGGGTGGATGAGGAAGGCGGAGGACCGTGTGTGGTGGCGCGCTCTCGAAAAGGCCTATGTCCAGCAGTGGACGTCTTTAGGCTGATTGATTGATTGATTGATTGAATAATCGTATCTTATTAATTATGTTACTAAATAAAATTTACTGTATATATATATATATCGAAATTAAGTTACTATAACTTTAAGTATGCGTGTATAAAAACCTATGCTATGGGAATGTCTATGGGATCTTCCTCGCGTCTTGCTCATCACAGATACTGATCTTTTTCTTATAATTGCGTACATCATCGGCAGCTCCATCTATATGTGCATTGGCACTGAATACAGTATGTTGGTATACTCTGCGTAAATTTAACCCACAAGCTGCATGTATGAAATGTTTGCCACTTAGCTTTAAAAGGTTAAACTTCACTTCTCTTGTACACCGAGCAAACAAGCGGGCTATCTGACCTCTGATCTTATACCCAACCGCTAACGCTCTGCGCTCGCTCCCATGGAGTAACAAAAATAAACTTATCATCATCCCTTATATTAAAGAGGGAATTTTGAGACGATTAACTCTGCTATAATTTTGTTTGGCGGACGGGAAGATTCCATACATGTCACTATGCCGCTATACACATACCTGATCATCAGGGACCCAATTATGCTATTGCAGTTGTTTTGCAATGATCGATCAATTACATTATTGGTTTAACGAAAATAAATGGAAATGAAACGTTTGGGTGTTAATCAATTTTACAATGAATAAAATTCCTATCGGTACCCATACTAGACAAGCTTGTATTGTGGTGAATTCAGGATGTATACATTTACATATCGCTCGGAAATTAAATGAATTACTGAACAAACTATTTCATGTTTGTTTTTTTTTGTTTTTAGTAGAATAAGTTGTGTTTTACTTGTAAGTACTAACATAGGTTAAGATGTAATACTAACACTCTATGGACCGAGGCTGTGACAGCCTAGTAAGCTTTGATAGCCTAGTAGCCTCCAAATCAGAGGTCGGAGGTTCGAACCCGGGCACGCACCTATTTTGAACCTTACTTTTCGGAGTAATGTGTGTTTTTAAGCAATTAAAATATCACTTGCTTCAACGGTGAAGGAAAACATTGTGAGGAAACCTGCATGCCTGAGAGTTCTCCATAATGTTCTTAAAGGCGTGTGAAGTCTGCCAATCCGCATATGGCCAGCGTGGTGGACTATGGCCAAACCCTCACATTCAGAGGAGACCCGTGCTCTGTAGTGAGCCGCCAGTGGGTTGATCATGATGACTGTGAAATCCAACTAGTCTATCAAGCAAAGGAAAATTAGTAGATTAGAGTGTGTAACATCTCACTTGATTGCCCGAGTAACACTGGGAATAAAAATTCCGAAAAGTTAGAGGTGCGTGCCCGGATTCGAACCGCCGACCTCTGATTAGAGGCTGACACCCTAACCACTGGGCTATCACCGCTTCGATTTCACAGTGATTATTGTTTTTTGCGATACATTATCGTATGTCATAAGAACCATATAATTAATTCCACACTTGCAGTTCAACGTTGCTGAAAGAGCGCGTTAAGTCCCATTACACCCTCGCCCCGCCCAGCTATTATCTACGCAAGTGTACCAGTGACGTTGTGTTGTAATTATGTAAGGCCGCCTCGGTGGACTAGTGGTTTTGGGGCACGACTGTAGAACTCGAGGTCCTTGGATCGATTTCTGTGTCGGGCAAAAAGTCGTTAGCCGTTTTATACACCTGTGCTTTGGCTATATTTTGATCCATTCATCAGTGGTGTTAAGTAACTTAATAAAAGTCGTTAAAACCTTCAAAATTTGAATTAATGCAGGTTTACTCTCTTTTTTTTCGGACTGTCTGTTAGCTGTGCTAACCCTATAGGTTGCCACAGTATAACCGGGCTGTTTTGCGAGCTTCAGAAAGAAGCTCTGCCATAAGAAATTTTGAGCTCGAAAAAACTAAGAGAAAGTCTGCCTAAGGGCGCCTCCTGTGAGGCCGAACCTCGGATTAGGCAACGTTTGGGATAACGAGGGGATCTGTACCCCGAAGTGTAATATTAGACATAAGGCTGAGGTTTTTTTCTATCAATCGAAAAGAAGGGTTCTTTTGTTAAGTTATTACCACCTCCCGTAAACTAATGTAGTTGTTAACTCTTTATCAGTAGCTTGGTAAATAGCTGCGTCCACCAGACCCACCACCAGACCAGACACGAGCCAGGAATCGAACCTGAGACATCCCACTTTTAATTACCACGTTATCTCGGAGGTCGTTGAATCTAATATCATATACGAGTATATATATCAATCGTCAATAAATAATTATATTAGGATGATAATGATTATGATGATTTTATAAAGTATTCATTTTGGCTTACTATTCTATTCACAAAAGGTAAAACTATTTAGGCCTACTTCCTAACTGAAAAAAAGCTCTTTTCCAGCACAGGTTAAAACGGTCTTAAATTGCATTAATGCACTTGTGCATTTGAGTTTATAGCTAGATCTTCTTTATCTATAAATATATATATATTTAAATATGTATATAAATATGACAGAACAACAAAATTACTTTGTATGAAATGTCATTTTGTCTTTATCTAACCAAAAACGTCTATAAAAAGCAACAAAATGTGCAATTTTTTTACGAGTTACATATAAAAATTACGTTAAGTTAAAAATAAATTGATCACTTATGTCCATTTACAATGAATATTACCTATTTTGTTTCATTTAGGTTAGAGATACCATAAATTTAAAATTCCAATTATTACGCCACACAGATATTCCCGATAAAGTTTTTAAGGCATACAAAAACTGGCTTAGTGCGAATTGGGTCTGTACTCGAAGGGCTCCGTACCAGTAAGTTTACGAATGTAGTTATCAACATCTCACTACTATATATAGCACATATAGCAACAGAAGTGTCTTTTAAATTATTATAGGAAAAAGTTTATGATTGATCGATTGATCAATGAAGCTGTGAAAGCCTAGTGGTTAGGACATCCGCCTCCTAATCAGAGGTCGGGGGTTCGAATCCGGGCACGCACCTCTAACTTTTCGGAGTTATGTGCGTTTTCAAGTAATCAAAATATCACTTGCTTCAACGGTGAAGGTTTTCCTTCGTGTGTGTGTGTGTGTTCGTGGTGATGTTTTCATCGTGAGGAAACCTGTATGCCTAAGAGTTCTCCATAATGTTCTCAAAGGCGTGTGAAGTTTGCCAATGCGCATTGGCCAGCGTGGTGGACTATGGCCAAACCCTTCTCATATTGAGAGGAGACCCGTGCTCTTTAGTGAGCCAGCAATGGGTTGATCATGATGATGATGATGATTGATCGATGTTGGACGAAGTGGCAGACAGAGGTGGGTAAAGAGAGTATTACGGTCCTTTAGTCGTCCGCCGGTAACGGAACTCTAAAAGTGGTCTATTTAACAATAAAAATAAATGTCGGATGCATCCGCACCGCCCACCACGCCGCCCGCGAAACCTGCAGCCACTTCCGGTCGATACTAATCGCTTAAATTGCTAGTATTATGTTATTATGTCTGTATGGTCGGGCTTCATCGGTTTTTTGCTAGACGAAATAACGTTAAATTTAATCGTTTGGCGAATTGGCTGCCTTTTTCTTAGATCAATAGATATTAAAGTAGATGCTCTATTACTCCGCCGACCTAAGCGCTTCTCTACGAAAGAGGAGACCTAAACATATCCTTCATGACCCTGACGATCAGATAACTACTGACAACATACTCGTACCAACTACCACACAATCATACGCTACACACCGTCTTCGCCGGCGAAGACGAGGTCCCCGCTATCATACGTCATCCGGACGTCATCCACGGCCTCGGAGACGTACGGACTACTCACGGTCCGACCCCATGTTATTCCAAACGTTGCCTAAGCCGAGGTTCGACCTCAAAGGAGGCGCCCTTAGGCAGACGTTCCCTTAGTTTCTTCGAGCCCTAGGGCTCAAAATTTCTTCTGGCAGAACTTCTTTCCGAAGCTCGCCAAATAGCCCGGTTACGCTGTGGCAACCAATAGGGTTAGTACAGCTAATAGACAGTCCGGAATAAAAAAAAAGATGCTCTGTGTCCGTAAAATTTTTTGACGACCTCCGTGGCGCAGCGCTCACGCTATCGTATTGTAAGGTGAGAAGACCTGGATTCGATTTCCGGCTCTAGTCTACTCTGGCTGGAGTCGCTGTGGCTAGTTACCACCCTACTGACAAAGACGTGTAAGCAAGCAATCATGCGTTCCAGCACGATTACGCGTAGAAAGCGTAAAGTTGTATGTGTTTATTATTAACAAGTAACAGGATAGCCCGTTACCATCTTAGACTGAGTCATCACTTGTTACAAGGTTAACTTGTAGTGGAATTAAAAAAAAATAAGAACTTACCAATTGCGTATGATAGCGAATAAAGTATCGGTGTATCTTATTTTAATTTCAATACTGGCTGACAGCCTTACTTCGGTTTTCTAGGGTATCATAGCGACAAAAAGAACTGTAAACTAGTTTGTACTTATACAGATAATTATGCTAAGATCTATAGAGCGTACTTTGACTTCGTGATCAACCCATTGCTGGCTCACTACAGAGCACGGGTCTCCTCTCAATATGAGATGGTTTTGGCCATACTCCACCACGCTGGCCATGTGCGGATTGGCAGACTTCACACGCCTTTGAGAACATTATGGAGATCTCTCAGGCGTGCAGGTTTCCTCACGATGTTTTCAAAAATTGATATTTTAATTTTTAAAAACGCACGTAACTCCGAAAAGTTAGAGGTGCGTGCCCGGATTCGAACCGCCGACCTCTGATTAGGAAGCTGACGCCCTAACCACTAGGCTTTCACCGCTTACTTTGACTTTACTCAGCCCAATTGTAAGTGAGGTGTAAAAACGAGACAGATTTATGTCAGTCATATAACTTTGTCTCTTTTTTTTTGATCCGGACTGTGTTTAGTTTCAACTATAACTTAATTAAAACGCTTTAAAAATCTCGCACTTAGTTAGCTAGTTAATTGAATTGAAGTTTTAGGAGTCGGATTTCGGAGATTCGGATTTTTTTTTTATGTAGATAAACCTCAGCACCATTACTGAGGTAAGAATCTGGTACTGTTTAAATGAAAATAATTTACTGTTCTGTAAACATTTATTCATGGGCTTTTAATATGTTTATATCATACAAATCAGTCGTAGCCCCGAGATTAATGCAGTCATCTCAGGTTTATTATTTCCGACAGCACCCCTCTGGATCGATTAAGTACCTACTACGTATGTTTTTGCTTCTGTTGTATTTTAATACACTACAAATTATCCCTTGACGGTAATCTCACCTGATGGTAAGTCATGATGCATTCTAACATGGTAGCGGGCTAATCTGATAGGGGTATGGTAAACGCATACTTCAAATTAGTTTCTACGCGACATCGCGTTGAAATGCTAAATCTCTTGACACGTCTTTGTCGACAGGGTGGTATTTATCCACGGCTGACTCCTCCCACGAGATCAGACTCGAGCCGGGAATCGATCCCAGGTCCAACAACTTAATAATGCGATAGAGCACGTGCTGCGCCACGGAGGTCGTCAAAATGTGGGTGTATTTCCAGCAAGTGTGTCGAAACGCATTTTTTGGCGTGAAGTTCAAATTAACCGTATTAGAAACATACAATCAGTGCAATGGTTTGTAACGAGTTTGTTAGAACACGTGTTTTTCTTTTTAAGTATGGTCAGTGAACCTCGAAACCAGAATAGGCGTTTGAGGCAGTAAGTAACAAAGGACCAAAGATACCCTAGGTTTGCCAAATGGCCGGTACCTATATGATAATAATTATAATATACGGACAAAGTCACATTAAATGGTTAGGACGCCAGCCAACTAATCAGAGATCGGGGGTTCAATCCCGGGCACGCATCTATAACATTTCAGAGTTATGTGCGTTTTAAAGCAATTGAAATATCACTTGCTTCAACGGTAAAGAAGTGAAGAAAACATCGTGAGGAAACCTGCATGCCTCCAGAATTCTCCATAATGTTCTCAAAGGGCTGTGAAGCCGGCGAATCCGCACATGGCCAGCGTGGTGGACTAAGGCCAAACCCTTCTCATATTGAGAGGAGACCCGTGCTCTGTAGTGAGCCGAGAATGGGTTGATCATGACGATGATGATGATAATATTTTGCTTATATTTCATACTTTGCAATGGGAATATTGCAGAGGTTCATCATGTTCGGATGGATTCGAACCGCCGACCTCTGATTAGGAGGCTGACGCCCTAACCACCGGGCTATCACCGCTTCTATGCAGAGGTTATTAAGTTTATTTTAAAAACCTGACAGAATTATACATTATATTATTGAATTTTCTGAAACATTGTCAATCGTTTTTGCTCAAGAGAGTTTCCTCATGATCAGAAGTAAGATATGACGATTGCTTGAGTAGTTTTTGCGTGAAAGCGTAACAAGCATCCATACACACATTACAGTCTCATCCCACTTTTTTAATATTAGTAAGGATTATATTATAAAAATAAAAATAAAATTCACTTATTTTTATTCCTACGTTATTTAATAAATTCACTGTATTTTAAATTGTTTAACGAATTGCTTAATTGGTTTTGATAACTTGACTAACGCCCTCGTAATTAGCTATCCGCTAGAAACATTTTGAAACAGGCCAGAGGTTTCTAAAAAGGGTTCCTCATTAAAACCTTTATGCTGTTTCTATACAAATCTGTATATATAAAAAAGAGATATACATATATAAATCTGTCGGAGAAAGGCGGGAGACTTCGTATATGGCGGGCGCGGATTTTCACGCTTTTCTTGAATTAATGTTTGTTGGCTAATTTTGAAAAGGACTGGTGTTGGTTGTGTCGTGGACAGTTTTAGTGTCGTTTGTGTAGTGGCTTTGAGAAAGTTTGAGTGCGAAGTTTCCCGCCATTTCTCCCTAACTTCTACATTGCTATAAACTTGACATTGGCTAATCTGTGTAAAGCCATAAAACGAAAAAAAAATCTGTCTGTCAGCTATAAGGTAAAAAACCGAGGACGAAGTGCTCAAAGCGAGGCGAGCCAGGCAATACCTAGTTCATAAAAGTAAAAAATGAAGTTTCTGGGTACTATTAATGTCTGTGTAAAATTGCAAACCAAAAATATTTGGCTAACAAAAAACACCAAGCGAGTAAGTATTACGCGTAATCTGACCTCCAACCTTCGGCTAAAACAAAAAGATAAACCGAAGTGATATGGGATGACAAGCCCGAAAATTGTGACTCATCCGCCAAACAAAGCCTTCATTTCTTGAACTCTTAAATAATTCTGGAATTGCCTTTGGGAAGGTATAATTTGTTTTCTTCCAACCAATTATTTTTGTTATAGAGATATTTTTCAGGTGTGTTGGTATACATTATGTTTTTGAAGATATTTATAACGAATGTGACCTCGTTTATTTTTTACTCGCGATATTGACCTGGACGAATTTATCGAGTTGGAAGATTCTATCTCAATTAGTTCAGTGGTTCCGGCGCGAAAGCGTAATAATAGAGTAACATAGTTTATCACCTTCGAATTTATAAAGTTGGTTTGGGTGTATTAATAATATTTATAGCAGCATTCCCTATTGTGAAATCAGATAAATAATCAAACAAAACACTTTCGGATATAAAATATTATATGCACTACAATATCTGCAAGTTAACCTTGACGGCTATCTTACCTGGCGGTAAGCGATGATGCAGTCTAGGACGGTAGCGGGCTAACCTGATTAGGGTATGGTGTAAACCCACACTCCTAATTGGTTTCTACGCGACATCGTGCTGAAACCCTAAATCGCTTTGCAACACGTCTTCGTCGCTGGCGTGGTAACTAGCTACGGCCGAAGCCTCCCACCAGACCAGACTCGAGCCGGGAATCGAAACCAGGACCTGGACCAACTTTGTAATGCGACAGCGCACGCATTGCGCCACGGAGGTCGTCAAACTAACCTATTACGTAATGACAGTAAAATCATAATTTTTAAGTGAAAAATGACTCATGTTACACACATTTTAGAACATTGGTTGTTAGTACGATCTACGGTTTTCTATGTTAAAAAAACACACTTCTTCAGTATCTATTCTTGTTCATCAATAACATTTTACACATCTTTGTAGAACCAGAACCTTGGAGACCACTTTTCGGTACCAACACTAAACAATAACTAACTAACAATGACCAACGACTAACTTATAAAGGGTCGATTCGAACGTCATGTTTTCCGTTTTGCCTTATTAAAATCCGGTATCTTAAGAAAACGGTCAATTGAGATACTTTTCATTAAAATAGTCAAAAGTAAACCTAAATAATTTAGGTCAAATCACATGCTTCAATTATATTTCTCATTTAATGATTAAGATATTCTATGTATGTAAATTCAAAGACACTAAAATCTAAAAACATTTGGACATCATGACACGAGTAAGTGTCATAACGGACCCTGTCGGGTTTTACGTCACTTATCATAGTTACAAGTACGGGCTCAGCATAATACAAAAACTCGTAAGCATAAAGGCATACACGAATTTCTTTTGACGGATTCCGATCAATGTTGATTTTCTCACATAAAAAGCAACTTATCAGCGTTAATATCAGAATTACTGTTCCCCCGTCCGGTTAACATCGCGCAATCTGTCACCGCGACATCCATTATAATCTTTTTATGGTCAAACATAAAGCGCTGTTTGTTTTATGCCCACTATTGTATTGCCTCTGTGAGGCACGTACTCAGTCCTAAAAAACCACAAGATAATGGTACCATGTAGGTTATATATATTGAGATTTTTTAAGCTATTGCATAGCTTCTATCGAGGGCCTTGAGCGCGGGGACCGAATTAAGAAATTCCGTAACGAAAAAAAACCTCACGCTGCCCACTCCGACGGGCACAGCGGTGATACTTTTTACCATATAGATATTTTGCCACGGCTATTGCAGTTGCCGTGGAACAGCGGTTATTACGTATGCTTTTTGTGCAGAAATTTTTAATTTTTATTAGTATGACAAGCATTTTTATTTAGTTTCACCTGTCCCGGTGTCTGTCTGTAATCAAATCTAGAGTTAAATTTTACTCATTTCCCTTTTGCTTTTTTTTTTTAATTAATTTTATCAAAAATAACCTCAATATTTTTAATATTTTTATTTTCATTGTTGTTTTGAAATATTAATAATTTAGTTGATAAAAAATGCTATGCAATAGCTTTACCGCGGCAGTCACCGAGTCCCACACGTCTTTTTTTTCTTTTTTATAGCTTCACACAGATTAGCCAATGTCAAGTTTATAGCAATCGAGAATTGAGGGAATTGTGCATGTACTATTGTGCTGATGTGCGTTTTTCCAACCTACTTTGTCAGATAAGAAAAAACTTATACTTTAGTTTTTATACTTAGTCGTTTAGTTGTACACTGATGAGAATGAGCAACCCGAAACTTATTACTTATACAGTGCACTGAAGAAAAAGGAGTTACTATTATCTTACAAAAATTAAAAATATCTGAATATTCTTAATGTACAAGTTGCCGTAATCTTTTTAGAAATTTTAAAACCATTGAAATCCGGGTCCTATTCTGAGCAAATGTGTTAAAAAATAGTAACTTCGTTACTCTTTGTCCATAACTGATCGATTGCGCCCGCGCAGGTCACGTGACGCGCGCGTGGCTATACTCCCCGACACAAGAAGATTAATCTCAATTTAAGTACTACATAATACTCTTATTTATGACTAGCTGATGAGCACAGCTTCGACCACGCATCATAAGATTTTTATCTATTTCAAAATAAAAATAGCTGGATATTTTTAAATACCTAAATATAGTAATTATAGAATAGGTATACTGTACAATATAATAAATTCCTTCATATTAAGATTATAACATGAAAATAAATTCCTAAGATGAGCCCATTTAAGCAGACCGACAGATAAACTGACAGATAGAAAAACAAAGAGTTAAATTTTTTTTTTTGAGTTATACTATTGTTATATAACCCAAAAACCCCCGATGATATCTAAGCTTTTTTTTTCTTTCGTTTTATGGCTTTACACAGATTAGCCAATGTCAAGTTTATTTTTTTATTAGTTCTCTCTTTTTATGGCTTTGCACAGATTAGCCAATGTCAAGTTTATAGCAATGTTAGGGAGTAATGGCGGGAAACTTCGCACTCCGCGGACGCGGCTCCCTCAAACCTTTCCCAAATCAATACCTGTTAACCATTCAGAAAACCAGCCACTACACAAACGACACCAAAATTGACCACGACTCAACCAACACCGGTCCTTTTCAAAATTAGCCAACAAACATTAATTCAAGAAAAGCGTGAAAAAACCACGCCCGCCATATACGAAGTCTCCCGCCTTTCTCTATCTAAGCTTAGTTAGAGGCAGTAATTTTGAAGTCACAGATATACATATCAATTTTATTTTTATAGACTAAAAGAGATTTTTGATCACCCGAAAGCCGGATGGCGATGAAATAATAACATTGATGCAATAACATAATCAATGAAGATACAACCCACAGACTGTCTTGTCTAGGTAGGAGACCAAGAAGTTTAAATATCAATACTAATAATAATGAATAACAAATCAAAAGGGCTAGACGCCGCAGTTTCTACTGTCTGTTATCTTACACTGTATATCTTATAAGATATAAACAATGTATGACGATGATGGTGATCATGGCGGCGGTGATGATGTTGACGACGACAACGAAGTTAACGACAGTGATAATGTTTTTTTTTTCTCTACCCTGCCTAAAGAAGTTTAAGTGTGTATATAATAACATCTCCATTTCAAGGGAATATAATTTCGTCAAATAGCAAGGCATTAAAATGAAGAATAAGCCACCTTTAGCTTACCAAAACAAGGGCTTAGACGCAGGCCCTCGAATCATTAAGTTGTACCAGCCCAATGCATAAAGTTATTCTTTACCAATGGCCCAAGTTGAGAAAAAATATATTTTTCTTCTTTACTTGCCTATACGCGTACAAATACACGCGTGATCTTCATTCAATCAAGTACTTGGCTCGAAAATTCTCTTTCAAGTTACGCGTTGCGTAATCCATTAAGCGTATATACGTCTTAATTTAAAGTACAGTAAAACAGCTACGGTTGCAATATAACTCACCAGAAATAATCGATGCGAAGTGCAAATTTGAAGTAGTTAATTTATTCTAGGAGCCACTTTTTAATGGTCAACGACTCTTCTCCTTAGGAATTATTGATATATATGAGTGAGAACTAACGGCGTGAACAACTGAACCGTGATAAGGCGGACGTCCTTACCACTAGGCTATCACAGCTTAAAGTTATACCTGTAAGGTTATATCTCGTAACTTGGACCATCCGCACCCCACCTAAGCCGTCTCTTGCTACGTATAGTTGCGTGAAATTTACATTTTTGCTATTCATTGCGGACTGCGAGCTGTTTTTCTGACACTCGCGCCTTTCACGTGGGGTCCGGCCCTTTCACTGGGGTTGAAGTACTGGCAAAAACAAAACTGCATCTATCAAGTAATTATTTTGTAGGTGCTTATTCAAAGCTTTACAAAATCGGCGAATATAACAGTATCTCGATAGCGATGTAAATATAGCGAATGAAATTTTGAGAGTATTTTAGTTTAAAAATACTATTAGAAACTTCTTAGGCATAGACACTGATGGAAATTAGAATGCCTATTTCGTAACTAGAAAATTAGAATTACTTAAAAAATTACCAATACAAATTAATCCCAATATAGCTGGTAGTCGATATTGTAAATGGCAGAGAACATGAAATGGCAGAATAACGGCACACTTGTTTTATTCGCTGCGTCTTACATTTTTTTTTATTATTGTGGCTGGCTATGGCTTAAATAGACTCATCCCCTCCTCGTAGCTGGCATTTGCGGTTGGCAGTCATGGCCGAGTCTGAGGGGCGGTAAACATGGCGGCTTGGCATGAAAGATTTTCATTAGGAAACAAGAATACAAAAAGCTTACACACATGAAAACCATGATAGTGCTTGCAAACTGGGGAAGTATAAGTGTTGCGAAAATATATATAAAATTAAAACTAAAAACTATT
This sequence comes from Lasiommata megera, assembly GCA_928268935.1. Lineage (NCBI taxonomy): Eukaryota > Metazoa > Arthropoda > Insecta > Lepidoptera > Nymphalidae > Lasiommata > Lasiommata megera. The sequence continues at coordinate 10,237,133 of OV743319.1, read as the reverse complement.
CACGTTTTTTTTTTAAATTTAACATTCGGTTTTTAATAAGCGCTTTTCTCTGTGCAAATACTGGGTAGCGTACGCGCAAGCAATGCTGATCTCTCGCATTCCTCACGAGTTTTAACAAATTGGGTTCTGCGGCCACAAACGCCCGCGGCATGCATCTCAGACCCTTTGTTGTGACGATTGTAATAATCAATTATTTCTGCGTAACGAATGCTTCAGCATACTTCTTTATTAACCAATGGTTAAAAATTCACCGTCGGTAGAATATCATCTCCATCATCGTCATGTCTTCAATCAATTAATCAATCATAATCTTTATTCAAATAGTCCTTGAACAGTTGCTTTTGATGCGTCAATTTAAATAGTAGTGATTTGATGGTGATAACTACATTCAAATCAAATCATTTATTTGCATAGATTGTGTAGTTGATTGGTGTTACATTTAATTAGAGTTTCTTACAATCTGCTGGGTAGGCGTGCAAAAATAATATTGTAATTACATGTAAATCATTTAAAAAATGACAAGAAATAAACTAAATAGCGATAATAATATTATTAAGTATGTCATTTTGTATTCAAAAATTCACTTAAACAATAAAAGCATTTATTTAATAACCATTCGCTAACTCAAATTTGAAATCGGGTTCCAAATTCGCCCCGGTCTAAAAAGAAGCTTATAATAAACTTACCCAGGTAAATTTTCTTGTTGTTTAAATTATATTAACAGCTATCTTATTAGAGCAATATTTCATACCCATGCTTGTTTATCATTTACATAACTTTACGTTTTATATAAACTTTGAAGTTATTGAGAAGCATCCCAGAAATTTTATTTGGTAATCTAATATATAAAATTCTCGTGTCACAGTTTTCGTTGCCATACTCCTCCGAAACGGCTTGACCGATTTTGATGAAATTTTTTGGGCTTATCCGGTATCTATGAGAATCGGCCAACATCTATTTTTCATCCTCTTAAATGTTAGGGGTAGTCCACCCCTAAATTTTTTATTTTATTTTTTAGACAAAATTTTTAATTTCTATTTTTTTATGATACAACATACAAAAATACATACAGTCCTCAATTTTCACCCTTCTACGATCAACCCTTATTTTTTAATAGCCATTTTAGTAATTTAATCATTTTTCCTCTCCGGTCGAAAACTGAACATGTTTCGTCTAATTCGACTAAAATTAGAAATAATTTATGGCAAAACAACGTTTGCCAGGTCAACTAGTTTGTTATAAAATAGCGTACAATTGAATGAATTTCTACTAATATACGAGTACGTAAATTGCTAGGCTGGTGTATCGGGCGAGGTGTGGTCATAACTAGGTAGTAAATAGATTGCCCGCTTATTTGTTTATGCATAACGCAACAACCATTCGGCCAATGGAGACGAAACGATTGCGGTTCGAAAGCATAAAATCAAACTTAATTACTTCTTTGTTAAAAATCGGTCGGTTGGACCCCAATTTAACGCGAGTAAACCAAGGTTGCTAATACTGTCCATCAAAAAAAATGTGGCTGGTGTATTGTAAAGTTGGACTCTGGTTCGATTCGATACTCTAGTGTGGTCCATTGGAAGGAGTCGGCCGTGGCTAGTTACCACCCTAAGACGTGTCACACGAAGATGAAAATTTTAGACAACTTTATTCAAGAATGTCTTTTTCTTTTATACACTTTTTTTTATACACTACAAGTTAGCCCTTGACGGCTATCTCACCTGATCGTAAGTGATGATGCAGTCTAGGATGGTAGCGGGCTAACCTGTTAGGGGTATGGTAAATCCACACTCCTTGCTTTCTACGTGACATCGTGCCGGAACGCTAAATCTCTTGGCGACACGTCTTTGTCGGTAGGGTGGTAACTAGCCACGGCTGAAGCCTCCCATCAGACCAGACTCGAGCCGGGTATCGAACTCAGGACCTCCAACTTTAATGCGACAGCGCACGCACTGCGCCACGGAGGTCGTCAAAAATGTCAGGAACATTGTCAACTGTATGATAGTAATTGTAGATAAAGCTCTACGCTAGGTTACGCGAAATCTTCTCTTCTATGAGCTTTAAGACCTTTGAGTTAGAATACAAAATTAGCGGTGGGCTATTATTAATAGTCTATAGGTTATACGAGGCAGAAAATTTTATACAACTTAAAACAAGAATGTCCGAAATCAAATGTTGCTAAATTCTCTCTGCTATGAGGTCTAGGTCTATTTTTAATGTTTTACGATTCGAACGTCATCCGAACGCCCGCCTTGCCGATACGGCAGCCTTCCCACAAAATCGCCACGCGCCGTTTTGCTACGCCGATGGTTAGTTATCTAAAATGAATACCGTATCAATATAACATTCGATTAACGTAAAATATCGTCTATAACTCAAGAGTTAAAGTTCAAATTACATCGCGGGAACAAATAAGGGATACTATTAAAGATTTACAAGCGTGAAATATATAAATAAGATTGTCTACGGTGGAGAATTGCGAGGATATATTTTTGGGGCGGGTATGACGCGTGGCACTGGTTAGTGTATTTTCCCGTGACTACAGAAATTATAGTGGTTAAATTGCGTAGCTTATATTAATTCTATATTAATTGAAGTTGGTATGAATCATATTTGCGTAAGCTAAACTATTTATTTATATTTATTTATTTAATTTTAATTTAATTAGAACGGACAGTATTTTTTGACGACCTCCGTGGCGCAGCGCGTGCTCTGTCACATTATAAAGTTGGAGGTCCTGGGTTCGTTTCCCGGCTCGATTCTGGTCTGGTGGGAGGCCTCGGCCGTGGCTAGTTACCACCCTACCGACAAAGACGTGTCGCCAAGCTTATTAGCGTTCTGGCACGATGTCGTGTAGAAACCAATTAGGAGTATGGGTTTACCATACCCCTAACAGGTTAGCCCGCTACCATCTTAGACAGCGCCATCACTTACCATTAGGTGAGATGCCGTCAAGGGCTAACTTGTGGTGCATAAAAAAAAAAATAACACTAATTAAATTCACTGATAACACATAATAACTATACGTTGAAGCGTGTGAAATAGCTTTTTGTGTATTTGTGTAGGTGTAAGAATCAGGTCGGACGGAGTTAGGGGGCCTCGATCATAGGCCCCCGGTGCAGGGTCTGCCTCGGTGGATGCCGCTGGTTGGGTTGCGGTCGAGTGCGCTGGTGTTCCCGTGACCCAGCAACCAGGCGACGCGAAGGAGCATCGCTGGGTTTTAGTGGGTGTTCTGGTCGCCAGTCTGGCCGCCGGGGAGTCCAACATACCAATGCGTAAACGCATTTCCCCGCATGAAAAAAAAAGGTATGAGAAGAGAAGATGACTGACTGACTCGCGGATCTTCAAATGGCAGCTCAAACGTTTGGACGGATTGGGCCAATAATTGGCATATGAATAGTTATTATAACAAAAGGGTCCCGCTAACAAAGGATTTTTTTTTAATTCGACGTTTCCTAAATGCACGAAATATGAGCATGAAAAACTTTGAGTGAAGCCTTGGAAAAAAGTTACTTATGTAATCTATGCCCAGTTTTGTTTTAATTTATAGTCCAAGATAGCAGGTTAACCAAAGGTTATAGCAGATATTGGGAACCTGAACTGAGACTGAAACCTCTGACCGTTTTTTTTAAATCGATAATAGTAACTAGACGAATGATAGATCGTTTGGTGAGTTGTCATTATCAGTATGAAGGCAACTATCCACAACCGAAGCCTTTTCACCAGAGAAAAATCTGAAATGATTAACCCATGCCGGGGATCGAATCCAGAACCCGAACTTCCCACTCCCCAATCCCACACAGCTCATAACGCTGTACCAGGGGTCGTCAAAAACCTATGTATGTACTACATAGGTAAACAAGAATATGGTGTGGCTTAAGATGCGTACGGAGTAAGATTTTTTCTTTTTATATTAACCTGGTAGAGTAGAGTCTGCTTGCCAGAGACCGGTCGCTATTGATGGCGACATATAAAAGAAGAACCCAATCAATACTCGACACGTTTCTTAAAACACCTTCACTTACGCGTCGAAACCAGCGCCAGTCTCTATACAAAAACTAGGTAACTATAATAAGAAAAAAGACACGAACAAAATGCCCTACTGAAATAATTAGATACCGATGACAGGTCAAAAATTATAACAAACTTCACATCTCGTGACTATTTTTAATATTACTTCCTATCATACTATTCTTATGGATAAGTATTGAATTTTGTTTTAGAAGTTACTTTATATAAAAATTAAATTATAAACAGATTACGAATTCAACAATGTTGATATAATGTATCAGATAGGTGCGGTGATAGCCTAGTGGTTAGGGCATCAGCCTCCTAATCAGAGGTCGCGGTGCGAATCCGGCCACGCACCTGGAACTTTTCGGAGTTATGTGCGTTTTTAAAAAAATTAAAAATATCACTTGCTCAACGGTGAAGGAAAACATCGTGAGGAAACCTGCACGCCTGAGAGTTCTCCATAACGTTCTCAAAGGCGTGTGAAGTCTGCCAATCCGTGCATGGCCAGCGTGGTGGACTATGGCCCGAACCCTTCTCATATTAAGAGGAGACCCGTGCTCTGTAGTGAGCCGGCAATGGGTTGATCATGATGATGATGATGAATCAGATAGGTAATGGAAATTGTGGAGTTCTAACAGTCTCTATGCAACTAAACAAAAACCTCCTCAACGTATTGAAAACAGCCGTAACTTTTACATAAATAGGATACGAAATATATTAGTGAGGTACAGACAGCGGCCATCTTTGGTTTATTAGGCGACTTTTTTTGTGTGTACAATATAAAATAAAGGCCGTAGCGCCACAGTACCGCGGGACCTTTTGTCGCAGCGGGGTTCCACAACTTTCGGTACTAAATTCCCTCGTGGCATATTTATTCTTTTCGGCCTGTTCCAAGATTATTTTCTACTAGGATTTTATGATAATCGCGGTTGTATAACGGCTAATGAATAACCTGTAGCCGTTCTTAATGTGACAATTGTGGACGGCACAACAACCGACACGCTTGTGTGAACGGTGACAAGTTTTTTTTTGTAGGACTTTTTCTATGTAACGCTCCATCTGTGTGTAGATTAACATCTATTTCTGCACCTACTATGTCATGTTCGAGTTTTTCATTGGACAATTAATAGGTACCAGGCTATTAGCATCGTGGAGATGTTTATTCATGTTTACGGTTTTATGATCCTTTGAACGCCTTTTTTTCTGGAATAGCTATTTTGACCAAGTTTTCTTCTGCAGCTATTAACAATAATAGGGAGATTTACGTATAATTTTTGCAAATTAATTAAAAAATATTTGAAAAATTGTAAAAAGAATAATTTGTTAATATTGAGGAAAAGGAGAGTTTTCCAATATTAACAAATTATAACGATTTTTTTTCCCTATGACATAATTTTATGATAAGGTAGTTCTACATATTGCTATATTATACATATATATGCATAAAGCAGTCTGGTCAGCGATATTTAATTTCATATTACTTCTTAAATGTATTTTTTTTTCACTTAGTATGAAAACCTAATAGAAGTGTCACGGCACGTCATGTTTTAACATACTTACTGTATAACAAAAAAATAAAATTTTAAATTATTTATATGCACATGTAAATGATATTCACTGACTGGTTGGTTGATTGATTGACTGAGTGAATGACTGACTAACCAATCAAGCTTGCACGGATGGATTGAATGGTTGATTGATTGACTGAGTGATGACTGACTAACCAATCAAGCTTAAACCACTGAACGGATGGATTGGGGTGTTTGAGATTCAGATAGCCTTCGGCAGGCGTCTGCTTCAAGAGGATTTCGACAAGTTCATTCCCATAAGGGGAAAATAAAAGACAGTCGGATAAACAACGGAGACTGGAGGTAGGTGGTAAGAGGGTCCCATCGCAAAATTTTACGTGAGCGAAACCACGGGTAAAGTTTTTTAGTACCCTGTATTCTTACAATAGACAAAATTATATTATAACTAGCTGTTGCCCGTGACTTCGTCTGCGTAGAAGTCACGGGTAAGTAGGTAAGTAGTTTCTAAATTAAAAAACATAGGACTTTCATACAAATTTTTGTGTCTCTAACTCTAAAAACAAAGAAATTTTATACAAACTTCCAACCCTTATTTTACCCCCTTAGGGGTGGAATTTCCAAATATCCTTTCTTAGCTGACATCTCTTAACCATCAACTACCTACTTGCTAAATTATAGCTGTATACGTACAATAGTTTTTGAGATCTCTTGAGATCTGAAAGATCTTGAGATCTTTGAGAGTGTTTAATCAGTAAGTATGTACGTAAGTGACCTTTCGCTTTTATATATATAGATGTGAATTTTCAAAATCATTGTACCTAATTTGGTACAAGCATTTAATATACCTATATACAGCAAATCACGAACGAAGTACGTATAACCAATTTAAAATTAAAAAAAATACTGTCATTGTAAACACATATCAAGGTATCCTTTATAATTTTTTGTTTGTTCTTAGAAATTGTACGCAAAATAAAAACCTATTAGTTATAGACGGTCGAGGTGTATGAAAAAACAGAAACGTGTCGGTATGACTGAGTTAGCACCTACATACTTTTTTTGTAAATATCTACTGGAATATTTTAGTTTACTAGTCACTTTATTTTAAATATCTTCTAAAATGATATAAGAATAGAAAGCTTGGGTGTGAATTGCTCTTATTTCCATAGGTACTCTAATTTATTATGGATTATGTGACATAACAAAAAAAGCCCCGGCCAAGTTTATTCTGGGTTTCTTCTTAGACCTGGGCGCGATTTGAACCCTCTTAGCTTTAGTTTTAAGTTGGCGAGTGTAGTTATCGCCATCACTTCTCGAATAGAAATAATGAAAAATGTGATAGGTACGTATATATGAACGATTCATAGATGCCTGGTTTATATCAATAAAGCTAATTTAATTATGATTTTGATTTGAATATTTTAGTTTATTCGCATTTGGGTGCTTACAATTTGATTAATTACGATATTATCAATCTTTTACAAAAAGTAAACTATAACAGCATTGTCTTAGTTTTCTTCGTAATATTATCGCCTACCACTTTTATTTAATTTAATTAAGCGGTGATAGCCTAGTGGTTAGGGCGTCCGCCTCCTAATCAGAGGTCGGCGGTTAGAATCCGGGCACGCACCTCTAAATTTTCGGAGTTATGTGCGTTTTTAAACAATTAAAATATCACTTGCTTCAACGGTGAAGGAAAACATTGGGAGGAAACCTGTACGCCTGAGATTTCTCCATACGTAATATTAATTTTAATTGCTTAAAAAATGCCCAAACTTCGAAAAGTTAGAGGTGCGGTCCGGGGTTCGAACCCCCGACCTCTTATTAGAAGGCAGACGCCCTAACCACTGAGCTATCACTGCTCTAACCGATTCTCGATCTTCCGCAATTAAGGCCAAAGTTTTGGACACAGAACATTGAATATGGACTCGGCCGGGCACGGGCAAACGTTAGATGGACCTCTAACGACAAGTACAGTTCATTAATCATCCACGCACGTCATTGGATGGAAGATGGATGGATTGATGAAACAGCTCCCTTCGAAACGATAATTACCGATACGAACCTGGATAAGGGCTTTGTTGGAATCAGGTGATAATTCTTTTCTTATTAATTTTGAATGCAAAGTTTCTTTTACGGATAATTTTCTTGATTCGATTTTAATATAGCTTTTTATCGAGCCCGTATTACTCACGTATATTAATGTTCTAAAAGCTCAAAAAGTCAATTGGGGAAGGAATTTTGTTTAAAATTGATCGTTTCTATAGAATCGTTAGGCAATAAAATAAATGTTGGTTTTTAGTTTGGGCATGCCCCCTTGGGGGGGGGGGGGGGGGGTCCTGGGAGTCCCACATAACCTCGTCCTGCCCACAACATATATCATGTGTATTATGGCAAGTAGAAACATCCGGGGGGGATGTGGATTTGATAATAATTTCAGGTGAATAGAAGAGTACTCTATAACAGCATTTTAGACTGATTTCAGAGGATTTTATAAGGGCATTTTAGTATAAGATGCCAGCGCTCTTAAGGGCCTTGCCCTTCGATGAACAATAACCGTCCGACACCCCCGTTAACCCAAACGTCGCCTAAGCCGAGTTTCGGCCTCAAAGGAGGCGCCCTTAGGCAGTCGTTCCCTTAGTTTCTTCGAGCCCTAGGGTTAAAATTTCTTCTGGCAGAGCTTCTTTCCGAAGCTCGCCAAACAGCCCGGTTACGCTGTGGCAACCAATAGGGTTTGTACAGCTAATAGACAGTCCGAAAAACTAAAAAAAAGATGAACAATATTGTACATATAAACGATATCCGTGAAAATAACAATTCACTTACGATTTCGGAGCCTAACTTGTATAATTTAAGAGCCAATATATTCGTGCTTAACTTTTAAAAGCTCAGTTAAAACTAAAAAGGGGATAAAAAAGCAATGCCCTTACATAACAGTCAGGCGTGATCTGACCATTTAGTGGTTAGGTCGCCCAGGTATATTTGTCTATAGAATATTCAAAGTCGCAAAGATAAAGAACGAGCAGCGATGTGGATAGATATTTTAGAAAGACACACATAAATGTCTATTGATTATCTATAGAAGTGTAGAAGTCTTATGGAACCATCGTCGTAGAGATCCTCCGTGGCACCTACCATGGTACGTTTTTAAGATTTACGCCGCGTTATTTAGAGCGAGAAGTAATAGATCGATGTCTTCCAAAAGTAGATAAACATATATTTATTAAAAAATAGCTCATTGCACTAAATATTTTTATTTTTGGCTACAGAACAGAAAAAGGTTCGAAATTCGGTAAATTCAAGCAACTTACTAAAATGTTGGTCCAATTCTCATGTACTCTATTTACCTGCCTCCGATTCAGTAAGGAAGGCTTTGGCAAAATATGCGATATATAAATCATATTATATTTATAAACGGATTCACAAAGAAGGTAAGAAACGACAAAATTAGCGTAAGTAACCGATTTTACCTACCTTTATAGAAACCGCTGTGCAGCGCTGTTGCATTATAAAGTTGGAGGTCCTGGGTTCGATTTCCGGCTTGAGTCTGGTCTGGTGGAAGGTTCATCGGCCGTGGAGTTACCACCCTACAGACAAAGACGTGCCGCAAAGTGATTTAGCGTTCCGGCACGATCAAACCATTTAGGAGTATAGGTTTACCGTATCCCTAACAGGTTAGCCCGTTAGGGGTACAGTATTGACTTTACCGTCAATTGATAACCTGTAGTGGATAAAAAAAAAAGTTGATCATACGAATAACTAGACCAACGATCCTGTTTCAATGATAGAATCCGTCACACATAAAAAATAATTTTAGTGTCAAAATCACACACTTTGTGGATAGTGTACACCAAAACGACGACCTCCGTGGCGCAGCGCGCGCTGACGTATCATAAATTTAGAAGTCCTGGGTTCTATTCCCGGCTCGAGTCTGATCTGGTGGGTGGCTTCGTGGCTAGTTACCACCCTACCAACAAAGACGTGTCGTCAAGCGATTTAGCGTAGAAATCAATTAGGAATATATATATAAAAAGGTTCCAACACTACAGTGAAAATGAAAGTGAAGTTTGTCTGGTGGGAGGCTTCGGCCGTGGCTAGTCACCACCCTACCGACAAAGACGTGCCGCAAAGATAATACACCAAAACACCGGCGTGAACCAATAGTAGCGTACCGTCCGGTTGCCTTAACAAAAAGTTCTCCCATAACTTATATAATTTATATCGCAGGCAGACGGCCAAGTAACATAATACGTAATTGTATAATCGTCGCTCTTTACCGCGCGCCGCTTCCTAGCCATTAAAGCGGTCTAGATAGTAAAAGTCGTTGTAAACTTAACTAAATAACCTCATTTTGAATGTTTAATCGTTTTTCGAAGGCTCGCAGCGGTTTAATGTTGTTTTGTACATCGCCGCGTAAGATTGGATTTGCATTTTGTGTGTTGATAAGTTCGCCGTTAATACTGAAGTTTAGACAAGTTTATAATCTATATGTGTCTACAACTAATTTACGAATATTACGCGGATATTACATAGCTCGGAGAACCGATGGACGTTGGGGTCCCAAGGTGCTGGAATGGCGACCCCGCACCGGTAAACGTAGCGTTGGTCGACCCCCAACTAGGTGGACAAACGACATCAAACGAGTCGCAGGGAGCCGCTGGAAGCAAGCGGCCCAAGACCGTGAGCATTGGAACTCCCTACAAAAGACCTATGTCCAGCAGTGGACGTCAATCGGTTGTTAATGATGATGATGACACGTATATTTATATGCTGGGTGTTTCTCTGAGGCATAGAATCCGCAACGAGGAGAACAAAAGTAACCGACATAGCCCAACGGATTAGCAAGCTGAAGTGGCAGTGGGCGGGTCTTGTCTGTCGCAGAACTGACGGCCTTTGGGGCAGACGTGTTCTGGAGTGGAGACCGCGTACCGGTAAGCGCAGCGTAGGACGACCTCCTGCTCGCTGGACCGACGACCTGAAAATAATTGCTGGTGGCGAGTGGATGAGGAAGGCGGAGGACCGTGTGTGGTGGCACGCTCTCGGAAAGGCCTATGTCCAGCAGTGGGCGTCTATAGGCTGATTGATTGATTGACACGGATATTTTACCCTTTAATTCCTCGCGAATAATTTTATTGGTAGTTTATCCCGATTGGCGGTGTTTAACTAAAATAAATTTTCCTTTAATAATAATAATAAATTTCTTAATTGGGGCAAATAGGGTCCATTTTAGTTAGTTGTACAGCTTAAAAACTATTTTAGTATATATACATTTACTGAACTCCGATTAATTTATATATTATTTTCTGCTTTAAATTAAAAATAATATTAAATTAAATGAACTACATTAAACCAAATTAAATGAAACAATATACTAATATTAAGGAAATAGCTTTATGTATGGTATCGTCGAATTCAAAATGCATTATTTTTTCATTAGGCTTACTTCTTAACTACTTTTGTAACTCAAGTCTGTCCTGTTCGCACATTATCGTCAAGCATTCACCGCTCATTCATTTATTAACACGCTTTTATTAGCTTCACCTGTATGTATGTATGTTTGTTTGTTTGTAACCGACTCCTTTGAGCTCGATTTTGCCCTACTTTGAACGATCAGATTTGATTCAAACTTTGCACACCTGTCAAAGGTCGATGACAATGCAATAATCCGATCAAAATATCCGATTATCCTAATTAGATTCGCCAGGATTAATTAATTTCTTTCCGCATCCTTTGCATGCGAGTAAGAGAGACAGAGCTAGTGCGCGAACTACGCATGCGTGCAGTAGCGTGTTTTTTTAGTTTTTTAAACTATTATTTGTTCATTGAGACATATTGTGATGTTAAGAGCAGAGTAGAGTAGACAACCTCCTTCATAACGGGATCACGATGATGATGATGATGATGATGAAATAAATGACTATACGTATGATTACAAAATTGTAAAGTTAAGTTAATGGTGTATTCGTAGATATTGTTAGGTACTAAGAAAAATGGTTAATAACAAGAAAATTTAATTGCTAATAACTTATCGCCACTAAAGGCTACGAAATCATACTTAATAATTTTATCCTTGTCATAAATTATAATCGAGTCATAAATTGTCAAAAATAGTATACACAAACTGAACAGTTAAGCATGGATATACAAATTTTACTATGTAACATAACAACTGCGCGAAGTTTACGTTTCAATATTTCATTACAAGTATCAAATACCTAACTGCGTAAACAAAGGTAGGTAAAATTACTAACTGCGATTTCGTACGTTAACTATTGAGTTATTTGTGATTACTTTTGGAAATAAATATCTTGGAGCTCCTACTTATTAACCAAGTTTCATGATGAAAGAACTGTGTCAGCGTATTTATTCTTAAAACATTTATTATCTATCATTCAACTATCTATTCTTTATGTACTTATTTCTTATTATTTTGTTTTTTAAAAAAAGGTTCTCCTTCGTTTTTCTTAACTAAAATGGCAGTTTGGTCGATTTACGTTATGATATTCGTAATAAGTAGGTCAATCTTATATTTATTTTTAATTATCTTATTTATATTTTTAGTTGTACATTTATTTAACCTTATATTTTCTATTTATGATTGTACACCCCGACCTCGCCTTACTTTATATTTTATTCCTGATTTGTGCTAGTTTGCCTGGTAGAGATCGCTCATTAGCGATAAGGCCGCCTGTTGCACCTATTTATTTTCTGTGTGTTTTTATTTCTTTTCTTTTTTTTTCTTTTGTATTGGTGAGCAATATAGTATGTTTTCATTTGATTTCATTTCAAAATATTATATTATTCCAAATTTCAGATTCATCCCCGTTATACGCTTTTCTTTTGAGTTTGAATAATTGTTATGTATTAAATATTAATATTACTGTTTTTGAACTTAAGATTACTTTATTGCATTTTAATCACGTCATCAGCACGACTTTTTTTTTATACCACAAGTTAGCCCCTGACAGCATCTCACCTGATGGTAAGTGATGATGCGGTCTAAGATGTTAGCGAGCTAACATTGTTAGGAAAATGGTAAATCCATACTCCTAATTGGCTTCTACACGACATCGTGCCGGAACTTTAAATTGCTTGGTGACACATCTTTGGCGGAACTAGCTTAGGCCGAAGCCTCCCACCAGACAAAAACGACTGTCGCAGCTAAGGTGAGAATAGTAAACAAATACCTGTGATTTATGTTTTGCCTTAGTAGGTAAATGTTTTTATTATTTTACAATACGTGCTAATGATAATAAAGAAATTTATAGACAGCCTTTAAATTGGAAAGACTTATTACAACATGATATACATGTCTAAGTTAAACATAACTTTTTTCATTAGATTGAAGTAAAAGAATTTCAGGAAAGTACATTTTAATATTATAAATAGCTATGTTTACTGAGGTCCCTCAATTGTTGAGTAAGCCCCGAGGCCCAGAACAATAGCTTTAAATATTTACATTCCTAATAGGGACCTAATTGAACAAATTAGTTGAACAAACTTCCTTCTAACGGAGGAATAATTGTTGTATAATAATTTCCCAGAACAAATAAGTTAGTTTTACCTCAGTTAGTTTTATCGAGTAGCATGTATTATACGTAGATACAGTTAAAATATAAAGCAAGTATTTATTAAACAGGATTAGATGAGCTGTTTTTTTTTATAATTTTTATTTCAATACCTTCACCTTAAGTTATTTACTATTTTTAAATATATAGGATGGACAGGGGCATGTGCGTCGGTAATTTAGGTAGACGTGGGTAGTTTCGGGCAATGAGACCAGATACTCTTGGTAGAACAGAATTACAATAAGCATCGTTATTTATAAAGAGAAGACTATACGCTCCACCAAGTACGACTATGCACTACCGCGTCTAGATCCTAACCGACCGAATGCAATGAATGCAATGCGCCGTCCCGCGCCGGTGCGTGTTATAAGAACCTGCATAACTTAGTGTTGCGTAAAGAGAGGGGGCGATCCCACTCTCTGTCGTACATGATGCTAAAACTAGATGGCGCTGCTCTCTAACTACCGTCAAATATTATATTAAAGAGATGTTTTGTTTTCAAACCTGAAACCTGTGTTCCGAAAGCCTTGTGTATGTTGCTTAGTATCAAATCTGGCCAAAAATTGACAGGTTTTACATTTGTTAGTTCGTTTCCAGTTGATATGCAGTAAAGAAATTGGCTGGGAGAGCAAGTTAGGCCTTCGGTCACGTTATTGTCACTGAAATATGTGAGTTATTATTGAAGGATAATATTGGATGGCTAGTTCAGTTATTTTTTCATGTAATTTTGTATAGTAACAGTCACCCATTTACACACTGCAAGTAAAACGCAACGGTTTTTGAATTGCGATATTATTTGTTTTACAAATATCTCTATCTATCTATTAAAAAAACCTGCGATAATTTTGTTCGTCGTACTTGTACCTAAACTAAGTAGTTTCTATAAGCATTTTGTGGCAACCTATAAGTGGGTCTGCAGAATTGTTATATATATTTATCTCTATACCTCTTCTTATGTATTTTTATAGTTCTTAGTGTTCTGTAGCCTGTTGGTTGCTCTTAATTAAATAAATAAAAATAAATAAATAAAGTAAGACATATGTTTTAACAAAAACACAGCTGATAGTCAAAAATGAGTAAGAATGATTGCATTTATTCACCCGATAATAACGTGCTTGTTGGGGAGAGTGTTGAAGAAATATAAGAGGTTATTCCCTGTATATAGGCTTCCTATGCTGCATGGCCTTCTGGAACTCCTCTTCATCGGCTTCAGGTATAGGCATCCACTGATGTCCTTGGTAAAGGTAGGACTTCCCGCCACGCCCTCGGTAACCCAACTTCGCCGCTACGTCTGTCAGCTGATCCTTTTTGGGTATTTCATTTAGTCTTGAAAACATGTAAACCATATCCCTCTAAAAACAATGCAAAATTGTTCGGTACAAATTCATTAAGAGCGATGCATAAACACGCAACCAATATGCTATGCGTCTGCGTTGACCTTTATTTTTTAATGAAAGTGTGTCTATTTTTTTTTTAGTCTGTCTATTAGCTGTACAAACCCTATTGGTTGCCACAGCGTAACCGGGCTGTTTGGCGAGCTTCGGAAAGAAGCCCTAGGGCTTTTTTAGCCCTAGGGCTCAAAGAAACTAAGGGAACGACTGCTTAAGGGCCTCCTTTGAGGCCGAACCTCGGCTTAGGCGACGTTTGGGATAACGGGGGGGTCGGACGGCGAGTGGTCCGTACGTCTCCGAGGCCGTGGATGGAACCCACGTCCGCATGACGTAAGATAGCGGGACCTCGTCTTCGCCAGCGAAGACGGTGTGTAGCGTATGATTGTGTGGTAGGTGGTACGAGTGTGTTGTCAGTAGTCATCTGATCGTCAGGGTCATGAAGGATATGTTTAGGTCTCCTCTTTCAGAGAGGAGCGCTTAGGTCGGAGGAGGGTGTGTCTAGTAGACTACTTACTGCTTATTACCTTTCTAGTGCTTACAATTGATCCCGCGATGTAAGTACAAATCCGCACTTAGCCAGTGGGAGGTCCCGGATACGATTTCCGGCTCAATGTCTATCTGGCCTGGTGGTAGACTTCATCCACTACTAGCTACCATGATTTAGCGTTTCGGTAAGATGCCGAGAAGAAACCGATTAAAGGATGGATCCTAGACTGCGTCATCACTTATCATCAGGTGGGATTGCCGTCAAGGGCTAACTTGTAGTAAATAAAAATAAAAAAATAAAGTTTTTTTGTGGCCGTCGCAGATGATAGAAAACAAAGCTTTACGTAGCTTCGTCTTAAAAATTTAATATAATACTTACGCTGCAATCAAAGATGCCAAAGTATTTTCCATCGCTTATCTGTTTAAAGCGTAGGTCGATTGCATCTACAGTATCACTTACTTTCAAGCCTGCGAATTGGAATACAAAAATAATAATTAACCTATGTCGGTACCGCTTTCATATCGGTTACGTCGATCTAAGCTAAGAGGAGATTTGAGGGTTCTAACTCCTTAACCGTGTTATATTGGTTTCTGTGGAACACCAGGTTTCCAGGTTGTATCAGTACGAAATGCATTTTCGCGTGAATTATTATCTCAGGTTTCCTTTGTCTTGCACGTGTCTTATAGACCACATGGTTAAAAATTCAACGCAAGATCATGATCATCAACATCATCATGATCAACCCATTGCCGGCTCACTACAGAGCATAAGTCTCCTCTCAATATGAGAAGGGTTTGGCCATAGTCCACCACGCTGGCCATGTGCGGATTGGCAGACTTCACGCGTCTGAGAACATTATAGAGAACTCTCAGGCGTGCAGGTTTCTTCACGATGTTTTCCTTCACCGTTGAAGCAAGTGATATTTTAATGGCTTAAAAACGCACATAACTCAAAAAGTTACAGGTGCGTGCCCGGGTTCGAACCCCCGACCTCTGATTAGGAGGTCGTCTTAACCACTAGGTTATTACAGCTTACTGAAGTAAACATTATCGACTAATATCGAACATGTTAATTCAAACATGGTTAATACCATGTTTGAATGGATTAGGCATCCATTAATTTCGCCCACAAGTATTAATGAGTGAGAATGGTATTATAATGGAATGGAATAATTATTACCTTTAACGGTTGCGTATAAGAGGTAATGCCCTCTATCACTCTGCTCTACCAGTAAATAAGTGCTGTTGTTCCGTTCTCTCATCACCAACATTCTTGCTGCCCAGTCAATCGGCTCCAAGACGTGGCCATCCAATAAATACTTTATATAATCTTTTTGCTAATAAAACGGATTAAATACGATTTAGATTAAGAACCTATTATTAAAAAACTTCTTAATCTTACATTATTAAAATCTTTTTATTACATTTTAAGTTTTTTGGCCAAGTTTACTGACCTCAGTTGCGCAGCACGCGCTTTCACATTATAAATTTGGAGGTCTTGGGTTCGATTCCCGGCTGGTTGGAGGCTGCGTGGTTAGTTATCACCCTACCGACAAAGACCAAGTTGTGTTGTGTGTTGCCAAGAATGCTCAATCGCTAAGCAATCGGCTAAGAAAGATTCGATAGAATTTGATTCGATTGGTAGAAACCAATTAGGAGTATGGGTCTGCCATACCTTTAACAAGTTAGAACGCTACCATCTTAGACTGCATGATCACTTACTACAAGTGAGATTGCCGTCAAGAGCTAAATTGTAGTAAATAAAAATTAAAAATAATTTGCTTGATTTTGGTTATAATAACTCCTTTCAAAATGTTTGGACTATTTTTTGCTCAATTTTTAAAAAGATTTTATGTTTGACCAAGCAGTACGTACGGACATAACAAACCAAATTCATAACGATCGCCAATTTGAAAATACATTGGAAACTCTTACAAATATTGTTTTTTTTTTCTTCACTTTACTATCCAAGTTTAGGTTTAAGAAAGGAGTTATCAAAAGCGCCTTTTAATTTGTGCAGAGATCATTTTCAATTTGTATTTTAATTCAAAAACATAACTTATGACATCTTTGATTATTCAAATTATTGTTAATAATTCAATTGCCCTATTATTGAATTATAGCAGTCCAGTAACAATAAAATTAGCAATTTAATATTCTGACAGAATTAAGTTGCTGCATACTTCACTTTTAATGTCAAATCAAATCATATAAAATCAAATTATTTTATTACAAGAAAGTGGTACATTCATACAAAGATCTTAAGATGTAACATACATTTATAATACATATGCTGCCTGAAAGGTGTGCAAGACAAAACTAAAAAAAATTACAATTTAAACTAAAATAAAAGTTATTTGGTAGTTTTTTATTAATAGTAATACAAATATATATAAATATGTAAATATTATTAATTCTTTAAAATTCAAAATATGTATATAGGAAGGAGTAATACATACCCGAGTACTTGGTACAAAGAATATAACAAATAATGGGGACTTTGGTGGTCCCCAGTAGTAAAATGACATCCATTCATCATCTATTACGGAATATGGATTGAATCTGGCGAAGCGACTAAAATCTTCACAAGTGGTGGTTTCGTTATCATATCGCGAACCTGGCATCGAACCGGCTCTCACTGTTTTTGTAACAACAATTATAAAAGCGTAGATTAAAATTATTTTTTTAAACATTGTGACGAGACTCAAACGTGAAATATTATATAAATCAAATTAGTAAAACATACAAAGATGCTAATCTAAAATATATATATATATATGAGTATATAGTAATGGAAGTATGGACGAATCTATGAGTGATTTTAGCTTAACCGTATCGTTTTATGTAACCAAGGGTGGATGTTTACGAGTAATGAATTTTGTCTGTTGTCTTTCACAAAGGATGTGTTTCGAGTATTGACGGTGTTTCAGTTATTATTTCATAACATGTTGTTATTTGACGTAATATTTTCTTCGCTAATTTGCTAATAAAGTTTAGCTCTTAAGTTTTTTTTATAACAAGTTGGATATTCTGTTTCCTTTTAAAAACGCAGTAACATAATGAGACCTTTATTGTGACTACACCACTTCCAGTCATGTATAATAAGGTAAGTAAAGGATAACCTGATATCTCGAAATTGAAACTCTCTCTCTCTTAATGTATGTAGATAATTATTGTTAAACATGTTTCAGTAGATCACCTTATAATTCACAGGGGTCTTACGAATACAACAATTTTGTAGATCCTCAAGTAAAATTTGTATTGTAATTGATAAAAACGTAATTTTCTGAAGAAATAAACATACGGTATTTAACTGAATTGATCACTAAGCATGTCTAACTTTTATGTCCACGTCTCCAATGGGGTTGTAAGCATGTATGAACCTGTTAGCTTCATCTTCCATTTGCTTATTTTGCTTCATATTCGCCATGAAATGTTCTTCTTCTATATCTCTTCGTACAGTTGACCCTATGCCTTTAAAATTAAGAGTTGCTGCTTCAAGGTGTGCCTCACGCGTAGACTTCGGTTCTGTCCCCATTTCTGCCATTATTGCTGCGTATTGATCATCACAGTGCATCATCGCTAAATAAGGATCGTGTATCTTCAATCTTAAGGGTATAGCTTCTAAAATTACGTTTTTGACTGAAAATATTTCAACATGAAATAAATTATGTTTGATTTTTCTATAAGTGATATATATCAATTAATTTGATGCGCATGATCTAGTATTCTCTCTTTCATGTTAAAATAAAAACAGAAGAGAAAAAATGTGAGATGTGAATTCTCCACATCATGAAGGCCATTATCATATTTGAATACAAAAATACAAAGCTATAAATGGAGAGATGAAACTTGTACAAATATTTACATTACTCTAGCGTAAAATAAAACTTGAGGGTTTAAGGATGTTGACGCCTAGTTTCGATAACGTAAATCTCCAAATAGATCCTTTAACTCTTTTTCTTGCTTACCATCCAGAGTCTATCTATCAAGAGAGTGAGTTTATACAAGCAAAGTGGTGGTCTATACTATAAGCGAGGTGACCTTTAGCAATGTGTTGGGTTGCGGTGGGATGTCAATAGTATGCACACGAATTTTCATTAATATTAAGTAGCTGATAACAGTTTGCAAGTAAATATACTTACATGATGGTCTTTTTGGTAGCTCCTGATCTGGTATCCTATAAAACAATCCCTTCCTATCCCCAGCAATCAGTAAAATAGTTTGTCTTTCGTTCAATAGCAATTTCGATTGTCCCCAATCAATGTTTTTATAATGAGGACCAAAAACTTTTTTGTAATATTGCACGTTCTGAAAATAAATATGGATAAAATGGTTAGATGATTGTTGGTTGATGAAAAAGCGGTGTTAGCCTAGTGGTTAGCGTCAGCCTTCTAATCAGAGGTCGGCGGTTCGAATCCCGGCACCTCTAACTTTTCGTAGTTATGTGCGTTTTTAAAAAACAATTAAAATATCACTTGCTTCAACGGTGAAGAAAAACTGCACGCCTGAGAATTCTCCATAATGTTCTCAAAGGCGTGTGAAGTCTGCCAATCCGCGCATGGCCAGCGTGGTGGACTATGGCCAAACCCTTCTGATATTGAGAGGAGACCCGTGCTCTGTAGTAAGCCGGTAATGGATTGATCATGATGATCATGATGATTGTTGATTTAGATCACGTGTAAAGGTTATAATAATGGCATACAGTTTGAACGAAACTGGATCTCTCACTTAAACTGTTACTGCTTTCAGCAATCAACTTTTTTTTAAAATAAATTAACAATAAATACCTTTTTTGTTGGATATGAAAATGTGTGTGTAACCGTTGTAACGAATTTTCTTCTGGACCAAATAAAAAATGGCACCCACTTAGTATTGACTATATCATCAGGATGGAAGACAGCATTCTTTGCAAACTCTTCACAAGTTGTCCAATTCGTTCTAGGTAAATTTTCAGCAGACTTTTTATAAAATCTGTTATCCTGAAAATATCCCGTTATGTTTTCCGTCTTTCTTGGCGTCACCTTGTCTACTGTTGGAAACTTTCTGGTACTTTTAGATTCAAATGTTTTGCCTCTCCTATTTGCGAACGGATCAGCTAAATTTTTGTCTAAAATAGACGAAAAATCGAATGATCTACTTTGTTTCTGCTTGTTAGTAGCATTAATAACATTTTTGTAGTATTCCATTTCATCACGGGGACTAAGAAATATTAGTGGTTCTTTTTTTGTCATCCGACGTATATTTTTGGAACTCCTTTTATGAATTAATTGCAAGGTATGGTCTACATTATATGGTTCGACTAATGATAAAGTTCTACCGTCAAAGGGTTGCTTAAAATCACCATCTCCTACTCCTTGTTTAGATAAACGCTTAAAATCAACTGGCATGTGATATTTGTCTTGATCAGTCCCTTCATTGCTGTTACTACTGGCTTCATGTTTTGATCTTGTTGGTGAATCATGGATCAGTTTTCTTGCATTTACAACAGTGAGTAAAACTGTAATCAACGCTTTATGCATTGTTCCGCGTACAACTACTAATGTTTACAATTTCGTTTGCACGAAGTATTTATATTGTAACCGTTTATAAGAACAGATGTCAAGAACTGACTGAACCAAAAATGTATCGTAAAATATTATCATATGAAAGGTATGCACATACAATGCACGATATTAAAGCATATAAATACCATAAGAATATGAGTTTATTATATATAGCACGTTGAAATCAATTTTACTACTACTAGTAGGTATATTAAAATTTTGTTATATATAAAAAGCACAACTTTTTCTATACGTGTGTCAGAAAGCTTTGGTGTGATTTTTACAAAAACCTTTAACTTTTGCATAGCCTTCCGTATTGATTACGGAAAAGCACGTTACAACAGAAATACTACATAGTATTAAGACGTCCTCTGTTTTGATGACCTTCAGGATAGGGCAGCTATTTATCCAACGAATATTCTTTTATTTGGGTTAAAATGTTTGTAACACCTGAATGTTTTGCAAGACTTTACATCCTGATTATAACTACTTGACCTAACTGTAATCATAACAGATACAAAAACGGTAAAATTACAACAATAACGAAAAATTTATCTCTTCTCTCTCTCTTTAATCCGATATTATAGTTCATCTAATTGATTTTCAACCTCGAATTCTTCGTCATCATCATCGTTGTCTTCCTCAGCAATCAGTCGATCTTGCATTGAATCTTTTTCAAGCAGGTATGAATAATTATAGTTACCATTAAAACCGATTTTTCTTGCTGCTGAATCAATCTAAAAATAAGATAATACTAAATAAAATGATATAACAATGAACTCATCAAATGTAAATCATTAATTTTAAGATTATATCGAAACGGCAGTTTTTTGTCTCAATTTTCTGTTATATACTCGTACGTTGCAAATTAAGAGATTTTTCATAACGCCATGTCTAAAATAAAGCTTTGAGGACTGCCAGTGAGCTTAATACCATAACTTTTAACACTAAAGGATTATTATTTTAATGTTGTTGAAATTCCCTTTTCCGCATTACGATTATTCTTATCGGGACATTTAATTTATTTTTTAACAGAAAAGTGTGAGCGAAAAAAGTTGTAAGAGACAAATACGTTATGGAAAAGAATGCTTCCGTATTCAGTTTACATAACTTTTGAATTTGAACGTTGCATTACAACGATGGAGGTCTTGGGTTCGATTCCCGTCTTGAGCCTGGGAGTCTTCGGCCGTGGTTAGTTACCGCTCTACCGACAAAAACGTGTCGCCAAGCCATTTAGAATTCCAGCACGATGTCACGTAGTACCCAATTAGGTACATGGTTTTAACATTAACTAACTGGTTAGCCCGGTACCATCCACCGTATCAACACTTACCATCAGGTGAGATGCTGTCAAGAGCTAACTAGTAGTGGATTAAAAAAAAAGACGGGTTGCACTCCGGGAGTGCCGGCAGAAGTGAAAACTTGATTATTAACGTTGAGCATGTTTGATATTTTGGAATGGTTAGGGAATAATTTTGCACCAATTGCTTTATCAGTATAAAAGTACTATCATTTATGTGGTACAATACAATATTCATTTATTGCGCTATCGTACACAAACATGACAATTCATATTACATTAAAATTCCATATTTTAAGCACTTTACATTCACGAATTTTACGAATACACAACAATGTGATCACTACACAGACGGTCGAGCCATCAGCTGTCACCATCCATGGATGCGCGTGGCACGCTGTAACATACACGAACATTCGCGCAAGCGCCCTGCGCTGCCTAAACGAAATAGTAGGCCCAGGCATACATTTTCGCCGCGCCGTAGAGAGGGGATAGCTGTCTACTCTCCATCCGTCTTACGCTTTTTCGATCAGGTCACGTGTCCTGACGCGAGTTTAAGATTTTATACCCATTACAGAAAAAGTGCTCAACGCCGCTAAAGAAGTTTTCACTTCAAAAAAGACGGGTTGCACTCCGGGAGTGCCGGCAGAAGTGAAAACTTGATTATTAACGTTGAGCATGTTTGATATTTTGGAATGGTTAGGGAATAATTTTGCACCAATTGCTTTATCAGTATAAAAGTACTATCATTTATGTGGTAGAATACAATATTCATTTATTGCGCTATCGTACACAAACATGACAATTTATATTACATTAAAATTCCATATTTTAAGCACTTTACATTCACGAATTTTACGAATACACAACAATGTGATCACTACACAGACGGTCGAGCCATCAGCTGTCACCATCCATGGATGCGCGTGGCACGCTGTAACATACACGAACATTCGCGCAAGCGCCCTGCGCTGCCTAAACGAAATAGTAGGCCCAGGCATACATTTTCGCCGCGCCGTAGAGAGGGGATAGCTGTCTACTTTCCATCCGTCTTACGCTTTTTCGATCAGGTCACGTGTCCTGACGCGAGTTTAAGATTTTATACCCATTACAGAAAAAGTGCTCAACGCCGCTAAAGAAGTTTTCACTTCAAAAAAGACGGGTTGCACTCCGGGAGTGCCGGCAGAAGTGAAAACTTGATTATTAACGTTGAGCATGTTTGATATTTTGGAATGGTTAGGGAATAATTTTGCACCAATTGCTTTATCAGTATAAAAGTACTATCATTTATGTGGTACAATACAATATTCATTTATTGCGCTATCGTACACAAACATGACAATTTATATTACATTAAAATTCCATATTTTAAGCACTTTACATTCACGAATTTTACGAATACACAACAATGTGATCACTACACAGACGGTCGAGCCATCAGCTGTCACCATCCATGGATGCGCGTGGCACGCTGTAACATACACGAACATTCGCGCAAGCGCCCTGCGCTGCCTAAACGAAATAGTAGGCCCAGGCATACATTTTCGCCGCGCCGTAGAGAGGGGATAGCTGTCTACTCTCCATCCGTCTTACGCTTTTTCGATCAGGTCACGTGTCCTGACGCGAGTTTAAGATTTTATACCCATTACAGAAAAAGTGCTCAACGCCGCTAAAGAAGTTTTCACTTCAAAAAAACATTAAGACTGTAGAAGTCAATGCAATGCCCCATCATTATCATCATCATGATCAACCCATTGCCGGCTCACTACAGAGCACGGGTCTCCTCTCAATATGAGAAGGGTTTGACCATAGTCAAGCAAATGATATTTTATTTGCTAAAACACGCACAAAACTCCGAAAAGTTATAGGCGTGCCCGGGTTGGAACCCCTGACCTCTGATTAGGAGGCTGATGTCCTATCACGGCTCACTAGGCTATCACAGCTTTGGAATGCCCCACTATGATTTAAATGTTTTTTAATAGACATTATAGTACAGTGTTTTTAGTAATTATCTATATTTAAGCTTACTAATATTTACTATCCAAAGCAAATCATGTAAAATACGTAAATCTTTACTTACATCTTCTTTTCTCGGCAGTTTATCCGATGGAGCCAAAGCATAGCAGAGTTGTTGCTGGCAATTCATGATAGCCAAATACCCTGGTGCTACAAACTTCAGGCCAAAAATCAGTACAGGAACACGATCCACTGAAAAATGACACAATTTTTATCTAATGCTTAATGCCTTTATCATTATATACAAGCTATTACAAGCTATATAAGCAATGTTTAAGCTGTTTTTTCGTGCATATGTTACATTGATTGCTTCAACGGAATAAAAAGTCTACTTCTCCGTGTCTCCAGCATGCGGTTGAGCATAGCATAGGTAACAAATCTAACAAATAATCATACAAACAAACATATACACTTTCCCATTCTAGATATTAGTATAGATTAGTAACAATATCTGGAAAGTCTGAGATTTCTTTAACGTCTATGCTGGTCCTGGCTTCGATTCCCGGCTTGAATCTGGTCTGGTGGGAGGCTTCGACCGTGGCTAGTTACCACCCTACCGACAAAGACGTGTGGCCAAGCGATTTAGCGTTCCGGCACGATGTTGTCTAGAAACCGATTAGGAGTATGTGTTTATCATACCCTAACAGGTTAGCCCGCTACCATCTTAGACTGCATCATCATTCACCATCAGGTGAAATTGCCGTCAAGAGCTTACTTATAGTGGGTTAAAAAAAAGGCTTCACTTTAAAGGAAGCACATGATCAAGGCTAATTTAATGATGGATATTATATTTTCTTTAGTTTTATTTGGACTAAGCTTCGTATCACCATCATCATCATGATCAATCCATTGCCGGCTCATTACAGGGCACGGGTCTCCTCTTAATATGAGAAAGGTTTGGCCATAGTCCACCCGGCTGGCCTTTAGTGGATTGGCAGACTCCACAAGCCTTGGAGAACATTATGGAGAACTCTCAGGCGTGCAAGTATCCTCACGATGTTTGCCTTCATCGTTGAAGCAAAAGATATTCTAATGGCGTGAAAACGTACATAACTCCGAGAAGTTAGTGGTGCCTGGTCGCCTCGACCTCTAATTAGGAGGCGGAAGTCCTAACCACTAGGCTCTAAACTTCGTATATATATTTTTATTCTATATAAATGTGTTAACAGTACCTTGTTTTTTTATAGAGACAAGAAACCAAAAATATTTCCTTACTTCCAAAAGCAAAGGAAGGTATAAGCCTGAATTTTCCTGGAGTGTCAGTGGTAAGGTAAAGAGCACTGAAGTCTATAGTTGTCTCCATAAACAGCACAGCCGCAGACCAGTTCACGTTGAGACCCACGTCTTTTAATCCCATCTCAAATCGATCAACAAGCTACAAGAAAAAAATATATTAAACTGGGAAATCTGAAAGAAACTGTATGAGGAACCATTAGGTAATTTTTTGTAAAAAATAATACTGACATTATCACTTTTTAAGTCAACCACTGTCCGACCCCCCCGTTATCACAAACGTCCAAACAGGCGCCCTTAGGCAGACGTTCCCTTAGTTTCAAAATTTCTTCTGGCGAGCTTCGGAAAGAAGCTCTGCCAACAACAGCCCGGTTACGCTGTGGCAACCAATACGGTAAGTACAGCTAATAGTCAGTCCGAAAAAAAAAGTCAAGCGTAGGTTGACTCTGAAAATGGATAACATTGTAATGTTTTCTATACAAATCGGGCTCTTTATGAGAGAGATTTGACGACCTCCGTGGCGCAGCGCGTTCGCTGTCACATTATAAAGTTGGAGGTCCTGGGTTCGATTCCCGGCTCGAGTCTTGTCTGGTGGGAGGCTCCAGACGTGGCTAGTTACAATCCTACCAACAAAAACGTGTCGCTAAGCGGTTTACGGATCCGGCACGATGTCGCGTAGATACCAATTAGGTGTGTGGGTTTACCTTACCCCTAAAAGGTTAGCTCGCTACCATCCTAGACTGCGTTCTCACCCGCCAGGTGAGATAGCTGTCAAGGTTTATTAACTTATAGTGTATAAAAAGAAAAAGAGATAATTCGGAACAGAAGAAGTCGGTCAAAAATGAAATGTTCATGTTACGAGCGTAAAATTAATGAATAAAATATGTTTATAAAAAATGACCTGTATACAGCAGGACGTCTCTAGGTTGAAATGATGGTTATAATGGTTTCCCACATCCATCTCAACGCTGGGAGTTGTGTTTACGCATCCCCTCCGGAAGCGACGTTAGCAGAACTGAGCCGCTTCCGGCGGGGTATATAGCACTCACCAGCGGCCAGACTGGCGACCGAAATACCCACTAATGTGGACTGACCAGAATGCCCACTAAAACCCAGCGATGCTCCTTTACATCGCCTATCACTGGGTCAAGGGAACGCTCCCGCACTAGTCCGCAACACTTCTACTGGACCCATTATTACTTACGATAGGTGTTGGAATACTAAATCGTATGTTATAGGAGTTCTCATCTTGATAATTCCAGAAGAAAAATATTTGCCAATCAATATCCACCACACTATTGACATCAAACGTAGTGTTCTCAAGGAATTCGTCACAGGTTGTCCAGTTAGCGGTTATATTTTTATGGATTTCCTGTTCTCTTAAATACTCCTCATCTTTAGTGTAATCGTATTCGGTCTGATTCACAATGGTTTTATTTGCATAAGAACATATGAATAGTATAAATATTTGTAACGCGATGCAAATACCATTCATTTTTAAAACGTTATAATATGGATGGTACACGTTAGGATAAAAGTTTATTAAATTATTTTCTACGAATCTTTATTTTATGTACACTTTACGCAATCTTGCGTGGAACTGAGTTTGAATTCTTAATACATTGAATATTCGCTGAATGTCATGTTTATAAATTGTCGCTCAGAGTATATTTTCTTTTGAGATTTATTTGTTTGTAATCAATATAATGTAAACACGAGAGGAAAACCAACTTGTAGGATGACTACGGGCGGGTGCGTGTCTTTGTCGGTAATTTAGGTAGACGTGGGTAGTTTCGGGCAAAGAGACCAGATACTCTTGGTAGAACAGAATTACAATTATAAGTATGGTAATTTATAAGGAGCAGACTATACGCTCCACCAAGTACGACTATGCACTACCGCGACTCGACTACCGAACCGACTGAATGCAATTAATGCAATGCGCCGTCCCGCGCCGGTGAGTCTTTTAAGAACATGCATACGCCACTTAGTGTTGCGTAAAGAGAGGGGGCGATGCAACTCTCTAGTCTGTCGTACATGACTCTAAAACTAGATGGCGCTGCTCTCTGATTGCCGCCAAACTTATTTTAATGTTTCTTGGTTTTCAACAGTGGTTATTACTTATATTTTATGCAGGTAAGCCGATTGTCCTGAATTTATACGTGATGCTTTTTAATTAATGATAATAATTAAAATCTTGAAGATAATAGTATATAGATATCATTAATTTAAACTACGGACTGTAATAATAACAATACAATGGTTTTAATACAAAATATAGATATAAATAGACATATTAGTAATACATACAATAATACAATCTATCTAGTTAAGAAAAATCTGCTCATCATCTTTCTTTTCATTGACGCACGCTGGATAGCCGTCGCCAAGGTCCAAAGCTTCTGCTTCAGCAGCGATCTCCACCCGATAGGATCGATGACCAGGTCGCGCTGCTAAAGAAACCCCTCCGACGTGGCAGTCCATCACCAGGAGATATTGAGCGTTGCGGACTAACTTCATTTGAAATTTTAGAAGAGGTACTTCCTTCCGCCTAGGTGCTATATCTGAAATAAGAAATAACTCTGATCCATATGACGCTTCATGAAATGCGTAAGCTTACTTTTACCATATATTGAGTGCGAAGAAAAAAGTTTATAAATAATATAATTGTCATCTATTTTGAACTCAAAAATGGTCTAATCTCTTTTCTATTAATATTATAAGGTATATATTAGTATATTTATTTCATATTTATTTATGTATTGTATTATTTATGTAATTCGGTGTATGTATTAGTATGTATATATTAGTATGCAGGTTTTTGCTTATATTACTACTTACGCCACCTACTTTCTTTTTTCCTAATCCTAAGGTTGCCTGGCAGAGATCGCTACTAAGCGATGAGGCCGCCTTTTGTATCCTGTTTCTTCTTGTTTTTCTTATTATTTCTATATCTCTAATATGTGGTTAAATAAAGAATAAATAAATAAATAAATAATCAGTGGTTTTTTGTTTTAATTTTTTTTTTTGTGTTTAGTGTAAAATCTATGTTATGTTGTTTCATAGGATTACCAGCCTTAACGATTTATTCTAAAGGAAAAATGTAGATACTAATCGAATGTAATCATAAGATTTAGCCGTTTTTGCACATTGAAAATAGGAACAATTTTCAAATGTACTATCCATAGTTCGGATTAATGGAAAAAAGGTAAAATAAATTTTATTACGGAACAGTTGCGCTGTTACATCATCATGATCATCATGATCAACCCATTACAGGTTTACTACAGAGCACGGGTCTCCTCTCAATATGAGAAGGGTTGGCCATAGTCCACCACGCTGGCCATGTGCGGATTGGCAGACTTCACACGCCTTTGAGAACATTATGGAGAACTCTTAGGCGTGCAGGTTTCCTCACGATTTTTTCCTTCAACGTTGAAGCAAGTGATATATATTTGTTTTAAAACAGACATAACTCCGGAAAGTTAGAGGTGCGTGCCCGGATTCGAACCGCCGACCTCTGATTAGGAGGCTGACGCCCTAACCACTAGGCTATCACCGCTTCATTCGCGCTTTTACATAATACGTATGAAATAAGTTGCCTCGTTGACACCCTTCGGGTAAATTTAATACACGATCCGTATGCAGTGTACTAACTCTGCTCCCGCATGATATTAGGTATTGCAAGAAATGTCCCAGCGGCTCCTTGTTCAGCAAACAAAAGCAGCTCGTGACTTTCTGAACCCATGGTCATATGAAGGGTAGCTGCCTCCCAATTTGGCTGCTGCTCCAAGTATTCATTCATATCCGACCATATCCGCTTAACTATCTGGAATAATGCAAAATTTTAACACTTGAAAATAGTCCTGCGGTCTGTTTGGTCTGGTGGGAGGCTTATCCGTGGCTAGTTACCACTCTACCGACAAAGACGTGTCAAGCGATTTAGCGTTCCGGCACGATGTCGCGTAGGAACCAATTAGGAGCGTGGGTTTGACATACTCTTAACAGGTTAGCCCGTTACCATCCTAGACAGCATCATCACTTACCACTAGGTGAGATAGCCGTCAAGAGCTAACTTATAGTGTATAAAAAAAAATTACAAGACTGGATGCAAACTGGTCCGGTTGGTGATTGGTTTGCACGCAGGGTGCCAACTTTAACGCTTCTTGGACGCAACGATTGGCTCATGCCTAAAGCTGGTAGAAATGATCACGTAAGGAAAAGTATTCAAGTCATTTGTTTCCGTCTGCCGTAGTTCAGATATGATCGTCATTCCTCAAGTGTTGGCCACTGCCATACATCTTTTGACTTTCCTCCGATTGTAAGAGTAGAGAAGAGAACTGCCTCCCTAACTGACGGAGTCCCTCGACCAAACTTTCTAGTTAATGCATCTTCTCTGTGTTTACGCGATTGATAACAAATTGGAACTTGGACCTGTGTAGGTCTGTGTGATTTGAGTTTTGGAAAATGATAATTAATTCTCGTCCAGAGAATATGATCTCCCAAAATTTTGTAAAGATTTTGCGATTGTTGTTTTGATTTAAGCGTTATTATGTTCTTTAAATTTACGTAATAAATAATGGAAGATATGCTGCCAAAATGGTTGCACAAATTTTTAAGCTAAACTGAATTGATAAGTTTAAAACTAATTCTATACTTAGCCACAAAGAACTTGACCAATACTTACTTTGAATGAAAAAAGGAAAGAATGAGTAATTGAATGAATGATTGAATGAACACACTTTTACGGTACGCCACACAAAAGTGCAGAAAGAGAATGAGAAACCAGTCACATCTTATACAGCCTTATCACATTTATGATTATCAATTTCAGTCAAGGTTAGTGATTTCTACATCAATTTTATTGTACAAAACTAAAATTTAATTAGCACCGCTATTTAGTTTAAGACGACTAGTGCGCTGTTGCATTTTAAAGTTGGAGGTCCTGGGTTCGATTCCCAGCTCGAGTCTGGTCTGGTGGGAGGCTTCGGCCGTCGCTAGTTACCACCATACCGACAAAGACGTGTCGCCAAGCGATTTAGCGTTCCGGCACGATGTCGTGTAGAAACCAATTAGGAGTATGAGTTTACCATACCCCTAACAGGTTAGCCCGCTACCATCTTAGACCGCATCATCACTTACCATCAGGTGAGATGCAGTCAAGGGCTAACTTGTGGTAAATAAAAAAATAATAATGCGTGAGCCTTCCTTACTTACCTCTTCAGTGGCATTTCTGAAGACCATATCCATGCACTTTGTATCTAAATTCATATTCCAAGTGTAATAGATCCTCCATGGCTTGCCTACCACAATGTCTATATCGAAGTAGGGATCTTTAGCAATTTTCTTACAAACGTCCTGACTCTTTTCCAACAACTGCGTTACCTGGCATGTCGTACCACAAAACAGGTATACCACAAAAATCGTTATTAACATAACGGTTGACATTTTCGTTGTAAAAAGATAAACGTTCGTCACCTCTTTATAAGAGCTGAGTATGAGAAAGTTTACCTTTCTGAAAACATTTCGCTTCTCATGGTATTGTTTGGGATCGATTCCATTGTTTAAGAATCGAAACAGTATTCAATAAAGTTGCTACTGTTAGCATACACAATAATTGGGTGTGAGGTATTTGAACACTGATTGGGAGTTTCATTATCTCCGGCAACGCGGGTAGTATGAAAACAATAAATATGACAGACGGTCTTTATCCTTTTTCCGGTGCATTCGGCGATCCCTCGAAAACACGGTCTTGAGCTCAGTGTCCTTTTAAACTAAGGCGTGGAAAGTTATAAGTGTTCTGCAAAGTCTATGTTATTATTTCAAGAGTAATAATAAGTTTTCATCAAGTCTATGTAATTCAATAGTAATAAAAAGTGTTCAGCAAGTTTATGTAATTCTTTCACTACCAATGCTGCGAAGATCGCAGTCGTGATCTGTAACTTGAA
This sequence comes from Lasiommata megera, assembly GCA_928268935.1. Taxonomy (NCBI): domain Eukaryota; kingdom Metazoa; phylum Arthropoda; class Insecta; order Lepidoptera; family Nymphalidae; genus Lasiommata; species Lasiommata megera. The sequence continues at coordinate 10,206,102 of OV743319.1, read as the reverse complement.
GTATTAGTAATTTTAGAATTGAAAACATGAGGAGGCCTTTGTCGCTGGGATAGAAATAGATCAATGTAATGACGTCAAAACGCGAAGATCTTATTAATGATGGACCCTGAGGAAATTGCAATCTATATATATATAAAAGAAAATCGTGTTGGTTACAATATTTATAACTCAAGAACGGCTGAACCGATTGGCTGAAAATCGATGAGGACGTAGAACCAGGAGATGGACATAAGCTACTTTTTATCCCGTTACATTTCCCGAGGGATTTATGGAAAACTGAATTCCACTCAATGAACTATAACTATAGTTTTAGCTTGCCACAGAAATTTTCCTCGAATTGGTAGCTTATTCAATACGAGTTTTTAGAAACCCCTAATCTACGCGGATGAAGTCGCGGGCATCGACTAGTAATTTATGAATGAGAGAGCCTCCTTCTTTGTCAACTTGATATGTCACCGTCAAGATATTCAAATTCAGATCGCTGTCAGTGTTACATTACGCAATAATCGCAGTATGCAGTCTTTAACACTTGTCTTATTTATTATATGTAATGACAGAAGTGTTTCTCTGGTGGGGGTTTTGAGATATGCCGACAACCAATTTAGCTTTCTTGTACGATGCCATGTAGAAACCTGGCTGTTTTATTAAAACCAGACTCCTATTAGGAGTCTTTTAATAAAACAGCCAAAATAGCAGGTTGGTATCTCGTGACCTATATTACTGCTGAAACCATAAAATAAAAAATTCCGAAATCCCAAAAAAAAATTTTGCTTGCAACAAAATTTTAGTCACTACAGTCACTCAGTAATTTACTAGTTAGTAAGTAAAATGTTTACATAAAACAAATCACTTTTGGCAGTAAAGGTAAATGGTTATTTGTGTCAATGCAACGCCATGTTGTCCCCACTATGATATTAAAATTTACGTAATGATATTATTTTTAGTAAGCATATTTAAATTGCTTCGAACGCTAGTAGCATGTATGTATGAATCAAATATTTATTCAATTATAATTAACAACTAACACAATGTAACTGTATTCTAAACACTTAAAAACTTAAAATAAACCTTAAATTGAACCTAAAACTAAAACTATAACTAAAATATATTATTAAAAGGAGTCCCTTTAGGCAAGGTTCCGAAGATACTGGCAGCGTTTCCCCTTTAGATTGCAAGACTAATTCGTTGAATCAAATTAAAAATACATAAAAAAGTGAAATACTCACTTGTAAGACAATATTTTTTTCAGTGAAGGAAGTCCTGATAAAAGAGTGTATTTTGGTGTTTTTCTCTCGATCTTAAAAAAGTTTTATATTGCACCTTTTTATCGGACCCCTCGTCAGCTAGTCTAACTGGCACTTAGCCGGTTTTTGTCCTTTTTCCTAGTTGTTCGCGTGATCAAAACACTGCACTCATTTGTTGTGAAGGCGTGCCGGCCACCGATGCGTATCTCTAGAATAGGTGGAATTGGTGGGCGGCATAATATTACCAGTCGTTACATAGTGACAGCTCCAACGTAATTACCGCAACGCCCAGTTGGAATTAAAAAAATAAACAACGAAAATAACGGGCGGCCGGCGAAGTTGATTTTTTTTTCGCTTTCGAAATCTCTTCCAGCTATTTCGGTATTGCAGTGGTTCTCATTCACTTCATGTGCTACCGTATGCAGCCACTTCCAAATACTTATATGAAGCTATGTAGGTTTGCCGATTTATGTCCTCATCATCATCTTTTCAACCGATAGACGTCCACTGCTGGACATAGGTCTTTTGTAGGGAGTTCCAATGGCCACGGTCTTGGGCCGCTTGTATCCGCTTGTAGAGGCTCCCTACGACTCGTTTGATGTCGTCTGTCCACCTTGTTGGGGGTCGACCAACGCTACGTTTACCTTGCAGGGTCGCTATTCCAGCACCTTGGGACCCCAACGTCCATCGGTTCTCCGAGCTATGTGCCCCGCCCATTGCCATTTCAACTTCGCAACTCGCCGATTTATATGGTAAGGCCGAATCCTAATGGTCCAACAAATAAAGGTTTCATTACATTGAAATACTTATGCTGCGTTTTGTCACACTTGGTCTGGGCTCGTCTTTTAAACGTCAGGCCCTATAATCCAATAACTCCTTTTTTTTCCCCGTGGTGGAAAAGCTTTATGGCTACCTCCGTCCGTTGGGCAAGATGGAGGTTATGTGGGACTCCCCCCCTTATCGTTGAGGTATACCCAAACTAAAAACCACCACAGCATGTCCCACTCGCTGGATTTGCTGAACACCTGGGGTACCCATTGTTTTCTTCCCGGACATCCCCAGCCTTAGCAACAGGGCTCCCGCGCTAAAAGAGACAGGATCAGGACAGCTTGACCCCCCAGACAGTAAGGAAATTCGTGCAATGACGGGTAGTTAGCCCAATAGCTAACCGCCGCCTCCAATCCAATAACTCCTGACCTAAGTGTCCAAGAAGAGTTATACGAGATAGTTGTTAAAATATTCCTAATATAAACATTATTGTTCAACACTAAGACTTTTGCGAGAGGTTTTTTAAATAACTGATATTTTTTTTAGAGTTGCTTTTGTGCGTCTAATTTAAGGTGTACTTGAATGCCAAAGTCCGAACTTTGTACCTTCAGTGGGAACGGAAACTATATGTTAGATAAGGCGGTTAGTTTTTATATTTTCTTACCTTTTTGATAATAAATTAACGGAAAGTAGAGGCGATGTTTGGTAGCTAGCGAGCGGTTATAAATTATATGTAACCGCCCCTAGCCAAGCCCTTGATAAATATTATATTCCATTCCGTTCTTAGCTCGGAAATGTAAGGAGTAAATTAATTTCCTTTAAGGTTTCGTAGTCGGTTCGTGTATTAAGTATCTTACAAATAGATCGATAAGTCCGATTTAAATTCCATGCCTATCTAAATTAAAACTTTCCAACACAAGCAATCCATAGCAAAAGCAAATTGCTGTTTTTAATATAGATTCTGTCTTCTACACCACCTAACTTCTCTGCGCCTAATTCAAAACATTAAAACATGAATAATTTTAGTGAAACTCGTTAGTTTCAAGGAATACATAAGTAGCCTAGAGATGACATTAAATGTTACCCCTTCTCATCTACAAGGAACCAACAACAGAGTTGGTGTGGCTTGTTAAGCGGCTGAAAAGGCTCAAGATGCAAATACAGGGGTCTAGGCTCCGAATATGATTTTGTCCCATTCGGTGTCGAGTAGTCCACCACGCTGGCCATGTGCGGATTGGCAGACTTCACACGCCATTGAGAACATTATGGAGAACTCAGGCGTGCAGGTTTCCTCACGATGTTTTCCTTCATCGTTAAAGCAAGTGTTTTTTATTGATATGCAAGTGTTTTTAGTGATATTTGTTTTTTTAAAACGCATATTATTTCGAAATGTTAGAGATGCGTGCCCGGATTCGAACCGAAGACCTCTGATTAGGAGGCTGACGCCCTAACCACTAGGCTATCACTGCTTCTATTTAATATTGTACTTATACTTCTTCTTCTTCAAGTGCCTCTCCATTACTGGAGGTCAGCAGTCAGTTTTTTGTAACGTTCCTTGTCCATGGCTAAACGGAACAGTTGTTCGACCGACTTCATCCCAGTCCACTCCCGTATGTTTCTGAGCCACGACTTCTTTCGCCTTCCAACACCTCTTTTTCCAGCAATCTTCCCCATCATAATAGTTTGCAGCAGACGGTACCTATCGTTACGCAATATATGACCTAGGTACGAAATCTTACGCTGTTTGATGGTTCTGACTAACTCGGTGTTCTTCTGCATTCGGGCAAGGACTTCAGCGTTAGACACTTTAGCCGTCCAACTTATGCGGAGCATCCTACGATAAGTCCACATCTCGAAGGCTGTGGAATTGTACTTATTAACACATTATTAATAAACTGTTATGATAGTAGTTATAGGGACACCTGGATGGAACGAAGTTCCTTTCGATTAATTAGTGAAGGAATTGTAATAAAATATTATTTTATTTATGTTATAATATTTTTTTTATTATTAACAAATATAATGTTATATAAACTTAATCAGTAGGCTCAATTTTGTACTCCATCAGCAATATCCGGAACTTGTGCAGAAACACTGTCAGGATTCATTATTATTATTATTTTTTATTATTTATTATTTACAAAAAACCTGTATACACTCAACAAAAATAATCGTCGCGACACCACACTGTTCAATGCGAAATAGAAATGGAAATATCTAGCTTGCTTTCTATAAGAGAGAGAGAGAGAGACAGACAGAGAAACATGCGACGCCGCACAGCTTACAATAACAAAAAGTGTCGTGACAACTTTTCGTAAGAATTTTTCCGTCTAGCCCCCTTTCACAACGCGCGATAAGGAACTTCGTTCCAAAAATTAAATAATTTATTAAAATTGTATTAGTTTGTGAGCGAAAAGTAAACAACTTGAATAGGCACCACGATACAAGCTTGCCTAGTGTGGACTGTAGGTACTCATGAATAGTTATCGTTTTTCATTTCCATTAATTTTGTTCACTCACATAAAAACAATACTGATCGATCATTACAACACAATTGTTATAGCAGACTTGGACCCCAGGTCAATGAATAGAGGTCGTTTTACACGAAAAGTCGAACTCTATTTCTAGATTTACCAATTTATTTAGAAATTTAAATAGAGAAATACTATTATTTGGCTGAATTGAATGAGATATTTAACAGATGTTATACGCCAAGAATTCGATCAATCGTTTGAAAACAGGGCCACAATCTAGCGGTGTGCCCCTCGATCAGGTGCAATGTGCCTGTCAGACACAGCGACGTTACCACAGACAAGCAATTCAGCGAGGGTTGTGATTAATACGTTCTGTTTTTAAATAAACAGTATATTTACCTACCAAACCAATACGTATCTATTATTTCATTTTTTTAATTTATTATACGGCCCTAGATTCAAGTCCTTTATATTATTAGATAACTTTTAAACCCACAGACAAAAAATGTCACTGCTGAGAAACAGGCATCCTTTCTCAAAGATACCAAAACACCTGATCCTATACTAGGGACTAGCAACACAGGATTACAACGTAATATATCAATTAGATTATGTACTGTGAGTCCTTCAATCATTTTTGAAGCTAAGGGCTGCAGAAGAATCCCAAGTCAACGCCTTTATCGTGGTTTTACTAAACACCCTGCCCGTGTATAAGTAAATCGAGTGGAAGCTTATTTCAGCTGAAGGTTATTCAAATTCCACTTTTGCTGCCTTTGCTTTGCATAAGCAATAGTAATCAGGTGTTATTATTATTTTCTCAGATTGACTGCCAACCCTATTCTAAATAGAAGTTGTATTCAGTGGAGTGACGTCGATCAAGTACTTACGGAAATACACCTAAATATCGACGACCCTATCCAACTGTAATTGCCTGCTAAGGTCACAGCCTAGGTCATAATGCCTATTATTCAGATCTAAGCATAAAACCTATTTTTAATAACGAAACCGTATGTTGATAACTTAATTTGATGAGTATTTTATACGTGTATATATGTATGCACTGCCATTTTACAGAAAATTTCTACGCGCTAAAAACGCGGTTTTGACGACCTCCGTGGCGCAGTGCGCGCGCTGTCGCATTATAAAATTGGAGGTCCTGGGTTCGATTCCTGGCTCGAGTTTGGTCTGCTTGGCAGTTTTAGCAGTGGCTGTCACCATACCGACAATGACATGTCGCTAAGCGATTTAGCGTTCAGGCACGATGTAATTTGTGTGTGTGTGTGTGTGTGTGTGTGTGTGTTTTGAGCGTGCTGTATGTGTGGATAAATGTTATTTAAGGTTATAAGACGTTTTATGAAGAACTGTATTGGCCCGATTTGCCAGAAAGTTCCAGTATGATACTGGATATCATCCCTCCATCATATATCAATATCATGATCAGGTTATTTATGACCCACGACTGGGCAGAACGTTCCTCTTGCGTAGGATCCGATGTTTCAGAGTTTAGATCTATCACGCTACTCCAATGTGTTGATAAGTATGTGATCGTAACTGGGGCACACTTCTTAACGTACTGAAGTAGACAACGACAATTTTCTTACTACGGCAATGGAACCCAGGACCTCGAGATCCGTAGTTGATCATTCTAACCACTTAACTAACGAGACGGCGAAAAAAAAACAGAAAGTTCGTCCTAATATATCTACATAATCATTTTTTAATTGCGTCAGTTTTTGAGGCAGCCAATTTTTTTTTTTATCTAATCTGTTAATAAATTGTTCCAGCGAACCAAATAAACTTGAACTGCACAGCGAATTGATACCACTTTCCCCACTTTTCCTTTCACTCTCCCGAATAAGTTAGGAAAACATTTTCGCCTACAAAGCTCGGTACCCTCGTATAATCCTCTACCTGCAGAGATATACCCTGCTTACCCCGCGCAGCCACTATCATCCATACCTACCAAACAATTATTTATACAGAAAATCCATTTGACAAAATGCGTACCCGCGAAATTAAATCTTGTGCCTGTTGGAATATAGTCAATATTTGAATTGGGGTAGACTGGTGGTTAAGTTCTTTCAAGGTGAAAACTGATCCCCCACCAAGCGGCTCTCGCGCCCTGCCTCATGCATTTAAATTGCTTCATTATAGAACTAGACGCCGGGGAGTAGGGTTGTCTACTGGGAAAAATGGGGTTTACGGCTACTTTTAAAGCAAAAGTTTTGTCCAAATAACATGTAGTATGGCAGCTTGGAATGAAAATCCATTAACCGTAACAAATTTAAAAAACAAAGTTAAATTATTGAGTGAGGAAATGTTTTTCTATGTTCTTCATTTTATAGATGAAGACTTACCTGGTATTCAGCAGGATAACATAGTTGACGATCTTCTTGGCGCAGTCATCTTTTAAGAGCCGTGGTTCAAAATAGAGAGAGTTTGATTAATTTCTGAATGTTCTGTACTCTGGTCTGTATGATGATGCATAGAAATCGATTAGGGTTATATTTTAATACAAGCACCATACTGACTGAGTAGTTGAGGTAAGATGATTTGTAGTCTAATTAAAAAAACAGCTCTATATGACCTTTTTTCAACGGTCTTAATGGTAGTGACTTAGAACCACTCGTGAAGTATTTGTTCACCTCATACATATTCGTTACAAGGGCGTATTCGGTACACAGGAAAATAAAAGAACTTTACGTAATATCTTGACGTTATAATAAACTTGACTGTTGGTCGTACCTCCATTCGCAATTAAAATCAGTATAACAGTCCTTAATGAATTACTTTATTTTACTTTACTTTGTCTTCAAAAATAATGTATCTTGTTCACATACGTGTCTATTGTTGTTTCGATACGATATGATATATTAAATGATAAGATTATATTATATATATCTTATTTCCTCAGCTCGATCAATTGTAAGCTGAGGGTTACACGTGGAAGGAGCTTCCTAGTTCCTCCCTTATAGGACAGAGGGTTTAAAAGCATTTACCCACCAATCGTAGCGTGTTCTTTTTATGCCTAATATGCTTACTCAGTTCCTCTAGTTTTAAGCTGTTAAGTTACAGATTAGCACCGAGGACAAATCTCTTTGGTTTTTTCGGTGCCTTTATTGTATAATTAATTATATTCCTTGTATATTAATAATAAATAAATAAATATGCTCCAAAGTTAGTTTGGGATCTCTATTAGAATATTTTCGATTCGAATCCAATTAATATCTTTTAATTTTGGTACGATCCATATCGTTATATTATATACGTATTCCCATGAATAAAAAAAAGTTATCCATAGAGATACACTATAAGCTAAACTAGTAAACCTAGGTATTCGCAGGTATTTGAATAAAATAATCATCCTTCCTTTAAGGTAATAACAAACTAATTGAAACAATTAAAGAAAACAATGAATAATTTATTCGTCCGCCGGTTGCCACCCCTGATATGGGATGAGAGGGCGGCCGCTATCTGCGATCATTAGTCCCTGAGAGTGGCCAGACACAAAATTTTGCATGCTTCCGACTGTGTCCGCTTACCAGTACGGCTAATGACTTCGCTAACTCCGCGGATTTGATATCATACTGGAATTTTGTATGATACGCCTTTTACTAACTCTCAATCCGACACCCCAAGCCTCAAGTAGTTGCGGCTTCTTTTTACTCCCCCGACCTAAACGCCTCTCCGAAAGTGGAGACCTAAACACAGCCTTCACGACCCTGATGAACAGATGACTACTGACAACATCCTCGTACCACCTACCACACAATCATACGCTACACACCGTCTTCGCCGGCGAAGACGAGGACCGCGCTGTCTTACGTCATCCGGACGTGGGTTTCATCCACGGTCTCGGAGACGTACGGACCACTCACCGTCCGAACCCCCGTTATCCCGAATCGGCCTCACCGGAGGCGCCCTTAGGCAGACGTTCCCTTAGTTTCTTCGAACCCTAGGGCTCAACATTTCTTCTGGCAGAGCTTCTTTCCGAAGCTCGCCAAACAGCCCGATTACGCTATCACAACCAATAGGGTTAGCACAGCTAATAGTCGGTCCGAAAAAAAAAAATTACCAACTCTCGCTCTCTCCAGTCGTTCCTTCTTTACTGAAGATCGTGGTCCTGGTGTCCTTGCATCCTCTTGCGGATTATTTGTTTCCTCAGGCTTCTACCGGAGGCTAGTCTCGCGATTGTGTGAAATTTGTCTTTTACTAACCCCGAACTACTAATAAACTTTATATCTCGTAAATGCAACGCCATCTATCGCCAAAATTAATAATCTGCGCACTGAAGCAACTTTCCAAAGAAATCAATCAAAGTTAATCATATAAATCCTCAGATTAAATTCGAGGTTGAAGATACGAATTTTGTCTCATTTTTACTATACAATACGTAATCAATGTTTCATAACTACATGTATTTATTTCTTGGAGGGCGATGATTACTCAACTCAGTTTATACTTCAGCAGGATCATCGTTTTCATGTGTTCAAGCCTCTTGTTTTATTATTCCTAATAAAAATCTTTTATCTTACTTTACCTTATTTCAACTGAGGAAAATCCAATGCATAACTATATCATCATCTCGGAATCTAATCCCAACACCATAGGGACGAAATATTTTGAGGCATTATTAACTAGCAATTGCAACTTCAATTAGTATTAAACTTGGTTACCTATGTGGTCAGAGTCGACAAAAATATAAGTTTTTAAAGTTTCAGATATTTTCATTTAATATAATCATCATCATGATCAACCCATTCTCGGCTCATTACAGAACACGGGTCTCTTCTAAATATAAGAAGGGTTTGGCAATAGTCCACCACGCTGGCCATGTGTGGATTGGTAGACTTCACACTCCTTTAAGAACATTATAGAGAACTCTCAGGCGTGCAGGTTTCCCACCGATGTTTTAATTCACCGTTGAAGCAAGTGGTATTTTAATTGCTTAAAAACGCACATAATTCTGAAAAGTTATAGGTGCCCGGGTTCGAACCCCCGACCTGTGCTTAGGAGGCTGACGTCTTAACCACTAGGCTATTCAGCTTAGGCTATAATATAATACTGCACGATTAATATACGAATGAACAATCGATCCAATAATCGAATATCAACATCGTTATGTAATCACTCATAACGCAATATCCCTTCCATTCATCCATACATCCGAATTCCGAGTCCAACTACATACATAGATTCCCTTTTTTTTTTCACAAAATTCAATTAATTATCTACAAGCACGCCCATTTTAAAGAACATCTGCCCCCGGTAAATACCTCCAAATGTCAACAATTTGCCTATTTTGCCGCCATTCCACGCTCAGTGTTACCACAATGCAAAATTCACGTATCAATAACCAACTTACGATCTATCCAATCAACAAAGGTGTCACATTACGTACCTCCTTTGTGATATCCATAGATATGTGTACAAACAAAATAGAGGCTTGTCATAATCTGTTTTTGAATGCGTCTTTTCTACTTTCGGTCTAGCAACTTTTTGCGGGATTGTTTTTTTTTAGCGGCTTAGCGAAGGTATGGATTTCGACGCCTCATTGTTGGTTTATCCGCGTATTGAAAAGGTGTTTCACAGGAAGGGAAGGTAAATTTTGCAGCACGAATAATTCTCTAGTTTGTGTGGTCCTTTCAAAATTGACAGTTGACATTTTTGAAGAGGACTCCTATGCCTATTCTTGTGGGGCTTCTAGAAATTTTACTTTCAATAGCGCCCTGCTTTGTAGTAATTGTGTTTGAAGCCGTTCTCTTTACTTTTCCTGGTTCTTTGTGACCGCAAATGGTTATGAAAGTGAATTTATTATTGCGGTTGCTTTTACGATGGCTTTCAAAAAATTCCTAGGTAGGTACATCTCAATCTTCACGGTGTTATATTTGCCAGAATTAATGATATGTCACGCAATTAATAATCAGAAAGCTTTCTTCTTTCAGAAAATCAGAAATAGGTACGTTACTTTTTATTATTGCTGTCTCTATATTTTAATGTATAAATAAACCTTTGGTTTCGTAAGTTGAACGCAAAAATGCTATAGAAGGTAGGTTCGTTATGATCGAAATAGGTAGTCAATCTAAGTGGCAGATTTAAGAGAATATCAAACAAGATTATCAGAAGCGTTTAAACACATCGAGAAACACTAGGTAGGTATGAGGTAGGTACCTATTTGAGAATGCAGAAAACATGAAGCAAATAAAAAAAAAAAAACTTTTACGGTGTATAAAAAAAACAAACCTTACAACAATTACATTATACGGCGAAACCTCAAGCGTCAAATGCCGAACTTTTTTTTGCAATCTACCTTTGCAGTTGTGTTTTCGTGCGAACTTGTTATTCCAATGCAGTAGGGTTTAGATTCGCTTGGTTATGTTTTAAACATTGGATAAGCATTATTTGGTTCGATGTGTACGCGGTGAAGCGTGAACGCTTGCGCGGGACATGAGGGGTCCGTCGGTTTATTTTTTCCATAATCCAACCGGGATTAGGTTAAAGCCCTTTTGACTGGCAGCCGACGTCAGAGCCACGTCTGGCTTGTTTTCGGAGGTGCATCGTGCATGCCCTGAGGCCAGCAATTCTTTTTCCTCACTAGTGCAATAATATAAGTATATACAATGTAAATAATGCAAGTATATAAGTTTCTCAAGCATAATAAGCCATAGTAACCATCATAAAATCAGAAGTACGTAATTATAATATAGGTAGGTTTACATAAAACCTTATGCTTCTTCATGTTAAACAATAAACAGCAAGTATAATTTGCTATATTCCGCCGACAACCGGAAGATTATTATAATATAACACCACACAAAACCACCACTAGAACCTCTACGCACGTTTCGACCCGACACCGGATCATCCTCAGGAGATGTTGACTTCACAAGCGCGAAAAGTAATTATTTTTCGCGCTTGTGAAGTCAACATAAGCTAACCTGTTAGGGGTACGGTTAACCTATGGGTTATACTTATAATTGGTTTCTACGAGACATCGTGCCGGAACGCTAAATCGCTTGGACACGTCTTTGTCGGTATGGTAACTAGCCATGGCCTCCCACCAGACCAGACTCGACTCGAGAGCCGGGAATCGAACCCAGGACCTCCAACTTTATAATGCAACACGGAGGTCACCAAAAAATCAACATTAAAATGAAAAGAAAACACAAGGCGTCGTGGGGTTCAGTCTAAAACTGTGTTATACAGTACAATGGCGAATGTAACGGTAGTCTCACACGTGAGGTGTGAAGTCGTCATAAATAACCTATCCTGGTGATTACCTATCCTATCCTAAACACAAGCGAATGATGTGTAACGACCTCGGAGCGAGGTGTGAAGGGCATTCGTCACCCAGCCGCCCGTTCTCACGCGCTACCCGTTTTGCCTTACGCTGACACGGATTAGATGTGACGGTTGTGTTTAGGGTTGTCAAATTGAAGTGCCGATAGCCCAGTGGTTAAGACTCCATCATCATGATCAACCCATTCTCGGCTTACTACAGAGCACGGGTAGGAGACCCGTGCTCTGTAGTGTGTAGTGAAGGAAAACATCGCGATGAAACCTGCATGCCTGAGAGTTCACCACAATGCTCTCATAGGCGTGCCAATCCGCAAATGGCCAGCGTGATGGACTATGGCCAAATCATTCTCATATTGAGAGAAGATCCGTGTTCTGTTGTGAGCCGAAAATGGGTTGATAATTTAGTTGAATAGTTTTATGTAAAGCTTCTATCTTCTATAAGTATCACTCTTCTCTCAAATGCATAAAAAAAACGCGCAATTGTAAAAGTAAAAAATAGATATTTGTTACATTATTCATAATTTGTTATTTTAACCGAATGCGTAATTGAATCATTTGCTTTAAGAAAAATTTGCTTATGTACTATACATATCAAAATTCTAAATATAAGGAAAAGCTGTTTATGTAATCTAACGGCGCAGGTAATGCATATGACTAAAACTTACATATGCTGTTATGCATGCTAAATAGATTTTGACAACCCTGATCGCGCTGTCATTTATTGTAGACAGTGACAATTCATTCAGACTACCTGCGCGCGCGCCTTAATCCCAGTGACATACGAGACACGTCATAGATTAAATAACTGACACAGACCTTAAAGTCAAAGTTATTCTATTCTTAAAACATAGCCGAGAAACATAAATAGGAAATACAGCTAAATGAAGAAAATTCTGTTTTAATATCAGAAACATTGTTGCATCCATACTTAAATTACAAACTTAGAAGGATTCCTTTTACTTAATCAGAAAAAATACAACAAAATACTGGAAAAAAGAACGAGTTACTCTGAAATAACTCTAACTGTTAGTTTTTCTACTACATTGTAAACAACCTTATAAGATTATGTACTTAATTTTTTTTTTCTATTCTGAGAACAAGGTGCATAAGATCCAGACGAATCACACACACATACAGATTATATATATATATATATATTACATAGGCACACAGACATACAGATTACACGCAACATAGTGAATGGATAGATATGGATATCTACAGGTAAATGGGAAAAAATATAAAATATAAATACACGATTTTTCTCAGCACCCACATTACTGCACAACTTAAAAATTAGCTAATAAAGAAAAATAATGAAAATGTCTTAATTTTTTTTAATCTACAGTGAGTTTTCTTTTACAATCTCCTTTACTATCGTACAGCCGGACGTCCTTTGAACTGAAGAGTTTTCCCATCAAGTTAAGTTTTTGTCTCAGCTGATATAATTACTTGTTTCATACATAATATGTTCATATTATTAAATGATCTAGTTTTTAAAGTTACTCTCATTTGCATGTATTGTAAATAGATAGATACTCTTTATTGTACACAAATTATAGAGAACAACAACACTGAACACTTAACAGATAAGTATGCAAAGGCAGTCTTATTGCTTAAGCAATTACTTCCAGACAACCCTTGAGAAAAGAAGTAAATGGTAGATGAGGGTAGCGGCGCAATATATTTAAAAAATATTATTAAGAAATATTACATATTATATATACTTTTACGTATAAATACATATACATAAATACACATATTATATTCATTAATTATTATGGCATTTAGTCAGTTAAAACTTGTTAAGTCGACTTTTAAATATGTTAAATGATTTCGAACTTCCATTCTTTCTATTGTAATGAGTTTTTTTTTCAAACTAAATTATATGCTTGATTATTATTAGTAAATATTATTACTATATCCATAATATACCTTAGAGCCACTCAAACAGTTATATGCAAAACACCGTTGCTTTAAAATGTATGCTCTTGTGTATATGTATACTCTTTGACATTTTATCAAACTGCTCGCGTCGACGATTAAGCGCATATTAGTATAGGCAGTATACTGATCTCGGTAGATTTATTTAAAAATACCCGTCGTATAAAACGTATCCAATACAATGTCGTTAGTACTTAGCGTTTAATTCATTGGAATTTTTCTCACGTCTATAAGTACACGATGTGCCATAACATTGAAGTATTGAGCAAAAACGCCGTGTTTAATTTGCATAATTATTAGATAACATTATTATTTTGTAGCAATTCTTGATGTTAAAGCTACTTTTTATTTTTCTTTCCATAGAGGATAGAAGCAGGGACTGCATATGCATATCGGTATATATTTTTTTTCATTTATATATATTATATATTATATTTTTTTTATATAGTGATTTATAAGTAATCTCAATAATTAGCTTGATTCAAATCCCGTGTTAAGAAGCAATCTGTCAAGTTAATTTATATTTATTCCTTCTTTATTTTTTATATGTATTTATTATAGAAATTATTTATTTATAATATTTTTAATAGTATGTAATTATTAGTAGTTATATTTGTATGTGTTGCGATTTCCTGTCTTTTATTTCTGTCAGCTTCTTACAATAAGGTGGCCTGGGAGTGATATCGCTTTAAGTGATAAGGTCGCCTTTTGCTTTTATATTATGTATTTCTTGTTATTCTCTTTTTCCTTTCAATATGTATGCAATAAAATTGTATAAATAAATAATAGGTAAGGATAGGTTACCTATCTGCACATCATGACTTCTAACCAAACTAATTGACCGAACAGTTCAGATTCATATAAGTACCTAGTAGTAATATAATGGTTTAGGTAGGTATATGGACAAAGAACTTGGGAAAAATATGCAGCTTAAATTATTTTAGTTAGAAATATAATTATTATAACTGATAAATAGGAAAACATTGAGCGACACACGCCGAAACAAATAATTTTAGGTAAAATAAACTATTGACCTGATTGATTGATTATAATATTGCTTAAAATACATTTAAATAATATCAATATCAATAATAAACACCGGAAAATTTCAGCTACCTAAATATCATTTAATATTAAAATTGAAATTTTATGCTACAAGAATATTTCTAATAAGATAGCTCTTAATATAATTTTAAGTGGCATGCGAGATGGTGATAACAAATAGAAAATTGACTTGGCTAAGTTTGTTGTGGGCTTCTTCTTAGACCGGGGCGCGATTGGAACCCTCAAAGCTTTAGTTTTAAGTTTACGAATGTAGTTATCACCATTGAATCACTACTATGTAAATTATTGACGCGTCAAAAGTGCCTTTTAAAAATTAAAAATTTGAATAAAGATTATTTGAATTTTAATTTGTACACGAATTATTTCGGTATGAATTTCTGTACAGTTATTCTTAAATAACTGCAATTTAATGGTATGACGTAATACAGAAAAAAATTGTAATACGGTAGTCGTACCGGTATGCAGGTCTGGATAGAAGCAGACGGGATGGTGCAAAGGTTCATGATTTACAATGTATTTAGTTACTTGCACTAAAAAGCTTTGGTAACGGATTTATACCTGCGTAGAGGACGTTTTTAAGACGTGTATAATAAGATTTTATTTTATTTTATTCATTTGTTTGTAATCAACAGCTTTTCATACAATATATTTACAATTCAGACTTAATGCTAAAATAGGGCCAAATAAGATTACAATTCACTTTAATAAATGCATGGTATTGCAGATTTGCCAATTTATCACAGAACATATTATAGAAAACTGTTGAAATTATTTGATTACTAGCTGTTACCCGCGACTTCTTCTGCGTAAAATTTTCCTTGAGATTGAGGTTTCCCTTGTGGCCAATGCCCTGCTCCAGAAAGTAAGCTCCAGAATGTAAGCTCCAGAAAGTAAGCTCCAGAAAGTAAGCTCCAGAAAGTAAGCTTTGGCGACCTCCGTGGCGCAGTGCGTGCGCTGTCGCATTATAAAGTTGCAGTTCCTGGGTTCGATTCACAGCTCGAGTCTGGTCTGGTGGGAGGCTTCGGCCGTGGCTTGTTACCACCCTACCGACAAAGACGTGTCGTCAAGCGATTTAGCGTTCCGGCACGATGTCGCTTAGAAACCAATTAGGAGCGTAGGCTTACCATACTCCTAACAGGTTAACCCGCTACCATCCTGGACAGCATCATCATTTACCACCAGGTGAGCTCAAAGGCTAACTCATTGTGTCTATATATATAAAAATCAATTGCTGTTCGTTGGTCTCGCTAAAACTCGAGAACGGCTGAACGAATTTGTCTTATCTAGGTCTTGAAATGTTCGTGGAGGTCTATGGAAGGTTTAAAAAGTGAGAAAATTTCGAACAACTGCCGGGAAAACCCTAAAAACCCTTTTGTTTTTCCCATATAAACGTTTTCTAAATAAAATGTGGAGTCAATTTAAACTTTATTGCTATTTTATAAAGTTCATATTAAATTATAATCACTCACTGTTGTCTAACAAATGTAGGTGTGTCCCTAACTTCAAAGAGCCAATTTGCAATTTATATTTAGGCAATATTTTATCCCGGTATTTCCACGGAAACGAAAACTACTCGGGTGAAACAGCGGGTCTCAGCTAGTTGTATATATAAATAACCCTGCCCACATAGGAAGTAAGGTCAAAAAAACCTATAACTCTAAACCGGAAGAGCTAACAAAGGCGCGTTATAAGGGCGACGCAACTGCAACAAGACAGATTACCGGCTTTTCAATCTAGAACGAAGCGCTGCAAAGTCTACGCACGCGCTTCCAAAAACGCTGCGTTTTTATCAGAAGCATAGTCGTCATAGGGAATTAAATATGTACATGAAAATTTTATGAGTGAGATATTTCTATTCTCCTAATTTATTTGACGAGCTATCTGGCGCATCGCGTGGGCTATCTACAGAGTAGTTGTAAAGTTGGAGGTTCTGGATTCTACTCCCGGCATGAGTCTGGTCTGCTGGAAGGCTTCCGCCGTGGCTAATCCCCCCCCCCCCCCCCCCCCCCGAACAATGTCATATGTCACGTACAAATAAATTAGAAGTGTGTTATGTTTACCATACCCCTAACAGGTAAGTCCGCTACCATCTTACTTCTTACAACTTAAAGGCTAACTTGTAGTAAAATAAAACAAATATGAAATTGCTTGTTTGGAAAATAGGTTTTCAATATTGCTTTCCGAATTTGTCATTGGAATCTTATAAGAATCTACTAGCGCTATTATCTTATCGTCACTCTTTTTAGTGTGCCTCAGAAGGCACATGTAACGGGTGAGACATCAGCGAGTGCGCCAATATGTCCATGTCAAACCGCCATGCATAAAATTGCCGCTATTATGGTTTGGTAAGTCAAGCTAGCCAAAGCCCACCATTTTTATATGAAAATATTGTATGTTCCGTTTTGTCTGTTTTCATTTTTTTATCTACTACACACATGAAACATTCCCATCTGTCGTAATCATTATCACAATCATCTTCCACTAATAAATGTTCGATGTAACTACTGTAACGAACGTAACCAAAGCTCGCGAAGCCACCAAATGATAAAGGAAAAGGAGTGTTTTTTTGTTACGGACTGTTTTTTTTTGATAAACTGATGTTGATAGCCACAGTAGCCATGAAGTAGCCATAACTTGAGCGTTTTCTCAACAGCTGAGAAGCGTTTATTGGACAGTGCGTGCTCAACCAAGATGCCAATCTGGAACGGACGCATCAACTTATAATGTTCTTATTCGTCACATAATCGCGTTTTGTATTTAAATTCCAACCATTTGAATACAATGTCGCTACCGAGATCGATACTTTAGACAATAATGAAATGGGCGAGACGTAGCTACGAGTGAGAATAAGCTAAGTTTGTTGTGGGCTTCTTCTTAGACCGGGGCGCGTTTGGAACCCTCATAGCTTTAGTTTTAAGTTTACGAATATAGTTATCACCATGAAATAACTACTATGTAAATTATTGACGCGTCAAAAGTGCCTTTTTAAGGACTATTTGAATAAAAAAAAAAAAAAAAAAAAATACGTTTTATATACTAGTATGAATATTCGTTATATCACAAAAACCGTACAGATATGACACAAGATATTTAATCCAATGGATTCCGTATCGTTTCATAAGACGTTCTAGTAACAGTTCACACAACATATACATTAATAATGACATTGAAAAAAATTATAACCATACAAAATAAAAGAAATACATATTTTATTATTGCTCAAAAATGATGAAATAGGCAAGGTCTATCTCATCATTTTTTAGGTAGGTAGCCCAGGATATAATATAGAAGGAGACAAAAGTAGTATAGTAAAAATCTCTAAAATATACCGTATTTTGCAATAATTCAGCTTGTTAAAGTGTTCCATTAACAGTATTCGGACCCAGTTGACGTCATCTGTTGGAAATATGCCTTTGACACTAGATTCTCAACCATCCAACTCCTATTAAATTCTCGACAGTCTATAAATAATCAGTTACATCATGTTGTTAGTGGTGATAGCCCAGTGGTTAGGGCGTCAGCCTCCTAATCAGAGGTCGGCGGCTCGAATCCGGGCACGCACCTCTAACTTTTCGGAGTTATGTGCGTTTTTAAACAAATAAAAATATTACTTGCCTCAACGGTGAAGGAAAACATCGTGAATAAAACCTGCACGCCTGAGAGTTATCGTTACATAATGTTCTCAAAGGCGTGTGAAGTCTGCCAATCCGCACATGGCCAGCGTGGTGGACTATGGCCAAACCCTTCTCATATTGAGAGGAGACCCGTACTCTGTAGTGAGCCGGCAATGGGTTGATCATGATGATGATGATGATCTTGTTGTTATGTTGTACCGGAAAGTTCTAGTATATACCTAATGCAATATATTTCTATATATAATCCAAAATAATCTTGTTTTAATTAAACTCTATTTAAACTCGCATTATTGTTTATTGTATTATATTGATTTTTTTTCATCTTCATAAACCTAAACAACCTAAGCAAAACTTATCAACTTAACCATGATCTTAGTAAGGAAATAAAACCTTTTTTGTTTGCGTATCATAAAAAACACTTCGGTGTCGATGTTATCTCAAATAAGCACCAGCATTGTGACCACAAACAACGATGTCACTAACCCCAAAACGCAGCAAACTATAAAAACTTTACCACCAACAAAAACTGTCGAAATGAGCTTAAAATTCGACCTCACACATTTAAAGGGTGGTTTCCCGAAATCTGCGGGGTTTCGTAAAAAAATAATTTGAATACAGTAGCCCAGGTGGCATCAGACGTTTTACTTTTAAACTTTTTTTTTTTCACATTTTAAAAAGCGAAGGTGTCACAGATCTTTATCGGGCGGACGGGATTTAACGATGTCGTAAGGCGCAGTGCTGTCAACTTATGTCTTTTACGTTTTTTCTCGTCAAGCCCATGTCACATTGAATTAGGTAAATCCTTTAAGCTTAGAACTGAGCCGTGGGTGCCTGGGCAAGGATTTCTTACCACGTATGGTACCGGTTTGTGTTGGTGCTCAAATGTACCTAACTACATTTTAAGACAAGTCAAAGTGATTAAAAACATACGATTTGTGACTACTTCTACTTAATACGAATTGAATAACTAACGTCTAAGCGGTGATAGCCTAGTGGTTAGGGCGTCAGCCTCCTAATCAGAGGTAGGCGGTTAAAATCCGGGCACGCACCTCTAACTTTTCGGAGTTATGTGCGTTTAAAAAAATATATATATAATATCACTTGCTTCAACGGTGAAGGAAAACATCGTGAGGAAACCTGCACGCCGGAGAGTTCTCCATAATGTTCTCAAAGGCGTGTTAAGTCTGCCAATCCGCACATGGCCAGCGTGGTGGACTATGGCCAAACCCTTCTCATATTGAGAGGAGACCCGTGCTCTGTAGTGAGCCTGTAATGGGTTGATCATGATGATGATGATGAACTAACGTCAAATTACTTTTATCTTTCTCGTGACTATTTTTTAATTTTCTTCTAAAATGATATGACTATACCGAAATCTTAGTGTTTAATATTGAAATCGATTGACTCTTTAAGCTAAGCGTATCGACATCGACGGTGAATAGCTATATAGAATACATACTTTTTGAAGATTTAAAATACGACAGTTCAGAGTGATTGTTCATGAATGGTCTAGTATTTCTTACCAATTCAAATATCTTTAGAACAAAAAATACTTATAATCGGCTACCTATAAAAAAAAATAACAATAAAAATGTTAATAAGTGATAATATAATTTCAACCCTATCATATGGATGCCTGTTATGATTTTACTTCTTCGAAAACAATTTTAACAAATAACAAGACCAGGGAAGTGGTTATAGCTAGGTGGTTAAGATCTCGCTTTTTGAAAGACCGAGTTCGATCCCCGAGGCGCACTTCTTAGGTTTCGGAGTGAATACGTTTCAATTTCAATTTAAATATCACTTGCTTTAACGGTGAAGGAAAATATCCTGAGGAAACCTGCATGGTTTAGAGTTATCCATAAAGTTCTCTAATGAAGGGATGAAGTCTGCCGATCCACACTTGACCGACGTGGTCGACGACTAATCGTCTAATGATGAGAGGAGACATGTGCTCTGAGCCGGCAATGGGTTGATCATGAAGATGATGGCAATAGGAGTATAATATATGGATTAGTAAATTCATACTGTTCACTGTCCATAGCTAAAAAAACTCTACAGAATGGACTACTAGGTTATTGAACCTATTACCTTACTCCACAGACCTAGTTTACAAAATATTTAGGTAAATGTACCTACATATTTTGTTTTATTTATTTATTTATTTATCTCCTCTTATTCTAGCTTGACAGGATAAAAACCTAATTTGCTAGAGTAGCCTAATATAAAAGTATATAATGTATATAAAAATTAACACTAGAATATCCTCATGGATATATTCCGGTAACATATTATACATGATGATACTCTTCTGAGTTCACTCAGATTGCAACTGAATAGGTCCAGCCTCTCTGCGACATCGTTAACTGGACAAAGGTCCATATGTAAAAAAAACACTAAATAAGGAAGACCAAAATTAGAGTAGTTCGCTAAAATTGCTTTAAAGTAATAATATCAGGATGCATTGTATTAGAAAATTAAACGACATAAACTTATACTAATTCTACTATAATTTATAGCGACAGCTTGAATAATTATAAATCAGTCAAACATGATAAATGTACACAAAAAACTGCACCCACTATAAACCAACAGAACTAAACATTTGTCACTGTAAACAAGCAATTGAACACTTAAATGTGGATGAACCCTAACAAGTGTCAGTTGACAAAGGAGACATTTAATTCTGGCGACCCCGCCGGTGACAAATTGTATCGTGTCAAAAAATCGATTCCACCAACGTTTAAAACTGTTATGCCCCTATAATAGATTGTCGACAACCTTATAAAATAACATGAAAACAAGCGATATATTTACAGAGAGATACTACAATATTTTATTAAATAAACTGACTTATTCTACTCGTTGTTAAGCGGTGATAGCCTAGTAGGCTTCAGCAACTAGCAATACTTAGGGCGTCAGCCTCCTAATCAGAGGCCGGCGGTTCGAATCCGGGCACACACCTCTAACTTTTCGGAGTTATGTGCGTTTTTAAAAATTTAAAATATCATTTGCTTCAACGGTGAAGGAAAACATCGTGAGGAAACCTGCACACCTGAGAGTCCTCCATTATGTTCTCAAAGGCGTGTGAAGTCTGCCAATCCGCACATGGCCAGCGTGGTGGACTGTGGCCAGACCCTTCTCATATTGAGAGGAGACCCGTGCTCTATAGTGAGCCGGCATTGGGTTGATCATGATGACCAATGATGACCGGTAATGGGTTGTGGAAACGAGGTGGGATTAAAAACACTGATTGTTACAATACAATGTTTTTAATTCTATATTGCGATCTGCGGTTTGATTTTATAACATGTGGGTAGTGAGATGACGGCTGATAGAAGTCAGTGGAAGAAGAATACGTGTTGTGCCAGCCCCACATAATGTGAGATAAGGGCAAGGAAAAGAAGGTTTGATTTTATAACAGGACATCGTATAGTGCTGGGCGCAAACCTAATTCGAAACTTGTAAAACCCATTGATAAAAACTTCGATTTATTGATCATCATCCGAATATACCACGAGTTAGTACGTAAAAATAAGTAAACACGAAAATTTGCGGACACCTGATTGCTATAAATAAGATAGGACCCTTCTTGCAACTTGCAAATGATATTTATCCTATCACCAGACGGTTACATGTTAAAATTGTCATTTAATTCACGGAATCCCCCTGTGTCGAGTGCTGCTTTCGAAAACACACCGAATTTTATTTTGAACGACCCCGCTGAAGGAAGGAAATGGCGGGTTTCAATAAATTTGACCTCGTTCCTTATTTTCTAGCTCTGTTGATTGTTTGCAGCATTTTCGTAGCATAATAGATTTTTTGATTCAGATAGATTTGTTACTTGCTAAAAACAATTGAAATTGGTGATGATATTAAAGAGAAACTTAATTCATATTAATAATACGGGAGATGGCGAAATATTTCAGAAATTTAGATACGAAGATTGAAATTTAATGTGTACCAACCATATTTTTAACAGTTTGGCATCGAAAATGAAATTATTTACGTCGCAATTGTCTTAACGTAAACGCCTACTAGAACGACACTAGGAATTGCTTATTTTCAAACCGAAATTAAAGCTTTATCGCGTCCTTTTTTGTATCTTTCTACATAATATGCTAGAATATAGTATTATTTCACCTTACCTATATGATTGTCTTTCATTGCCTTTTTTGTTAGTCTGGCTCAATAGTACAAGTATTAGATTTTTTTTTTTGTATATGTGGGATTTTGGGTATCAAGTTTGGGGCTGAAGTAATATAAGAGCTCTCCATTATTCTTTACTCATTAATTTTAAATTTTGGGTTTCATGTTTGGGGCTTGAGATATGAGCTCATCCATATTTACTCATTGGTTTTATTAAGAAAACCTACGTTACTTATAGGTTATAACACCGCAGGGCCGTGCGCAATAGCGTCCCGTGTCTCATTCATATGCCAGGGCACCAAATGGTGTTGGGCCACAGCGGCGACTTTATAAACGCCCGTTTGGTGGTAACACAGATGCGCACGATGAATGATTAGATTTGCCGAGATTAGGGCAGCATTAGGGTAGGGTCCAGGGCAAGCGTGATGAATAATACTTGGATGAAGGATGTATGAAATGCAATTTATTGTTTGTTTTGTATTATTCTCTTGGTAGGTATTTAGTAACACTCACATCTAGAATGCTATGTGCTTCTACAATGTGATGTGGTAATATATAAAAGAACAAAATACATTAGCCTTGTTAGATAAGTTTGTTGTGGGAGATTCGTCTTAGGCCAGGTTTTGTTTGAAAACCTCGTAGCATTAGTTTTCAGTTGACATTTTTTTTTATCCACTACAAGCTAGCCCTTGACGGCAATCTCACCTGATGGTAAGTGATGATGCAGTATAAGATGGTAGCGGGCTAACCTGTTATGGGTATGGTAAGCCCATACTCCCAATTGGTTTGTACGCGACATCGTGACGGAAAGATAAATCACTTGGCGACACGTCTATGTCGGTAGTGTGGTAACTAGCCACGGCCGAAGCCTTCCACCAGACCGAACCCGGAATCGAACCCTGGACCTCCAACTTAGTAATACGATAGCACGCGCGCTGCGGCATGGAGGTCGTCAAATTTGGAAAATTTGACGTTTACGCATCAAAGCCAGAAGTTTATCGATACAAGATCTTGATCAAAAAAGTTAACTTCGGAACAAATTACAAAAAAAATGTCCAAACCAAACCATCGGTACCTATCTATCTGATATCGATCGCTATTGAAAATATAGTCTTTAATAAAACAATTGTTTCTGGGAATAAAAATATCTAAGTTTACTTTCAAATTTCGTCTACAATCTAATCTTATGATGATCATGGTTTGGATAAAGTTTCAGATTTACAAGTTACAATGAAATAAAAAACGGGTTTGAATTATGAGGGCACCAACCCTTCATTTGGGGGCAAAAAGACCGGCCCATCAAAATAGTCGGCGTTAAAAAGACACCCCATTGTGACAATGTATGGCTTCTTAACCCTTAACTAAATGGGTACAATTTAGAAGCCAAATTCGTGCTCTTAATAGATTGTTGTATTTTTAGTTTTTTTAGTGATGTTTGGGGGTTTATTAAAAATCTTTATTCGTGTTTATAACCTATATTTGACAAGCTACCTTGTTTGCTTAGTGATTATTTAATTATAGCTCGCGAGGTTCTAGCTTCAATTGCTGTTTGTGCATGGATTTTTACTACTTTAAAAATCCAGTACCAGGTTAACCGCGTTATTGTTAAGTATCAATTTGTGATATTATATGATCGTTGATTAAAACTCAAACGTCTACTGTGTCGACGTGAGCAAAGGAAATAATTGCCCCTTTTATCCCACGATTGCCTATAAAAAGAGTGTCACGCATCTTTTTTCTACTTTAACTACTAAAGCCTGAATTAATTTGGCTCTATTGTTTAAAATACAATATAATTAATTACAGCTCACGAGGTCCTTCCTTGATAGCCTAGTGGTTAGGATGTCAGCCTCCTAATCAGAGGTCGGGGGTTCGAACCCGGGCACGTACCTATAACTTTTCGGAGTTAAGTGCGTTTTTAAGCAATAAAATATCACTTGCTTCAACGGTGAAGGAAAACATCGTGGGGAAACCTGCACGCCTGAGAGTTCTCCATAAGTTCTCAAAGGCGTGTGAAGTCTGGCAATCCGCACATGACCAGCTTGGTGGACTATGGCCTAACCCGTTCCCATATTGAGAGGACCCGTGCTTTTTAATGAGCCGAGAATGGGTTGATTATAATGAGGTCCTTCCTTCAATTGATGTATGTGCCCATGCACATAAACCCATGTTTTTACTACTTAAAAAATCCAGTACCAAGCTAACCACGTTATTGTTAAGTATCAACTTGTGATATTATATGATCATGATTTAAATTACTCAAAAGTCTACTGACTACTGTGTCGAAGTGAGCAAGCCTTTTTTTTGTCCTTGGACCAAAGCTCCAGGCGGTATGTGGGACTCAGGGCCAACCGCCAAAGCGGCGAACCACACTACCCACTAAAACCCAGCGCAGCCTCCTGCGTCCTGCGAGTGCCAAAGGATTGCGATAGCATACACTTTGACACCCCAAAAGTGAGCAAGCCTGATCTTATTTGGCTTCATTGTTAAAAAAACATAACGCCTGCATTGTGCCATTTTCAAATGTAGACATGCCTACAGTGTTCGCCAGTAATTTTTGTTAAATTGCTTTAATTACGTACTTTGTCAGGTTTGAGGCTACAGCTCTCGCTAGCAACCACCCTACCAAGATTTAGCGTTTCGACACAATGTCCCGTAGAAACCAATAAAGTGTATGACTTAACAGGTAAGCCTGCTACCTGCATCATGACTTGATTTGACCGTCCGACTCCCCCGTTATCCCAAACGTCGCCTAAGCCGAGGTTCGCCCTCAAAGGAGGCGCCCTTAGGCAGTCGTTCCCTTAGATTCTTCGAGCCCTAGGGCTAAAAAAATTTCTTCTGGCAGAGCTTCTTTCCGAAGCTCGCCAAACAGCCCGGTTACGCTGTGGCAACCAATAGGGTTAGTACAGCTATAGACAGTCCGAAAAAAAGAAAAAAAAAAAACTTGATTTGATTATTTGTATCGTTATGTCTTAACACGTCATCGGATGTAGATAACGGACTGAAACCTCCTTTGTATTTGAAGCTGGTTAAAAAAAGCAACGATTCCGCGTCGTATCCCATACGCGCATGAAATGCAGGGGTTGTTACAACCAAAATTAATCGCTGATAACCATAATCGTAACACGCCATACGGCGTCTATGCGGCCCGCGAGCTTCTTCCGAGTGATCACACCCCTGAGGGTTGCGACCAACTGTTACTGTGATATGTTTTATATTGCGGATTACAACTGGTGTATTGTTGGTGAATTAACTTCACTGCCTTGTTTTGTATTGACATGAGATATCAAGACGAGCTAGATACCGTAGCGGGTTATAATGTTGCCATACTATAAACGAGAAGGCCGATTATATTTTCGTCAAAGTCATCGGCCCGCTGCTCCTATTTCATAGGATAGAAGGATATTATTCTCTTGACAAAACAGCGTCTACGGCTTATGCGGCCCACGTACGTCTTCTGAGTATGCACAGTCCAACGGACTGCGATCTACTGTTACTGTGATATGTTTTATATTGCAGATTACAACTGGTGTATTGTTGGTGAATTAACTTCACTGCCTTGTTTTGTATTGACATGAGATATCAAGACAAACTAGATCCGTTGCCATATTAAAAATGAGATGGCCGATTATATTTTCGTCATAGTCATCGGCCCTGCTGCTCCTATCTCAAAGAAGAAAGGAAAGAAGGATATTCTCTTGACAATACAGCGTCTAAGGCTGCGATCAACTGTTATCTACTGAGTTATGTATTGTTGGTGTTTTCTTGGTAAATCACAGCTTTATTTTGTTTGGGTAAGTGATACCGATAAAACATCGCGTATCGATACCCGCTGATTACTAATTAAGTATATGAAGCCCAATGAATGTTACACAACTAGTTAAAGACTCATAATCATAAAATTGCACGGATCTCTGATGTGAATTGACCGCTTAGATTCAGCCTAAATTTTAAAAGTGTTCGTTTCTGATTTGCATTAGTAACTCACATATTGAAAACGCATTCGACACACAAAAACAAAGTCGTTAAAAACCAAATCAGAAAACTAAGCATAAAATATCTCCTTTCATAATATCTGAGAAACTATTGAATGAACCCAAAACTATTTTTTTTTTCCTTCTGTTGATTATAAGCAGCACTTCCTCTGTTAATTTACCTCTGTGATTCGTGCACTTCTCACGATAGCCATCCATCAGTGTCTGACATGTGCGATGAGTCACAGTTCCTTGAATTAACATATGTAAATTTCGAATGTTAATCAAACATTTAAAAGTTTCAGTAACTTGCATTTCAGCGAAATAAAATTTACAGTTGAGGTTACAGTATTAGGTTCGAAATTCGAACGCATTTTACGTCCCCTCGTGATTGGTTGGGAGATAAGGTCAGGGTAGGGAGGTATTATTGTTATAAAATCTGGCAGTATCACGATAACGCCCGAAGGGTCCGGGCGCCTGCAACATCGATAGATAAGCTGTAATGCGACGCTTCGCAGGGGAGATTTTTAAATAGAATTGACTTTATGACGTATCTACCGTAAATCCTGAAGAGGCATTTGAATTAACCATTCATTTTGGTGGTTCTTTTTCTGTCCAGTACGTAAAATTTCAACGCAGGAATACTTAATAAATTGGAGATATTTTTTTAATTTCAATCAGTCATGCTCTTAGAGCTTCATCATGATCAACCCATTACCGGCTCATTACAGAGCACGGGTCTCCTCTCAGTATGAGAAGGGTTTGGCCATAGTCCACCACGCTGGCGATGTGCGGATTGGCCGACTTCACACGCCTTTGAGAACGTAACGGAGAACTCTCAGGCGTGCAGGTTTCCTCACGATGTTTTCCTTCACCGTAGAAGCAAATGAATTTTTATTTTTTTTAAACGCACATAACTCCTAAAAGTTAGAGGTGCGTGCCCGGATTCGAACCGCCGACCTCTGTTTAGGAAGCTGACGCCCTAACCACTAGGCTATCACCGCTTCCTTATCACCTTATCACTTTAGAGCTTAGCCACTCTTAAATATATAAGGAAAATTGCTCAAACTAACTAACGAACATTGCTCGAATTTAACAAATAAGGAATAACAAACTTTAGTTACTTTTACTGCAGATATATTATCAGACAAAAAAATCTTAGCTACGGTACTTATAATTATATTCTTTTAATAAGATCGGTAATCAGTATTAGAAGTACAATTGCAAGATTGTGAAAAAGCAAGTTAAGTACGAGAAAATATTTAAGATCGTTTGGATACTGGAAAATCCAAGTGGAAATTCCGTGACCTTGAACTGAAGTGATTGATTAAACTTAAATACCGAGAATATCCATCCATACTCATTCCTGACTAAACCAGACTGTCACAATTATATTGAAGGAATTCCAGGTTGTAGAAATAGAAACCATTGATTAAAAACAGCTTTTGACGACCTCCGTGGCGATGTCGCATTTTAAAGTTGGAGGTCCTGGGTTCGATTCCCGGCTCCAGTCTGGTCTGGTGAAAGGCTTCGGCCGTGGCTAGTTACCACCCTACTGACAAATACGTGTCGCCTAGGGATTTAGCGTTCCGGCACGATGTCGCGAAGAAACCAATTAGTAGTTTATCATACCCCTAACAGGTTAGCCCGCTACCATTTTAGACCGCATCATCACTTGCCATCAGGTGAGATGCAGTCAAGGGCTAACTTGTAGTGGATAAAAAAAAAGCTTATATTCATTTTTGATTCTTATAAAAGTTAGCCTTTGATTGAATTCTTAGCACCTCGTAGTATAGGATGGTATGTCAGCTATATTAAACTATATAATTAGTTTGTTCGTTGCTTATTACTGAATTAACCGGGAACTCTAAGACTCGCCACCGCGCCAGGATGGACCAGGAGTACAGAGGAAAGAAAGGCATGATTAAAATATTTTCCCTACACAAATTCCTTGTTTACTCACAAAAAAATTGATGGTTAAGTAGGTATCGCGGAAGGAAAACTAACTGTATAAAACAAGTCCAAGGCCTTGACCCCAAAGGCCCAAACAAGCGATGCTAATGATAACTTCAAGATCGTAGTTCCAAAGCCTTATTACAACCTCTGTCTATGCGTCAATCAACAGATAAAAAAATAATCAATGGCTCTTGATTAATGATCGCCGGTGATGGACCATTGACTAGTTTCTCCTTTCACGAAGAAAGGTTGATGGTCACAGGACTATAGTACGTATAATTATAATTTATATCACATTTACATTACTTCCGTACACAAAATTCAGTCAAACTCAAAAAGTGGTCGATGGATTCACTTACAGACTTACACAGAGTTGCATTTCTAGTTAGGCTTTTAATGCTAGTAGATCTAGAAAGCTCGCTTACTAGCTAAAGCTCATGCCGTTCATCATCATCATGATCAACCCATTACAGGCTCACTACAGAGCACGGGTCTCCTCTCAATATGAGAAGGGTTTGGCCATAGTCCACCACGCTGGTCATGTGCGGAATGGCAGACTTCACACGCCTTTGAGAACATTATGGAGAACTCTCAGGCGTGTAGGTTTCCTCGCGATGTTTTCCTTCACCGTTGAAGCAAGTGATATTTTAATTGTTTAAAAACGCACATAACTCCGAAAAGTTAGAGGTGCGTGCCCGAATTCGAACCGCTGACCTCTGATTAGGAGGATGACGCCCTAACCACTAGGCTATAGCCGCTTCCATGCAGTTATAGCGAGACAAAGTTATTTGTCCAACATAAATCTGTCTTGTTTACACTAGCTTTGTCGCTCTATAGATCTCAGCCTTCTGCCCTTTGTTACAGACAAATTTTGACGACCTCTGTGGCGCAGAGCGCGCGCTGTCGCATTATAAAGTTGGAGGTCCTGGGTTCGATTCATGGCGAGTCTGGTCTGGTAGGAGGCTTCGGCCGTGGCTACTTACCACCCTACCGACAAATACGTGTCGCCAAGCGATTTAGCGTTCCGGTTAACGATGTCGCGTATAAACCGATTAAGAGTATGGGTTTACCATACCCCTAACAGGTTAGTCCGCTACAATCTTATACTGCTTACACTTACCATCAGGTGAGATTGCCGTCAAGGGCTGACTTGTAGTGGATAAAAAAAAATAGTAACATATTTAAACATTGAATCTCTCGAAGAACTAAGTTCGTCTGGCCTTCTAGCGGAAATTTGTCATTTTGGAATTATTTACATTTCGCTTTTGGGTAGGCGTTTGGTGTTACAAGTAACTACTAAATAAGTAGAAATACACTGCAATCTGTATTTCAGTTAAAGTTTCTAAACGAAAATTTAACATAATATGAAAATGCACCGCAGTCCAAGCTTACCTAGTTTACCAGGCGTTTTATAGTTTTTTTTTTTTATTTTATTACAAAAAACGTTTTTTTTTTCCATTTTGTTTTTCGTTTAAAAAGAAGATTTATTTCTTCTTCGTTCAGCATTCTATGAGATACAATTGTCGTAGCTTTTCCCAACCTAAACTCCTTTATGAACTTTATGATGTTCTCCCCCATAAGATCCCCCGTCCTTTAAATGTAGAATGTACATTTATACGACGAGGGATCTTTTAATATCTATGTTGAATTCAAGTAGATACATGAAACGCTTTTATGCGGATTGGCAGACTTCACACGCCTTTGAGAACATTATGGAGAACTCTCAGGCGTGCAGGTTTCCTCACGATGTTTTCCTTCATCGTTGAAGCAAGTAATATTTTAATTTTTTTAAATTAAAATATTACTTTATAATAATGTTAATTTATTTTTAAAATTAAAATATAAGAAAATATTTGTGGAGTTCGGGCATAACACTATTATAAGGCACTATTTTAAAGAAAACAAAAAAGAATTTTAAAAGCAGACTTGGGCCCCAGCATTCTTAATGACATTTAATTTATAATTAGGATTAAAAATGTCATCATATCTCCGTTATATGAAAATAAAACAGGAAGCTCCAAACCCACACACTTATAAACATTAACACACAATATTATAGGTAATTTCGTGTTAATATCATTAAAACGGAACCGAGGGTGATTCCCTAGCCATAAATCTGAAGAGAACATTAAAACACCACCCATTACGGGAAGGAATTGCCCCGAAATGCCTCAAACATGTGTCCAACGGCGACCTGTCATCGGGGTTGCCAGCACAATGGTAGGAATTATAATTTTTCTGTTGTTGGCAACACGGCAACAGACGCGCGCCGCGGGGTGCCGACACACCTCCCCTTGTCGCCGATTTGTTTTGTACACACGGTTCATTTCTACATGTTACAACGAACAAAACGACATTAATTCACAGATACGCTTCGTCTCTGTGAGGCTTAAGGTTTTTCTAGAGTTCCAGTCATTATCGCAAAGATGAAGCTTTGCGATAATGACCGGAAAACAATTTTATGAAAATGAAAATGAAAATACACTTTATTGTACACCAGACATAAGAAGAAATACAGACATTAAAGAAACACAGAAAAGAAAACAGGTACAATAGGCGGCCTTATCGCTATAGAGCGATCTCTGCCAGGCACCCTGGACCAGGATATAATATATAGATTTTAACTGCAATTTGATATTTTCTTTTAGACCGGACATTGATTACTTAATTTATATTTTGTCTTATGCATACATTTTTTTTATCGTCGTTTAATTATTTTTTAGGTTTTACTGTTATCATACTAGTTAAGTTATATACACCTAGCATATACAGAACCTTATTTTTATGGCTACCAACGTCTCTTGGGCAGGGCATGGGTTATGCGGGAGTACACTCCTTCGGCTACATACTCGAATTATAAACCACCACGGCATATCCCTCTCGCTAGCTATGTTAAACGCCTTAGGAACCCGTTGAATACTCTCCGGACGAGTATATACAGGAACCTAGCTTAGTAGGCATACCAAACAACTTTAACACTATAGCATAAGCAGATTTGACGTAGGCGCTCTTTCGAGCCTTCTCTGTCTACCGACAACAGAAGGTTTTATTCTGTTGTTGAGATATTTCTGCGAAAGTACGTTGTGTCTGTTACATTCTTAATAGTCCTATGAGTTATTATTATTTTGTTATAAGTTTGTTTTAGTTATAAGTTTGTTATATTTAATTTGGAGTTTCAAACAAAAGTCCCAAAAAATAAATTGATTAAAAAAAGCTTTAAGACAACGCAGAAAAATATTTTTTAATCTATGACATTTCTGTGTGCGTAGGCAGTAGATCCCTCTCGCCAGCTTTATTGAACACCTGAGGAACCCATTGAATAGGTACTTCCCAGACGAGCCTATACAGGAACCTAGCCTAGCATACCAAACCACAACTTCAAGACAACAATATTTTTTAATCTATGGCATTTCTGTTTATGTAGGCAGTAGTAGACTAGGTAATCTGCGAACATCTACAACAATTTAGTAATCTTTGCCCACCGTGATCTAACTAGGCGTAGAATGCACAGTGCCCTGTTCAAGGGCCTCGTCCCGCGTTTTGTACAATAATTATGCTATTTATTGTAATAGCCGGTCGGCGGTAATCCTCGGCATAATCGTAATGATAGCCCGGGCGCCCGGAATGTGTGGTAAAAAGATTAGTGAGAAGAACTTAGAAATTATTAAATAGCCTCATGCCTTTATTGTTATCAGCTTAATTATGTATGGTACCTATTAGTGATACTTCGGATAACTTTTTTTATTTTTTTATTCACCACTAGTCTCACCTGGTGCTAAGTGCTAAGTGGACTGGTGGGAGGCTTCGGCCGTGGCTGGTTACCTACCCTACCGACAAAGACGTGTCGCCAAGCGATTTAGCGTTCCGGCACGATGTCGTGTAGAAACCAATTAGGAGTATGAGTTTACCATACCCCTAACATGGTAGCCCGCTACCATCTTGGACCGCATCATCACTTACCATCAGGTGAGGTGCAGTCAAAGGCTAACTTGTGGTGAATAAAAAAAACAAAAAAAAAGAAATGATGCGGTCTATGATGGTAGCGGGCTAACCTGTTAGGGGTATGGTAAACCCATCGTGCCGGAACGGTAAATCGCTTGGCAACTCGTCTTTGTCGGTAGGGTAGTAACTAGCCACAGCCGAAGCCTCCCACTAGACCAGACTCGAGCCGGGAAACGAACCCAGGACCTCCAATTTTATAATGCAACAGCGCACGCGCTGCGCCACACAGGTCGTCAAATAACTGCCTCGTTGGACTAGTGGTTGGCATGTCGGATAACGAAGTCCGGAAGTTATTTGGTAGCTATATTTCTTTTAGAGAACTTTTAATATCATTTTAAATACTATATATTATGTATTATGGAGAAGCGGTGATAGCCTAGTTTAGGGCGTCAGCCTTCTAATCAGAGGTCGGCGGTTCGAATCCAGGCACGCACCTCTAACTTTTCGGAGTTATGTGCGTTTTAAAAAAAATTAAAATATCACTTGCTTCAACGGTTCTCCATAATGTTCTCAGAGACGTGTGAAGTCTGCCAATCCGCACATGGCCAGCGTGGTGGACTATGTCCAAATCCTTCTCATATGAGAGGAGACCCGTGCTCTGTAGTTAGCCGGTAATGGGTTGATCATGATGATGATGAGGTAAAAATTGTCACAACTATGTTTTTTGGAAAACCAAATCACAGGTAAACAAGTGTTAATTCAGAAGACTGTGAAGACATATATTAAATAGCTACATATTACATAACAGATGATACATTCTGTTATATTATTTGAATTGATAAAATTATAAATTTCCCATCGACCTTCGCTCCGTTAACACCGTATTCGTAGAGAAGGGCATCGCTTGTAAAATAAAAAGCAACATCATCAATGCGCACTTATAACAAATTGATGGATACTCGACGAAATGCTAACACTCCAGTTAAGAGATATTACACACGGTAGGTACACGACTAACAGCTGGGCGCATCCTCCGAGTCCGCTACACAATACGTCATGCTGTTACACGTACCCGGTGCCAATATGTTGACCCCTGCAGCGTTTTGTGCTCTGTAGTGCCAAATGCTTCAAAAATTATATGAAGGAGCCATTTTAAATTGGGGAAAAATTGCAACATACTTTAGTTACTATTCATATTTTTAAATGTTATACTTCTAACGTGTATGTAATATTTGTTTCTAATGAATTTGTTTTCGGGGCAGAGTTCTAACCCCGCCACGCATTCCTTATCCTAGAATAGAATAGAATAGAAAACATTTATTTATCAGAACAACACAATTACAAATATGCAACACATAAGATATTGAAACAGAGTAACTTATATAATATCTACTAATAGTAAAGACTTAAAATTAAACTTTTGATTGGATTTTGATTATTATGTGGAGATATGTGGATTTAAGCAATTAAATGCTTAGCGGTGATGGAAAACATCGTGAGGAAACCGGCATGACTTATTTCTCTATAACATTATTTTTATATATGCTGTGATAGCCTAGTGGTTAGGACGTCCGCCTCCTAATCAGAGGCCTCTCTAAATTTTCGGAGTTAAGTGCGTTTTTGACAATTAAAATTTTACTTACTTCAACGGTGAAAGAAAACATCGTGAGGAAACCTGCATGCCTTAGAGTTTTCCATAATAATCTCAAAGGCGTTTGAAATCCTCACATGGTTGGCCTGCGTGGTGCACTATGGCCAAACACCTCTTATATTGAAAGGAGACCCGTGCTGTGTAGTGAGCCGGTAATGGGTTTATTATTATGATGATGACGATTTATATTATATTGATTCTTCTCCTTTGTCATCTTGCCCGTAACTGCTTACACATGCTATTAAAACCTAGACATGTGGTTTTAGTTTTGAACGATTTTTAAAACCGGCCGCCTACTTGACTTAAATTAAATTCTAGGTATGTTTTGCTGGTTTAATAAGCGCCATCTTTAGATTTAAGGGGATAAGTTGTTGCCCCTTACCTCCTTTTAATGGCAAAGTCACCCTGAGCAACCGCTGATATTTTCGGGTCCCTTTCGCAGGAGTGTCTCTTCGCATAATTCCCGTAGCAACTTATGACTGTATAAAATGTAAATAGAAGTTCTCTGCCTTATCTGCCATAATTTTTATACGAATAACTTTTCTTTTAAACTAAATGATCAATTCTTGACGCCGTTCTAATTCTCTAGTTAAAGCTTACAGCGCCGTATGAAATACTTTGCTCAATTGTAACTTTCTTTTGCAATATCGGTTTTTAGTTCCATTTAGACTAGTACGTGGTTATAGATTAAGTAACTAGCAAGTACTATATTTTAATTAAATGTATAATATAAAACAAAGAAAAACACAATAATTAATTTATAAACACAAGATTTTGTTGAAGCCTATATACCTAAGCTTTCCTAATTTTGACAAACTCCGCGACGCAGCGCGTGCGCTGTCACATTTTAAAAGTTGGAGGTCCTCGGTTCGATTCTCGGCTCGAGTCTGGTCTGGTCGGAGGCTTGGGTTATGGCTAGTTACCAAACTACCGACAGAGACGTGTCGCCAACGATTTAGCGTTCCGGCACCATGTCGCGTAGAAAACAATAAGGAGTATGGGTTTACCATACCACCCTAACAGGTTAGCCCGTTACCATCTTAGACTGCATCATCACTTACCATCAGGTGAGATTGCCATCAAGGGCCAACTTGTAGCATATATAAAAAAAATCAAAACATATGAAGAATAAATATTAAGGTTAGAGTTTTGCATAACTACCTATCTGGTGGAATCAATACTTAATTTATCTGAAAGATTAACGCACAATGTGCTTAGATCACTGTTGAGTGGAATACAGAGAGTTGGTAAATATTTGCGCTATCATATCGGAATTTGCTATTCAAATCTTTTGTAAATACCACCGCCCCGGTCCGGTAGGGGGAAATGAAAATACTGTAAATAATATAAAATACGGTACTGTTACTTATCACGAAGGATCAATATCTTGTTCAATATTAGGCAATATTACATCAATGCTACACTGAGTAATGAGAAAAGATGTAGAGCTTACGCCCACGACGCTGGTCCTCGCCAGGTTGGCGAGCTTAAATGATAATTCTCATTTAAGAATTATCATTTAAGCTCGCCAACCAGCATGCGATGCGATGATTACATCGTATGCTGGTCATAATAACTGTGACTGGTAGTAATGTGTTATTCAAGGCACGTGGATGCAAAACCAATTTTCTAACTCTGAGCTAGGTATGAAATTTTCGTAACAGATCAACGCAACAACAGTACTAGTCTGATCCGTTAATCGAAGCCAGGACCTCGTCAGTCTTAGCTGGGTGCGAAAGAGTACGCGAGCGTACCCATGACCCAACCATCAGGCGACGCGAAGGAGTATCGCTGGGTTTCAGTGGTGAGTGGGTATTCTGCTCGCCACTCTGCTCCATTACCCCGCTGGCTGCGTCGCTTCCGGAGCTTTAGAAAAAAGAAGCTCGTCAGTCACTCGTACATAGTCAATGTTACACATGTAGACCAATAAAGGAAGTCACTAGAAGACCCAATATACAATAAATTCTCATAATAATATCAGCTTGAAAGTATGCATTATCTATTCTCCCCAACTGATATTTTAAACGCGAAAGTGTATCAATAGTGAATAGTCAATGCAAGAAATTGCATTTTTTTCCGGCTGTCTATTAGCTGTGCAACCCTATTGGTTGCCACAGCGTAACCAGGCTTCTGAAAGAAGCTCTGCCAGAAGAAATTTTGAAAACGAGGGCCCCAAGAATTTAAGGGAACGTCTGCCTAAGGGCCTGTGAGGCCGAACCTCGGCTTAGGAGACATTTGGAATAACGGGGGGGTCGGACGGAAAATTGCAACAAAATAGTTTGCATCGTTTAGAGTTGTGTATTGCATATTTTTAATTCCGGGAAAGCAAACGGTTTCCCGGGATTGATTTGAATCTAAAAAACTTAGACTAAATCGCGGGCACTATCGATAATAATAATGTCAGAAAAATCGTTTTTGGAATTTCACCAGACCACTTTTATTTAAACCAAAAATAACCAAAAATGCATCACGAAAATCTTTTATCCACTCCCACAGTCCCTCCCAGCCGATAGAAAGCCAATAATTAGTGTGCCATGCGTTTTTGACAGATTCGACAAAAATCAGCAACGACAAAGGAAATTCAATACAGACGTCAAAATCACCATAATTTCCGACAGCCAATAACGCCCCACAACAGAAAACTTAATCAGGACGTTGGGGCTTACATTTCTGTTTCCGATACGATATACTATAACGTTTGAGCACAGATTATCCAATCAGTTAAGATAAAGCACACGCTTTTTGTCGAACGCTACTGTAGTTTTGGTTTTAAGCGGCAAAATTTGTCAGTGCGAATTTCGATTTAGTTTCCCAATAATAAAGTCGTTTACAGAATGGTGTATGATTTAAAAAAAAAACATTTTATTATAAGGCCGGTGTTCACTGGTTGTCGTGTGCAGGAGACGAGCACGTGGCAGACACGTGGTATAGATTAGGCGGTGTATTCACGTCGGGCGCACAAAGAGCGGGGTCCGCGAAACGCCAAGTAGAAGAACGATTCGGGGTAGAAAATTCGCTAAGCTAGGTTGGATTTGAATTATAAATGCGAATACTGGCATCT
The DNA here is from genome assembly GCA_928268935.1 of Lasiommata megera. Taxonomy (NCBI): domain Eukaryota; kingdom Metazoa; phylum Arthropoda; class Insecta; order Lepidoptera; family Nymphalidae; genus Lasiommata; species Lasiommata megera. Next base: position 10,168,940 of record OV743319.1, on the reverse strand, counting down.
ATTTGCATATCCCACGGGGCACGGGTGTGTCATGTTTGGATATTCTTTGACACCTTGTAACCGTCTCGCCATAGACAAGGGCTAGAATAGTTCACAAGGGATACGGACCTGGGTTGCTGGATTTTCAAAAAAATGTATTTGATAAATTGCATCAGCGTGGCGGCTTCAGAAAAATAGCGTGCTCCACTCCCGTGCTTCAGAAGCATGTCAAACTCTCGCGTGTATTACATTAGAGTGGCGTGGTGAGTCTAATAATAATATCAAACCCTTTATTTTCAAGATAGCAACTGTATAAAATAGGCCATATTTAAGTAAAATTAATATCAATCCACAATCAACCACAAACGGCATACAAGATGTTTGATCAAGCAATATTTTATTAACTTATATAATGATGTCAATTCATAAATAATAATAATATTGGATTAAAACTAATTCGTTTTTTTTTGTCTGTCTTTTTTTTCTTTTTATGGCTTTACACAGATTAGCCAATGTCAAGTAACTAGTTAATAATAGTTTCTTTTCTTTAGACTACAGATATAAAATATTATATCTGCTAATGTCACGTTCCAATTAATGTAAGAAATAAAAATAATATACCTACGTCGAAGAATAAGCTTCCAGCCATCATAAAAGTGCTATATAAGAACCCTACAATCGCATGGCTCCTGGATAAATATTTTTATTCCGTGTAAATATACCTATTAACCACTTCTTTTGAAGTTATCTTTGGCGGGGTTTGGCGGTCATGTCTTGATATCCCTTAGAAACCATCGGTAATAAGTTGTCATGACTTTTTACATAAACAAACTTTTTAAGCATCTCTGAAATCTTCTATGTAAAGATGATGTACCTTGAAGTTAAATTTTTTAGTAGTTCGTACATTTTAGAAAGGCCTTGAATACAGACCGGTAAAATAAATTTTCGGAAAAAACCTTAAGGTTTTACAAAAAAAAAATTGTGTTAGTAGGTTAATACGAAAAAAAACAAAACACCTCCAAAAAATTGAGTCACATGATAGGACTAAAAAATACTAATAATAATTTATATAAAAAATTCTATATAGGTACGAACTTAGATAAAAATAACTAAAATCTGTATTATTTGATTTGCTGGCCAATAGCAACGGCAAAATAGACAAAATTACTACGTACAGATAATGAACACAGACTTCTAGACTTTAAAAATGTAAATGATACTTTCACGGAACATCAAAAAGTCCCTGACAACATTTTACTAATTAATGAAATAATTTACATAATGAATATGTAAAAAGCAGCGAACGCTTTAACCGGCCGCCATTACAAACGTGGCGTAAAAAATAAATGAACAGTAAACAATGGGAGGCTGTCAGTAAACACACTTGTGCTTGCAGCGCATTGCGTCCGGGGACAAATAAATCAGCGCTCTATCGTGCCCCGGGCAAACTCCCTGGTCCCTGGAAACCTGGAGAAGAAATAACAAGAATGGACGAAAGCAGTAATTGATATGGTATTTTTTTAATGAATAGAGAGCAGGCGTTACTTTGCGGAAGTCCATGATAAGCAATAAACAGCAAGTATAATTTGCTACATTCCGCCGACAACCGGGAGATTTGTATAATATAACACTGCACAAAATCTTCCACTAGAACCTCTACGCACGTTTCGATCCGACACCGGATCATCCTCAGGAGATGTTGACTTCACAAGCGAGAAAAGTAAAGTGACTTAAAGTAAAAGTGTAAAGTTTATGTTTCTCGCGTAAAGGTGCTAGTGGAAGATTTTGTGTGGTGTTATATTATACAAATCTCCCTGATGTCGGCGGAATATAGCAAATTATACTGCTGTTTATTGTTTTATGTTTTTTTTTTACTGTGATATAGATATCCTATAGGGTACAAGACTCATGTCAGACTCTTACCGATTAAAAACTTAAGAGTTCCTACTCACAGTCACTACTTCGTCATTAGAGTGCCAGAACAACAGCACACCAGCAAACTCGAGTACTTTGAGCAATGGACGTCCCCACTTCCATCGTCATCACCCTGAAGGCCGTAGTAAGAGAAATGGAACAGAGAAACATCCTCCCCTACTCAGTCTTCCATTACTGACGGCAAACACAGCGATCTCTAGTGTCCCATTCCTGCACGGGACACAAACGCTCCATGAATTCCCAAATAGTCATCCCCTGCCTGCTTCATTCGGCGGCAAAGAATACCGCCTTCCCCCACCTGTCAGTCCCATACCTGAGCAGACCTACCACCATCCGAGTGCCAAGATTAATTGTTAGTGAATGTTTCCATGCTGCTCTTTCTGGGCCAATCAGAAGGGACCCATAGCTCTCGGGCACACGAAGAGACGACGTCCCAGTTGATACGGTACCTAATCCAACATGAAATATTTAATCTTGCTGCGTCGTGTATTATACATTATACATAAATTTGTTTCCACAACTTTCAAATCACCGTTTAATTTGATATAATAGGCGACATCTAGACGAATTTAATTAGGTAGGTTATAAATACTGTGACGGTACTACCTACTCAACAAGTCAAAGTAATTCCCTTAGACGACGAATCTTAGTTAAACTAATTTGAATTGTAATCAGAAGAATGAAAATTAGGTACTACTGTAAGCGGTAAATACGCAAAAATAAATTAAAATATCCCATGGGTATTGAGCAATATACTGGAATATACTGGCCCATGTTTATTGAGCAATATAGGTACTGGAATATACTGAAATATATACACACCGCATCCGAAAGTGCCACATCTCTGTCGACTGTGTTGAATATCGCCGTCTCTTGAGACTGTGGACGCATATTGCACTCATTTCATTATGTACATACGATTACAACGATCGGGGACAATTTATGTGTACAGATGTCCCCAGATTCAAGTTTGATTGTGTCCCGACGCCCGATACTTTCGGGGAAGTGTGATGGGGTAATAAAAATAAAATGCAAGATATTGACCAACATCTGGCTAGATTTAATTTTAATAACTAGTTTTCGGGTTATGAAATTGCTAATAGCTTGACCTAATATATAAACTATATAAATATCGTTGTCTAGTAACGGGTTTCTACTGTCCGCTAAGGAGTTCTACAAAATAAGAACGAAAAAGACGAAAAGGTTAAATCCTTATCGCGATGAAACCTTATTATTTTGGGATAAAAAATAAACTTACGCCTTACTCAGAATATAACATGTATTAGTGTACTTAATTGCGTTTACTCTGCTATAGTTTTTGCGTGCGAACATATAATCTGTCAAAAATTAAATTAAAATCGGTTTTAGGTTCGATATCGACAATATAATTGCTCCTGATCAAAATATTGAAAATAAATTAAATGTACAGTAATCGTCTAGTTTCGTTAGTCATAAGCGGTAATAGCCTAGTGATTTGAGCGTCAGCCTCCTAATCAGAGGGCGGCGGTTCGAATCCGGGCACGGGAAATTTTCGGAGTTATGTGCCTGCGGAGGAAATCTGTACGCCTGAGAGTTCTCCATAATGTTCTCCAAGGCGTGTGAAGTCTGCCAATCTGCACTTGGCCAGCGTGGTGGACTATGGCCAAACCCTTCTCATATTGAGAGGAGACCCGTGCTCTGTAGTGAGCCGGTAATGGGTTGATCATGATGATGATATAGCTTCATAGAATCGCGATAATACTGAATTACTTACTGATAATTAGTACAGACTAAGAAATGTCATAGGAAACTATAAATCGTTTCAAACCATAATCCCAAGACAGTTGTGAATGATAAATTGGCAACGGTCGAAAAGTTTACGTCACTGCAATTTAAGTTCCTATTTTCTTCGGCAAAAACACTCAAAACAACTGCACTCATATTATAGGGAAATGGTGCCCGTTGTCCTGTTAATCCCACAGGGACTTAGTAAATCATGACCAGTTTGTAGGTCTAACAATCATTTAACAATTTATTATCGTGTTAGAGATTCAATTGTATGCCCTTATGTCGTATTGTATCTAAATTATAAATTAGGTGTGTTTTTACCCCAACGTCCATTTGTTGAGGTTAATAAGTTAAAGCCTTTTGTAGAATGTAAGAAAATGCATCACTGTTCAATACGTGCTAGCCTAGCTGAAGCTGTGATAGCCTAGTGGTTAGGGCGTCAGCCTCCTAATTAGAGGTCGTTACGTATGTATATGTATGTGCGTTTAAAAAAAAATACAATTGCTTCGGTGAAGGAAAACATCGTGAAGAAACCTGCACGCCTGAGAGTTCTCCATAATGTTCTCAAAGGCGTGTGGAGTCTGCCAATCCGCACATGGCCAGCGTGGTAAACTATGGCCAAACCCTTCTCATATTGAGAGGAGACCCGTGCTCTGTAGTGAGCCGGTAATGGGTTGATCATGACGATGATGAATGTAATTGTAATTAGGTAGGCGACCCGTATTAGGTACGCCGGTTGGTCAAATATTTAATACCCGACAACATTCATTAGACATAGGTAGTTGTGAGTTGATTAAAACTTTCGTTCATTTAAACGTACAGCCCCAAAGGAGTACGCCGGGATCCTTCGTGAAAAACTGTAATCTCGTAATTTTCACAGACGCAGTTGAACGAGAGTGGGTGTCGCGTTCATGATAACAACGATGTATTATTAACAGGAGTTCGTTACGCGCTCCACTGCCCGTAATAACTTGAGGGAATACTCGCCGCACGCCGACTAACACCCGATTATATTACACAGCTCGTCCCAATTTAGCTGGCCACCTTCTTTGATATAACTACTAGAATTTCTATGTTACTTGCGCACACAATGGTTGAGGACAAAGCTAATAACAATCTCTTGTGGCTCACTCTTAATTAAGTAGGCCAAAAAGTAAACAACAGTTTCAGTTATTTCACAGCATTATGTCATATGGCATTCTGTGATCGGATAATGTTTATATTGATCCTATATTTGTACCTATAAATGAAAAAGAAGGCTGTTCGCGCAAGAGATAAAATGGGTCCTACAGTCATTAGAATAAATAATAAAAGAAGTACACGATAAATATTTATTTGGAAATTTAATTCTAGAAATATTTAAAAAATTAATGAAAAACTTGTCTCCAATTGAATATTAAAAGTAAAAATGAACTTGGCATAAACTGAAATAAAATAGTATTTAATTTCAAGAAAGGTCGGGTATAAGTTGCTCTAACCTCATAGCTAGTTAAGTATTGATTGACTGTAAATTTTTCTTAATAACAATATGTACGAGTACGTACCCGGTAAGTTTTTTGCAAGCTTCTTAGACCAAGACGCGTTTGGAACCCTCACAGCGCTCGAGTTCAAGGTAAAGAATGTGTAGTTATCACCATTACCGGACATTTATTACACGCATCTTGGGTGCCTGTGATAGGCCAAGATCAATTGATTTGATAAAGCTGAGTTAATCGTTGATAGCAAAGTTGAAGCAGGCGTTATGTGAAAGTCCTTGACTTACAATGCACATTAATTACTCGGCTTAATTTGCTGTAATCCGCTAAAACCAGACATATCGGTACGGTTGAAAAATTGTTTTTAAAAATTATGTGACCTTCGACTTTAAACTATTAGCAAAGTTTATTTCCATGAAAAATTCGTTACACAAGAATTTAATTATAACGGTAGGAAAATAGTGAGGAAAATATTCATTTAGCGACTTGTAACATTGATTTTCGTGTAAGTTCACTGGAGTGTAACAAGGCGCTGTATTTTCTTAGAGTAACAGCGGATGCGTGCTCGCGGCGGAGGACGAGACCGCCTCGCGTGCACGTCGCTCACGTACACCGCAGGCTTAGCGGACTGTCGAGTGCTAAACTACAAGTAGAAAAACCCCTTTTCACTGCTCAATCCAATGATAACCTAGTTAAGGTTAAATAGGGGCTAGGGAAAAGAAGCTGTGATAGCCTAGGTATTAGGTAGTCCGCCTCCTAATCAGAGGTCGGGGGCTCGAACCCGGGCACGCACCTATAACTTTTCGGAGTTTTTAAGTGATTAAAACATTACTTGCGGTGGTACTAACGGTGAAGGATAACGTCGTGAGGAAATCTGCATGCCTGAGAGTTGTCCATAATGTTTTCAAAGTCGTGTGTAGTCTGCGAATCCGCAGATGGCCAGCATGGTGGACTATGGCCAAACCCTACTGATATTGTGAGGGAACCGTGCTCTGTAGTGATCTTGGCACACACCTCTGTAGTCAATTTGGTCAGAGTTACTCGTATATGTGCGTTTTAAGCAATTAAATGTCACTCGGTATAACTGTGAAAGAAAGACCTTCCTAAAGAGAATCCTTTTAAAAATTAGCCAACAAATTCAAGAAAAGCGAGACAACCCCGCTCTCCAAATACGAAGTCTTCCTCCTTTCTCCCAATATTCTACTTTACCTTTCTACGCCTTGCTGGCATGCAACTTTTCTTTTATTCCATTATCTGTGGGTCTGCATTGGTAAAGTAGTTACAATGTGTCGATAATAAAAAAAAACAATAAACTATTTCGTTCAAAACAGTACCCGAGTCAGCTGCTAGACATACGTCACTTGTCAACGGGGACGCGAGAATCAGTGGTTGAAGGCAAGATCGCGTGCGGCGGTTCCAAGTTCGAGTCCGATCGATATCTACCCTCACTGCTCGTAGTAGAAATAAATGACGGAAGCTTACGATTATTTTCACAAAATAGGCTTCTAATGCCACTATATAGTAAAAAAAATGTTAAACGTATATTAGAATGATACTGACATAATGAATATTATAAAATGACTCAAACTGGACTGGGTCAAACTATTGTTATTTGTCCTAAAACATGAAGACAAAATAATATTAAGTAAAAATAGTTGTAAGTTTTGTGTCAGTATTCGAATCATTTTACTTAAAATCTTTTATCGTTTTATACCATGGGTATTTAACTACTTACCTACCTAAGGCGAGGTTTCTATAACAGTGCGATTTTTCCATATAATATATAGAGACCAATTTTCCTGCCTTCTCTCATCCGGTTTATGAGATTCACGATGATAAAAGTGCACACACGATCTAAGATTTGCATATAAAGCATTATTTTTAATCAATTATCTTCAAAATGTCTCACTAAAAAGTAATAAAAAAAAATTGTATATTAAATTTAGTAATTTTTTAGTATGAACCCCTGAATTTTATACCTAATAAATGCTGCTTGACCCTGAGCCCTAATTATATTCCATTTTTGCTGACGACGTCACACAAAGTGATTAAGTCTCGAACTTACAAAACTTTGAATTTGATTACACCCTCATACAGTTGAACTATTGAGTGTGACATCAATGGATTTTATTAGCTTCTATTTCCCCAGTTTACAGAGAAATGTGTTATTGCAGCCACTCGCCACCTGTTTACGCAATGGGGTGGCGAACATTTAGGGTAATTTACGTAATTAAGTTTGGGGCAACGATTCATGTTTTTCTAAATTGTGTACGTGTGACGATTATTTTTTATACTTATTAGGGTAAATTTGTGGGACACTAAAATATGTATATTGATTGCGCATCCTCCCTACTAATATTTATAATTAATCTGAAAGTATGGCCATCGTTTTTTCACGCAAAACAAAGACAAGGTTATGAATATGATATTTTTTTGCGGATATATGTCGCAATGTTGAGATCCATATATCACTTTTTATCCAGAAGATCTAAATAGCAGAATAAACGAGAAACCGTTTTAACTCTACAGGAACTGCAATTAGAAACCATTCGTCACCCTCCGTATTCGCCAGACCTTGCTCCAACGGACTACCATTTTTTTCGTGATTTGGACAATTTTCTGCGTGATTAAAAGTTTTCTACTCAGGAGGCAGTGCAAAATGCTTTCACACAGTTTGTCGAATCTAGATCACCAGAGTTCTATCGCAAAGGCATAAATGAGCTTCCTATTAGATGGCAACAATGTAAAGATAATAATGGTAATTATTTTGATTAAATAAATATGTTAAAATAAAAAAACTAATTTTTGTTTTTAAGTACAAATCGGCAATTTTATACTTTAACCCCTATTACTTATAAGCTCTTTGCATTAAATTATTTTGTCTATTCATCCCAAGATATACCAACCTAATCTATTATGTTATACGAATGACCGCGTTTTTGGTTCCACGATTCATGAACGAACCTCTCAAAGTTCCAAAAAGTAAATATTAAAAATGTCAACCACAAATTAAAAGACTATTCTTTAATTGAGTTGGATGGTTGACTCATTTGTATCAACCATCTAAGTCAGTTAAAAAATATTCTTTTCAAGTCAAATGCTTACTTGACCCCTCTGGTTTTGTAATGCAACCGGTTACATCCCTCACATGGAATCCCTGAAGCGGTGATAGCCTAGTGGTTAGGACGTCAGCCTCCTAATCAGAGGTCGGTGGTTTGAATCTGGGCACGCACCTCTAACTTTTCGGAGTTATGTGCGTTTTTAAAAAATTAAAGTATCACTTGCTTCAACGGTGAAGGAAAACATCGTGAGGAAACCTGCACGCCTGAGAGTTCTCCATAATGTTCTCAAAGTCGTGTGAAGTCTGCCAATCCGCACAATGGGTTGATCATGATGATGATGATGATGACATCCCTCACTCACTTGACTGACAGACTGGCATCGATGGAAAATCTCTGTGGTTGTTTCGGTGTATTTAAAAGTCTTAATCAAACCTCTTCATTAGTCTGGACCCAAACTGAGATTTATCCACAAATAGACTCCAATAAGAAAACGCTAAATCCTGGTAGGTACATAAATCCTAGCCCATCACGATCACGATAGCACGGGCTTCATTTAGCGAGCGATGGAGAGAGCTACGCCCGGATCTCGGCTTCGGATTCCCGGCTCGAGTCTGGTCTGGTGGGAGGCTGCGGCCGTGGCTAGTCACCACCCTACTGACAAAGGCTTGTCGCCACGCAATTTAGCGTTCCTGCACGATGTCGTGTAGAAACCAATTAGGAGTATGAGTTTACCATAGCCCTAACAGGTTAGCCCACTACCATTTTAGACTGCATCATCACTTATTATGAGATTGCCGTCAAGGACTAACTTGTAGTGGATAAAAATCATCAACCTATTACTGGCACATTACACGCTGGTACGCGGTCTCCACTCCAGAGCACGTCTGCCCCAACGGCCCTCAGTATAACTTGAAACAAATCGTGGAGTTATTTCACGCCTCTCATTTGCTATAACCCACGAACTAACTTACCTCCACTTCAATTGAAGTCAAAAATTGCCTTAAAGATAAAAAAAAACTCACACTAGGTATTTGACTCATTTGACAAATCCCCTCGAGGCAGGACCACGAGCCATCTTATTTTCTATCGCTCTCGCACAAGTAGTCTGTCCTAATACGCTGGCTCTCTTCCTCTCATAGCCTCCATTTTTTCCGAGACACGTTTATTTTTCATTTCTTAAGGGGCGAAGAAAATAATTTTCTGTGAGCTTTGAACCCGCAGCGAGGAGAAATGGGTATTTGGAAAATGTAATTGGATTCTCGACTAATCTCGACGCCTCTCGTTTCTTATGAGGGGAGAGTGCGTGTTATAATAGAAATACCTACCTATTTAGGTGCTTCGTTGTTTTATGCAGTTATACCTTCAGTAGGTGAATGGTGTAGAATTTAAATTATGGTCATCAGGTTAAGGTAGTCGATCAGGAAGGCGGAACTTTGCAGTAGGCAGGCGGTAGTAAATAATAAAAACAAAAATATACAAAAAAGCATGTGGGTCTTTATATTCTTTTTCTATCAAAAATTTTATTATTACGAACGCTACGCATTTCGTTACGTAACTTTAAACACCTCTTCATATTAGGACTGACAATGTTTATGTCACAAATTATGGCCTAGATTCAAATGTACCTGATTTGAGATAGCATGATTACCTGAACATACCTGAAATTACCACAAAATATGTAGTTCATGTCGCGATAGGGTCTGTACTTATGCAATTAGTTAATTTCGCTGATTTTATTTTTTAGCGTTAAATTCAAATTCAAATTAAATTCAAAATAATCTTTATTCAAATAATCCTTAAAAAGGCACTTTTGACGCGTCAATAATTTACATAGTAGTTATTTCATGGTGATAACTATATTCGTAAACTTAAAACTAAAGCTATGAGAGTTCCAAACGCACCAAGGTCTAAGAAGAAGCTCACAACAAACTTAGCCGGGGTTTTTCTTTTTTCGTTATCACCATCTCACATAATGAATAATAAACTATAGTACCTATGGAGATAGAGCTTGATAGAGAGAATAAAGCTTGGGTGTGAATACCCAAGCTTTATTATCGTTTATATAATGTGATTTTTCTACAAGCTTTCGTTTTATAAAAACTTTGAACTTATTGATAGACATCTCCAAGATATCAATAGGTAATTTATTATAAAATAAAATACAATTTCCTTAGAATGAGTTACTAATTTTGTGCAGCCTACTAAACGGTACTACAAGTTTACTTTTACTTCTGATGTTCAGTGCGTTACAGTCCATTTTTTTCTTGAATTTATCAATATTTTTATGAACATACATTAAATTTTCATATATATATTGGCTATGCACTGTCATTATTTTATAATCTTTAAATTTATCTCTTAATGACAGCCCTCTTCTGCAAAACGAATGTAGTGTCAATATCAGCAGCATTACCCCATAATAACCCCGTTAAATTCTAGATTAATCGTGTAAGCTGTGGTAAATACCGTAAAGTCTCAATCTGCCGTTATCTTATTTACTCTTTTGATTTATTGATATAACCATAGACTTGTACCAGTATAATGATATTATTACAAAAATTAAACGATTTCCATGTGGTTCACCTATATGCTATACAGGGTTACCCGTAGAGGGTCTAGAGCGGAAGAATTTAAAGAAAAGTATGTTTCTTTAGATTTAAAAAAGTTATGGAGGACAGCATTCATTGTAAAAATGGCTTCATGATAAAAAAAAAATCAAATCTCCACAGCACTATCTACCCATTCGTTTATACAGCTCTACGCGTGTATATCTACCTATTAAGATAACAAGGTCCTAGTGATAGCGACGAGTAAAAACTTATTTACACTCTGAAATAAACGAGGACATATTATCTTTCAACATCATCTAATCACATTTGCGGTGTGGCGTTATGGTGGGTTACAGAAATTCGATAACTTTTCCGAAGGTTGCGAACGAAATGGCTCAATACAATATTCGCAATGAGTCAAACTTATTCCTCGTATTAGATTTATTCCTCGGCTGGCTGGAAAAGTAACTAAGTTTTGGTACATCATATTGGGCGAAAATATTATAAATAATGCCAGGCTGGGCAGCCAAAATCAAATCGGCCACTGCATCCAGTCTGTTTTTCAAATATACGAGTCAAATATCGAGCGGATTTTGACTTGATCTGTCCGACATCGTGTGGGCAATTTATATTTGACTGCGTTTAGCTTCTTACGCTGAATTTAACTAATATCGTAATAGCACAACTTTTAAGATAATAACCACTAAGAGAAAGGTAGGACAGTTCCGTGACGTCTCTTTTTTTTTTTCGTTGATGACCCTGTCGAAGCACGCCAAAACTGTTTACGCTTGCTAGCCGCTAGCTGGCGCGCTTGCGTTTCATTTAGTTTACGTACTCATTTCCGGCTGCGACATATTTATTTATTTATTTATTTTTATCCAACTAGAACGGCAAAATACCACTTACACTAACTAGACAACATAAAACAAATTATTAAAAACAAACTAATATTACTAAACAAACAAAGATTAATCATTGCTCTCGGCGTACTTAAGCAACTCCGAAAACTGAACCGTCCACCCGTCATTGAATGGGTCCCATTGAAAATTCATATCCAAAAGGTCGTTGAAAGACGCCAGAGAACGCGGTATGGGTGCCATGGCTCGGGCAACAGTGCGATGAAGTGGGACCACGAAAACTTTATTTTTTCGTGGACGCAGATTATTATTTTTGGGGACACGTATACAACATAGTTGGTCATGGAGATCAGGAGCATCGACATCTCCCCGCAAAATTCGGCACATTATTTTAAGTTGGTCGCAAGTCCGCCTGACCTCCAAGGAGTTGAGTCCTAAGCAACCTAAAAGAAATTTGGTTGGATATAGGAAAGGGTAATAACCATAACAACGTTTGTAAAGGTATCTTAGGAAGGCCTTTTGCACTTTCTCTAGTATATGTCCATACTTTTTCTCGTACGGACGCCAGACGCAGGCGCTAGTTTCCAGTTTGCTCCGAACTAAGGCGTAATATAGCAATCGTATTATAATAGGACTGTGGAACTCCCGAGAATTGCGCAGTACAAAACCTAATCTACGAAAAGATTCGGCTGCTACTGTATTAATATGATCTCGGAAGGTTAACTTGTTATCAAAAACTACGCCTAGGTCTTTCACAATCTGTACCCTGGGAATAGGAATACCGTTCATTTTATAAACATATATCAAAGGATAACGAACTCGACCAAACGTCATAACTGAACATTTGTCACAATTGAAGTCCATTTTATTGGCTTTACTCCAATTACATACAGCTGTTAGATCACATTGCAACTTGAGGCAATCTTCAATAGAAGTGATTTCGAGCATAAGTTTAAGGTCATCAGCATATAGAAGACATTTTGCATATTTTATACATTCCGGGAGATCGTTTATCATGATAAGGAAAAGCAGGGGGCCTAAGATAGAGCCCTGACTTACACCGGAACGCGTATGATACGGCTTTGACTCATATATGCCAAACCGAACAAACTGCTGACGGTCACAAAGATAGTCAGCAATTACGTGAAGAAGCTGAGGAGATAAACCAATGGCACTCAGTTTGCATAGGAGAATATCGTTATTTACCCTATCAAAAGCTTTACGGTAGTCAAAATAAAGGGCGTCTACTTGATTGCCTCTGTCTAGGCAAGACGATATGTAATCCACAGCTGTCAATAAGTTGGAGTTGACAGACTTTTTAGCCCTGAAACCATGCTGCTCGTTACAGAGCAAATTACTGACTTGCCGACTAATTTCTCTATACATGATTCTTTCGAATATCTTGGCCGGTACCGAGAGAATGGCTATGGGCCTAAATTCCTGCACGGATTTCGTACCGGTTTTTTTAGGTATTGGGGTAACTCGCGTTAGCTTCCATTGAGAAGGATATTGACCTGTCTCTAAAATCAAATTATACAAATGACATAAAGGGAGACTAAAATATTTTCCATATGTTTTCAAAACAAATGCTGGTAAATTATCCGGCCCAGGTGAGCAATTTATTTTGAGTTTGTCAATGCCATATTTTATGTCACTTACTGTAAACTTTGGAATGTGGCAGACAGTCTTATTTAGTTTACCGTCATTTAGACATGCCTCGTCTACACTCAACTTTGGCACATCTGATAGGAACACATTTGCAAAAAAATTTGCAAACGTTTCAGCTGCGTCAATTCCTGTATACGTACAACCATTAAATGTAATGTTAGGCTCAAATCCCCCTTTAGAACGTAAGCTACTGATGTAGTCCCAGAAACATAAAGGATTGGTTTTAATGTTACTTTCAGCACGCCTAATATAATCGCCATAAGCTTCTGGGATGCAAACCTTCAACTTAGACCTAATTTCTGAGAACCTAGAGTAAGTCTCAACGCATTTAGTTTTAATCCATCTAGTATGTAATTTTGATTTCAATTCTGTGTCGCGTATAATATCGCTTGTAAACCAAACCGGATAGCGTTTAATATTACTTTTTTTCCTACTCTTTTTAGAGATACACAAGTCAAAAATATTATAAATGATGATATATATGATATTATATCATATATATTTTTGATTTATTTATCTCGGGTTCCATCGCATAGTCAATACATATATCTCTTGCACGTGTTGGCGGGCTCTAAAGGATTTACAACACAGGTATTATCGATAGCAACCGGAAGAGAAGGTTGTATATCTTCTCTGGGTTACTATTAATTGGGTTCTCTCTGGAGAATGGATGACGGTAATTTTCATATTCGCTTCTACACTCTCGGGAACGTCTTCTCAGATAAGAGCAAACCCTTAAAATTGTTGAGCCTCCGAAGCATTAGAACAAGACAGACAAGTTCCGAATAATCATATTATCAGGATATTACGTGGGGAGATAGGTAGGTGCAAAAATAAAAAAAGTCATACAATTTTCAATGTAAATATTTATTTCAAATACTATAAGTGCTTATGGTAACCAATGATACAATGTTACGACTCATAAAACCTTCAATTTCACATAACATCGTTAATCGTAGAGCTAGACTTAGCTGTAATATCACCATTCATACCAGTGTTGCCAGTATGCGAGCCTAGCCAATACAAAACAAAGTCTCTCTCAAGTCCCTTAAACCATCGCTAATGCCCTATTCAAATTAACAGCGAACTGAACGGGAAAAGTCAATGCAGATATTTCAAATGGTAATAAAACAGAACCCAAAGACAAAAATTGCTTGAAATGCAAATGACTTCTAAACTTTGCCTAGATGTAAAAACTTTGCTTTTCTAACAGTATGAATTAATTTCATGAATTTTGTACCTCAGTAGAATGGCTTACCAAAACCAGAATCATTATATTCAATTCATTTTTAGCGGATTAATGTCACAAGTATCATACAGGTACGGAAAATCTCCTCCATTTTTGATATAGGTTCTAAAAAGTAAAAAATATTCCGCATAGTGACGTTGTCGCGATTAAACTAAGATAGAATTCTAAGGCAACTATATTTATCTTTTCAAGCCTAATGGCTGGATAGATTTAAATAAAATTTGGCAGAGATCGCCTCCTGTAGATATATGTCATTGTAAACTTTTATCCCGGAATATGAGAGATCTCCCACGGGATTTTTTAACACTAATCCGCGAAGCTGCGGGCATCAGCTAGTGTAATAAAAAACGCTTTAAAGCTCCTTTATTTTTACCCATTTTTATCCTATCCTGCGATTTTACAACAAACCTATATAGACAAAGGGCATATGCTCTAGAAATCACGGTCGACTCGCTGTTAATTTGTTCGTTCGGCTCATAAGGCAAACCTTACAAAACTATAATATCATCTATGTTACATTCGATAAGTAAAATTTTGTTAATAGAATCATTATTACTCACAAAACTCTTGATGATAAATTTTGATGTGACTAACAATAAGTATTTTATTTTTTTTAAATATATTCATTTAACGTTTTCTTTTTTTTTATTATTATTATTAAATATCTATACACAGAGGCACACAATCCTTACAGCTATATTTTGGCTAGGTGTCAGACGATCGCGTTTTTTATTGTATCATCAAAAATGTAGATTATAGTGACAGACTAAGTCAGTGAAACACGGTTCCTACTTTTCTTCCTGAAGTACATGATCAAGTATGAAATGAAATTATTTGAAATATATATATAATGACGCGATAATCTGAACTTAGTTTATAAAGTGTTACCAGTTATCAGTAATACTTCATACATTATGTACAGTGTCACAAAAACATACACATGTCAAAAATGTTTTGCATACTTTTATTTTATTTTAAAACGTATCTACGTATTATTTACAATAAAGTTAACAGTTACATTTTGTATCAATAAATTACATTTAATGAAGGACTTTCGCGAATCTTTTTGTGTGTGTGTGTGTGTGAATAATTTTGTAAGTATAACATCTTTGCGTATTAATACTATGTCAGATGTCAAAGGTACCTAATTCACTAATCTAATACTATAGGCGGCCCTCCGACCTCGCATACTGTGACCAGAGTCGGTTTACTTACAGATTATTATTTATTGACGTATTAATATTTCCACTTTGTTGAAGAAAACTTTTTATATTAATTATTAATACAACCTACGGGGATAGTTCGTGAAAGAGGCAAGACAATAGTGCATATTATGATGTAAGCAAATCTCTAATCCAAACAAAATGTTTCAGAGATTTTTTTAACGCAAGAATTAGTACCTTAAGAGTGATTAGCGTTACAAGATAGCAACTATTTTCGCTTTTGAGAGACGATACTCTGAATTTCAGAGTAAAAAAGATCTAATTCACATTGTTTTAAAGCTTAATTTTGCTCACACTCACGCATCCACTGTACCAAATGCACGCTTGCAAATTAAGAAATAGTAGAACAGATTACACCTACTTTAACAAGAGAAATATTAGATCCATTATCTATTGAATACGAATTCAGTTGCGACTTGCATAGCTCATACTATGTAAGAGGTATGGAGAGATCAGTTATAAATGAATCTTAAACTCAACAGTAGCCTTTGCTTGTCAGTTTTTTTTTTTTAATTGTATGTACTCACGTACCCATACCAACAAGAAAATTAATTTACTAATGGAGTTTCAAGACAAAATGTAAAAGTCTATAATTAAAAAAAAGAACATTCTGTGGGTGTTTCTGAAAGGTTGACTTTTTCGCTAAATATTGTATGAAGTAGCCTCAAAAGGTTTTGAAATAAATCCACATATTATTTTGGTTACTATTAACAAAGATTCGATTTAAATCTTTGATTTATTATACAGCTATTTAATAATTAACAATTGGCTTAAACCTAAGAAGCGACTAGAACTAAAAAATACAAGCAATTTGATATTGTCATGAAACTAAAATAAAAGCATTTTATCGGTAAGGAAGTAATAAATATTGTTATATTTACAGGATTTATTAAGTCAATGTTTAAAAATGTTACTTGAAGACATCAAATAGAGACATCGGCCCTACACTCCCGTATCCACATTCATAATATCTTTTACATTTAACATACAATCAATACAGCTGTTTTACAGTTTTTGTTATATTGTATTATATAAATTTTTGTTTCATAAAGGTATGTTGCAATGGGATCTATAAAAAATCAAATGATTATTTTATTTACAAACTGTTTACAAAAAAAGGCCAATGAAAAGAGATAATAATAATTAAAGTCAACAAACTTTGGCGTTATTTGCGGTAGATAAAAGATAGTATATAGCAGTAAGAGGAAAAAGATCAAAATCTTTATCAGTCACATATTATCAGTAAATTTTTTTTTTTTGGAACGTTGTTCCTAACGGCAGGCTTGGGGATAGGGATTTTGCTGTGCGACAAAACTGAAAAAAATGTGATAGTAAAACCGTAAGAAAAAGTCCGTGGAATAAAACCGTTAAATAAGACGTGCGCAGGCGCGAGTCGTATACATAATATACAGTATATAAAAATAAACCACATGGAGGACTTAACTCTAAATTTATCTTTTGCTATAACGTCAAACTTTGTTCACATTAATTTCTGTTGGTCTTTGTATAATATAAAATACTTTTGAAAAAACGTAAAACGATAATACCTCAATGGGAAACTTAAATAATAACATTCAAATATATATTACAGCAATGCAACAGCATGCAATAAAATTATAACTTTTAACTTTCAATAAGACATAATATTATATATTTTTGTTGTGCAATAAAATGTGTGCTTCATCATATCAGGAAGTCATAAGTATTGGCACTAGGGTGAGGAAATTATATGATAAAGATAATAAAAAAAAAAAATTGAAAGGTCCAAGACATAAAAACGGCTGTGGTGTACATAAGACGTGCGCAAACTTCTCAAAACTAACTTCAGACAGACCAAGCATGAACTAAAGTCAAAATTGTTGAGTAAAAATATCTTTACCTGCTTGGAGCAGTTTATGGTAGGGCCAAAACATATAGATTCGCGTCACCGTCATAGTACACATAATGCGCCAATTTCAAGCGACCTGTGTACATGTATATTCATATATACACATATACATTACAGTTAATGTTTCTGTTCAGTCAAGATCTAAAGAAATTGAAAATACCTTTATCGTTTCTAAATCATTATATTGTGTAACATATCTAAAAGTTTATGCATTTTGATTGTCCCGATAATGCACTTTAATTAAGGGACTGAATAAAATTGGTAGTATAAAATGTCTGCAGCACACTTGCCGTAGATATTTTTTCTGTGTTCGATAATTCACAAATACCAAGCATACAAAATGTGCCGACATCATTCAACATTTGGTCAAGTATAAAATGTGGATAAATGTGTGTGTAGTAATTTATTGCATCAATACAAAAGTACTGACTAATGTTAAGGGAAACTTAGTTGTTTAACTAAGGCAAAACTAAGTGAGAATATAGATAATAATGCAATAATGTTGAAGGAATACAATAAAACCTCATACTAATCTTAAGGAAACTATATTGTTGTAAAAAATCACCAGACTTACTTAGTTTATTATAATGTCTTTTAATTTATTTCCGCGTAGTTGGTCATATAGCTGCTATGCAAAAAGATCTACTTTACTTGTCTTATTTTCCTCTTATAAATTGATTGCTATGCACATATTTGAGAATTTAATGCAATAGTTTGAAATCAATACTAATATTTAGTAAGAGATAAGTTAATGCAATAGTTTAAAATCAATACTAATATTTAGTAAGAGATAAGTTAATGCAATAGTTTAAAATCAATACTAATATTTAGTACGAGATAAGTTAATGCAATAGTTTGAAATTAATACAAATATTTAGTACAAGGAAATATTGCCTTGGTTGACGCAGAAGTGAATTCCCTGATGCGTATAAATAGTCAGTGCTTTTATGAGCAAGCTTGCTCAATGTCTTTTCCTTCCGCTCAATATTCCGATATTGTAGCTCCAGGGCGACGTGCGTGTCGCGAGTATAATGCATATAGTTCCCTTAAGGTTAAAAAAAAATCTATTGATGGTAGCAGTACAGTTACAATACTATATCACTATTTACAAGACAGAATGGTGAGCTTTTGGACCTGTCTAACAATATTAATATTACAAATGTATCACTTACTAGGAATAAGTCTTTGTTTATAGTACACTACATTGCATTTCACACTATATTCACTTTGATAGCATGTTATTCCGATATGATATGTTGTGCGAAATGTCTGATCACAATACATATTTGGTAAGTATAGTAAAATAATAATATTACATCATTTATTTTTATTTTTTGGCAAATATGGTCAGTGTAATAAAAAATATTGCATGGCTAAACCACCTGAGTGAATAAAGTAAATAAAGAGCTTATTACACACAAACCGGAGGTTGTCATTGGGGTTCAAATAAAAAGAACTAAAGTATGCCTGACAAGAAAATGCCAGCATCCGATAAAAGCCCCAACATACCTCTGTCTTGACATCTGTGTGTATGAAACTATGCGATTTACGAGACAGAAATATAACTGTGTACTATCTCATAGAATACAAATTCACAAAGTTATAATACAAGCCATTCACTTGACTTTGAACACTCAATAAGTATGCCTGTAACACATTATAATAGTGCAGAAAGGCATTTATTATTAACTTAAAATACTAAGGAGGGCCCTCCTTCGATATGACACTAAAATTGTAACCATGTGTCTTACTTTTACCTAAGTTAACAGTTCTTATATGAGGAAATGTCAATTTTGACATAATGACCATAGTCCATTTTACATTAAAACTATCTTTTCATTACTTATTTGAAAATATGTAAAAATTATTATAAGTTTGCTAACATAGATAAAAAATCTCCTTTTTTTATTTATATATATATATTTTTTTTAACATGGTATGTACAATTTTCATTTCATAGCGAAAAAGGGCCCAGCTAATAAGCTGAACCTAGAGCTTCAAATTTATCTTACAATAAAGATCACTGCAGTATGTTTAAACTAAAATTGTCTTTACATACAAGAACATAAGGATCACTTTGCTATGCCACGAACATCACTATACTATATCACTGTTCACTTATTCTCTTCTGTGTTTACTTCCTCTTGTGTTTCTTGGATCTCTTGTATTTCTTGGATCTCTTGTGTGTCTTGTGTGTTTTGTGTATCTTGTGTCTCTTTGGGTGCCCCATCGGGCTGAGGTTCGGATCAGGTGTTCCGTAGCTCTACCAACTTGACATCCTTTACATGGAGATTATGTTTGGACTTCGCTGCGAATTTGATGACCGCTTGGGTTGATACAAGAGGCACATGCCTGAGATCTAATCTGTAAGTAAATAAATTTACAGTAAGTTTAGATTTGATTTGATGGTGATAACTACATTCGTAAACTTAAAACTAAAGCTATGAGATTCCCAAACACACCCTGGTCTAAGAAGAAGCCCACAACAAATTTAGCCAGGTAAATTTTCTTTTTGATATCACCATCTCACATGCCACTTAAAATTATTGAATAAAAAATATAAGATTGCCTGAATTCAAATTACTTTTATATATATATTTTTTTAAATAGAACCTTGGAAAGTCTGTTCATAAAGTAGTGTAGTATTTTAACAATTTGTGCAAAGCCGATAATTTTATATTTACAGACATTCTGTTTGAAGATGGCTACCAGTGTTCCATACTATAGATCACGTGATCTGACGCCATATAATAAATATGTATTTACATTAATTGAATTGGCTTCTAGTACGGATTAGTGAGCAATACTACATACCTGAATGTGGTGATAACCCAGTGGCTAGGGCGTCAGCCTCCTAATCAGAGGTCGGCGGTTCGAATCCGGGCACGCACCTCTAACTTTTCGGAGTAATGTGCGTTTTTAAAAATTAAAATATCATTTGCTTCAACGGTGAAGGAAAACATCGTTAGGAAACCTGCACGCCTGAGAGTGCTCCATAATGTTCTCAATGGCGTGTGAAGTCTGCCAATCCGCACATGGCCAGCGTGGTGGACTATGGCCAAACCCTTCCCATATTGAGAGGAGACCCGTGCTCTGTAGTGAACCGATAATGGGTTGATCATGATGACTACATACCTGACGAGATTTGGACACCTGGTTAAGTGGTCCAACGCAGCCTCTGTAAGTAGCCTACAGCCGGCTAGAGATAGCCTCTGTAACCCGTGGTGAGCCAATTGGGCCGCACCCGCATCTGTAAGCCGTGCGCATGACGATGCGTCCAACTCGCATAACTTTGGTAGTGCCTAGAACATAATAATAATAAAAATTACACCAAAAAGTTTTAGCACATTATTCTAATTTATCAAATATTTGAGGTATAACCTAACTACGAATTATTACTTATTTTTATGCAATATGTGTCTAAGTATAAATTACATCTGATTTTTGCGAGAATTGACAAGTACATTTTCTCTATTTTAATCCCGATATTTTGTATATTGTAAGTGGCAAGACTTTCTTTTTAGAATAGTTATTTTGTTAATTTTAGAGTTTTTTAGAGTAACATAGTTCGAACTTCGAACCATTGTTACACTTCTTTACAACTCTAGTATGTGAAACAGTTTTACGCCGTTTTCGAATATTCAAAGATTTTAACAAAAATTGTGAAAGTAGAAGAACTGATGTTAAAAATGGGAGGTAGATATGATAACATTAAGGCATTACTCTACTTTTCTATCCGTCCATGGGCTGATACTATTATCACAACATTGTATATAAACGGCAAAAGATCGAGAGGCCGCTCACCAACCAGATGGGCAGACCAGCTGAGGGAACTCTACTAAGTGCAAATTTCACACAATGGCGAAGACTAATCTCCGATAGAAGCCGGTGGAAACAAATAATCCGCACGAGGTTGCAAGTACACCAGGACCACGATCTTCAGTAATGAAGGAACGACTGGAGAGAGAGAGAGAGAGAGAGAAGCGAAGTACTATTACTTCACTTAAAATACAATGTTCCCATAGAAAATAGTAAAACAATCTAAACACACCTGTACAATATACAGCATAGCGACATCAGTGACATCCGTCCCCGGCAGCCGTAGAACAGCCAATGCAGCCAACCGCGACGGTTCCATCCCTGACCTGGCTCCTCCACCAGGTCTGGAGTTCTCCGGAGGTGCCAAGATGCCACGGAGTTTCGCATCGTCAAGGCACCTCGCAAATGAGAGATCCAGCGCTGTGAGTGGTGGACATGAACTAGAACGAAGGGCCAGGGCTGCCTCTGCTGGTGATCCCGCCAAGGATAGAGATCGAAGCGCTGGTAGACGCGCGAGTAGCCTGCAAAGAGGTAAAAAAATTTGATTATTTATTGATAAGTAGCTTTGGTGGCCTGTCCCAGAGGTTTTAAATAAGCAGGTTATTAAAAATACCTTTAATTGCATGTAAACGAATGGGAACTTATTATATGTGTACAATAAATTTTAAATCAAATCATTTATATATCATTTATATAAATCGCCCCCTTTGCAATGAGACAGTCAGTATTTTTCACGTGTCGCGTTGCAAACTAGAGTGAAAGACATCTAAGTATATGAAGTGTCTCTACTCATGTTTAAAGCAAAAACGTATTAAGTGGGGTTTTAACAGAATTACGGTTTCGCTCCATCGCATAGTTACTACATTTCCGGGATTAATAAGTAAGTAGTTATGGCGCGTACGAACTGATTAGGGTGGATTCATCGGTTGATTTTTTTTTATCCAACACAAGTTAGCCCTTGACGGCAAGCTCACCTGATGGTAAGTGATTATGCAGTCGAAGATGGGAGCGGGCTAACCTGTTAGAGGCAACGTCGTGCCGGAACGCTAACTTGATTGGCGACACGTCTTTATCGGTAGGGTGGTAACTAGCCACGGCCGAAGCCTCCCACCAGACCAGACTCCAGCCGGGAATCGAACCCAGGACCTCCAATTTTATAATGCGACAGCGCACGCACTGCGCCACGGAGGTTGTTAAAATCCTTCTTTGGTGCTGCAAATTCATGGGCGACGTAATCACTTAGCATCAGGAGACTTAGTATGCTCGTTTTCCTGTGATATGTACACATATGTTTAAAATGGACGTTAGTTCCTCACCACGCAAGCTGCCTTCTCGCCAAGTGGCACCACTCTAGACCAAGGCTGAGCGGCTGTCGTCGAGCGATTCCGGCCAATTGAGCAGCGGACACTCGCACTTGAACGAACGACATACTGCGCCATATCGATGGATCCATCTGTGAATATGATAACAGAAATATCACAATCTGATCTTAAGCCTAAATAAAAAAGTCAAAGCTCGTTAAAAGCCAAAACATTTTCTGTACCATTTCATATGTAACTACTGACTGATCTAGACTGGACTGATCATTTTGATTGAAGACACAGACCGTTAAGCGATGAATCACGGTATTTACTACTATCATACACTGTAGTATTCAAGTCAAAAGCGTAGTCTATACTCTAACTCTCTCTTGTATAAGTGAGAATGAAATTAATGAAAACTTATAGCCAACAAGCGAGATTCAACGATATGCATTCATGGTCGATAAATAAATATATTTATCTACCATGAATGCACAATCAAGAAACAATACACCGGATCTCGTCCGATCACCGAAGTTAAGCAACATCGGGCGCGGTCAGTACTTAGATAGGTGACCGCCTGGGAACACCGCCTGATGTTAACTTTTTTTAAATTTTTATTTTGTTTCAAACATTTCCGATGGTTTTTTTTATTGTTTTATATAATTTTCAAAGAAAATAAGCGGGTAATTTCAGTTACATAATTTGTAACCTAAATAATAATGTTTACCGATTGCAATGCCATCTCACTATAAACATAATAAAAAAAAAATCCCTAAATTTTTTTTTCTACGTGTGTAGCGTCCTTACTGTAGTGTAATGGAGGCAACCTCGCAAAAACCTGTGCATAGGACATTGTCTTACGGAGTATTCAGCCCAGGCCTTGCAGACGAGAGCGCAAGTGGCCAGTTCGTGGGGCGTGAGCTTAGCGAAAACACACAACATCGCGTCGCGGTCCAGCCACGGCGAACCACTCGACGACGACAGCGATAGCGGAGCCGGTCGCACTGGATATAGCGGCTTCTTGAGCACCTGGAATGAAGTCCTCTTTGTTCTATTCTAGAAAGACGTGAACACCGAATGACGTCATATAAGCCGATCGCAGCAACGGTCGAGTCGTAAGCAACGCTTTCAGTACTGAAAATTAGTGCTGATGAACGCATGTCTTATGGAAGATTTACAACTTGCGGCACGGTTGTAGCATGCGATCAGCCTTTAAATAATTAACGAAACAGGTTAGAAGAAGTATGGGAAGCTGTGATTGAAGAGCATTCAATCAATCGATCAATCAAAAACTATCCAAATAATTCTTCAAAAGGCACATTTGATGGTTCAAGTCTCTCATACAAACTCACATTGTAGTGTTTAATAGTGATAAATACATATTTCGTGCTAAACTCGCCTTAATCTAAGAAGAGGTCCAAAAAACAACTGGGTATGTATTCTTTTTGTTTTGTATCAACATCTTACATTGGAATGTGTTTTTTTTATACACTACAAGTTAGCCCTTGACTGCTATCTCACCTGGTGGTAAGTGATGAGGCTTATTAGGATGGTAGTGGGCTAACCTGTTAGGAATATGGTAAACCCAAGCTCCTAATTGGTTTCTGCACGACATGGTGCCGGAACGCTAAATCGCTTGACACGTTTTTGTCGGTAGGGTGGTAACTAGCCACGGCCGAAGCCTCCCACTAGACAGCTAACTGTGATAGCCTAGTGAAGCTGTGATAGAAATATATGCAGGTATAATATAATATCTATTTTCACTTATTAGAGAATGAAAATAGTCATTAACGTTAATTATGATTTAGGTCCTGCATGTAACATAGTCACTGCAAAACTTTACAGTGTCGATGCGCATTTTATCATGATAAAACTAAAGTTGCTGAGAGAGACTTTAAGTTGCAGCATCAGCTGAAGGTTACCACTTACCATGTCTTGGAAGAAACAGTATACCAATTTTTCAATGTACAAATATATATCCAGCGTTCCAAAAATTACATATTAAAAATGTTAAACAGAAATTAAAAGAATATTTTTTGGCTGAGTTGGACGGTTGACTCATTTTATGTCGACCGTCTAACTCAGTTAGGAAATGTTCTTTTCATGCCTAATTTGCTTACTCAGTTCCTCTAGCTTTAAGCTGTTAAGTTACAGATTAGCACCAAGGACAAACCTCTTTGGTTTTTTCGGTGCCGTTATTGTATAATTTATTATATTCCTTTATATTAATAATAAATAAATAAATAAATATAAGAACTCTTTTTGCGCTATTCGGGTTGAAAAAGAAAGTACCTTAGCAGTGTGATGTGTAAGCTGCAAGGCGAGATGTGCTCTAAGCGCTTGTTTTTTAGGCGCCTCGTCTTCATCACTCGCCCGTCGTTTCTTGTTGGCGGGCTCCCAGTCGCCTTTGTTCTCCTCTCCTACCGTGGCACTTGTCGTCTCTTCTTCACGTTTGATTTCTGTAAGTAGTAAGTATGCTTAGTATCGAAGGTTGGCTTAGAATAACGGATGAATTCGACAGTTTTATAGGTATGGTTAGCGGTGATAGCCTAGTGGTTAGGGCGTCAGCCTTCTAATCAGAGGTCGGCGGTTCGAATACGCACCTCTAACTTTTCGGAGTTATGTGCGTTTTTAAAAAATTTAAATATCACTTGCTTCAACGGTGAAGGAAAACATCGTGAGGAAACCTGCACGCCTGAGAGTTCTCTGTAATGTTCTCAAAGGCTTGTGAAGTCTGGCAATCCGCACATAGCCAGCCTGGTGGCCTATGGCCAAACCCTTCTCATATTGAGAGGAGACCCGTGCTCTGTAGTAAGCCGGTAATGGGTTGATCGATAATAGGTATGGTTTCATCTGTCTAAAGGCTTGTTCGAATGCTCTTAAATGTGAAATAAACCAAACCAAAAAATTGCATGTTTTGGTTTGTGACATTCAGGTTAAAACAAAATGAATAATAGCTGTTGTATTCGTAAAATAGGTTAGCTTTAACCAGTACAGAGTGGAGTGTGTTAACTAAATCATTGAGAAATATTGTATTAAATCTTACCATCTTCAGTTTTTATAAGGGTAGCATCAGATTTGCTCTCATTATCTGATCCAGCTTCAGTCTTTATTGTTGTTGAGGGTGGTGGTGCTGGTATCTTATTCTGTAAGATAACATAGAAGCCAGATTAATTGTGGTGAAAGCCTCGCTTTACTGCACCTATTTTCTAACAAGTTAGCTTTTACTGAAATTTCACTGCATGTAATGTGTGATAATGCAGAAATAATATGGTTTTTGACAACCTCCGTGGCGCAGCGCGTGCGCTGTTGCAATTTAAAGTCGGGTCCTGGGTTCGATTACCGGCTCGAGTCTGGGCTGGGGGCTTCAGTCGTGGCTAGTTACCACCCTACTGACAGACGTGTCGCCAAGCGATTAAGCGTTCCGGCACGTTGTCGTGTAGAAACCAATTAGGGGTATGGGTTTACTATACCCCTAACAGGTTAGCCCACTTCCATCTTAGACTGCTTCATCACTTACCATCAGGTGTGATGTCGTCAAGGGCTAACTTGTGATGTATAAAAAAAATGGTAACAGACTAAATTTGTTGTGGGCAGTTATATTGAATCCATATTGAAATACATAATACATTATTCGGTTCCTTCCCCAAAAGACGTAAAGCAGTCAAGACATCTGGACAGAAAATTTCACTTGACTTGCGGACAATAGGATTGCCGCGAAAAATTCTAGAAGCTACCCCTTGTATCGGACCATTCCATTAAATTTTACTACTTACAACTTACTTTAAGGCTGGACCTATTCAGTTGCAACCTGAGTGAACTCACAAGAGATAATATCCCAACAAACAAAAACGTCATATAAGACAAGGCTTGTACGACTTTAAGTTGTATTGCAGTCTTACAATAGTAAAGAGATGACTACTAGGTCCTATAGACGTCTTCCATTTAACTTCTTAGTCGTGCGACTATATGTCATAATAAACTGGTCATAGCAACGTCAGCAAGACTAAACTACACGACGTTATATTACAGTTTTAACTATAACGTTAGTACGATAATGCAATAGTCATACTAACGTTGCAGTCCAATAAACGGTTTCAACTAACCAAATTAGGTGATAGAAAAACCGGTATGTGACATTTATATACTGAAGCAGTTGTATACACGTTTTGAAAATGACGTTTGTAAAACAATCCCCCATTTTGTCTTACAACAGTTAATTTGAGACACTTGAATGACTTGGTTGTTGATTTTGACTTAAATATGATCTCTATATTACAAGATGTCGATTAAAGGTCATGTCCTGACTTTAACCAGCCTTGTTGTCGCATTTGAGACAAGTTTTTACTTTTAAGCGACTTGACCGCCATACTAACGAATAGTTACACTTTTCCCTAACAGCAATGGCGTACTGGTATGGTCTTGAAATAACCTTAATATGACTTACTGTCTTTACAACGTCACATAGAGATAAGTGTACGACAAAAGCAATATGTCTACATTTTTAGAAACAAACACTATTGTTATTAATAATAATATAATGTTTCAAACACAAAACTATGAAGGGGCATGAAAATATGAATAGTATTTACATAAGTATATTGTCATAAAACTTAAATTCCCAGTCGAACTAAACGGAATTAGAAACAGTTACAGTTAGCAAGATATGAAAATTAAATAACACTCGCCTTTTATTTCTTTGTAATTATTTATTTTGCACCTTCAAAGCCACGAACACGCAAGACACTATCCAGAAATATAAATCAGTCATATAGGTGTTGTTTTTACGACTTTTAAATGACTTCAACGAAGTCATCTTATGACTATTGTATGACGATAATACAACAACGTACGTCGTATAAATGGGGCCCTTTTCGCGTTTAGCAAACGTTATTAAAACGTTAGTGTGACTTAGCTTGGTAATAAGATAACGTTTACTAAACTATTGTACGACGATAATTTGTTAGTTGGGATGTTACCGGAATATTTAAATTTAGATTATTTTTATATGCATTATATACATTTATATTAGGCTACTCTCTAGCAAATTAGGTTTTTATCCTGTCAAGCTAGAATAAGAGGAGATAAATAAATAAATAAATAAATAAATAAATAAATTTTAGGATTTTATCTAGGCGCATGGTAGCATCAAATAAAAATATCTACCTACCTATGTCACTCTTTAGCGTATGAATTAACACAATATCTATGAAAATAATCTCGTAAATTCGTAGCGATGTGAGGGGAGCTCAGATACGCCTTCACATTTTTTTTAATATAACTAAGGACGGACTAATCAGTAACATACGATACGATACGAGTACCTGTGTGCTGTTGTGGTGTTGACTGAGCTGGCTGGCGTCGGAACCAACGCTCATGCGACGCAAGTCAGACGACTTCTGTCGGGCTCTAAAGTGACGAGGCTGGAATAGAAAGTAGGGGTAAGTTTTTTGTTACATTTTTATTCCAAGAACTTTAAATGTTAAAGAACGAGCGTGAAGCAGACGTGGAAGTTCGGCGTCGCATTTAACGGAAACGCGAACATTAGTGGAGCATTAAAGGTGAGATAAGTCGCATATTCGGTGCTCAAGCACCCGAGCATCTACGAAGTTGTCTACCTAAAGTTGCCACAGAACATCTTTGTGGCAATAAATACTATCCTGAATGACTATCGCAAAGAATCGCTGGTCACAAGCGGCAGATGACCGGGAAATTTGGAAATAACTACAGAGCTAATGTTCAATAGTGGATATTCTTTGCTTGAAGTGTTTAGAATTTGGCACAATCCTCCAAAAATGCATCCAGAGTTGATTTTCTGATAGTGTACTCTCCAGACAACCCTCTGGTTATCTAGAGTAGATTGCTTCAAAAGATTTAATTGCTGCAATTTTGCATTCTTTTATGTATGTACTATGTAACTATATTTATTTTGTGCAATAAAGAATCAATTTATCTTTATTACCTTGTAGTCATGGTTGAGACCCATTGTGGTGCAAGTGGGGCACTCCCAAGAGTTCGGAAGGTCTTCATTGATTTGCCCTCCCGGAGGAACGCAAGCGGGGTGCACGATGCTATAGCACACTGAACATTCGCGGAGCGACGATGGGCCGTTACGTCCTGCAAAAATATGTATCACATTATTGAATGCCTATTTTCTAAGCTCTAGAGAACAGAAAAGATGTTTGTGTGTGTAGAACTTTTCATTAATAAAAAACTAAAACTAGTTTGATGACCCATTTTGCATTACCCAGGCGCTAATCGAATCGAAAAGTTTGGGTATAGTGCTAGAGTATGTTAAACTGGTCCTCAAGGTAGTACGCTGAACCGAATACTTCTATACTCGTTCAAAACTTTAGAGTATCCTGAAGTTCTGTATATTTCAGCACTTAGCTGTAATATTCTAGACTACAAGGTTTGCTGATATATATTTATGTATTTGGAACAAATTTGCGGAATGGCTGTCCAGTGTTGGATGAATAGCCTATTGAAAGATTTATCGAAACTGACAATATCCTGGGCTTTCTAGATGCCAAATATAAGATTTTCACCTTCTTTTTGAATAACAGCAATATCCAGCCTCAATAAAATTCAGTGAACCTACTGCGCTAGAGTGGTCAAATCTTAATATCATCCTCCGATTTCACGTTGCCAAGTTTAACATTTTCCTTAAGTAATAAAAAAAAGTTTTTCAACAAAATATTGTGTTCCAATCTTAGTACATCAATGGTTTACCCGAGTTACCCTTAGCCTGCGGCGCGACGGGTGTCTGCATCCAGCCATCCAGGTGGCACACTGCGCAGGATGCTGTCACCGGTAACATAGGCTGAGGATTTGAAAAGGTACCACTTTTACCAAGTTACATCGACAATATTCGAAAAAGGTTTTATTTATTTATTTATTATTTATACAACTTTTTTGCTATATTAAGGAAAGAACATACATGACAATTACAAATCAAGCTGCAACTGGCGACCTTATCACTGATAGTGATCTCTCTAGTGGTTTTATGTTATGTTAATTTAAAAAAAGTTGTAAACATTAATGAAGGCCCAGGCCTTATTTATTACAAGCAATGCAATAGCATTTGTATCATCAACATCATTGTCAACCCATTACCAGCTCAATACAGAGTTCCGATTCCGATTACTACATCGATCGCGTGGAAGTTCACTTCATTATATTATATAGAATCGCAAGAGCGTCATCAATTGAGTAACCGATGGAGCTCTATCGATTCCATACAAATTGAAGTTAAATTAAATTTGCATGGAATCGAAAGCAAGTTAATTAAAATCCCGCACTCTGTAGTCTTCACTCACTTTTAAGGACTTTCAGGCATGCAAGTTTGATTACGTTTTTTGCTATCTGTAAAGCGAGTGATATTTAATTTCTTACATATGTAATATATGCATCATGATAACCCATTACCGACTCACTACAGAGCACGGGTCTCCTCTCAATATGAGAAGGGTTTGGCCATAGTCCACCACGCTGGCCATGTGCGGATTGGCAGACTTCACACGCCTTTGAGAACATTATAGAGAACTCTGAGGCGTGCAGGTTTCCTCACGATGTTTTCCTTCACCGTTGAAGCAAGTGATATTTTAATTGTTTAAAAACGCACATAACTCAGGAAAGTTAGAAGTGCGTGCCCGGATTCGAACCGCCGACCTCTGATTAGAGGCTGACGCCCTTACCACTGGGCTATCACCGCTTAACTTACTTAACTTAACCGCAGTAATATATGCACATAACTTAAAAACTATATTTTTTTTATTTTACTTTGGTCCTCGGCATGCATGAACCTCTATAGGTATAGGACTGAAGTCCCCCGCGAAGGGGTGGCCGAATTCTTAACACCTTCTTATATGCGAGGTTCAGTAATTCCTAATATTGCATACTTATAAACTGACCTGTAAGCATTGTCGCATGATGCAAGTCTGCTTGGCGCGACCGAGTCCACCGAACTTGACCATGTCGTGGCAAAACACGCAGTCGCCGCAATCAGTGCGTTGGCACGCCTCGCATTTCTTGCACCTGTAAATAATTGTACCTTGAAAATATAACGTTTGTTTTTGTATCTCATTAAAGCATTATCATATGATATTACATAAGTCATACCCAAATAAAAATATACTTACGAACATTTACGATTCAATTACTTTAAAGACACGATGCTTCCAAAAGGCTTTATTAACTAACTGGCTACACTGTCTTACCATCACGGATGAGTATGTGATAAAGTAGGATCACTACATTTTTTATCATTCTCACTCTTATCCCACAGTTAGGTAAAGGCGTATTCCGAGCAAAAGAGATAAAAAACTATGACCCTCCCACGCTGCTCCAATGAGGGCGGAACGTTTAGAATGACGTCACACTTTTTTTTAATGAATAGTTCTTTGGCTAGTGTGGATCTCAACGCCAAGCGACGAGCCTCTTAAAGACGCTCCTGCTGTTTTGTTTTTATGGCCCGAGTTAAAGGACGTGAGGAGCCAAACGAACTGACGAAATTGAGAATGAAGATTGCTACACTTTTCGTCAGGCTCCGCTTGCCAAAATTTCTGGGAGCCTCCTAGTAAGAGGTTGATCTAGCTTAAAAAAACCTATGATCCGTCGTACCTGGTACGTCTTCTCCTAGGCGCGTTGTTGGCGTGATCCGGCCGGGGTCGCGCCGGCTGACCGCGATGACCCCCTCGACCGCCGCGTCCGCTGGATTGACGCCGCTCGCCTGTTACCACATCATCTGGTCCTGAAAAATGCAAAAAAAGTAATATTAATACTGTATCCCTATACTGTAACTCGTCATTCTAGTAGTGTATCCTAAGTCCAGCAAGCCAAATTCCCAACGTAACCCTAAATCAAGATCCGAGCCTTACGGAAGACGCCCTTAGGAGGACATCCTCAAGCCCTCATGTTCTTCCCTCAGGTTAGCTTTGCGCTCGCCAAGGCCTCCCCGTAACACTGTAATAACGAATAGGGTGTAATAATTAATCAGCTATTTATTTATCGATTCGAAACAATAAATATATAAAAAATTTATGTGATGTTAAACAAAGGCTACAAGAAAGACGCGAGAACCATAGAAAAAATTAGAGAGTAGCGTGGACGGATGTTGAACCAACACTGATGGATGCTGAAAAGGTTTACAGATAAAGGAAGCACTCAATTGCACTGTATGTAGTGCTTACTTACCATACGGCAGAGATTAGGTGCTAAAATATCATAAGGCAGGTTATATCCATTAGGAGCCCCCATTCCTGAGTGAGAGAGCAACTTGGGAAGAAGATACCAATATTATTAATTTTAAAAAAGATTATTTTTGTTTGTTTAATCGATTTGTGATGGCTCAGGCACATATAATGTTATTATAATATATTGGAATGACCAACCGTTTGCGGGGTAGTCAAAAAAGCGAACAAATGCGGTTATCGTCGCGGGCAGCGTCGACCAATGTTTGTTTTTCGTACATTTCACATTTTATTGCTGGATCTTTGCGATGAAAATATAAACTCAAGAAGCGAGTTGTATGCGTCCATACTGAAAAAAGGGACTTACCTTTTAGAACAGGTATGCCTGTGACAGCCTGGTGCTGTTTGTCGTGGCGATGCTGTTCCACCAACGTACGCACATCACGAACTAGTGCGATGGGATCCGTCAGCAGCTCTGGTACTGATTTCCTAGCGGCAGGCAACTGATGTAGATAAACGACTATAGCCTGTAAACAAAAAATCAAAAGATTTTAGTAGCATATGATGAATAAAAATTCACAAAAAATTATGCTCTCATTCACTCATTTGATACCCCACTGTGGTATATTTGAAAAGCTATCCACCATCTGCCTACAGAGGATTCTGGAGTACTTCTGTCAGATTGTTCGATGGTTAGGTGGCAATCTGGAGAAGATGGTTATCACCGGCAAAGTGGAAGGAAAGAGGCCTCGGGGACGGAGTCCGATGCGTTGGTCGGATCAAATCCGCACCGCACTCGACACGAAGTCCACGATGCTCTACACGTCGCAACCAACAGAGCAACATGGCGCGACAACGTCCTTAAGGGTCCGTTCACACAGACCGGCTCGGAGAGCATCGGCCTGCTTTTTTCTTTTCACACAGACCGGGTCGTATACGCTTGGAATTGGCCGGAGCGGAGCCGCCAACTATTTCACATCGACCGGCTGGAAGAGATCTGAAAGCGGGTGCGGTTGGATGTGCTCGGAGCAATCAGAGCCGATCGGCTGCGCGAGCGAGAAAGAGCACGCAAGCGGAGCCGGTCGGCTCCTTTTATTACTTCACACGAAGCGCGTTCAGGCATTTTTAATGACAAAAAAGGTGCAAATGCAAAAATAAACTTTACTACAATCACTCAAAACACTGTTTCCAACGTGATAAAAATCTGCTCTCCTCTCCGAGCCGGTCTGTGTGAACGGACCCTAAGAAAGTCGTCAGTGGAAGGGGTCACGACCCTCAGTAATAAGGAATAGAACGCAGAGAGAGAGAGAGAGAGAGAGAGTGGTATATTTGAAAATGACTTTTTAGACCCACATCCTCTATATCTAGTAAATAACTGAATCGATTTTAATAAAACGTATCTAAGAACCATCGTCAACGATGTTCAACGAGCAATGCAAAATGGACGAAATCTATTCGGGAGGCTTTCCTTTTCATTCCAAAATTATAAAATTATAATCAAACACGAGAATTCGTTTATTAATGTAATAATACTATTCGGCATTAAACCAACCTTCAAGCCATGCAGTTCGTTCTGTGTGAGATGCACGTGATCTTTTGGAGCGGGCGGCGGCGGCGGCTGTCCTTCAGGCGCAAGATGGGATCGTCCTAACAGCGCGGTCACGTACCGATCCAGGACGTACCAGAGCATCTCGGTGAAGAAAGGATAGCGGAACTTTTGAGGCACCTAAAGGAACAGCAATTTAATATTATACACTTAATTAACGAATAAATTAACTGCAAAGTGTGGTTGAATGAAGATCGATTGTATGGCGTCTGAGTACGGCCCACCTATTTACATCTCGCTTCAAAACTTTAATTCTAAACGTATTCATTTGTCGACTATCTGTACGGTTCAGTAATAGGACATAGACTTTGTTTGAGCTCGTAAGAAACCCGCACACTGGAAGAAGAGTTTTTGCTGCCTTTTCCTTCATAGATCGTACCTTAGTGACATCTTCAACTTGGGCGATTTTCAACTGCTTTTCTATCCCAAACTGATGCAGAAAATTGCCACCGAAGACCAAAGAGTCACTCGGCGTGTACACAGCGTGAATCCATCCGGTGGGAATGAAGAATGTATGGCCGGCTTGCAACTGTAAAATAATAATTTCTCCTCTTTATAACTGGCAGCTAAAATCTAAAATAAACTATAAAAATTTACAAAATTCCACATTAAAAACAGTGTATACTCTACCAGAAGTCGGTAGTTTCTTTTCGTTGAAAAGTTGAAGTTATTGGCATCTTTTCAACATATTTGAGGAAAAAGGGCATCATAATCGCAATGGAATTGGAATGTCCAAAAATTTAAAAAATTTAACTTTTTACTTAATTTCAGGAAAACGGTTACAGACTGAAGGTGCACTAAAATCGCCTTTCAACTGGAACTTTCAGCGCCAAGGTCACCCATGTATATGCTTCAAATGTTGTGTCATTTTATTACTTACATGAACCCTTATGCACGTCTCGACAGTGTCTCCAAAGAATACATCGGATTGTTTTCCGGACAGTACCCATTTCTCGTAGAGTTGTAAATTCTTTTCTGTTGGTGGAATGAGCCAAAATACTTTTGCCCCTGAAATTAAAAAGTTATTGAAATGATTAATTAGCAACGGTGGAAGTGACTTTTTGTGTAAAGATTTATAGGCCAAAGACTAACATAGGGTACTTTTATCTCGGTGAAATAGGAATACAATACATGGCGTAAAGGACGGAGCCACGCTCTTATAAATAATGTTGTATTTAAACTTACCTCTCAGGATGTGATACCAAACTGAAGTACCACCAAAATCAATGTGAAAGTCGGTGTAGCATCCCTTAACTGACATGAGACAATATTTTTGCACCTTCGGATACATCATGTCATCCAGAGCATTTGTTGATTCAGTCTGAAAAAATGAAAATGGGTACTTATAACAAGTAAACTTGACTCTACCAGTTGAAGACATAATTTATACCTCCAAAAGTCGATCGGAGATATAAATTGTATTTCAATTTCTTTGTTTTTTATGATGATCAGAAAAATGACGCGAAAATTTGAACTGGATTATTCTGAACTTAGTAAAAACCTCACTGACACGATCAAACACAGATCCTATAAGACGCACATAGCAAGTTGATTTAGGGACCTCAACGACATTAGAGATACACTGCTTTTTGGGATGTGGGACCAAATAAAGCACGAGACGACAGTTCCAGTACGTACCTGTTGGTCCTTCAAGTGTCGAGGCCAAACGGTGTCCACCCAGTCTATGAGCCGCACGATACGCGGCGCTTGCACGTAGTTCTCTAGGCGCGTGTGTGAGAACTCTAGCGATATGACATTCAACAGTCTCTCCTTGTTCGGATCGTCGTAGTAGCGCTGCCAGTCCTAAACAATGTTTTAACTAAATCAGAATTTGCAACGGGATATACCAGATGGAGCACACCATTTATTCGCGCGTACACTTCGAGTCCTGAGTCACTTTTAACTGTTTATTACTTTGGCTAGTCTACTGATTTTAAACTAAGGGTATAAACTTTACAGCTTTCTCGCATAGCATGGAAAAGGGTAACGTATGCTCTCTTATTATCTTACAAAGCAACCAAGTACTATTTAGCTGCTAAATGTATGAGCGATGCCGAGGCATGTATACGTCAGCCCAGACCATGTTACAAGTAGAAAAAGTGTGAGTTGCAATCGCACCACAGTGCATAGTTGCCATTATTAAGATCAAGGAAAAGCAACACCTAAAAAACACGTTCTTTAAATAAAGAAAGTAGTGTTATAAATTAAATCCTTTTAATATATCTCTATTTTCTTTATTTTGTCTCCGTCAAAGTTTCAAGTGTATTACGGTACATGATTTGCAATTTTTACAACTCGCTTACAGGCAAACAGATAAACTTGTAGCAGAGGGTTAGTAATAATAAGGTCTCGTAAGCATCCTTTCTGCATGGAACCCTAAAACTGTAATTCATAGACCAAGCTTTATTTCAGCTAAATAAAATGAAACTTTTGGCTTTTATTCGGGCACGATCAGCTATTTTGGTCCGACAGAATAACAGTAATAAAAACAATCACAATTACGTTTTTAGTGGGTTGGTATGTCATAGTTACGAAAATATTTTGATGTTTCCTTTCAAATAAATAGAATTAAAGTGCGAAGAGTTTGCGTCTTAGAAATAACTGCGTCTTAAAAAACTACGTACGTATTATATGTATAATAACTAAACCAACAAGACTTTTTTAAATTATTGTTTTTCTCACACGTGCATCTAGTCTTTTTCTATTTCGTAAATAAGTTTATCATTTGCAGAGTGCTAAAGAACTATGTAAATTGAAGTCACAGACTTTTAGGTAATGGAAGTTTACGAAAAAACAACATCTTTAGTTTAAATGTTCTACATCTAAAATAATAAGTTTATTATTTCAGAAACTTATAAAGTTACTGTTGTTTTTCTTTTTAAATCGTATCCAATCTCAAAGATAACTTTACACATAAAAACAACTGTTGCCATGTCACCTTCATAGTCATCTCGATGTTTTTCTGCGTATTTACATCCATGACATCGAGAAGCCGCCTAGATCCTACGCACATGCGCACGTCGTTCACCGTGAAGTTGCTAGTCGGCACCCTGCGAACAAAGGAAACAACCGTCAGTTACCCAACAACACCCTTGCGGGGACGTCCGCGTCGAACACGACCTCAACTATTTATAACACGATACCTTTAATGCCCAAGGTCATCTGTAAACGATAGATTTAGATCAATTCCAGTTTAAATTACACCTAAAACTTTTGATTAGACATATTCATTTTTAATACATAGATAGATAGGTCTATTTTAGAATATATCATTTCAAAGACGAACCGTCGAACGATTTAGTATCCCAGCATGATATTGCGTTGAACCCAATTAGGAACCCGCTACAATCTTTCACAGATTGTGGTCATATAAAAACGCACTTTCGCTGCGTGTATAGAAATTTTTATATTATAATAAGGACGCCAGGTTTATGCTGGTAAATGAAATATGTATATATATGAATATTTTTATGCTATATAGGTATTAATGAATTAGTTAAGTACAGCATTTCTAATAATAGGTACACTAGAACATAAGCAGGGATTAAAAAATCTATCTCCAAAGAGGCCAAATTTAATCAATGATTTCTTCTGTTTCATATGACCCTGGTACGGAGTCCAACTCGCACTAAGCGGTACTTTCAAACCCAGAAAAGTGAAATAAGAAATGTTGGCCAACCGATAACAAGAAAACTATCAAGCGTGGTCTATATTCAAACTTTAATACAAGCAGTATCATTGCTTGTAAGCTAGTGTGGAGACCACTGGACCACAAATAGATTGTATTTAACCTTTTTGAAAATAAAGTTTATTTTTTATTAATTTATATTTTACAGGCAAACAGGTCGTTATTAACGCAAACGTATTTTGTAATGTATTTTGTTTGCAAAATATAACTTAATTTCAAAATGAGCTACGCCTTCCTACGAATAGTCCCTAGAAAGAACCTGCCTAATTGTAGTCAAGAATTGCTTTTTTGGGTTTTATTATTATAATATAAGCTATTGTTATTGGCTAGATATAACATTTTATAATTATGAGAGTAAGTGATTTAGTTTATCATCCCCCCAAACCAAAATTTATGCGTAAAAACGCAGAAATTTTGGTATTTTT
Source organism: Lasiommata megera (assembly GCA_928268935.1). NCBI lineage: Eukaryota > Metazoa > Arthropoda > Insecta > Lepidoptera > Nymphalidae > Lasiommata > Lasiommata megera. The sequence continues at coordinate 10,131,255 of OV743319.1, read as the reverse complement.
ATTGCGTAGTAGGGATGTACAAGACAAAAACATCAGCAAGCTTAAGGCCGAATACGTAACGATGTGCAAGTATTACTTTAAATTGTGTAGGTGGCTGAAAAAAACAATTCAAACTGTCACACTTCAAATATACTTGTAGGATGACTACGGGCGGATGCTCTCTGATTGCCGTCATACTTATAAAAACCCTATATCCCTGTATACTTGGAAAAAAAATCTTAAAGGCAAGTAATTAGAAAACCGCATGGAAGCTTTGGCTAGGAAAATCTCAAAGTAAGGGCCTTCAAATAATACAGACTATTGATCGCAAAGCACTGAAAACGAGATAAATAAAATATTATTCACCTAATAAAGTGTTACATAATGATAGTGTTATGTTTGGAATTATCCTCCATTTCCAGGTTTCGCCATTCGGTTACAGTATCGTATTGTTCTAACATTTTCCGATTTCAGTATTCAGTTGCCCTCTTGCCGCCGGAGGGAGCACACGCGTGGTATAATTTTACCGCTTTCTATCTCCATGCCCGTAATCGTACGACGCAATATTGAAGGTTAGGTACTTGTCACAATTATGCATTGAATAATTCGTAGACATGTATCTACAGTTTATATTATAACGAAATCAGCTTTAGATCAGATACAATTTTGTTTTCAATTTTAATCCACTATTCGCATTTACATGCTTTTAGATAGGTATGAATATACAGAGCAAGGAATGAGTTTTTAACGATACAACCATATTGTATTCAATTATTTGTCCTTGAATTAATTTCAGCTTGTTTACTTCCAATGGATAACACAAATCGAAGCGACTGAGATACTGAAAGCGGTAGAAAATAAGGATATATAGTTAAATTTACGTAATGATTCAATTACGTAATTGTATTAGGGCACAATCAGTAACCTTTTAATGTATATAATATCTACATTGGTATGATATGACGTCAACTATCAACTTTCTCCGGTGAACCCTTTTAACGCTTTTGCTTTAGTCTGTCCCGTGCCCTGTACGGTGACGACAGATGTGTGATCTAATTATTTTTTTCAATCAGTAAATCAATTATAAGCTTTATTAAAATAATCCTTTATAATGCACTTTTGTAATTACAGAGTAGGGAGTTGATGGTGATAACTTCGTTCGTAAACTTAAAACTAAAGCTATGAGGATACCAAATGTGCCCTGGTCTAAGAAAGAGCCCCTAAAAACTTAGCCGAGTAACTTCTTTTTTTGTTATTACATGTCACTTAAATTTATTTAAGAACCATCTTATTAGAACAATATTTCATTTCCAAGCTTGTTTATCATTTAAATAATCCTATCACCTACTACTATAATAGGACTTTTACACAAGCTTACGGTTTATATAAAATTTGAAGTTATTCAAATCAAATCAGTTTTATTCATTTAAACCTATTGCAGGCATCTATGAATCGTTCATATATTTAACATTTTCCATTATTTTTATTCGTGAAGTGATTGGTGATAACTACACTCACCTACATAAAACTAAAGTTAAGAGTTCGATTATTATTGCGATACATCCCAGCATTTGGTAATTTGTTATAAAATTGTATACAATTTAATGATGTAGTTCGTACTGTCCTACTTATTCAATAAGTATTTGTAATTATTGAATTACTTATTCAATAATTATAAATACTTATTTATACACACACAGAACACAGCCTATCCTTCGGCATATACTAATGATCGGGGGTTGACGCACGTTCTATGACTTAAGCCGATCTATAAAGCGCGCTTAGTCTATTATCCGACTTAATGACACAGTTGATACGAGGAGTATTTTCTGACATAACTCTTATTCTGTATAAACACTAATTTTAGCCGATCCAAAAGTCAAACTACGTTTCAGCCTGAATCGTAAATAATGACGTAACCGAGAGTTAAGGAAAACAATAATAACGTAATAAAATGGTCAAAAGATGAATGTCACACGTGCGACATACAGAGTTATTGGGAGTTGCTAATAATTGTTTTTGCCATTGATAATAACTATACACCAGTTGCCATCCGCTCTATTCATCAACCGGTCTTTGAACACATTACGTTTACACCTGCAAGTTTAGATATGCAATTATTGCGTTCACATTTTTTGCTCGGCTTCTTTATTCTAACTATTCCCGCTGGACGCACGAAAAGGTCAAAATACCATAAAGGTGTACAATCTATATATATAAAAATCAATTGCTGTTGATTGGTCTCGCTAAAACTCGAGAACGGCTGAAGGAATTTGTCTTATCTTGGTCTTGAAATGTTCGTGGAGGTCTAGGGAAGGTTTAAAAGGTGAGAAAAATTCGAATAATTGCCGGGAAATCCCTAAAAACAGCCCTTTTCTTTTAATGTGGAGTCAATATGAACTTTATTGCTATTCAATAAAGTTCATATTAAACTATAATCACTCACTGTTGTCTAAGAAATATAGGTGTGTTCCTAACTTCAAAGAGTCAATTTGCAATTTATATTTAGGCAATATTTTATCCCGGTATTTCCACGGAAACGAAAACTACGCGGGTGAAACCGCGGGTCTCAGCTAGTGGTTATATAAAACTTTACACAGGTAATATATGATGCAAAAATTCGGTATCGCAAAGTCAGAGCTGCGTGCATTGAATATCCTATAAGTAACCCCACAGCTAGAGGGTAGGTAAGCAGGCAGGTAATAACAAATGGCAAATCTTTTACGACAGTGCTAACAAATTTCGACCCACTCGACAATTCAATCAGTCCACGTGATCCTTTTTAACACTTGGAAAACTTTGAATTAAACGAGGGTACAAAGAGTTGACGGAATGATTTTTTTTTCAGTATTTTTTCTGCTTTGGGATAAACGTGACTGCATTTTTAAATTTATTGTATCTATATACGTTTACGTTGACTTTTTCTCATGGCAATAACCGTACACAGATGAGCTGCATACAGGTAGGAAATCGACTGGCTGGAATTGAATCGATTTGTGTCGATACAATTTACTTCAGAAGCGAGTGCATTTCGCATCTGTTTCGCAAGTTCTTTTGTATGTAAATATATAGCACTGGCATTTCATTTATTTTATATGACATGTTATTATTTTTTTTTGTCTGGATCTTTTAACGGACTTAGTGATATTACATACAAGGTGTTTAAAAAATACTTTCAAAATGAATTCACCCTGCCCATACTAGGGTAGAATAGTACCTCTACTATAGACTTATAGCCCGCGAACAGTGCTCTTTTCTCTCTGCATGGGAGAGGCCAGTGTTCAGCAATGGGATAATAACAGTTTGACGATGCCGATGGTGATATGATACAGTAAATTTTGGACTTTAGAGGCTATTGTGGCAGTAATTTTCATATAATCAGCCTATTATTTATATTTCATTTAATTCGAAAATTATAGTTCTGTTTTTGGTATTTTACTAGCCGCGTTTTTATAGATTCTAAGAACATATATATAATCAACGTACATGAGTATCTAATGTATTTATTAATTATCATACAAAATCAATCAATCAATCAATCAGCCTATCGACGCCCACCGCTGGACATAGGCCTTTCCGAGAGCGCGCCACCATACACGGTCCCCCGCCTTCCTCATCCACCCGCCACCAGCGATCCTTTTCAGGTCGTCGGTCCAGCGAGCAGGACGTCCTACGCTGCGCTTGCCGGTAAAGCTTACGGAATGGATAACGATATTTAAACGTCAGAAATTAACATACGAACGATGAAGTCAAATAAAAGCTTAAGCAAAAAGAAAATAAACCAGCGCCCGCAGGTTCTATAGCAGCTGCTATGTTGGCGAAACAGTTTTAGCGTGTTTTCGTTCTTCCGGTTTTAGTTTGTGAGTTGGCAGCGCCGCCGAGGTGCGCAGTGCGCGGCGCGCGGTAACCTAAAGCCTCACGGCTCACAACTCACATGCAGAGTGCCTGCTGGCCAGTGATGACGTGTTGTCAGTCGGCAAACAGACTTCAATGCGATAAGACTCGATCACAACAACTTTACGAGTCAGTGGCTTAGCGTGGGCGACTTTCATGCCCCCGCCCATTCTATCACAATTTACCTCGACGGGTATATTCCCTATCAATTATTATTATTAGGTATACAAAAATAAAACCTGCCTGCCCCACGTATTGCTCTGCGTCCTGTCATAATTAATAATTATACAGAGGTTATACCGACAACCTACAACGTTCCGGGACGAATATTTGGCCGTCCATTTTTATTATTTTTATCACACTGCACTAGCGACGGTAAAGATTATAGAGTACTTATGATATTTTATTTTTGGAGTTTTTGTTCTCGTTTAGGACTTTTCTTATATCTTTTTATATTATTATTATACAACAACATCATTACTATCATAATTCATAATTTAAGTAACGTATGTCAGCTAATTTAATATTATAGTATCTAATATGTTAACATATGTTATTACTGTATAGTATAGTATGTTTTTAATAAATAACTAGCTGTTGCCCACATTTTCGCTCGCGCAGTATATCTACCTGACGTTCCCTTGAACCAAGATAATTAATTTCCTATTGGCGTTATGTAATGGGCCGTTATGATATAAACGTATCTCTGTTGTATTTCATAATTAATATAGATATAAATGTATGGCATATTATAATGGAATTCAATAGTAAAACATCACAGTAGCGTTAAGGCTAGGGAAAGAACAATAAGATATCAAAATTCATCATGTGTTATAATCCTTTTGCTACACCTTTAACATTTTTATTATAACGATTTTTATAATATTTTTCGTTCTATAATATTTCGTTTCTGTTAAATTTATTTTAATTCGTTTTGTAATATTTTTCGTATTGAATTCAATAGTAAAACATCACAGTAGCTTTAATGTTAGGGAAAGAAGAATAAGATATCAAAATTCATCATGTGTAATAATCTTTTTACTATACTTTTAACATTTTTATTATAAAGATTTTTTATAATATTTTTTCGTACATTAATGGTCCCTTACTCAAATCCCTCTCTTTTACCAAACACGTTGTATGCATATACCTGCATATTTGTTTATTTAACGCAAGTTACACCAAAATAACAGCTAGTTATTCATACAAAAGCTCTAGCTGTTGAAATGTAAAAAATATTATCCAGCAACTCTCTAAAGGAACACGCTATCGCCGAACACAATTTTGTCAATATCGATCTGGATATTAGGCCGTGCATAGGTAACGAATTTTATTTATAAGGGTTCATTTCCGTACGAAGCGTCAATGCCTGTATGGTTTATGTGTCAAAGGTCAGCGCTCAGGTTGTGCTGAAACATAATTTATAGATAAGGATATTGTTGTTGTAAGTTCAAATGACATTTTCACAAAGCTGCCAGTCTCTAACGAATGGCCGCCCGCCCGCCCTGCGTTGCGGCGTACACCGCTCCCCCATCGCCACTGCACAGCGCATGAAAAACAAATCATATAGCGAGCCAGCCACAAGTCACTTTGCGCAGCGGGTTTGATTGTACACTCGTCAACTTGATTCCGATACCGACGCGACAAGCTATCCTCTTACTTATTTATATAGCTAGCTGACCCAACAAACGTTGTTTTGCCATATAAATTATTTCTAGGGAATTTCTAGTCTAGAAAAAAATAACTGTCATGTATGTTCTGTCCTATATATAGCAAAAAAGTTGTATAAATAAATAAAATAAATAAATAACTAACTTATTGTAAGTGTGTAAGGATGTGATATATGAGTGAAAAGTAAGCATGGAGCGCTGTGAACGATGAGGGTATATAAAAATAACAAAATACTGCTTTACCATAAGCTCAGGGAAATTTCAATCGAATTATAGTGAAAAACATTCACCAAAATGATCAGTAATTGAGTGTGATGAAAAATTACTATATTACTAAAATGACTATTAAATAATAGGGGTAGGCGATAGAAGGGTGAAAATTTAGGGTTCTTTGTATTTTCAATGCCACAATATATAAATATATTTTTCTAAAAATTTTAAATAATTGTTAGGGTTAGATAACCCTTATCACATAGGGGGTTGAAAGATAGATAGTAGCAGAGTCTCAGACTTACTGAATATGTACAAAAAAAATTCATAAGAATCGGTCGAGCCGTTTCGGAGGAGTATGGGAACGAACATTGTGACACGAGAATTTTATACATTAGATTTATTACGCGTAATGTATACCGGGTAAATATTTGTATACTAATTTCGCTCTTTCTGACATCGGTTATTCCACATGAGTGAAGAAGAGAAACCGATCATTGTTTGTCACTGTACAGTGTACACCCAGAATGGGGGTTAATGTATTTACGAATCACGTGGCTCAGAATATACCTTCTTGCGTTGTATAAGTCCGCGTCAGGTTTCGCTCTGGCATTGAGGCCGAGATCTATGAAGCGCTGACTTAAGAAACGGTTAAGCGAGACAAAATTATGCGTCCGATATAAATGTCTCACTTTTTCACAGACTTTGGCAATGACAAAGTTTACTCTATAGATCAACCAGCGAGTACGATACCAACGCGACATAAATTGCAATTTACGAATAACCCAGCTCCGAATGTATTGCAAACCCTGAACTATTACGAATAATTGAATAAAATTTTAGTCTCCGTGATTTTGAAATTACTGCCTCAGGTGATTCAACCAAAAGAAACTTTTTTTTTTGTCTTTCTTTGCTCAGTCGTTATTTTGTCGAGAATTAATTATAAGGGATAGTGAAATTATTGGGAGTAGCAGGTAAAGTCAAACAATAATGCAAAAAATTTAGTATTCTCAAATCTACTTTCTTTAACCCCGATTAAATTAAAATTAAATTATTCACGTACATTTTTTACACTACAAGTTAGCCCTTGACGAAAATCTCCCCTGAAGTAAGTGATGATGCAATCTAAAATGGTAGCGGGCTAACTTGTTAAGGGTATGGTAGAACCATACTTTTAATGGTTTCGACGCAACATCGTGCCGGAACGCTAAATCGCTTGGCGACACGTCTTTGTTGGTAGGGTTGTAATTAGCCACAGCCGAAGCCTATTTGAAATCGCAATCCCTTCCATATACATATTACCGTTCAACGTCAAAATATCTACAAACCTACTCTAAATTATTTATCAACATTTCTGGATATTTCGAAAACAATGTTCCTTCGTAGACCGAGATTTATAAATCGAGCTTAAGTATCTGTTAAAACGAGACAACGTTCTGTGTACGACGTAAGTTTGTCTCGTTTTAACAATTACTTTGGCTGAACAAAGCCGAAGTGAGGATCTCACCCTTTTTTTTGTCGTGGTGGAAAAGCTTTATGGCTACCTCCGTCCCTTGGGCAGGACGAGGTTATGTGGGACTCCCACCCCCGTAGGGGGGTATACCCGTTCTAAAAACCACCACGGCATATCCCTCTTTGTCTCCGGGGGACCCGCTGTATACTTCCCGAACGACAAAGGATCTCACCCTTAGACTATAACAGTTAACGCCAACTTGAGCTTGAAGTCAAGAACAGCTAATCTCTCTCTCCAGTCGTTCCTTCATTACTGAAGATCGTGGTCCTGGTGTCCTAGCAACCTCGTGCGGATTAATTGTTTCCACCGGCTTCTATCGGAGGCTAGTCTCGCAATTCTGTGAAATTTGCACTTAAGAGTCCCTCAGCTGGTCTGTTCGGATGGTTAGCGAGCGCCCTCGCGATCTTTTGCCGTCTGTATTGCTTGTCACAGTAAGTTTTTCGAGACTATCACTCCCCGTCGCATGATGTGTCCAAAATAGGAGAGCACGCGTTGGTAAAATTTTACAAACAGCTTATATTTAGTAGAAAAAAACTACCCTGTACGGGTACGAAGTCACGGTCACCAGCTCGACTAATATATATATACATATATATATATATATTACAATATGTAATACAATATTAATGTTGTGGGACATCCTGGCACAGGTAAAATATTTACTTCAAAAAGGATGTCTTAACAACGGATGAATGTTGTGTTAAACTTTATGAATAAATCATTTTTTCATTTTCATTTCATGTATGTAGGTATAAATGTATAATCTAACACAGAGCGACCTGATTTGTAAGCCTATACGCAGGTACAAATACACAAGTGAATTGACCGCTCAATCGTACACAAGGGATTTGCCATGCTCAATCGCTGTAGATAAGATCGCGCTTATCAGTTTTTTGTTATCACACACTGCTGTGACAACCGCAAGGCACAAAGGCCGCATGCAACGTCACCTAATGTAACGTCCCCTCTTAGTAATCCTTCAATCAAGTAAATAACCATATTTAACTAAATTCGCTGATAAACCTACCATAGAAATAGCCAAATCGATATGTAGGCCTCATTCGATTAAATTATTAAATAAACATAATAATAAGATATCAAGCAGAAATTAGTTATTTTTACTAGATCATCTGCGGTTTTAGACGCCTCCATCCCGCCGCAGGCGGTTCTTATGGCAGTCTGCGAATAACTGTCCTGTAATTCAGGTTCAACTAATTTTTATTACATTTTCATTGTAGACGTAGCATACGTATCGGTAAATTTAATATATATTTAGACATAAAAGTTAGAAGAATTTATGTCAGTTATGTATTAACGAAATCTACTAGTAGAGATGTTTTTAATTATTAGACTGAAGGTTTATTGAATAATTTAGTTAAGAGTTTGACGTTGCCATAATGACCCGTGTAGTAATCCAATATGGCGAATGTTCTAAACAAATCGCAGTCTTACAACAATAATGACCAAATTCAAAATTGAAGTAGGTACCTAGGTACCTAGTAGTAATAGTGACCAAATTCAAAATGAAAGTACCTACCTAGTAGTAGAAGTATTCTGGTTTTTAGTTAATATATTCCAATAAAACATTCTCTAAAACGTTATGGTGAAAAATGTATATTTATATATAAAAAAGGGGCAATATACCTTGGTAAGTTACGTTCAGAGTGCGACGTGTTCGAACATGTCGAGAGTTCAAATCAATCAGCTGGTCATTTTAATTCTAAGGGTGTGAAATAAAAAATCATTTTAGCTCAACCACAGCACAGCCGATTTGAAATGTTTACGATTGTCTTTTTTGCATAAAGTTCTTGAAATAAGTGAAAGTGCCAACGAAATATACCTATCCAAGTCAAAGCTATTCAGCTGTGAAATGCGTGATTCCTTACCTTTCTTCTAAGTTTTTGTTTATTTAAATTATACTTTTTTAAGATAGTAGGTATATTATTAGAATACTATATGAAAAAGATATTTGTTTGATTAAAACAAAATACCCACTAAGACTACTAACTCTTATGTGTATTCTCTATGTATTATCTAAATACCTACCTAGTAAGACTACACAAAAAAATCAATATTTAACGTCGAGCAAAGAAATCCCAACTTCTGTGAACCTTTCCTTTCAGAATAACTTCTGAGACGAATTCACTGTTTATACGTAGGTTCCTACTTAAATACAAAAATCATACAAATTATTTTCAAAGAGTAAATAGGTAATAAGTACTTGCAGCTTTTGAGATAAATATCAAGAGTTATTTAATAAACACAATTATAGAATTTTGTTTTTAACCGTGATTTGTAGTTGATTCACAAGGCCCCCTTTTATAGCTTGTAAATACATTCATAATTAATTCAGACTGCTAGCTATCGCCACATCATATTTCTTCCTGCAAAAGTATTGATTTATTTCTTTCGTTGCCGTTAAGTATGCATTTTTCCCTTAATACTTAAAACCAAATAACACGCTCGTGTCTAACCGCATAAGCTCGCAAGTGTACGTGATTGATAATGATTCATTCATAACAATAAAGTTATCTACAGACAAGCCGACTTGTCAATCTTTAAGTAGCCCCAAGAGCTGTAAATAACTCTATTCTACAATCATTTGACTATAGGAGTTCTTTTTGTTGTTGTCTTTCGTTTGCAATTCTGCACTTGGACTGCGATTATGTGCTTTAATGGGATACAATATAGGTACAATTAAGTTTCCTAGAATACTTCATAATTGCAATAAAAGCAAAGACGTTTGGATTACCAAATCTAAGCAAAAAACGGAACTGTCAGAATTATTTGACCAGTAATTTAAGGAATATTTTGGCGTCGACAACGATCCATTATTGCTAGTTACTGGTTGAAACTTGAAACGATGAAATGGTGGCGAAATTCTCGTTAGCACGTCTTAGAGGGTCGGGGCTCCTGCTGTCGACGATAATTCCGTTTCTTACAAACATAATATTATACATTCTCAGTGCATTACCGAAAACTAGTTATAATTACGGCGATATTGCTCTATATAAACTTATTATAGTTCGGACGCTGGAAAAATGCATTCCTGACGTCAGTTCGTAAGGCAAATAAACAATCAATTTTATCGTAAATCCATCGCCATTTCAGTTACATCCTACATTCGATAACGACCGGTCAAGAAAGCATCCTTAAAACACCTTTTATAGCTTTATCCAGTCTCGGATCGTCCGACAAGTGGATCGTTTGTAGGTGGCTTTCAATTTTATGTGGTATAAAGCAATAAGCAATGCACATTTCCTGCTTGACCATGATTAAAAAACATGAAGACTAATCTAGTAACTATCTTTTCGTAAAGATTATTGATAATGCATACTGTATACGGGTTTTATTACACTTTTATAAATTCAAAATTTCTTATTGGATTTTAATAATGGTTTCAAGATGTAATGTATGTTCATCAGATATTAGGGCCGTGAGATACCCTGTTGGTCTGTCTCACTCTTATGTGCTTACATTTATTGCATCATTTGCTCGGTACATTTGTCTATTTTTCTATGCATTTAAAAAAAATAGTTTATTAAACAAAACACACCCAATTGTAGTTTTAAAGCCTTACGAGTTAGAAGCTTCGCTTTGATAAATTATGTGTTAACAACATATGTTGGTTGACTTGATATTTCCATTTTTAGCAGACAAGACCTAATTTCTTTAATATTTTTGCATTGTATGTTAATGTAAAAAAAACGTCAACAGATTAATTTTAAAACATAACATTACAGCAGTATTAAAGTATGTTTCGCTTCTTAATTTTAAATATTAATTAAGTTTTAAGTGTATAATATAAATCAAATACTTTACCAGTATAAATATATGTGCAGATATCACACACGCAATATGGAAATCTAATAAGAGGTCATGAACAATTCAACATATTAATTACTTTAGAAAGTTTAGTTTAAAACTTAAGTGTCGGAGGTTTATAATACGATGCTGATACCTGTAATTTTTGGCTCCGAAATGACTTACTATACACGGACGAACAGCGTGCAAATTCGTGATCATAATGGCTTGCAAACCGTCTCAATGACGACTCTCTTCTACGTTCTTAATATTGCTTGTCGCAGCTGTGCCAACCGCACCAAAACTTCTACAAAACTCCAGTTTTCAGCTGTCATATGTGATACATTCCGTAGGCATAAACTCCTAAGATATAAACCAGATAAAAAAAATCAAGATCTCACCTCCCACTCAGCGGGCGATGCGACCTTTGGTATGATCAAATTAGATCCCTGGAACAAGCAAAGTTAACGAAGAGAGAAAGATGCACTTCATATATATTTTTATTTTATTTTAATATTCATCTCAAGTTTTTTTTTCTCTCTCGAAATATTTCTATTTTATCTTCTAAATCTGTTCTTTTTTTGGATTCTTAAATTAAATATTTGGGTGAGGCCAGTAATAAATAAATTAGATTTTTTTAATGATATGGTAAAAAGTAGTCCATGCAGTACTGCAGGAGAAATAGAACATATTCGTGAGAAATCTGGGCTTGTTGAAAAAGGCACTAAGAGACTAGTGTGCACTTAACATGCCTTCAAAGGAAATTGTATTTTAATTTTCATAAATCACCTATTGATATCTTGGAGATGTCTATCAATAAGTTCAAAGTTACTATTAATACTATTATTAAATTAAGGATTTTATCTAAATGATAAAAAAGCTTGGGTGTGAATTGCGTCCTTAGCTAATTATAATTTATTATTGATTATGGTTATAACAAAAAAAAACCGGCTAAGTTTGTTGAGGGTTTCTTCTTAGATCTGGGCGCGATTCGAACCCTCTTAGCTTTAGTTTTAAGTTGGCAAGTGTATCACCATCACTTAATAGAAATAATGAAAAATGTGATATATATGAACGATTCATAAATGCCTGTAATAGGTTTTTATGAATAAAGTCATTTGATTTGATTTGACATGCTTAAATACATTGTCTACCCAAACGGTCAAAATTAGAGAAGAATAGATAAAGGCAGTAAGTAGATATCTTAGAATCTACTGCCTGATCACCCTTGGCAATAAACCTCATCTCTAACTGGCTCTGCACCAATAGTTGGGCAACCAACATCTAAAGCAATACCGCTAATCGCTTCTGAAGGCCAATTTCCAGCAGTGGATTTAAATCTATGACAACGACAAACATACATAAGAGTCAACTGGGTGCTGTCAACCATAGATACTAATCTATATGCACAAAATTGACCCTTTTTTACCTATGGCCAGTCAAACGCTGAACATAGCTTATTTCTTTAATTTGGCACTAAAATAGCTTGGAATCCGGAGACGGGACATGGAATACTTTTTAACTCAGAACAGCAAACAGTGATATATAAAAAAAATATTGCCATGCATGACTAAGCAGCTAAAACTATCGAGGCGAAATATTTATACCTACATACATAAGCTTACGCCATAATACAGCTTACTTGTTAGTTATACACAGACAAAGAATACTTTTTTCATAGGAGATAAAACTGTATTCACGAAATTTTATGAAAGTAAACCGAAACAAATGCACGCCTACGGACAAAACATGTCGTCAAATCAGTAATACAAAAAACAAAACCTTTATATTATCTTTATTATAATCGCCGAATTTGGCCCATATTCAATAAACCCAAATTGTTTAACAAAAACTGATAACTTATCAGTGCAGTGCTTATCTATCTTATGCAGTGTTTATACGAGAAAGCACTAATGAGATCGGGAGTATCTGTCAGCTGGCCGGGAAAATCGGTAAAGTCCCGGAATATTCCCGTATCCAAGTAATAAATACTAGACTTTAAGAAAACTGCTGATATTCCATTAAACTAAAAAAAACATTATTTTGACGCTTATCCATCCACTATTTCTTATCTTAAATTTATTACATTTTCACGTTACATCCTTTGAGTTCTTTTTTTCTTTTTAACCAGTAAAAAAAAACGTGCACCCAAACATATACCTATTCTTTAAAAGAAAGAAAATGAGAAATTTTAACTTTAATGTAGAATAATTATGTGCAGAACTTATCAATAAAAATTAAAAGAATTAATAGCCCAGAAATTTTAGGAATTAAAAACGTCCCGTTGACATGTGTAAGTCACAAAACGGTATAGGGGGCTTTTTTTTAAATTTCACGTAAAATAACCTCACATTATCGTTAGAACATAGCTGGTGTTGTTTATTACTATATTAAAGGTAAAATCTAAACATACTTTTATACTTTACTTATAATGCATAATACCTTTAAGGAAGTTAAACTATATAATGGAATTTATATGATTGGATATGATTGAATTTGGAAATTTGGTATTTCCTTATACATAGAATTCATTATTTTGTTTAAAAAAAATAGTAATAACAAGATTAAGCTTATATATAAAATTCTCGTGTCACAATGTTTGTTCCCATACTCAATCGAAACGGCTCGACCGATTCATATGAAATTTTTTATGCATATTCCAGTAAGTCTGAGAATCGGCTACTATCTATTTTTCAAACCCCTAAGTGATAAAATAAAATTACCAAAAAATAAATTTATTTTTTGAATCATTTTTTTTTTTCAAAATAAAATACATACAACTCCAAATTTTCACCCTTCTATCGCCAACTCCTATTTTTTAATAGTCATTTTAGTATTTTAATCATTTGTTATCCCGCTCCATAACTGAACAATTATCGTGTTTATTGTGAATGTTTTTCACTCGAATTCCACAAAAATTTCCCTGAGCTTATCGTAAAGCTAAATTTTTTGAACATAAACAATATTTATGTTATTTTTATATTCCCTCATCGTTCACAGCGCTCCATGCCTCTTTTACACACAATAACTTAGTTTTTTTTTTTACAATAGAAATTCCCTAGAAATAATTTATATGGCAAAACAACGTCTGCCATTATTTTATGATATGTATATGTATTTTATTTTATGTATGTTTTTTCATATAAATATAATCCACTCCATCTTCTATATTTGAAATGTTTTTATTTAAGCCACACCTGGTTTAACATTTCAAATTCAGTAACAATTGTTCGAGACAACTGATCAACAGAAGAATAGGGTCAAGTAGAGATATATCGTCCTCAAAAGGTCTCTTGTACTAGATATTCAGATGATCTGAATGAAAAAAAAATATCTCCAAAGAAAATTCATCCCCTTATAAAAAAAAAACATATTTTTTTAAAGCTTTCCTGGTCACTATGGCATAGGATAATTTCATACTTTACCTTTTCATAGAGATTGAAAATGTTTTTATTTTTATAGAGCTCTCGTAGAGTTTTTCGTCTAATTTTACCCGATTAAACGATTTGCTCTGTTACAGGATTTTACTTAATTACATATAATCGTAAATTTCTAAATAAATTCTACGTAAACGTAAACGTAAACAGTATATGTATAACCGTGGTTATTTACAGTATTTATGTATTATAATATGTGGAAATATTAGTATCGGTATGTGTATATATTATGCACCATCTACCTCTATTCTGTATCTGTGTCTGTTATGCCTTAGGCTGCTTGGAACAGAACGCTATGTAGCGATAAGGCTTCAAAAGGGATAATTTTTGCTGTATTGATTTTTGAGTAGTATGCATGGATGTACTACAGGTGTTTTCTTCCATACGTTCCATATGGTTCAAACTGAAAATCCTGCTTTTTAGAAATCGTTTATATTAAAGTAAGTAGCCACTTACCGTAACCCAAGTCCAGTTTTCTCTTTAAACAGCAATGGAGTTGTGAAACCATTCTTCTGGAGTGAAGCAACAGTGAGGTCAGTTCCATGCATTTCAAGAACTGAGCCGGTGTGCTCAAAGCGGGGACTCTCCAGCTTGTCAGCGAGGGAGAACCCCCTGCCGCCTTCTGCTTCATCGTCGCCGAGAGCCCACTCGTCCGAGTAGAGCTTTCGTTGTTTGCGTTCACGCTGAAATTATTATATTTACATTAATTTAAATGCCGCTGAGTCATTATTAATTATAATAATTATAATGAATTTTGGAGTTGTACTGTTGCTCTGTCGAAGAGCGCACGACAATTTGTCGATAAAATGCCAAAGTATTGACAAATGTTAAAAACATCTATTTTGATTTAGTATATTGATAGAAAATGTAACATATACAAGACAAGAGTTTATTTCTATATCTCTTATTCTAACAGACCTTAATGTGCTGCTTTTAAAGGACACATATTTTGTTGGTTCTTTGATACTTGACATTTTTTTACACTACATGTTAGCTCTTGACAGCAATGTCACCTGGTGATGCAGTCTAAGATAATAGCGGCCTAACCTGTTAGGCCTGCCGTACACGGACTGCTTCAAGCAGTTGAGACCGACTGCTTAAAGCCGCGACCGCGCGATGAACTATAGTCATTCATTTGCTGCCGTACACACGACTGCTCGAGCATTCGCGACCGCTTCAAGCCGTCAACTGCATGACGAAATTCCATCGTGCCGTCGACCGCTCACGAGCGGTCGCGAGGCATACACCGACTGCTCGAGCCGTTGACTGCGCTAGAGCAGTCGACAGCTCTTCCCCCCTTCCCTTGTGCCCTCGCGGCGTCTGTCTGTCTCGTCTCATTTGTCGACTGATCTGTGGTAGAAAATCAACTGCTCGAGCGGTTGATAGCGACAGCTCGAGCAGTCAACAACCGACCGCTCCAGCAGTCGACGCCGACCGCTCGGGCGGTTCGTGTACGTCACTCAGTCGTTAACTGCTCGAGCAGTCCGTGTACGGCCGCCCTTAGAGCTATAATAAACACATACTCCTAATTGATTTCTACGCGACATCGTGCCGGAATACTAAATCGTTTGGCGACACGTCTTTATCAGTAGAGTGGGAACTAGCCACGGCCGAATCCTTCCAACGGATAAGACTCGAACCAGAAGCGAACTCAGGACCTCCAAATCAATAATGCGACAGTACACGCACTGCGCCACTGAGGTCGTCAAAATTTTAAAAAGAAAAGTATTATCCCACCGAGCTTTGTAAGCATATCGATTTGTTTTCGACAACCCTAGACAACGATGACTGAATGGCGATTTTTAAGATAAAACCTTTTGTTATGAAAACTATTTAATTAAGCTCTTTTTTCGAATTCTTTGATAAAGTTATACAATCATTAGTTAGGTTTAAGTCTTACTGCTAGAACAGGCCTCCTGTCTCATAAAAGAGAGGGATTACAATATTGACCCAATTCAATGGCAGCGCCATTTCTGGTAACTATAATCATGTTTACATCAATTCAAAATAAAAAATTGGAATATCTCCTTGAATTTGTAATATATAAACAACAGCTTCATACTAAATGCTTAAGAAACATTGCATTTAAAATGGTTTCCACTTCAAAACGATGGTAACAATATTTACCTGTCATTTCAGTTTAGTATCTGAATAACCAAATTAACATATCTGTTGGTTCGGATACGTGATTGCTAGTAATTCCCTTTTACATGACGTACGGAGTAAATTGACATTTATAGACCCAAAAAATTACCAAAATTTGTAATTTTTCAAATAAATATGTACCTACTAACTAACTCACCTATATTGCATAATAGACACATAATTAACAAAGTTTAGGTATGTTTTGAAAGATGGCATTTTTAGGGAACAGTTGTTTCTTAGGAACTGTTATTGCGTGATAAGACATGCGTGTTTATAAATAAACGAATGATCATTCCATGCTTGTTTGCATCTTATTTGGCGTTTATCTTTGGATACTCATATTTTGGAATCCATTGCATCTAGGTTTAGGTACGTATCTACCTACCCACACACACACCTAGATGTTTGTTTTAAATACTCCTACTTCTTGGCAAACCCAAACTAAACTGAAAGTTCCGAAAAAAAAAAACCGTAACAAAAATACACTCACCAACTAACCAACCAATAAAAAAGTTATTCGCTTCTGATTATGCAACTATTATAATAACTTTTCACAGGGTAAAGTAAGTTTTAAAATTTATTAAAACATTTATTTTCAGTAATCTAATACTTTTTAAAATGGGCAGATCGGTAGCAATTTATTTAGAATAATAAAAACAGATTTAATTGCAACTATAATGTAATAATTTATTTACAATTAATTAAAACTATTTTTTTGGAAAAATTTGGTGTAAATAAATATTGCAATAACTTATCTCCGCTGCTTTCAAAAATCAATCAAAGTTGGGTGAATGCTTGTCCTAAACCAAAGATCGGGCATGCGTTATCGTTCTTGCATTTAGGTGCCGCTTCGGCATAATGGTTATATACTTTTTTCAAAGCTTGCACAGATAGGTAGATAATTTCAAATTTACTGTTTTGCACCGTTATCCGTCAGTTGTTCCATCAACGTTTGCAGTGGTCGGATTAAAAATAACCGCCTATGGAGACAATAGTACATGTCAATCGGTTTTGCCTTAGGTTATTGTGACGAAAAACTTATTGATATCAGCTTTACGTCGGGCAACCGAGTAAAAAAATCATTAGAAATATTGCATCTCTTTATTTTCCTTCGAATCTACTGTCAAAACCATGACAATTCATATTTAGTTTTCGGACACTCTGCTAAGGTAAGTGCACATGCTACGGGACCGAAGCCTATGCCACTTTATTACCGTGGTCACCCTATAGTACAAATCCTCAGCTATTAGTGGCACATTGATGGTCACAGACTATACTATGCCCTCCCAAAACACGCTGCTCCAGTTGTGAACTCAACATGCTCTCAAAAGCACTTCTGTTTTCTACTTTAATTTCCTAACTTTGACATGGTAGTGTCTCAGTTCTTGGAATTTTGTTTACCAAAACCATAAAACAGAAGATTTCTTGCCGTCTCAATTGACATGCGTTGTTAGTGTGTGCTTTAACCTAAGAAATATTTAATATTATAAATGTAAATTTCTGTTTGTTTCTTATGTATATAAGGCACTATCAAAGCAACAATCTTGATGAAAATATTTATAAAAAATTATTACATAATATATGTATAGGTTCTCCTGTAGAATACAATACATAAGCTAGAAATGTATTCGAGGACCATTCAATCAGGAATTGTGATTTAGAAAAATGTCCACCTTTATTACTAATACATGCCTTAGCAGCCAATCTGAACTTCATTTAATTCTACCATATATTCCAGTAGCTTCAGATTTCAGATAGCCAGTATATTCAGCTCAATAAACAGACCCTGCAGATTTTTTTCCAAAACGCACCCTACGGCTGTACAGAACAGCTAGAGATTTCATTATAAATTTTGTGATTATGATTAGTATGAATATATTCCATAACATTTGCTTGTACGATCAAGCATTAAGATTGTTGAAACTTAGCAACTGGCTATAGATTCTGTACTTGTATTAACCTGTGGTAAGCTATTCTAAAATCAATGTTTAAAAATGTATCTATAAATAAACTTTTCATAGATAAGCCTTTATTTATATTAATACTTTGTGTGACCTGCCACACCCTTACTGCAAGGGGAATATATATTGTTTGTAGCTAGATAGACTTAATACTCTGTTATTTTTAAAATTATTATGACAACTGGAATCTAGTCACTGAAAACTAACTATAATATAAACAAAAGTATATATTTTCCAATTATGATTATATTTAAATAATTTTTACATGATACTCTTGTACTGTAAATGGCAATTAATACAAATTCATACTATAGGAATAAAAATTAATTTTATATTTTTTCCAACAACATTTAATACTATAGCAGTAGAAGTGTAAAAAATATTAATTGTAGACTTTATTATAAGAGCTATAGTAGCCAGTTGGGCAATATTAGTAAAATCCTTAATCCTCAAACTCAACCTTAGTTCAAAAACCAGAAATTCTACTGATACCACATGTCATATATGTCAGGAATGATAAAAGTTATAAAAGTAGAGTTAGACTTATATAAACTGCTCTGATTCTTAAGTGTCTCAGTTACGTAGGTATAGATTAAGTTGCTTTTTTTAACACGATATTCAAGGTCAACAGAAGTGCTACAAGTAAGGAATACTGTAGCTGCATAACATAAAGGCTAAAGCTGTTTGGTATCGAATCTCATAACAATAAAACTTTCGAGCTACGTGTTGTTTGCCTTTTATTTAACAAAGAGCTCGTCTCATGGGGAATATGTACAATTTAAATTCATTGCAATCAATGTATAACAATGTTTTGGACGTTCGTCTCTTCGACAGAGTGTAATTGTTCGACTGAAGATTATTTGAGTAATAAACTAGATTACGAGCGGCTCGACGTGTGGTCGCCCAACTCGCATGTCGGCTGACGGCTCTCGGCAAACGCGATCGTCAGTTCGCAATTCCGCACCGCGCACGCCCCAGGTTACCTCTCGGCTCTCCGCGGGAGGGTCCTACTAGCAGATACCCACCAACTATGCTCAGACGACGACGTTGCAGCCGTGTGCGATTTGCGTGCCGCTCATTGTTAACGATGCTAAATCACAATGCGATCTTCGAATTTAATATAGATTTTGACACCTTCTCGCATGCGCGAATACATACGGTCGCCGCGTTTAAACTCGCTCACGGCATGATCACAAAAAATAAAGTCCGATGACCCTCACTCATTATCATGATATTCAATAAACCATATAAAAAGACAACTTCTAACACACTCCCATAACTTACATAAATCGATACACGATGCAGCGATGCACCATTTCATGTTTACGTGATCCCAGATAAAGCCACCATGGCGTCACCCGGGTCTAAATATGTAAAATTCTAACAATAAATACTCACCAGTTGTCTTGGAACTTGTTTTTTGATATTCGGCAGTGTTTCCGACATGTTTCTGCGGGTCAGAAACACTGCACCACAAGATTTGCACTATTTTACGTAAATATTTTACACGGAGCACGAGAAAAAGTAACGCAATCCACCATTTGCAACAGTCGACACTGCTGCCAATACTGCGGCAAGATATCACTCCAGCAACATACTGAAGGTTGGTATTATGTCTTGCGCGCTATTGGTTTATTTCAGAAAGCAATGGCGGAATCAAAGCGGGATTTTTAAAAGTCGGATATGAAATATCACAGAAAAAGTATAACTATCCATCACGTCACAACCATTCCCTAAGTAGTAAATTTTTTTCGGTCAAAGTTTAATATCCGAAATAAGTCTAATAAATGAAATTTAAATATTATGTGTGAATGTAAGTTTCCCGGCTAAGTTTGTTGTGGGCTTCTTCTTAGAGTGGGGCGCGTTTGGAACCCTCATAGCTTTAGTTTTAAGTTTATGAATGTAGTTATCACCATCGAATTACTACTATGTAAATTATTGGCGCGTCAAAAGTGCCTTGTAAAGGACTATTTGAATAAACATTATTTGAATTTGAATTTGTAATATGAAAATAGGAAGTAGCGTGCATTCTTGATATCATTCGACAATATGTCGTACGTTCATTTGACAAAGTATATATAATTTTATCGAATACAAGCCACGTCACAAGTTAATAAGTGTACCAGGTATTTCTGACCTGTGCTAGTTTTACCATTTTTCTTTGTAATTGCATTCTATCAAGCATATATTTATTATTTATATTCTATAAGCAATAATTGTTACAATAATTGTTTTTTTATTTATTTTATAAACCACATGTCGGCCCTTGACACCATCTCACTTGATAGTAAGTGATGATACGGTCTAAGATGGTAGCGGGCTAACCTGTTAGGGGTACAGTAAATACTTTTTCTACACGACATCGTGCCGGAATGCTAAATCGCTTGGCGACACGTCTTTGTCTGGTATATAATCTAAAATCCTTTGAATGCCTTTAAAAGATACAATAAATTATAATATTTATATTTTTTTGAGGCCCGCAGTGAATAGTTATTAATTAATTAAATGAATTAAAATATGAAATGCTATTTAACACTACCTGAGTAGGTACCAACTGTAACTAATTATTTAATTTACTCGATGCATATCGTCGAAAATATGCTTAATTCGTAACAATTTCCAATTAAGTTATAAGTTATATTATATTTTTTTAGTTTTGCACATTCTTAAAAGCTTCGCAACGAAAGGGCTGTCACTGTTACCAAGAACTCGACATCCATCTGTATTTCCATATTATTTCATAAATTGTGAATTTATGAAATAGTAATAATGCAATAATATAGATTTTCAGTTAGTTTTATGTGCGTGCATGTCTTTAGGTCTTTAATTAATTATATGAGTGACTTCTTTTTTAATTAATTCACCAAGCTAATTATCTTTATAAAAAAAAATAAAAACCTTTATTCTAGAATAATTTATTGAACAAGATATAAAATAGGTAAGCTACTATTTTTTTTATATAAACTAAAATCATTACAACCACGAACATATTATGACCTAATGTATTTATACTTGCATAATTCGCTATACGAAATTCGATACACTTATGAATAGTGTTAATGGATTGAAAAAAAGTACAACAGATGATGAAAAAATAATTGACAAGGCCTAACCTAACCTACCTATTAAGAATCACTAGCACATGTATATTTATTAGTGTTTGCCAAGTAAGACCAATTTGCTATTCTCGTCTTTACAGGAACTACATAGCGTAACTGTAACGCGTCTATGAAAAATAAGAATGTGCTTATGCTTATACGTCCAAAACAGCAAAGAAGATGGAGATCTTAAAACATAGATATTAGGTACCTACACACTTGAACATTACATTTTCAGTAAATTTAATTGAACACTCACTACTGTACCTAATTGCAATATAGTAAAGCATAAAAATAGTGAAATTACATTTAATACGAAATAATTTTGTATTTAATTACAATTAAGACATTCAAATTTATCTAAAAATTCATTTTTTTATTTATTCAAAGGGAATATAACTACTGAAAGTTAGCAATGACTGTCGCTTTGTATATGATCTGTGGTCAAAAATAATCAGCGCCAATACTTTTGACAGATGACATCATCGCGGTATGTTTCAAATTAAGGACTTGGCGGCAATATAAAATATACGCAGTAGCGATATTAGGAAAAAGTGAATAAAAGTATTTCAAGAACACGAAGTCTTTCTACCTCATAGTACATGATTACTGGCGAAAGTTTACACTATGTAATTTATTTTTTGTTGACTCACTGATTTGTACTTTAGCACTTACGAGAATCAATAATTACTTTGCTACGAAATTAAAAATCATTTGTAGACATAATATAGATATTTACTTAATATCTTAAAGCATTGACAGTTGCCAGATAGTACGTCAAAAATGACGGGCGAGGCCATAAGTAACCATCGATGGTTAGGTAATGTTTTAGATAGAAACAAATAATCATGTGTAAAATATGGAAAAACCATAACTGAGAACAATAAAAGACGTTTTACATATCTTGCATATTTATTTATTTTTTTCATGTTACAAGAACTCTCCCGTAATAATAAAAAATAGTAAATTATTATTAAAATCTTTTATTTAACTCTTACAAGCTTTTATTTAACTAGCAATATGTGTACGGTGGAATCTTTTAATTCAATTTTGAAGCTGATATCTTCAACCGATTGACCTTAAATTTTGTATACACGTTCAGTTGGAGTTCAGGATGACAATGCATGGTTGACTGCATGACGTCATTCTAAATCCAACATGGCGGCAAACCCAAGATGGCGATAGTTATTTTCAATTCACTCCTACAATATGGGTATTAAAAGAAAAGGCTTCAATAACTTGACAAAGTGACGTCACTCTAAATCCACTATGGCGGACTTCTAAAGTAAAGTCAAGAAACTCAATTTTGACCGATTCAGTTGAAATTTTAAAACATTCAATTTGGATGACAATACATGGTTAGCTGAGTGACTTTATTCTTAATAAAAGATGGTGGAACACCCAAGATAGCCAAATAATTATTTCCACAAACGACATGAGAGCCTACCTAAGGTCTTAAAAATAAGTATTCTTTCAGGACAAGTGATGTTGCGTTACAATGTAGGTGTGTCCAAAAATCTGGTGAATGGTGCCATTGGACCTATTAAAAACAAGTATATGTCTCGGTTTACGGAGATTCGAATGTATGAAAATGACATACAATTCTTCCGCGTAGATTTCGGTAAAGACAGGTAAAGTAAACGAAACCTTTATTTCCAGCAATATATAGTCACGTGTACGTGACAATATGTACATAAAAAAGGCTCAAAGCTTTTCGCCGCTGGTCAAGCATACGTGCCCTTAAATTGAATAAAATAATAAGGTCTCCTATTCGAAATTGAACGGTAAGCGATCTTGCTTTAATGATGTGTCGAATGAGATGAACAGATTAAGAAACGTGTCCAGAGAACTAAAAAATAAAAAAATAAAACAAACATATATAATCAATCAATAAAATCTTATAAATGCTCTAACAATATTAAATGAACTTTTACTGTAAACTTCTAACATCATTACACAATTTATATGATATAAATTGCTTGTCGCGAGATTTACGCGTGTAAATAAACAAGTAAATTAAATAACTTGATGTGATTGATTTTAACTATTAACATTATCAAGCCAAGTAAAAACATGCACTCAAATCTCGCGACAAGCTTTTATTTCATATCATGAGTTGATATTAAAAATTTTAGCGCATTACAATGAAAAGCTTAGTTTATTATATATAAAAACTTATACATTTGTTTTTTTTAATGTTCTACTTCCCAAGGGAAGGACAATTTGGAAGAACATCACATTATGGTGAAATATATAAAATACATGTTATCAACAATAGTAGTTACTGAAATAAATAATACCATACATATGAGATATGAATAAAAACTAAAATGACTTTTCTGTAAAATAAAAAAAAAAACAAAAGAACATAACAGTAATAATCAAAAATGGATACAAACTACTTACTAGTATCACGATTTTTAGAAATAAATGCTCTTATATCTTTTAGAATGTTTAGAATTGCTCTATAATTTACGATACAGAGCAACGTAACCTTACGACCTATTTAAACCTAAATTATAACATGATAATTTACGGAATATTCAGGAGTCTTTTTAATTATTTACGTTAAACATTATTTCGCAAAGTAATTCTATAATACTTCAGAACCGGATCTTCGATTACGTATTCGCTATCCGTCACGCCATTGTCTTTCATGAACTCGGTGTGTCCTCCTAGCCAGTCTAGATACAACTTTAGATAGCGGTCCTCAGGGTCCACATCCGAGTGACCTAAGCAGAAAATCCTATAAGCGTCTTCACCGTATTTCCCGATGCCGCAAAGATCGCTTGCGCGCCTCCATTTGGCAGACACGAATTGATAGCTCAGTTTCCATATAATATAGCCTCGCTTCCTCAACCCAAGGCTGTCAAAAAACCTTTCCAAAGTTGTCGGTGTCTCGCTCAATACGTGGTAAGGCGTTGGGTATTCTTCAAAGAAAGATCTCATAAATGGCCTTGCATTTTTGCCCGAAGTTTTGGTTAGGAAAATGGTTGCCACTAACATCGCCCATGGATTGCTAGAAAACTCTTCTTCAATAACGTAATGAGGGGACTGAGGCATTGGCCTCGGAGTCAAGTTGTAAAATGGAGTGACTTGAATAGGTTCTGGTTCTTCAATTGTTAGTTTTGAAAAACTGAAATCTGATTCAGACCCTGAAGTTTGACTCATGTCCTGGGAACTTTCAAGGGTTCTGAATGATGACAAGGCCAGTTTACCTGGACTAATGGAAATATTATCTTCATTTTCGAAAAATCTGCTTATACAGTCCTTTTCTTGAGACATATTTTCTGGAAAGAAAACAATTAAGATTAATAATATAATAATAATAATATTATAATAATAATAATATTATATTAATACAGTAAAATTATGTCAAATTCTATCTAAGATCTATTTATGAAAGACTGGGAAAAGGACGAGTGCGCAATCATTTCCATGATCCAGCCACCAGGTGATGCGAAGAAGCATCGCTGAGTGTTAGTGGGTACCAACATATCCCGCTGGAAACGGCGCAGTCTGCCTGCAACGCTTACAGAGGGATTGTGTAAACGCATTTCCCAGCGTAAAAAATAAAAAAGGGGGTAAGGGGTGCATGTCAGTCTTTATTTAGTAACTCTGTTGGTACTTTGTCCATTTCCCACTTTCCCCTTTCGGCTGTTCTGAAGCGGACCAACAAACAAATACAAACAAGTTTATTTAAACGCGTTTGTTCTGATGGCCACCTTGTAGCCGTGCATGAAACAGCAATATTCGACTTAATTTTTATCATGAAAACTTTTTCACAAATATAAGAGTAATAAAATAAACGGAATGCTGTAAATTTAACAAAAAATCCGCAGAAATACTGATAGAAATCAGGTTATTAGTAACAGTTATTATTTGACGACCTTCGTGGCACAGCGCGAGGTCCTCGTTTCGATTCCCTGTTCTAGTCTGGGCATTACTTCATCTTGTTAATCTTATGATTTATTAATAAAAATAATCAGATGAGAATTTTCACAATGACTTTATTTATATGTATAAACTGATAAAAAAATATATAATCTTAGATATGAAGTCATAAATATGTATTTATTCCAAGAGACATATTTGAAATGAATCAAGATGCTTAAGATGTTTTTATAATAATTAACTACATTCAATGTTGAGTCTAGCATATCAATACTAAGTTAACATTGGGGTTTAACGCAACTCTTTCAAACGTTTTTATGCTTTAAAACAACACTATAGTGCAAATTCGGGTGTAGACGATTTCAATACGACTATCGACTATCGACTAACTATTGACTTTGTGGAGTTCGGGTAAAGTTTTTCTGGAATTTTTCAGTACAATAGAGGTTTGGTTGGGTTGGGTTACCTTTACCCCAAATCTCGCTAAATTAGTTATTGCGGCATCAAGAACTAAGACATATTAACTTTAACGTTTATAGCTTAGTATCTATTTTACAGTCTTCTGATAAACTTGAAATTATGGATATCTTGACAAATTTGAACACAATGAGCATCAAATTAAAATTAAAAAATATATAGCTTAGCGAGTTATGAAAAACAGTATTAAATCGTGATTACTAATCCGGGAAAGAAAAATTGGTTTGGTAGAAAAAAATACATTAAAATGAAATAGGAATTCGTAGTTTGATTGTTGTGTTAGTGTTTTTTTTATTTGTTTTGAAAGTTGATTTTGTTTCTCTTGCATTGGTATAAAATCTAGATAAGTGATATTAAGGGGACATTGACACGGCGCGAAAGCCTCTGCCGTCCTAGATTACCCGTCTGAAGTATCTGCGGAACTGCCAATGATTTTTTATTTTATTTCACACACTACAAGTTAGCGCTTGACGGCTATCTCACCTGGTGGTAAGTGATGATGCAGTCTAGGATGGAAACGGGCTAACCTGTGAGGCGTATGGTAAGCCCACACACCTAATTGGTTTCTACGCGACATGGGAACGATTAATAATTTGGCGACACGTCTTTATCGGTAGGGTGGTAACTAGCCACGGCCGAGCCTCCCACCAGACCAGACTCGAGCCGGGAATCGAACCCAGGACCTCCAACTTTATAATGCGACATGTCAAAGATTATTATTGAATGTATCTTTCTTAAAACACCAAGATCTCCCAAGACTAATGCAGTATCACCCACATTTAACATAAGTTTCGTGTTTGTATTACAGTGTATTTTGTTGAAGTGCGACAAAATTTACTATTAAATATGTCTAACAAAATACACGAACATGCTCTTGAATACACACTTTTATTACTATTATAACATTGAAAGTATGTGTGTTTGTTTATATGTCACCCACGTTCAGCGCATCCGATCTTAATGTTAGGCACACATACACCTCGCATCACCAGGATTTGAATGGAGGATAAAGACTTGGGATTTTGAAAATTTAAGTAATATGTAATTCAAAAAATATTGTGTGTTTTGTTTATGAAATTTAAGTACAACAGATTTCACATACAAATGCCTTACACGTGTCTGTATAATTGCGATTTTTACACTTGTTTGTTACCGCGTTCATAATTCATATGTAGATGTTTGCTTACTCATTACCTTGATCTTAATTGATGGCATAACTCTCAGGTGTTCCCATTGTCTAAACTTATCTGAAACTACTGAATATTGGGTCTGTATCTATTTAGTACTAACTGATGCTAGATGAAGCGGTGATAGCTTAGTGATTAGGGCGTCGGCCTTCTAATCAGTGGTCGCGGTCGCGGTTCGAATCCGGGCACGCACCTCTAATTTTTCGGAGTTATGTGCGTTTTTAAACAATTAAAATATAACCTGCTTCAACGGTGAAGGAAAACATCGTGAGGAAACCTGCACGCCTGAGAGTTCTCCATAATGTTCTCAAAGGCGTGTGAAGTCTGCCGATCCACACATGGCCAGCGTGGTGGACTATGGCCAAGCCCTTCTCATATTGAGAGGAGACCCATGCTCTGTAGTGTGCCGGTAATGGGTTGATCATGATGATGATAGATACAAAGGTTTTTTGCCATGGGTAAAATTCTCATGGATCCCCTGCGCCACAGGAGGCATACAGCTTATGTCAGACTCTTACTGAAACCCCATGTTGTTCCTGTTCACTATCGTACAAGCGAAGCCATCACAGCCACTCCACCAGTGGATGTCCGCAACAGCAGATCCAACTCGCGACAACGTTCCCAGTTTCGCCAGTTAGTTCGTGCTGGCACAACAGCCCACCGCCAACTCGAGGACTGTACTGTGAGTGATCCATGAAGAGTAGCGTAAACCTCGAGTCGTAGAACTCTCCAAAAGTGGTCTAGTCATCTTTAGGAAAATGGTAGCAGATGAATGTTGGAGGTCCTGGATTCGAGTCTGGTCTGGTGGGAGGCTTCGGCCGTGGCTAGTTACCACCCTGCCGATAAAGACGTGTCGCCAAGCGATTTAGGGCTCCGACACGATGTCGCGTAGAAACCAATTAGGAGTATGGTACCCTACTCCTAACAGGTTAGCCCGCTACCATCTTAGACTGTATCATCACTTACCATAAGGTTTATATACCTTGCCGTTTGATTGCCGGATTGCCGTTGCTAACTTGTAGTGTATAAATAAAAAGTAGTAGGTACATAAAAAAACAGCTAACCTCTCACGATTCTCAAAAGAATTGTGTATTAAAACAAACATTATCCAATATTAGTAGGTACATAAATTAATGATGTTGAAAAAATGCAGATGACAGATGTGGCGTATTTAAAGTGTGTCATGTTGACTGATCAAACAATTTTGTGGGTGTAAGGCAAAACTAGTTTAAGGTAGGAACATACGAGTATGACATAATGTTGCAATTGCAAAGCATCTGCCATTTCTGTGGTGTCGCATTCTGTTCTAAAATATTCGCGGTACGTGTAGATCCAACCCTACCCGACAAGATATGTAATCGGGTAGCATGATGGACACGAGTTATATCTTAGAATCTTTTGACGACCTCCGTGGCGCAGTGCGCACGCTGTTGCATTATAAAGTTGGAGGTCCTGGGTTCGATTCCTGGTTCGAGTCTGGTCTGTTGAGAGGCTTCGGCCTGGGCTAGTTACCACCCTACCGACAAACACGTTTCGCCAAGAGTTTTAGCGTTCCGGCACTATGTCGTGTAGAAACCAATTAGGACCCATACGGTTTATCATACCCCTAACATGTTAGCCCACTACCATCTTAGATCGCATCATAACTAACCATCAGATGAGATGCCGTCAAGGGCTAACTTGTGGTGTATAAAAAAAAAAGAAAAACACGCAAGCGTTACTGAACTAGAAACCGGGCTTACACCAACCCGGTTTCTTTCGCCAACATGTTTTTGAACGACACCCGACGCCGTCTGGCATTTTTAAATATATGTAACATGCTCGATAGGTACACCTATTAACAAGACCTATTTGTTGACGGACGAAGGGGTTAGATATTGGTATAGCCTTGGTGATAAGCTGTGATAGCCTAGTGGTTAGGACGTCAGCCTCCTAATCAGAGGTCGGCGGTTCGATCCCGGGCACACCTATAACTTTTCGGAGTTATGTGCGTTTTTAAGCAATTAAAATATCACTTGCTTCAACGGTGAAGGGAAACATCGTGAGGAAACCTGCACACCTGAGAGTTCTCCATATTGTTCTCAAAGGCGTGTGAAGTCCGCACATGGCCAACTGTGGCCAAATCCTTCTCATATTGAGTGACCTGTGCTCTGTAGTGAGCCAAGAATGGGTTGATCATGATGATGATGATGATAGCCTTGATAAAACAGTTTTAATATGATAATAAACTCGCCATATTGGGCCTTAGAATTTCTATGCATAGCGTCCACGAAGTTCTAACGGTACGGCCGTTTTCTTACCATGACTTATGGCTCGTTTACTATAGGACGTCAATCACTTTCCAATCCGCCCACTTACATAAAAATGAAACCGCGGAAACTGTCAATACACACAACATACTTACTGAAAGACCTCCGTGGCGCAGTGCGTGCGCTGTCGAATTATAAAGTTGGGAGGTGCTGGGTTCGATTCTTGGCTCGAGTCTGGTCGACTTCGGCCGTGGCTAATTACCAAATAAGCAAATTAGGACTGTGACCATATCCATAAAGGGTTAGCCCGGTACCATCTTAGACTGATATCACTTACCATCAGGTGAGTTTACCGTCAAGGGCTTACTTGTAGTGCATAAAAAAAGGTACCCATTTATATTTCTTGATTCAGAAAATGCATCGAATACTGTACGACATGACGTTATATACATATTAGCGTGAGATCTATAATCGTAGGTTCTTTGATTTTTTGAACTCTAGGGAGTTCAAAAAGTATCATGAACCTTCAAGAGGTAGGCCTAATGAGAGAAATATCCTGACTTACTATAAGGCTGAGATGTACAGAGCGTTGTTTGACTTTGTTCAGCCATAGTTAGTATTAAAAAGAGACTTATTTATGCCCGACACATTCTCTCAAATGTCCCTTATTATCTCTTTCTTGATTCAGAGGTAAGGTGAGCGCGTAAGGTAAGGGTAAGGCTCATAGATTTCGGCCCCGGTGTCTTTAGAGTTGGTAAATTTTGTATTTTATTCATATAAGTCATTTTAATTTTTACGCCAATAATTATGTTACGTTAGTTTAGGTTAGGTGTTTTTGAATGTAATTTTCTATAAGTCTTATATTGGAATCAGAAAAACAATTAAAAACAATAAAATAATACTTTTTAATTAGTTTAATTTCCATATTAATAAATTTATATATCAAAATCTATTAAGTTCATATATTATTATTTAGCTGCGATTTTTCATTTCATCATTAAAATTTACTCTTTTACAGTTTTCGAGAAATATAGTGACTGAATAGTAAATAAATAGTAAAAAGAAAATAGAAAACGGTAAATGGTGCAAAATATTTTAATTAGACGACCTCCGTTGCATTATAAAGTGGGAGGTCCTGTGTTCGAATCCCGGCTCGAGTTTGGTCTGGAGGAAGCCTTCGTGCAACCCTACCGACAAAGAGGTGTCACTCAGCGGTTTAAACGTTTCTATAACGTATTAAATAATATATTGTTCTATGTAGGTTACAAGAAAGAAAACTTAACTACTTACTTTTGGAACATACTATCTGAAATTATTTTCGTGTAAGTTATAAAATAGCATATGTATCTAGTATGCTAACTGTCAAATATGTGGGAACAATTTTTAGCTTGTTATTCATAATGAGTCAACGGTAAATATTTTTTATCGTCTTATAACATAAGACAACAAAACAAGTGTTTAAAAAACAACTGCAATTATAAAATAAGATGCAACTAAGGGTATTTATATCCTTAACATATTTTCCTAGTTATTTAATCGATTACGTAAAATAAAACCTATACCTAAGTAGGTATCTGTTACAATGGGTAATAATTTAATTCATACGTGTCATTTTCATTTCTAAATAAAGGGTTGTAATTTGTAACTAATTGATTATTTATTTTAAACGTAATGCCGCGTTGCGTCATGTAAAGATAAAATAATACTTACACTAACGTTTACATTATAAAATATTTCTTCGAGTTTTGTACAAAATAAAGTAATTACAACAGGTACCTACAATCATTGCCGCATGTAGGTATGTTTGTAAAAAAAAACTATTGTATATAATCGTGTAATAAAATATGTTGATAAAATGTTTTTCTTATTTATGTACAGGGTTTGACACACAGTTATTTTTGATTTTAATTAATAAATGTTTAATGTTGTTTTTTTTCATTTGCTCAGGCATAGTGCAGTTATTTCGAAATATGTATTTATTCAAGTAAATATCGAGAAATCATTGAGTAATATAATTCAGTATAAAATTAGGGACTACATGAGAATCATAACTATCACTAGAAGTCGCCTTGAATTTAATGAGTCGCCATAATATCTCGGTTTCATAAAAATCCAGAAGATACAGAACCTTATGCTTGGCTGGGATAAAAATTATCCTTTATCCGGAATGTTATCGCTGTGCCTAATTAAATCAAGGTCAAACATTTAAGCTGTACATAAAAAGGCCATTTTTTATTTTTTCTTAATCTAGTATCCTAAACTTCCACCTTTCTTTTTTTTATTATACACTACAAGTTAGCCCTTGACGGCTATCTCACCTGATGGTAAGTGATGATACAGTCTATGATGGTAGCGGGCTAACCTGTTAGGGGTATGGTAAACCCACACTCCTAAATGGTTTCTACGCGACATCGTGTCGGAACGCTAAATCGCTTGGCGACACGTCTTTGTCGGTAGGGCGGTAACTAGCCACGGCCGAAGCTTCTCACCAGACCATAGTTAGTTAGAGTGGGTTTAATAGCATAGACCTTCATTTATGACTTGGTAATTAGATTAACCGCTATAGCGTACTGTACTCTCCCAGGCATGGGAGGTCTACATTTAGCTAGCACCCATTCTAGGCCAATAAAAAGAATAATCCACACCAAGAAATCGAACCGTAGACGTTTTCCTCGCATAGTATCTACCCAGGTAACATCTCGCAACGATGCGCTTTATTTTACGTTCGTCGTATCAGAGACTATTTCTTTTGACGAGAACGTCTTGTGTGTTAACATTAACAACTTAGTTATTGCGTTGAGCCGCCTCGATACGGCAGCACGCGTCCAGTTCCGTACGTCACTGCGAATCCGGAAAAATAAACGCGTTTGATAGCGAATTGCGTCCATCGAGTTTCAAGCGAATGTTTACAAATAGGAAATCGAAATAGAGTGTCGTGTTGCCATCCGATCCGGTACGGTATTGTTTTAAAGTGTACCCTTCCCACTGCCAGGCCAAGGTGTACAAGTGAACTGTCCGTTGAACTTGGCCACCCATGGATCGTTCCATTGAGATAATATTGGTAAGATTTATTTACGTTACCGTTAGTGACTTTATCGTATGGTGAATGCTATATCAAAGGTACATGCGTTGCAATGCCATGTAAAAAATAACACCTAAATATAGGTTTTTAAGCTTTCATCACTATCACTATGGAGGTAGAAACCATTTTTGTGTTTTATATAAGTACCACATAGTTTTACTCTAACAGGTTTGTGGTTGGACACTCTTCCCGTTTCTAAGGAAGTGATAAGTACTGAACTGTTTAGTAATTTATCTGTCTAATATTCTACACTTTCTAACGACTTACATATCAATAGTTCATCAATATCGTATCACATATCATGATATCGGTTTATTATAACATTAAGGCTGCGATTGGGTTTTTTTTTTCCTCAAATCAATTAGATATAACGTTATTTGTATAAAACAACTATGAACCGTTCTACGGTGTATACCAATTTAAAAAGTTTCTCGGCATTTTATATGTAATGCATCTGTTATAAATATAAAATTATATATAGTAAATATATTTTTTTTATAATCGAATAGGTAGGTACCTACATTTTGTCGCTGCAACTCAGCGACAAAGTTTAATAAATACTACGTAAACCTATACCTATTCATTGTTCGGATCGCGAGTTATGATCTTGGTAGGTACTACATACAAAAAATCCATACAAAAAGATCTTTCAGTTTTTATCGTATTCTTAGATTTATCTGCCAACTATGGCAATGTATCTTTACCTAAAACCTTTCGGACATTTACGATGACATTTATATGAAAAAATACCCACATTGAACGGTATTTATTTTAACAAGCTTATGCCTGTGACTTTATCCGGTTTTTTTACAAAATCTTGTGGGAATAAGCAACGTTGAGTCAAGTCAGTTAATGGATGGGTTGGGACCTTGGGTCTATAACCATCTTCGTATTTTTGCCTTAATAATGAAAGAGGTTTGGGTATTTATAGGTTGGATGGTTTCAAAGTCTTGTCAAAGTCAAAACGGACAGAGATTTTTTGTATATTATATGCCTATAATAGATTCATATTTACAATACTTAACTCTGTTTTGTGCCTATGAAGATGTAGATTCTAGACGGGCTTTAATCCTACTAATATTATAAATGTGAGTATGGATGTTTGATGTTTGTTACTCAATCACGCAAAAACACTGAACGGATTTGGATGAAATTTGGCATGCATATAGCCTTTAACATGGAAAAGAACTTAGGCGTATTCCTTAAGTAGTTCCCGAGGGAATATTGAAATTTGTTTATGAGCTAAGCCGCGGACAGAAAATTTTGAAATTTGGTATGCATTTTGTGCAACCTATGCTATGGAAAAAGGACATGCAAATTTTCTCTACCGATCCTAAAATCGTGGGAAGATTAAAAATTGTTAGCGAGCGGAGCTTTAGACCGAAATCTGAGGTCCACGCAGACTTAGTCGCTGGCAGAAGCTAGTTTTTATATAAAAAACATGTTAACCTGAATTAGTTTATACGCGACGTTTTGTATAATGCTAATGGCTTAGAGGAACAGGTTACTAACTGTGATCGAATTCACAAAGCAACCTTATTCCTGTATGCCGTAAATTTTCGACCAGGTTGCCAAGTGCCAATTGATTACCATAAACAAAGCGCTTAATTTGACAGTACTAGTCACATAAAAGTCTAATCGCTGATATTCAATAATGATCAGGAATATGAGAAAGGAATTGTATACTAATTATTACAAAGGATTGGAACAGGACTCGTTAATTATGAATGAATACACTTTTGTACAATAAAAGAGTATTCATTCATAATTAACCCACCAAAAAATTAAAAGAATATTTTTTGGCTGAGTTGGACGGTTGATTCATTTGTGTCGATCGTCTAACTCAGTTAGGAAATGTTCTTTTCATGCCTAATATGCTTACTCAGTTCCTCTAGTTTTAAGCTGGCAAGTTACAGATTAGCACCGAGGACAAACCTGTTCAGTTTTTTCGGTGCCGGTATTGTAATATTTATTATATTCCTTTTATATTATTAATAAATAAATAATAATAAAATAATAAAAGAATAGGAAAAAACCAGAAAACATTAAATAAACTGTAATCAATTTGGCGGCCTTATCGCTACGTATCGATAATTATCCGGGGACCGTTTGTGTAAGGCGACTCTGTTGTATGTTGACAACGAAAATAATTGTTTTTATTTTATTTCCAAGAATACGCACGCTCAGCCGGAAAAGAAAGTCGGAAGATAATAATACTTTATATATAAAGTTCTCAAGGGCGGGTAAAGCCTGCCATTCAAAAGCGTTATATCACTCTGCAACACTTGCTTCAAAAGTGAAGGAAACATCGCGAGGAAACCTGAGAGTTCTCTATAATACTCACAGGTGTGTGAAGTCTGCCAACCCCGCAAACCCTTCTTATATTGAGAGAAGATCTGCTCTGTGGTGAGCTGGCAATGGGTTGATGATGACGATGATGATGAACTATTTAGAAAAAATTTATGTTTTAGAGTTTCTGCAAGTACAAATTACAAGTAGCATAACAATCGCGTATACTTTAATCAATTATCATCAGAATGAGAGATAATTCTCTTGCGTGGCGGTAAGCCAAGGCCAAGGTGTAAATTGTTAGTTGAACTTGGCTTGTTATAAAACATCTAACACATTCATAATGACGACTGCATTGCAATAATTGTTCGATAGTTGCAGGCAGGCGTTACTATGCGCAAGTCTTTTAAAATGGTAAAATGAATGTTTAAAACCTAGTTTCCAATAATCCACGACCACCGACACATGTGAATGATGTTTTTTTTTTATACATTTTTATTTTCATAGCTCTCCATCCTAGGTGCCTATACAAAAAATATATTTAAGGATTGGTCTGGTAGATATTATTAGAATTATAGCATAAAGGCTTAGTTCCGGATAGTTCAATAGATTTTTCAATAAATGAATTCGTATACGGACGTATATATATAATTTGTTACTAGTAAGTTGTTTGTAAGTTCTCAGTATGTTTTTATTTATAAATATATACACCTATGCAATAATTTTATACCTACATATTTTATACATAAGTATATGTGTATATGTATAGTATGTATATTATATTATAGTTAATCGTAGAGTCGTAGCGTGGATTATTATAGCAAGTTAAGCTTAAATATTTTGTCTGTATACATTCAAATTAATTTGGAAATAAATTTCCCTGAGAGCGACTTCACTACGTGTTAATAATACCATCACGTAAAAAATACGTTTGTTTTTCTTATCATATAGTATTTTTGATACCAGCACAATGTACTGACCATCCATAATAATTATGATTCCATTATTATAATTTTTCATGCA
This sequence comes from Lasiommata megera, assembly GCA_928268935.1. Classification (NCBI taxonomy): domain Eukaryota; kingdom Metazoa; phylum Arthropoda; class Insecta; order Lepidoptera; family Nymphalidae; genus Lasiommata; species Lasiommata megera. The sequence goes on along the minus strand of OV743319.1, from coordinate 10,095,343 downwards.
AATTTAATATCCACCATATCAGATTGTTTACGACATTATAATAAAGCCTGCGAGTGGCTACACTGAGATCTATAGCGCGGTTGATCTTAATTTATAAATAAATAACCGACATAAAACGTTGTATATGTTCGAATGTATAACTCTATGTCTGTAGCCACAACCTCACGAACCTCTCATGAGGAAGAGATTTGAATGTTTACAGAAATTGTATTTCTATTGCCGCTATAACAAAGTAATAGGAATATTAAAAAAATATTATTATTTATTTATTATCAGCCCGTACTGTCCCAATGTTGGGCAAAGGCCTCCCTTTCTTCCTTCCATTTGTCTCTATCTAGGGATATTTGGGGCCAAGCCGACATATAGGCATCGAGTTAGTCACGCCAACGACGCCTCGGTCTGCCTCGACGTCTTTTTGTTTTTTGTGGCACCCAATGTGTAGCGGCCTTTGCCCAAAGTTCGTCGGACATGCGCATAACATGCCCAGCCCAGTCCCATCTCAGATTGGCAGCTTTATCTCCCACATCCGTTATATGAGTCTTGGAGCGTAGTATGTAAAAAATATAGGAGGTAATATCTTACGCAACTTCTTAGACATAAAGGATATAAGAGACGTGTTTATTTGCGTTTTTCGCTTGATATCATAATGTCAATACTATTGCCCCTTGGAATGAAACCCATCGAGTGCGTCTTACTTGGCATTAAGCCGGTTTGTTTTTCTTTTGCTAGGTACCATTTATTTTGGCGTCAATAACTTTTGACGTCAATAACTTCGTCACAACTAAGATTAATCTAACGGCACTAGTTCAATACATATCATCCGAACCGGCTCTGTTTGGACTGCTGTCGATGGTTGGCTGTGTCATAGTTTTATTTTCATGGCGTCACCTACCCTAGCCCTCTTTATAACCATAGACCAAATACCTATTTATAAAAATTAATCAACCCCAAAAAAATAGAGTACCGGTCATGATATATTGATTATGTTAGATGGTGATAACAAAAAAACCGACTAAGTTCGTTGTGGGTTTCTTCTTAGGCGCGATTTGAACCCTCTTAGCTTTAGTTTCATGTTGGCGAGTTTAGTTTCAAATCAAATCAAATCAAAAATAGCTTTATTCACATAAACCTATTACAGGCATCTATGAATCGTTCATTTCATTATTTTCATTCCGGTGATAACTACACTCGACAACTTAAAACTAAAGCTAAGATGATAAAAATCGCGCCCAGGTCATCACCATCACTAATAGAAATAATGAAAAATGTGATATACTTAGATGAACGACTCATAGATTCCTGTAATAGGTTTATATGAATAAATCTATTTTTGATTTGATTTGATTTGATACTCGTACTTACAGCCGAAAAACATTACGCTCCTACCACTGTAGTTACCCGTTAACCGTTACCCTCTTCATGCTTCGCCATGATTGGGTAAAAATCGCTTATAATTGGCGAGTAGGTGCGAATGTTGTTATAAGGTTCCATACATTCGCTTCAAGAAGGTCGCCACTTGAGATGTAAATGTTTAGTAAACTTGGCTTTGAACGTTTATGGTTTTAATTCACGTGTTGTAGAAGACCTATGGAAATTGCCGGCGAGTGCGTTCTTGTAGGGTTGAGTTGTATTAATTTTTTTGCAATAAACTGTTGTTTATTTATTATGACTGCTTTATTTATTAAGATTAATGTTTGTATCAAAAAATTTTATGAGGCAATTATGAATGGGTCACAACTTTTAGAATTGACTTTCTTATTGACGTTATTTCGTATTTGTTTAATTTGTTTTATCACAGGCCCTGTAGAACTAAACTAGGTAAATATTCTCCCTTACCAAGAATATCTGACATATATAATAATTGTGTAAAAAACAAAAGGAAATTGATTTATTTCATAACAAATATATTTACTTTAGAAGTATTAACATCTCTTATAGTACTCATTGACATTTGGAAATAAAATCTTGACTTGAATGTTTTAACTTTATTATATCATGATGATTAGTTTTTGATTCTTGCTTTTTTAGTTGATTATATTGTGTTTTTTTTATGTGCCGTATTTGTGAACGTTGTGAAAACCTGTAAAAAGCTAAACATTCACGCTGTTGGTTTACCGTAATAAATAAATAAATAAATATGGTATGACCCCCAAGATACGGGCTATCCTTTGGGGGCCATGGTAGTTTAGGAAAAATTGTACTATATTTAAATAAACTATTTTGATATTATTATTATTATTCCAATTTCCAAACTACATAATAGCGGATGAGGAAATGTTCAAAATGTCATCCTGTAACATATTTACAGAATTCATGTGTAAAACAGATTTTCTTAAAAACTAAGTACCTGATAACGTATAAATGCAAGAAGTTTGAAATTGCGGGCAATATCACAAAACTTTGTGTAGGTATTAAAACTATCGATAACTAGGACCTACCTACGTTGGCTATACAATTTCGATTTTATGATCGAAGGCGAATCATAAACTGTTTTACGATAAGAAGTAAAAACCATTCTATTAAGCTAATCGCATCTTACGAGACTGACAATTGTTACCTAGGAAGTAGGAATAAAGAATGAAATGTCAAGTTTCGCAATAATCGAAAATTTAATAATTCTGGCTAGCGCGTTTAGACCATTTTTTGTTGTTGTTGTGGGAAAGCTTTATAGATAACTCCGTCCGTTGAGCGAGGACGGAGGTTATGTGGGACTCCCCCCCCCCCCCCCACCTTATCATGGGGGTATACCCGAACTAAATCCCACCACAGCATGTCTCACTCCCTGAATTTGCTGAACGCCTGGGGAACCCATTGTATACTTCCCAGACACGCGCGTTTAGACCAAGGGATACGAAACGTTTGTCATGATTTACAAATATAAATAAGATATCATTGAAATTTTAATTAAAAATAAATAAATTATCAAGTACGTAATATGACCTAAGTAATTAATTCTTGCTCCGATTTTAAAAAAGTTTTTTTTATTAATCTGTTTGCCGGCGATCCGGTTTCATTCCGATGAGAATATTTGTTTATGGTTTGGAAAAATAAAACTGGGCGGGAAAGTCTACGTTCGTGACGGCAGACTAGTTTTTTAGAATACTTCTTGTGGACTTTGGAAACCATGTTGTTTTAATAATTCCAATATACCATAAATTATTAATCGTAGTTTTATCGAGTAGTTTAATGATATCAGATCGATATATATATATAATTATTATTGCTGAAAGGAGTGTTTTCGTTTCACGTTATAAGAAAACTTATAAAAAAAAAAAGTATAAATATACAGGTGGCCACCCATCCAATATACCATAAATTATTAATCGTAGTTTTATCGAGTAGTTTAATGATATCGGATCGATATATATATATAATTATTATTGCTGAAAGGAGTGTTTTCGTTTCACGTTATAAGAAAACTTATAAAAAAAAGTATAAATATACAGGTGGCCACTTGAACTTGAGGCGTCCATTAAGAAAACATTTTTAAGGTATCAAAAGTGTGTCAGTTTTGAATTTGAAACACGAGAGCCTTTCCTTGATAACACTATAATAAAAAAATATTTTTTAATGACGTCTGCCACTCATATTTTGCTAAGCAATGAACTTACTGTGAAATAGTGTACTTACGTTCAATTTGGCTTAGTATTCACTATTTCCTTACATAAAAAACATTTTACTTATTTAGGATTAAATAAATTATATTATCCAATCTAGACCTTATATCTCACCTACTTACTTCAATAAGCGACGTTAGAGCCCTTGAGAGAGCTAGTAAGAAACAAATCCAGTTTCTACTTGACTAACGATATGATACTAGTTGTAGCACGCAAAAAGAGCGCTGAAAACGCACCTCCTACCGTCCATTGGGCAATTATTTCAATTATATTATATTATAACTGTAAAAAAAAAATCTGATCATAATTGGTCACACTTTAGCAAGCTACAAATATAATAGAATAGAATATCATCTTTATTCGCATAATACTTGCAATATGAGCGAAGTGTAGTGTGCAATAAAGCGTGCAAAATCTATCGTCATGCATTAAAAACAATATTACACTGTACTGTAATAATTGGATTGAAAAGAAAATAAAAGTAGTATGTCAAATTAATAAAGTTTCAATGGCAGCGCTGATATAGTTTTAAGGAATTCAGTAGTAAATAGTATGATATGATAGTTGCACTCGGTAAATCTTTTGCCTGGAATTCATACGATTGTTATCAATATGTAACAACTATTATTGTTAAATTCAATGTTTTGTCATTCCACGCTTAAACTGGTCAACACGGGTCTCCTCTCAATATTAGAAGGGTTTGGCCATAGTCCACCACGCTGGCCGTTTGCGGTTTGGCAGACTTCACACGCCTTTAAGAATATTATGGAGAACTCTCAGGCAAGCAGGTTTCCTCAGGATGGTTCACCGTTGAAGCAAGTGATATTTTAATTGTTTAAAAACGAACATAACTCCTAAAAGTAATAGGTTCGTACCCGTGTTCGAACCCTCGATCTCTGATGAGGAGTCTGGCGTCCTAACCACTAAGCTAACACACAACAACAGTCACCACAATATAATTTTCATCTAAGCATAATAACGGTTTTCCTAATTATTCAAATAACCAAAAAAAAAACGCAGAGGAAGCCACGAGCAACAGCTAGTAGTTTAATATATTTTAACATTTTAACTCAATCTAATTTCAATTACAGTAAACGTTATATATTCACACTAATAATATAAAGGCGACAGTTTGTATGTAAGTGTGTATGTTACTCCTTTACGCAGAGAATGAACCTAAAATCTAAAATTTAGATATAGAGATAAATTATATTTTGAATTTACACATTTTATTTTATTTTTTTATCCCAGATAAATCCATAGAGCTCGCGGTATTCCTGAAAAACTGATTTCATGTTGATGAGCTATAGGTAAAGGTAGAAAGAGTGACGTTGATTATTCCACAGGAATTTTATATCAGCTATTAAAAAAATAAACAAAATTCGAAAGATACATTAAAAACTTATAATTTTAGTTTAAAAAAATCTCAAACTTGAAACTGCCAACCCGTTTTAAAAGACTTGCACGATATTTATGCTACGCCACCAGCGTTCAATTTACGTGACATCTGCGTTACCTATCAAATGTAATCCAATCCGTCATTACATGGTCTCTACTTGTAACCAATTGGGGCCAATGTGCGATGTCTCTACATGCATGCATTATCATGCGACTAAAACATAGTAATCTGTTAATTTACACTTCGTCTATTTTAATTGCTTGTTACAAGTGATAATAATACTTATATCTAGGTTTAAAAATGAGCTGTCTAATGTAAATAAATAAATATCGAATCGAAAACGATAGGTTAATGCGATATTCTATAAAATAATGAAAAAACTCTCGGCGCGCCTTGGCAGTAGAATCAACCCGTATGCCGTCACGGGAAACGGCATAACGTACTCTAGTGCTGTTATGTCGTCGCTGCGTAAAATTTAGTTATCTTTATATTTCATGTCTGCCAGGCGCAACGGTCATAGCGTTCTCTTATTTATTAAAAAAAAAACACTGTTTTTATTTTATTTTTATAAACTATTCACTAAAAATTAATGAACAGATTGTATTCTTATATATATTGTTTAAACTAATTAAGTACGTAACCTTGTTACTATTGTAAAACCAGCGTAATGTTTTTTTTGTTATTATCCCAAAAAACGCTGACATTTTTAATTACTGTGTTTCTAAAAAGGATCTTAATTAGCAATTAGGAATTTAGGTAGATGACTAAAACAGAAATAGGTTTCGATTTCGTTACTTTAATAGTGACAAGGTTTAATTGTTTTATCATGCTCATTTTCGTAATTATTGAGTTAATTCGCTCATGTCTTCTGCGAACGCTGATTAATTAATATATTAAGATATGCACAGCACTTTATATACAATTAATTATCTGTATTGGTTAAAGGGATTTGACATTTTGATGGAAAGGGATGGCCAAAAATTAAACGATTGACATTTAAGACTCCATTACTCTCAACCCTGTTTTCGGTTCTGATCAACAAGCAGCAGCAACGTAAATTATTAAAGCAGAATGTATAAGGATATATTAAAATGGCACTTATAAACACTCATCTATCTGTAAATATAAAATCAGTAATGTTACCTTGTGGTGAGGTAATTGGTCCTCCATAATTTGCTCTTCCGTGCCTACATACTTCGTAAGGTCACCCACTATGTATCCACTATACTATGGTCTAATCGCGTTATGAAAATAGTTAATCATTGAGAACACATACATATTACATAGGCATAGAAGCGGTGATAGCCTAGTGGTTAGGGCGTCAGCCTCCTAGTCAGAGGTCGGCGGTTCGAACCCGGGCACGCACCTCTAACTTTTCGAAGTTATGTGAGTTTAAAAAAAAAATATATCACTTGCTTCAACGGTGAAGGAAAACATCGTGAGGAAACCTGCACGCCTGAGAGTTCTCCATAACGTTCTCAAAGGCGTGTGAAGTCTGCTAATCCGCACATGGCCAGCGTGGTGGACTATGGCCAAACCCTTCTCATATTGAGAGGAGACCCGTGCTCTGTAGTGAGCCGGTAATGGGTTGATCATGATGATGATGATGACGACATATTACATTAGGAGTAAAGAATATCAAAAGAGATAACGTTCATAATCAAAATACAGTCATTAGATTTGCTTACAAAGCATATCTTTATCGAATTCGATCGCCATGCGGTTCGAGTCTAATTAAATAAGTAATTTTATATGCCCAGTAACACATTACCAACAGCTAACGTGACCGCGGTCGACTACCATCCTATCCAATAACTTTTTCACCAAGTTACCATCACTGGTGCTCTTCATATAAAATGAGTAATTCGATAGTTTGTATGGTAGCCACTGGAATGCAACTATCATTTTTTTTTTCGGACTGTCTTTTAGCTGTACAAACCCTATTGGTTGCCACAGCGTAACCGGGCTGTTTGGCAAGCTTCGGAAAGAAGCTCTGCCAGAAGAAATTTTCAGCCTTAGGGCTCGAAGAAACTCAGGGAACGACTACCTAAGGGCGCCTCCTTTGAGGCCGAACATCGGCTTAGGCGGCGTTTGGGATAACGGGGGGGTCGGACGGTGAGTGGTCCGTACGTCTCCGAGGCCGTGGATGGAGCCCACGTCCGGATGACGTAAGATAGCGGGGACCTCGTCTTCGCCGGCGAAGACGGTGCCAACTATCAGAAATTTACTGAATACATAACGATGATGCTGTCACAAATTGATGAAGCGGTTACTTTAAATTGTCACCATTGTTATAACTAAATACTGTTATACCGAAATATATACGAGTAGCATTAAGAAAAAAGCTGTATTACAAACGGACGCTTCGATTTTATTTATTTGTTAGTATACAATTAGAATTGCAAGCTTGCAGTTGTTGAATCGTTTTCGAGTATTGAAACACTTTAACATCAAAGTAAAATGGACCTAACTTCCCTCGGCGTAGAGTCCTATATCCTCTGCCAAACACGTTCATTTAACAAACGTTCCACTAAGATAGCTTCAACTTGAATAGCTGGTTTGATTGAACTTTACTTGAAAGAAACATGTAAGCACAAAAAATTCTTGACGATCGTGGTGTTTGATATGCAGTGATGAGTAAGTATGTTTGATGTTTCTTAGAATAAAATAGCTGCAAAAAATGTTAAGAAAAAATTAACGAACAAAAAATAGCATGGGACAATGAGATCCTTGTTTCATTTACCGTAGATCTCTGTCGTGATCACAAAAAACACTCGCTCGTTGGCTATTTTCATGAGAAACATCTATTGGCGGCTTGACAGTAAAATCCAACGCCGTCACGGCATCTGGCATAACGCTCTCTGGGAGGCTTACAAGAAACGCTTCTTGCTACATTCTAATAATGTAAATTAGTAGATACTAAGTAGCTTTTCATATTGCTCTGTGGAACCGATTTTGTTTTTATACTATGCCACCTTGTATTTTTCGCTTATTTTAAATGTCAAAATATAAATACGTAAGAACATATTTCCGATTTTATTTTATCGTAACTGACTGGTTATAAATTACCTATAAATTAATCTTATTTCCTATTATGATTCGAGTCTTTAAGTAATCCACTTATTCGATTCCTAACAAATAGTTGATCATATGAATTCTAATGGTCAAAGTTTGATGGTCAAAGCTGAGTGTAGGCCATCTGTAGGAAATGCAAATACCACGGTGTAGGGTCGTTTGTGCCATTGACTCGCTTAAAGTCGCCTGTCCCACTAGTCAGAGCCATAGGGGTCTAAAGTGATTAAATACACGTTATTAAAAGAAGAGTTCTTCAATGAGGAGATACATATTAAAAAAGAACATCCTGTACAGATGCGGGCAATGACGGACAACCGCTTTAACATTACGCGCGCTAACAATACGTACGGCGAGCGAACGACCGCGTATTTGTTTCCTCGATTCATGAACGAACTACCTCCAGCGTTCCAAAATTCCATGTTAAAAATGTCAAACAGAAATAAAAGGAAGATTTTTTAGCTGAGTTGGATGGTTGACTCATTTGTGTCGACCGTCTAACTCAGTTATAAAATTTTCATTTCATGCCTAAGCTAATCTAAGTTCCTCTAGTTTTAAGCCGTAAAGTTACAGACTAGCACCGAGGACAAACCTCTTCCGTTTTTTCGGTGCCATTATTGTAATATGAATTATATTTCCTTTTTATATATCTAAATAAAAAAAAAGATATCGAAGCATTCCTCATTGCTGGATATATGAGGTATATACTTTCTATTAGGTCGCAAACACATGCTTTTCAAGCTTGGGTTGTCGAGGCAGGTTTCTAGTACATATGGTGCAAAATATATATTACTATAATTGAGTCTCTTTCTATCTGGATTTTTGATTAAATAACTTATGAATTTTACTTCTTATATATTATTATAACTGAGTCAATGTTTTAAGAATCACTTCAATTGAAGATAATTTCTTAATTGTATTTATAATATGTGAATACCGTATTTTCTTAGGCGTACACGTATTGCGTTGGTGAGATTTTGGTCAAGGGGAAATTGGTCACAGATGCAAAAACAAAAACATTCTAGGTCGACGAAGAACACATCAAGGTATTCGGTATGCCTATTCAGACTTCCTTTCAATTTTCATAAGTGGGTTGATAACAATAGGCAAATTCGTTGCGCATTTAAATATAGCAAGCACAACAATTTTCTAGGTATATATGTAATTGCACGCATATTAATATAGCAAGCAAAACAAATCTCTACTATTTACTTATACAGGTGTAGGTACTAATTTTGTCATTAACTTATCTTACTTTTTACTACATTCTATTTATATATAAATGCGAAAGTTTTGTTGGATGGATGTATGTTATTCAAACATACCAAAACTGCCAAACTGGTTTGGATGAAATACAGCACATATATTGACTATATTCAGGAATAACACCTAGGTTTATTGTTATAGATTTGTTACTTTTTTTATTTTATTTTATATATGTACACCACAAGTTAGCCCTTCACTACATCTAACCTGAGGGTAGTGATGATGCGGTCTAAGATAATAGCGGGCTAAGCTGTTAGGGGTATGGTAAACCCATACTCCTAATTGGTTGCCACACGACATCGTGCCGGAACGCTAAATCGCTTGGCGACACGTCTTTGTCGGTAGGGTGGTAACTAGCCACTGCCGAGGCCTCTCACCAGACCAAAAAGTGTCGTTTAGTTTGAACAGGCAGTCGATTCTCATACGTACATGTGCATTCAGCCAGCGTTTGCTGACCTGTACACTCTTTCTGGTTGGTGTTACAGACAGACATTTCTGATTACAATTAGATGTACTGTTTGTTACACTATATGAGTATAAATACATTTTCTTTCTTTTTTTTTTCTTTCAATTCTGGTCTGTATTTGATATTTCTGCAACTTTAATTGCATCAATATTGAAGCTCTTTTCTTTCAATTTGTTGTTCAACCAGCGATAATGATTGTTCAATAACTACTGCTGTTTATCAGCGTCCTCTATATATTGAAACGAAGGTTCAAGCACATAGGTAGGTAGGACATACAGCGGGCTTAAACAATCGGTCCCGTTGGCATACTTCAGGTACAGAAATATAAAGACGACTTTTCATTCAATTCCATAGCACAACTTTTTAATTTTATTATACGAAGCGGAATCAGAACTTTATTCAGTTAAGGATTATTCACCATTAGTATAAGATATATCATTCTATGAAGTAAATCATAATCCATAAGTTAATCATTAGGTATAACAAATATTACACGCATTATAGAAATGGACCTGCCTATGAATTTAATAAAATTATATTCTTTTTCGTGTAATTATATATTAGATACACACAAAAATTATAAATTTTTAAAGTGAAAATTTTACGTAATACAAACTGTATATTGGCTGAGGCAACAGAATTAACCAAGTAATAATGGTGAACGGATCCCGTGCATTTTGATGCAAGAAAACTTTAAAACCCAACGTCACGTCGTTAGGTCAAAAGTACATAGTAAGATATGGCATAGTTATAAGTAAAAAACATACAAAGTAGATAATAGGTATACAATGATGATGTATTCTCAGAATTCAAAACAACAATAAAAACATTGAACATCTGAGAAGGTACTTACTTCAAGAGCAAAAAATAACTACTTGGAAATTATAGATTGAATCTGCCCTGTATTGTTTCGTAAATCATAAGAACTTTGTTACAATGAAGAGATACGTACCTTTACAGACTATAAATCGCTAGGTAGGTGTATAAAGGAGGTTGCGTTATTATTTATGAAAAAGAATAGCATCAAATATCTATTTTTCTTTCAAAAAGGAAGGAATACAAAAGTGACTTGATTTCTAAATTTTCTAATATTTTTTAAGCCGTTTCATAATTGGGTCTATTCTGTTATATACAGACATCACTTTAACAAATAGACTGTAATTCTGTCCTTTTTCCATTGTACCTATTTCCTGGAAAAGGTTTGTATCTTTTCCATTATATCTATTTTGACGGTATTCTTGTTCATTTGGTTTGGTCGTTTTATAAAGGACGTACTGGGTTCGATGCCCTGATCGAGTCTGATCTGGTGCGAGGTTTCAGCCGCTGCTAGTTACCACAACTAACTCCTTACACTGGCAAAGACACCACCAAACGATTAAGAGTTCCAGTATGATGCAGAGTATATACCGATTAGGAGGATGGATTCAGTCAGTAGCTCTTCTTCCCCCAGTGGGATGCATAGAGATAAATACTTTTTTTAAATATATATATTTTTTGGGACTTTTGTCCGAAAAGAACATGCCAGCCCGATTATCTCCTAAACAAATAACAAACAAACTTATAAAAAGAAAACAACAAAATAAAAGTATGACTACTAAAAATGTAACAGACATAACCTACTTCTGCGCATAGAAATATGTAATAGGTATAATTCCTTTTCACCGTCCGACCTCCCCGTTATCCCAAACGTCGCCTAACCCGAGGTTCGGCCTCAAAAGAGGCGCCCTTAGGCAGACGTTCCCTTAGTTTCTTCGAGCCCTAGGGCTCAAAATTTCTTCCGGCAGAGCTTCTTTCCGAAGCTCGCCAAACAGCCCGGTTACGCTGTGGCAACCAATAGGGTTAGTACAGCTAATAGACAGTCCGAAAAAAAATGTAATAGGTAATTATTAATTAAACCTAATATTAGATTCGTGATTTATTTTCTTATTTTGTTTTGTTTGCTTAGCTTGATATATCTAATAATTACGGGGTCATTAATCAATGACCCTGCAAAAAAAGGGTGTCTAAATAGATGTAGTGTAAGTTTTAAGTTCAAAAATACAAGCAACGTCAATCCGTCTTTGTATGAAGTTGTCAAGTAAATAAATTGACTTACAATCACACTTTAATGTTTTTTTTTGTTTATCGAAAAAAGAGAAATAATAATTTGCCTAATATATTGTCTCTTTTTTCGATAAACAAACAAAAACTTATAAATGTGTTCGGATCTGTGACAGTTTTATGGCACGAGGGAAATATGAATTGCATTTTTCTCGTTACTTTTATTTTTGGTGCAATGCTCGATCACCGAATACGACCGCTTACGCAGATATGAAGTTTGTATATGTACTTGACAATGAACAGTCATGTAAGAAAGGTACTTTCTTTTATCCACTACAAGTTAGCCCTTGACGCAATCTCACCTGATGGTAAGTGATGATGCAGTCTAAGATGATAGCGGGCTAAACTGTTAGGGGTATGGTAAACCTATACTTCTTGGTTTCTACGCAACATCGTGCCGGTACGCTAAATCGCTTGGCAGCACGTTTTTGTAGGTAGGTAACTAGCCACTGCCGAAACCTTCCACCAGACCACACTGCAACCGGGAATCGAACCCAGGACCTCCCAACTTTATTTGCGACAGCGCACGTACTGCGCCACGGAGGTCGTTGAACTACTTCGGGTAAAAGTGCAACCTTCAAGACTTAAATATAAGAACAAAACACGAGAAAATTGCACTATTTTTAATATTTTAATATAAATCATAAATTAATAATACTAATTAATAATGTTATATTATTTATCACTTAATCTCGACACTAGTTCTTTTATTGCCGCACTTTGTATCGTCCACGCTTCACTCATCTGTCGTAATACTCCAACTAGTTCTTGTTGCGACTGGGCTATGATCCGCTCAGTCTCAGCCCGTCTTTCTTCTATGGCGATGATGCGTTCGGTGAAATCCACCATCTGGCACTGTCTGTGGGGTGATGGAGGCGTCATCAGCCGACGTCTTCGAGGTGCTGCAGGCGGCATAAAAATAAACTATTAACATCACATTACAGCGTTGTAGAGCACGTCAACAAAATTGAACTTTTTATTAAAAAGGTCACGAATTTTTTTCATGTTAACATAACGTATACACCTTGTAAGGGAAATCCGAAATAAAACTGAAGGATATATATATATATACTTATGATAAACAATCGCATGTAAAAGTTTTTAATGCGGATACGCATAAATATTTATTCTATTGATTTTGTGCCCTCTCGTTAGCCAACCTCACAACTAGCTTTAACTTGCCAATTACTATGGGTACTAGGTACTAGGTACTAGGTATTATTAATTGTTTTCAGAGAAAACTAAAATTGCTTTTCACTCGAGCAATGTTAGTAGTTCGTTTTTAATACTAATAATAATATTATTGTGTTATAATTTATTTTGAATTTCCTTTAACACCGTGTAAAGGAGATATCGTGAATACACTAGTCATAGGTACACGTACCCATTGATGTTTTTTTTATACACTACAAGTTAGCCCTTGACGGCTATCTCACCTGGTGGTAAGCGATGATTCTATCTAGGATGGTAGTGGGCTAACCTGTTAGGAGTATGATAAGCCCCACACTCCTTATTGGTTTCTACTCGACATCGTGCCGGAAAGCTACATTTCTTTGCGACACGTCTTTGTCGGTAGGGTGGTAACTAGCCACGGCCGAAGTCCACCAGACTCGAGCCGGGAATCGAACCCAGGACCTTCAACTTTAAAATGCGACAGCGCACGCACTGCGCCACGGTGGTCGTAAAAAAATATGTAATTAGCAGTAGTCAACCGATCCTCAATAAAATCGGAGATCAGTATTAACGTGCTCTATTTGGTATGTCGAAGCTGTGATAGTCTAGTGGTTAGGGCGGCCGCCTCCTAATTAAAGGTCGAGGGTTATATCCTGGGCGCGCTCCTCCAACTTTTCGGAGTTATGTGCGTTTTTAAGCAATTAAAATAACACTTACTTCAACGGTTAAGGAAAACATCGTGAGGAAAACTGCATGCCTGAGAGTTTTCCATAATGTTCTCAAAGGCGTGTGAAGTCTGCCAATCCGCACATGGCCAGCGTGGTGGACTATGGCCAAACCCTTCTCATATTGAGAGGAGACCCGCGCTCTGTAGTGAGCTGGTAATGGGTTGATCATGATGATGATGATTTGGTATGACTATCATGAAATAAGAGAATATTTAGCTGTTATGACAGACACCGCATATCCGCCAAATTTTCTTATCTCTTATCTTATCCTCATTGAGCAAACTCACTATACTCTGCAAATTGGCTATAGCCTGACGCTAAGCCACGCTACGCGACGGGTGTTGAGTTGTGTGTACAAATAGTCGTAATCATGTCGCGATGCGGTTCGGTACACGATCTTAGGATTCATTTATGACTGTTTTATGAGTATTAAGATATATATCTAACTGTATGTTATTGACATACGTACAGACAGTGTTATGTGAAAATGTCGAAAATTTAAGAACATTCGTACGGCACGCATCTCTTTCTTTTTGCATTTATGTACGTAAATATCACTGGTTTTAACTGTAAAGATGACTATTGCAACTAATATAAAAATCGATTTAGCGTTCTCGTTAGATGCCGCGTAGAAACAGATCAGGACGATGGGTTGAATCAGCAAAACATTGGCTCCTCTCTTGCTATAATGTTATTCATGTGTCAATCACTTAACATCAGGTGACCCGTTTCCTAGTTTGCAAATTCTTTATCAGATGTATCACTTGGTGAATTCATAATTTAGTAAAAAAAAAAAACACTTTACTAGATGTATCACTAGGTTCATTCCTTGCAGAATTTCTTCGTATCGATGGTTTCTCGTCCATCTGTAAGTAATTGCAATTACTTAGTTCTCTTAGACTGATCTCAAATTTTATAACTTTTACAAAAGAACTGCTACGTAAAAAAAAAAATAGATTCTCACCAATTCTTCACTGTTACGTTCATAATCGATTCTATCAGACGCTCCGGGTTGTGAATCCTGCAAAAAAACACATTCAGGTATCTCAATAGTTAACTTATTCAATTCACTAGCAACGTTTGAATTGTAAGGACTTACATTTTAACTTACATTAAGAAAAGTTATATCAAAAGGCTTGGTTTCTTCGTGCTCATCTCCAAGATTAAAACTCTGCGAACACACATAATTTATGCTTCAATTCATCATTTATGCTTCAGAAAAAGGAGAAATTAAAAAGCGGTAGTACCCTCGAGAATATAAAAAATTATGCATATTTTAAATTTCAAACAATTAATGTAAAACCGGCCAAGAAAGTGATTCATGACTTTTAAATTTCGCTTGGTCAAGTAAAGCATTGACGGGTACAGCCTGACGTGACAATGCTAAAGATGTCTTGGTTTCGGTGACGATGATTACAATAATATATAGTGGTGGTAATAGGTTAACCGAACCGAAGCTTATTAATGTATTTTTCGGTTCAGTTAACCCTATTGGATGGTGCAAAGTAGATGATAGAGAAACAAGCTAGGTGTGCGAAGAGTGCAGTACTAAATAAAGAATACATATCATAGATGAGGAAATACTGTCCACTATAATAATCAACGCCATATAGGTCTTTGAAAGTGGTGGTGTTCTTGAGGACGTGATGCCGCAGACAGTGAAAAAGTTAAGAGAGGCCGATGCGAGCTATCCAATGCAGCAGCAGGAGAGTCGGACGTAAGCAGACAGCTCAAGATTGATCACAACCTTAAATTGATAATGGATTTTGGTCGATGGCAGGTCGTGGCGTTTTACTCGGTAGACAGATGAAAGCACTAAAGTCGTAACAATTTTACTCGTAGAAAAAAGGGTTACGTGACGTCGCTTTGAGACTGATCCTAAAACGTGAAAACGTGACGTCGACCGCACGCGTCTGTCGTTGAGAGGTCCACAATATAATCGAGCGCGTTCTATGAAAGTGAACTCTAAGGGTACAGGAGATAATTATTCTGAAACAACGTACACAATTCTCGACCGACTTTACACTAACTATTACAAAGCATAAAAAAACATTACGACATACAGTAAAAGGATCGTTTTCTTCTGCTTTATTACTGTTCGCAAAAAGTTTTCCTCCTATCAAGGCCACCATACGTTTCTCTGTTGTGGAAAGAGTGATCACTTCTTCTGTGCTATCATCGCCAGTTTGTGTCTTATTGTTGGTCCGCATTTGAATCACTTTTCTTTTTATAGCCCCCTTTTTGTCTTTCCAATACTGTAGGACAACAAAAATAGTACACAACCGATTCTCAGAAGTCATCAAATTACATTATTTCCATTTCACACGAAGTAACAAACATCCGAGATATTCGTTTCCTTAGCAATGTATTCCAGGTATTTTTTCAGTGTAGGTATATGAATCGGAAACACTCTGTATCCACGAGCGATTTTTTTCTCAATGTAACTTGACGAACACAACGAAAATATTTTTAGTAAGATAATCATGTGATCAAGCTTTTTTGAAACTTTTATTTGGTCTTAAATTATGCATACATTTGGTACGTAATACGTAATAGCCGTAATAGCTAAGTGTGATAATTCTAAATTTGAAGGTATCAAATGTAAGGTTCGGTAACAGAAATTTGTTTTGAATATCTATTTTATACATTTAATTTTATTTCATTACTCTATTTTTATTTTATTCATTCAGTCATTCGATACCGGGAACCTACTACTGAAGAAGTTTGTACATTTGGATAAGGAGAATAAAGTGAAAATATGGAAATATTTTATTAATGATTGGTATCTTTGTATTGAAATTGAAAGTTAAAGATTATTCATGATTTTTTTTGTCTGTATTTTAATGAAATCATGCGAAACATTGCTTGATAATCACGTAATGACCAGTTTATTAGCATTAGTTGAGGAATACTTAAATATCATTTGTGCAAGAAGTATTACAACTTTAGGCGGGAACTTTAAAACTAATGCCGTACTTTATTTTCTCTTTGTGCCATACGTTTATAAGCTCTAGACTCGTGTACATTTAAAAAATAATATTGCAAAGCATATAAATGGTACTACTGAATTTAAATTAAAGAATATATTACTTACAAATAAATAATGTAAATTTCATAATTTTCAGTTAGATATTAAAGCATAGCATAAACTTTTCGTTGTATTGACCATTTAAAAAAAAATTGATTGAATGATTTATGATAATGTGCATCGACTGTTTTTTTTTTAATTTTTCAAACGCGTGCTGTGAATGTGCTTTGCATCTGCAGTTAAGATAAAAATAATGCAATATTTCACATCTGATGTCCGGGTATGGGTTATGAAAATCTTACATAATCTTACCAATATTGAAAACGTTTTGTTACTCAATCACGATAGAACGGCCGAACGGATCTGGACGAAATTTGGCACAGAGATTAAGTAAGTTATTTGATCAGGTCTTAAGTTCTCAGGTGTTTAACCGAAATTAGTGAACGAAGTGGTTCGCAACAGCTAACTAGGGTATACAATATGAAAGACCTTAGCCCATTGTTGCCACGTTTTCCGACATCCACATTCCACTCTGTTCAGCTTTTGGGCAATGTCTTGCCAGGCCGTACGCGTGCGTTGCCTTGCGTGGGTAGTCCTGGCATGCCCCGTGGCGAGCCAACGTCTCTTTTCTATGAAGTCGACTAATATTTCTATTTGCTCTTGAGTCGGCACATAGCTTCTTGACATACTAAAAATAATTGTAGGTACACGTTAGGAGCAATAAAATTAATAAACGCGTAAATCAAGAATACAAGCTATTAATACCTTCAAATTCAAATTCGTTTATTGCATGAAAGTGGTACATTCATATCAAGATCTTAAGATTAAAGGGTAGCCTAACACATTCTGCCCAAAAGGCGTGCAACAAAAACCTACTTATTAATAGAACTATGTTTTTTATATTTACAGTATACTTATATTTTTATTCTATAATAGTTGAGTCGAACATACGTACCAAACAAACACGCTTTCGAATATATAAAATAAGTTTTTTTTTTATATCTAAATCGCGGACAAACGGTCCACTTGATGTTAAGTGATTACCTTCGCCCATGCACATTTACAGCACCAGAGGTGTCTCCTCATAATGGTATGTCTTTGATAGTAGGGTAACTAGTAGATAAATCCGATGCCTCCCCCCAGGCCAGACTCTAGCCGGATATCTCCCACTTAATATTACAGCGCACGCACTGCGCCACGGAAGTCGTCGATACAGGTAATAAATAAAATAAAAGTAACTGTCTTATTTTTTTTTTAACTGCCTCTTATTAAGGTCATAAGATAATTTGAAAATAGCATAATCCTCACGCACGTTTTTATAATTTTGTTTTTCCCTGCTTTTTGGACCCACTTTGTTTGAACTTTCGAAAGCAGGTGTAGATTATAGTAACATAAGTATTTTTTTATTTCCGAAGTTCATTGTGAAGGGGAAAAATATGATCTCACTAAAACCTAAGAGTGTGAAATTCCACGTTTTCTAATACCAGACACATGAAATATGCAATTTAGTTTTGAGTAAAATACATCTAAAAAAGGTATTTTATTTTAAAATACCTTTAGGAAAATTTTACTTATCGAAAATTGTAAGCGAATGAATTGAATTGCAGGAAAGCATTTCATTGCAGGAAATCATGCAATAGAGGTTTTATGTTTTCCATTGGGTGATTCACTTATTGTGTTTGACAACTCACGAGAAAATTTCACTTTACGAAAGACCGGATTTCCGGTATATCATACTTTTTGATCTCGTACTCTGAGGGAGACCTTTTTACTAATCTCCACTGTCCATCCGTCCACATTTTAAAATGTACAGTTAAAATCTCTTAAATTTCAGTCGGTATTTTCACTGAATGTGTATTTAATTCTATAGCCACTGAAGTAACAAATAATAATAATGAAACAAAGTATACAGTAAAACGGGTCTACGTTTTGTTGTTGTTTAAACATACATAAATACATTAAAATTGAATGAACCCGTAACTTACCCGAGTTTTCCATAATGTTCTCAAAGGTGTGTGAAACCTACGATAGAAATTTAGAATCGTTTGGCGTTTGGAGAAGGGGGCAGGATGGGGGAAGGGCGCGATTCCCCTCCTTAACAAGAAAAAGAAATTCCATACTACTCAACTCCATAATTAGATTTTTCTTGCATAAAACATAAAAACTCTAGGGGTAAGGCAGACAACTATGTGGAAATGGGTAGTAGTATAGTAGTCTATATTATCGTGTAGGCAAGGTCACAGTCCATAAGAGAAGCAAAGTCATCGAAAAGCCAATAAAGAAAATATCAAGGAGACCAAAATCACGGGAGTCCAAGAGGAACGGCATAATGTCGACTTTGACAGTTGACACAAGCGTTGACCATAGACAAGACCTATTTATTACATTTTACATCCTCACCACACTTATACAAAAATATGTATGTTATCCTTCTCATGGTATGGTGCATTACCTTATAAAACGAATGCTCTTTTTACGATATTAAACCTTTACCAGATATAACAACTCTTGTTCCGAAATTTCTACTAAACGATTATAAATCCAACTCAAACCTTCCGATCCGTACTTGGCCAGCGTAGTGGACTACCACGGTACTTATTTTGAGAGGAGACCCGTTCCCTGTACTGTTCCAGTAATGCGTTGATTACGTTGATATTATGATTATCAAAAAAATAGCCTAATATGAATAATTCATAGCTGAATATGATACTATTACAAATTATTGAAATTTTTTAACTATAAGTAGGTAGAACGTGTCTACAGATATTATGCAGATGATTAATAATAATTTGTACAGTAATAACTTCGTAATGGTTTTCGAAATAAGCCGATTAAGCATGGCGCGATGCAATATTAACTTATACCTTTATGTTACTTTGTATAAGCATTTACTGCCTCGTTGAATAAGTGACTAGTATATGCAAACGGTCTTAAGATCAGGACACCACACACAACCAAAAAAAACTGGTAAGAAATTCTTAATATATACTTAGTGTTAGGAAAATACAGACTGTTAAACCTACTGAACTAAATTGACTATAAATTAAATCAGTCAAGTTAAGCATTGCGTTATTTTATTATTATAAGTATTTTTGTCTTTCACCTCATACGTAGGTACTCTTTCTAATTTATTACTGACGGAACAATACAACCAAGTAACCACACGCGCTTCGCTTATGAGTTGAACCAGAACATCATCAATAATTGAAAATGAAAATAAAATTAATTCTTTCTTTTTAACTATAGCATATAAGGTCTGTAATAAAACCTGTGACAGGGTTAGATACAATAAGTCTGATGCAAAAAAGACTAAACTCCTAAGAACGTCCGGTTAGTTCTCTAAATTTTTATTAGATCGATTAGATCGATTTAAATTAGATTATAACCTTTTCGTAGAACCGAAAGGTTGCTACTGTTTAAAAAACAAGATCACACCGCTGTTAAATTGAGTTAAAAATATGCGAAAACCAAAACAAATAAATTCCTTTTTAAATAGTGAAGACATGATGTGCCGACCCCATATCGGGTGGGATAAGAAAAGAAGGTGGTAGCTTTGTGACTGAAAACCCTCTTTTCCAAGAATATGAAACTTATTTCATATGAAATGATTATTCTTTGCAATTAAGACATCAAACAAGTCAAATTGTGTATGAAACAACTGTAAGAATCTTGTTATGAAACATTCAATTGTTACCAAAACTATTATGAATTATCATGAACGATGTATTGTGTTTGAGCTACATAATAAGTAATAGTACTTTTGTACGTGCCCATGTCCTTATTAATTAACATACCAACTGTGTTATGCATTAATAAATTATGATTCAGTGACATTCTTCTTTGAAATATAACAAAGTGTGAATTATTTCAACAAACTCCATCCTACTACTAAAACAAACTAATAGGATAGTCGGTTTACATAAAAGAAAAAGCTAACTAGCTGGCCGATCGACCGATCTATTAGCGCACAGTTTAAAACAACTGAACGGAAAAAGATATTTATAAAAAGGGAATATAAAAAGGTACAAATAATAGGTTTTGCATTTTACGAGTTTTGAAGTTAGAAGCATAGCATGAGTGTTGATAATAATAATAATCCTTTACCTAGTAGTGTTGTTAATATCGGTAGGTGTGTGAATCTTTCGGTATTTCACTAAGATATTGAAAAAAAAAACCGCTACAGTAGCCCAAGACTGCTAACTCCCCTAGTGGCTAATGGTAAGTGATGATTCAGTCTAAGTGACCGGTTAGGACTATAAGACAGCCTCAAAAGCCCATTGATTTTATTTTTCCGTATAAATTTCAAATCGTACCCGAAGATTACCTTTTCCTAACCACAAATGTTTTAATTAAGGTAACATACAAAAATATTACAGTTTAAACGGTACATAGATATTATCAACACAATATAAATCATAATAAATAAATCGACAACAATATTACAGTAATATTACTATTATCATAAAATTATTCAAATTGCTTGAATTTCGATTACTATAATGGCATAATCACTAGCGATTTTTTTAACGTGACATTATTATAGCTGGACAATTTAAACTTTAAGCTTTATTAATTATTAGTTCTGTTGTCCACGACTTCAAATGCGTGAAATTCGTTTTTCGTGTACAAACTTTTCCGGGATAAAATGAACGGTATCATTTTTGGGATTACTAAGTATCTACTAAGCATCATCATCATCATGATCAACCCATTACCGGCTCACTACAGAGCACGGGTCTCTTCTCAATATGAGAAGGGTTTGGCCATAGTCCACCACGCTGGCCACGTGCGGATTGGCAGACTTCACACGTCTTTGAGAACATTATGGAGAACTCTCAGGCGTGCAGGTTTCCTCACGATGTTTTCCTTCACCGTTGGAGCAAGTGATATTTTAATTTATACTACTACTAAGCATAAGCGAGTATAACTAAGCATCCGCTCTCTGTCCTTCCAAAAAAGATTGAAAATTCCCCGTACAGTAAATATGTTTTCTTAGACCTTAATTATATCAACAAAATGCAGTGTTTCATATGTATTCCGTAATATAGAGCAACGCAAGCGAATCCAACTCGCTTAGATTTATAATGATACACATTTCGTTATTATGTGAAAGAGTTTTGCTCTATAACTCGAGGTTAAAGTAGGTACTTGTCATCCTGTAATACTTACTTTTTTTTTTTTATTCACCACAAGTTAGCCGTTGACTGCATCTCACCTGATGGCAAGTGATGATGCGGTCTAAGATGGTAGCGGGCTAACCTGTTAGGGGTATGGTAAACTCATACTCCTAATTGGTTTCTACACAACATAGTGCCGGAACGCTAAATCGCTTGGCGGCACGTCTTTGTCGGTAGGGTGGTAACTAGCCACGGCCGAAGCCTCCCACCAGACCAGACTCGAGCCGGGAATCAAACCCAGGACCTCCAACTTTAAAATGCAACAGCGCACGCGCTGCGCCACGGAGGTCGTCTACGTCAAGAAGTTTTAGTGATCTAGTCAAGTAGGTACCTATCCACTACAAATCTATCTCACAATCTGCACGCGTCTCCAGCGCATAAACAATTTTCTACAGATGGCATCACATGCGGAAGCTTCGGTATACAGTTAAGGAGGCATCTAGTACAAGACTCAATTCTCAGCTATAGAAAGTAGTGCAGGGCCACTTTCGACGGACATCGGACCTTCATATTACGTAACAGTAAGCAGTTAGCACCTGCTTACAAGTGAATAATACTTATCTAGCGGTTCTCGCTGAACTTAATTCACGACGGCATATATATCGGAAAGCGGTTATAGCCTAGTGGTTAAGGCGTCAGACACATACTCAGAGGTCGGCGGTTCGAATCCGGGCACGCACGTCTTACTTTTCGGATTTATGTGCGTTTTTAAAAAATTTAAAAATCACTTGCTTCAACAGTGAAAGAAAACTGCGTGAGGAAACCTGCACGCATGAGAGTTCTCTATAATATTCTCAAAGGCGTGTGAAGTCTGCCAATCCGCACATGGCCAGCGTGATGGACTATGGCCAAACCCTTCTCATATTAAGAGGAGACCCGTGCTCTGTAGTGAGCCGGTAATGGGTTGATCATGATGATGACAATGATAAATCGCAGCCCTATCTCGATAAAAACTCTACGCCAAGTAGATTCAACATTTAATTTCATTAATGCTGAAAGCGTGTCTGTTTGTTAACTATGACCGGCTTAACTACTGTGTTGATCTTGATGAAATTTGACATACAGATTGCTTTATTTTGATAAAATCTAAGATAGTAGTGGGTTAACCTGTTAGGAGTATTGCAGTTATATTAAATCATTACCTGACCATCATAAAGAAACTCTTAATTGCTTGGCAGCACCTCTTTGTTATTAGCATTGCTTTTGGACTTTAGGAGAGAGAATATTTTTAACATATGTTTACGGGATTTAATATACTATAAATATCATAATATGGATAACAATCTTAGCTAACCTTGAAGATAGCCATAAGTAATTGTGCCTGGGAGGTTTAAAACCCTTAATACATATAAAGTCACTGGTGACAAGTAATGATAGAACAGATCTCAGAAATCTTTCTTGTATTACAACTTCTTTTCAATTTTTAAAATCACAAATGGGTAAGCTAGTTGTGATATATACAATACAATGTTGCAGTCTCATGCTGAGATTTATAGAGCATACTTCGACTTTGCTTAGACTTTACTTTATTGTTTTTAACAGATGAGATTTATGGCAGAAAAAGAATTATAAGTGAAATAGTATTTTTAGTTTAAGTACACATTATAAATTTCTGCCTAAACTTCATAAAAAGGTCCATGGTCTACAAACAGAGTGTAATGCCAGCAATGATTTTTGGGTCACAATTATGGTCACTAAGTATAGACATAATAATACAACTAAGAGTTATACAAGGTGTAGAAGGCCCTGTTGTTCCACCACCCTTTATATATTTGCGAGAGGGAGTGTATATTTGCGATTCCATCTGTTGAAATTGCTATAAGAGAATCAAATTAACTTTGATGGCTAGGCTTCACATAGTATGAACAAATTTTTATTTATGATAAGTTTATAGGGGATTCAAGTTACAAAGATTTTAAAATTGAAAGCTGTTGAAAATTACATGTAAATGACATACAGACAATTACAGAGATCTAGTTTTCTAAAACCGAAGACAAGCTGGGGATCAAATTCAAAGAGATATTCAAGAAGTGAAAGCCTCACTGAAGTGTTGCAGCAAATACATTTTTAACCAATTAAATCACAGCTTCATAGCCTGTTAAGACTTAAAGCATAGTTTGCCATACCTACATTATTATTTTGGAAAAAAAAACCTAGCTTTTGTATTAGATGTGAGTTATATCTTGTTGAATGGTAATCTCAGATTATACATACTCTTTTGATGTCAACTCTGATCTGGTTGGTTTATGTATTATGTTTGAATTACTTTAAATTTGGAATGTTGGATTTATTTCTTTAGATTGAATTTTGTCAAATTTGAAGATTCTTGAATTCACACCCAAGCTTTTTTATCGTTTATATAATCCTTAATATCGTAATATGATTTTTCTACAAGCTTTCGTTTTATAAAAACTTTGAACTTATTGATAGACATCTCCAAGATATCAATAGGTAATTTATTATAGAATAAAATACAATTTCCTTTGAATGAGTTACTAATTTTGTGCAGCCTACTAAACGGTACTACAATCTTACTTTTACTTCTAATGTTCAGTGCGTTACAGTCCATTTTTTTCTTGAATTTATCAATATTTTTATGAACATACATTAAATTTTCATATATATATTGGCTATGCACTGTCATTATTTTATAATCTTTAAATTTATCTCTTAATGACTCTCAATGACTCTCTGGGACCTAATTTCATAATGATTATGTTTCGTGTACAATAAATTCAAAATGTTTAAGATGAAATAAATAGTTTTCTCTTCACTCCTTGAGTGTCTTTTTGGTTTGGAACCGATCCCACAAGCCACATCTACCACTCAATATATCTAACATACTTAGTCTTTGCTTATACAACCTTAGTGTTATAATGAGACATTCCTGCTGGACATATGACGTTGTCTCGTTTTAACTGCATACTAGATCACGGTTAGACTAAACTCTATAAATCTATAAAGCTATAGATCTCGACTTAACTATATAGGTTAGACTACTAGACACTTATCTATTCATCAATATTTTGAGAACTTGTTATTATTTAACAATAAACTGTTTTAATCTAACACATTTACCTAAAACAATGTAAACCTTAAAGTTTTAACTGATACAAAGTTTTATTGCAGAAGTAATCGTGAGCATTATTACTGTTAAAAATACTTACATGAGTTGAATATCATATATAGACACAATATGCACGATCTACTGCGAAATTTGTTTTGAATTACAGTCAAAATTCTAATGAATAACGATAAATAATTACAAACAGTGTAAATGTTTACACTCAAGTTTTGACAGCGAGAGCTTTAGGTTGACAAATGGCATTGACCTTTTGTCTGAGACATTGTCATTTATTTGGCTGTCACTATGACAGTGAATATCACAGAATAGTACCTAATGTTCACAGGTAAATAATAATCAAAGTGTAAAGTTTGTAGCACACCATCGTTTTCCGGTCCAATCGTCTTAAATTATTATGGCATTCAATATTATTATAAAAGCCGAAACAGTTCATTATGACAATACTTGAAATAATAAAAAAAAATTAAAAATCAAAAAATATTAAAAATCAAAAAATATTATAAAAAAAAATATTAAATAAAAAAAATTATTATGTTGTTTATTTTAAAATCTATGGTCTCAAATTCCATTAAAGGTAAGTACGATGGTAACGAACTGGGGCTATTTAAACATTGCCAAACATTACCTGTTCAGAAGCTGTTTAAATACACAATATTAAAAGAAGAGTTCTTCAATGAGAAGATATTCATTAAAAAAGAACATCCTGTACAGACGCGGGCGATGGCGGCCAACCGCTTTAACATTACGCGCGCTAACAATACGTACGGCGAGCGAACGACCGCGTATTTGGTTCCACGATTCATGAACGAACTACCTCCAGCGTTCCAAAAATTACACATTAAAAATCTCAAACCGAAATTAAAAGAATATTTCTTGACTGAGTTGGACGGTTGACTCATTAGTGTCGACCGTCTAACTCAGTTAGGAAATGTTCTTTTCATGCCTAATATGCTTACTCAGTTCCTTTAGTTTTAAGCTGTTATGTTACTGATTAGCACCGAGGACAAACCTCTTTGGTTTTTTCGGTGCCTTTATTATATAACTAATTTTATTCCTTGTATATTAATAATAAATAAATAAATAATAAATAAATAATAATAATAATAATAACTACTAATAATTAATTATAATAATGCCAAAGTTGCTGCATTAATGGATGCA
The DNA here is from genome assembly GCA_928268935.1 of Lasiommata megera. Lineage (NCBI taxonomy): Eukaryota > Metazoa > Arthropoda > Insecta > Lepidoptera > Nymphalidae > Lasiommata > Lasiommata megera. The sequence goes on along the minus strand of OV743319.1, from coordinate 10,069,071 downwards.
TATATGGAGCCCTCTTCGCAGTTGTAAGTCGGCGAGTGTAGATATTACAATCACTTCACGTATAAAAATAATGGAAAATACATGAACGCTGAATAATATGAACGCTTCATAAATGCCTGTGATAGGTTTACATGAATAAAGCTATTTTAATTTGATTTTGATATGTAAATACACTCAGAATCTACTATATATTATATATTGTGTTTATAATACTGAGACCTACATTTAAATACCTGCATACCAATTTTCATTGAAATCCGTTCCTTTACATATGATTTATGCATAACCGTACTATCAGAACTACTTACGTTACACGATCTTTGGCGTATGAGCAAGCGGAAAAAGCGGAAGGCCTCAGGTACGATAGTTTGGGAATTGATCATTTATGAACTTTCTCTGGTCTAGTCTGACAAGAGACTTCGCCGTGGCTGGTAGTTGTAACTTACTTACCGAAAAAGTCGAGCCGCCAGGAGATTTTTTGGGTATATTGAAGAAACCTAAAGAAAGAATTTTAAATATGGGTAGGGTAGCCGCTACCTTATTAGCCCACTTCAATTGGTCACTTATCAGCAAGAGAGATTTTCATTAAGAGCTAAACTTGTAGTGGATAAAAAATCAAACTATTCATAGGTCTCCGCCGGTTCTCTAAAGAGTTTGAGTGCAGACCTTTGTCTGTTTGGCAGTTTTCTTATGAAGCAAATAAATTATTATTTTTTCTTATTCATATTCATATTAAATGTAGTTTATAGACACTCCCAAGCTGTTGTTATTGTTGCAAAAAGGGAAAAAAAAAACACTAAAATTTATAAATAATATTCTTGAAAAAATACTTTCGAAGCTACTGCATACTATAGAATGGATGTACCAAGGTCATAAAAGCCCCCGTGACCCAACCATCAGGAGACGCGAAGGAGCATTCAGTTTTAGTGGGTATTCTGGTCATCAGTCTGGCTGCCGGCGAATCCCAAATACCCCACAGGAAGCGCCCCAGTTCTTCGAAGTAAACACATTTCCCAGCGTTAAAAAAAAGTAGTGGGTTTGATACGACCGTTTAAATTCGTTATTCGATTGTTAAAACGAGATGGGAAGTATGTTTCTCATTTGCACTAACAACAAATATCTCGGATATTTGATGAATAGACCTTATTGAGCATTAGTACATGAATATTTATCAATGAATGTGCAAGAAGTTTTACTACTTAAAATGGGAACTATCAAATTAATTTGCCAGTACGTAACGCAGTGTTTAAATTATCTATGGCCAGGTACGTCCAATATACTTTTTAAGGTTCCACATTAAGTTGATTTTTTTATAAAGCTTTAGTACATATTTAATTAACTGTCGGTATTTAGGTATAAATAAAATGAAAAACTTTAAATAGGTCACCTGCCTCCAATTAATTCATAGGCTTCGCTGATTTAGTATTATAAAGAAATTATGATTTGTTATTAGCTGTGAATGCAAAGAATAATATATATTTTTTGTCTTTCAGATAAAACGATGAATCGTTGATTGAGAAATTACTACAGAAATGTTGGAAATACCTGATAATGTGAGTATGCTGTGGTTTAATTGAATAACGTTTTAAAGATTTAAAAGGTTAAGTATTTTAATAACTATTCCAAGCACGTGACACTTGAGTAGTTAGGTTCAGAAATAGAGTCGTCTTTACATTTTAGAATAATTGGAATGCTTCCAAAGCAGGTACGTGTGTTGCAGGAAGTGCGACTGCGATCTTAGTAATAGGTCGGGGAAAAGGTTTCTTGTCATTTTAAATCAAAACTTAGTACATTTTTTTTCAAATTTATTTCTTTTAGTACAGTATATTTTTTCATATAGTACAGTATATATGTATATGCCATTTTGTCCGATGACTTTTTTTCCACCACGGTGCTATAGAAATTATGCACTTTTTATTTTAAAAAATGTGATGAATAGTTTTGGTCCTCTCCTAACGTTAACCTGAATAATTCTGATGGGACTGAAATAGCTAGAAATAAGAAGGTGCAAGGTCATTAGCACCTCCTAGCCAAACTTTACTTTTCTTTGGGGCTTCAGACGTGTATGGTCTGAGTAAGGAAATACCACCTTTCACCGTCAAATTAGTTGGCAGTGGAGATCCGATTCGATGGTTCTGCGAAGGTTAAACCTGATAACGAAAAATACCAATTCCATTCCTCTGCTTCTAATCCCACCATATACACAGCATCACCATACAAACAAATGGGGTAAAGGTCACAGTTTGTTCATGATCCACGTTTCCCTGCTTTTTTCTAATGGGTCACAACCATTGAGGAATCTTGCTCCAGTTTAAATAATGGCGTAAACTTTATCCATAGCAGGGTACCAGAGCAGGTGCATCTGTTTCAACAACATTTCGCGATTGAAAAAACCATTCTGCTACTGTTACTAACACTACATTAGGTCCTTAAGGTTCCACAAATGACCTTGTGTGTTTAGTTGCCTGTCCTCCCCTCTACACCTGTATATAATCACCTTAATTTTTAACGCCATCTAGTGGCAGTGACATGTACTACGACATACAAGTCAACAAACTTAATATTAGTTCGAAAAGAGAAGCGAGATGGCCACAGGCGCTGTTTCCATAGAGAAAAAAAATGGCATTAGGCAATGGAGAAGATTTCACGAGTTACATCGTACATACTAGTACATCTAAATAAATAGTATTTATTAAATTATAAATTAGTATTTGATTGCTCATTCACATGTGTAGCAGTAGAAAGTGACGATGTGAGTACTTATAAAGTAGGTACTTTGACTTTGCTGAGACTAAGGCAGAGTTACTTTTGAATCGTGCAATAAAGCATTAAATTAACGACAGAAGTTACCCTTTTTGTTGTATCTGGGAAACGACTACTGACGTAAATCAGTATACCTAACCTATTTTGTTATACCTAACTTCCATTTATATATATGTACCTAATACACATATAAAATTCAAGATACTTACGATTCGGTATTCCTACCACCCAGCTTATAGGTTCATGTTATCATGTAGCAAAGTTGAAATCCTTTCTGTAAATTTAATTTTATGATAACTACAATTATCTGAATATACCTATTAGCAGTATTTCTTCGTTTTAAATATGGCGGAGGTCCTATGGAATTACTTATTTTGTCTGCGAATTTTTCTATGATAACTTTAAATTTCCATTTAATTAAAACGTTTACATTAGAAAAAAAATCATTAAACTTTGACTGTTTATTGTATTGACGTAGGTAAGCGTCAGAACTTAAACTAAGGACGTACCTAGATACCCTTTATTTCGCAAAAGTTATTGCTCGCGCGTCTGTACATACACAGAACCATGCAAAAACAAAATGAATATCATCTGGTTTGATTTACTTATCTTCCATTTGTTTCAATAAATATTTAAATCTTTACATGAATACTTACCATTGACGATACATTTATCAAATATATATCAACAGTATAATTTAGGCTTCAAGCCGGAAGTAATTCATCTAACGCAGTGAAGTGGTTGACCTAACGTTCATACGGAAGGCCCTCACGACCAATAGTATCAGCCATGTAGGTCAAACCAGAACTGACAGTAGAATAATATCTTCACCGAGACGTGCCAAGATAGATAAAATTCAAAATTCAAATGATCTTTATTCAAATAGTCCTTTAAAGGGCACTTTTGACACGTCAATAATTTACATAGTAGTGATTTGATGGTGATAAATATATTCGTACACTTAAGCTTTCGTTTTATAAAAACTTTGAATTTCTTGATAGCCATCTCCAAGATATCAATAGGTAATTTATTATAAAATAAAATACAATTTCTTTTGAATGAGTTACTAATTTTGTGCCTACTAAACGGCACTAAAAGTCTACTTTTACTTCTAATGTTCAGTGCGTTGCAGTCCATTTTTTTCTTGAATTTATCGATATGTTTATGAACGTACATTAAATTTTCATATATATTTTGGCTATGCACTGTCATTATTTCATAATCTTTAAATTTATCTCTTAATGAGATGGATAGATAAAGTCTTTTTTGCACATTAAAATTTAGGATCTAAAACAAATAAAATCAAAAAAGTAGATAATCCTCTTTACATCGTCATCCTCATTAATATATAAGGTCGATAATAAGCAACTTAATACGAATAATATAAAGTCTGTTTTTTTGTCTGTTATTTATGCTGGGTTTAACTGATGCACCGATCTTAATGTAATTTTTACTCGAACATGGCGATGGAATACTTTGTTTCGGGATCATATCATCATCATGAGCAAACTCATTGCCGGCTCACTACAGAGCACGGGTCTCCTTTCAATATGAGAAGGGTTTGGCATGGATATTCCACCACTGGCCACGTGTGGATTGGCAGACTTCACACGCCTTTGGGAATAGTATGGCGAACTCCTCAGGATGTTCCTCACTGTTAAAGCGAGTGATATTTCAAAACGCACATAATTCTGAAAAGTTAAAGGTGCGTGCCCGGGATTTAACCTCCGAGTCCTTTGATAAGGAGGCGGATTTTCTAACCTTTAGGCTATCACAGCTTGTTTTTGAATATCACACGAGAACATTACTGTTGTGCGACGTACTCGTACTATGTCTGTTGGCGAATGTTTTACGACTTCATACGGGTGGCGGTAATCACTTAATATCTGATAATATTATCATCTAACTTTAGCAATATCTAATAACGAAAAGGCTGCCAGTCTTACCAATATCGCTTATTGTACTTAACTACCGTATATTACCAGCTAAACCCGGTATACGTTGTTTGTGTTGTGAGTTAGACACTAACATTAGCGGGCGAAATCCGTATGACAAATTATTTCTCGAATCGAGTTGCCAAAGTCCTAGGCCTAACGATAGCACTGAATTACCTTTTAAATTTGACACTGTATTTAACTTGACATTATATTTTATTTCAATACTTTAATTTGAGGTTTAATGTTTTGTCAATTCTTTCAGATTTAAATTAAATTCTATTCTATTCTTTTCAACGACGATTCAAAAGGAGCGAATTATAAGAAATTATAAAAACAATAAAAATATAATAATAATGTAAGATAATTGTCTCGCAATCCGCAAAAATCCAATCTAGGGAAACCTAAATCTAACCCAATCTAACCTATGTATTAAATAGGTTAGGTACAGGTGAAGTAAGCGTATTTGCCTATTTAATACCTGGTTTACCCTAGACCAGATAACTAGCCTAATGCCGCGATTATTCAAATTTATGTGATTCGAAGTTCATTGGGTCATCTAGTCCGCAATAATTCCCTACAAACAAAATTAGTGTTTTTGGCGTAAGCAAAACAAGGCGGTGGAAAAAAATAAACGTTGATTACACATACGTATCCTGTTTCGAGGCCAGTATCACAACCTATTGAGCGATCTGTACTCGAACTTGTTCGGCTTTTTGGGGTTCCGTACCAAAAAACTATTATTATTACTAATAATAATGAGACTCCATTCATAAGTACGGTAATACAATAAGGCCTGCCGTACACGGACTGCTTCAAGCAGTTGAGACCGACTGCTTAAAGCTGCGACCGCGCGGTGAACTATAGTCATTCATTCGCTGCCGTACACACGACTGCTCGAGCAGTCCCGACCGCTTCAAGCCGTCAACTGCATGACGAAATTCCATCGTGCCGTCGACCGCTCACGAGCGGTCGCGAGGCATACACCGACTGCTCGAGCCGTTGACTGCGCTAGAGCAGTCGACAGCTCTTCCCCCCTTCCCTTGTGCCCTCGCGGCGTCCGTCAACAAGAACAAGAAAATCAACTGCTCGAGCGGTTGGTAGCGACAGCTCGAGCAGTCAACAACCGACCGCTCCAGCAGCCGACGCCGACCGCTCGGGCGGTCCGTGTACGTCACTCAGTCGTTAACTGCTCGAGCAGTCCGTGTACGGCCGCCCTAAGGCTCCGCTATTCGTACGTTCGTATTTTCGTCCGCGGGCTGTACAGCCTAAGTAGTTACTCAATATGTAAGTACACGTTATTTTTTCTGGTATTTATTGCTCGATCTTTATAATGCCAATATTGTATAATTTTTTTTATCGCATCTCGATACGGAATTCTTCGTGTGCGAGTCCAACTCGCATTTGACCGGTTTTTTTTATTCTTCCTCGGAAATATACCCGTAAAGTTGATTGCAAACAAGGAAGCTGCCTCCTTGTTTGTTTTCAAAAAAACTAATTAAAGTGCCTTTAACCATGTAAAAATAACAATTACTTAACCATTGAAATCTACAAAATCAAATAATTTTAAATATATACCTAATACTAGCGGTTACGTATGCTTTCGTCCGTGATGAGTTTTACGTCTCATTCTCATGAGATTGAGAAATATCAAATAATAACTAAATAAATACCACCTAAACATGGATGTCTAGGCTTAGTTAGCTTAGCTAAAAAAAAAACAAATAAAAATTTGGGTAAAATGAGTTTTTTATTTTAATGTGTTGGGTTATAAACAGGTGTTGTAACCTGTTTACAACCCAACACATTAAAATAAAAAACTTGATTTACACAAGATAATCATATTTTTGTAAATCAAGTTGTTATTTAGTTATAATTTGGCCATAATGTGGACGAGTATCGGACTCCTTACTAGCTGTATTTAAGATATCCCATATTCTAATGTTAACAATGGCTCACACATCAAATGAAGACGACTTAAAGGTTACCCCCGCCCCGGTACTCAAGTGGTGGTAGATTTACCCTCCACCACTCCACGCGAGTTCAATAACAACCACGTCTTGAGGTCAGCCTCCCCTCTGAGTCATCCACTGCGCCCTTTTTATTGTTGTTGTTTCAACAGACACCATTATAGTTACTACTGCGTCACGGGCGACTGTTTTTTGGCGAGCATGAAGCTCAGCCTGAGAGAGGAGCACTTGGGCTCGATGACATCTCGGGAACATCCCCCTTAGGGCGTCTCCTGTGAAACTCGGACCTCCACTTAGGGTGACGTTGGGACTTATTGGGTTTGTTGGACTGGTGTATCAGTCCCAGCGCCCCCGTGACCGTGGATAGAATCCACGTCCGGGTGACGTCAGATAACGGGGCAAATATTACTCGCCCAACGTGGGGCTCGAACCCACGACCCTGAGATTAAGAGTCTCATGCTCTACCGACTGAGCTAGCCGGGCTATCCTTTTTATTGGCGTTGTAGAAAAGCTTTATAGCTACCTCCCCCCCCCCTCCCCCCCTCCCTTATTAGTTTTGCTGGAAGCCCGGGGGAATGGTTGTTTACATCCCGGTCGACCAACCACTACGCCCTCCGCTGGATCTTATTATTTGGGCCACCCGTAAATCGAAACCGTACTCCGCAGTTGAATGCCCTACGCCCTGGCCACTTGGCCAACATACCTGTAAGACCAATCGTAACAAACACAAGTAGACAAAAACAAATACAGACGCATACACCGTCTCCTTTACGTCGCGGATAATAATAGAAACCTTGTGTCGCTGTCTGTTTGTCACATTCCTTAGTCACTATATTTTTTCGCAATGTTAATTAAGATAGTTATCTTGACTACGTGTAAATAATTAAAGCAGAAATAGTAAGTAGGTACCTACTTAAGGGTGCAGTGAATAAAATGCAGTTGTTATATTAATTGCTTAGGAGTTATCTGATAATTTATGGTATCGTTTATGGTAATAATCACATTGTCTTACCTATGATAGAACTGTGAATGAAATCATCATTATCATCATCGTGATCAACCCATTGCCGGCTCACTAAAAAGCACGTGTCTCTTCTCAATATCTCTCAATAGGAAAGGGTAAATTATTGTTTGAGTGGAAGACCCACTCAAACAATTTACCATTTTATGTCATGTGTGGATTATATAAATACTTTATACTTCGAAAAGTTAGAGGATAAAAGATAGAGCTTCGAATGAAATCGAACATACATATGTACGAGGAATAATTATTGGCATAGCAGACTTGCAGCCAGTAGGTTTACACTGACCTGACATACCCGTGTGACATCTGTGAAGTTCCAAATCACTCTCTTCTGTGGCTTTTTTTTCTTTTGGTGTAAAAAATATTTATAGTCTGTAACTTACTTCATTATCTATATTTTGCGGTTTGAAACAATGTTATACTCTACAGCTTTATAAAAAAAAAGTCTTAATCTTTTTCTACAAACGTTGTTATAACGTAGTCTGTCGCAACTTTTTTTTAACATGATTGTAGGCTATATCTAGTCCAAGTAGGTTATATCTAGCGCGTTCAAAGTTTCAAATATCTAAGATACACTTCAGATTTATAGTAATAAAAAGTATCTATAGATAAAACTGTCACTGTATCTGTATCGGACCAATAGGTAATAATGAGCCCAACCAGGTAAGTTAGGCTGCATCATTTTTTATTTAAGTAGGTTCTATAAGTTAGCCCTTGACGTATCACAACAATCTCATGTAATGGTAAGTGATGAAGCAGTCTTAGATGGTAGCGGGGTCACCTGTTAGGGGTATGGTAAACCCACACTCCTAATAATTGGTTTCTACGCGACATCGTGCCGGAACGCTAAGTCGGTAGGATGGTAACTAGCCGAAGCCGAAGCCACAGCTGGTGGGAACCAGGCCAGACTCGAGCTGGAAATCGAACCCAGGACCTCCAACTTTATAATGTGACAGCGCACGCGCTGCAATAAATTGTAAATTGCACCGAGCAGATTCGCGTATTTTAAACAGATTAAAGCATATATTAATCTTAATGTTCATTCAAATTCAAATTCAAAATAATCTTTATTCAAATAGTCAATAATTTACATAGTTGTTATTTCATGGTGATAACTATATTCGTAAACTTAAAACTAAAGCTATGAGGGTTCCAAACGCGCCCCGGTCTAAGAAGAAGCCCACAACAAACTTAGCCGGGTAACATTGTAGGAAAAGATAGACTATGTAGCTACAAAGTTAAAAGATAGACTATGTACTCGTAGCTACAAAATTAAAACTCCCTTCTGTCGATTTTGGATTGAATTGATATTATTAGATTCGGTCGTAAGTGGTCAAGCTATTAATACAGAGATTGAAGGTAGCACACTATTGAATAATGAAAAACGATCGTTAGTCGCGCGCGGCTGTTCTTACGAACTACCAGCTTCGGTATCAAAATAAAATTATTTATCGTCGGATGTGAATCAATAAAGTGGTTTTTTGATATATTATTTTCTACTGGAAACCCACACTTGCTTGAAAATTTTGATCGACGTCGAGGATACGCAATGTTTACGTAAGTTGCAGACTTATCCCTACTTAATATTTTAAATGTGAATGTTTCACGCAAAAACTACTCAACCGATCGTCATTTATTTATTTTTTATTTATTTATTTATCTCCTCTTAATAGCTTGACAGGATAAAAACCTAATTTGCTAGAATAGCCTAATATAAAAGTATATAATGAATATAAAAATTATCTAAATTTAAATATTCCGGTAACATATGATCCATGATGTCACTCTTGTGAGTTCACTCAGATTGCAACTGAATAGGTCCAGCCTCTCTGCGACATCGTCATGAAACTTTGTACACATGTTATTGGAGGTAATACCTCAAAGTAACATAGGAATCTATTTTTTTTTAACAAAACAATAATATTACGAAATATATAAAAATGGTTTGCTAAAATATAGTCATCATATTGCTTGATTTCGAAGCTGCGGGTAAAAGCTAAATAGGTTTTGCTTCACTAAGGTTTATATAATAGGTACCTACGTAAAAATAAAATCAGATTTTGCAAATTTGTCGAGCAGTTTAGTATGAAGTAGTAAATTATGTAGGAAGTTTTTGACAGGTAATATTATCTTCCTACCATTTCAATCTCATGGCAAATAAATAATGCGCAACTGCTCGGCGAATTGCTTTTACGAGTTTGTTAAAATGGATTGTGATCTCAACATACGAGTATATACATTTATTAGTGACAAAATGTTATACTTAAAAAGATATATTGCTGGCAGAAATATTGACTCCATACCACACAATTTATATAGCTGATAATCTCAATTTACTTGGAAAATAAATTTAATTACTAAAATGAATGCTTTGAATGTTTAAAGAACGCATACTTTCGTTTCAACTTTCGAAACTTAAAATCTCATCATTTAAAACACTGCTGGAAAAGTAAAGAAAGGCCTTCTGCAATAAAGGCTTAAGGTAATGATTAAGTTTCAACTAAGCATACACACTCAAATATCACGAATTTCAGTAAAAACATAGGTATAACACTTGGAAGTGTATTTTTGTACAAAAAGTCCTAAAATCAATATAATAAATTGCACACTAAGGAGAAAATCCTGCAATCAATGCTTTCATTTGTCAGAAATTTAGATTTTATCAGAAATTTGTCGGAATTTCAATGTTATTTAAGTAGGTATTACAAAGTCCTTAACATAATATTCAAACTTAGCTTATCATCGAGTAACTCGCAAACAAAATGACGCTTGCTTCTAATAAAATAGAAGCAAAGGAAATTATTGATTCTTATGAAATTTTTTATGCATATTCAGTAAGTCTGAGAATCCCAAACAACTCAAAACCTCTAAGTGATAAGGGATGTCCACCCCAAATATTTATTTTTTACTAGCTATGACCCGCGGTTTCACCAGCGTAGTTCCTGTTTCCGTGGAAATATCGGAATAAAATATTGCCTCAATATCTATAGCCAAAACGGCTGGCTGTTTGAAGACCAATAAATGGACTATCGAACATCGAGTTTGTTTGGGTTGAAAGATTTTTCACATCGGACCCGTATTTCCCGAGATTACCGCGTTAAATAAAACAATTGAAATTAACTGATTTAGACATGATTGAATTTGAAATTTGTGCAGCGGTAATAAATTGCAAATTGACTCTTTGAAGTTAGGAACACACCTACATTTCTTAGACAACAGCGAGTGATTATAATTTAATATGAACTTTATTGAATAGCAATAAAGTTCAAATTGACTCTACATTTTATTTAGAAAACGTTTGTATGGGGAAAAGAAAAGGACTATTTTTAGGGTTTCCCGGCAATTATTTGAATTTTTCTTACTTTTTAAACCTTCCCTAGACCTCCACGAACATTTCAAGACCAAGATAAGACAAATTCGTTTAGCCGTTCTCGAGTTTTAGCAAGACTAATGAACAGCAATGGATTTTTATGTATATAGTTTTTTTGAAGTGAAAACTTCTTTAGCGGCGTTGAGCACTTTTTCTGTAATGGGTATAAAATCTTAAACTCGCGTCAGGACACGTGACCTGATCGAAAAAGCGTAAGACGGATGGAGAGTAGACAGCTATCCCCTCTCTACGGCGCGGCGAAAATGTATGCCTGGGCCTACTGTTTCGTTTAGGCAGCGCAGGGCGCTTGCGCGAATGTTCGTGTATGTTACAGCGTGCCACGCGCATCCATGGATGGTGACATGGTGACAGCTGATGGCTCGACCGTCTGTGTAGTGATCACATTGTTGTGTATTCGTAAAATTCGTGAATGTAAAGTGCTTAAAATATGGAAATTGATATAGATAAACTTTTTAATGTAAAATAATTGTAATAGTTTTAAAGTGTTAAATTTTTAATGTAATATAAATTGTCATGTTTGTGTACGATAGCGCAATAAATGAATATTGTATTCTACCACATAAATGATAGTACTTTTATACTGATAAAGCAATTGGTGCAAAATTATTCCCTAACCATTCCAAAATATCAAACATGCTCAACGTTAATAATCAAGTTTTCACTTCTGCCGGCACTCCCGGAGTGCAACCCGTCTTATTTTTTTTTATTATGTCGCATTGAATAATACATACAACCCTAAACTTTCACCCTCCTATCGCCAACCCCTATTTTATAATAGTAATTTTAGTAATTCAATCAAAACAACGAAATGGAATAGTAGAATATCAAGTGTAATGCTAACTATATCCGATGAAGTAAGTCAACAATAACCTGCAACATAGATACGTCACGTTTGGTCGTGCTCAATTAATAAAATTACGCAATTATTGACCACTACATCCACCCACTTTAAATTAAAATCAATACCTTCCTATACTAAATTATATGTACCTTCTTAGTGTTGGATGCTAATTTGTAGGTATTGCATAATCAAAATTATTGAATTCCACTAATACACTTCAGGATCGTGAGTTGTTGGTACGCCTTATTGCTTCGATTGGCAGTCGTGATACCTCATACCTCTTGGAATAAAATTGCTATATTAATATTAAGAATAATAGCAATTTTAATTTAAAATTTTGACGACCTCCGTGGCGCAGTGCGTGTGTAGTGCGTAGTGACGCATTGTGAAGTTGGAGGTCCTGGTTTCGATTCCCGGCTTGAGTCTGATTTGGTGGGAGGCTTCGGCCGTAGCGTGTACCCATCCTACCAACAAAATGTGTCGCCAACTTCGTGCGCTCAGTATAAAATTTGGAAAAAAAACAACTATGGAAATTAGTAACGTTGGCTGTAAATGGATGGGTGATCAACTTTCGGTTCCATTTATACCAGGGTTCCATACCTTGGTAGGCCGTGGCTAGATACCAAAGCCGACAAAGACGTGTCGCCAAGCGATTTAGCGTTCCGGCACGATGTCGCGTAGAAAACCAATTGGGAGTATGGCTGTACCATACCCAGAACAGGTTAGCCAGCTACCATTTTAGACTGCATCATCACATACCATCAGGTGAGATTGCCATTGGTGAGAACATAAAACGCGTTTAAGAACTATTTAAACATTCAGTCTCCCTAAAAAAATAACTTGAGTTATATGTCCTTAGTACAATTGGTAAAACGCCTTAAATTCAAATTAATTTCTCTTTGTAAGACCCGGATATTTTATAAATATGAAAGTTATGTTTGGTTCTCCAGTTAGGCCTATCCCTCAACAGTCAGCAAGCAAATCTCCTACTTAGGTTTCCACGTGAAGTAAATTTCCCTTTGCCTTCAGAAATATACCTAAGCCTTCAGCGACTAGGTATATAACCTTCAAACTTGTAACAAATAATCCAACAAGTCTGGGAATCGACCCACCTATTGAGTCTTCTGCGAATTAATTAGTGTGCGGAGAGCGTGCTAAAAGCTTTTGAATCAAGTGCGAGTTTACTGAAGTGGACTTCAACGGATGCGTTCTAAGTATGATTAGCAATTACAGCTAGAATCATAATGGTGTAAATAAATGCCTTATAAGTTTTATATATCTAATTAGGTCTGTCATTACGGAAAGTATTCAATGCGTCTTGCCTTGTCTTTATGTAACTACCACACTTGAAATCTGATTTTGATTACTTCCTTTGCTCGAGCTCCCGGCTGTCCCGGAGTCTGGCTTCGGCCGTAGCTAGTTACCACCCTACTAACAAAGACGTGTCGCCAAGCGATTTAGCGTGAGTCGCGTAGAAACTAATTAGGATTATGCGTTTACCATACACCTAGAAGGTTAGCCCGCTACCATCTTAGATTGCATATCTATTGTGCTATGTAGGGGTAACTTGTAGTATATAAAAATAATTGTTGTCTGTCAATCAGTGTTCGATCGACGTCCGTCCCGAACGGATGTCTCGTTACGCGCTCCGACCAGTCAGTTCGCACAGTGAGTGGTGTGTTCAGTGTCAGTGTCAGTGTCTCCGTTGTGTTAGTGCAGTGTAGTTCTAGGGTCTAGGATTCCAGTACACTAGCATTAATTAGCTTAGCGACACACCCTCGCCACCTACAGGCGAGGTCCCATTAGGGCCACACCTTAGGTACTCACCTCCCTGCCTCGGCAGGGAGGCACCGTTTTAGACCCGCGGCCACTATGGCCGCCACCGCGCCACCCCACGTGGACATGCAGGCCCTCTTAAAGGACCTACTTAGCAACCAGCCGGACTACCTGAAAAGGTTTATGACGGCCGGCGCCCCCGCCCCCGCTACCCGGGACACCCATCTGGTGTTCTCGGAAAACCCCCTCCCCTCCGACCCCTCCGGGCTACCTGCCACGGAGATCGAGCCGGCGCCGCGCACCGTAGCGCCTCGCGCCCCGGCTTCACCCGCTTCCTCCGACATGGAGGCCGAGGACGACGTGGGCTTCACGCCCGTCGCCTCAAAAAGCCAAAAGCGCAAGCTTAAGGCTAAAAACACCTCCAACCCCGCAAAGAGGATCATAGCCTCTACGGCCCCCGCGGCCACTGCTGCCCCCGCCCCGTCTTCTCAGACGCGCGTCGAGGACAATGAGGGGTCGGAAGACTCCCCTATGTCCGAGGAGCGCAAAGAGAAGGTGCCCCCCCTATTTATTAGGGAAAAATCTGCTTGGGAACGCATGATTCCCCTTATTGACACTGCTAACATTAAGTTCAGCAACGCCCGCTCTACCAACATTGGCATCAAAGTCCAATGTCCGACCTCGACGGACCACCGGCATCTTACCGCCCTGCTCCGCCAGGAGAATGTAGGATACCACTCCTACACTCTTGAGGAAGAGCGCACCCTGAGAGTAGTCATTCGTGGACTCCCAGTAGAGCTCACAACTGAGCGAATTAAGGAGGACCTTCTGTCCCAGGATCTCCCCGTGAAGGAAGTACATCGTATGTACAATTCACGGTCTAAAACCCCGTACGAGCTTTGTCTCGTAATTCTAGACCTTTGCCCTCAAGGCAAATCTATATTTAGGATCCGTTCGGTGTGCCGCCTAACCGGCTTGCGCATTGAGACGCCCCGCAACCGTGGCGCGATCGGCCAATGCCATCGCTGCCAACTATACGGCCATTGCGCCCGCAATTGCCACGCCCGCCCTAGGTGCGTGAAGTGCCTAGGCGACCACGGCACCGCTGACTGTCAGCGCAAGGACAAGTCGGTTGGACAACCGAGTTGCGTCCTCTGCCAGACTGAGGGGCATCCCGCAAATTATCGCGGTTGTCCTAAGGCCCCGCGCAAACAAAGACGCGGTGGCAAACAAGCCGCTCGCAAACAGGCGAAAACCAAGCCTGTCCAAGAAAAGTTTGTACCCGCGCCGGCTCCGGCCGTTAATGCGTGGTTCAAACCAGCCCAGCCTAAGCCGGCAGCACCCGCAGCCCCTAAGGCCTCCCCGCCGGTGGTGGCCTCACCCGCCCCTAAAGCGCCCACCAGTTCGACCCCTGCGTCAGGCAATAAGTCACTGAACTCAATTATCAGTGTCATTGACACGTTTGGTGAAGTTGAGTTCACTCTCTGCATGAAGAAGCTCAACGACCCCAACTACTGCAGACTTACTGCATGCTCCGAGCACGCCGATCTTATATTGGCGATCCGCAAACTAAACCATAATGGGTAGTACACCAATTACATGTAGAAACAAACCCCGATCCCTCAGAATCGCGTTTTTCAACGCAAACGGCCTTATCCGACAGATCGACGAAATACGAGAATTTGCCTGTGCACACCAATTAGATATCTTTCTAGTGCAAGAGACCTTCCTTAAACCTAGTAACGATACGCCTAAAATTGCGAACTACAATGTAATACGTAATGATAGAGAACACGCCCCAAAGGGAGGCACATTAATTTATTTCAGGAGGTCTCTTCACTGTATACCTCTCGACCCTCCCGACTTAAATAACATGGAAGCATCCATTTGTCAAGTTAGCATGACCGGCCATCCGTCGGTCATCCTAGCATCAGTATACCTCTCTCCCATTAGAGACTTCATAGAGAGCGACTTTCGTGCGCTGCTCGCTCTTGGCAACTCCGTCATCTTGGCCGGAGATTTCAATGCCAAACATGAGTGCTGGAATTCCCGAGTTACTAACGGACATGGTCGACAACTTAATCGATTGTATCAAAGTAATGACATAGATTTTGCTATCTTAGCCCCCAACGAACCGACGCGTTACCCGTACAATGAAAACTCATTGGACAGACCCGACATACTGGACATAGCTATTTTTAAGAATATCACACTTCATGTGTTTTCTTTAGAAGTACTACACGAGCTTAGCTCTGACCACCGTCCCGTCCTACTCCAGCTAGGACCCCCGGTAGACACCCCCCCTCCGACCAAAGTAATAGTAGATTGGAAAAACTTAACCGACCGACTTAAAACACTAGACTCTGTGCACCTTAATGAAATCCCCGACACCATAGACTCCGTAGAGGACGCTAAACGTGCAGCGTCTCACTTTACCAGGCACGTTCGTCAGTCAGTCAACGACTGTTCCCGCACAATTTCTAACGACTTCGGTCGTAGGGAATTGCCGGCCAACGTTCGACAAATACTGACGCGTAAGAACAGCCAAGCTAGGGCACATGCCGACTGTCCGACAGACGACAACCGGAGAAAACTCTGGCAAATCCAAAGAGAGCTCAGGGCTCGCCTTGACTCTCTGAGGGCCCACTACTGGGACAGAAAGCTAGGAGAGCTCACGCCATCCCATACAGCGTACCATGGCCTAGCGAGAGCTCTCAAAGCTGACCACGTTGCAGCCACACCCCCTCTCTTACGACCCAATCTTCCACCCGCTTTCGAAGATCTGGATAAGGCCGAATGCCTCGCTGACTCGTTTGAAGCACAGTGCACCCCGAGCGATAGTTCTATAAATCCCAACTTTGTAGGTATCGTCACCAATAAAATAGACTCACTAGGCCCACTGTCTCCAGACAGCGAGCCCATAGCTCCCACGACTTGCGAAGAGGTTCAGTCGATTATCAATAGGCTGCACTCTAAGAAAGCTCCCGGTCCCGATGTGATCACAAACAGGGCACTTAAATGCATCCCTCCCCAGCTACTGTACCTACTGGTAATGATATATAACGCCCTGCTGGCAGGATGCTCTTTCCCCACAGAGTGGAAAGAGGCTATAGTAATAGGTATTAAAAAACCTGGTAAGCCCGCTAACCTCCCCTCTAGTTACCGCCCTATAAGTCTTCTCAACTCCTTAGCAAAGGTGTACGAGAGGATAATACTCGCCCGACTTAAAGTCGTCATCGAAGCTAAAAAGCTTATCAATGACGAGCAATTTGGCTTTCGATCCAAACATTCTAGCGTCCACCAAGTGCACCGCCTAACGGAGCACGTGGCGCGAGGGCTTTACGATTGGAAACGTGGTCGCCTCACAGGAGCCGTATTCTTCGACGTAGCCAAGGCTTTCGACAAAGTCTGGCACGCCGGTCTCATTTATAAATTACAAACCCAGGGTATCCCGGATAGGCTTTTATACCTATTAAAAGACTATTTAACCGATCGCACCTTTAGGTTTCGAATAGACGGCACTCTGTCGTCTAGGAGACCCCTAAAGGCTGGCGTACCCCAGGGTTCAGTTCTAGCGCCCTACCTCTATACGCTGTACACGAGCGATATACCCAAGAGCCCTTATGTAGAGCTAGCCCAGTACGCGGACGACACTGCTCTTTACACGACCAGTCGTTCGCTACCGTACATAGTAGCCCGCCTTCAGAAAGCGATCAAGCGCTTAGGCGCTTGGTTCCGCCAATGGAGGATAGAAGCTAACCCGGAAAAGAGCAAAGCGCTTCTTTTTACCGGACTTAACCGCCCTGACCCCAGATACAAAAAGGACCTTATATTATTTAATCGTGTGATTCCATGGGAACGCACTGTCAAATATCTAGGTGTAACCTTTGATAGTCGCCTGTCCTTTTCGCCGCACATACGTAGAGTCAGTCAGAAAGCCCGTTATGTTCTTAACAGACTCTACTTCATGATTAATAAACGCAGTAGGCTACCTCTCCGTCACAAAGTGACATTATATAAAACTTGTATCCGCCCAATCATGTCTTACGCGAGCGCCGCTATAGCGCTTCGTCCCACGTATAAAACCTTTCAAACGATTCAGAATCGTTTCATGCGCACGGCAACCGGCTGTCCCTGGTATGTGCGTAACGTAGATCTGCACAGAGACCTAGAACTTGACACTATCGCTCAGCACTTTAAGAAACTCTCGAAAATCTATTTCGAGAAATCAATCCGACACCCCAACCCTCTCGTAGTTGCGGCTTCTTTTTACTCCCCCGACCTAAGCGCTCCTCTCCGAAAGAGGAGACCTAAACATATCCTTCATGACCCTGACGATCAGATGACTACTGACAACACACTCGTACCACCTACCACACAATCATACGCTACACACCGTCTTCGCCGGCGAAGACGAGGTCCCCGCTATCTTACGTCATCCGGACGTGGGCTCCATCCACGGCCTCGGAGACGTACGGACCACTCACCGTCCGACCCCCCCGTTATCCCAAACGTCGCCTAAGCCGAGGTTCGGCCTCAAAGGAGGCGCCCTTAGGCAGTCGTTCCCATAGTTTCTTCGAGCCCTAGGGCTCCAAAATTTCTTCTGGCAGAGCTTCTTTCCAAAGCTCGCCAAACAGCCCGGTTACGCTGTGGCAACCAATAGGGTTTGTACAGCTAATAGACAGTCCGAAAAAAAAAAAAAAAAAAAAATGTCTGTCAATCGGTTCATCGCGGGCATACCGGGCAAAAAAATCATCAAAATATGAGTACAAAAGTCCTATCATTTTAAAATTATGATTATTATAGCCGTTTTTTAAAACAATTGTTCTGGGCCTACCCTTTTATGATGGCTGGGTAACGGGAACACTTATGCACTCGACCGCGGCAAGGTACGGGATACCTACCTAAACCTACGCGATAAAAACCTACGTGAATTAGCACCTTTGGCTCAAGTCAGTAAATGGATGGGTGATCAACTTTTGTTTTAATATCACCGTCGCATATTTTGCCTTTCAAATCGGTTTGATGGTTCCAAAATACTTATATAAAGCTATGCCCGTTATAGATATTTACGAATATATAATAGTAGAAGAATATAGTAGAATCATAATATTTACGAGTATGTTTATATATTTTACACGGATGCTGTATAAATTTACGCAGAAATACTAAAACCTATGTAAATATTTATTATCTTGCAAGAGATAGCGTTGTTCAAAATAAAAACTGGATGCCTCACATTATTAATTAGTCACTTTTATAAACAGATAAAAAGTAGCTAGTTCAAGAATTCTCTTATTATGCCAGTGTGTGTAGGGGGTGTTCCATAGATACCTTATAATATTTGTGGATAAAACATTTTGTGTGGATAAAACATTCTAAGTACCTAATACCTATATATATTTTATAAAGCACGTAAAAGGATATTTTTTGGAAATACCGTTCAACGATAACATCGCATCAGCATTATCGGACACCGCACGCATACCAAGTGCCGGCCTGACACTCTGGTTTCTATTGTTACAAATCTTGTAATATTGAAATCCCAGAAGTATTTCCCCGGCTAAAGGTAACAAAATAAAACGGTTTAGCGCCGATTTGATGTAACATGAGGAAGAATAGATAAGTAAGTACCTACTAACTTATAGAGTTTACGACTTTTTTACGACCTTATTAGAGACTAAGTTTGTCCTGCAAAATAAAATTTTGTACAGAGGTGCCAATTCCATTTTTTTTTCTTTTGTTTTCGGACTGTCTATTAACTGTACTAACCCTATTGGTTGCCACAGCGTAACCGGGCTGTTTAGCGAGCTTCGGATAGAAGCTCTGCCAGAAGAAATTTTGAGACCTAGGCTCGAAGAAACTAAGGGAACGTCGAACCTCGGCTTAGGTGACGTTTGGGATAACGGGGGGGTCGGACGGTGAGTGATCCGTACGTCTCCGAGGCCGTCTATGGAGTCCACGTCCGGATGACGTATGATAGCGGGGACCTCGTCTTCGCCGGCGAAGACGGTGTGTAGCGTATGATTGTGTGGTAGTTGGTACGAGTATGTTGTCAGTAGTCATCTGATCGTCAGGGTCATGAAGGATATGTTTAGGTCTCCTCTTTCGGAGAGGAGCGCTTAGGTCGGGGGAGTAAAATGTTACTTACATACTAACAATCTATGGACGCTTCCATGTCCATGTCCAATTTAATTGAGAAATAAATGATACGTTACAATCATAGATAGCCACGGAACCCACAATGCGTGATTTTGTACTCACAATTATTGTCGGATTTTATAATGACAGCGATCTTTAGCTGATGTTTCACACAATTTATCATTATTTCATGCTTACGAGTAGGTATACCAGCAAACAAAATCATAGCGCGCATTGTTGTCGCCTTAGTGCTAGTTTTCCCTTTGTGGTGGTAACTCGTCTACATATAGAGACACCACGCCTCTGATGAGATGATGTGAAGAAACACTTCTCGTGTACACGTGAATATTTTTTATCTGTTCGCGGAACGGTCTTCGATTATTATAGGTAGTACGCGTTGAATAAATATCGGTTCGAATTAAAAGGTAGTGAGTGGCTGAAAATGTTTTGCAATTTCTATGTAAAGTATTTGTTTTAAAGTGAGCAATGAAGCAGGTTTGTCCAACTTTTTATTTAAGGCTTTATATTTTTCTCTTTTTTATTATTCCTAAGTGTACAGCATAAATAGAGTCGGGGGATAAATACATATTAATAATTCCATCGTATATATTTTCCTTAAATCATTCGATCATCACATGAAGGTATTAATAGACTTTTTATATCATGCATTAAGTGCTTGCACGAGATCACACCGGAAGCTGGTTTAAATATAGGTAAACGCTTGGCCGCCATCAAGTGATGGCAAGTCACAGATCTGCACAGGGTGGTGTTGTTTGAACAGTTTATGGCATAGATGATAAAAAAATAACACATTTATATCCAAAACAAAACTGGTATGATACAACTATGAACTTAAAATGCATGTAAAAATGTAAGCCCACTGTTTCCCACTAACATACCTACAAGGTCATTTGTAGGAGTGTTTCAGAACACTTTTCTTAATCATAAGAAAGCCTGGCTTCTTTCTTATATTGTTTTTCTTATTATTTCTATTTTTACTTGTTGTGGTGTAAAAATAAAGAATAAATAAATAAATAATCACTACATACAATCAGAATCTTTGACAAAACCTCGTTTTGGAGAAATAATTATAATTTCATTAATGTAAGGTGACTATAAATATTAATTTTAATTAAGTTTTCACATAAATGTACTTATATTTTTATGTTTTAAAAAACAATCCTAGCTGTAACTGCGTAAACATAGCCCATCGTATTTGTGTGCGTGCGAAGAAATTGTTTTAATATTGCTATTTTAATTAGTGACGCTATTTGACTTTTATCGTAAATATATAAGACGTTATCGTTTTCATCTTTTCACCGCGTATTTTTAACGAAGATATAATTAAAATCTTTTCAAACATCACTTTTGTTTTTAAAAACAGTACTTTCATACGATCTTCCCTCATCGAACAGCTATACCTTTTTCGAAATTAAAATTAAGTTGCCGACGTTACTCCTATATTTGGTATTGTATAGTTCCCTGGACCTATTTGGTCTTTTCAGTTCAGTTGAGCTATTTCAAAGATTAGCCTGTTGAACACTCAATTATACTGTCTTATTTAGATATAAATGCCTCTAAGATTATTAATTAAACTATTTTATAATTTATAAAAAAAATATTGAAGAAATCCCCTGTGATACAGTTTTTCGAAATCACAGACGGAAACTTGAACTATCAAAAACTTATCAAAGAGACATTTATACACGTCACAGACTAATATATAGATTAAATACCACAATAATTGACCTAGGTATATAAGACTTGTCCTCACTTAAAAATCTATGAAAGCACAGATCAAACCTCTGGACGGATCACACTAGCATTTGGCTAACAGATAGCTAAAAATATATATATATAACCCAGGCTACTAGAAAGGCATGTCAACTAAGAAATGATTTTTGAAAACACTTCGCCTGACGTTTCAATATAGGGGTTTCAATAGTGTTAGTAATTTTAACTTAACGTGTACGAATCAATGTTCAGAAAAAAACTCTTGCCTAACAATTATGTCATGTTATAACATTTTGACGACCTCCGTGGCGCAGTGCGCGCGCTGTTGCATTAAAAAGTTGGAGGTCCTGGGTTCGATTCCCGGCTCGAGTCTGGTCTGGTGGGAGGCTTCGGCCGTGGCTAGTTACCACCCTACACACATAGACGTGTCGCTAAGCGATCTAGCGTTCCGGCACGATGTCGCGTATAAACCAATTAGGAGTGTGGGTTTACTATTCCCCTAATAGGTTAGCCCGCTACCATCCTAGACTGCATCATCACTTACCACCAGTTGAGATAGCTGTCAAGGGCCAACTTGTGGAGTATAAAAATTAAATAATAACATAACATATTGAGTGGCTGACTGAAATTACAGCAGTTGTCTATTTGACTTGTACTGTAATGATACCCTTGAGTAGGCGCTTCTTTCTTAAGCCATCATTACTGGATTCTTTTGTCTGATGTTCGTACCCACATAATGTTTTCCTACCTACCTTACCTACTACCAAGCATTGAAGACTACGGTAACTTTTGGTCTGAATTTGTTCTTTACAATTCGAGATAAGTTTATTGTAAATGAAAAGTTTGTTACGAGTATAAATTAAAATGTAATTAGTTAATGCATAGATTGATTAATAATTATTATAAATGAAAAAAATTTTCTTTATGATCGTTTGTCCTTGTTACAACTGCACCGATATTGGTCAAGTTTAGTTGCGAGCAATCTCTGTAGATTGCTTGTAACCTGGAGGAACACATAGGATTTTTAAAACCAAATTATAGTGATAAATTAAGTTCCAATCTAACCATCATCATCATCATGAACAACCCATTACCGGCTTACTACAGAGCACGGGTCTCCTCTCAATATGAGAAGGTTTTGGCCATAGTTCACCACGCTGGCCATGTGCGGATTGGCAGACTTCACACTCCTTTGAGAACATTGTGGAGAACTCTCAGGCGTGCAGGTTTCCTCACGATGTTTTCCTTCACCGTTGAAGCAAGTGATATTTTAATTTTTAATTTTTAAAAACGCACATATCTCCAAAAAGTTAGAGGTGCGTGCCGGGATTCGAACCGCCGACCTCTGATTAGGAGGCTGACGCCCTAACCACTGGGCTATCACCGCTTCCCAATCTAACCGCGGCGGATCAATCACATAAAAAAATATGATGACTATACAATTGGCACATCGCTACGAGAACTGATGGACTTAAGAGACCCAAGGTGTAATGGCAACCCAGCGTTAGTCGACCCTGGCCTCAACTAGTTGGACGGTCGAAAGAAGCGACAACCTCCTGTCGCATTATAAAGTTGGAGGTCCTGGGTTCGATTCCCGGCTCGAGTCGGCTACAGATAAAGACATGTCGCCAAGCGAATTGGCGTTCCGGCACGATGTCGCGTAGAAACCAATTAGGAGTATGGGGTTTACCATACCTCTAACAGGTTAACCCGGTACCATCTTAGACTGCATTATCGCATACTATCAGGTGAGATTGACGTCAAGGGCTAACTTGTAGTGGATAAAAAAAGCTCTTGGAAACAAGCGGCCCAAAACCAAGGGCTGTGGATCTCGCTACACTCGCTTAGGTCTAGATCAATCGGTTTATATGACGTTTGGTGTCAAATTGTCGCTGCATTTCGTATGAAGATCGCCAGATCCTAACTCATTGCCATAGTAACTGCGTCCATGAGTACCTAATCGTATTCGAGCATTTGCATTGCATTACATTTATTTTATAATATAGTTTTTGTATGAAGGTAAGCATTATGTTTAACAACTATTATTAGGTAAATTTAATTGATTTGCGTTGATACTTCGCTTGCCCTGTCAACTGAATTCAAACGTCTTTACGTCTAGTTTCAGTATTATTTCAACCTCGCCATTCCTTGAGATAGATAGAAGAATAAACTGCTAATTCACTGCAAGGGTGTCTAGATATATGTATAAAGAAAATCATTAATAAATCTACTTTATTACTTAAAATCATTTAAACCTTACTAATCTGCTGAATGTTGTAGTTACACCCAATTAATCAATAACCATAGTGATTGTAATTCAGTTCTGATCCACGTTTCATCTATTTATGGTTTAATTAATAATTTGAAAAAGACATTAAGTTATAGTTAGTTTGGCTTACAAGTCTCTGAAAAGTTGTCCTCAGAGCAACTAGTAGATACTATGGATAATACTACACTCAATTTGTCCGACTCCCCCGACCTAAGGCGCTCCTCTCCGAAAGAGGAGGCCTAAACATATCCTTCATGACCCTGACGATGACTACTGACAACACACTCGTACCACCTACCACACAATCATACGCTACACACCGTCTTCGCCGGCGAAGAAAGACGAGGTCCCCGATATCTTACGTCATCCGGACGTGGGCTCTATCCACGGTCTCGGAGACGTACGGACCACTCACCGTCCGACCCCCCGTTATCCCAAACGTCGCCTAAGCCGAGGTTCGGCCTCAAAGGAGGCGCCCTTAGGTAGTCGTTCCCTTAGTTTCTTCGAGCCCTAGGGCTCAAAATTTCTTCTGGCAGAGCTTCTTTCCAAAGCTCGCCAAACAGCCCGGTTACGATGTGGCTAATAGATAGTCAAAAAAAAAAAAAAATTGTCCGAAACCGTTGTAATGTGTTTTGAAACCGTAAATTATAGTTCAAAAATTTACAAAGTTTTTTGTTGTAGGACATAATAACAAACTTCCGCAGTTAAACCATCATTGAGTTTTTAAGTCGACAAAAGTACACAAAAGCGTAATTTTTGCAAATGGTCACTTTACGCTTACGTCAATAACGTTTATTGTGATTCTTGAAAAAAGGCGAGAGACTTCGTATATGGCGGGCGCGGTTTTTTCACGCTTTTCTTGAATTAATGTTTGTTGGCTAATTTTGAAAAGGACTGGTGTTGGTTGAGTCGTGGACAGTTTTGGTGTCGTTTGTGTAGTGGCTGGTTTTCTGAATGGTTAACAGGTATTGATTTGGGAAAGGTTTGAGGGAGCCGCGTCCGCGGAGTGCGAAGTTTCCCGCCATTTCTCCGTAACTTCTACATTGCTATAAACTTGACATTGGCTAATCTGTGCTAAGCCATAAAAAGAGAGAACTAATAAAATAATAAACTTGACATTGGCTAATCTGTGTAAAGGCATAAAACGAAAGAAAAAAAAATGTTTATTGTCTATCTTTAGATCACATAACTATTTGTTTCTATCAATACACTAGATTGCATTACACCCTTTTGGGCCTGATAAATACCCAAAAGCTCACGTTAGATTGCGCTGGCATTTTAGAATAATTGCAACAAAAACTAACTATTTTTAACTTACGATACGTAACCCAACTAACAATTTATCGTCGTACAATAGTTTAGTAAACGTTATCTTATTGCACAGCTAAGTCACACTAACGTTTTAATAACATTTGCTAAACGCGAAAAGGGCCCCATTTATACGACGTACGTTGTTGTATTATTGTCATACAATAGTCATAAGATGACTTCGTTGAAGTCATTTAAAAGTCGTAAAACAACACCTATATGACTGATTTATATTTCTTGATAGTGTCTTACGTGTTCGTAGCTTTGAATGTGCAAAATAAATAATTACAAGGAAATAAAAGGCGAGTGTTATTTAATTTTCATTACTTGCTAACTGTAACTGTTTCTAATTCCGTTTAGTTCGACTGGGAATTTAAGTTTTATGATAATATACCTATGTAAATACTATTCATATTTTCATGCCCTTCGTAGTTTTGTGTTTGAAACATTATATTAATATTAATAACAATAGTGTTTGTTTCTAAAAATGTAAGACATATTGCTTTTGTCGCACACTTATCTCTATGTGACGTTGTAAAGACAGTAAGTCATATTAAGGTTATTTCAAGACCATACCAGTACGCCATTGCTGTTAGGGAAGAGTGTAACTTTTCGTTAGTATGGCGGCCAAGTCGCTTAAAAGTAAAAACTTGTCTCAAATGCGACAACAAGGCTGGTTAAAGTCAGGACATGACCTTTAATCGACATCTTGTAATATAGAGATCATATTTAAGTCAAAATGAACAACCAAGTCATTCAAGTGTCTCAAATTAACTGTTGTAAGACAAAATGGAGGATTGTTTTACAAACGTCATTTTCAAAACGTGTATACAACTGCTTCATTATATAAATGTCACATACAGATTTTTCTATCACCTAATTTGGTTAGTTGAAACCGTTTATTGGACTGCAACGTTAGTATGACTATTGCATTATCGTACTAACGTTATTGTTAAAACTGTAATATAACGTCGTGTAGTTTAGTCTTGCTGACGTTGCTATGACCAGTTTATTATGACATATAGTCGCACGACTAAGAAGTTAAATGGAAGACGTCTATAGGACCTAGTAGTTATCTCTTTACTATTGTAAGACTGCAATACAATTTAAAGTCGTACAAGCCTTGTCTTATATGACGTTTTTGTTTGTTGGGAACACAATGATATATTATATTAATACGAGTACAGATGCGATTTCGATCCTTAATTTAATGATTATCCCAATATTCATTGTTAAATATAGGAACTGTGCCTAAACCTCCAAAGTCCATCCATCCATTTACTAACTATAGCTCCAACAGTTGATAAAAATGGCAGGAAGTTTCTCGGTTAAGCTCAAGTTAATTTGTATGCGATTTCGATCCTTAATTTAATGTTTATCATTTTCAAATTCATTGTTAAAGATAGGAACTGTGAACGACGGACGCCTAATCCTCTCCTTCAAACCTCCGAAGTCTATCCATCAATATACTGACTTAAGTCAACGTTACTAATTACCACAGAATTTTTATACCATAATAATCTACGAGGACAAAGTTAGTTATAAAGTAATTTGTATAGACTGCAGATATAATAACACATTTTGCATTCTTCTAGGAAATACTGAAACCAGTCAAGCCCTGCGTTTCTATGTAATTAAAAGACACAACATTTAAAGCCGTTATTTCAAGTCTTTATACTTTAAATATCTATAAATAAAAAAATACTTTTAAAATTTAAAATTCACGACTGCATGACATGTAAAAGTTCTCTAATAGACATACAAGTGAATGAAAACGGCTCGTGTATCTCTGAAGAGGTTTTCTTTACATAGATAAAAATTGTAAAGTTTTTTTCTCTAGTTCATTTATATTTCCTACTCTTACGGTTAGAGAAAGGCGGGAGACTTCGTATATGGCGGGTGCGGTTTTTTCACGCTTTTCTTAAATTAATGTTTGTTGGCTAATTTTGAAAAGGACTGGTGTTGGTTGTGTGACGTGGACAGTTTTGGTGACGTTTGTGTAGTGGCTGGTTTTCTGAATGGTTAACAGGTATTGATTTGGGAAATGTTTGAGGGAGCCGCGTCCGCGGAGTGCGAAGTTTCCCGCCATTTCTCCGTAACTTCTACATTGCTATAAACTTGACATTGGCTAAACCATAAAAAGAGAGAGAACTCTCACGGTTCGCGGTTAAAGCCAGCACTGAACATTTATGATATGTATAAAGATAATAACAAAACCAACAGCGGGTCAGCGATGCATGACAAGAGCGTAATATGGAAGACAGTAATTTCGCTGATTGCTGACGATTACTTTGCTACTGACATTGGTGACCAGCGGCCTTAGATATCGTGTAATTTTTCCATTCTGATCAGAGTACCTATAAACCTAGCATTATTATACCTACCTACTTAATAACACATCGTAGATGACGATAGCGTGCGCAGTTATTATGAAGTTTTAGGTTCTGGGATTTATTCCCGGCTCGAGTCCTATCTGGTGGGAGGCGTCGGCGATCACCTAGCGATTTAGCGTTTAGAAAATAATTAGAAGTATAAGCTAACCAAACTTTTAACAGGTTAGCCCGCTACCATCTTAGACTACATCATCACTTACCATCAGATTTGATTGTCCTCAAGGGCTAACTTGTAGTATATAAAAAAAAGTAACTTGCAGAAGGGCGTTTTGTAATAATTTAGTCATAACCAGAATATATCGTATTATTTTATTCTAATCTTCTAAGCGGTCATCAAAACGCCAACTGTAATCCTCTTAAGCAGAGGAAGATAAATGTTAATATTTTCACGATAGCCATATTGAGATCTATCAATACCCCGGCTAAGTTTGTTCTTTCTTCTTCTTCTTAAAGCTTCTTTAAGAAGAAGCCCACAACAATCTTAGCCGGAACTTAGACCGGGGCGCGTTTGGAACCCTCATAGCTTTAGTTTTAAGTTTACGAATATAGTTATCACCATGAAATACCTACTATGTAAATTATTGACGCGTCAAAAGTGCCTTTTTAAGGACTATTTGAATAGAGATTATTTTGAATTTGAATTTGAATTTGATGATTTTACATTTACCTACGCAGTCTGCATCACGAATATATTATGCTGCTAGTTTAGAATTTTGAGTACATTACGCTCATCGCTTGGCTATTAAATAGTAGGTAGATAGATAGGTAGCATGATGGCGGAAATTAAGACAAGGAAAAAATTTTCTGAATGAAAAAAACTTTTTAAATTTTTTTCTTACACCTCAAGTTAGGCTTGTAGGCTTCTCATCTGATGGTAAGTGATGGTGCGGTCTAAGATGCTAGCGGGCTAACCTGTTAGGGGTATGGTAAAACCATACTCCTAATTGGTTTCCATACGACATCGTGCCGGAACGATAATTCCTTGGCGACACGTCTTTGTCTGTAGGGTGCTAACTAGCCACGGCCGAAGCCTCAAATCAGACCAGATACGAGCCGGAAATATAACCCAGGACCTCCCACTTCCCACGAAGTTCTTCACTACACCTACACCAGAAAAGCGCTTATTGTTGTACCTATTTAAATTCAAATAATCTTTATTCAAATAGTCCTTTAAAAGGTACCTTTGACGAATTAATATTTTACATAGTAGTGATTTGATGGTGATAACTACATTCGTAAACTTAAAGCTATGTGGGTTTCAAACGCGCCCCGGTCTAAGATGTAGCCCATAACAAACTTAGCTAGGTAAATTTTCTTTTTGATATCACCATCTCACATACCACTTAAAATTATTTTAAGAGCTACCTTATTAGAGCAATATTTCATACTCATGCTTGTTTATCATTTACATAATCCTTTACACTATAGTAGGACTTTTTTACTAGCTTACGTTTTATATAAACTTTGAACTTATTTAGAGAAATCGCAGTAATTTCATTTGGTAATGTTATAAAAATAAGTCTTTACTAGGCTACTTTTACTATTTACTGTAAATTTTTGTAACGTTTAATATTTCATCATTACTATTATGTCATTGAGGGACAACTTAGAAAAAATTAGCAAAAAATATTATTATATATCAGCTTTATTTGTCCCAGATATCTGAGGCCAGCTTCGTAACTAGCGTGGAAGAGGCCAGTCGGATCGACCAATGCACACAAACACCTCCCTGCGGCAAAGCAAGACCGCGGTCTCTACAGCGGTTCAACACGAGCGACCATATCTACGACAGACCCAGACCGTACAGGATAAAGGAGTTCAGACCTAAGAGCTTGGGTTTGTGCGATTCGTACCAGTGCCTGGGCAAACCGCCTAGCTATGACAGCGGAAGCCAGTCACGGTGAGAATAATACATTTTATACCTTTTAGTTGAGCGACATAGAGAGAGATACGACATAGACGACTATGCTGGCCATGTGCGGATTGGCAGACTTCACCTTCAAGAACATTAAGGAGAACTCTCAGACATGAGGGTTTCATTTCTCACGATGTTTTCTATCACCGTTGAAGCAAGTGATATCTTAATCGCTAAAAACGCACATAACTCCGAGAAGTTAAAGGAGCGTGCCCGGGACCGAACTCCCGACCGCTGATTAAGAGGCGGACGTCCAGGCTATCACTTCTATTTATCATCATCATCATCACTCATCCTGGGTACTTTAAATAAAAAACTTTTACTAAGAATACTTGTTCATAACGTTCCACTTTCACTTCTAGGTAGATAAACAGTAAATACGTAGTACAAATAAATACTTATACAAGTGCAAATTTACATTCGAGTATCTCAGACTGACATGATAAACGCTATGTAAAGTGTAACATACCTATTTTAAATAACTCAAGCAAGTATTTGCTTTGCACAATCACGTCCCAGTAAGCCCATTACAGTTGTTAAAGATAACCTAGACAACATTTAACAATAAGATCTTGCCTTGAGAAGTAAGCCGTTGAAACGTGCCAACCTAAGTAAGATCTAAGATCTTAAAGTTATAGGAATATTCACGGAAGTGCAAAATCGTTTTGGTAATATTAAAGATCAAATTTAGTAGGTATATTATTAAGACGCAAAATTGACACTTGAAGTTTAAAACAAGACCGCATGAAACGGTTTATATTTGGGAACGAAAGTAACGCGTTTGTACAAACGATTTACTGTTCGTGTGAGTTTTGAACTGTTAACTGGTTTCAGAGCGATTTGATTTATCTACCGATATATCTCACCCATAGTTCTTTAAACAAAACCGTATTCAGAAAACCCAAGAATAAAATTTTCTGTCTGTGAAATAAGAGAAAGCGCACCGTTCTTTCTCTTCTAAAAGCACTGATATCACCCTCTCAGGTCCCTTGTAAGCCAATCATTACTAATATAATCCATCATTTACTATCAGAATGATATATGTAATAATACTTTTTTTTCCCCTTGGGGAGGAAAAAATCCCTACGGACTTCTGCCTCGCAGCAGGGTGTGTCCGACTTGCACGGACTAAAACAACCTCCCCCAATTCTTCCGAGTCAACACGGAACCGCTTTGCATCACTTCATACTGACCCTATGTAATAATACTACCATTTACGATATGGTAATATATATCATATATTTATGACGACGTCCGTGGCGCAGTGCGTGCGCTGTCACTTTATAAAGTTGGAGGTCCTGGGTTCGATTTCCGGCTCGAGTCTGGTCTTGTGGGAGGCTTCGGCCGTGGCTAGTTAACACCCTACCGACAGAGACGTGTCAAGCGATTTAGCGCTCCTGCACGTAGAAACCAGTTAGGTGTGTGGGTTTATATATATTAACTTTCGCGCATTAATCAAAGCGTCGTTTATTTTGCAGGGTCAAGGTGACAGTGGCAGATAGCCCAACAATTTCCGTCACACCACCTCACAGCTTGGATTACGACTGCCCTAAAGGTGGTTGCAGCCCGAACGGCAGTGTCACACCGAACGGAATGATTTCCAACAAGTCTACCCCAACTACGGTGCTTCTGAGTCCCGGATACCTCCAGAGTCCTTGCCAATGTAACCAGTCCATTAGGGTAATTAATGTTTATAGTATTAAAAGTTTTTGACTTTAGACAATTTGTAATAATTACGCTCGCATGTTTACATATTACGAAAAACGTGTAATCGAGAGAGATTGAATATTCTTTTGTCTTAGGTTTATCGGCTTGCAATCTTCTGGTGTTTTCTTTTATCACAGATGGAAAATTTAAAGCCAAAAGACCCTTTAAACGCATATATGTTCATCATGTTCATGATCAACCTATTCTCAGCTGACTACAGAGCACGGGCCTCTTCTCAATGTGAGAAGGGTTTGGCCATAGTCCACCACGCTGGCCATGTGCGGATTGGCAGACTTCACACGCTTTTAAGAACATTATGGAGAACTCTCAGGCGTGCAGGTTTCCTCACGATGTTTTCCTTCACCGTTGAAGCAAGTGATATTTTAAATGCTTAAAAACGTACATATATTAAACTATTTTATACTTTGTCCGCTCAGTCCCACAGGCTATTTTGGAAACTATGTGGAATAAATGCGTACAATGTAAAATGTTTTTATGATTACATTTAGAACCTCTTTAATTTCATTCTTGTACGTAAATAACATACAATAATTATAGTACAAATGAAAACAAAAAAATATTAGTAGTCATCTGCATCTTCACTTACCATTAGGTGAGATTGCCGTCAAGGGCTAGCTTGTAGTAGATAAAAAAATATCAAAATCTCTAATTAATGTGTTTAATCAAAAATAGTCGCATTTAATTCATCGCGTCGCATCAATATACTCTGCGGGTGTACAGCACGCACGGAGTCTTTGTAGTAGCCGACGTTTTTTTTTCTACACATCTTTGTTCAGAATTAGAAATATGTTTACTGGCTAAAACACAGATTTTAAAAAGCTAATCGTTATAATTTGCAGTAGCAATTCTTCTATAGGTAGATATTTCATGTACCGATCTATCTCCGAAACACCTTTAACACGAAATTTGGAACAAATTTTGTTTTAGAAAAGACTTAAATTATGACGAGTTTCATAATTAAAATTATATAAGCATATAATATACAATAGCAATTTTACGAAAGCACAGGTATATTTTTCACGCTATCTTGTAAATCTCTGAGACTTTGGCTTGTTGGCCTCTCAAAACATAATGAGATATCCTATACCTCGTCAGATACGTTTTAATTTTTTCTTTGAAAGACAATATTTTCTCCGAAAACCACGAACCATGAAAGAAGTTAAGTCGCCAGACGTAGGCCCTGTGTACCCACTGTAGCAACAATATGTTAGTTACTTGCAAATACATTATTTCCTTTTAAGCTTTCTTAGAAAGATTTTTTGCGTTTCGTAATGACCTTTGCAATGAACCTTCATTCCTCTAATTTCAGAGTGTTAGCGAAGTAGCGTTAGCAATGCCGGTGTCGGGATGGAATGAAGATGTGCCTGGACCGACGTCACCCGACGGCCTGTCTTGGAGACGCCTGCACATGTCCAGAGCTAAGCTCAAAGCTACAGCGACTACCTCCGAACTATTGTCAGGTGGGAAAAAAGTTAAAAACAGATTGGACGTTCATTGAACGATCAATCTTATCTGGCCGGTGCGAAGTTAACCATTTAGGTACCTAGTTTTTTTTCATACACTACAAGTTAGCCCTTGACGGCATCTCAGCTGACGCTAAATCGCTTGGCGAAACGTCTTTGTCGGTAGTGTGGTAACTAGCCACGGCCGAAGCCTCCCACCAGACCAGACTCTAGGCGAGAATCGAACCCAGGACCAACGTTTAAGAGGCAACTGCGCACGCGCTGCGCAACGGAGGTCGTCAAACTTAAAACGTCGTTAAAGTTAGAACTGTAGTTCTTTTCAAATTCGAACTGGTACAATGAAATCTATTAATACACAAATAATTCATCTCAGCAGCCATTTGATTTAGTTAAATTGAAACAACTGTGTAAGTACTGAATGATTATTTTAATTTTAATTTCTGGTAATCGTCATAGTTATAGCATATTTCATACTATAATATTATTTATGGGTAAAGCCGCACACGGCTATGTCCGTCTTCCACGCAGTAACGGAGCAACGTGTAAGCGTTCTTCACGTGACTCAGAGCGTATTAAGCCGTGGGTTCCGGTCATTATCACTATATCTGATAATATATAATTGTAACCTCAGAAACTTTAGTTCATTATAGTGTCCACATGAAGTTTTAATATTAATATTAAGTCAAAATTAAAGGCGCTGGTTTGCGAGCTATTTAAATACAACAAATAGTTAACAGTTTTGCGCCTACAGAGTATGAATTAATAAATCCAATTTACAACTGTTTAAAAAAAACATATGTACCTTATACGTCTTTTTCATTTTGTTGATTAATCAAAATCCATGATTATATCTATCTCATAATATCGCTATCACATAATAATAACTTGACTTTTAATAAAAGTTATACAGGACTTGAAGATTTTTTAATATTGTCATTTTAATTATTAATAAAGTTCATGTTTGTATTTTGCTCACTATTAATTAAGTCGAATGTTAAGATCGACTTAGTGACAAAATTGTTAAATTTAAATGAGATTAAATTAAAAATGAGATGGTGAATCTCATTATTTACAAACATTCTTGCTTATTACATCGCAACACTTATATCTTCCAATTTATACACAAACAAACGCTAATAAAACAAAACTACATTAAACGTCGTTAATGCAACCGGAACGAGGCATTTACCCGAGATTCTGTTTTGCATTTCCCCTTTGAATGGCCAAACTAACTCGTTGGCCAGGTAAATGCCAGCTCTAGGTTCCCTGTATTTAACAACCCTCTTTAAAAAGGGCGCGGGACCCTGCTCCCCAAGGCCCCATAGTCTCTACCCCCTTAAGGCACAAAATAGCCAATCAAGGTATCAAGGCTATCAAGGTTCACATTATTGTTTTCATATTTATTTATTTATTTATTTATTTATTATGGAAAACCAACAGCTAATACATTTTACATGACCATTTTTTACCGTTGTGAGCTAATGTGAATGTTTAACTTAATACAGGTTTTCACAACGTTCACAAAGACCGTCCATAAAAAAAAAAAAAAATCGCAATATAATTAACTACAAAGGCAACAATCAAAAACTATAGTCACTACATATAATAAAATTAAAACAAAAGTTCAAGTCAATATTTCATAACATATGTCAATTAGTACTATTAAGTATAAGAGATGTCAATAATTTTACTTTTGAAGTCAGTATATTTGTTATAAAATAAATCGATTTCCCTTTGTTTTTTTACACTGTTATTATATATGTCAGATATTCTTGGTAAGGGAGAATATTTCCCTAATTTTGTTCTATAGGGCCTGTGATAGAACAAATTACACGGAAACCGAGGTGTGTTTGTGCGTGGTGTTCTAATCGCAAACCTATGAATCAGTTCGGGGCAATCAATGTCATTGTGGAACAAATTGTATAAAAATGTCATCGACAACAGCTCACGCCTTTTTTCAAGACTTTGCCTTCTATAAAAAGTGAGCCTGTCTGTGTAATTACAAAGATTTCTATTGAATCTATAAGAGAGCTGTCGCAAAAATCGTTCCTGCACTCTCTCAATTCTCTTAATATGAAGTTTAGTGTATGGTGACCAGACTATACAACAATATTCGAGTTTGCTTCGCACATAACAATCAAACAGTCTGATTATAGTAGAACATCTTTTGAAATGTTTTGAAGTTCTGAGTACAAATCCCAATGATTTATTCACTAGGTCAAGAGTCTTATCAATATGGGGTACAAAAGTTAGTTTGCTATCTAATACTACACCTAAATCACGTATCACATCAACTTCAGTCAGACGCCTTTCATCAATGTCGTAGACAGATAGTAAAGTATTTTTGTTCCGCGTGAATTTAATGTGATAACACTTGTCAACATTTAAGAACATTTTATTAGTTTTACACCAATCATTTAGTCTAAACAAGTCTTCCTGTAATAATTTTATGTCATTATCACACTGAACAATTCGCGTCAATTTCAAATCATCAGCAAAGAGACTAGCATTGCTGTTATAAAAAATGTCCGTTATATCGTTAATGAATACATTAAAGAAAAGTGGTCCTAAATTTGAACCTTGTGGAACCCCAGATTCCGCTATGAACACTCTTGATTGGTGTCCATTAATTACTACTCTTGAGTTCCTATTCACTAGATATGATTCGACCCAATTCAGTAAAGTGTCTGAAATACCATTTGAATGGAGCTTGCTCAGCAGCAGACGATGGTTAACCTTGTCAAAAGCCTTAGAAAAGTCAGCATATATTGCATCCATTTGATAGCCATGATCGATACATTCAGCAATATTAGTTACATGCAGCAATAGGTTGCTGTTTGTAGAGCGTTTGCACATAAATCCATGCTGCTTGTCACTAATATGTTTTTTTAAATGGGTATACATATGTTTATACACTAGCGATTCAAAAGTCTTTGCCATAGTAGATATAATTGATATTGGGCGATAATTTTTAACATCTTTCACTTTCCCAGATTTATGTACAGGAACAATTCTAGACTCTTTCCAAATATCAGGAAAGCGGCCATCTATTAAAGACTTATTAAAAATGATTGCAAGCGGAAAAGACATCTGCCATGCGCATTTTATTAAAAAAATAGGAGGTATATTGTCAGGCCCAGCTCCCTTAGATTTATCAAGTCTTTTTAGTTTTTTAAAGATAGATAAGCGGGAAAGTTTAAGATTTTCTAATTCATCAAAAGAGCTGAAATTTCTAACACTTGATTCGATTAATACACCCGTATCTCTTTCATACACTGAAGAAAAGTGAGTCGCAAATAATTCACAAATAGACTTAGTATCACTTGCTTGCTTGTCATCTAGAATCATGATTGGTGGATAAGCGCTACTTCGGTTTCGAATGTTTTTTAAGTGTGTCCAAAAGTACCTAGGATTTTTTCCTATCTCACTTTCTATTTTATCTATATATTCATCATGACATACTTTGATTAACTTATCACAATCCTTGCGAAGGTATTTGAATTCTAATAAATCTAATGGATTCTTATATCTTTTTACTTTTGCATGATATTTACATTTAGTTTTAAGTAATTTAATTAATTGAGGGGTAAACCAGACTGGGTAATTTTTATTATTGTGTGTTTTTATTGGCACATGTTTCTCAATAATACGGCGTAAAATTTTGTAAAATTTTGTCACCATGGCATTAATATCATTGCATCCATTAAACTCATCAACCCATGAAATAGCATTTAGATCCATAATTATTTTTCTGTAGTCAGCTTTATGAAAATTAAGATAATTTTTAGAATCGTTTGTATTTTTAGATTTGATTAGAGGTTTTGATAAACTAATTTCCAGAGGAGGGTGATAGTTATCGATCTGTCTAATTGGGTTATCACTCTTGCTAACTGTAACTACTTCATTAGATAAGATTAAATCTAGAATTTTGTTCTTATGATTGGTCAATAAATTGAATTGTTTTAAACTATTGAGAGACATAAAGTCTATTAGAGAGCTTTTCAGCATACAATTACCGTAGTAAGATGGAATTGCCTCCAATGAATTATCAGACTGAGACCATATTATGCCACTGAGGTTAAAGTCTCCTGCAATTAATATAGGGCTGTTAGTTTTATTCAATACTTTGTTTGTGTTATCAATAAAATTATCAAGCAAGGCGCTATTAACAGGAGGTGCTAGATAAACACTACATATATGCAAAGATTGCTTACTATTTTTAGTATTAAAATCAATGGTAATCCATACGTCCTCACAGTCACTTTCCCATTCTTTCTCCCTCCGAGAGGTGAAGTGGTTGGAAACAGCTATAAGTACTCCACCTCCAGTTTTTTTGTGCGCCGAAAAAAGAGAAGTGTCCCTATCGCGCCTATATACTTGATATCTACTATCGAAAATTTCTCTATCAAAGATACTGTTATTGAGCCACGTTTCAGTCAATATGATTATGTCAAAATCGTTTTTAAGAATTTCATGATGAATTACGTCAGTTTTCGAGCGAAGTCCTCTTACATTTTGATAGTAAACTTTAATTATATCGAATTTTATAACTTAATCGTAAATTGTCATGCATTACAATACTTATAACTAGATAAAACTACTTTAAATTATTTAATACATCCATATTTCTAATGAACTTATAGTCAGTAGACTCAGATTTGCGCATATATATAAACCCACGTTTAACCCAAACGAATCTATAATTTAGCTCTTTGGCCTTGAGCCGAGCAGCAGCATGCAAAGCTTTTTGATTTGGTGATAAGTGTTCGACGACGTAAATAGGTTTCGGTTCACCACTAATTCCGATATGACTAGTATTTAGTTTATCTCTGACTTGGGCAGCCTTTTTGTTAAAGTTTATTGCAGAAGCCAAAAACTCATCACGTACTCTAGGGCAACTAAACTTCACTATGACTGATCTAGGTCTATTACTATCTTTTTGAATCTTTGATGTTCTAGTGCACAAGTGAACATCT
Source organism: Lasiommata megera (assembly GCA_928268935.1). Lineage (NCBI taxonomy): Eukaryota > Metazoa > Arthropoda > Insecta > Lepidoptera > Nymphalidae > Lasiommata > Lasiommata megera. The sequence goes on along the minus strand of OV743319.1, from coordinate 10,031,445 downwards.
GACTCCTTGAGACTGTATTTAGTCGTATTCGCAATTTGGTTAACTACAGAGAGTAAATTTTCATTACGGTGTTCGGGAAGACATTGAATTTCAACATTGTTTGCTCTCGAATGCTGTTCCAGGTGTGAAAGTCTAGTATTAAGATCACTTATGTTACTGTGCAAGATTTTGTTTTCCTTTTCCAATATGTCAATACTTTTAACTTTAATTTGAACTTGTTTCTTCAGCTCTTCATGTTGCTGCTCCATAAATGAAATAGAATTAGTAACTTCAGTGATAAGATCAGATACTTCCTGTAGTTTTGAGCTAAATTGAGACATTATATTTGTTTTAAACACGTCCAGCAAAGCCTTGAGCTCCTCTCTAACAACCTGACGTACATCTTCTAAAGTTAAGTCGCAAGGTTCACCGGAGTCACTGTCAGACAATTGAGATTTTTTCCGTTTAATTCTCTTGGTAACATTCTTATTAGTTTTATGATTGCCACTTGAATTATCATTGCTAGACAGAACACCAATTGGAGTATTTGTATTGTCACCAGGACGTGGACGATTACATAAAGGGCATAGCCAAGAGGACAAAACATCTGAAGTTAAATCTTTAAAGTGATCAGTTGTAGTATTCACACAAACAAAGTGGTACTTTTTCAAACACGATGCACAAATAAGAATTTCGCTGGTTTTCATATAGCGATTGCAACACTCAAACATTTTATCAGTGCGAGTTTTTGAAGAGTTCGCCATTTTTTAAATTTTTTCAATCTTTGAATTTTGAACTTGTCAATGTCTAACTACTGCTGATGCACAATATTGGATAGAAAAATTTAAAATTGAAATAAAACCAGTGCAATCAGAGTGCCAGGTTTCGATCTCACGACCAAGTGAATCAAATTAAGTTGGCTATTCTCACGCTGCGCCAGCTAGACATTTACTAAAAATGTGAAATTGCGGATCTGGCAATAGCAACTAGCATTTCGTTAACGCAACGTCAGTAGATATAAATTTATATTACTATAACACTTATTTCAAATGAGTGATTAATTCAATACAAGTAAATTGTTATCAAGATCGGTTCACTTTTTCTCTTTCACTTGTTAACATGACGGAATTTGCACTTGGTGTTTGTAACGGTTATAATCACTTTAAAACTGATTGGCGCAATACACAAATCAACACAATATTTTATCTTCTTTTTTGAAAGAATAGTACTTTAGGTGATCCAGTTTAAGTAGAGCACTAATAGTTTAGATTATACTGCAGTTATACCACAAAAATATTTTAAATTAAAATTGAATTTACGGAGCCAGTGTTATACGTTGGAATGACAGCTGTCAACTGATATTAGTTATAGTAAAATGTTTTCTCCAGGTTTCGCAATGGTTGCGATGGTAGAACTGCAAATAAACGAGCCGACGAACGTCCCGGAATGGCTTTTCGTGATGTTCGCGGTTTGCACCACTGTGCTAGTGGCGGTGCACATATTCGCCCTGATGATCTCCACGTACCTGCTGCCGAATATAGACGCTGTTAGCAAGATGGACACTCCCGGGGGTCCGGCACAGGCGCTGCGGGACTCGCCGCATGAGAGGATGAGAGGCTTCATAGAATTGGCTTGGGCGTTTAGTACTGTTTTAGGTGAGTTGACTTTTTTGTTGCTGATAGAATATTTGTTTTTTTTTTCACCTGATGCAAGGTGATAACCTTCGCCCGTAGACATCCCCAGCGAGAGAGAGAGAGAGATGTCTGTGGGCGAAGGTAATCACTTTACAATTTCGCTGGATACAAGTGGCCCAAGACCGTGGCCATGGGAACTCCCTACAAAAGACTTATGTCCAGCTGTGGACGTTAATCTGTTGAAAATGATCATGATGATGATAGATATCTGCAGCACCAAAAGGGTCACAGATGCGTTGCCGACTGAACCTCCTAATAGGTTTCTACTCGGTATTATACTGGAATGCTAAATCGTTTGGCGGTATATCTTTGCCAATAGGGTGGTAATAAGCCAAAGATTTAATCTCCCACCAGATCATATTTATAATGCAGCTATGCCAGTGCTGCGTCATGGAGGTCGAAATCGCCAGTGTAGTGCGTAGGTTTTTTTATGAACATTCATGTTCTTTGTTTTCAGGTTTGTTCTTATTTCTGGTGGAGATAGCAATCTTATGCTGGGTAAAGTTCTGGGATTACTCCTTTGCTGCTGCCACTGCAGCCACCGTTATTGTCATACCAGGTAATCTATTTAATTATATAACAATAGATATTCTTTAATATATAGTAACTGTTTCATAGCTGTGATAGCCCTAGCCTAATCAGATGTAGGGGGCACGCACCTCTTACTTTTCGGAGTTATGTGCGTTTTTAAACAATTAAAATATCACTTGCTTTAACGGAGAAGGAAAACATCGCGAGGAAACCTGCACACCTGAGAGATCTCCATAATGATCTCAAAGACTTGTGAAGTCTGCCAATCCGCACATGGCCAACGTGGTGGATTAAGGCCAAATCCTTCTCATATTGAGAGGACCCGTGCCCTGTAGTGAGCTGGCAATGGGTTGATCATGATGATGATGATGAACTGTTTCATTAATCTTTTTGTTAGGTAACTATGTATTGAGAGATTCTACACCTCCCGTAGTTAAGACTACGGGCTGAAGTTTAGAATCTGCGGTCCACGTAACGTGGTCTCTCTCTCTCATAAACGCTATGGAATTTATGGCTTCATAGACCACGTTAAGCGTTAACTTAATTCAATCGCTAAACCTTCATAAAAATATACTTCGAAAGGATTAGACGAATGCAGAGTTTTGAGTATAGATGTAGATTTATTATTAGTATAAGTAATTAACTGCGATAGTTAAGTCTAATGTTATCGAGTAGCGAAGTCGTGAAATTGGTTAACTGTTTTTTATACACTACAAGTTAGCCCGGCTTGAGGGCTACCTCACCTAGTGGTAAGTGATGATGCTGTCTAGAATGGTAGCGGGCTAACCTGTTAGGGGTATGGTAAATCCACGCTCCTAATTGGTTTCTACGCGACATCGTGCCGAAACGCTAAATGGCGACACGTTTTTGTCGGTAGGGTGATCACCAGACAAAACAAACTGTGTTTTAACAATATGATTTTTACTTTATTTTCAGTATTAATAGTGTTTGTGGCGTTCGCGATTCACTTCTACCACTCTCTGGTGGTGCAGAAGTGCGAGACTTCCGTCCAAGACATCAAGCAGTTAGAAAACATGAAAAGGGACCTCGACACTGCGACGGTCAAAGTTAACATGTACCCATAGATTCACTAGAAACTACAATTCAGGGACAGAATAAATGTATATAACCAGGGCTTTGAACCGGGGATATTATTCGGCAAATGTTTGCCGGTTTAAATATTTTTCCGGTAGATAATTGATTGAAATATTCTAAAGAGACGTGAAATTACAGTTCACCGAAAAGTTTTATAACGTTCAACCATCCGATATTGACTGGTCAATGCCACGGTTTGAATAACCGTTATTCTTCAAATGCTTACCTAAACAAGTATTATACTTATACCTAGTAGATTTAAAAAAACTGAATTTTCGGAATAATTATTAAATAAATACCTGAATTTTGAGTTCGGAATAATTAATTTCGCGACATCTTTTTCAAACAGAACAGTAACAGAAACAGAATTTGAATTATTAAATAACAAACCGTGTTCTTGAGCTCCTCGATTATGAAAGAAAAATTGTTGAAGATTTAACAACGAAATGATATTGACTCGAAATAAAGTAGAAATAAAATAAGATTTATATCTAAGTAGGTTCGCAAAAATTATTAATATATCGGTACTTACCTATTATTTATTTATACAATATAATACTTAGTTTTAATATTAATTACAAGTTTTAAAAGTCTCAAAGGCATTATTAATTATGTGATGTTTTGAATCGTACTGACTGAAAATTATTGAATACTATTTTAGCTATGGTTTAAGTGTACCTAGTAAAATATTGTCTAGACTGTAATTTTTCGATCGAAGGTATACTAGATACGATGTCAGATGTGCTAAAATGTCTATATTATAAGATCTAAGCCACGATTGAGATATCTATTTAAGTTCGTTTGCTAAGTCTGGATAAGCAATAAAAGACACAGAGATATTATTTGTAGTAAGAAACTGCGTATTTTATGTTATCAATGTTTTAAAAGAGTTTAAAATATTGATAACATATAATACGCAGTAAAAGTGTAAAGAAAACTCGTAAACTTTTTCGTTTATATATGGGAACTGTACATTATTGATCGAAGCCTTCAACATATTAGGGCGAGTTTAAACTATTTGGTTCGTTCACCAGTTAGCGGAGATGGGTTTTCGGTGAACCAACCTAATGTGTTTAACCCATTTCTGTTTTGTAAAACGAATGCTTCCGTCAGATCCGGCGGTCGACCGAAAACGCACAAATCACTACGGTCTTTCTCATCTTCCTATATATAATAAATACTTAGTTAATTTATACGGTTGTAATGTTTGAATAAATCTATTATTTCTGATTTTTGAAATCTTGTTGCGCTTCTACTATAGATACGGCCGCGGCCTATTATAGAAATTGTCTTCCACGAAAAACAATTTAATTAGCTGATCATTATAACAACTCCACTCCATATAAAGTGGAGTAGCGTATTTACTCAAAATATTTTCTCAGTACAGCATTGTTACAAATAATAAGGCATCGATAAATCTTTGGACTGTTTGATATATGCGCTTAAAGCCACATTTTTAGATAGAGCGTAAACGTTCTCTTTGACAGAGTAATTTTGTGAAATCTAGTTGGAGTACAGCAAAGACAAGTTTAACCTCTTTTTGTCAAATATTGATATTGTCAAGCATAACAATGTAAACTATTCATAGACAATTAATAAAGTACCGGCACGTGACGAAACTTGGCTAATAAATGATGTTCGAGTTCGGTGCCAGGATAATAAACGAAGGCTATATAGGAAGGTGACATTTTTTTCCGGTCATCAAAGCGTGCCGTTACTATAGCGAGATATCGAAACAAAATCCACCCATTTAAAATAGTTATAATACGCAATTTTTTCTTGCTATTACTATTTTGAAAACTAAACTTTTAAATACATTGTGTAAAGTGTATTTTAAAATTGGAAAAAGCCCAGATGTTAAACCTTAAAAATACATAATATGATATCTAGGTACGAGTATGTTTTATTTTAAAAATAAAAATTATTTATGTGCAAAGACAATGAAGAATAGACTATACAAATGTACGTAAATAAGGGCCCAATAGACGAAATAAGATTTTCATGGTATTGAGTGCGAGAGAAAAGACAGTCTTTTTTTCGCTTGCATGGAAATAACGACAAGTGGAAGCAAAATCTACCCGCCATGGCTTAAGAAATGAGTTCCATCATGTTCCATCCCTCTTTAGGTACCTACTCGTAAACTATGCTATCAACTTTGACGTTTAACATCTGCCGAGCGTCTCGTGACAGCCAACTTTATCATCTGAATTAAGTTTCTATTTTCGCTAGCTTTTTTTAGGTATCAAACATGACGAGAACTAAATTGTCAGATGAGAATTATTTTCAAGTTTCCTTCAAAAAGAATGTAAATAATATAATAGTTTAAAAAACTAAAAAAACACGCTACTGCACGCATGCGTAGTTCGCGCACTAGCTCTGTCTCTCTTACTCGCATGCAAAGGATGCGGAAAGAAATTAATTAATCCTGGCGAATCTAATTAGGATAATCGGATATTTTGATCGGATTATTGCATTGTCATCGACCTTTGACAGGTGTGCAAAGTTTGAATCAAATCTGATCGTTCAAAGTAGGGCAAAATCGAGCTCAAAGGAGTCGGTTACAAACAAACAAACAAACATACATACATACAGGTGAAGCTAATAAAAGCGTGTTAAAAAGGGGCCAATTCAAACGTTACCTGAATCAACTAGGTATTTACAGGCTAAATTCTTAACGATAAACAATACCTACAAGTATTCTAAGTGCCGAGTGCGATTTTTTCAACTTATTCGGCGTTCTTTCGATTCCATACAAATTGAAGTTAACTTTAAGTCGAGCGTATAAATAGAAAACGCGCACTGGGCACTCTGATAAACAGTAAATGTAATGTAATGTTCAGTAAATCTACAATGAAATAAAGATGGTTTTTAATGAACATAGTGTTTTATTTTTATTACGAGAAATAATTATTTAGTAAGCTCATCTTAAAAAGCCACTAGCTAAGACTAACAGTGAATGACTTTTAAATGTATCTTTAACCCGTGAGAAGGCGCGCCCTAAAAAGTTACACGAGTAGGCGCACGTGGAGCAAAATGCTCACGCAAATTCAAATGACTTTTTCGTGGCAAAAAAAAGGAATTATATTAAAAAAATTCCCTTTATAATGAATTAAAAGTCTTATTTTAATGAAATATTATGTTTTATTATAACGAAATAACAAAAATAGAAACTTATGAACAAACTAAAAATCTTATAAATTTTGGCCTCAACTTTTGGCTAACCTTTAGAAAATTGACAAAAAAAAAATTATTACAACAAAAATTGGAATGTTTTATTCTTCAACGAGATCTTGAGATATGTGTCTCTCATAACATATACGGCACATAAACATCACATGCTCGGTGCAGAGTAATTTACTGCACAAAGTGCATGCATTTTTGGAACGTCTATTTTTCCTCCTGGGACATAGTTCACAAACACTTAGGCTCGTTTTCCACATTAGGTATAGGTACTAATCGCTTTATTATGAACTAGAGATCTGTTGATACATTTTGCAAACAGATTCGTCGCGCAATATGTGGTTTTGCCAACTCAAGGGCCACATTTTTTAGGAATAATTTTCGGAGTTTTTCGGTCATCCATTTTAGACTTTGTATGCTGAAAATAGTAAATAGAATATTTAAACAATAAATCCAGTAAATGTGTTAATATTTATATACGAAAAATGAGAATAAGTATAAAAATATTTTTCATTTACTAAAAAGAAAACTTACACGAGTAGGCGCGCAATGAGCAAAATGCCGCGCTTCACGATGCACTGCGGACGAAAACCTCACTACGTGGATAGAGCGACACTAAGCGGCGCACGAGTCGCGTCAGGGGGGAGAGGATGAATAGTTAGGAAGGTACTGTGGAGCTTATAGTGCCCGAGCTTATAGTAACCAAACTAAACTGAAACAAATTTTATCGTGAGCAAAATGCTCATAGCGCGCCTTCTCACGGGTTAAAGGATTTAGTTTTCAGCGTATATTTTGTATCTTACAACAACCATATATCTACTGAAACGGTTTCGGCGAGATTTTTCGAGGTCGGTGTAGTGGAGAGGAATATCAGGGTTTTTCGAGTTCGGAATGGGAAGGAAGCCGCTTCAGGCCGCCTCTGCTACAGTAATCTACTTGAGCAAACCTGGGCCGGATAGCTTTGATGACAAAATTATCACTTTAGTTTCACTGTCATGTTTACAGTTATAGGTACTTCTATAAACATGACAAAACATGTTTGGCTCCTTCCGAATAGAGAGCCTGGACTGGAACAGATCGCTTTTAATAATAAGGTGACCTTTACCTTGAATATTTAGTAATTTTTATTTTCTGTGCAATAAAGATTTTGATTTTTTTTTTGTTAAAATTATAGAAGTCGTGTATATATTAACAACATGAAAATTAATTAAACGGGAGAGAAAGGCGGGAAAAATTGTATTCCGTGGTCGCGGTTTTGTCACGATTTTCTTGATTGTATTAACTTGAGAAAAGTTTGAAGGAACCGCGTCCGCCCAGTGCGAGGTTTCCCGCCATTTCTCCCTAACTTCAATTTTCCATTGTTATGAACTTGACATTGGCCAATCTGTGTAAAGCCATAAAAAGAGAAAGAAAAACAAACATTCGTGTTCCTGGACGTGCACGTGTAGCAATATGGTAAAAATACCACGTGAGAGTTAGCTTTTATACTTATTTGAAAGTTAGTTATTTCTTGGAATGGTAATTGGATTTTGTTTTCTTCAAATATTTTTTATTCTTTAATTAATACCAGACCAAAAATCTAGCATAGCATAGATAATACAAGGCTAATTTTAGACCTCCTTTTTTCACTCATATCGCTGAACAACGATTTACAGGGCGTTTTACATAATATTTACATTTGATGTACATTCTATCTAAACAATAAAATAAAACAGTAATTAAGAATAAAATGTTACTAACATACTAACAATCAATGGACGCTTCCATGTCCTATTTAAATGAGAAATAAATAAATAAATATTGTTTTACATAAATGTGTTTTGTTTACTAAACTAGTAACAAAGAAATATTCCTTTAGTGCAATTTTGACAGCCTGGTTCTAGTGGAAGATTTTGTGTGGTGTTATATTATACAAATCTCCCGGTTGTCGGCGGAATATAGCAAATTATATTGCTGTTTGTTATTTATCATGGACTTCCGCAAAGTAACGCCTACTTCTATTCATTATTGGCTTAGTTACTTATTCGAATGTTTTTGGCCATAAAGAATATGATATCGCCGCAAAGTGAAAGACAAATCTGTTTACAGTATCAACACAATAACTTGAGATAGCCCGGTTTTTCGGATTCATGATTGGGTTACCGGGATTTTTACTGCAAATTTTCTTCAAAATTCAAAATAGTTTTATAGCATTTTTATTGGCTTGGTAATTGAAAATGTATTCTATATTTGAAAAGGTATGTATGTATTTTATATTTGTTCTGATGTAAAAGTGCAATTCAAATAGTTCTTAGAAATGGTTACAATTGAACTTGGCACATGAGCGAACGTCTCGGAACTTTTACAGACTGGCTAAGTATTAAGACCGTGGGATGGGAACTTAGAAAGTTTAAAATAAAAATAAAAGTATGTTTGCGAAAACGCTTTTTATTGTTTGTAAAATAACATAAAATTACAATATACATTCACGAGTTCAATGTTAATTTCTTAAGGCTGATTAAGAACATTCATTTTGACAAAAGAAGAGCCCGCTTGGCAGAATTACTAGAATATTCAACGTTAACTACATTACTTAGATATTACACGCTGTTTTTGCCCGACTTTTCTTTCTATACCTACGTGTAAGACAAAACGGTAAGAAGTATATACCTTAAATATAAGCTAAATATATAGGTTCATACCTACATTTATTTCAAATTTGTTTTGAAAGCGTTTTTATAAGAGGCGGTGGCGGTACACCCCCACGGTCACGTTGGTTCACACGTGCGGTCGTTGTATTGATTGTTTTTCGGGGAGGTCATTGGCTAATATAATTTTTACTTTAACTCTCTTCATGATTAGACTTCCTTGTGTAGGTAAATAAGGAAGGATTCTATTCAGTTGGAATATGAAAAAACACGAGTCATAGAAAACCAACATTTTAATTAACACGCAGTGAGAGTTGGTCTCGATCGTATGTATTAAAAATTCTCTAGATAATCTTCCTTCTGCCGCATCTGACCACAATCGCGACCGCTCCCGCCTATGTTTTAGGGACGCTTTACTTCGATGAATAATATACCTACTAGATGTCCTATAGGTAGGTACCAAATATTATTAAATTTAACTGATCCTAGTTTATCTTTTCCTTCTTATCCTATAAAAAAATTTAGGTACCCATTTAAAGTACCGAAGTACTTAAGAGGATATTCAATTATTTTAATGTCTAATTAAAAAACATTAATCAACATTATTTGACTCTATATCCACACCGAACTAAGAAATACACACGTACAAAATTTACAATAAGATGAAACACATTAAATCGATTATTTATCATTGATACTCTGAAACATACAGTTCAGTTTTTTTTTTGACTACACAAAGATTACGAAACACACTAATTAACTAATTAGCACAGAAAGATCACATACGAAACATTATTTCACATTAATTAACTAAAGAATCCTCATACCACACGTAACTTCTAATCTTGTAACAATGAAAAAAGTAAGTAATGCTTAATTATTAGTTTTTACAAATCACGCGTTTGTAGAGGCGATAGCAACGATCTCAACGTTCAATGGAATTCACACTGCAATGAAATGTGTCATGTTTGGCTTTATATAACGATAGAATCTAAAATAATACTTTAGTCGTGAGAACTATAGAATCTAAAATAAACTAAAGTTCTATTTACTGAACTATGGAGACTTTTTTCCAACTAGTTCAGTGACTGAAAAGCACACAGTTTATCTTACTACTGGGTATTATTATATCCATTATATTCTAACTCTCACGCCCATGTGCAAAATAAATACATATAAAAACCAAAAGAGATATTACTTAAACAGGTAAAAATAAACCTACATACACATTACATAAATACATATTAGCGCCGGGCGGAGGATTGTACCCTGGCAGGGGACACCAAACGGCCGGGTGTCAGGGCGACAGGCTGAGAAACGGGCGGAAAAAAAGAATCCTAACCGAGTCCAACACAGCTTATTACATCCTACACATGTCAATGAATTAAAATGCTTGTCATAATTACTATGCATATCTACTAGTGTAATGTTACTAGTTTTTTATGCTTTTACACTTCAAAAGTATCCTTGATGAGATGATGATAAATGTTAATTTTAAGTCAGATTTTTTTTCTGCTACACTCTGACGATTAATAGGCTGTTAGTCTATGTTGTTATCGCCTTTACAATAATATAACCCTAACTTTAAAGCATAGACAAGTTATGTTTTTATTTTTAAATTATTTCAATAATAGTATCACATTTCCATCTCCATTCTAGAATGCTCCGACACAAGAACTCCATTTCTTTTCTTAGGTGAATCCTCATCAGAGGTAAGTTGATCACTCTCTTCTTTTATTTTATCTAGCACATTTTCTCTGGGCTTCCATACCACAAGGGACATTTGAGGTTTTTGTAATCTGAAACAGAAAATTTGTTTAACCAAAATAGTTAAAACAGAATGTAGCATCTTTACTTAAATACTTTCTAACATCAATACTTGTGTTGGTGTGAGTGCCTTAATAAAAATATTACAACTCACAATAAAAGAATTTCAAATAGACAAACTGTCACAATAAAGAATTACTAGTTCAGTATTTCTACCTTTCATCTTCTATACAAATAAATAAAATTGGAGTGTCTGTTTGTAATATTGAAATAACAGTTTTTTACTACATGCATATGAATATGTATACGGCACATACACCAAACTAACATTTTTTTAAATTTTTGTCTGTCTGTCTGTTTGTTCCAGCTAATCTCTGAAATGGCTGGACCGATTTTTACGGGACTTTTATTGGCAGGTAGCTGATGTTATAAGGAGTAACTTAGGCTACTTTTATTTTAGAAAAATAAAGTAATGTTGCAATGTTCAAGTACTGTCCAGTACCGCGTGCAGCTCGGGCGCCTCCCACTTCTACCACCAATTGTTTTAGTTTAGTAATTATTTCAAGTAATACGGGTTAGTAATCTATTGCTTCGTGATTGAAAGACAAACAAACACACTAACGCAACGCAGACGAAGTCGCGGGCGTCAGCTAGTATGTTACATATAAACTATTCATTTTACATTATATTTATTACATACTAACATCAAAACTATTACCTTTCAATTAAAGCAGTGGGCAAGATGGATTCCCCTTGGACTTTCTTTACATCTTCAGACAGGACAATTGTGCGACCCTTGAGCTTCTCACAGAGTGTGCTCGTGTCTATTCCCACTTCCATGACATCCTCAGAGGCTAGGGAGTGCTGTGTATAGTTTGCCGAAATATGGAGTCCGCTAAGATGTGCTGCCATTTTCTCCTCTGTTATCAACTGTTTTGGAGGACTGAAAATGTTTGACTGTGTTATTATTATAATTTTTAAAATAACAACATACATATAACAGCAATACTAATTTAGCACTGTTGCATTTTAAAGTCGGAGGTCCTGGGTTCAATTCCCGGCTCGAGTCTGGTCTGGTGGGAGGCTTCGGCCGTGGCTTGTTACCAACCTACCGACAAAGACGTATCGCCAAGCGATATAGCGTTCGGGCACGATATCGTGTAGAAACCAATTAGGGGTAAGAGTTTACCATATCCCTAACAGGTTAGCCCACTGCCATCTTAGACTGTATCATCACTTACCATCAGGTGAGATGCAGTCAAGGGCTAACTTGTGGTGAATAAAAAAGAAATAATAATAGCACCAAGACATAGGCTCAATATTTTGTACCTGTCTCTTGGTGCTTTGGCTGACAACTTCAACCCTTCATCTCTTATTCTCCTCTTGATAATGGGCATTTTAATTCCCTGGTGGTGTGGTTGTGGATAGGCAACACCCAGTATCCTACACTATCCATTATGTTCCTAGCCCATTGTACTCTTCATTATTTATGTACATTTGAGTTGGAAGCACAGTAATCCTTTGGTTGTGGATACACAACTCCCAGACAATCTATATACTTTCTAACTAACCTATACCAATTGATATATAATATATATATATTGCACTTGTTAACTTTCTTTAATAAATAAAATAAAGTAAATAGAATGTTAGAATAATTTTGAATTCATCTATGACAAGAGTATTGTTATTGTTTCTTATAGTACTGGTATAAACTGGTGTTTATTCTAATTATGCATTATACCTAATATTATAATATAATGCTGGATTGTAGACCAAACAAACCCGTTTTATGTGGTGATGTCTATGTATGTCATTTAACTTTTCAGGTTACTACAGTAGGGTCCAAATCATGCCATCTGACCCACCAAACTATTCCAATGTGTATAAGTGGATAATAATTCTATTCAATAAATTATTAGTTTTTTTAAAATATAGTTTTTCTCAATAGTATTTATACTATATAAGAATTCTTTATTAACAATAAAATACAAGTAACTTAGCTTTAGTAATCCTCTAAAAGAATATAAATAAAAATAGAACCTATAGGACAGCTCTTAACTGACTATCTGCCCTTATTTTAAGACATTACAATCTAGAAGGGGTACACTGTATGGTAGCTGCATTGTAACCAAATACTTAAAACTATTTTATCACTAAACCTGATATCATCGCCTGTGCTATTCAGACCTAAGCCAAGTTAGAGATTGCAAATTGAACAATTGCATTTTCAACTATTTAAAGTAATAGTATTAGTTTTTGTAAACTTACATTACTGGTTCAACATCTAAACTCTTTCTTTTACAATGGACGACTGGAGACACATTCGTTTCCGGGGGCGTTTGTGCAGTGAACTGAACAAGATTCGGCGGTGACTGCATGCTCCATGGGATGCTCGTAACATTCCACGGAGTTCCCGTAGGAGCCGGCATGTTATGCGCTTCTGGTATTCCACGATAGGGACCGGGGTTAGCAAGAGCTTGCTGAGCAAACATTTGTTTCGCCAGTTCATCAGACTGGTTGTACGGGAATGCGGTATACCCGTAAATATCCATTTTTATAACAAATACGTTTGTTTTTGGGAATTTCAATACTCGCAAATCAAATTGTTACAATTTGAAATCGAGAATATAGGTAGGTAATCAAGATCGACAAGTCAACATAAACACGAAAATGACATTTCTAGAAATACGAACCAGATGAACAGATCTGTCATTAGTGTTGAATGAAGTTCAAGAATATTCTAGAGTTTTGATCAGTTATACATTGAGGTCAATAGTTATAAAAAATATTTATATTTTAACACGAGATATTTATAAGCTAATTTTTAAGTTTTATAAGATTTTACGTTTTGAGTGTTAGAAATATTAATTTCTAAACATGATTACCAAAGAGGAAGACCATTCTGTCATTTGAGTGATCTTTATTGTCTGTGATTTCACCAGTGTTTGTGGTTTTAAAATTGCGTTCTTTGGGTTTTTTAGACCAAATATAAATCACTCAATTAAACTCGCTTTCCTTTCACTTTTCGGGAAAACTTGTATGTACGGTGAAATTCTATTATTTGTCGTGTCAAATGTGTTGTTTTAAATAAGTTTCTAAAACTAATAAACATCTTAACACCAACTGTTTAAAAGATACGTTTACGATGGCATATTGACCCGTCTTACTTAAAAAAATGGGTTTAGACTTCGATGTTCTAGAGTTTTGCAAGAAGCTACGTCAAAATAGACCTCCTCCGTATCAGTGTCCGTTAGACAAATGTGATAAAGTTTACAAAAGTTTGTGTGGTTTGCAGTACCATTTAGTTAATTATGATCATGATAATCCGACGCCGGCAACTCCTGCGGTCGCAAACAACCGCAAGAAAGGCAGAACTATTCGAGCTGCGGTACCGACTGGGGATATTGCACTCCAGAGTCCTCCGAAAGAAGCCTTAACTTTCGCGGAAGCACAGAAAGTAGTGCAGTTTGAAATTGACGGCAAGATTAGTAGAATTCCTATAGATCAACCAGTGCCAATTATATCTTTGGAGGAATGGGAGAAGAAGAATGCTGAGTTGGAAAAGCCCCTGCCTTTCATTGAACCTCAACCTGAGCCTCATGTTAAGTTGCCTGAGGCTACGTTTCGAGTAAGTTCTTTTAATTTAATGATATATACAAACAGGAGTTTTAGACTCTAATCCATGTGACATACTAGAAGTAGTGATTAAAATTATTAGAAAATTGCACCTTATTGTATGGTGTCTGACTGATATTAAGTAAGTAAATTTGAGAAATTATATTCTTTTGTCAGCCACAGTATAGGTATTAAATAACATGTAATTATTCTATTCAAATCTTATGCTTATGGCTCAATTGTTCAGCTATAACTTTGGGCTTGTGTTTTAAATATCCCCTAATGTTATGTAAAGTTTAATAAACTACTATTACATAAAAAACATAAAAGATATTCTATTTGATTATTTAAACACTATTTAATACCAATCATCATCATGATCAACCCATTACCAGCTCACTACAGAGTACAGGTCTCTTCTCAATATGAGAAGGGTTTGGCCATGTGCGGATTGACAGACTTCACACACCTTTGAGAACATTATGGAGAACTCTCAGGCGTGCAGGTTTCCTCACAATGTTTTCCTTCACCACTGAAGCAAGTGATATTTGAATCGTTTATAAACGCACATAACTCCAAAAAGTCAGAAGTGCGTACCCGGATTAGAACTGCCAACCTCGGATTAGGAGGCTGACGCTCTAACTGCTAGGCTATCACAGCTTTAATACCAAAACGAAAATCAATTTGTCACAACATTAAACTCTTTATTAAAAAATATATTTTTGTCATTGCCTTCTGAAAGCTTATGAACATTATTTATTCCAGCTTATTGAAGACTATAATGAAAGAGTGTGTGATGCCCCACCCCGGCCAAATGCTTACATACGATTCATAGAAAAGTCGGCTGAAGAGCTTGACGGTGAAGTGGAATATGATGTAGATGAAGAAGACACAGCGTGGCTGGCTATTGTTAACAAGAATAGAACAAAACAAGCTTTGCCACCAGTTTCTGTTGACACTTTGGAACTTTTGATGGATAGATTGGAGAAAGAGTCATATTTTCAAGTAAGGTTTTTTATTTTTGTTATATGGCTAATTTACATTAACAATCTTCATTTCTCTTAATTAATGTTTAATATAATAACTTATGAAAAAACAAAAATACACAGACATCCAACTTGAGAAGCCTTATTTTGTAGGCCTGTTCTATTTTAACCTTTCAACTTCTTTTAGTTTCCTTGATACAACACATGTTGTACATGTTGTACACTTGTTTAAACTGACAACAAGATATAAGATTTTTTTTTTCATATTGTTTCCTTTAGTCAAAACCCTATGAACATGTCACATGGATATATCACTTTCAAGAATGACAAAATGAATATCTTTAAGGAAGAGCAATTTATTTATTTATGTGGGTTTTTAAAAAATTAAAATAATATTGCTTCAACCGTGAAGGAAAACATCGTGAGGAAACCTGCACATCTGAGAGTTCTCCATAATGTTCTCAAAGACGTGTGAAGTCTGCCAATCCGCACATAGCCAGCGTGGAGTACTATGGCCAAATATTGAGAGGAGACCCGTTCTCTGTAAGCGGGTAATGGGTTGATCATGATGATGATGATGAATTTATTTATTTAGTTTAGTTTAGTATTAATGTTATAAGTACCATAGAATTATTTACCTATGGATTGATTGTAAGACTTATTTGCCTTCGTGGGCTGCTTTTGCCCATGAGCAATATTGGTTTAGTATGCAATGTTTTAGTTTTTGATTATTTGTAGGCCACTCAAAATGGTCAGCAGACTGCTGCAACGGTAGATGAGGATGCAGTATGTTGTATTTGCATGGATGGAGAATGCCAAAATACCAATGTGATTTTGTTCTGTGACATGTGTAACTTAGCTGTTCATCAAGATTGCTATGGGGTATGTATATATTTAATTATTAATATGTTTATTTGTAACTTTAAATGGGTTTATGCCATTGAATTACCACTAGCCGTAGATCTATCATTAACACTCAAAAAATGGGATGGAAAAGTAGTGCACAAATAGCGACGCGTGCACTCCTTTCCCCCAGTGTGTGACAAGGCTGGACGAAAGTCACCGATCCTAACACTCAAGCCGTATAATCCGAATGAATTACAAAGCACTAAGCGCCGCTATAGCTAATATAAGGCCAGATGTCTAGTGTATTAGACAGGTTGTAATACATCAATATACTGATATGTAGGAATGTATAGTAAGTTGGTGACAAATTCTCGCCTTGTTTTTGTATCACGCGCTCTATCTACGGCTAGTGGTAAATCAATGGTTTATGTCCTTAATTTATCTACTATTTGATGTATTTTTTTCCTATCAAATAATATTTGACTCACATATTAATGGAAAATACTTTTCCATCAAAATAAGAACAGTTTTAACTTGTGGCAACTTCAGTTTCAAGTTTAATCAGTCATTATATTAGCATTACATTTTATTGTATACATATATACAATATTAAACATTTTTCACATATTTTATAGGTGCCTTATATACCGGAAGGACAATGGTTGTGCAGGCGATGTTTACAGTCACCCTCACGTCTTGTAAACTGTGTATTGTGCCCCAACACTGGAGGTAATTTTTTTATGCGTATTGCATAGCTTGGCACATTTACTAAATGGCGCTTTTATTATAATTAGAATTAATAAACAGTATTAGTACTAACATGGTTCAGCAATTCGGCAATAACTTTTGTTTGGTGGGAGGCTTCGGCCGTCGCTAGTTACCACCCTACCGATAAAGACGTGTCGCCAAGCGTTTTAGCGTTCGTAGCGTAGCGATGTCGCGTAGAAACCAATAAGGAGTGTGGGTTTACCATGCCCCTAACATGTTAGCCCAGTACCATTTAAAACTGCATCATCACTTACCATCAGGTGAGATTGTCGTCGAGGACTTACTTGTAGTGGATGAAAAAAAACTTCCAGTTTAAATCAGTTGAGCTAATTAGTTGTTGCAACAGGGCTTCGGTGGGTTTTCTATAGCTTTGTTTCAAAATTATTGGCTATTTAGCCTAGATTGGGTTGCCACTGAATACTGTCAACATAATACCTATTTAAGTCAGTGATAGAGTATGGGATGCATAGGAATAAGGATGCCAAATTATTTTAAAGTATTTTTATGTTACCAATTGCGTATAATTTAAATGTCTAAACATTGCAGGTGCATTCAAACAGACAGATCAAGGAACGTGGGCGCACGTAGTATGCGCTCTTTGGATACCTGAAGTGCGTTTTGCTAACACCGTGTTCTTGGAACCGATAGGTAAAACCAACAATGTATTTGTTTTGAATCTTCTTGCATCTTTATTGGATCTTTGCTGAATGGGGTTTTGTATTACAAAAACTAGTTAATTTGTTCACGTGGAAATTTTGATACCTCACATAGGTATCAAAATTTCCACGTGAACATTCCGATATTAAATGAAATGGTGGCCTGATCAAAAATATTTTGCCACAGAACCTGTACTTTGCACTTTATATAAAGTACACTGAGTGCTATTCAAGACCATAGAATATACCTGTGCAAACTTTCATCATTTTTAATTTTATAATAAATGGGTGGTACTGTACTTTGTTGAGCCATAAATTCGAGCAGCATTAAGACTAGACTGTGAGGGAGATGCGCGGGTGAGTGATGCGCATGCGCCTCATCTCAAACCCCAAGTGCGATGCATTCAGACTATAGTGCCCGCGTTATGAACTGAGTCGTCGGGCAATAAATTATTTTACAGTCATTTGCATTGTCATTCGCACCCATTATGCTTATGTAGCGACATAATGATTTGCGCAACAACTAAATACATATTATAAGTATTTTATTCTTCGATTCGAGCTTGCGCCAATATAACACCACAATTACTCCTTTTATTTTTTTTTAATTCACGCTATCCTTATCCTGTCCTGTCGCAATAAGCGACCTCCAGGCAAATCCTGCCTGAGTATTTGATGCATTATACGCCAAACGTTGCACATTCGCATTGTTTTCAACATTTATGGCCCGACGACTCAGTTCATAACGCGTGCACTAGTAATTTTGTGGCCCTTAAACTATCTCTACGTTTAATAAATGGCTCAAAATGTGTCTTCAAAGCATTATATATATAATAAGCAAACGAACTTTCGCATTTATAATGCTAGTAAGGAGTGTGTTATCATCAGATTCAATCGAGATGATCCCAGCTGCGCGATGGAAGTTGCAATGCATGGTCTGCAAGCAGCGTGGGGCGGGGGCGTGTATCCAGTGCCATCGCAGCAATTGCTACTCCGCCTTCCATGTCACTTGTGCACAGCAGGCCGGGTGAGTTGTTTCGACTCGGCTTCTGAGACTATAGAGCGCAATTTGACACAGGCAAACGGGGCAGACTTATGCCAGTCACTTAAGATGTCTCGTTTTAAGTGTATCTTAAGTCTGAGGTGGGGTTAATCTCGCTTTATATAAATCGAACTAAGAGGCAGTAAGATCGATTCCAATTCGAAATTAATTCATTAAAACGTCAACGTTAACATCAAATCTGTATATTTTTTGTAGTGATTACCAACAGTATGAATGGTAGGTTGTAACGAAAATAACTTTCTTCTTTTGAGTTTATAATTTATTAATGTTTTGTATTAGATTATTCATTAGCAGCTTGATTAATGCCGTGTGTATCTCGTTACAACTCAAAAATGATGTTTTAGATTATTAGCTTGACATTAGCAGCTTGATTTATGCCGTGTGTATCTCAAAAATGACTCGATCAATTTGTATGGTTTTTATAATGTTCGTCTTAATTAAGAGGGGTATAATTAAAAAAAAAGTCTACTGGGGAAATTCTTGAACAACAGTCAAAAAATTTAAAAATTGTTATTGGCAATTCATAGGTACAGGAATTGCCACTTCCTTAAATAGTACATCTTTATTTAGGAGTTTCTTACGTTATCCGGAAGTGGGCTCCATCAACGGCCTCGGAGACGTACGGACCACTCACCGTTCTATTCCCCCGTTAACCCAAACGTCTCCTAAGCCGAGGTTCGGCCTCACAGGATGCGCCCTTAGGCAGACGTTCCCCTAGTTTCTTCGAGCCCTAGGGCTCAAAATTTCTTCTGGCAAAGCTTCTTTCCGAAGCTCGCCAAACAGTCCGGTTACGACAGTCCGAAAAAAAAAATGAGTTATTCAAGGTCAGGTATATTGATATAAATATAAAATGTGAATATACAAGATGATCATATACTATTAGTATTAAAAAATTTGCTTTGATAAATAGTAAATAGTCGTAAAATTGGGTTCTCACTGGCAACAAGGCATTGTCATTTTCTATTATAATTTCATTGATTTACCACTAGCCGTAGATAGAACGCGTCATACAAAAACAAGGCGAAAATTTGTCATCAACTAACTTTACATTCCTACATATCGGTATATCGATGTATTACAATCCCTCTAATACACTAGACATGTGGCCGTTATATTATCTATAGCGGCGCGTCGTACTTTGTTTATACGGCACGAGTGTAAGAATCGGTGACTTTCGTCTAGCCTTGTCACACACTGGGGGAAAGGAGCATCGCTATTTGTGCACTACTTTTCCGTCCCATTTTTTGAGCGTTAATGATCGATCTACGGCTAGTGGTAAATCATTGTATAATTCATTAATTGAAACTTTTATTTCAGCCTGTATATGAAAATGGAAGCAGCAGGTTCGGGGCGGGACCCCAGTCAGCCGGTGCAGGTTGCTAAAATGGCTTATTGCGATGCACACACCCCAGCCCATATTTTGCAGGTAATTTTATGTTTATTTTTACTTTTACTCCACTACAAAATAGCCCTTGAATCATGATCAACTCATTACCGGCTCACTACAGAGCATGGGTCTCCTCTCAATGTGAGAAGGGTTTGGCCATAGTCCACCACGCTGGCCATGTGCGGATTGGCCTTTGAGAACGTTATGGAAAGCTCTCAAGCGTGCAGGTTTCCTCACGATGTTTTCCATCACCGTTGAAGCAAGTGATATTTCAATTTTTTTTTTAAACCGAAAAGTTAGAGGTCCTTGTCCGGATTCGAACCGCCGACCTCTGATTAGCGGGCTGACGGCCTAACCACTAGGCTATCACTGCTTCATTATCCTTGAATATATATCCTTTAATCTCACCTGGTGGTAATTGATGATCTAGTCTAAGATCTAGACTAACCTGTAAACCTATGCTCTTGATTGGTTTCTACGCGAAATCGTGCCGAAACGCAAGATCGCTAGCTAGCCACGACCGAAGTCTAACTAGACCAGACTCCAGCCGGGAATTGAGTCCGGGACCTCCAACTTTATAATGCGACGCACGAGGAGGTTATCAAATGTCACGTGTCAATATCATAAGTGTCAGTAGTAGTAGTGCCAAAACCAGTGATAGAGTTCAAAGTACTCTATCTATATATTTTAGAACCATTGATCCTATAAGTGTAGTTTCAGAGATATCAATATCTTACTAGGCGTCAACTGACACACATTTAACAATGATTCCCGCGTTTTTCTTGGAAACGTGTTTTTGGGCTTACAAGCTTTATAGTTTGACGGTGGCAAATTGTTCTAAGATACTTTTGTTAGATTTTTTTGTATATATATTTTTTATAGACTACAGCAAACACTATTCAAGAGAAATCGTTCTAGGACAACAGTTTGGTTGGGATTTGGTTTTGTTTTTATGAGGTAGTGTGAGTGATACCATCTGGCTTTCGTAATCGAACATAGCGTTGCCAAAAGCAATGTCATGAGTGTCAATGATCACTTATTTGCGGGTTTTCGATTTAGATTTGTGGGAAAGCTTATCTTTACTATCACAAAATATACTTCTATGTGAATTAGGTTTTTTTTATTATTCTTTGAAGGAAAGAAGACCGTTAGAATCCGAAGGAGATAACAAACCTACCGATCTATCAGCGATAAGGCAAAAAGGAAGAGAAAAAATCAAACAGGTGAGCATTTGTCAGTGAATTACTAAAAACATTACAGATTGCGCGCCCCAGAGCAAAAATATAAACAAATAACTACATTGTGCCATTTAGTCAGTACTCTTGCGAAGGTTTGTGGTCGTACATCACCAAGCTGGCCATGTGCTGATTGGTAGACTTCAAACGCCTTTGAAAGCATTATTAAGAGCTCTTAGGCGTGCGTGTTTCTTCGCGATGTTTTCTGCACCGTTAGAGGAAGTGATATTTAATTATAAATTGCTTTAAAATTTAACTAACGCAACAATAAAAATGGGCTGGAGTCTTAATCATTGGTTCATTGCTGTGTTAAAATTAAGTGTCATGCAACATTATGCAGGTACCCAATCCACATGGTTGATGAAATACTTTAACTTATTTTATAATAATTACAAAAATATAAACGTTGTGGATTGTACAGTATCCTAAAGCCAACCCTTAAACTCCTGCTTACATAGGCGCGTCGAGTGTTAGCGTTAAAGAGGACTTGGGCCCCAGTGGTGCTAGTGCCCACGCTACCGGCGGAGCGGGTTGCGGAAATCGCTCAGCTCGCTACCGGGCCTCCAGCGGCGCGAGCGCAACTCATGAAACGCTTACTCGCTTACTGGACGCTTAAGCGGCACAGCAGGAATGGAGTGCCTCTATTACGAAGGCTGCAGAGCCTAACTAGTCACCATGGTAAGAGAAGTAGAATTACGTGACAAAAAATTACTCCTCTGAGTGCCTCCTCCAGTAGCTGCCATTTTCGAATATGGATCAAAGTTTTGATGCTAATGCTTTTGAGCCCTTAATTATCAGTAACATGTGAGTATGATTAAATATTAGTGATAATAACAAAGGCTTAACACGCTCAATGGCAGAGGTTGCATATTGCATGTTTCCTAAAGAAAGCAAGCTCCTAAATACATAAAAAAATATGATAAAATAATTAATGAAGGAGTTAAAATGTTTGGAATAATGTTCTTTGTGCTGAATCTATACAAACTGGTTTCACAGGTAGCAGAGGTATTCAAGACGGTACAGTTAATATACGGGAGCTATGCAATCAACTTAAGTACTGGCAGAGAATACGACAGGACTTGGAAAGAGCTAGGTGAGGTGTTTGTGCAATTCGAAATTTTTATAGTTAAAAAAGTTATTCTTATAATTTTACGTGTACCATTTTGATACATTTTTCCTGTAGTCTTCTGTAGTTGTAATTGGTCTGGTGGAATATTAAAATCTCTTGGTTTATAGTTCGCGTATGGTTTTGATACTGGTAGATTATGTTTTCATAATCACACACAATTTTCATTATTGATTGCTACTTTACTGGCGTTAGGGTCACTTGGTTTTGCAGTTACATCGATACTACATAGTTTCACGGAGAGGTTAACCTATGAGGAGCGTAGAGTGTATCAATAAGCGAGATTCTAGAAGCAGTGCCACAATATCCGTTTCCTAGGTCTAGATATTGTACCTTCTATCTTGTGCGTTTCGGTAGTGTACTGTCTACATTAATTATTTTTATTCATTCTTTCATTCAATTTTTAATTCATTCATAAATACCACAGCCCCTTTATTATAAACCCCCCCCCCCCCCCCCACCCCCTGTCCATCCAGTGAGGGTTCACTAATGCATTTTATGGCGTCATTCACCTAGAGAATCCAACGTCCTCCGAGATAAGCATATTGCCACTTTGGCTTCGGAATTCGACGACCTCCTTGTCGCAGTGGTGATCGCTGTAGTCCCATGAGATCCCAGTTTCGATCAAAGTCTGCTCTGGACTGGTGGGCGGCTTGGGGCTTGGCTAGGTACCAACCTTATCGAAAATCACGTGCTGCTAAGTGATTATGCGTAAAAATCAATGGGGTTCAATATATGTGCCATACTGCCATCTAAGATATCATCATGTGGCATTAAGTCAAAGGCCAATTGTATTGGGTTTAAAAAATATGTGTATTTAATAAACTTCGTATACATAGGTTGCTTTGTGAGCTGGTACGCAAGCGGGAACGTCTGAAAGCGGAGTACACACGTGTATGGGAACGTTGTGTTTTGCACTCGATGAGACCCGAGCGTGCAGCTTTGCACAAACTCATAAGACTTTTGCGCCACTCAGACCAAAGCGATGTCTTCACGGAACCCGTGGATCCACTCGAGGTTTGTCTTTTATTTAAAACTATTTAATAGTTGACTATATAACGTTTACGTAATGGACCGGACTCAATCGATCGGCGGGAACTAATTGCAAATAATAACTCAAAAGTTAGTGTTTGAATTTGAGTTGAAACTCAACTTTTTGTGAGTATTTAATTAAGGGCATTTTCTGTTAAACCGAATTAGTTGTTTTTTCTCTATAGTTACTTTTTTTTTTTCTATTCCCAATGTTTTTTCGGTCTTTTTAGAGCATTACTTTTTGTCTTTTTTAGATTTTTTAAATTATTAATTAAATATCTGTGTTTTTGCGCAAGAACAATTATACTATTACTATGTTCCATATTGCACCTTGTATTAACTGGCAGTAAACATTTTTTTTCTGCCCAGGTGCCAGACTACAGTACAATAGTGAAACACCCGATGGATCTCAGTACGATGTCCAAGAAACTGGACCGAGGGTTGTACAAAACAATAGACGACGTGGAAGCTGACTTTCAGCTTATGATCGACAACTGTCTCACTTACAATAATAAGGATACCGTATTTTATAAGTAAGTAACACCTCTGTTTATCAAGGTGAAGATCAAACGTTTGCATGAAGTAACACCATAAAAATGTCTTCTTTGAAAGATATATAATCTTCTCGTTAATAACTTTATATTTTCCTATTTCTGACAACCAACACCAGAAGGGTTCAAATCATTTACTGAGATATTTTGTGTATAAAGAAAAATGTGATAGAAATAATGAAAATAGGTTTATATGAATAAAGCTATTTTTGATTTCATTTGATTTGATTTAAAGTTGTGTCTGTTATATTACAAATAGTTATAGTATTATTTTTATTATTAAGTTCATTCAATGAATGTACTACTCAGAACATTTTGGGACTTACATATCCATTTTAGGGAGTCCCAAAAACAACTTAAAGCCAAGAAAAAAAATATATATTTTTGAAAATGAATAAAAAATACTAATACCTTTCGATTAGTCATTATTATTATAACAAATCCCAATTTATTCCCAAATCTCTATATAACTTTAATGTAAAGATTTATTTTAGTAAAGACATGAAAATTTTGCTTAACTGTGATTTTGTATTTTGATTGAATAGTGAAAAATAGATTAGAAATAATGTGTAAAGACAAAAGAATTTTTTTTTCACTTCTGTTTGCTAGAAAATTTATTATATCTTCTCACACTAGGGCAGGTGTAAAAATGAGAGAGCAGTGTTTGCCGATATTCCGTCAAGCACGTCGCGACGTTATCGAGGTGGGAATGCGGATAGTGGCGGGCGATGGTGAGGCGGACGAGGCAGAGCGGCCTCGGGAACGCGAGCCGAGCACGAGGCGACGGCGCAGCGTCCGACGTTCTAGCAGCGACAGCGATCGGACTGCGGGTAAGTACACTAGTAAATTGAGCACAGCAATGTGATCGAAGCGAAGAAAAGAAGAAAGAGCAAGCAAATCAGCCTTGAGACATCGTAACAACAATTTATTAAATAAGAAATATTAAAAACGATACGTCTAATAATGTATAATAACTGTTCCACCTAGTCTTCTAACTAGTAGACTAGTTACTAGGGAAACCTAATTATCTCGTGACGCGCATTTAAGCGATACTGGTACTGATAAAAAAGGTGAGTTTATGCTCTAAAACCGTGTAACCAGAAGTGGGTCGAATAAGGCCGATGACAATGATTTCCGCAGATTACAACTTAAAACTTATTTTGTTTTAGATACACGCAGTGAAAGGGGCGTGTCATTAGCTCGCAGTGAGCGACGTCACACAAGCGTGCACAGAGCCCTGAATACAGATGACGAAAACAATACGGTACGTTAACATTTTTTTTATATACATATTTATGTATGATTCTTTTGAGTGCTTTGTGATAAATGACTTGATGGTAATACAGCAAGAGAAAAGAAAGGGTAAAAAGCCAAACGTGATAAAAGCATAATATAGAAAAATTCACTCTTAAATACACACTCTTCAATATATCACTGAAATCTAAACTGTAATTGTATGATTATTTTGAATGCTTTGTGATAAATGATGTGATGGTAAAACAGCAAGAGAAAAGAAAGGGTAATACCAAACTTGGTAAAAGCATAAAATAGAAAAAATCACTCTTAAATACACACTCTTCAATATATTATTATCACTGATTTCCAAGCTCTACTTTTATGTTAATCAATTTAATTCCGCAGCGTGATGACTCCCCGGCTGTATCAAAAAGTAAAGTGAACAGAAATTGGTGGAGAGGTCGCGGCCGTGGTCGGGGTAGGAGAGGGCGAAGAGGTCGAGGTCGCGCTGCGCAATCTGCGTCCAGAGCACCACGGGAACCGAGGGAAATCGGTAAATCATAAGACTTATCAGAAGTTCTACGTATAGAAATAAAAAAAAGTATAAAGCAGTAAGTTTATTTCAGTATAAGGTAGGTACATCATAGAAAATTCAAAACCCTTTATCGTGTCATTTGTTTGTATTTTAGTATTTT
This sequence comes from Lasiommata megera, assembly GCA_928268935.1. NCBI lineage: Eukaryota > Metazoa > Arthropoda > Insecta > Lepidoptera > Nymphalidae > Lasiommata > Lasiommata megera. The sequence continues at coordinate 10,005,373 of OV743319.1, read as the reverse complement.
GTCCCTTTTTTAGTTGTATAATAATTTATCAATAATCATCTATCTAGGAAGTTATTTTACATGTATTATTATCGCTTCGCGGTATTGTTTGAAAAGTTCTGGATAATAATAATAACTAATAGTTGTTTAACCAACCGTTCTTTCTATATTCCTGCGTTGTGTAAAGTATCAAGTCCTATTACCTCCTCCTCCCCTATATGAGAAGAGGCAGCGCCACGCACTGGAGCGTTAATTAGCTGATGATGATATATAATGATAATACTCTATTCCCAGACACACCTACAACAGATTCGGAAGCACCAGTAACAACGGCAAGGAAAAGCGTAGAACGTACTCAGAAATTGGCCACTCCAGAGCGATCGCCGTCCAAACAGCCGGAGTCAGCAGGTATGGCTCTTATGATCTATGGGTAACTTCATGATCGATCAAAGAATAGTAACTAACTACTCATTATGTTGTCCTTTGACATGATGTAAAATACCGAACGAGTACGTGTGCTTTTATTTGAAACAAACGCTTAATTTTAAAAACGTTATTTAAAGACTTGTATCCTGAAAATTAAAACGTTATTTAAAGACTTAGGCGTATCAGAGGTGTCCTGAATTTATTATTGCGGTTTTCTAGTACAAATTTTCAAATTCAAAATAGCTTTATTCATAGTAAACCTATTACAAGCATATATATATGAATCGTTCATATATAATATAATATATTCCGTAAAAAGACAACGACAGATGTATTGAAACCAAGTGATAAACACCAGAAGGAGATAGAAGATGGTAAAATTATTCTTCTTGTTGCATCGTAACCCTAAAAAGGGCTAAATGCATTGATGTTGTATTTAAGCTGAACTAGCGTCTGTTTGGTCTTCACAGGCGGTGCCCATCCTTTTATTAGCAAAAAGGCTAAATGCTAAATGCTAGTTTTGACATATTATGGTGAACGTTCAACTATTTGCTTACGTCGTGTCGCTGCTGTCTACAAAGCGATTGCTATAAGTTGGTTACCCAATCTAGGTTAAAGGACGACATCAAATGAGTTGCAGGAAGCCGCTGGAAACTAGTGGTCCAAAAGATTTGGATCTCCCTACAATAGATCAATATTCAAGATGGTGTTGGCGAACTGACTAGCGGCTTGTAACGCGTATCTTGACATATATATATCTATCACATATTCTTTAAAATTCATGCTATGATCTTTTATGTTTTGTTTAACTTGACTTCGTTTATTCATTTAATATAATGGTTTAAATGATCTCACAGGTTTGGGACTTTTGGGTGGTCTAAGAAAACCAACCTTGTTGGTCAGCCCTTCTACACTGGCAACACCTTCGAAGAGTTTTGGGGCTGACGGTAATTAATATTTTTTTCTTGTAAACAATTTATTACATATTGAAATGGGTGATTCCATCTAAAAAGTACTAGATGTGCTGTGAGTCGTCGAAAAGATATATTAACTATAATTTAATTTATCCCTCACGAATTCGACGTCCATTTCCGTATATTGCTACTGAAGCCAATATGAATATGCTATTGGATAACATCTGGAAATCAAATACTTTTTAATTTTGTTATTCATGTAGATGACGAGACTCTTTTTATAGCTTTGCACAGATTAGCCAATGTCAAGTTTATAGCAATGTAGAAGTTAGGGAGAAATGGCGGGAAACTTCGCACTCTGCGAACGCGGATCCCTCAAACCTTTCCCAAATTAATACCTGTTAACCATTCAGAAAACTAGCCACTACACAAACGACACCAAAACTGTCCACGACACAACCAACACCAGTCCTTTTCAAAATTAGAAAACAAACATTAATTCAAGAAAAGCGTGAAAAAACCGCGACCGCCATATACGAAGTCTCCCGCCTTTCTCCTTTCATGTACATGTGTTATGTTGCACAAATGTTTGCTTCACTGTTTACTCTGTATGCCTCTCAGTTAAATCATACGATCAATGTTATAGCAACGTTGCCTACCCTATCAGCCAGCTTGGGAAGGACCACCACACAGATTGAAGCGTCACCTCGGAAGAAAGGTCGTGGTAGACCACGGAAGCAACACAAGGACAAGTCGGCCTCGTCGCCTGATCTATTTAGGTAATTTTTTAACTTCCCAGATATCTTAGCATATTTGGACACTATCATATGATATTGTACCAGGCTTATTGGCAAAAAATACAATTTCAGTTCATTTCAAAACTAATCAAATAAAACTAAGGGACTACGAGTTGAACTCTTTTTGGTTCGAAGATTTTCGTACCACTGTACTATATGAAACACAACATAGTATTATTGTGAATATCGAGTAAAAATAACAAGAAAACTAGCTTTTTTATTTGCTTTCTATGTATGTGTGTGTACATGTATGTGCGTGCGTCCGTGTTAACGTGCGTGCGTACGCGTGCTCGTGCGTTTCCTTCAACCTCTATTATTATTACTGTTGGATTGATAAAACTTCGCAAAGACATATCTTGACGATACTTATTTTCTATGCCGTAGAATTAGACGACAACGTTGACTATTTTGTTTCCAAATATTATATTATCAGCCATTCTTGTATTATTCTTTGTATACTTAATAATTGTTTTTATTGTTAAAGGGGTATGGGGGGAGCGGAGGGCGCGGAAGCTGGTGGGGTGCCCGGCGGCGCGTCATTCCTGCAATACCGAGGACCGCCTGGGGAAGTAGGATCCGACAGCGATCTGGCTCTTTCCAGGTAAATCATACGCCCCACAAATATAACTCATCCCCACCACCTCCTTATTTAGTTTACAGACTGTCGCTAACCGGGGCAAGTTGTCATCTCTTATATACATATTATGCTCCTTTATATGTACAAATCTGATAGCAACCTGAAAAAACTAAATTTTGTGACTTATAAAACGAAATATTTTTTTTAACCTCAAAGAGTTTGCCCTCGACTCGATTTAAAATAGTAAAGTAACAAAGCATCTACAACTAAAACATGAATATAATTTGAATTTTATTTTACATTACCAAGTCATTTAGAATTCTATATAACTGGCAAATGCCTAAGATATAGCCCGCTACTATTTTAAGCTTTATCGTCGACAGGCCAACTTGGACAGGATTAAAAAAAGGGGGGATGAAAATCAATCTAAAAGATCGAAATTTCGCATTTTCGCACTTTTTAATGTAAGTTTGGATTCTATTCCTAGATCGTCAAGCAGTAGCTCAGTGTGGTCGCAGTCTTGCTCGTCGTGCACGCACTATGACGAAGAGAACGCATCTGAACACTCGTGCTCCTTCAGTTCCAGTGAGGGGTAGGTGTTTTTTATCAGGCAACCACGAAAAGGCAGAGTTCTTAAGAGGCAGGTAGAGCATAGAGGCAGAGAATTCATGCAATCTTTAATTTTAAATATATAGATTGGCGGACATCTAATTAGAACCTAGATTTAACGAGCCATTAAAAATGTTTACAACATTTCTACTACAATTTTTATATAATAGGTAATAAGAGTTGTCTCGATAATTGTTACAGGTTTAAAAATAAACTCTGGTCATGTAAGGGTCGTAATATGACTATAGATATATCACCAGTCGCGTATTTGTGTTGTGTGATTGTATTTTGTTCTTGATAAATATTACTTACATGTACTTAGGTCAAGTTACAACGAAACATTGGACTCGACGGTAGATGGCGGCAGCGGTCCAGAGCGGCGCAGGCGCGGACGACGCACTACCCGAGCCGACGTCTCCGGTACAGAACCTCCTACTACACCAGTCAAGGTCGGGTGAAGGGATACGACATACTTCTTGACTAGGCTTATGTATTTAAAAAAAAGTTTCCGGTCATTTATCCCATATCGCACATTGAAAATAATAGTGTCACTATCCAAAATTCTATATTAAAAAAAAAAACGTATTTTAAAATACTTTTTTTGTTATTTAAATATTACTCAACTGTTACACTTAATGTCCTTCATAAACAGACTATTACATTAATAACAATTCATTCCGATTTTCACATAGAATTAGCCTTCAAAATCATGACCTTCTACTGAAAAACATGTTGGATAGTGACACTACTATTTTCAATGTGCGATATGTAACTGTTATTTGTTTGTTTAATCCGTTTTCATAGCATTTTTTTTATATAACTGTAGTGATTTTTTTTATTTAAATAATTTAATTAAGTTTTAAATAATAAGTACTTGTATTTAATTAGGTTTATTGCTTTTTGGTTAATAATCTGTTGTAACGTAGTGTTTACTTGGCGCACCGGGAACGTTTTTTACACTTATTATCGATATACGTATCAGTGTGTGTAAGTATGTGGCAAGTGTAATTTATGTATATTGTTAGTGCTCCTTATATATACGTTACTACGGGGCGGGGGCGTGTCTTCGTCGGTAATTTGGGTAGACGTGGGTAGTTTCTGGCGAAGAGACCAGATACTCTTGGTAGAACAGAATTACAATTATAAGTATGGTAATTTATAAGGAGCAGACTATACGCTAGAATATAGAATAAAACTAGATGGCGCTGCTCTCTGATTGCTGTCATATAAATAAATATTAAATTACTGAATATGGATCTAGAATAAATGGAAGCGGTAATAGACTAGTAGTTGAGACGTCGGACTACTTTCGGAGGGAGGGCGTTTGTGTGTTTTTAACGGGCGCTTGAAATTTAATTTAAGTAATTTCAAATTAAATTACACTTCCTTTAATAGCGAAGGGTGATAACTACCAACAAATTGAAACAGCATTAACCATCAGTTTATAATGTCTTGTCTTCCAGTGGAATATAAATTAACTATATATTTACTTAGCGTTATCTTTATAATATATAATATAACAGTTGCAGTCTAATACTTGTAGTATTAATTGCATTCAAACTTTGGGTTGCAGAGTCGCGGGACAAGGTCGTCAACGTCAAAAACGCCGGTGAAAACATCGCAACCGGATGTTCAACTAGATCCTTTGCAACTTGTATGGGCTAAGTGCAGGTAAAAGCTATAGTCTGGCCACATGTACGGACGCTCTATATATTATCCTCGTATAAGTAGTTAGGAAAACATCGTGAGGAAACCTGTACGCCTGAGAGTTCTCTATAATGTTCTCAAAGGCGTGTGAAGTCTGCCAATCCGCACATGGCCAGCGTGGTGCACTATGGCCAAACCCTTCTCATATTGAGAGGAGACCCGTGCTCTGTAGTGAGCCGGTAATGGGTTGATCATGATGATGATGATGATAGTAGTTAGTGCTTTTTTAATTCTAAATCTAAATTAGTCTGAATCAACATACATCGTACAATCTATTAGAATCTCAAACCCAGGCAACTCCTCATCAAAAGGAGATAGAAGTTTTAGTACTTCTACCATACTTAATAAGCCAACGTTAGAAATAATTAATTGAATATGATCCTTTTTTTTTAAATTCAATGTATTCCAAATCACTATCAAACACAACAAGCACTGGTTCTAAGTTTTATACAAGGATATTTTTGTCCCGCAGGGGGTATCCCTGGTACCCAGCCCTTATCATCGATCCAAAGATGCCAAAAGGATACATTTACAATGGAGTACCTCTACCAGTACCACCGCAAGATGTTCTTAACCTCAAGAAGAACTACTCTCACGAACCAGTTCTGTACCTAGTGCTATTTTTCGACGTAAAACGTACATGGCAATGGCTTCCACCTAATAAATTGGAACCGCTGGGCTTGGATAAATCCGTGGATCAAGCTAAGCTGGTCGAATCGAGGAAACCCACCGATAGGAAGGCAGTGAAGAAGGCCTACGGCGATGCTATGCAGTTTAGAAAGCAGGTGGACGGAGATAAATGACACAGGTTTAGATATCGGTCTAGAAGACCGACTAGAAATAAAGCGTTCAGCTTTGGTACATTCTCAATGATGCATATTCGGACCCCAGAGACTACGGATTCCAGTGATTAGATGCCTTACACAAGGTAGACATGCTTAATGATGTCCGCAGGCGATTATTATTCAGATAACTATCTATAGCTTCTGAATACTAAGTTCGAAGACGAGTTCTTGAACCCGTTATGATTAAATATTGTTAGTACAGTATATAGGCTCAAAAACAAGTCTCTTTCTTTTGCTCTGACGTAGTAATGATAGAGTAATCCATATATATATAATTATAGTATTGCCATTAAGGTTATGTTACCTGAAAAATAAATATAAAAAAAAAATGATTTCATTGACAGATGCCTTATTATTTTCACTCTGTGTATAATTATAAAATACACTATGCAATGTAATGACAGACACTAAATGTTAAATTACTAATAAAAAATAATATATTGTGCATCCTAAAATTATGATTTTTACAGATTATTAAGACCACAGATCTTTAACTATTACATTAATATCCTTTCCTATGTGATTGTTGTGAAATTATGGATTTATACGGACGCATAATAGAATACTGTAATCTCAAAAAAATATTACAAACTTGTAATGGTAAAGCGTAAAACAAGAATAAGTGTAGGGTAAGGAGTAAGAGGTATCGTCTAGGATTAGAATTAGGATTAAAAATATAATCATAAAATTGTATGTTAACTGTAATAGGGATGTTCCGTATTTATTTTCTGAATAGCATTAAATGGTGTTTGTATGGTTAACTTATTATGTATATAATACAGTTACTGTATTACCAACTACATTGTAAGTAAACTTATTACCTGTATACCTACCTTATATAGCGACAGCTGTTAACTTGTTAATATGTTGTAAGTGTTAACTAATTTTGTGTTGTTTGTGAATTAAATTAAATTTTGAAAAATATATCTTTTTTTATTCATAGTTGTACCCATCTGAACCAAAATGTTAGAATTAATCTTTTGAATAACAAACAAAAGCACCTAATTTTATTTGAAAAATGACCATCTAACTATATTATCTGTCAAAGTATTACAGACACAAGTTAAGTTGCTAATACCTAGTTTTTTTTGTAGCCCACCCAATATATAGGGTATATATTTATTTATTTATTTATTATTAATATACAAGGAATATAATTAGTTATTCAATAAAGGCACCGAAAAAACCAAAGAGGTTTGTCCTCGGTGCTAATCAGTAACTTAACAATATATAGGCTTACGTCTTGCAATTAAACTAAGAGATGCAAAATCAATTTTACTTAGATAGAGGGATATTACGGTTGAGTCAACAAGTTATATCTCTTACACCATGTCAAATTTAGATGTTAAATATAATGCAGTAACTTTTTTGTAATCCTTTTTGTACCTTCAATATACATGTTATATTGCGGAACCTTAAATAGATCGTATCAAGGCATTAAAAAACCAAACCAGAGTTGAAGTCTTCAAAATGTTTAGTAATTATCACACAAGTGCATTTGGTGTATAGAGTTTGTGTTTGTTAGTTTTATTGTGTGAGCTTGACCCAGACAGAAAAAGTTATCCAATTTTCATCTAAAATAGAATAACTCTTATGCTTTCTTAAAATACACAGTTTGGTTTATTTAACGTTAAAATATTTAGAATCTCTAAAAAATATCTCTTACTCTGTCAACTTCCAAAAAATATTTTTTTTGTATGATACCAGTCTTTTTCAAAGGAGTAGGCTAAAAAAAAAAAATAAGTACCTAGAGGCAATATCTATATTTTAAAACAAAATCATTAACAACAAATTTTTAAATTGATCTAAGCATTATTTATTCGTAATGTTTATCCCAATGAAACAATTTTCCTGGAGTGGGCCTTACATTAACTGCAGCTTTGGGTGTTCTGAAAGAAAATTATTATTTTTTATTTAACATGTGTTGACATGTATTCAATCATTCTAGTAGTCTATTCAATTATTCTACAATATCTGGTCTCTACAGAAATGTATCACAATTTGTATTTGAGGAACCACTAAGAGTGCCTAGTGCAAGTTTAATCCTTATTCAATTGCAGGAAACTTAACTTCAATTAATATAGATTGATTGAGCGCCATCAATATGTGAAGCAGTTTGATCAATGTTGAAATAAGTGGAAAATCTTGAAAGAGCACTTATACACTAAGATACAGTTAAAATGAGACAAAGTTACGTGCCCCATATAAAACTGTCTGGTTGGAACATTAACTTTGGCTGAGCATAGTCACAGTTCACTCAATAGATTTCAGCCACAGTAATTCTGTAGTCCGTCTGGTCTATTTGGTGTTTGAACACCATTCCTCGTATGAATATTGTTATACAACATGTATGTCCCAAAATTGTGTATGTGACTGAAGAGGGAACATGTTTGCAGCCTACCTAATACATATTCATTACCACTTTGTAAAATCACATACTTCTCAGGAAGTCAGGACATTCAGAACTGTAGCTATGCATATGAAGATACTAGATAATACTTGTATAAATAGAAGCCGCCTTCTATATAAATATTATAGATATAGACTTTATTTATTACCCTTTATCAGCATCACTGTCAGCAAGCAATTTTTGAGTGACTACTAGGGGCGGTGTCACTTCCCGCCGCGCATCACGAGAGTAGTAATAGTTGTGGGCATGCCTAGAAAATATAATATAAGTTAAACATGATCTTCTAAATATTTTCCCATCATTATAAATCTACTTAGTGAGCAAGTAAGGATTATTATAAATGAAAAATGCTAGTGAATAAGTAATATAAGTATGGCCAAAAAGTAACATTTTGATCACATTGATTTGGTCTCCACTATACAGGTAACCTAGTGTGGAGGCCACTGGAAATTGTTATAACTTTAGACTGTTTGAAAATGAAGTTTATTTAATTTAATTTTAACATCACCCCGATTTGCTAAAAATCAGGATGGACCTATTCCAAAGTACCTTAGTACTGTAGTTAGTATAGTAAGTATGGTTATAAAATTGCGTTGAATATAAAGTTGAGTTTGTAAAAGATCAACTGTTTGTCTGCACTGAAAAATTGAGGGCTCTAAAAGAAAATTCACCCACTTTTTATTATTTAGGCTTAGGATAATGTTGTAGGAGCACTATCTCTTTAAACTATTGGTATAGTTTTGGTAGTACAAAGCAGAACAGTTTATTAACAAGCTAGAGAATTAGCAACACATACTTGTGTGAGGGTCCATCAGGAATTTGAGGCGGTGGCTGAGTTCTTGCGGAGATGAGGTGTTCAGATCTCAAGGCAGTTGTATGTTCTCTCTATTAAAACAACAATAATAATATTACTCGTAACTTCTGTTACATAACGAAAACAAAACGAAGAATCAATACTTACGCCAAGAAGGAATTTTCTAAAAGCCTGCATAATAGGCGAAATATCACGCAGAGGAACTTTACTCATTTTGATGACCTATTCACACCTTTTCACAGTTTTTTAGGAGAAAAAGATTTATTTTGATATTTTAACACAATTTCTTGACAGGCTGACAGCTGTGTTGATAATTCTATTTGACAATCGATTGACAATTGTCACAGATGTATAACTATTAACATCAGCTGTTTACGTAGAATATGATTTTTTGTTACATTCATAAATTAATAATTTACACTGTAGGTACCTATCCTCTGGAAACGGATACTATATACTATTTTTTATACAATAATTATTTAGTTTCGAGTTTCATGTACGGTTAGTACATGAAGCTCAACAGAATGCATCAATTTTCAATCAATTCATGTAGAAATGTATTTTCTATATCAGATTATAAGGCAGCCGGGCTTTTAATGGGTTCTGATGAAATTGCCCAAAAAAATATTTACTCATATATAACGTAGGTAGGTACTCAGCATGTTATTGGTACTCAGGTATTATTTGGTATATTTACCTCAGATGCGGCCTTATCGCTAAAACGCGATTTTTTCTAGGCAACCAAAGGCGCAAAAAGAAAATGCTGTAGATGCTTGGCAGCTGATACAACATACATTAACAATATATTTCCACATTATATATATACGTTTTAGAAATCAAAAAATATAAATCCTACCTAATTCAGAAATCAGCTATAATTATTAACACCGGAAGATAATCTCTAGTGTTGTGTTGAGATGAGCTGCTGTTTTAAACATGATTCCTGAAATCTAATTTTAAGTAGGACACAGGATATAAATGTTAGGCAATGATAAAATAAAACTCTCGAATACGAATTTTAAATTACTGTATTATTTGTAAGAATATGTAATAACAAGTTTAACAAGGATTACATAAATTAATATTTACATTTAAAAACTAAAATCTAGTAGGTAAGTTAGGTTTAGGTACATATATCCCCCACTCCCAATGGCACCCCATTAAATTATAATATCAGGAATTTTAACCCGCCCCCTAGTTGACATTAACCTCTCTATGTACTCGATTAAATTTTAGATAACGTTAATTTAAAACATACTAAGTAGGTATAGATATGTATTTTTTCCACAAAAGATAAGTATTATATTATTATGTATATACAATGATTTAAAGCTAAAGTATAATTATTATTTATCACTTATAATAATTACAAGAAATTATTCAGGAAATTCCTTTCCAGGTAGGCTCAGTAGGGTAGGTTCAGACTGCGGAGGCTTCATTTTAATATTCTATAGTCACACATTTCGTTTTAAGATATTCATTGAGCGCTTCTTGACCTGTAACAAAGAAACAGGGGTCAACAAAACACGATGAAATTTCGAATTTTATTTAGATTTTTTTACGTAGCAATTATACCTCTGGACCTAATTAACAATAATGAGTTTTCTTTTCCTAACCCTTATCCCACATTATGTGGGGTTGGCACAACACGTTTTCTTCCACTCATTTCTATGAGCCGTACCCGTAGTCCCCAATCCCATTTATGCTTAAAGACATGTTGTATAGGTTTAGGCATATATTTTTATGACCGGCCCTGGCGACTGACCGTAACCCTGTTTGAGTAAGCTTTTGTTGGTGGATTAACCGCCACCGCCACATTCAGTTCAAGGATTAAGATGGAATCTCTCTTTTAACTCGCAGAAATGGGTAACCATATGTGTATACCATAATGTTCTACGATTACCCATTTTTACGACATTTATCCCTTAGTCGCCTTTTACGACATCCATGGGATGATATTGCGCAGTTGTATTCTTAGCCGGAATTGTACAATGAGTGTATGGCCTAATTGCATCAGTTCGAATCAGAAAACCACACTGGTTAATCCAATTGTTCAATGTAGCCTTGTAGATTGAAATTCAGACCAGAATAAACATTAAGCAGGCAGATATTAATCTCAATCAGCGTAATCTTATCTTATCTCATGAAAATGATATTGAGGTTTTGTTCAGCGATTTTCTTGAAGTAGTTGGACACCTAGAGAGTTTCGTGAGATATACATAACACTGTCCAGTGCAGCGTTTTCTGGGGTCACAAATCTTCCAGTAGGTCAAATATAGTTTGTCAGAAAAAATAAGAGGTTAGTATTACCTAAATCTTTGCCGAATCCAGACTGCTTAAATCCGCCAAAAGGTGCTGCGACATCAGTCTTGTTGTAAGTGTTGATGAAGACAGTACCCGCATCAATGCGTTCAGCAAATTGCAGAGCGCGGGAAACATCGCGTGTAAACACGCCACTAGCTAAGCCGTACTCTGTATTATTTGCTCGACGGATAACGTCGTCCAAGTTTCTGGAAACAATAACAAATTGATTATGTGGGTCAACCGAAACGTTGCGGGTAAACCATTCATATTATGACGACCTCCGTGGCGCAGCGCGTGCGCTGTTGCTTTATAAAGTTAGAGGTCCTGGGTTCGATTCCCGGCTCGAGTCTGGTCTGGTGGGAGTATGCGGCCCTGGCTAGTTACCACCCTACCGAAAAAGACGTGTCGCCAAGCGATTTAGCGTTCCGGCAGGATGTCGTGTAGAAACTAAGGAGTATGTGTTTTCCATACCCCTAACAGGTCCGCTACCATCTTAGACTGCATCATCACTTACCATCAGGTGAGATTGCCGTCAAGGGCTAACTTGTAGTGGATAAAAATAAAAAATTCTCGCTGAACATTCTACGTGCAGTCTTAATCTGAATACATATAGGTATGAAGTATAGGTAGATACTTACTTGCTGCTGAATTTGCTGATAATCATAATTGGGCCAAAGGATTCCTCCTTTGCTATAAACATGTCGTCAGTAACGTCGGTGAAGATGGTAGGTTGGAAGAAGAAACCTGGCCTGTCTATGCGTTTACCACCGAAAACTAGTCTGGCACCTTCCTTTATACCGCGTTCGCAAAACTGTAAAAATTAAAAGAGTTTGAATAATATATTATTTATATACCTATATATAGAGCAAAATGCATCTATCTTCTTATAAAGTTTTATTCATATAACATTTTTAAGCTTCTATTGGACTATTTGATTTTGATTTGGTTATTGTTTGGGTCTTTTTACTTTGAGTTATCGTCGTTATTATTATTAACTAATTATAACCAACCAATTACAGTACGTGGGGTCTCCTCTATGGGGGGAGTAAACCAAGCTGGCAAATTGGGTGACTTTTGGAACATTATGGATTGAACTTTTTGAAATGCAGGTTTTTCAAGATGTTAGTGAGCACCGTCAAAGCAAGTGAAAAAAGCTAGAGGTGCGTGTTGGGGATCGTCATCGCTCTCTCCGAAATGCGGGTCGGTTTCAACTTATACGCAAAATTAATTGGGATTAATGTCAAATAAATTACCTCTTGTAATTTGTCCATATGCGCTTTGTGGTTCTGCGGTCCATGAGCTGTACCCCTGTGCAACGGATCGCCGATAGTCATCTTTTTGGTCTCTTCCACAACACGTCTAACGAATTCGTCGTGAATTCTCTCCTCAACGAAAAGGCGACCGGCAGCTATGCAATTCTCGCCTTTGTTAAAAAATACTGACGCCATGCCCTGTAGAATAGTACAGCATTTGTTGTAGAAAGTGTCACTAAGTATATAAAGAACCTTCTCGTAAGTAATCGACATAGTTGCTTACGTTTCGAACAGCTTTTTCAAGGTCGCAATCCTCAAAGATTACCAACGGTGATTTACCACCTAATTCAAGTGAGACTTTCTTCATGTTTGACACTGCACATGATCTCATTATAGTTTGTCCTAAAAACAGAGAGATTTATCACTTTTCTTCCAGTCTTTTATTTTTTTCATTTGTTTAGTCAATAATGTATGTCTTTCCAGCTTCCATTTTAAACATAAGTGTAACATCAAATTATTAGCCAATAGCGGTAAAACCTAGACACAAATCAGTCTTGCTATATAACTTACCAATTTCAGTGCTGCCAGTGAAGCCCAGCTTCCTGACAAGGGGGTGATCGGCTAGTGCTTGTCCACATACTGTTCCACTACCGGGTAGAATGTTGATTACGCCGGCAGGAATACCAGCCCGTACACATAATTCAGAAAATTTGAGAGCTGTTAAAGGACACACCTGGAAAGGGGAGAAAACAAATGTAGAATTTGCCTCGTAACGGAACGCCGAGCCGCTTGGCACCTCTTTGTTTATAGGGTTGGTAGGGTGATTGTTAATGAATGAAGCCTAAATCAGACTAAAACAATAACATCCACTTTCAGGCAGACGAAAGTGCAGATGTGTAGAACCCTACATCAATGAGTGTCAATATTTGGTGAAATCGTTGCCAGGGGTTTTTGTTTGATATTTGTTGTTATGGCTATTCTTACAAGACATTGATATAGAGTAACTTACCCCTAGCATGTTAGCCAGCTAGACTGCATCATAAGATAAGTTTGCAGTGAATTCATTATATTTTGTATAGTCATTATAGTGGCGCCTTATACAAAAATTTATACCTTCTCTTTATAGAAGTTGGACCTTTTTTTAATAAATTCACTGTTCTACCTACGTTAATACTACGTTAAACTGTCAGGAAACCATAATAATGAGATTACAGCAATCTCCAAGTATGGGTTTAATAAAGGGATATCAATGGAGTCTCCTATAACGTAACAATATTATGATATGATTCTAATTAAATCTTAATCGGTATTTATAAATATCACACTTACAGCAGCTGGTTTCATAACGACAGTATTTCCAGCCGCTAAGCAGGCTGCCATCTTCCACGAGAGCATCATGAGGGGATAGTTCCACGGTGTTATCAATGCACATACTCCAATTGGTTCCTTCTTTGTCAAGGTCAGATTTCTGTTAGGTCTAGCATGATTTATAGGTATCGTTGCACCCTGAATCTTATCACACCATCCGGCAAAATATCTCCACGTTTCGATGGACATTCCAACGTGAGTTTTCAAGGCTAACGTGTAAACGGCGCCCGAATCGATGGATTCTATTGTTGCTAGCTCTTCTTTATGCTGTTCCATTAGATCCGCTAACCTGAAAATCATAACACAATTAAAATCAGTTTACCTGCCAGTTACGTGTGTTTTCTATTAATTAATAGATACTTACTTAAATAATAATTGCCCTCTCTCCCTGGCACTAATCTTTGACCATTCTCCTACATCAAAAGCCTTTTGTGCAGCTTTCACTGCTCTATCTACATCAGATTTTGAAGCACTCTGAACCTTGCATATCACAGATTCGTCAGTTGGATTTATTAACGTTAACGTTTTCCCACTGTCAGAGTTAACGAATTCACCATTAATAAACAATTGAGTTGGAAATTTAATCTTCATTTTGTTTACTTCTAATTCTACACCTTCGTAAACAACTTCCTTAGTACCTACAGCACCTCTTGCTTTAAGAATAGCTATTGTGTAGAATTCTTCAAAGGTTGTATTCATATAAATATCCTCGTTCTGAAGTTCTATATTTGCTAAGTCCTTGATTTCTTCGACTAATCTAACGACATCCATAGAGCCCGCTCCAGAACTGAAAAAATCAGTATCATTTTCTATATCTATTCTTAATATAGCTTTCCAAACATCACGAACGCTTTCGATAAACTTCTTTTCTTCTATACTCAATTCGAGACAAACTTTTTTTTCGTTTGCTTTAAAAAAGTTTTGTGCGTTGATCATTTTTCCATTAACTTTTAAGCGTTGAATGTTGAGCTGTAACAGAAATTTCAATAAAATCTCTATAGACTTTCTCTAAGTTATAAATGACAAATAAAAATCTTACCCTAACTCCATCATTAGCAGTGATCAATAAGCCAGCTTCATGTATCACGGCAGGTTTCTGTAAACCGGGTAAAGCCAGTTGGTCGCCTTCTGCTTCGTATTCGCCTTCCCAAAGTGAAGACCCGAAGAATTTGACTTCAATGGTCGAGTCATTGTTGTCATCAAACCCATCTTTGGTTTGGGGCCGAATGTAAGTGGTGGCTCCAGGTGAAGAGTCAAGACCTCTGATAAAATTGTGTAATGCCAATCCGCCTTTGGACCAGTCAATCTAGGAAAAGTATAATTTTTGCATTATGTAATGACTTTAACTGCGTTCAGGCTTTTTTGTTCAAGAATTCTAGAACATACTACCAGCATACACGAGTATATAACGTATAAGATTGTGTTAATTGAAAGACACATGTTGCGTGATTAGAGATGGAAGTCTTTTTAGCATCAACGTGTGTTAAAAATATTTGTTTAAATAATTTAAATCTTCGAATATGTCTGAGTTACACAGTTTTATTTAGTTTGAGCTACGACATCAACAAAATGAACCATGTATGTAGGTTAATTAAGTTGTTATTTATGCATACAACTTGACGATTGCATGGCATAAGATATTCCATTAAAAAATCAAACCGTCACCGATATCGGCTTAGGTATTGTGTTGTTAAGCAGTGATAGCCTAGTGGTTAGGGCGTCAGCCTCATAATCAGAGGTTCGAATCCGGGCACGCACCTCTAAGTTTCGGAGTTATGTGCGTTTTAAAAAAATTAAAATATCACTTGCTTCAACGGTGAAGGAAAATATCGTGAGGAAACCTGCACGCCTGAGAGTTCTCCATAATGTTCTCAAAGGCGTGTGAAGTCTGCCAATCCGCACATGGCCAGCGTGGTGGACTATGGCCAAACCCCGCTCATATTGAGAGGAGACCCATACTTTGTAGTGAGCCGGTAATAAAACAATCATGATGATTGTTTTTTTTACGAAATAAAAAAGACCAATCATAAAAGTTGAAAATCTTACTTGATGAGTTTCAGCCTTGAACAAAGCTGGATCGTAAGTAGCACCTTCTTCGGTTTGAGCTATTCTTGGCGCAGTTCCATTAGCTACTAGGTTAACTGATTTCGCTAACGCTTTTATACCTACAAATAATATCAGTTACGGTTATATTAACTTTTCTCATAAATTAGTCTATCTACGTCTGATATTGGAAGTGGTTATGATAAATAATTCTTAGTCAACAAAAGTATGTTACTACATATTGAATAAACGTTAAATATAGTTAAAAAAAAAACACTTTTACACATTTCTATAATATTAGATAAACATTACATTCACTAATTATGTTTTCTTCTGCTGGAGGTTCAGTGGCGCTTTTTAATATCTAACGCACTATTATTCATCATAAATTTGTGTGTACGTTTCTTACTTCTTACTGAACTGATGAAATGATTTGTGCATAGAGGTAGATTATATACCCTGGATTAATTATGCAGCAAAATTAGATAAGCTACTTTAAATCGAGGATTAAATCACAGTTATCTGCTAGTCAAAACTAGTTGTTGCCTTTTACTTCGTTCGCGCGCTGTGGAGCTAACGGTACGATAAAAAGTATCAACATATTTCAAAGTATAATTCAAAGTATAACCTATCTTTGTGCCCAATTTTATCCAGATCTGTTCAGGTAATAGCGTAATTAAATCACTAACATCCATCCATACAGCCTTTCGCATTTATAATAGTAGTAAGATAACTAAACTGCGTAAGTTTCAGTTTTGGTTATTAAGTAAATCTAAGTCTGTATAATTTTGACGACCCCCCGTAGCGCATTATAGGTGCAACGCTACTGGCAAAGACATACCGCCAAAGATGCTGATGTCACGTTGAAACTGTTTAAGATGGTAACTTTGGGCAGCGGTAATTACTTTAGAAGCGGTGATAGCCCAGGGGTTAGGGCGTCAGCCTCCTAATCAGAGGTAGGCGGTTCGAATCCGGGCACGCACTTCTAACTTACGGAGTTATGTGCGTTTTTAAACAATTAAAATATCACTTGCTTCAACGGTGAAGGAAAACATCGTGAGGAAACCTGCACGCCTGAGAGTTCTCCATAATGTTCTCAAAGGCGTGTGAAATCTGCCAATCCGCATATGGCCAGCGTGGTGGACTATGGTCAAACTATTCTCATATTGAGAGGAGACCCGTGCTCTGTAGTAAGCCGGCAATGGGTTGATCATGAATTACTTTATATCAGAAGACGTGTACCCGTGATGTATATATAAAACAATCACCAAAACTGATTCATAAGTAACGTGGTAAATGGAAGAATATACTGACCTTCTGGGTAAAGATACTTGTTGTACAAGCTATCTACAGTGTCGTCGATAGTACAAGGGAAGCTTCTCTGCAGCAAAATTGGTCCAGTGTCCAACCCGTCGTCAGCCCAGAAAATTGATAGACCGCACGTTGTGTCGCCTTCTATCAGCGTCCTGTACAATATTAACTAAGACATTACCTTATACAGTTAAACTAAATAATATAGCGTGAGCAAAAGACTGGAACTAAAATATATATGTGCTTGTGAATACTGTGTACATATATTCACACACGCACATATATATTTGTGTTGCAGTAAACGTTTTTGTTATATACTACAAGTTAGCCCTTGACGGCAATTTCAACTGATGTAAGCGATGATGCAGTCTAAGATGGTACCTGTTAGGCGTACGGTAAACCCATACTCTTAATTGGTTTCTAGTTTCTACGCAACATCGTGCCGTAACGCTAAACCGTTTGGCGACACATCTTAGTTGGTAGGGTGGTAACTAGCTAGAAGCATCCCACTAGACCAGGCTCGAGCTGGGAATCGAACCCAGGACCTCGACCAGAGCGCACGTTCTGCGCCTCCTAGGTCGCCAAATTTAATCCCGTATGTTGTCTACATTTTCCTATATTTTATAAAGGATTTTTTTTTGACAGTTTTCATATAATACCTATATCCTCATTGCCTAAGTGCAGTAGCTAGAGATACCTACGAATATTAGAATATGCTAAATACCAGTTTATGGAAGATGCTCCTCTATGCCTCGGCAAGATGCTGGGATGATAACAAATACTCTGATACTTCGGGTACAGGATCACCTCCATGGGAATGAACTGTGTGCAGAAGGGCAACACATTGATGTCTGCGTTCACCTATAGTAAAAAGAGATATCCGGTTTTAGTTTACTTCGTGTAGTAAAGGTTGGTACTGGTACCTACGTTAGTTTTATTTTGGGTCTATAAACCGTGATCTACCTAATGAGTACAATTTGTATTGGAAAACAAGTAAATAAAATAATTTCAATAGGTAATATCTATGAAAATCATTTTATTTTGGTGTAAAAGAAACAACCTTTAGCGAGTGCGAGAAGTGCGTTGTGGTATCCATCATCGTTCATTGGTTTAGAGTTATTCGAAAAGGTACAATCGGAGTCATTTTGACTTACAAAATATGGCAAAAGTTAAATTTTTTCTTGCATCTACAGCTGTCGCAAGATAACTATTAGTTAAATTGATGCAAAGTTCTAAATTACAGAAATGTACCGCAGTGTCTAGCAGAAAGATTAAAATGTAACCGTCAAAAATTATAATTAAAATTCTCTGAACATAGTATTTCCCAAAGTAACGCTAAAGTTAAAGAAACATATGATTTAGAATTATTAAAGAAAACCTACATTAAATTATTGGTATATTACTTATATAGATATAATTGTATATATGTCTCCTTTGTTTTGTGTTTAATTACTTCGGGAAAGGATAAGATATAAGGGGTCAAAAGTGGAATAGGAACACTGCCCCAAATTTGATAAGTTGTGCATGATAGACAGACGTGCCAGAATGTAATGTATCTACATAATCGCGACATAATTTATCTAAAGGAACCGAACAAAATTATAAAAAATGAATATACATTTAAAAATCCTCTCATAAAATCCAGAACTATTGGATATCAGATGTAAGGTAAACCTTTAGCTTTTTTTTCGAAAAAGCTTTCTAAAAAGACTGACTTTTCAATTTGTTATGTATTTATGGGTTTCTATAAAAAAGTTGTTTTTGTTAACCGCTATATGGTATATATATCGTTTGTCTCTGTGTCAATTTTATATTTCAGTAACAACTAATAACTTTCTGTTTGGTATTGTCATAATAACGCTTTCTCAACCATTTATTTCAATTACAAAAAAAAAAAACTGATCGTAGAAGCCGAAACAGGGCTTATTTTATAAACACATTTGAAACGTCAAATATGGCAGCTTTTATTGATTTTACCATCGGTTCGGAAACTTATTTAGGACTTTCCGACCCGTGGGTCTACCAGGAAGAAGTAAGTAAGCATGAGTTGTTGGAACCACCTACATCATCATCATCATCATGTTCAACCCTTTACCGGCTCACTACAGAGCACGGGTCTCCTCTCAATATGAGAAGGGTTTGGCCATAGTCCACCACGCTGGCCATGTGCGGATTGGCAGACTTCACACGCCTTTGACAACATTATGGAGAACTCTCAGGCGTGCAGGTTTCCTCGCGATGTTTGTCTTCACCGTTGAAGCAAGTGATATTTGATTTTTTTTTTAAACGCACATAGCTCCGAAAAGTTAGAGGTGCGTGCCCGCATTCGAACCGCCGACCTCTGATTAGGAGGCTGAAGCCCTAACCACTAGGCTATCACCGCTTCATACTATCTATCACCACCTACATAGGTAGTACTAACATTGAAGAATCATTGTTCCATCTTGTGAGACATAAGAACGAAGTACAGTACAAATATTTAGTCTAATATTTGTATAAAAGTAGATAATACGTAAGTAGGTATGTGGCACCTACCGATTTGTAGTCTTCAAGCACTTCGGGTATAACTTTTCCTTTGATTCTCCATGTTTTGTATTTAAACACCGGTTTTCCATTCTGTGCCGCAATTGTGGCTACAAATAACACAGATATAATTAAATATTTACCACTCAAAGCATGTGGAAAAGTGTGTCAAAAACATTAGATACAACAAACTTTAATACCTACCATGCCCCTAATAGCTCAACGTTTCGACATACGACGAGTTTAGATTGCGATCATTTAAACGAATGTAAAGAAGGAAGTTTGAATGTTTGGAATGTTTCAATTTGTGATATTAATGCTCCTTCATAGTTTTAGTGAAATAAGTATTTAGGTACTTAGTACAAAAAAACTAATATTATTACTTTGATTACTTCATCGCCATATTTACCACTTTAGTAAGTATTATATCAAACTAACTTACATACTAAATGTTACACAACAGTTTAAAAGTAAGGCGTTTTGTGATCAACATCGTGAAATTTCAAACTAATGAGCACAAAAACATAATATTTATATCCAGTATTTCATAGCCTCCTGGTATTTTTATTTATAAAACACACACACGTAACTCACACATTTATTTCAAAAGTACGCACCCAGAGGATCTTCCCTGTTCCCTTTATCCAGGACTGTGAAAACTCCAACGACCTCGTGACCATCCCTTTGTAATAATTTAAACACTTCCGCTGCAAATGTGCTCTGACCAATTATCGCTACACGAAGTTTTTTCTTTGGGGCCTAAAATATGCGTTTATTTTTTATATTATTTATTTATTTCTACAACTCAAACAAATTGCAAAACTTATAAAACAAATAGCGTAGGTACATGAAAATAACAAAACAAAATAAACAGCAAATGGCGATATTAACACAAATAAATTCCTTGATTAAAACAAAATTGTATTTTTATTTGACTAGGTCGTAACTCATAACTGACAAATTTTAAATAAGTATATGCTATTCAATAAAGATTAAAATAATTAAAATGCAGAAAAAAAAGCTAAAAACCAACCTAATTATCTAGGACTCTTTGAGGGCCTAATAAGAGTTTGTAAGAAATTAAAGTATATTTTATTTTTAAAAACGATTCAAAACAAATTAACTTATAAATAAGAATAATATAAACAGTGCAGTAAAATTTCAAAAATAGAAAAAGCAAAACCAAACAGTTTACAAAAATAAAATAGAAAAACAATAAATACCTCATCAGGCACTGCAACTGGTGGCATGATGGTAGGTAAGCAAGAAACTTTCTAACCAATGTACTCGTAATATTTAGTCTCGATATTGCTAAGCCGCCTTGTCGAGCGTCGATACTCCAGCCGACTAAGTTAGCGACCGTACGCTTGTTCCTATATAAAGAAGTTTCTTCTTCACCTCAACCTTGGCACTGGTTATCTTTCACTCTGATAAGTCAAACAATACATTGATCACAAAACCCAACCCGCGAAATCTGCCTAACTTTGACGTACGAGAACACTGTTTCCTTTTTTACCTATGATTTATGATAGAAATACCTGCGATTGCTTGTTGAGATAAAAGTATTAAGCATTTTCCAATTACATATTTAATTGGTACTTTCGGATTCTTATAAACGCTATTAGCTTCAAGATTCTTGATGCTTTTGTAAATCTTTGGTAATTGATTGTAATTACCTAACCTAGATACCTAATAAAAATAAAATATCCTTAGGTAGGTATTTTATGACTGAAGATGCTTAAGATCAAATGTGGAATATCAATCATGTGGATAGTAGACACTATATATACTTGAATAGCGTTTAGAAAATAGTGAGAAATCCTTTTCCATCGACCTAGCCACGCAAGATATAAAATTGGTAAATATATAGTCAAGATTTTATTTGAATTTGAGATAATTAAGTTAATTTTTATCCACTAATCATAATATTTTAATATTCTTTTCTCCACTTATTTAGTATTTTGTGTGATTATCAACATTTTTTTTCTTAACACGAATGAAGTTAAATTACAACTTAACCAAAAATCGATTTGTAAAGCTGCTCCATTAATTTCAGCTAGCAACAATATCTATTAGGATAAATACCAGGATAAAGCTTAGGGATTCACCTTATGAAACCCTGGTATGTAAGTGATTTTACTGAACGCCATATGTGTTTTTCATAACCCGAATATATCAAAAGTTACTAGAATTTAACCACCACATACGAAATGTTATTCTACGTCACAAAATAAATCACTTCTTATTTATAGATATATATCTAGTCATTAAAGGCATGATAATATGGACCAGTCGTATTTTTTCCACACTATCGCACCGAGTTCAGCTGTACGGAGTAAATATTAGCTGATAATGACCGACCAGTATTCAGTAACTGGTTAAAAGCGGTTACATGTCGAAACCAACGGATGGAGACATGCAAGAAAGGGTAATTACATGTCGATTTGTTGGCGGTAAGCATTTGAAACTGGTTTTGCTTAATAAAACATAATGTAATGTTTAGTAGTATGAGGTTTGTATTACGTGCAGATTACGAGTTTGTTAATTCATATGACATGTTGTCATTCGGAATAATAAAAGGAAAATTGTAATAAGTATGATTTAGATATTTCCCACTTTGGGTAGATTCGAGATGCCCAATATACTCGTATATGCGTATATGGTGACATCTTGAAGTATAGGGTCACACACATTGTTTAGGCACTTTCTATAGTTTCGTGGGAGTTTTTCTTCTCGTAGAATATATAGGTAAGTAATATCCAGTTGAACTACGCTGAACGAAAAATACTAAAGTGTCTAAACATTTCACACCAATTCTGTTAAATTCTGATGAAATTTGTAGGAGAAACCTAATTTTTTTTTCTTTGAAAGTTCTTTTCCTGTGAGATTTCTAACAATTCGTAGGATTACAGACATAAAGTGGCATTAATATCGATCGGAATGCTACTGTAGGTACGTGTTTGAAATGCCTGGTTGAATGGATATCCTGAAAAGGATTTCTGAAGAATTCCCGGCTTAGTATTTTGTGAACTGCTTCTTTATTAGGTTCGTTAAGAACTCTCGAAGCTAACTCCCTTAGTGTTAAGCAAACACATTCTTAAAGTTGCAGATGGAAAGAATTCAATCTACGCATCAAAAGTGCCTATATTATTTAAAAAGGCACTTGAAATGCGACGGAAGGAATGAGAGAATGTTGATAACAAGCCAGCGTTATTCCCACTATATCTGGATGGCGTTATTCTCAAATGAGTGCATTCGTATAAAATAAGTATTCTCGTAACGACCAGATTAATTGGGCACATTTCTTAGGAATATTTGCATGAACATTTAACCCCGGGTTTTCTGGCGATAATTCGGATGATAGCCCCAATAACACAGTCATATATACTTACACATACAAATTGTGATCACCCATATTTTATATTTTTTATATGTTTCCACAATCATCGCAATCCTCTCCCACACGAAATTAATTGAAGGGATTCCATTATCTATCTATCTATCTATCTAGTGTTTCTATTGTTTATCATGTATTATTTGTAATTGTACACCCTAAGCCTGTTTGTATATATATTATATTCTGGTCTCTAGGTTGCCTGGCAGAGCTCTTTAGCGTTATCGCCTGTACCTCTTTTCTTTGTGTTTCTTTACTGTCTTGTATTTCTTGTTTTGTGTGGTGTACAATAAAGTGTATTTTCATTTAATTTCATATCTGGCTTTGTGTCGGTTGGTTTCTTTGCGACAGGCGTCGTCCAACCAACCAACGAGCTTTATGCTACTTTAGCGTCGCAATCGCAATTCCAAGTGTTCTAACAAACGCGAACGTTTGTTAGAACACTTGGAATTGCGAAAAACAGTGCGGAAAACAGTGAAACATTGTTACTTACTGCTACTGACTTTCGCATTTCTGTTTTGCTATGTAATAGAGTTACTTCCTACTATACGAGTACTTTCATTGAATCTCCCGCTGATTTTTCTAAAATTAAATTGTATTTTAGTTCCATGTAGGTACCTAGTATTGGATCACTTTCAAATTGCATCGTCATCATCATCATTATCATTTCAACCGATTGACGTCCACAGCTGGACATAGGTCTTTGGAGGAAATTCTAAAGTCTACGGTCTTGGGCCGCTTGTTAGTTACCACCCTACCGACAAAGACGTGTCGCCAAGCGATTAAGCGTTCCGGCACGATGTCGCGTAGAAACCAATTAGGAGTGTGGGTTTACCATTCCCCTAACAGGCTAGCCCGCTACCATCTTAGACTGCATCATCACTTAACATCAGGTGAGATTGCCGTCAAGGGCTATCTTGTGGTGGATAAAAAAAAAAGAAAAAAATGTCGAACGCATAACTATTATTTTTGTTTTAAGTATAAATGTAACTGAGCTCGAGCATTTCGCTAAAGTCATTGAGAAAAGTGAATGCTATAATATATCGTATGTTGTTTTCAAAACAATCATGTGTTTGCCAATAACTATTAATATTATTGAAATATAACCAGTTAGAGCCAGTTCGGTGCGTGCTCGTCAGCCAGCCACTTGACCTGTGATAAACATGAAATATTTGTTCTTCTGCAGGTCATAGTTATCTGTTCCGTCACCATAACTGAGCGATACAAATAGAAGTGGAATAATCGGGTATCTGTTCACTGGAAATTCGAGAGTAGCTTTAGTTTCAAGTTAGTGCATTATGGTGTTATTTAATGAGTGTATAAAAACAATCTATACAGTTTTTGAAAGCATTTAAAATTGCCTATCGGTGAATATTTATGCCATGGTTTTTACATTTGAATTTATTGAAGCTGCGATTACATATTTGTGCAAATTTTTTATGATGTTACCTGCCCAGTGTCATGATAGTTTTGGAAAATAATAACCTAATTAATTTTACTTCTATTATATAAGGGTCACCTCACGACTCCATGCAGACTAAAAGAATCCATGCAGAAAAAAATCGTAACAATACTTGGTGAAGTGTATTGAACTAGGTAGGTTCCTTTCTGGTTGTCAATCCCAGAAATAATTTTTAACACGGCCAATTGCGTTCGTCTGTGTTGACTGCTGAATCTTGAATTGAGGATTTCTTCGGAATTATGAGGAGAAAAGCTTTTTTTTTGCGTTCTGCTCATCACTGATGCAGTGAAAAGGTGGAAAATACAGCACTGGATGGGTATGCGAATTTATATAAGAATTTTAAGTGTTCTTCTAATGGAAGGTCCCCAGCTTACCCGCTACCATCTTAGGCTGAGTACTATAGGCCGTACTTTGACTTTTCTCAGCCTAAGTTAGTGTTAAAACGAGATAGAATTATGTCGGACATACAGCGTTGTCTGATTTTAACTGTTTCTTAAGCCAGCGAAAGGCGGAGAATTGTGTTTTGTCGCACGCTGTTGATAATGATGATGATATTAAATGGTAGGCCTGTAGTATTAACAGTCATTAATTTATATACCATAGAAAACGGCAATAAAGTGAAAGGTCTTCCGCTATTTACCTATACGAGAACCGATGTCGCCAGTCTCGATTCCACGAGCAGCGCTAAATGTAAACCGTAATCAACATTGAATGTGTAGTTACAGACAACATTAATTGAGTTTTCACACAAAATTATACCCAACAGCCTCATTGGTCTTGTTGTCTATTACATGGTATAGAGTCAAATATTATTACCTATTGGTTTTTTCCAATACAGCCTGTAGTTAGGAAGTTGGCGCCGTTCATGCCATGCCTTGGAGAGCCGTCAGATTCGGCAATTAGAACTTACGAGACAATCATCATAGCCAATAAATTGCCGTTCCACTACATGTCACAATGTAAATACAATTGGGTTCACAATGAAAGAGATAGCTGTAGTCGACCACGCTGGCTGAGTGCGGATTGGTAGACTCCACGCCATTGAACATATTACAGACCTTTCTGACATCCACAAGATGATCTTTCACCGTTAAATCAAGATAAGATAAGATAAGATAAGATAAGAAACTCTTTATTGCACACAAACTTTAAAGAAACAACAATACAAAACATTTAACACATAAGTATGCAAAGGCGGTCTTATTGCTATCAAGTGTTGTTATATGCTCCTAAAAGCTTCGGCGCATGCTGGAGATCGAAGTTGATCTTATTCTCAAAAAGAAGGCCAAGCCACACTGGAGCAGCTTGGAGGTCTAAGCTAGATCTACTGTTTTGAGGGTAAAGAGGCGACGGGTAGCATTGGGATAATAAGAGGCTTATGACGGCAAAAGATCGCGATACCGCTCACCAACCAGATGAACAGACCAGCTGAGTTACTCTAATGCAAATTTCACACAATTGCGAGACTAGCCTCCGATAGAAGCCGGTGGATACGATTAATCCGCATGAGGTTGCAAGTAGACCAGGACCACGATCTTCAGTAATGAAGAAACGACTGGAGAGGGATGATGGTAAATTGATGGAATCTCCAAACTAATAGAGGTAAACTGTTACAGCGTAAAGAAATATACGGTTTAGTCACGGCTTATCCTTTCTGGCTTTTGTATTGATATTACTAATTCTTTGTAAAAACGATGTTTGTTTTTATTCCTCCGATTGTTTAGACCATTGTTTTGTGAACAATACAAAGAAACGGCGTTACAGGGAAATCATTGCAATAGTGGCTCTGGACTCGAGTGTAGATGTCACACGGTGTTCAAATGTGATTTAATTCGGAGCAATGGCCTTGTGGGCGTTTGTCGCGTATGGTTTAGTATTCACAGTGGTAGGAGTATATTCGTATAACGTAACACTTTCGTTTCCAATGTGGTGCACTTGGCGTTTTAATACATGTGTTTTTAACTTAAAATTTAACTTTGATCTTTTGTGATTTACTTGGTATGTGTATGCTAATCTCAGTACTTACGTCGGCAATTTTCGCCAATTTTCGCCCTACTTGTTATTCGACTCTTTGCATTATACTGCGAAGGCTGTGCAGAGACTATACTTTCACCTTAGCTTAATTCATAGTTTATTATTTTGTAACCTATTGCAAGACTGATGGAAAGAAAGACCAAGAGATATATATTATGAGTTTCTTAGAGTTCATAATTTATCAACGACGAAATTATGACGAAGACTACTATTAAGGCCTCTCAAGAAAAGAATACATACGCTTCATAAATTTATTTCGTGTTACAGTACTAAAACTTAAGGCGTTGTGTATTTCGAATCCTGCAAATATTTCTACTTCTTCTTTTAGTGCCATCTCCTACCGGAGGTTGGCAATCATTAAGGCTAATTAGATCTTGTTCACTACCGCCCTAAACAATGATCTTGAGCTCATATTAAATCACTGACGAAGGTTCTTAAGCCAGGATGTTCGTCTTCGGCCAGGTATTCGTTTGCCCTTTATTTTGCCTTGCAAACTCATAATGCAAGGCAAGGCAAATATTTCGTAATCAAATAATTTTATAAAATTAAAGTTTCTATCTACAATTTCGATATAATTGCCTCTTCATAAACTTTGAATACCTACTTCTACATGCATAGAGATCCAAGTAAGTTCTAATCCGGTAAATCATATGGAGTTGATTAACCTGTACAAAATTCCTGTAAGATTTTTTTTTTTATATTTAAGCCGTAGGTTACGGTTTAGGGACTAAGAGCCTAGACTGTATACGCTCCTTCAATATTCAGTTGCACAAGCTGCATAGCGATTATTTTATTGGTATTAAAATGATTCCAGACTGTCATATCAACTGAAAAACAGCCAGCAATGATGGATACGTTGGACGATGCACGCCTAGGAGCAGAACATCTCGCATTATACAACGACATGCTGAAGGCCAGTCAAGATACTGTTGGAAAGTTTGAGGATATCGACGCATTTTATTCAGGGACTGATCTTGCGAAGCTAAAGGGTGCGTTGTTATGTTTTCAAAATATTAACTTGCTCGCATAGAATCTATCCCAAAGGTTGCGAATAAAAGTACTGGGCCATCATCATGATCAACCCATTACCGGCTCACTACAGAGCACGGTTCTCCTCTACATATGAGAAGGGTTTGGCCATAGTCCACCACGCTGGCCTTGTGCGGATTGGCAGGCTTCACACGCCTTTGAGAACATTATGGAGAACTCTCAGGCTTGCAGGTTTCCTCACGATATTTTCCTTCACCGTTGAAGCAAGTGATATTTTAATTGCTTAAAAACGCTCGTAACTCCGAAAAGTTAGAGGTGCGTGCCCGAGTTCGAACCCCCGACCTCTGATTAGGAGGCGGACGTCCTAATCACTAGGCTATCACAGCTACGCCAATAACACAGCTGGGCTAATAATAAAGGGAAATAAAAAAAAGTATGTATCAACTCCGACATACGAATGGAGTTTACTCCTTCATATCGACTGTATATAAATAGGCACAAAAAGGCTTCCTAATCTAAGAAGAAGATTAATACCATATCAAATGTTAAATAAACGAAACAATCATTGAAAATATCTAAGTAATGAATATATTTATATTTTATTTAAATTTATTATTTATTCGGTAAATTATTAAACAACAAACATTTTATCTGAAATTCGATTCTTAAGGACTAAACTCCAATTACTAATCTAGAAAACGACGGTGAAACAAACCTTTTGCAAGCAAGGCACTATGTAGGACCTATATTATTAAAACATCGTGTTTGGTAACCTTTAACTATTACCAGCAAATCCCTGAGACCAAACACACTTGGTTAAAGCGTTGGCTAATCCTTAGTCTGTTCCGGTTGCAGTATCGCTCTAGATTTAATATTACTGCAGAATCATTAGTATTAACTTTTACCTGCCTAGTAGTTTAGCTTACCTGCACGTCAGCCAATCTATCGTTTTATGAACATCTGGCGTCTTTAAAACCAAGGGAATTTGTTCGGAATCGTCTGATGCAATGTTTGATTTTTTAGATATTACTGATCGTCGTCGATCTAGACGTATGAGTTCATCAATAATGAATAGACGGGTACGTTCTCAAGCTCTCCGCAGAGAGAAACTGAACAGCCAAGGACTAAGGAGCCATATAGAACATTCCAGACACTCCAGCTTCGAACAACGTGTACAATAATTATATGACTGAGGGTTAATGCAGTTTTATTTGATAATATCCTCATATACTCTCATTTCTTTTTCTTTTTCATCAATACTAAGATATGTATATTTGTATGTATGTAAAGATTACAAATTCTTCCACTATTAGGAAGCTCTTTTATCCCGAAGTGATATGGATTATACCTACTTTACTTCAGTAATAATAATGTCTGATATAAAGGTAATTGTAAATTAAGTCTACAGAAAAAGCGCCAGCGAGCTGCATTATCCGTATACATAAATAGTACATTGTTCATTACCAACTAAACCCCCAAAGTGTATCCTTCTTGTTTTGGCGAGCATGAAGCTCCGCCTGAGAGAAGAGCACTTGGGCTCGACGACATCTGGGGAACGTCCCCCTAAGGGCGTCTCCTGTGAGACTCGGACCTCGACTTAGGGTGTCGTTGGGGGAAGTGCGTACTAAAAATATACGCCGCAAAATCAGTCCGCCGCTAACCTACTGCGCCTAATTTTAATCCGGAGCAGTTTTGTAGTGCACCACTCTTGCTGCCTTAAAATTGTGGTTTTTGTTTACGTCGCTCAGGTAAAAGCTGTTTATCAAACACCGTTAACGTGAACTATGTTTTAATTTGCCGCAATAAAAACAATATGTTTCAAGTTGACTAGAATTTGTTGTGAACATTTTATTATATTGACCATTTAGTACTATTACGACCACAAGATGGGACCTGGAGAAGCCCGAAAGAGTTGAGCAATAATCATACAAAATTTCATTAAGACATCGATCATAAGCTCACTCCAATTAAATAATATATACAGGATATAATTGGGAAGAACATTTGAAGCTATGCAAAGCTCGCTCGGTTTTAGTGAGTATTCTGGTCACCAAGCTGGCTGCCGGGGAGACCTACATACCTCCGCCGCCGTCCCGCCGGAAGCGGTGCTGTTCTGCGTCGCTTCCGGAGGGGAAGGGTGAAGGCTTTTCCCAGCTTTAAAAAAAGACCAATTGCTAGACTGTCGAATCTCTAGCCGCCTTCTTCTTATATAATCTTTGGAACTGTTAGATGGTGCAAATTGAATTTGAGAGCACGAAGTTACTTAATGACCATCGAATTTATCAATCTTGCAATCGTACATTGAAAAATACGTATTTTATTAACCTACCGTGTTTCCTTTTAGTTAATAGCTATTAAGGAAAACTTCAAGAACTAATATTAAGATTATATCATCCAACCTTTGCACGCATGAATATCAAAATTACGAATATATTGCATCTTTATCGTATCTATTATACTATAATATAGATAAGTAGATATTCCAAAGGTCGGTGCTAAGGAAGAAAATCCCTATTGAAATGAGGACCATAAGTTTTATTAATTTTTGACATCTATTAAGTTGTAGCAAAATTTTATGTAGTTTATCGTTCTTAGAATAAGTTATGTTTTATATATTGCATTCAGGATTAATATGCATAAATGTCTCGGAACAAAAGTTGGGATTATTTGATAACATTTCAGTTATCAATGATTCTAATGTTTTTATCAATAGGTATAAGGTGAGATGATAGGTAGTTGTTATGCCGAGATATGTTACTGCAGGAAAATTATATTCAATAAGTGTCTAATACTAAAAGGTTACATACACTTTAGGCACTATTGTATGTACCTAAGTAATTTTTAATGAGTCTGTCTGTGTAAAGGTGGGTAACCTTCAACTTTTCGGAGTTATGTGCGTTTTTAAGCAATTAAAATATCACTTGCTTCAACGGTGAAGGAAAACATCGTGAGGAAATGCATGCCTGAGAGTTCTCCATAATGTTCTCAAAGGTGTGTGAAGTCTGCCAATCCTCACATGGCCAGCGTGGTGGACTATGGCCAAAACCCTTCTCATATTGAAAGGAGACCCGAGCTCCGTAGTGAGCCGAGAATGGGTTGATCATGATCATGATGAGCCTGTCTTTTGTTCAAAATTTGATAAGGGTTGTTACCCTTATAAAACTTTGAACTTCTTGGTAACAAAATTAGTAATGGATGAATTATTATTTAAGATATCCAAATCAAAATAAAAGTTAGTTATTTTCGGTGACTTTAATGTTAATATTTTAGAATGTAACTCTTTGACAGTAACGCTAAAAGATAATATGCGAAAAAATCTGCTAAGTTTAGTATATAAGTATCATAAATACCCACTATTACACACAAAAAAACAAGCTTTTTAATTATTTAACAGTAAATAAATTTTTAGCTGTTTACCTAACACTATTGAAACATGAATGTTATACGAAAATATGACATTATCTTTCTGCTTATTTTATGTAGACGTTTTGATATGTGCCATCTCTTCGGTTCTGTCTATCTTTATTTCATCCATATTTACCACAAATATATAATACCACTACTGCTGTGATAGCCTAGTGGTTAGGACTTCCGCCTCCTAATCAAAGGTCGGGGGTTAGTTCCCGGGCACGTACCTCTAATTTTTCAGAGTTATGTGCGTTTATATATATTCAAATATCACGTTTCAACGGTTAAGGAAAACATCGCGAGAAAACCTGCATACTTGAGACTTCTCCATAATATTCTCAAAGGCTTGTGATGTTTTGACGACCTCCGTGGCGCAGTGCGTGCGCTGTTCGCATTATAAAGATGGAGGTCCTGGGATCGATTCCCAGCTCGAGTCTGGTCTGGTGAGGGCCTTCGGTCGTGGCTAGTTACCACCCTACAGACAAAGACTTGCCGCCAAGCCATTTAGCGTTACGGCACGATATCGCGTAGAAACCAATAAGGAGTGTGGGTTAAAGAATCCTAGAATCCTAGAATCATAGAACATCCTAGAAGAGTATCATCACTTACCACCAGTTGAGCTAGCCGTCAAGGGCTAACTTGTAGTGTATAAAAAAAAAAGAAGTCTACCAATCCGCACATGGCCTGCGTGGTGGACTATGACCAAATCCTTCTCATTCTCATAATGGGTTGATAATTTATTTACCTTCTCAAAAACTTTTTATTCAAAAAACAAACCTTAAATTCTAAATTTGCAAATGACATTTTTGAATGCAAATAATTTTGAATAGCAATGTTACACTTTAGCAATAGCACTTTATCTTTATGATATGATACACTTATTTATAAAGATGTTTTCGTCTGCCACTGGCAGTGTGTGCTGGTGATAGTGTATCGGACATACGCGTTATTTATGCACAATAACATATAAGACATGACGTTTATAACTATTTTTATGTTATTATTTCTAGTTCGCTTTTCAGCACAGGTATAGTATCAGTTTGTTTATGTATTGTCCTCTAATCAAGTGGAATTGGTTGCAGTTAACTAGTCTAATTTAACCTGTATCTATTGTAAATAATAAACAATTTAAATACGTAAATGCTATATTATAAAATACATGTTATGTCTTCATTATTTTAATGTTTGTTTACAGTAATAAATAATTAATTTTATCAAACAGGGATATCGTTTTAAATTAAAGATTTTTATTTTTGTTCTCATTTAATGACAGTATTTGTTTTATACTGATTTAATATAAATATTTTTTCTTGCAGTCATTATTTTAAATAAATGAAAAGCAAGGAATTGTTACATAATAAAATTGTCTGAATATCTGTATTAATAAAACAAACACGGAGTAACAGTAATTTTTAATTGCATGGCTGCAATTGGGGTGAAGAGGAATCCAACACAATTTAAATACAATAAAGTTAATATATCTTCTCACCATTCATTATTCAAACCTTCCTTGGAATTTATTTAAAAAACTAAATTAGCCAAATCGGTCCAAACGGTGTTGACATTTTGTAAGACTAATAAACGTCAATTCCTTTTTATATAGGTAAATGGATTAGCCCCTAATTCTGTTCCATAAAAGGTATTCGCAAATATTATTATCATAGTCTGCTTTCACAGTCGTTCTCTCTCATAGGAACGATGGTTTTAGAGCCACAAAGCTGTTCCATGCAGATTGGTGGACTGTTTAAGTCTCAATCATGATTTAACCAGTAACGTCCGATTATCGTACTCCCCGTGGTGGTGTGGACAACTCCAGTTTGGAAACTCCGGGGCTAGACACTCAGAATTTCTTTCATCTTCTTCATGATTCTCGTCATATCATATGTTAACCACTTGACGAACTATCTAGATACCGAAAAGATTGATATTTTTAGTGAACTCACTAGGACAGCAATGTGGACTATTTGTTATACATTAATACGTACTTTAGGTTAGGTGTAGATGAAAAATAGTTGAATTAGATAGATTAGTATAACTTCACTATCAGATTTGAAGTTCTCTAATGATTTTATAAGTTCAAAGGTGGTGACGTGTCGCCAAGTGATTTAGCGTTCCGGCACGATGTCGCGTAGAAACCAATTAGGAGTATGGGTGTAATACCCCTAACAGGTTAGCCCGGTAGTGTATAAAATAAAATAAAATAGTGGTGCAAAATAAATAAATAAAATACATGAGTTATGTACTACGAAATAACTTATTTAATCTCACAGAAATCCACACCGTCAGATCACAGCTACGTTGCAGCAGTAGTCGAGTACCAAGTACAATCGAATGGGACGACAAATTTGCAAAACTATATCCAACTAATAGAAGATGCTGCAAGCCAGGTATTTATCGTTCATAGTGAATACATATAGCAAACGCAGACAGCGCATATTACGCCGAGTGATAACAAGGTCAACGTCTACCAGCGGGAAGTTCCGTATTCATTATATTTATTAATAACATCGTTTTTTCGTACATGAGTAATCTAAGCATTTATCCAGTAGAACTGTCCGTTTTGAATAATTTGCGGATGGTCATTTCTATAAATTTTATATTATTACTAGCGGACCCGACAGACGTTGTCCGGTACACACGTCTATTATGTTTTTTTTTGAATAAGCTCTAAAACCATTCTTAAACCATTCTTGAATCCACCTGGAAAACACACAAAAATTTCATCAAAATCAGTCCGTTCAGTATAAGTTCAGTAGTACTCCCAGGCGTGTGTATATATATATATATATATATATATATATATATATATATATATATATATATTTATACTTGCTTCAACGGTGAAGGAAAACATCGTGAGGAAACTTGCACGCCTGGGAGTTCTCCATAATGTTCTCAAAGGCGTGTGAAGTCTGCCAATCCGCACATGGCCAGCGTGGTGGACTATGGCCAAACCCTTCTCATATTGAGAGGAGGCCCGTGCTCTGTAGTGAGCCGGTAATGAGTTGATCATGATGATGATGATGACTAGCGGACCCGACAGACGTAGTCCTGTATAAATGTCTTTGGACGGATTTTTTTTAATAAGCTCTAAAACCATTCTTGAATCCACCTGAAGACACACTAGAATTTCATCAAAATCAGTCCAGCCGTTTAGGAGGAGTTCAGTGATAAGCACACCCACAGAAGAAATATATACATATATAAAGGTTAAATCTAATGCCGGCGTAGATTAATAATTAAATAAATCCTGTGAAATAAGCTTGCTTAATTTACTCCGGTTGTCAGAAACTCTTAGGAGCCAGGCTGGGGATATGAGTTAGATCTCGCGCTTAACTGCTACGCAAGTCGCACAGGCGTTGGTTTTTCATATATGAAACATCATTTCATTCCATACATCCCATTGTTTAGTAATGTGCAACTGAATATACTAAGATCATCTCATTTTAATTTCTCATTTACAGAGCGCTGACATTATTGTTTTCCCTGAAATGACTTTAACTAGGGGGCAAAGTGTCGTCGTACCGATCTATGGCTTGTTGAAAGAATACCCAATACCATCATCTTATCCAGAATTATATGACGAGGTATTTATCAAGCAAATTATATCTGCATATATGAGCCAGTTGAACGAGTTTAATATTCTGTGTTACACAATATTAAACAGAGTTTGTGTTGTGTAATACACAGAATATTAAACAGAGTTTGTGTTGTGTGTTTGTTTTTGGGTATTGGTGATTTAACAGGTCAGTTTGACGTATAAAATAAAATGCAAGCGAAAGTAGCTCTCGTTGAATTGTATCGAGACAACGACAATTTTAACAAACCTTGCTCAATAGCTCGGGGCAGTTGAATAGATGGTATCAAACAATTTGCAGGGAGCGGCAAGGGGAGGCTCCAAATAAGCGCCTTAAAAACCTGGACGTTGAAAACCGCCGTGGCGCAGCGCGTGTTCTGTCGCATTATATAATTATAATAAATAAATGTTGGCCTAACTAATTCATAATCCTGAGAGAACTTAAAGTCTTTATGCTGCTTTAATATGATTATTCAAGAAATCGACATCTTAATGAAAATAGCTTCAACCTCATATGATTCTTATCATATCCTAATGAAATAGCTGTTGCCTAGGGCTTAACATGCTCCCTCCTTACCGAGGGATGGAAATCACGCGATAAATCTAACTCCGAGACAATTGAAGAAAAAATCTACGGCAGTTTTTATCATGATCCAGGAATCAAATCTAGAGCATTCTAAATCATAAACAAACAATATTAAGCAATTTAATGAAATATAAAGATATCATTTTATTACAGATTCTGGTCTCAATTTCTGCAGCTGCGAAACGAAATCAAATCTACGTGGTTATTAATGTGCAAGAGTTAATGGACTGCAGGAATGGACTATCGCCGGGAGAAAACTGCCCGGAGGAAAAATCATACCGTTTTAATACCAACGTCGTATTCGACAGAAATGGAGCGGTAATTGACAGGTATTCATTAGATACAATTAATTAAATAATTAATTAATCAATGTTACGAAAATCTACCCCAAAGAGGGTAAAATGAGGGTTGGAAGTTTATATGAGGATTCTAAGTTTTTGAAGCTAGGGACATGAAAATTGACATTTAGGTTATTTGTTTCAAATTATGAAAACCTTTATACACAATATTACAAAAATTCACCCCTAAGGGGTTGAAATGGGGGTTGGTAGTTTATATGAAAGTCCTATCTTTTTGAAGTTAAGGACATGAAAGTTGGCAACTAAGTTGTTAATTATAAATAATATAGATCTGTATAATCAATGTTACGAAAATCTATCCTAAGGGGGGTAAAATGGGTGCTGGAAGTTTTCATCAGGATTCTAAGTTTGGGACATGCAAATTGCCATTTAGTTTATTTGTTTTAAATAATAAAAACCTGTATATGACATATTACAAAAATCCACCCCTAAGGGATTTAAATGGGGTTTGGAAGTTTGTATGAAAGTCCTATATTTTTAAAGTTAGAGACATGAAAGTTGGCAACTAAGTTGTTAATTATAAATAATAAAGATCTGTACGATCAAATTTGCGAAAATCCATCCGAAAGGGGGTAAAATGGGGGTTGGAAGTTTTCATCAGGATTCTAAGTTTTTGAGGTTATGGACATGAAAATTGTAACATAGGAGAGTTCCCGTTGGCATTTTTACATCTTATTCTGACTGAATATCTGAATTTTAAAAACTTACGCAGGCGCGGGCGAAGTCGCGGGCGCCAGCTAGTAATGTATATAATTATTTGCTACTATCAGTGCCAACTAATACCCTTACTAGTTTATCTTGCATCCGGGACATAAAAATACTGGGAAAACAATACCTGCGGCGATTACTAGTCATACTATTATCGAATAACTTTTCATTGAAGGGAATACCCTTGCTACCGGAATAATGATAGATAAACCACACACTCCCGCAATAGGATGAGTTTTATACATACAACTATAAAAAGATGAATGTTTAAAATTTATATTTGAAATGTGAAATTAACAATGAATAATAGGCATAAGATATTATATCACGATTATCAATTTTTAACACATTATTTCAAATAAACATACGCATTAGTTATGGTGATTCAAAAAAATAATGTTTAACATTTATATTTGAAATATTAAAATAACAATGAATAACTAACTAAATAAGATTAAATTATATTATGATTATCAATTTTTAACACATTATTTCAAATAAGCATACGCACCTGTTATGGTGATAATTTTTTTAACCTTAGTTAAATCCAAAAAAAAGGTATTGAAAGGATTGTTCTGTTATTGTCTGTATGTGTTTCCCCCATTCACCGAGCCTCAAGTCAAGCTCCTCGTTTTTTATACAAGTATCCTTCCAAGATGTGAATGGAACTTTCAATTTGCCGATCTTTTAACAGTATGTAACATGTTTTTCTTTCAGATACCGTAAGATCAATCTGTTTGGAGAGTTGTCACGAACGGCAGCCTTAGTTCCTGATCTGGGGGTCTTCACGACTGACTTTGGGGTGACCTTTGGCCACTTTATCTGCTTCGATTTAATGTTCCAAGTTCCAGCTACCCAGGTTGTCCAGAAGAATAATATCACTGACGTCATCTTTCCCACTATGTGGTTTTCTGAAATGCCATATTTGACTGGTAGGTTATTATTTGATTACATTTACTATAAACATAACCACGTTATTTTACTTACGTTTTTTATTTATTATTAATATAAAAGGAATATAATTAATTATACAATAACGGCACCGAAAAAACCAAAGAGGTTTGTCCTCGGTAATCTGTAACTTAACAGCTTAAAACTAGAGGAACTAAGTAAGCATATTAGGCATGAAAAGAACGTTTCCTAACTGAGTTAGACGGTCGGCACAAATAAATTAATTAAATTAATCAATGTCCAACTCAGCAAAAAAATATTCTTTTAATGTAAACGTCCGTTAAAATATCAGATAACTTTTGTATAAAGTGGTTGACTTAAATATTGATTTAATAGTAGATAGAGATGTATGCTTACTGTGTGTAATTTTTCAAGATTACTCAAATTTTTAAGAATATTTAAAGATTTTTGAACAACTTTACCAATTTCATTTATTGATGATGATTAGATGATTGACCTGACGTGACCTTTCGCAGCTGTGGAGATTCAACAGGCTTATGCTCACACAATGAATGTAAACTTCCTTACTGCTGGAGCTAAC
Organism: Lasiommata megera; assembly: GCA_928268935.1. Classification (NCBI taxonomy): domain Eukaryota; kingdom Metazoa; phylum Arthropoda; class Insecta; order Lepidoptera; family Nymphalidae; genus Lasiommata; species Lasiommata megera. The sequence goes on along the minus strand of OV743319.1, from coordinate 9,967,483 downwards.
AATGTGAGAGTAGGAAGCACAGGTTAGTTATATTAATATTTTATAATCGATAGTATCATTAATATCAAAATTTTTAATTGTTTAGAACCGTCACAGGTTCTAGAAAGAATTGTTAATATAATACTACACAAACCGGACACAACATGCAGGGTGACGAGGGCGAGATTTCCGACTAATTCGATCGCGAGAAAGTGAACTTCCATTTGTATTGAATCGAATGAGATAGATGATAAGTGGCGCTCAACTGCTCTTCCAAATCGCGCATCATTCGCGAACTTAGACTTAGCAATTGTGCGTGCAGTCAATATCATCATTATCATGATCAACCCATTGCCGGCTCACTACAGAGCATGGGTCTCCTCCCAATATGAGAAGAGTTTTGGCAGACAACATATTGTGTCGGAATGAATGGCACATTATGAATAAATGAATACACAGATAATAAAAAATGCAAATACAATATAACTATATATAATTAAATTATGATTATGATTAGTGTTCCGCGTTTAATTTCCGCAAAGCAGGCATTTTATCAAATTTAACCAAATTGCGTTTTCTACAGGTTCGGGCATATTCTCAGGTAAAGCAGGTGCATTGATAAGCTTGATGACTGGTGTACCCACAACTAGGTTACTCGTCGCTAAAGTACCCAAAGTTCCTGGACAAGTAAGCACTATTTTTATTTCAATATATTTAGTAATAATGAATGCAAAACTTGTTTGTTATTTCGATGTAGATGTTTTGTTATTTAAGCACGCTTAGGTTGCAATGAATAGAGCGTACTTTGACTTTTGAGAGCCAAAGTGTTAAAAAGAGATGAACTTAAGTGTCGGACATAAATCTTTCTCATATCACTCATAACTTTAGCTGGACAAAGTCAAAGTACGGTCAATCTTTGATTACATAGATTACAGAATCAATCTTCTGTAATCTATTTTAATCAAGTAATGTTATGTAAATAAACAAGACAATATTGAATAATAATATTGAGTTTTTAGACAAATAATAAATTTCGTCTGAAAACTCAATAAAGCAAAAATGGTCCCTTTTTTATGAAAGAGGACACCCTGGGGTATAAAAAAAGTACGGTCAATAAGATCTCAACTTTAGATACAAAAATTCCTACTCGTGAAGCTTACCACGTTTTAATGCAATACAGTTATGGATTCCATCTGAGTTATTATTTATCAATTTACAGGTGGACGGAACATACCCGGGTCCGATTTACGATGATCCTGCAGACCAAGATAATTTACTGCTAAAAACGGATCCGTCTTTGCTTTCTCATGTTAGCAGATTATTAAAGCCGGGTTTTGAAGAGTTTACGCTCGAGGATAAAGATGTGTATTGTCACTTCAGAGTACGTTTAAGTGAACGAAGTGGAGAAACGGTAAGTGTGCATTCAAAACCGCTCCCGGTTTTTTAATTACTGTCTTAAATTAATAAAACATAATTAATTTTTACCCGTTTGTTCGCACGTTGGCCCTAACACAGTTGATATTGAAACACACTTTAAAAGTTAATATACAAGGAAAACTGTGACTTAATATACCATTATTAATATACCATTAATCATATTAGCGTGGAATTTTTAGACAACCATTTAATTAGACTGAAATTCTTTTCTAAATCTTAAAATTCTTAACTACACGTTTAAATATAATATAAATATTTTGTTGTTATTAAACCACTGATTTATCTTCTGATTGCCTACAAATATGGATGCTTTAAAGTATTTCTTTGCCTTCAATTGTCATATTTATTGAAAATAGTCGCATGATGCATTTGAACATTTATTAAATTATAATTAATAATCTGCTTCAATAATATATTTTAGCTTTTGTTTGAATAAAATATGACATGTAATTTCGGAAGGGCATGTAAAAAACATGAATAGCATTTAATTAAAAACATAAAAAAAAAAGACGTGTGGCACTCGGGGACTGCCGCGGTAAAGCTATTGCATAGCATTTTTTATCTGATTAATTATTAATATTCCAAAAACAACAATGATAATAAAAAAGTAATAATATTGAGGTTATTTTTGATAAAATTAATTAAAAAAAAAAGCAAACGGGAAGTGAGTAAAATTTAACTTGCAAGATTTGATTACAGACAGACAACGGGACAGGTGAAACTAAATAAAAATACTTGTCATAATAATAAAAATTAAAAAAAAACGTAATAAAAAAAAATCAAGACCCAGGCTCGAACCTGTGACCTTCTGCACAAAAAGAAACATACGTGATAACCACTGTTCCACAGCAACTGTACTCCATGGCGAAATATCTATTTACATATAGTGGGTGTGTTAGGTTATGTTCGTTACGGAATTTCTGGATTCGGTCTCCACGCTCAAGGCCCGCGATAGAAGCTATGCAATAGCTTAAAAAGTAACGCTTTTATAATTACGTGAAATGTGTCTGATAGATAAGGATAACATAAAACTTACGTGGTTTTCATGATTGAAACTAACCATTATGCATTAAATGCATGGTATAAGAGCTTTTGTTTTCAAAGGTAAGCATGAAATAACAATTAATACTATTCATTGTGCTAATTCACATAATATTAACAAACGACTGTTTAAAATGGAGCATAATAACAGAACATATTATCTAATCTTGTTTATTTCAGAGACGTGTGTATTTAAAGATGTGTATTGTCACTTCAGAGTACGTTTAAGTGAACGAAGTGGAGAAACGGTAAGTGTGCATTCAAAACCGCTCCCGGTTTTTTAATTACTGTCTTAAATTAATAAAACATAATTAATTTTTACCCGTTTGTTCGCACGTTGGCCCTAACACAGTTGATATTGAAACACACTTTAAAAGTTAATATACAAGGAAAACTGTGACTTAATATACCATTATTAATATACCATTAATCATATTAGCGTGGAATTTTTAGACAACCATTTAATTAGACTGAAATTCTTTTCTAAATCTTAAAATTCTTAACTACACGTTTAAATATAATATAAATATTTTGTTGTTATTAAACCACTGATTTATCTTCTGATTGCCTACAAATATGGATGCTTTAAAGTATTTCTTTGCCTTCAATTGTCATATTTATTGAAAATAGTCGCATGATGCATTTGAACATTTATTAAATTATAATTAATAATCTGCTTCAATAATATATTTTAGCTTTTGTTTGAATAAAATATGACATGTAATTTCGGAAGGGCATGTAAAAAACATGAATAGCATTTAATTAAAAACATAAAAAAAAAAGACGTGTGGCACTCGGGGACTGCCGCGGTAAAGCTATTGCATAGCATTTTTTATCTGATTAATTATTAATATTCCAAAAACAACAATGATAATAAAAAAGTAATAATATTGAGGTTATTTTTGATAAAATTAATTAAAAAAAAAAGCAAACGGGAAGTGAGTAAAATTTAACTTGCAAGATTTGATTACAGACAGACAACGGGACAGGTGAAACTAAATAAAAATACTTGTCATAATAATAAAAATTAAAAAAAAACGTAATAAAAAAAAATCAAGACCCAGGCTCGAACCTGTGACCTTCTGCACAAAAAGAAACATACGTGATAACCACTGTTCCACAGCAACTGTACTCCATGGCGAAATATCTATTTACATATAGTGGGTGTGTTAGGTTATGTTCGTTACGGAATTTCTGGATTCGGTCTCCACGCTCAAGGCCCGCGATAGAAGCTATGCAATAGCTTAAAAAGTAACGCTTTTATAATTACGTGAAATGTGTCTGATAGATAAGGATAACATAAAACTTACGTGGTTTTCATGATTGAAACTAACCATTATGCATTAAATGCATGGTATAAGAGCTTTTGTTTTCAAAGGTAAGCATGAAATAACAATTAATACTATTCATTGTGCTAATTCACATAATATTAACAAACGACTGTTTAAAATGGAGCATAATAACAGAACATATTATCTAATCTTGTTTATTTCAGAGACGTGTTTACCGAGCTTTTGTTCACGATGGTTTTAATGTTTACGCGAAACGCCATCTTGGCACTGCAGGTTGCTGCATAGTCTCTTGCAAGAACGACGATTTGAAGAGCTGTGCTTACAGGTTGGTGGGAAGGACTGTTTATTTGTTATGTGGTTTAGCAACATGCGAATTACGAGGTTTTATGTTCGATTCAGGGTTGGGTGAAAAATTGTAGTCACAGAATTCTCAGTACCGGGCGATGTTTTTTTTTATCCACTACAAGTTAGCCCTGATGGTAATCTCACCTGATGTTAAGTGATGATGCAGTCTAATATGGCAGTGGGCTAACCTGTTAGGGGTACAGTAGACCCGTACTCCTAATTGATATCTACGCGACATCGTGCCGGAACGCTAAATCCCTTGGCACGTCTTTGTCGGTAGGGTGGTAACTAGCCACGGCCGAAGCCTCCCACCAGACTACTCGAGCCAGGAATCGAACCCAGGACCTCCAACTTTATAATGCGACAGCGCGCGCGTTGCGTCAAGGAGGTCGTTTTTTCCCATGCCCATAGTAGTCCGGAAGGTTAAAAATTCTAATTCCAACTCTCCTATGGCAGAGATAACTCAAGTAGAGGACGATAAGTCAAGTCATAATCTCACCATTTTGATTATATAAAAAAAATGTATATGTTACTTTTAATTAATTACTTCATAGTCTTCTTTACATATTTTACTTCATGGTTACTGGTTACTACTGCTTATCATTTATTAATTTATGATATTTACAGGTTTAATCAAACTGATGAGGGTATTGCAATTGAGGAGATGGAAATCGAAATGACGTCACATCACTACCACTACAACAGCACCCTGAAATGCAACGATATCGTATATTACCCGGTTTCATTAAACAACAACAAATTTCCGTTGAATCCTCAAAATTATACATTTCAAATTGATCAAAACCGGCTTTTCTATACATTAAATGATAATGAAATAACACTGAATGATCAGCAATATATGACGTATAAACTGAATTCGCCGCAAACCGAATTACTTTCTGTTGGTATTTGGGGCAGAATTTATAGCAAAGATGGTAAAGGTAACACAGAAGTGAATAACAAAAACGCTGAGATTCACGAAGAAATACAAAACTCTTTATCTGGTGTCCACAAACAAGACAACGATAATTAACAAGAAAATAGACAACAAGAAAAAGTTTTACTTACTGATTCAACTATTTTTTTTCCCGGCCATATTTTTTTGACATTATTGATTATAATTAAAAAGACCTAGATATTTTTCAAAACTCCATACTATATGTCGGCGCGAAGGAGTTATTAACTTCATTCAGCGGTGCCAAGAACAACAAGAATTCAATAATTACCCACATTTGAACTCTTGATGATTTTGTTAACACAATTTAGACGGTAGCAATCATTTTTGTACAAGCATGCTTTGCGTACATACGGGCGGTCGATGCCTTTCGTGGCATTCTCGCTCGAGACGTCGGACCGTTCGGACCTCGTAGTTATTGTCGCAATACAAGTGTAATCCCTCAAGTTGTGGTTTCAATAACTATGAGCGAAAGTAAACAACGTCGTGACGTCAGCACGTCACTCTTACTAAAAACAACTCGGACGCCCTTAACTCGTCATAAAATTTAAGCAAAATATTTAAAAAACATATTTCTACTTGGTCCACTCTCGCTTATTTTAATTTTAATTGGTTTTGCTTATTTTATCCTTTATTTTTGTTAAATTTGTGATACATGCTGAGTTAGCCTGTAAGTGGGGTATACAAAGATATTATTAAGTTATTATTTAAATTATTTTGTATGTAAGATACTGTATACAACGTTGGCTTTCTATTAAATACATTTAATAAATAAATAATTTAAATAATCATGATATGTTGTAAATTAGCAATAGGTACTAGGCAAGCATGAAATTGTAAACAAATAATTAAATTTTAATGTAATCCAACCACCCAAAATCGGAATAAAGAATACGGATATTTATGGTCTTTTAACTTAATATTGTTTTTAAATCCGTAGCTTTTGTTTCTACACGCTTGTATTAATTTTAGTTTGCTTCACTTCTCTTGGTGTTTGTTTGTATTCGGCCTATTTCTCGATTACCTATTGATTGGTATGGTATTTTGATGACTTGTATGTAAATTGGATGGCAATGCAATCTTAGACATGGAGTTGGTTTGCTGAATCTCTGTACAGGTGTGTAAAATGAAACGAACCAATTGATTAGGCACTGAAGTTTTGGCATGATCTTGACAAGGACTAAATAAAAAAGCTTTCTTGAAGATCAGAGTTGATAGTTCCTTTGATAAAAGGAAGTTTGTCCATCGAACAGCAAAGGGGGTATGCAGCCAGCTTTGTGAGCCACAATGTATCGCTTTAGTTAAAGTTTCCGATAGTTTTTATGCAATATAAATAAATTGAGGCAATATAAATTGAGGTAATATGAGTATATCTAAATCTTTAAAATATTAAAATATCACTTGCTTCAACGGTGAAGGAAAACATCGTGAGGAAACCTGCATGTTCTCAAAGGCGTGTGAAGTCTGCCAATCCGCACATGGCCAGCGTGGTGGACTATGGCCAAACCCTTCTCATATTGAGAGGAGACCCGTGCTCTGTAGTGAGCCGGTAATGGGTTGTTCATGATGAGTATATCCATATATATATTCTTAAACTCTACTTACAGAACTATAGATACAGAGCTCTTGCGTTCAGTGGTGTGCGCACCTTCGACGGCGTAGCAACCGGTGGTGTCAAAATCTGCTCCGTGCTCGCTTGTACCGGAGAAGCAATCACTACTTGCGGTAAAAGGTAATTACATGGATTATTCTAGACTCATCGTCACTATTATATTAATATCCCACAGATCATTATTACCTGTGCCCAGATTTGGAACATTAATACGCTGAGAATCTTATTCCTTTCTTTGAGATATGAGATTGTGATGAGATAAGAACCAAATAGAACCTTGACATTTAATTGCTGGTTTCATCTTATCATTGATAAGATAATAGGGACAGCCAGCGCCACATGCTATCCATGCTATATATAAGTCACAGCTAGGAGGTTAATCTTTACTATATAATCTAAATTACTGCCAATATTATTCAAGTGTTATCGCATAGATTAAAATTAAGTAGGTACTTGGTAATCTACTTGGAAAACGCGTTTCTTAAGTAGGTATTCACTTAATCTTTATAATGTAGGAAATAAACAGAAGTTTAAGAATCACAGCCACATAAAAAAAACTAGGTATTTAGAAATATTGATTGACGTCTGCGTAATAAGGATTTATATTTTCATAAAATGTTCGTACGATAGTGAAAAGCAAATATGTTTATAAAATCATCATCAACATCATGATCAACCCATTACCAGCTCACTACAGAGCACGGGTCTCCTCTCAATATGAGAAGGGTTTGGCCATAGTCCACCACGCTGGTCATGTGCGGATTGGCGGACTTCACACGCCTTTGAGAACATTATGGAGAACTCTGACGCGTGCCGGTTTCATCACGATGTTTTCCTTCACCGTTGAAGCAAGTGACATTTTAATTGTTTTTAAAACGCACATAACTCCGAAAAGTTACAGGTGCGTGTCCGGATTCGAACCGCCGACCTTTGATTAGGAGGCTGACGCCCTAACTACTAGGCTATCAAAGCTTCATTAGTTTATAAAATATTACTATAAAATTGCAGATTCCAAACATTCTCGTCGAATTCTACTGGGATTTTCGAAGAGCTTAGTATAACTGCGAGAGTGCCTACACCAATACCAGATAGCGACGTATACGCTGACAGTACCGTCTATTTTCCTGTTTCGTTAGACATAACCATCACGCCTCTACCATATAAAGATCATACGTATGAAGTAACCAGTTTACCTAACGGCACGAGTGTCTACGTGTTGAATTTAAGAAATGTCAATGCAGAGCTCTACGCATTTGGTATTTGGGGTAGGGAATACACCGTTGATGGGGAGGAAGCTTCACCACCACTGGACGATACTGATTCTTCTGTTGTACATAAACTTAGCACAGTACTGCTTTTTCTAAGTATATTTTTAATACGATAGTCCTGTGTGTGTCCTATATACGTCCAATCTCTCAATGTATATAATGGTGTACGTGAAAGCGAAATAGATGCTTTAGTTTTGTTTAAACTATTCATTATCATCATCATCATCGTGATCAACCCATTGAAATGAAATGAAAATTTATTTGTTCACATATTACAGTGTCCGATAAGGCTGAGGTCTTCTGTTAAGTATAAAACCCGTGTCAGAACGATTTGCTCTTCCCATTATCAAATATTCAATATATATGTATATTAAATATTTTATATAATATATAGGCGGACCGGCTTCCCGATCGGTCATTTTGGGGTAGACGTGGGTAGTCGCGGGCAAAGAGACCAAATACACGGGTAGATAAATAATTAATTGTCTATATTTGAACGTATAATGATTTTATAAAGGGGCAGACTGATATGCTCCACTAAGTACGAGTGTGCAACAGCGCGTCCCGACCACTTCTAAACGCGCACCGTGCCGGTACGTCTCTTTTAAAAGGAACCCGCACACCCCACTTAGTGTTGCATAAAGAGAGAGGCGATTACCCCTCTCTTGTCTGCGGTACATGCTTCTTAAACTAGATGGCGGTACTATCTGTCCGCCGTCACGGCCAACCTGACGTTCGACCGTCCTCGGGCGACAATTAGTCGTCAGTAGTTGGTGGATCTAAAACAAGATATGTCATTAAGTTTATCCGTTCGTCCCATCCTGACTTAATTGCTGATATGGTGCAACACTTTTAGCGCGTGCTAAAGCTACCCAAAAAAGAAGAGCGTACATAGAGATTCCCTGATTACCGTATCTCAGCGTCCCTTCAACCTCATACAACACACAAGTGGACCGGACATCAGCGTCCCTTCGACCACATACAACACACAAGTGGACCGGACATCAGCGTCCCTTCGACCACATACAACACACAAGTGGACCGGACATCAGCGTCCCTTCGACCACATACAACACACAAGTGGACCATGAATAATACGTACCCAGGAAATAACCATGACGCTCGCTAGGTGCGCTCTAGTGTGCCCAAAGCGGCATTGTTTTATTCGCTAAAAGCGGTCAGTGTATCTGAAGTGGCACTCAAGGTATCACTACAAGCGGAAAAAGTGTCGTCACCATCATCAGAGAAATTTCCTTGACTTACAGCCGTTATCGGATCATTATTGCTATTCATAATCGAATCAGAAATTTTTATGAAGCCTTCGTAGCCTCTTGGTACTGCGCGCAAATTCTCATGAGAATATTTGAACAAGCGATTGGATTCCCCCACACTCTTTAATTCGTAACGATCATTTTCAAGAAGATTAGTAATGACAAAAGGACCTTTGAATTTTCTATCTAGTTTGGTTTGATTACGCTCATTACATTTTATGAAGACGAAATCACCTACGGAAAAAGGACGAATTTTCGCTTTTCCTCTATTGAAACGTTTGATTTCGGCCTCAGCGTTTTTCTTTATATTAGCTGATGCTGTGGCTCGAATAGTATCGATATCTAACCTATTTGAATCAAGCTCAGTAGATATGCGAGACTCTCCCAAGGTAAGGCTTTTAATACCAAACATGAGCTCTGTAGGGGAATAACCTGTTACTCTTGATTTCGTGCTATTCAAGGCAAGTTGGATGTCATCTAATTCGTCACGCCACACTTTGTCCTGATCATTTTCAACTATAGTCAATAGACTTTTTAATGTTTTCATGACTCTCTCTACCTGACCGTTAGCCCTACTAGAGCCTGTTGCGATAAAGTGGAGTTCAATGTTATGTTCACTACAAAACTGCTTGAATTCTTTACATATGTAACACCTGGCTTGGTCAGAAATTATGCGTCGGGGGGCACCAAAAAGAGACACTGCTTTCTTAATTGCATGTACAGCACTTTTAGCGTCTATAGATGTTGTATACTCTAATAGAACAAATTTAGTGAAGGCATCAATTATGACAGACACGTATTCTTTTCTATCACTTTTACCACTAAGCTTGCCTGTAAAATCAATGTGGACGGTGTGCCAAGGACATTTAATCTTAGGTATGGGGTGGAGCCTAATTGGCTGGGCTCCTGATGGCCCCTTTGAAGCCTGGCACACTATGCATGAATCGAGAAACTTACGAACACACTTTGACATTTGAGGGAACCAATACTGGTCGTAGAGTTTGTCCAGAGTTTTCTCATACCCCAGGTGTTTTATCTCATTGTGTACGTGGTTAATTAGGGACCAAATAAGAGATCTAGGTACCACAGGTAACCAAGAACTACATTTATTTCGATGGATTTTCCTAAAAAGGAGACCATTTCGAACATCATACGTGTGCGCTACGGAATCTGGAAGTTCATTAGAATTACATTTCTGGATTAAGTCTTGGATTTCGGGGTCTCGTTTCTGTTCTACAGATAGCCATGTTGAATGTAATTCAATTACGTTTATAACCTTAGGATTTTTAGGAGTATTGGTATTTGATTCTTTAGGCAATGGGTTTCTGGATAAGAAATCTGCGTGTTCCATGCATTTTCCTTCACGGTACACGATATCAAAGTCGTATGTTTGTAGGATTGCCCACCAGCGGTGAACACGTGGAGTCAGGTTAGTTTTGGACTTTGATGCTTTCAAAGAATTACAATCCGTGACAACAAGAAAATGTTTTCCATAGAGGTAGTGTCTAAAGTGTTCAACCGCCTTTACGACAGCTAGGGTCTCAAGTTCATATGAATGATACCTTGATTCCGTGTCGGTTGTGCGGCGACTAAAGTAAGCTACGACATGAGGAACATCGTTTTGTTTTTGAATTAAAACTGCTCCATAACCTTCAGAAGAGGCATCTGTATGAACTTCGATCGGTAGGTCAGGGTTGTAAATTATTAGTATAGGTTCGGAAGTCAGAATTTTAACTATTTTCCTATGGATCTCCGCATGCTTCTCAGACCATGGAATTGGCCCTTTTAATTTTGTCAGGGCATATAGTGGTCCAACAATTTTTGAAAAATTTGGAATAAACTTGCGAAAGTAGGAAGCAAGACCAAGTAATTGACGGACTTGAGAAGCGGTTCTCGGAGCGGGTGCGTCTATTAATGCTTTGATTTTACTAACGTTTGGCCTTACTTGAGCAGCCTGTACAGAGTAACCTAAAAAGTTGATTTCTTTTTTCATGAATTTGCATTTCTTAATGTTAAAAGAGAACCCAGCATCCGACAAGGCTTTTAAAACAACGTCTAGACGGCGCAAGCCTTCAGTAATATTTGAAGAAAAACAAAGCACGTCATCCATATAAGCCAACGCAATATTATTAACAGGCTTTAATGCAGCGTTTATGCATCTTTGAAAAACAAGTGGTGCATTCCTTAAACCAAAAGGAACCGTTAAGTATTCGTAATGGCCTTCTGGAGTGACAAATGCGGTTAGCTCTACAGAGTCAGGTGATAGGCAAATCTGATGGAATCCTGAAGCCATATCAATAGATGAAAAGAAGTGAGCCCCATTTAGTCGATCTATTTGTTCTTCAATTAAGGGAAGAGGGTAGTGCTCGGGAAGTGTGTTAGCATTTAGTTCCCTATAGTCGACGCACATTCTATCCGTACCATCAGATTTCTTAACAAGAAGAATAGGACTGGCAAATGGTGACGTACTTTCACGAATAACGCCTGCAGAAAGAAGTGATTGAATCTTTTCCCTAACAATCTCCTTTTCTACTTCGGAAAGCCTGTAGGGATGTCTCTGTACAATCTTATTTGGATCTTTTAAATTAATTTTCATTAAACCTGTAGTAACTCTACGTGTAGGGATGCCATCGATAAAGCACTCACGATATTTATGTAGTATGTCAAATAAAGACTTTTTATTGCTACCTTCTAAATCTGTTTCAATTTGATCAAAAAAAATTGTAGTCACTTCACACACGCTTGTTTGTTTTTGGATTGAAAATTTAATTGCATCATTGCTAATTTCTACTTGGACACCGAGTCCTAAAATATCTCTTCCTATTATAACTGGCTCTGATATGGCACCATCAGAAACCACATGAAGCATTATTGATAGTGAAATATTCTGAATTTTTATGGAAGTTAATATTTGGGAGTCACATAAAACATTTTCACATCCTATTCCAGTTAAATAAATTGAATCATGTTGCGCAGTACCAGGAAACTTTTTAACTAGGCTAGATTTGACAAGCGAGCAAGCTGAACCACTATCAAAAAGAAACGGAACGGTCTCACCCGATGATGTTGACAGGACACTCCGTGCACATTGACGTTGACACATGTGGACTTCCTTAGTAGCTCTAGTCCCAGGGGCGCCCTCGGCCCTGCTGGGACACGCTGAAGCCAAGTGTGGTTGACCACATTCGTAGCACATTGGTGTCGTTCTTTCGGCATCCTTCTTGGTGGGAGGATATCCACGGCGTCGACTGCATTCAGCTTGCTTGTGGCCTATAACTCCACATCGATGACAGGTACCTTTGAACTGGCTATCGTATCCTTTGAAACGTTTATTATCAGGATATTGATCAGTATTGTCCATACGCCTTTTCAATGAGACGCCTGTTAAGACTCGATATAACTGTGCTTTGGTTGTAATAATTTGACAATTATTTAGTTCACGTCTTATCAAAGGATCTTTATAACATAGCACTGATGTTACAAATCCGGCTAAGACGTCTTCCGGCATATTGGTGCGAGGTATGCGTTCTATGGCATTCCAGAGGCGTGCCGCTGCATCAGCTGCAGTTTCTTTGTTCAATATTTGAAAACGTAGTATATTATCAAAGTAATCTCGGGGTTGCATAGGTCTGGCAAGTTTGGCGAGTAATGTTTCTTTCACATGTTGCCATTTTAGATTGGACACATCCAGTTGTGTCAGGCATCTTGCTGCACGGCCTCTCAAGGCTTGAGTAAGTGCGATCAATAAGTCAGCACCTTCAAGCTTCTTACTAGTGACAATGACTTCGGTAATTTTACACCACCCTTCGATGTCGGCTTCTGGTTCATCCGGATCAAATTTAACAAGTTGAGGTGTACTGGGTGCACGTGTTTGACTAGCAGCCAGCACTTGATTCAGCAATGCTTCCATGCCATGTAGAAGTGCGATGGATGCAATCTTAGGCATGGTATCTTCAATAGACTCGGAGCAGGTCTCCTCACGTGTAGGCCCTTCAGACCCCACTTCTGATATAGGCGGACCGGCTTCCCGATCGGTCATTTTGGGGTAGACGTGGGTAGTCGCGGGCAAAGAGACCAAATACACGGGTAGATAAATAATTAATTGTCTATATTTGAACGTATAATGATTTTATAAAGGGGCAGACTGATATGCTCCACTAAGTACGAGTGTGCAACAGCGCGTCCCGACCACTTCTAAACGCGCACCGTGCCGGTACGTCTCTTTTAAAAGGAACCCGCACACCCCACTTAGTGTTGCATAAAGAGAGAGGCGATTACCCCTCTCTTGTCTGCGGTACATGCTTCTTAAACTAGATGGCGGTACTATCTGTCCGCCGTCAAATATTTAACAAGTTTGTTAATTATTATAAATATAAATAATTAATTGTCGGCTCACTACGGAGGTCTCCTCTCAATATAAGAATTGTTTGGCCATAGTCCACCACGCTGGCCATGTGCGGCCACGGTGTCGGCCATTGGCAGACTTCACACGCCTTTGAGAACTTTGTGGAGAGCTCTCAGACATGCAGGTTTCCTCACGATGTTTTCTTCACTGTTAAAGCAAGTCATATTTTAATTGCTTAAAACGCACATAATTCTGAAAAGTGAAAGGTGCGTGCCCGGGATCGAACCCCCGACCTCTGATTAGGAGGCGGACGCCCTTACCACTAGGCTGCCACAACTATATATGAACTATTGAGATGGTTTATTTTTATTAAAATAGACAATTATTAATTGTTGTGGTGTATGAAAGATAATTATATATAAATATGAATCATGTAAACACTACTTCGAAAACGTCTTCATAATTTAAAATTATTATTTTTGTGGTTATCACTAAATGAAATGCTCGCGTGTTTGTGTGTGCGTGTGAACGAGTGTGTGAATTATTACTGGATTTTTATTCTGGACCTTACCTTAAATTTGATTATGTAACGTAATCGTTGCCACTGTGTATTTTTTAATAAACTTTGTACCGCTATATCTGCCAAAGCCAGCTGTGGAACATAAGTTTTTACATTATTAATGTAATAAGAAGAAATTAAATTATAATTTGAGAGGGAAACAAGGAAAAGAATTTTATTATTGAATATAAAATTAATTTTATTTGTTTTATTTTACATATTACATATACAGTAACAAAAGTCCTTCATATGTCGTCCAGCTTTCGAAATTGGTAGAATTTATGATGCACATAAAATTATACGTCCGTGAGTTAAGGCATCGGTATTATAAGCTAAATTATATATTTTTTTAATTATCATGAAGCACATACGTTTAAAAGTTATATCTATAACTTCATAACATAATATCGAATATATTATTAAACTCCCAAGTTTGATTACTATTATCTCCGTGAAAGTTAATCATGGAATTAATAAAATATATCTGTTTATTTAAATATTAGACTACCTAAATAATTATGCGATATATTAAAAATGTAACTTGTTGTGCAGATCATAAATGAAGATCTATTTATACCACACGTTGTAAATAAACTAACACGAGCAAGCAATTGTGATCTTTATGATGATAACAGTAAGGGTGCTTAACACCATTAATCTGAATTATCACGCATTCGATGGAGTGCGTTCACTTTAAAAGACGTTCAAGAGCTTTCCATTACAAACTACGGCATAAATGCTTGTCTCGCGAATATTATAAACAATCAACTGTGTACCTATCCTAAGCTAAGCTATTCAACTGTGTACTTACCCTAAGCTAAGCTATTATATTTTATCTATTAATTTAATACGTAATTGTTGTTTTATTGATCTAGATCCTATCTTTATTATAACTTCACATGGAATAGCTACTAGAATAAAAAAGATATAAAAATATTAATTTATTCTTGGATGTGACAATTTTAGATTAGATCGATAATTTACTAAAGTTGGACGCATGCTAAACCGACATCATTTTTAATCGTTACAATACTCTCTTATACCACAAATTCTTGCAGTCATGATAAATCTACCACCAAAGAATTGGAGTCACAAAGTATCATGAATTTGGTGCTTTTTTCTACTAATACTACTCTACAGCTGTCAAGCAAGGTTTATATATAGCAAGATATACATGACAAGAGTTTCGTTGAACAGAATCAGTACCATCGTCATTTGTCAAGTATTTAATAGTAATACTTATCATAGTCTATTATTATATTGCTAGTACAATAGTTAGTAGTTGTACAAGGTCATTTAAGGGATACTAGGACATATAAAATCCTTACTAATATTACAAACGTGATGTTTGTTACGTTATCACGCAAAAACTACTCAACCGATCGTTATGAAACTTTCTACACATATTATTGGAGGTATTAGAAGTAACTATGAAGAATTAAGTAGTATAATACTTTTTACCATTTATTAGATTAGAAGTAAGTATAAGTAGTAGCTAAAGCTGTGATGACCTAGTGGTTTGGGCGTCGGCCTCCTAATCAGAGGTCGGTAGTTGGAATCCGGGCACGCACCTCTAACTTTTCAAAGTAATGTGCGTTTTTAAGCAATTAAAATATCACTTGCTTCAACGGTGAAGGAAAACATCGTGAGGAAAACTGCCAGCCTGAGAGTTTATAATATTCTCAAAGGCGTGTGAAGTTTGCCAATCCGTATATGGTCAGCGTGGTGGACTATGAGAAAACGCTTCTCATATTGAGAGGAGACCCGCGCTCTGTAGTGAGCCGGCAATGGGTTGATCATGATGATGATGATGATGATAAGTAGTAGAATACTTTTTACCTAAAAAAACAATTACCAAAGATGCAAAAAATGGTTTGTTGATAATATAAATCTATTTATTGTATTAATTCATTTCTACTATATACTTATTTAATTCCTTCAATGGTAAAAACTAGTATAAAATATAACATTGCGGTCGCGTGCGCGGGTGTTTCCGTGACCCAACCAAGAAGCAACGCGAAGGAGCATCGCTGGGTTTTTGTGGGTATTCTGGTCGCCGTTGAGTCCCACATACCCGAAGCGACGCAGTCTTGCTTGCGTCGCCACCGGAGGGGATGCGTAAACGCATTTCCCAGCGTGAAAAAAAAAATCATAAACTGTGTATAAAGGAATAATTATAATTTTTAAAGAAATAATTTTTTTAAGAAAGATAGAAGAAAATTTTTAACCAATCCAACTTTATAAAATATGTTATTGATATTTGTACGCGCACTGTGTGTATGCGTGTATGTAAACGAGTGTGTAAATATTTTTCTTAAATTAATATTTAATTTGCATTTAATATTTCATAGGCTGTTGAAAGATGATGAAGTAAATGTTCAAAGTTTTGTCAGGTTGTATCGTTTTATTGTCACCTCAGCAAAGGGATTACCCTGAACTTCGAAAGTAATAAATAACAAAGTTTGTTTCCACGGCAATACTAGTAACGGACGATAAAGTTAATTTTATAGTTTACGGATGAATATGTAACCTATGTAGATAGATTAGATTACAATATATTGAATTTCATAAGCATAATAAAACAAAGCGTCCAGTGCCATGACGATTATGCTTCAAAGAAATTTTAAGATTACATATCTAAGCCCTAATAAAAAGATAAGCCGGTCGAATAGAAATAGACTTTGCGACAATGTATAATTAAAATGAATGGTGGTGGTGATCGCTAGAGTATAGTAATATTTATTTATTAGGAAGCCAACGGTATACAAAGAATATTTACATATATTTTAAGACAAATTATGTATACTTAGGACTTCAATCAATGTATACTCACTTACAGGCTAACTCGACATGCATAATATAAAACTTAAAATAATCATAAACTAAAATATTTTTTGCCATAAAAAAAAATATCTTTCACTTTGTTTTGCTGATGATTAGAAGGGGGGGGGGGGGCGGGGGGGGGCATCCAGGTGTTCTACTTATTAATATTATATGATGTGTTATCTTACCTTTGTTTATAATTTCTTAAACAGGTAAGTGCTTACCTGTTTATACAATCGTGGATTGCCGTGCCTAGTTACGCACGCTCCCGTTATCTCGAGGAAATGGAAACACACATTATTAATACAAATATATTCCCGGAGAGCGGTGCCAAATGCCAGTCAATGTAGATAGCCAGAGTAAGCTATACGTGTTTTTCGTGTTTACAATCACTGTGTAATGGCGGGTCATTATTTGTTTATATTGTTGTGTTTGTTTGGATTGTCTGCACAGGTTTTGTATTTACTTCACTATTTATATTTTCATCACGTAATTCTAGTTTCAATTTAAGTTATAACAAATCTCCTTTGTTAATTAATAAACAAACAAGTTATACAACACATAACCCCCGCGGTTTTTCCCGCGCTGACTTAGTGTGCATGTTTTATTAATTAAAATTAAAATTTACAGTAAAATTTAAACCAATATGATAAAAGTTCTATCTATATAATACAGAAATATAATACCTATCGGGCTAGGAGTTCCTGATATTAGTGCGATAAGGCATACAAATTCTTGAAACTTGCGGAGTTTAACATGTTAGGAGTATGTTAAACTCATACACCTGATGAGTTTTTACGCGACATCGTGCCGGAACGCTAAACCGCTTTGCGACACGTCTTTGTCGGTAGGGTGGTAACTAGCCACAGCCAAAGCCTCCCACCAGAACAGAGTCGAGCCGGGAATCGAACACAGGACCTCGAATTTTAAAATGTGATAGCGCACGCGGTCTTCATGGAGGTCGTCTAAAAAGCTTACTGGCAAAGACATGCTATCAAGTGATTTAGCGTTTAGTGATTATGCCGACCGAAACGGTGATAGCCCAGTGGTTAGGGCGTCAGCCTCCTAATCAGAGGTCGGCGGTTCGAATCCGGGCACGCAGCTCTAACTTACGGAGTTATGTGCGTTTTTTTTAAACAATTAAAATATCACTTGCTTCAACGGTGAAGGAAAACATCGTGAGGAAACCTGCACGCCTGAGAGTTCTCCATAATGTTCTCAAAGGCGTGTGAAGTCTGCCAATCCGCACATGGCCAGCGTGGTGGACTATGGCCAAAACCGTCTCATATTGAGAGGAGACCCGTGCTTTGTAGTGAGCCGGTAATGGGTTGATCATGATGATGATGATGATTATGCCGATTAAGAAATACGATTTCAAACTAATTAGGAGTATGGGTTCAGCCAACCCTGCATCAGTGGCTCTTCTGGTGCTATTCAAGAGCGTCAGTAATCATTTAACATCAGGTGACCTGTCTGTTCGTTTACCCGCGATGTAAATATATTTAAATTTAAAATTAACATACTATAAGGATAACTTGGCCATTAGGTGCAAACTCAACGAATATTTTTTTGACTTTCTTGGTTTTTTAAAATTAAAGTTAGACATGCGCTTGACTACATTCATGCCTGATGGACAGTAATGATGAGGTCTTAGGTAGAGCGCACTTGCCTAGACGAAAGCATCAAGATTATATTTGGTTGGAAACACGGAAGCTGGGAGGGCTTCCACACCGGTGCTTCCGGTGCGTAACAGAAACGTGGAAGAAACACGTTTCGTTGGAATTCACTCGATATAAAACACAAGGATTTTTATACACTACAAGTTAGCCCTAGACGGCAAACTCACCAGTGGTGATGCAGTCTATGATGACTGGCTAAACCCATACTCCTAGTTAGGAGTATGGGTTTAACATACCTCTAACAGGCGCGTACATATGCGCGACATCGTGTGGAACGCTAATCGCTCGGCGCGGCTCGTCCTTGTTAGTATGGTGGTAATTAGCCATGGCCGAAGCCTCCTACCAGATCAGATTCGAGCTGGGAATCGAACTCATGGACTCAAACTTTATAATGCGCACGTGCTGCGTCACGGAAGTCGTAAAATTTCCATGTTGTTGTGGGTGCCAGTTTTTTAGGACTTTAGGAGGATTTAGGCAGGTATCTGATAACAGCTTACGAACCTTTAAAATGCACTTATTTTAATTGATATCTAATATAAAATCTACAGATGTCTGATAAGAGAACCATTGCACTGGATTACATGAGATATTATCATAGATATTAGGTTATCACTTCAGGAATTAGTACAGGGATGACTGCTTGAAAATTTATTTCATTTGATAGCTCTTATACCTACGATTTGGATTTGGTGTTATGCATAGTAAATCGAGAGTGTTTGGTTATTTAACTAAATTACACATTTCAAATGAATTAATTATTCTATATGACCAAAGTTATTTATTGGTGAAACTTAATTATGCTAGCGCGTAAAATTACTTAAATTCAATAAGGTACTGTATCAAAACTAATGTATATTAGTGTCAAAATAATATTTATGATTTCTTTTTTAGATAATTTATGTTACTTTTCAGTGAAAATTCAATTATTTCGTTACTAAATTCACATGTTATATTAGCAAAGGATAAATATGATAACACTTATCTATATAAGACCATACGGACATAATAATTATTCTCTTTGTTATTTAAGCGTCATTAATCTGATTATCTACGTGTGTTCAAGCAGGTTTTTAAAAACAATTTGTCACTATCATTGGGTTGTATCACATATGAAAATAGGTTGTTATTTCGAATTGACAATGGCAGATAATCGTATTAGTTATTTCTGCGTCACCGGGGGTTTTGGTGAGCGCGAAGCTCAGCCTGTGAGTAGAGCACTTGGACTCTACGGCATCTGAGGAAAGTCCCCCTAAGGGCGATTAATGATTCATTATGATCAACCCATTACCGGCTCACTACAGAGCACGGGTCTCCTCTCAATATGAGAAGGGTTTTGCCATAGTCCACCACGCTGGATTGCGGATTAGCAGACTTCACATGCCTTTGAGAACATTATGGAGAACTCTCAGGCGTGCAGGTTTCCTTACGATGTTTTCCTTCTCCGTAGAAGCAAGTGATATTTTAATTATTTTTTAAAACGCACATAACTCCGAAAAGTTAGAGGTGCGTGCCCGGACTCGAACCGAATAATTCGTATCACCACTGTTTTCGATATTCAACAGATTAGCTTTTTTAGAAAATTATTTTGCATTGCACCTATTGAATTAACACATGTTTATTTATGCGATAGTATCCAATGTTAGTTGTGAGACTTTGAAGGAGCCCTATGAAGTTAAATAAACTTTTTTTTAACAGAAATCTACACCCGATGACACCAGCTATGTGGCAGCCGTGGTCGAGTATGAGGTGCAAGCAAACTCCAGCCTCAATCTGCAAAACTATGTTCAATTGATACAAGATGCTGCTAAACAGGTAGGTAGTGACGCGTAGGAGTTTATCTTTACAAAAAGGTAACTTTTATGTTTTTTTTTTTCGGATTGTCTATTAGCTGTGCTAACCCTATTGGTGGCCACAGCGAACCGGGCTGTTTGGCGAGCTTCAGAAAGAAGCTCTGCCAGAAGAAATTTTGAGCTCGAAGAAACTAAAGGAACGTCTGCCTAAGGGCGCCTCCTGTGAGGCTGAACCTCGGCTTAGGCGACATTTAGAATAACGGGGGGTCGGCCTTTTTTTTTGTCGTGATGGAAATGCTTTATAATAGCTACATTCGTCACTTGGAAAGGAGAAAGGTTCTGTGGGACAGGGTTGAATGGTTCAAATGGTTACCGCGGGTAAAAACATCCTAATAAACGCAGACAAAGTAGAAGCAGCAAAAATAATAAAAGTCATTTGATCATTACGTAATAAACGATCAATCAATCATAAACTTTATTGAAATAATCGTTTTGAAGGCACTTTTGTTAAGTCTGTTAGTAAGTAGTAAGTTGATGGTGATAGGCCTCTGGCAAAGGCCTACGCGAGAGAGGCGACGTTTACCAAAATCTTGTAACGATATTATAATAACACAAAAAATTGGACTGATACTGTGACATAATTATAATTTTTTATTGACTCAGTAGGTGAATAAGTAGTTTTTTTTTATTTTATTTTCGTTTAGTTGATGGTGATAACTGCATTTACAACTTAAAACTAAACCTACGAGGATTCCAAACGCGATTTTCGCTGAGAAAGTATTCTTTCTTTTATTCATCACCAACTCACCTGTCACTCACCGTACGCACTTACCTACGCTTAAAAAAAAATAACTTATAACGTCGCAGACCGCGATTATAGAAACCGAGATCTACGATGATAATTCAGTCATTCGAACAAGAGCATCATAATAACAAAAGCTTGCCTTTGGGATTCCAGAACGCCGATATCATCGTGTTTCCTGAGATGACACTGACAGTTCACAACCACGTCGTAATTCCTATCAACGGCCTGCTGAAGGATTACCCCGTTCCAGCACTACAACCACAACTTTATGATGAGGTACTTCGGTTTCTATACCTAATGAAAGAAACCGAAATGAACCGAACATCATCTTCGGTTAAAGTCATACTGCTGTCACATCGGCCTCCACTCTAAAGAATGAGAGATTTAATGTTCATATCCTCCACAAGACTTTAATAAACTTTAGTTTTTTAATGATTAATTAGAAAATTTGTTGTTAGAAATACATATATAACTTAAAATAAAACTTAGATTAACCTAAAACTAAAAATCTTAAAAAATAAATAAAAATTTAACATCACACTTTAATTGAGTTAGCGGGCCTTTAAAATGGCTTTTAACCAGTATTATAGCCAATTTTTTATACATTACAAGCTAGCCCTTGACGGCTATCTTACCTGGTGGTAAGTGATGATGCTGTCTAGGATGGTAGTGGGCAAACCTGATAGGAGTATGGTAAACACACGCTCGTAATTGGTTTCTACGCGACATCGTGCCGGAACGCTAAATCGCTTGGCGACACGTCTTTGTCGGTAGGGTGGTGACTAGCCACGGCCGAAGCCTTCCACCAGACCAGACTCGAACCGGGAATCGAACCCAGGATCTCCAATTTTACAATGTAACAGTGCACGCACTGCACCACGAAGGTCGTCAAAAGGTCTCCTAGACACGGGTTGGATAAACTAACTCATCCAAGTGTCAAGAATTTCTTATTAGTAAATCAATTTATAATTTCTGGCACGACTCGGGACTAACAATGCTATCTAAAACAACACAAATATTTCTAATCTTATTTATATAGTACTTTATATCATCTAATCGTGTAATATTATTATCTTTCTTTATGTTAATGTACTTTAAAAGGTAGTTTATTAGTTCGATATAATTATCACTTTCAGATTCTGGTTTCGTTATCATCAGCAGCAAAAGATAATGAAATCTATGTGGTGGTTAATGTAGAGGAGATGGTCAATTGTACCAGTCCTGACGTAGTTGGGGAGAACTGCCCAGAACAAAAAGTCTATCTTTTCAACACGAATGTTGTATTTGATAGGAATGGCAAGGTTATTGATAGGTAAGAATTTTGGTTATGAATATTTTGTGATTGTATGGTTTTTTTCTTTGATTCATCATCATCATGATCAACCTATTCTCGGCTCACTACAGAGCACGGATCTCCTCTCAATATGAGAAGGGATTGGCAGATTTCACAGGCCTTTAAGAACATTATGGAGAACTTTCAGGCATGCTGGTTTCTTTACGATGTTTTCCTTCACCTTTGAAGCAAGGGATGTTTGAATTGCTTAAAAACATAACTTCGGAAAATTATACGTGCGTGCCCGAATTCGAACCCCCTCTGATTAGGAGGCTGACGTCCTAACCACTAGGCTATCACAGCTTCATTCATTGTTTGGTTGCTTTCTCTAACAGTAAAAAATATATACATACATACCTTTCGCCATAAAGTTTTTTTTTATAATATATATTTTCTCTTTTATTTCAGGTACCGTAAAATCAATCTGTTTGGCGAATACACGCGAAGTCCCGCCTTATCACCGGATTTAGGAATCTTTGAGACTGATTTTGGCGTTAAATTTGGCCACTTCATCTGTTTCGATCTGATGTTCCAAGTGCCAGCAATACAAATAGTTCAGATGTATAATATTACTGATATTGTTTTCTCAACCATGTGGTTCTCAGAGTTGCCTTATTTGACTGGTGAGTAAAACTTATGCTCCATTAAATTTAGGCTAATTTGTTAAGTTGCTGATGCATACATCCAACGAAATTAGAAACCTTAGTATTTTTTGACATATTTGAATTTATTTTCACTGTTTTATTTCGGTTTATTTGTTACTAGCCAATGCCCGCGACTTGTTCCGCGTAGATTAGGGGATTTTAAAACTCCTATGGCATAAGGCGCGTTTGTAATGGAAGATCATTATCACATGGCTCATTCCTGTACCCGTTTCTTTATGCGCGCCCTTTCCCGAGATATAAGTCGAACATCGATTAAGTTGGCTATGGCAAACTGGAGCTATAGTTATAGATCATCGACGTGGAATTGAGTGTTTCACAAATCCTGAACCTTGGGATTTTTGCGGGATTAGAAGTAGCCAATTTGGCTATTATGATATTTGGCTACCCCTTTTGAGTATTTTTTGGAGTTTTTAACCAAATGTATCTTCGAACCAACGGCTAGACTGATGTTTTAACTGATATTTTTTTCACAAAAACAATTAATTAATTTCAAAATTTCCTAAAGGATTATAAGTATCCTATGTCCGTCTCCAGGCTCTAAGCTACATCCCAAGCAATTTTCAGTCGAATCGGTGTAGCCGTTCTTGATTTATAAATAGTGTAACTAACACGACTTTCTTATATATAGATTTCATTGTTAGTAATAATATGATTTCGGATTTTTATTCTAATAATTTTTTTCCCACCAGCTGTGCAGATTCAAGAGGCATATGCGTATTCTATGAACGTGAACTTCTTGGGAGCCGGAGCCAACAACGTACGAGTGGGAAGTGCAGGTTTGTTATATCATCATCATATCATCAACCCATTGCCGACTCACTACAGAGCAAGGCTTTCCTCTCAATATGAGAAGGTTTTGGCCATAGTCGAACACGCTGGCCATGTGCGGATTAGCAGACTTCACACGCTTTTGAGAACATTATGGAGAGCTCTCAGGCATGCAGGTTTCCTCACGATGTTTTCCTTCTGAGTTGAAGCAAATGATATTTTAATACACATAACTCCGAAAAGTTACAGGTGCGTGCCCGGGTTTGAACTATCGACCTCCTAACCATTAGGCTATCACAGCTTGTTATATATAAAGAATTACTTTTTTATTAGCTCATATCTCTATCTTACAGCAATAATATCGAGACTGTTATTATTTATTTCAGGTTCGGGTATTTATTCCGGTAAGGCTGGGGCATTAGTAAGCATCATGCCAGGCATTCCTACAACCAAAGTACTTGTTGCCAGGGTACCTAAAGTACCTGGACAGGTAAAATAATTACTAAGCTATTATTAACATTAACAAGTTTGATTAGTTATGTTTATATGCGTCGTGTTTATAAATAGAAATAGGGGTAAACAATAAACAAAAAAAATCATATCTGCATATGAATGAATGCCATAGGCCCAATACACCCAAATTTGTTTCCTATTTCCTCAAAGCTCTTATATTTTTGAATATAGATACATTATAAGATAATTAATTGATGATGTATGGTGTGACAACAGTGGATAAGATAAGAAATGAATATATAAGGAGAAGTCTAAAAATAGCGCCAGTGACAGAAAAGATGAGGAGTAACAGGCTAGCATGGTATGGTCATATTATGCGGAGGAAAGAAAGTGATGTCACCAAAATAATGTTATATATGAACGTGGAAGGGTAAAAGAGTAGAGGAAGACCAAAGAAGAGATGGATGGATTGTGTAAAAGAGGATATGCGGGTAAAAGGTGTGGGTAGTGAGGTGACTGATAGAAGTGAGTTGAAGAAGAAGACGTGTTGTGCCATCCCACATAATGTGGGATAAAGGCAAGAAAAAGAAGAAGATATGATAATTAATTTGAATAATATTACATTCTAGGTTGGTGTTTCCGCCCCGGGTCCTATTTATAACCACCCATCGGATCAAGATAACCTATATCTTATGACTGATTCGTCACTACCGGTTCATACGACAAGATTATTGATCTCGGGCAATCAACGGTTTGTGCTTACTGACAAGGATGTAACATGCTACTTCCGAGTACAGTTGGGTGAGAGAACCGGAGAAAATGTAAGTACTTATATGCACGATAATGTTTATATTATTTACTTAAATTGGATAGTCATTGGACAATTCAAGTCTTTTGGAAAAACCTAGGATTATTGCGGGGATAATTGTGAAATAAGAAAAAAATCACATTCCTTTCTTTAGTTTCTTAGAATCAAAAGTCAGGTCTGTTTACGATAGTGTTTACAAATACATTAGTGCATTAAATATTTTTCGGGTTTTGTAACCTATACCTAGCTCTGATCGGAGATTACGGATATTTGTCTTAGTTTGCTATTATGCTTTCCTTAGCAATATACTTAGGTTATTAGCAAAAAATCGATGTTTCTCCACTGTTCAACATCATACTGTTTTGTTTGATAACTATCTCTTCACAGTTATTATTGGAGTCACCTGCATGTTTTAATTATACCTATGATTGTTTTAACAGACATTTATACTAACTGTTTTGTACTAAATGTTTTTAATCTTTAATCCAGTACTTACTTTTAGTATAAGTTTTGCACGCTTGCTTGCTTGCGTATTTTTCAATAGAATTAACGATTGTCCCACTTTAACATATTTAAACAACTGTTCTACGTACGTCTTCTGATAAGTAGATATTTTTGTTACTCACCCGCTATGAATATCCCGCGCCTGCCCGTGCCTGATATTCGGTTTTGCTAGGCGTTTTCGTAATTTTATCTTGTTTCTTCACAAGTAGTTAAAAGATGAAAGGGTTCAAATAAAAATTAATAAAACTCTTTTTGATTGATTATTACTATTAATGGATAGTTGGATAGGCATATATTGTATCTTGTAACAGACCACTACTCCTATAATCGAACAAAGATTATAATTTTACACCATTCAACAAAAGTTTACGAAATTTTAGTGGGACGTATTCCAAAGTCGCCCTTGCGATTCAAAACGTCATCTGCCAGAAATGTCGGTGAGTTTCTGCTTCTTTTGGAAATCGGTTAAAATTTACCTAATTCCCCCAATTTTAAAGTGAATGATTTTTATTTTATAAGATTTACGCTAGGAGCATGCCTGCTCAGTTTTTGTTTTAAAGATGCTGAGAAAATCAAAGTACACATCCAACCACAATGATTATGATCATGCAAATCTTACGCTTAAAACACAGAAATTAAAATTGCATATATATAAATATATGCTGCATTATATTCGTAGGTGCTTACTTTTCTTTCGGGTCTGCAATTGTCATATTGAATTCCACTTAAGTTATAATGTTTTCACTTAATTCTGATATCTTTTTTACAAAGTGATGTAGGATAAATAATATGCCGTGCATGCAATTTTAGTGGTACAATCATTGTAAACAGTAATCATTAAAACGCTTTCGACTTAAGGTAAGTTAGACTATATTTATAACTACACACTAATATTAAATAACTATTAACAATGCTTGCACAAATTAGTCAATAATATTGTACATATCACTCAATTCAAAATGCTTTCTATATTGCTAATCAGTAGTATGCCAATTTTGTTTTTCTTTTTGGTTGTATTTTTATTTATTATTACGAAGAGGTACTAAGTACGTCTATGCGTACATTACTATAGTTGTGGTCCGTGGACGGGTATAAGAAGGTATCAAGCTCAATTAGAAGAAATGATTTCAAATAACTCTGTGACGACCTCCGTGGCGCAGCGCGTGCATTGTCACATTTTAAATTTTGAGGTCCCAGGTTCGATTCCCGGCTCGAGTCTGTCTGGTGGGCTAGCTACCACCCTACCTACACAGACATGTCGCAAAGCGGCTTAGCGCTCCGGCACGATGTCGCGTAGAAATCCATTAGGTGTATAGGTTTACCATACTCCTAACAGGTTAGCTCGATATCATCTTAGGCTGAATCATCACTTACACCAGATGAGATTGCAGTCAAAGACTAACTTGTAGTGGGTTAAAAAAAACTCATAAGCTTTTCAGTTTCTATATAAAAGTAATCTAAAAAAAAATGTAAAGAAAATTTTAACGCTGTGTAATGATTCGATATCACATTTACACGCGTATGTTTTTGGAATTTTTGGTTCAATATTATCGAGGAACTTTAATTTTTGTTATGTTAACGCAGTGAGCCGTGACCCCATTTGACCTTTGAAAATACAGCTGATGTTTTGGTTCACCGTGAATTACTAAACATCATTGGGCAAACACTGACTTATTGTTTCATGAGCTATGAAACGAGTTGAGTAGATCTTACCTACGTATTACTGACTCTCCTATATGTCGCTCTAAGCATCATCATCTTTATCAATCCACTACATATCTCTTCTCATAAGCGTTGTAGCTGCAGCCCACTACGTTGGCCATATGCGGATAAATAAGACTTCACACGATTTTGGGTATATAGATAACCCTTAGGTAAGTAGGTATCCCCACGATGTTTTCTTTCACCTGAAGCAAGTGATATTTTATTTGGTTTAAAAGGCACATAACTAACTCCGCAAAGTCTTCGTGCCGGGAAACGATCTTGGTACTCACGAAGGGGAGGATGTTATCTTAACCACTAGGGTATCACTAGGTTATATTTTTTGTGAAAAGACCTTTTATAGTACTTAGAGTTTTGATATCACCCGTCATAACCATTATTAACTTACGAATAAGACAAGACGTCAATATTAAGGTATTTTTTCATCAGTCCGGTTTGTTCTTTTTTCAGGGACCCTTTTACAGAGCTTTCGCGCACAATGGAGTCAATGTGTACGCTAAACGTGACGTAGGCACCGTGGGCTGTGTGGTAGCAGCTTGTAAAACAGAAGATGTCAAAAGCTGTGTTTATAGGTAAAGTAGAGTAAATGTTATTTTCTTTATAATGAAAGATAAACTTAACAGCAGTTAGAGAAAAAAACAAAATTGCTTTATTCATGTAAACCTATTACAGACATCTAAGCGTTCATATATATTTTTCATTACTTAAATTTATGAGGTAGTAAATGCACTCGCCAACTTAAAACTACAGCTAAGAGGGTTCCAATCTAAGAAGCCCACAACTAATTTAGCAGGATTTTTTTATTGTTATCACCATCTCACAATAATAGATAGAATTGTGCTAACTTCATAGATAGAATTATGAATTCACATCCAATCAATGTCACTTAAACGGTTTAGGTATTATAAATTATAATATAAATATGGATTTATAATACGAAATACGCCTATTATATTTTAACACGCATTATCCATTTTATCATTACAGGTCCAATAAAGATACTGTAGAAATTCAAGAAATGTCAGTAAAAATGACTTATCGAAAACATTACAACGCAACTCTAAAATGCAATGATATCGAATATTTTCCAATATCGATACGAAAAAACTTATTTCCACTAGATCCCTCCAATTTCACGTACAAAGAAAATGAAATACAAAACGAAGAATATGATGACAATTCAAATGAAATACAGCAAAAAGTTGGACGTGTAGAAATAACGAACGAGATCAATTTACCCCAAAGTGAACTTATTTCGTTTGGAATTTGGGGCAGAGTGTTTCATAGAGATGGAATAGTACCCACAAACTTTTCAGAAGAAGATATTCAGAAATATATTGAAATTGAAAATGTTATATACAATACAGAAAAGGATAGAAGTTCTCTAATAGATGATGAATTATAAATATATGTTATATTAGAAATAGTCATTTTGTGTTATGTGTCATGAATTAGTATATAATAAAAAATTAAGACTGTTTATAGCTACAGGATATACAATATTTTTTATTTATTACCTGTCAGAAAACACCAGTAATATTTTTTACTAAATTTACTTATTTATTTATCTTAATCCTAACTGATACTTGCGATTTTGTCCGCGTAGATAAATTGTTATTTATTCTTGTGGCAATAAGCAACATCCATAGAAGTCAGTCATGGGTGATCTGTTTTCAAAGAAGAATTGGGGTGTGCTGTCCGTTAAAGAATTCGGTTATGTTTTTCCAAAAGTATTCACCAGATCTTTACAAAATTTAAAATTTACGGAACTGGAGAAATAACCTTTGTAATAAAAAAAAATTGTGTCAAAATCATGGAGTAAATTTAAGAAAAACGTTTATCCCAATATCCCGATTCTTCTTTATTTTCCTGGATAAACCATAGCCTTAAGCCTGATCCCGATTATCAGCTATAATTGTACAGAATTGCATTTAAATCTGTTCAGTACTTTTTCCGTGATTCGCTTACCGATAGATACATATAGACAGACAAAAATTGAATAAATATCTATTTTAGGTTCTATATCGATATTTTATAGCTTTCACGACCAAAATATATGCAACGTAAAGGAAGTTTTATAGATGAATTATAACTATTGAGTATAGCGATCATTTTTAAATTAGTTTCCCTGTTCCCTTTACTGTTCTAGTTAAAAAGAAATAGTTTAATAAACTATTGCTTTTACAATACCTAACTTTATATGGACTAGCAGTGCAGACGGCTTGAGCTAGTAAGCTAATAAGGAACATATGTAATAGTTACTCATTTTTGTATCTTTTAGATTTACAAATACAGAGCTGGGGTGTTCAATGGTGTGAGAACTTATAGTGGCGTCGCGACCACTGGTTTGAGAGTTTGCTCGATATTTGCATGCACTGACGACACTCTTGCATCGTGCGGCAAAAGGTATAGCTGGAGTTTTAATGTTAAAGAAGCCATAGTAAGAACTTGATTTGCATTACTGGACACCTTGAAATATTAATGAAATAAGATCTTCTTCTTTAGGCGCCTCTCCATCTCAACTTCACTAGCTATTGAAGCGGCAGAATGGCATATTTTGTCTTGACTCTCGCGCGGCGAAACAGTTGCATGGCACTCGCCCCACTGACTATTAATTCAAATTCAATTCAATTACTATTTAATTCAATAAAATTCAATTACTATTTAATTCAAATTCAAATTCAAATAATCGTTATTCAAATAGTCCTTTAAAAGGCACTTTTGACGCGTCAATAATTTACATAGTAGTGATTTAATGGTGATAACTTTATTCGTAAACTTAAAACTCAAGCTATGAGGGTTCCAAATGCGCCCTGGTCTAAGAAGAAGCCTACAACAAACTAAGCCGGGTTTTTTTTCTTATCACCATCTCACGTTCTCAATAATAAATTATAGTACCTATGGAGATAGAGCAATTCACACCCAAGCTTTTTTATCGTTTATATAATCCTTAAAATCGTAATAGGACTTTTCTATAAGCTTTCGTTTTATAAAAACTTTGAACTTATTGATAGACATCTCCAAGAAATCAATAGGTAATTTATTATAAAATAAAATACAATTTATATAACTTGATTCCTTTATTCACAGATTCCCCCAATATTCGGCGAATTCCACAGGTGTCTTTCAAGTTCTAAACATTATCGCAATCGTGCCAGAGACAGAAGCCTCTGTCTCAGCAAACAAATCAGTATATTTCCCCGTCACTTTGGATACAGCTCTCATGCCTTTATTGCCTGATCATTACACTTTTGAGAAGAGAACGATTTTTAATGCAACTACATTGACTTTTGATCTGGATAACTTGGACACTGAGTTATACAGTTTTGCGGTGTGGGGCAGAGAATACACGTCTGATGGAGAAGATGCCACTAATAATAATAGTACAGAAACAACAACAACACCTGTCCCTGAAGTTCCAGAAGATTCTGAGCCTGATTCATCCAGTGTACACCGACTACATATAACGTTATTATTATTTTGTTGTCTAGCTTTTTTAAGATTATAATTTAGTAATAATAGCTAACTTGTATTTATTATTAGAAACAATTGCGGCATAAATGCGTGCATTCTATAAAAAAGTAGTTTGATTTATTCCATTTCCTATCAATTCCAATTAGCGGTATAATATAGTATGTGCAGGTACAGAAGCAAATCTCATACAGTTTCGTATTCCTGCTTATAAAGATCTGCAATCAGTTTTTTTTAAAGATTAGTTTGCTGAAGGTCTTTACATCAGGTTATACTAAACATTTTAGTTAAGAGTCAGATATTCACTCCCTCTAAAATAGATATTAAATGTGATTTATATGTGAGTTGACAACTGGAACTTTCTAGTCTATACAGTAACGCAAGCACTAGAGCATATTTAATAGATTTAGAGTTAATAGTTTATTGGTTGATTATTGGTTGATTATTGGTTGGTTGGTTGATTAATAATTGTAGTCACATGTAAATGATAATCATTCAAAAGTCAATCAGGAGTACCTCCTAAATATTGAAATAGTACTTTCCAAGGTTATCAGCTAAAATGTGCAACTAATGTGACAGATTTGTTTTGAAATTTGTGCCTATACTTGTAGTTGTGTTTTCGAAAGTAAACAAAATTTATAAATTTTTGAATTCAAATGCTAGGGCTAGGGCTTATTTTTTCCATAGCAAACATTCAGCCTACCTCGGCTACCATAAGACTTACCCTGTTATAAAAATAGTTATCTACAGTTTATAATAGGAAGCAAATAATTATATTAATCTTCAGTAACTTCTTCATGACCAGTCATGTGCCTGCAATCGGATTGTTAGTAAATAATGATGTGGCCTACCGTGGAAGATGCTTATTGACTCTTGATTTGAAAGAACCTTTATATGAAAAGGGGGAAGACGATAGCTGAAATGTTATTGTATATTGAGAAACCTCTGCGCTTCGAAAGTGGCGGGGATATCAACCAACCCTTTTCACTTATTTATTTACATATCAGACAACACATATCCAGTAATCCTATCATCAATAAAAAAATAAAAATGAAGAAATATGCTAGTATTTTATGACCATAAGGTCATCCGTGTGAGTTGCCATAGTGTAGGACCATCCATTCCATCTGCTATTATATTCTTAATATATTGATGTATTGATGTTCGAGGTTCAATTTAACTCTCCGAAATATGACTACGTATCTATCTCAAACACTGAAAAATTTTAAAGTCCGCTGCACATGCACTAGTCTTACTCTCTTAACGGCTATCTAAAAGTAAAATATGTAATATCAAATTACCCACTATAAAAAGCATAGAAATGTATGTTTTTTATTTTAGATTGCGACAGTTCTTGTCGATGCCAGTGAAATGCAAAAGGTATTTCCCAAATTCTATATCAAGTGTGATGGAGCTTATTTCTATAATATTGTTTTTGAATTTATTCGGATTATCTGCAAAGGTTTGATTTATTTTATTTTCAAAATATTATTGCACAGCTAACACTTGTAACTTTAAAATAATACTTATTGCTTTTGAAGTTGGCTAATAAAAAAATTGTTAGACAATCATTTAAAGTTTTTCGTAATTGTACATTTATTATTTTAATTGACCTGAATTAATATAACTTGACTTAGCGAGAGCCTTTTCCTTAAAAACTCTTTTAAACATTATCATTTCATAGCGCGATCAAACGGTGGCTTGTATAGGCGAAAGCATTAACTTGCCTTCAATAAACAATAGGTAGGCAGGTTTTTCTCTTAAAATCGAGTAAGCAATGTAAGTTTATCAATGTTTACTCAGAAATGCCGTTTTTGGGTGGTGAGAAAATTGAGTTATCACAATATTTTTGCGCCTATTTAGTGAGTACCTTCGCCTTCGTGATTTTGCTATTTCTAAAAGATCTTATTTACCAGCTAAGTATTTACAGTATCATCACCATTTTAATCAGTAAATTTGTGTTTTGTTGTCAGCCGTATCGATTTAACAGGCTTGCAATAGCTATGAATGTCATTTACTTAGCAGCTGTAACTAATGACGTTGGAATAGGAAGGACAGGTAACTACATAAGTGTACTAAAGAAATTCTTTAATTTTATTCTGATGTAACTCTTCTTATTTTCAACGAAATAATTGGTCTTGAATAAAAACACAGGATATATCCCGAATCAGGCATACACAAAGAACATATTTACAGTTCATTAAAGTTCAGATAGATATAGTAAGTATAATATTTGTATGTTGCGGACGAGTGCGCGTTCCTGTGACCCAGCCACCAGGCGACGCGAAGGAGCCTCGCTGGGTTTTAGGGGATATTCTGGTCACTACTCTGGCCACCAGGGAGTCCCACATATCACGTCGGAAGCGGCGATGTGATGGCTGCGACGCTTCCGGTGGGAATGCGTAAACGCATTTCCCAGCGTTATAATAATGGTATGATGGAGAGAGTTATGTTAGCAGTATCTTTTGAGATTCAATTAGAGGATGGTGTTCGTAGAAGAAACCATCGACCAGCTAAACTAAAAGTATCTAAACTTACAATACGTTGGAAACATAGCTTAAAAAGCCGATGATGATGTCTGGGGGACAGTCAATCGGTTGGTGTCGAAATCATGTCATGTTGAATAGAGACAGGCATTGCGGAAGTCACACAAGATTTTTTTACATACGCAATGTCATACAAATCCTCCAAAATGCACCTTTGCACGTTTCGCTCCGACACTAGTGCATAAATTAAAACGTTCAGACAGACAACAAGTTCATCATGTTCAACCACCAGGTCCACTTTGGAGTTTGGAAATTCATAAAATTCTCTCACTAATATCAGCTATGAAAGATCTAATCAGGATGATTAGCAGTGTGGATTGAAGATTCTCACATTTTCTTCAGGTTCAGGAATTTATTCCAGCAAAGCTGGCACGCTAATTAGCGTCATGACTGGAATACCTATTACACGCCTACTAGTTGCCAGAGTACCTAAGATACCCTGACGGGTAAAATTATAAATATTATTTTAATAACATTATCTAATCTTATCATTGAGGAAAACTTGCATCTCCTCATATTCTGTACTTTCAATAATTAATCTTGTAAACAGTCATGATTCCAAAAAACCATAATAAGTAGACAAATTTTGGCATAATTATATTATAATACTTATTTAAACAACACAAATCTGTGTAAATACAGGTTTAGCCTAAGAAGATAAATGAGCTAAGAACTTAATGTAACTAAAAAATAAACTGAGAGCAAAGTCAAGTAAACTATTGCACTTATTAATGACATTTTAGGTATCAGACGACTTCGGTCAAGAATCCGTCAATCTCTACGTCATGAACCGGCCCAAAGGCCTTAGGCAGACGTTCCCTTAGTTCCTTCAAGCTCTAGGGCTCAAAATTTCTTTCTAGAGCTTTCTTCCAAAGCTCGCCAAACAGCCTGGTTACGTTGTCGCAACCATTTAGCTAAACACAGCCCGAATAAAAAACAAACTATTCGTTTAGAGTGTGTTCAGCTCTCTCGCAAAATATACCTACTTATATACCGTAACCGATTTCGTCATTCAACACAAATTTATCTTCTTCAAGCGTGTCTCACACTGATATTTAATGTGTTATCAATTGGGTAGAGTGGAACAAGCTAAACAAGATTATTACGTCATCTTTATATAATGTGATTGGTTTATTCCTACACAAACTCGTTCTGTCTCAATCATTTCTAGACCGCTACCCCTAGATAGACAGATTACTATAAGATATTATCTGAGTTTAGTATGAGAACATAACAGTTTTTTCAGAAAAGTCACCTAGGTATATATATACATGAAATATATTTGTATATAAAAATAATATACAAGAAAAGCTCGCTTAAATCTAAGGGTTACAAATTGATTTCTTTTTTTACCGTCTGCTTTTTTATGTTTTAGAAGTATAAATATAGGGCCACAGTTTTCATTTGCGTGCGAAATTGGACAATCTTGTGGCATAAGTTACCTACTGACTGAAGACTGGCACAAAATCATGACCAACAAATTATCACTATTACGATTTTACAGAAGATATCGTTACTTCCCGTATTTTTGCGCACGAAAGTAAATCTATTGTAGATAAGAAACATATATTATGCCGTGTAATACTAATGTTTCGTAAGAATCATCGTTTAAATATAGTTTTATGATCATACAGGCCATCAGATAAATTGATATTTGTGTACATATCTGTATCTATGCGTATTTGTAAAATATAGATAGCGGGCGTAGTCAGTAGATAATAGTCGGGAGCGATTTCGAGACCTATCTTCGTTTTGAGCAATTAAAAATCGCTTGCATGAAGGACGGCCTCGTATTGTATAGTTGGAGATTCTGGATTCGATTCCCAGCTCCAGTCTGGTCTGATGGGAGGCTTCGGCCGCAGCTCGTTACCACTCTAATAGCAAAGCCATAACGCCAAGCAATTAAGCGTTCCATTATGATGTCGAGCAGAAAACCGATGGATGGATGGATAGGGTGCTTTAGATGTTCATCAACCCATTACTGGCTCACTACAGAGCACGGGTCTCCTCTCAATATGAGAAGGGTTTTGGCCATAGTCCACCACGCTGGCCATGTGCGGATTGCGTGTGAAGTCTACACGCCTTGGAGAACATTATGGAGAACTCTCAGGCGTGCAGGTTTCCTCACGATGTTTTCCTTCACCGTTGAAGCAAGTGATATTTTAATTGTTTAAAAACGCACATAACTCCGAAAAGTTAGAGGTGCGTGCCCGGATTCGAACCACCGACCTCTAATTAAGAGGTTGACGACCTAACCACTAGACTATCACAGCTTCAGATGTTCATGGGTGACGGTAATTAGGTGACCCGCCTGCTCGTTTGCCCACGATGTGCCCTACTGAGACCATACTCGATCCGCGCCTCTCACTTTATAATACGACTAAGCTCTTAGTACGCGAATTGGTCGGAAGCAAATCCATCTTATTCTGCTATATACGTGTTTATAATAAAAATATTTGCCCTGCATGCGTCTTATAAACTCGTCATATTTAAATTATATTATTTTAGTCTTATGTGCCTGATCATAAGGTTTACGTAAAAATATGCTTATAACACTTCAAGAAACATCCGAAAAATCTGTAAAAATTGTTAATTCACAGGTTTTAGGTATTAATATAACTTCATTGGGTCCTAGCTTTTCGACGACCTCCGTGGCGCAGCGCGCGCGGTCACTTTATAAAGTTGGAGGTCCTGGGTTCGATTCCCGGCTCGAGTCTGGTCTAGTTGGAGGCTGTGGCCGTGGCTAGTTACCACCCTACCGATAAAGACGTGTCGCCAAGCGATTTAGCGTTCCGGCACAATGTCGTGTAGAAACCAATTAGGAGTGTGAATTTACCATACCCCTAACAGGTTAGCCCGCTATCATCTTAGACTGCATCATCACTTACCATAAGGTGAGATTGCCGTCAAGGGCTAACTTGTAGTGGACAAAAAAAAAGGTTAATATTATAATTATAAACTAACTACTGTTTTTTTATTAAACTTTGATTGATAGGTTTTCTCCGCGTAAATTTTATCAGTTTTGATTGCTATCACATCTTTATATGACTATGCAGATAGTTCTTGTATAAACAACTTTTTAACCATTTTGCACTCCACTATTTTGCACACAAATGTTTTGCACACAGTTTACACTGGTAATCTCTTCCAGTAATCGTGATGTTGAATTTTAAACGCATGAATAAGTCGCTATCGTTATATATAAGCTCAGTTGATAAGTCTACATCTATAGTGTCAAATAAGTTGCTTAAATAAACGTTATCGTTTCGAAACAGTTCACAATAATTACTTCATCTACTTTGCAGTTAGCCGTTAGTTTACTCAAGGCACACTTATCTACGCCACGTGCTGCCACAAATAAATATAACACAACGTAGAGTTTAAACTTTTTTGTTATTTTTCTTTTTATCTTTAAAAAATGAGTCAAGTCAAAAGAGTTCTTGTAATCTACACCGGGGGAACTTTTGGAATGCTGAAGAATGATAAAGGCGGTAAGTAATTATGTTTAGGTTAAGAAACAAATAAATTAATTAATTAATTGAAAAAAAAAATTGTAAAGAAATGTTTTTAAATTTAAATATTTTGTCGTTGAAATAGTTTTGATATTTATTTATTTTCGTTTTAACAATATTTATTATAATTAATCGTAATTAATCGTGATTGTAATTAAAACCTAAAACTTCATTCAAATTCTTTATAGTCTCTAAGACTAATATACTAATTTAATCTTAAAGGCTATTAGTAAATATTATATACCTATAATAAAGGTTCAAATAGTGCACGAAGGGCATACAATTTTCCATCCATACTCTTTCAAAGTTAACTTAGCATAACTAAATCGGAATCGTCTCGTTTCGGTTATCGGGACCAGCTCATAGAACTTGGTCAACTTGCAGTTACCGCAAGTACCGCT
This sequence comes from Lasiommata megera, assembly GCA_928268935.1. Classification (NCBI taxonomy): domain Eukaryota; kingdom Metazoa; phylum Arthropoda; class Insecta; order Lepidoptera; family Nymphalidae; genus Lasiommata; species Lasiommata megera. The sequence goes on along the minus strand of OV743319.1, from coordinate 9,930,099 downwards.
CGCCCTTCCCCACGCTTACGTCTCTCCATACGAGCACGTCCCTTCTTCCACGCTTACCTCTGGTGTCAGCCGTCAACCTGTGGTTGGCGAGCTTCAAGCGACGTCTTCGACGTCTCTTACGCCCGATACTAATAATCAATCAAATCCAAAATCTTTAGATACCAGATTGAATTTACTTGTTCTATCTTTTTCTAACCCTTCCGTATCGATAAGGATGACGTAACTTCATACAATCTTATATCTGAAGTTTTGGATTAGATTGATTACTAACATGAGACGTTACTTCATCGCAACGTTCCATTAACTTTTCCATTGGTCTTAAAACGTGTCGTAATCGATCGTCATACCTTTTTTACAACTATACGTGGCATATCGGAAAGCTCGTACAAGTATCTTGCACCATCTTATACGATATGTGAACGGTAGAGCAAGAAACTCGAGCATAACTTACGCGAGTGAACTTGCAGGTTTAAATTGTGAGAAAGCACGTTTCATTGTGATGTTCCAAATACACGCAATTATCACCATTAAGGGATTGGTCCGTGTACTCCAGTACCTTGATTTGAGGATGTTTGACCGCTCGATTAGGATTGCATCGAACGCGCTAAAGCCTTAGCTGTTTTTAATGAGCAAATTAATTTTTCAGTACTAATCCCGCAAAAAAACATAGAACACCGTGTGATTAGAAAACTGCCGCAGTTACACGACGATGGCTATTGGCAAAAACACCTCGCGAAGACCGCTGATGCTGACTACCTTGTATTACCCGGTAAGATTATGATACTTATCAGCCTATTAAGCGATAACGACCCACTAATAGTCCTAACGGTATTAATAGTGAAAGCCCTGTCCAACGCCGATTATCGGGCTAAGGAAACCATATTTGCTAGATGCTAGTATCTAATAACGATGGAACTATAGCTTAACCGGCTTTCCGAGGCTAGAAGATATAATATATCTAAACTGGATTCATATGAGGAACCAACTTACTAAAACTCAGTCGTGATTCAGAAAAATGTTTTAGATACGAAAATGACTATTTTTTAACATTAATTTTTGGAGTTTCTGTAAATACATGTAAAGTTATACGAAGGTGGGATTTCCAGAAAGGGCCTATTAGACAAACAATATATATATCGATCAACTTTATTCCCTAAATGTTTACGCTACTAATACCATTGATATATAATCGGCGTTGCAGAAACTGGAAGTTTGGATTTGCACGTGTACCTACTAAGGTACATTAAGTTGGTAAAGTGTAATTCAAGGACTACATTTAATACTTTACACGTGCGTCGGAATGTAAGGAAAAATAGAAAATATTTTTCTTAACTGTTTTATTATACACAATATAAATAACTAGTTTCTACTGCATAGATGTAAAAAGTAGTACAAGGTACTCACTACTAATAGTAAATTTAAATTTTTCAGATGGCAAGGATACAGATATTAAAGTTTTGTACAAAATCTACGAATACGACGAATTAAAGGATTCGTCAGATTTCATGATCGAGGACTGGCTCAAAATGGCGCGCGATATTAAGGTTTAATTTCGAAAATTAATTTTATGGTAAACTGCGCGCACGCAGAAATAAGTTGCCTAAACAGATATTTTTTTTGATTTCCAGAAGTTTTATTACGATTACGACGGATTTGTGGTACTCCACGGGACGGACACGACAGCATACGGTGCTTCTGTGTTGTCATTTATGTTGGAATCGGTTGGAAAGACGGTTGTACTCACTGGAGCACAGGTCAGTTGTTCGAAGCCTTTTACCATAATCATCCAAGTTAAATTAATTTTTCGAATCAAAATATCACTTTAGTTGGCCGTCTGTCTTAATATTTTTCTGTGACATTTCTAATCACAATTTATGACAGTAAAATTTACCGTCTCGGTAGAGGTATGAAAATTTACGTCATAAAATACATATGGAGCTCAATTAAAAAAGGAAATCAGACCACTAAAATACAATTTCAATAGAAGACTTGGTTCGTTCTTACAAGGTTATGTTGTTTAATGGCAAAAATACGAGTCACTCATTAGGTAGTGCTAGAGTATTCTAAGAGATGGCGCTGTAATCTTAGCTCTTTAACCATTCAGTAGCAATTTTAAATTCGAAATTATGATAGCCTAGTAGTTCGGACGTCTGCCTCCTAATCCAGAGGATGGGGTTCGATCCCCGGCACGCAACTCTTAACTTTTTTGAGTTATGTGCGTTTTTAAGCAATTAAAATATCATTTGCTTCAATGATGTAGGAAAACATCGTGATGAAACCTGCATGCCTGAGAGTTCTCCATAATGTTCTCAAAGGCGTGTGAAGTATGCGAATCTGCACATAGCCTGCGTGGAGGACTATGGCCAAACCCTTCTCATGTTGACAGGAGACCCGTGCTCTGTAGTGAGCTGGCAATGGGTTGATCATAAAGATAACTAAACAGCGTATATTTCAGTAACTTGGTTAACTAAGTAAGTCTAAGTCTGTATAATTTTGACGATCCCCGTAGCGCAGTGCGTGCTACATTATAGGTGCGATGCAGTCCGCCAAAGGCAAAGCCATACCGCCCAAGACGCTGATGTCGCGTTGAAACCGATTAAGATGATTGCTTCAACTGGCCACGCATTGGTAGCTTTAGGCGGCGGTAATTACATTGATCAACCATTCAATGACAGTGAATTCCCGTGCCCGATATAGTGACAATATAGAGTTTGACGATCATGATGAACGTTTGTGTTTCAGGTGCCGATATTCCAGCCTCGAAGCGATGGTAACAACAACATTCTCTGCGCCATTTTGATCGCAGCTACATTACACATACCTGAGGTTACAGTCTTTTTCGGAGCTAAACTTTTTAGAGGAACTAGGTTGGTATATTTTTATAACGTCTATAAGGTTAGAATCCGGTTTTTTATAAGAAACGTAAGGTTTTTATATTAGACAGCTATTTAACAAAAATGTAATGAAGTATCTCGTACGAGCCACGTTTAATTCTTTGTATGCCCTCTGCGTGTATTAGAAGTCACCATTTATTACACCCAATTTATATGTATGTTAGATTTGCTTAACATTGTATTAGTAAACTAACCTATTCATTAATTCAAAATGAAACTGCGAGGATCCCAACGGCCCATATCCTAATAAATTATTAAAGAAACTGTAAGAAGTGCCCAAAACACTGAATCAGGTATTCTTTTTTTTAGATCCATCTCGTAAGTCAATGTCACTGATAAATGTACCGCTGCCTGATTACCTTGTTATATCATCACCATGCTTAAGAGCACGAAATTTATTTTATTGAGCAAAATTGACCCAAATGTGATTGGAAACCAGAAAAGCCTTAAATAAATCTTTAAAAGTAGACCAAACCAAGAAAAACGAGCAAGATGTATGTGAAAGAAGATACGTCGCTTTCTTCATAATCCATATTCTAATTGCTACATTTCATGGCTTCATCTACTTATACGAGGCTCAATACATGTTAAATCATCACACTTAAATCATAATACTGTGTTTAGTTTAAAGTGAGTTGTGCGTTTATGTTAAACTCTAGAAACAAATTTAAATACGTTAAGTTGATTATTAGAAAATCAGAAAGTAATACCAAATAATATTTCACAAACGACTAACTAGGGATTTAGTTAATCAATTGTCTTCTTCTTCGTCATTACACTCTTGACAGAGAGGTCGTGGTCATCATGAAGCAAAGGACCGCCCACAGCAGCCTTGTGACCTTCCTTGACCTCTAGTGCCCTCCACCTTGCCCTGCACTACAAGACACTCTATCGAATCACGCTCACGCCTGGAGACGTGTCCGGAAAATTGATGCGAAAAAAAAAAGATGCGACTCTGTACTAACGCTGAAAGACGTTTTTTAATGCCGATTTCTTGGACTATGTAGATGTTGGTACGAAATTCGGTCCATGACACTCCCAGCATTCGCTTCAAGTACAACATCTCCAGAGCATCAATCTTCTTCTTCTCGACCAGTCGCAAAGTCAACGTCTCCGCAGCGTTTAAAAATATGGGGAACACAAGCGTTGTTTAATCATTTGTACTTACTATTATTTGCAGAGTGAAGAAGGTCTCAAACACAAAGATATACGCCTTCGATTCTCCGAACTTCCCGCCATTGCTGGAGGCGAAAACAACCCTTGAAGTAGATCCAAAAATGCTTATCCACCCGCCTGGCTCCGTTCCCGACGAATGCAGACTTCACGACAAACTTGCCCAAAAAGTTTATGTGTTAAAAGTAGCACCCACAATTACCCCCGAAATTATAAGAGCTGTGTTCGAGGGCATGGAAGGTGAGTTTAATTCAACAAGACTAGACATTATGCTCGAGGTGCGGTTATGTCAACCTCCACCAGAAATCGCATTTTTCATAGATTCCTCTAGACTGATAGATGACAGTGGATAAAAATGAACCGGATAGCTGGACAAATGTGACACCAGTCCATGTATTAGGGACTACCTAAAAGAGACTCATATCTAGTTTAGTGGGTATTACTGAGCAACATTTTAAAGTTAGTGATGATATGGAAAATACTATTGGAGATACAGGGACAGAACTCCTTAATGGACGACTATAAACCCCTAACTTTAGACTTCACAATACAAAAACATGTAAGCATGCCACGTGAGTGAGGGCGTGAAGCAGAAAGAAACCTCTGATTGATTTGGTTAACCTGCACATAGGTTTACTAAGAAAGCATTTCTATTCTTCTTTGACTCACATTTTGGAGCCGTATTTTTTGGTGTTTAATGCTTTCGTCATTAAACATTCATTACCGGCCCACTGAAGCGAGTCTCTTCTCATAATAGCCGGAAGACGGGAGGTCGAAGTCTTCCACCACGACCATTTTACAGGCTATCAGTGCAACTAATAAATTTTTTAACTTGAATGTTTTAAATTTCGGTAAAAACGATTAAGTAAACTGATTTCTTATTACAGGTGTAGTTCTAGAAACGTACGGGAACGGAAACATTCCGATCAAGCGCAAAGCGATCTACAAGGAGATAGAGAAGGCTGTAAAGAACAATGTGCTGGTCGTCAATGTGACTCAGTGCATCAATGGCACAGTACAGGGAAAGGCCATCTACGAGACTGGACTTGTAAGAATCCAAACTAAACCTAGACCTATAAAAAACACTTAGCTTAAGCAACGGTTGAAACCTGATAAAATTATATGTCCGAGTTAAATCTGTCTCGTTTTACCATTTACTTTACCTGAGCAAGGTCTAATACGCGTTATATTTTCGAAATTCAAACAAGATATTTGTATAGACAATAATAGCATTAATGAAGGTTCTTTTTTTTTAATTAACTTCTGTTCTGTGTTTACGTATTTTTTGTTTCAATGTAAACTGAATATTGCCGCGTTCCGTTCTGTGTGTTTGCGTATTCTTTGTGTGAATGTTTTACCGGATGTTTGAGAAAATAATGTTTACAGTTGCTAGTGGAGTGCGGGGTAGTGCCTGCATTCGATATGACGGCCGAGGCAGCACTGGCGAAACTTTCCTATGTACTCACGAAAACTGAACTTAGCTACCAAGAAAAAGTTGAGGTTGGTATATTGGGTAATTTATTTTTAATTCAAATGATAACAAAGCCTGACGAGCAAAACGAGTCTCTTGTACAAGTTTTCAAGTTAACTGTCGCCTTGGTCAACTGGTTAGCATGTAACAAAAATGATCAAGAGATCCTTTTACTTAAGCACAGATAAGTCTTTACCTAATTAATTAGGTACCCATTGATTTATCTAGCAAGAAATTATTGATAGTCGAAGCTCGAAAATTGTCGCTGTCGACCATAAGTTAAAATTTCACAATGAGAAAAAATTAAACCGTAAGGTCCATAACATCGCCCATGTTTACCTTTTCTAGAAACCGTCATAGTTTTAAGTCAACGAATGTAACAGTCGCTATATCGACGCTATAATTTTTGACGACCTCCGTAGCGCAGCGCGCGCGCTGTCACATTAAAGTTAGAGGTCCTGGGTTCGATTCCCGGCTCGAGTCTGCTAGTTACCACCCTACCGACAAAGACGTGTCGCTAAGCGATTTAGCGTTCCGGCACGATGTCGTGTAGAAACCAATTAGGAGTATGGGTTTACCATACCCCTAACAGGTTAGCCCGCTACCATCTTAGACCCTATCATGTTAGTATTTGCTCTTCTATAAGCCAATTATTATCATAGATTTTTTTCACTTTGATTTGTATTCTCTTATCTATGCTCTTAATCCTTTAAGTTTCATGATATCAAACTCATTTCGGGCCCTCGTTTCCAATTGCCATTACAGTAATGCAATTATTACTCACTAACAGACGCCTGTGAATTTGTTTTAGTAAAGGTTTTCATCAAAAATCCTGTGGGAATAAGTAACGTTGACTCAAGTCCTTAAATTGGTGTCTGGTCTACCTTGTTGTGAACAAGTTCCTATCATTAACAACGAGTTGTAATAAACATCAACGAAGGGTCGAAATTGCAGTCTTTTATTATACAGTAGAAATTAATAGTTTTTAATGGGTACCAATTTACTGATATATTCACATATCAGTTTATATTTTCAGTAAGTTATTTTTTCTTGTTGCAGCTGATGAAAACAAACATAAGAGGGGAACTATACAATCCAAACCATTGAAGATTGGATCTCAGATACTGTACATTTAGAATTTAACTATTAATAAATTATATTTAACTCCTACTTGTTTTCATAAAACTGAATCACATTTACCTGATATATCGTATATCTTATGTTTTTTTGTTGGATTCTGTACCCGCAGGATGCCAATGGGAGTCCATGATAATTCACCATCAATTAAACATCACTGCATAAAAGAAATGTATTTTATAGAAGTTTTTGTCGATCTTTTTTTTTTTAACTCTTTATTTGTATTTGATTTAGAGAACATAACAAGAAAAACAGAAATAAAGAAGCAAGATACAAAAGTCGGCCTTATCGCTTAGTAGCGATCTCTGGCATACAACCTTAGGATTAGGAATTGGAAGAAGAATAGAATGTAGGCGGCAATATCATAAAATAATATAAAATCTAAACTTTTGAAAATTAAGATCGTAATAAAAATAAAACAAAGACATTTTTCATACACATTCATTTAAAATAAAAATTCCATTATACAATTCATATTGCAAGAATACAATAATAATAATATGAGAAAAAAAGAATACAATAAAATGCAATAAAACAGCTGAGTAATCAAATTCATAAAATTGTGCATTAGCATTAATCAATTGCATTAATTAATGTGAACCTAAGTAAAATTCAATCATAAGAATGTTCAAGCATTTTTCACGACATACTTTTCGAGTTTCAAAATTGTCGTTCGTCACACAACGTACAGTCACATTCACAATTGTTAAAGAAAAAAAGAAGAAATTAAGATTAATTGGCCTTATAAAATGCCACAAAAAGGTTCTGAAGTTTGTGACTAAACAACTAATATAAAATTGGCAAAGTTTTGGATATGCTACAATCAAGAAGTCATGTGACGTCACAATTTGTGGTTTGTGTAGATCAAGTGATAACCTAAAGCCAATGAGCAAACTCACAATAAAAAAAAAGAAATTGGAACACGAACGTCAAATTTAATTTACAATTTGTAAATATTTCTACGAGAAGAAGGCAGTATATGTGAACACTTTTTCAGTACTTGATAAATACAGTACAAAATCTAAATTTCTAAAGTCAATTTTTTTTTACAAAGTTTTACTTTTATATATTCTTTTATTATTATATCCGAACTTGTAGACACTATTTTCATTACAAATTTACAAAGGACAACTATTTTGGAATGAAACGAAAAACGTTACGTCATTATTCGTATCCATTTTTCTCTAAAAAAATATATTTTGATATGGGGAGCGTTCCATGAAAGTAAATTACTTAAAATAAATATTTCTGTCTAAAATGCGCTAGTAGATGCCAGTTATCACGTAAATGTATTTTTAAGGCCCACTCAATGATACAAACAATGACAGCACCGTTATACAACTTGAACTTTACACTATTTAAACTTTCAATAACTAAGTGTACATATTGAGTAAGCTACCAAAATGTTCAAATGTCACACTATTTTTAATTTAGATTTCACATAAAAAATATGAGGATCAAAATTTTTCTAAAAGTATAGAATACTAATCTAATCTGAATCATCCGACATGTAAATCATGATCACAATTCTTAGTTTATGATTTTTTTTTATAAAACATCTATTCAAATACGAGTTACGAGTGTTTTAAATAAAATATAAACATTTTGACGGCCAACACAATATACTTTACATCGACTATACAGTACAATATCCATACTTAATATTATTAATAACGGTGGTATCGTAATCTTGGTTGTACTTAATGTAAAAATAAATAAATAAAACTGTCTTTTAATATAATAAACTATTTGTTCGCGAGTGTACGTTGGTTTCTAATGACAGTGTTGGTGATTAAGATTGAATTCTATGGCACTCGAAATAAGGTAGGTTTTACCATTTAACAAGCAGTCACCTCCTTTTTCTTAAGACCGGCCGAGGGCAGCAGATCTTCTATAACAAAGAAACAATGTAAGTACGTACAAATATTTAAAAATTCATTATGTGTTAATCAAAAGTTACAAAATTGGCGTAATCCGTCTTTTTGCTTCGGAGAGTACATTGATATCACTAACATGTGATAATAATGGTTAAAGTCAGCCAACACGTACTGAGGACAAAGCAACGTGGATCCATTTTTGACGACTTCCGGAGCGTAGCACGTGCGCTGTCGTATAAAGTTGGAGGTCCTGGGTTCGACTCCCGGCTCCAGTCAGGTCTGTTGGGGAGACTTCGGCCGTGACTTCAGACTGACTTAGGTATATATAATGTAGAAACCAATAAGGAGTATGGATTTAGCATACCTCAAACAGGTTAGGCCGCTACCATCTTACACCGCACCATCACACACCACCAGGTGAGATTGCCGTCAAGGGCTAATTTGAAGCGGAATAACAAAAACTGCTCTTAAAATTCACTCTCCTAGGAGAGATAAGCTCTACGCTCAGCCATGGGATTAAGAGCGTGATGATGATAATAACAATATCGTTACCTGAAGGGTGAAGTCTCTTCAGAACCTGAGTGAGGTCCAGCCCGGTGAGAGTGCGAACGGCCGGCGGGATGGCTCCAGCAAGTCGTGCAACTTCCCCCGTTGAGCCGTTGTCACCAACTAGCACTATTTCATCTGTCTTTGCCAATGGCGCTGATATTTCGGCGGCGATCTGTCAAGAAAAAAGCAGGTAAAAATAATAAAACTAAAAAAAAATTATATATATAGAAGGGTGTAGGAGAACTGCCTTCCCATGAAGTCCCGTGTGAGAATACTAAACACCCGATTATTATGGCTCAATTCAGAAATGATCTATTAAAGAGAATTCATGAAACATGACACATCATTCATTAAAAACTTCTTAAACACGGCGTCGGCAACGCAAAAATTAAATTTACTTTGTCATTTGCAGAAATTAAAAGTATAAGGAGGTATACCGTATAGTTCGTGCTTGATATAATTCAAATCACAAAGGAGTCCTTAAGAGTTGTTCAGGGGCAGCCCGTGGCCCCAGTTTACTTCATACCGGTTGAAATTGTCTTTTATTGAAGTGAGTAAAGTTTTATCCGGAAAAGTTTTTGAAGTTAATTAGACCGTTTCCTTTCCGTGATCTCATAAATAAAAAAGGAAACCATACTCTTCTTTGCAAAGTGACTAACTTTTAAGACGTCAATTAAGTGCGTGAGTTCAAAATGAGAAAAACGTGAGGTAATATTTCACAGATACTCATTAATTAAAAGACGGGCTCAAAGAGAACTTTACATTTTTGTTCTCAAATTCACTGAATAAACTTGAGTATAACATATGTTAAATTACCTATGATATAAATACAATGCTAAAAACTTTACCATATGTAATTAATTAATAATTACGGACGCAGTTTTTCAGTAACAAATAATGTAATTGACATTGATATATATATTTAAATGAAATCTTCAAATTACAATCATCATCATCATCACGAGCAACCCATTACCGGCTCACTACAGAGCACGGGTCTCCTCTCAATATGAGAAGGGTTTGGCCATAGTCCACCACGCTGGCCTAGTGCGGATTGGCAGACTTCACACGCCTTTGAGAACATTATTGAGAACTCTCAGTCGTGCAGGTTTCCTCACGATGTTTTCCTTCACCGTTGAAGCAAGTGATATTTTTAATTGTTTTAAAAAACGCACATAACTCCGAAAAGTTAGAGGTGCGTGCCGGGATTCGAACCGCCGACCTCTGATTAGGAGGCTGACGCCCTAACCACTGGGCTATCACCGCTTCAAATTACAATATTAACATGTAAATTTGTAGTTTATGCACTTTGGTATTATTTTTAGACTAATATCTAGTGTTTAATTATAATACATTAATAGGTCAGGGATACTTCTTAAAGTCTCAAACATTGTTAAGGAATTATTATAATTACTGGAAACATCGTATTCGAAATGGGAACTTATTATAATGTTTCCAAGTATAAAAATAATGTATGAGCTCAGACAACATATACTTAGACGCACACTTTTGGTTTGCATTTGGAACCTTTGCAGTATAAATGAAAATTATTTTAAATACCTTGGGCAGTGCTTCGAGTACCAGGGCCATGATAGCAGCGTCACCGTATTGCTTGTAAACCTTGGCCTTAGCAAGCATGCGTTCAGCATCTGCTTTACCAACGTCACCAATCGCGTGCGCTTCGGCCAGACCGAGTACCTTGATGCGTTCTCCATCAGCTTTCGCCGCCTCCACGGTTTGGGTCCTGTTGATAAAAAAAAAATTTTAAATGTAACTATCTAGTATCTAGTAACTAGTGCAATGTCGACAAGACAATGCAATTATGTGTTGTTAAATAAACATTTCCCAATGATGCTAAAATATTGTTAAACGTGTTTATTAAACATATTTACGATGGATCTGTATAGTTTTGAGCCAAAATAATGCAAGACAAAGATTCGTCCAGTTGGCGCGGATATTAATCATTATATGATAAGATCATTAAATGAGCTAAATGGAAAGTGTGTTTGATTTGATTTTTCCACAGCGATCGTTTGTGGGCCTGAGATATAGGAATCTTCTATCCTACAAAATACACGCATTCTATGGGGTCAAATGTGTAATTCGGTTATTATCTCCTACTGCCAAGGTCACGTACTGTACCATATTACTGCCATGTAACACTTGAGAGAATCAAGGAATTAGGGTATTATGTTTTTTTATTCCACTACAAGTTACCCTTGACTGCAATCTCACCTGGTTGTAAGTAGCAATACAGTTTAAGATGGAAGCGGGCTAACCTCTGTTACGGGAATGGCAGATGTTTTAAGCCGATTTCAGTAATCAAATTATAAACGACATCGACAGCTAAATCACTTGGTGGCACGCCAGTTCGGTAGAGTGGTAAGTAGCCACGTGTAACGCCTCCAGACCAGACCAGAGAAAATTCAGAAAAAATCCCTATTGTCTCTGCTGGGCAACGAATTCACCCTCTTATAAGACTACAGTGCTCAACATTGCGCCAGGGAAGTTTATGAAATGATGGTCTTCAGATAGTAATTAAAGAACGTACCGTTTCCCTTCAGCAATAGTCTGCAAACGGTACGCCTCCGCCTCAGCCGGTAAGCGGACGGTGGCGATTAGCTCCTCTTCACGACGCAAGATTTCTTGCTGTTCAACCTGCAAAAGATAGTTTACTAGCATCATTTTCTAGTATTTTCTAGGTTTTTAAAAATATGTGCAGAACAATTAGGAAGAACAACTGAAAATGGGTTGCCAATCAAATCCTTTGGATATCCGCTAACGGAATCTCGATCGTGTGCGGGTTTCGATCGGTTGGGATCGTGTCCATAAGGCGGCTAATTAAACTACGTGTTGTTTAGCTTGTAAGAATCCAGCATGACCATTTTGCCTCCCTGTGACGCGATGGTATCAATGAGGAATCTGAAGGTGAGAAAAGGACAACTAATTTCTGCCTCACCTCGATTTGTTTGCGACGTTCCACAACCTCGATCTGTATTTCCTCGTTTCGTATTTTCTGTTTAATCTTCGCAGCCTGCAGTTCGTAGGCTAATGCGGATTCCGCTTTCTGAAAATAGATAGGTATAATCCTCATTTATCTGGCTTCCTCGACTTATTTGTTGTATCGATGGATATATATAACGTTTGACGCAAAAAAAATGCGTCCATGGTTATTAATTAGACATGGTTATTTATTTGTTTGTGACACATTGAAGTGTTGTTTTTTTTTTGCATTATTTACTTATTGATGAGGAGATTATAGAATATAATCTTTTACGAATATACTTAGGCCACAAGGAGGCGGTGCTATCTCGTTAAAGTTTCCTATTCTCTTAACCATCTACTAGGCTGATTTTGAGGTGACATTATGACAACAGTTATTTGAGTATGATTTATGGTTAAAGGCGTAACTCAAAGTCGTAACTAACCAGGCAGTTCGGATTTGATTTGGGTATTCAGAATTGTGTTTATTCACAAAGGAAATGCTCTAAAACAGGTTGGTTACATTAGGTTTATTTTACTTTTACGTATTCTGTCCGATACTCGAAAACCACTCTCCCAATGTGAGTTTGTAAATCTTGTAAGTACTAAGGCTACATACAATACTAAGAGATGGAATGAAAAAAAAATATCACGCTTCGCACGCGTCTTCCAATTATCTGATTGGTATTTTCGTGCTCAACTCGACTTCATTTCATTCGAAACACCAGTTTTTATACTTACAGCAGTATTGACTTCCTGGTCGAATTGGGCCTTTTGTAACTTGTACATCCTGGCGTTATCTTCTATCCTGGTGTCCATTGAGTATTTTACGTCCATGGCGGTCTTCTCGCACTCGGCTTCCTTTTAAAAAACAATGATATGTTCTAGTTACGTTTAAGATACGTTTTTTTTTATTCTATTACAAGTTACCTCTTGACAGCAATCTCATCCTATGGTAAGTGATGATACAATCTAAAAAAGCGGGCCTACCTGTTAGGTTAGTGACCTCAATGATTACTCTTAATTGGTTTCAAAGCCACATTGCTTAAATCCCTTGGCAACACTTTTTTGTCAGTAACTAACCTCAGCCGAAGCCTCTCATACGACCAGACTCAAGCCGGAAATCGAACCCAGGACTTTATAATATGTCAGGGCACGCACTGCGCTACGTGGGTTTTCAAATATTATACTTATTTTATTACCAAATGTCAATAAAGGCGTTTATAGCAAACTATTGGATAATCGATTGTTCATCTTCAAAATAACATATAGGGGGAATCCGGAAGAGTTGCCCAGATGGGAGAGTTGAACCATCTTTAAAAATTGTATTTAAATTTAGCGCGAACGGAACGTCAATTTGTTCATTGGTCACATGCAAGAGGCCAATCAAAAGTGTGCCGTCATTTTGCATCATGGCTGTTTTATGTGGCAGTGAAAACGTAAAACGTGTTTTTGTTGCCGCGGAGTAAATTTTTTTAATATAAGTAGTTTTGTGATAGCTGTCGTGTTTATTGAGGTACGTTTTTTGTGTTACTATTATTTTATTACCAGATAAATGTAGTTTGAGGCATGCTGAGTAGTTTTTCTCTACGATTGGACATTTTTCTATGACATGAGCTAAATGTGAAACTAGTGTGAGCGGGAAAGTTGAACCAAGGAGGGTGCGGGAGACATGCTCAGTGGCTCATATCTCCCTTTGTAAGTCTTGGAATTATAAACGTTTCATTTAAATGTTTTTTTATCCTACCCTCAGCCTTATGATGTTTTTTTCTGTCTTAATTTTCTATTTTTATTTACAGAACCTCTTTACACGATGCCTTTTCAATACAAGCCTCCTAAAAATGCACGCAAACGAAAAAAATACACAAAAACGGAATTTGAAAATGCCATAGGCGAAATTAAGGAAGGCGCTTCTATTAGAAAAACTTCAATCAAGTATGGCATAGATAATGGCTTGTACAGAGCGCTACATTGCCTATTGATTTTCCACAACCACTTGAAAGTAATCTGAATAATATTGAACTCGGTTCTGTTAATCAGTTAGCACCAGGATCACTTATTCTTGGAGTCGAAAACGAATCTCTCCAAAATTTTCCAGTTTATAGAAGCTCAAATGGTTCGAAATCAAACGAAGCGGTAGTAACAAGTACCAGGTTTAGTCGCGCTAGTTCGGAGTCAAATCTAAACTTAAAGAAACAGGAAATATTCACTGTTTCTTCAGAGCCTTGTACAGAGCTTTGTAAAGTATTGATCACTCCAGAAAACGTGAGACCATTTCCGAAAGCAGCAATATTTTATTACAATTGTTATAAAAATTTGTATTTTTTTAATGTTTTTGTGCTGGGAGTACTAAAAGCAAGTTAATTATTATTTAAGATAGCTTAATAAAGCTCTGATTCAAACTGAAAATTATTTTTCATTTCCCCAAAATAGTGTGGTCAACTCTCCCCATACCCCGGTTCAAGTGTCGCTGCTGGTGGGGAGACTTGAATCATATCTCACTTTTTATAAAAATGTAAATAACATTGTTAGCTGCGAGTTGTATAAAATTACAATTATACACAAATGTAGCTACTATAACAAAGTATCGCAAAAATGTATAATCGATTCTCTAAACTCTATGCACAACAAAATATGACGTTATATGTAAAAAGCGGTTCAACTCTCCCGGACTTCCCTTAATCTATTTTACTAAGTTGTGCATTTCAAGCCGACATTTGAATTTTCTAAAATCTGTGGCTTTCTGGTGAAAATTTCCATCTTTTTTGATTTATTATCTGTACCTAGCGTCTATTACAATTGGTTCAATAGCATATAAATTGTTGAAAACAGTTTACGTCTCTATGAGTGCATCTATTCTAACTAGAAATTTGTCTTTAACAATACATCTAATAGAACAATGTAATTGAGTCACCTCCTTGTTTCGAAATCGGTTTTTAATGTATTAATGATCATATTGCCGACCTTGTAACAGTTGATACCAATCATACCAATCACCATAACGAGTCTTAACTATTCTGAACCATAGCAATAAGGGCCAGCCCAAATTTACCATTCACACAATACACTACACACACATTAGTTTTGGGGCCAATACCAAATAACTTATCTTTGTACATATTTAAATATATAGTAGGTACATATAATATATTGGGGGCTTCTGGAAGAAAAATCTCTAGAGATAAGTTGTTCTCCAACACTTCCTGTTCTTTTATGTTTCATCGTTATGGAGAACTCTCGGGCGTGCAGGTTTCCCCACGATGTTTTCGTTCACCGTTGAAGCAAGTGTCATTTTTTTTTTAAAACGCACATAACTCCGAAGAGTCAGAGGTGCGTGCCCGTTTAAATTTTATGTTTACGTTTCGTTCCATTTTAAATTTTATGTTTAGTCTTAGGTTATTGGTACAGAATAAATTAATATACATTTAATTATCATCAGATAGCAGATGGAATTTAGTTTTGCTGTCATTTTCCTACTCTTCCCTGTGAATAAGAATGGCGCTACTACATTCAATCGTAATCGTAATACTCCGTTAAACTATCAACGCAAGTCTGTCAGTTTTGAAGATAGAGCGAGAACGACGTGCCTAACACGAGCAAAGCTATCTAAGCATAATAATAATAAAAATATGCGCAGCGAGACTCTCATAATTAGGGGTTCCTGGTTTCGTCACGGCCAGGGGCAATTAGGGGATTAATAATTTCTGAATTTTCTATGGTCTATTTACAAAAAGCAATTACCAAAAATAGGTAGTGAATAACTATTTTTGTAGTCTTTGCATGGATTAAGCTTGATCGATTTTGATGAAAACTGTTATATAATTGTAAATTTATTTATAAATAATTTTACTTAGTAGTTTAACTTAAGTTTCCTACGGAAGTTTGAAAATCGAACCAACGAAAAGTATGCAGTAGTCTGATTCATTCATAAATTGTGTAGTTGTTCTCCCTGACCCTAAATATGTATTCTTAGATACAAGTTTTGTAGTCCTAAGTGATTAATTTACAGCCAAGATATTCATACAATTTAAACATTTCAAAATGGCCTCTTTAAAACCCAAGATAATTGATGGGGGAAGTCGTTTTCATTAAAAAAAAAAACCTAATAATAAATCAATCAAGTACCTAATTAGTACCTACCTCAGTATTTGTAGCTTTCATGTATTGAATACAACGGATTCACGTTTTAATGCTTAAAGTATGGAATAAATGTGGATTATACTGAGTATAAAGTAAGTTTTAGTTTTTGTTATATCCAGTAAGCTATTCAAACCCTTTTCGTGAGTGAAGAATGGCAAACTGCCAAGGGTGAAATATAGAGCCCTGTAAATGGTCTTTGTTCAACGAAGTCCGGTATACTAAATACTCGTAAAGTAGGTCAACTTTTACACAATAGTGATAATTTCTTGATAAACAAGACGAAAATCATGATTTTAATAAGTGAAATAGATATAGTCTCATAAAGGCAAGTGAGTAAAATGCTAATTGAAAATGAGCAAAACGAAAATGATAACCAAAAAAAATATGCATATTTTTGAAACCAAAAGCTGCTTTTGACGAAATAAGCCAGTAAAAAGTTTGGATTAGTATTATCTGTGTATTTTATATAGGAATACCTTTGGAAATCATGTTAAAGTATTATTAACCAAAAAATATCCTAACAAAATGTTACATTAGAACAGATTTTCAAGCCCGCTCGCACCAGCTATTTCGCACCTTTATTAACACCTAGGAGGTGTAACTTCCTAACAGTTGCCATTAAAGACGTAATGAAGATGGTCCATTAGTATAGAGAAAGAGAGTTAGTTAATCAGGAGAATTCAGACATTACCGATAGATCATATTTATAAAAGTATAATGTACACTGTTTTTAAAAAATTAAAATATTACTTGCTTCAACGGTGAAGGAAAACATCGTGAGAAAACCTGCACGCCTGAGAGTTCTCCATAATGTTCTCAAAGGCGTGTGAAGTCTGCCAATCCGCACATGGCCAACATGGTGGACTATGGCCAAACCCTTCTCATATTGAGCGGAGACCCGTGCTCTGTAGTGAGCCAGCAATGGGTTGTTCATGATGAATGTACACTTTATAGCGAATTAAGCATATTGTCACTCATAAAGTCATAAAGTTTTCAGCATCATCATCTACGATTAAAGTCCACTAGGCCCACGCCTCCTCTATTTCAGTAAATAGAGAGACCAGTAAGTCCGGTCGGTCCGTGCTCTCAAAACGAAGTGATGCTGCTTTAACGTCTAACGTTCGTAAACCCGGACTACAAAGGGTCACTTACTTGTATCCCAGCATCCCTATTAGCCTGCGCTACACCAATATCGGCGTCTCGCTTCACGGCCGCCGTCTGCGCCTTCCCCAAGCTGGCCAGGTACTGGACGTCATCGTAAACGTCCTTGATCGTAAAGGACAGGATCTCGATGCCCATCCGCCCGACGTCTGGTGCCGCAACCTCGCGGACCAGTCCCGCGAACTGGTCTCTGTCCTTGTACACCTCTTCGACTGTAAGCGTTCCTGGTAAAATAAAATGGTTTCATTAAGTTCTTGGTTTAAACTTGCGACTTTAAAACATCTTACATTATTTAATCAGTATGTATCAGAATTTAAAGCAGTGTTTCTCGTTAAAATCAGTATCAGAAACCCGATGGTTGGTCACTACCGACAAATCCTATGAAGATTTTAACTCGACTAAAAATAGCCCTTCGTAAAAGCATATACCGCACGTAGTGTCCTGACGTAGTATAGACGGGAACGTCTACCTAGTTCCTACAGGCATTGTTCAATCAAGATTGAATTCCTAAGTTACGGAACATGATGAAATGGAATGCAATAACCTTGACATGTATTGGAATTATATATTATGTGTACTTGTTGTATTGGAATTTATATAGCATATTAATAGTATTACAAATAGCTTGTACAAAGATATGTACTGAAGCATTGACCATACTTGACTTAGTAGGGAGCGGTTAGAGATTTGGAACTTATAATAGACCCCAAATACATAGTCGTCAACTATGATATCTGCTCGGAATGTGAAAGAATTCAGAAAATCCCTGAATCATCAAATCCGAAATTCGTAGATAGTCGCGGTAGAACTAGAGTCACTGATATAGCTCAAAGAGTTTTGAAGCTGAAGTGACTAAGTGGCACACTGATGATGGACTTTGGGGTCCCACGGTGCTGGAATGATGACCCCCACCGAGAAACGCGGCGTTGGTAAACTCTCACTCGATGGCTAGATGACATCTATCGAGTCACTTGTAGGCATACAGACGATATAAAATCGTGGATTTAAGAAACCGCCAAAAAAGATTTATATCTGGCATCTACAAAACAGGACGATAATTCTTTTGGATTTTTATTCCATTTAATTTTGGTACATTATGTTTTTTTTATAGGTAACGGTATTTTGATTATATGTATATTCTTCCAATCCTCATTTGGCCAGTGCGGCGTGGTGAACTATCCCTCGATTGCTATCTCAAGCTACAATTAATTGGTCGGTAATGGGTTGATTATGACGATATAAAGCCATAATTTATTACATTCAAAATTAATACAGTTTAATTAGGGGTAGCTGGTATTAAGTTGCAGTTTCAACTAAACCAAACTTGAACAAAATGTTCAACCATTGCTTAAACTGTACACTGTATTACAATTTCAACTGGATTGAGACAACTGTGTTTTAAAATTACTAGGACACCTAGTTCGCTATAGTATTTTATAAATGTTTGGCTTTTAATGAAAACAAAGTTTCTTCAGATTATATAAAACAAAACATACCTACCAGGATAAGTACTCCGATACATTCTAATCTAACAAACTTCTGTTTCGTGTAAAACTTACAGCCCACTTTGTATAAAGGAGGTGTCAAAACTTTAAAAACATATTTGGGAAAGAATTTCCAAGTCCAAGAGATCAAGACTATCTCAAATCGTTCGTTACACGTTATGTTTATGCACATTTAACATACCAAATTTTACCAGATCCTAGAGGAGTCATGCATTATTTCTATGACTCCAGTATCATATATCTCTGCCTGTGCAAAAACTTACATCTAAAGATTTCCTGTTGCTGCGTTCAAAAAACAGTTTTTCTCGCATTCATTCAAAATATTACTTAGGACTGACTAAGTATTATATAATCTCTATCTGTTGGTAGATAGGTATCAAAAACCAGTGTTAAATAGTCGAGCTCAGTTTTCACCATGAAGCCTGTGACTTGTGTGTTGATAACCCGATCCTTAAAGTTGAAACTAATGCTCTAATAATCTAACTACCGATCTTAGAACCGCATTTATAAACCGACACAAATCGAAGAACAAGTTCTCAAACTCGGTTTATAACGTAAATTTTGAAATTCCTTAACTGTAATCTCACCGGGTGGTTAGTTACAAATAATGATGCTGTGTTTTAGGGTAGTGGGCAAGTTTTCTGTGGTATATAAAATCATACTATTAGTTGGTTTATACGTGATATCGGACCGGAACCGTTAGTTTTAGATTGGACCAGAATTCAGAAATCATAAGTTCCCAAATTGCCCCCGTTGGATATAGACTCGGGAGGGGCACATGAGCACAAAGGACGTCGTTAACCTGTACTTTAGAACCTGACCTTTGTATGACGTCGGTTTATTAATACGGGCCCTAATACTTGCCTCTTAACATTAAGATATGTGAGGCCGATGGTAAGACTCAGCGGCACTAAGGCAATCCGTAGCATTTCCATTGTTTCCACAGTTGTGTTTCTTACTCCACATTTATCAATTTTTACACTAAATATAACGCACTTTTAATACTTTTCTCACTTGTTATTATATGCTAAGTTTTATTATTATTGAAAGTAATAAATAATATGATAATGAATACTATTTAAAAGTATTCTTATAGATTTTTCATCCCCGTCAAAGGTACATCTTTATAATATTATAATAACTTTACTTAATAAAAATAATTTTATGTTATGTAATGAACTTATCGTATAACACCTCTTAAATATGCAAATTTTCTATGTTCGTCACTAGCTGTGTCCCGATAGAGACGTTTAGTTCTAATGTAGGTAAATACCGCACTACTGTCATCTATACTGCAATGCCAAGATCATACACACTTGATTAATTTTAATAGGGTCTTATGCCTACGATTTAAGAACCATAATCGTTTGCCAATTTAAAAAATGCTTATCAACATATGCGTAGCAATGATACAAATGATATCGTCTCGATATAAATATGATAGTGAAAAAAATAAAACGTATCTAACGCTTAACTGATAATGGCGTTGAGTTTGCAAAATGACAGATAACGAGTGTAACATAAGGTGTAACGTATGTACGGTAGCGTTGTAACTAGCGTATCAAGCAAGAAACCATATATATGCGAAATTATTATAGAAGCGAAATCCCACTTAATTTCTCTTTCAGTTACGAGTACGACGTACGAAGCTACGAGTACACCTAGTAAAATATAAGTACAGGTACATAAATGACAAATAGGTAGGTAGGTACCTACTATAACTGGTTGAGTATTTCGTTTTGTGAATCACATACGTTTCCTTAAATTTCCCGGAAAAAGGTAAAGGTACTTGCTTATGCGCCACGTGATTATTTCATCTATTATTATGTCGTCCTATTTTTACGAGATAATCTGGGGACATTAGTTCATGATTCTCATTCAATTAACTGAATAGTTTACAGGAAATTTTGTCTGGTGGGAGGCTTCGTCTGTGGCTAGTTACCACCCTACGTACAAAGACGTGTCGCCAAGCGATTTAGCGTTTCGGAGCGATGTCGCGTAGAAACCAATTAGGAGTGTGGGCTTACCATACCGCTAACAGGTTAGCCCGCTACCATCTTAGACTGCATCATCATCACTTACCATCAGGTGAGATAGCCGTCAAGGTAATGTTATAAAAAAAATACGGATTTATAACTGCAAATGTTTGGGTGAGTATTTAATTATAAGAACGGGTTCATCATCCATAAATTTCACTCTTGTATTATATTTTGAGAAACTCAGGAGACACCTACAGGATTCAAGGTATATCTATTTAGTCAAAAACTAAACCAGTTCAATAGGCAAGCCAAAGATGTTGAAAACTAAAACAAACAGACACACGACCACATTTAAGTATTAGGACACATTGCCTAGC
This sequence comes from Lasiommata megera, assembly GCA_928268935.1. Lineage (NCBI taxonomy): Eukaryota > Metazoa > Arthropoda > Insecta > Lepidoptera > Nymphalidae > Lasiommata > Lasiommata megera. The sequence continues at coordinate 9,908,854 of OV743319.1, read as the reverse complement.
GTATGTGAAAATTTTATTTAAATTGATCTCATTCGCAATTTCAAATTGAATGTGTAATAAAATCAACGATGACAAACGAAACGAGAATAAATGATCGACTGAAATAATTTGCGTCATTTCACATATTAAATTGCAATGGTACAATAATCCAATAAAACGTAAAAAACGAAACAAAAATGCTAACCTAACGATCCAATCCGACCATTCGCCATTCTACAGTTTAAGACACCACCATAAACATTTCCCATTGAACGATCTCATTAAATATCTGAACAATAATCATACTAATACTACTGTTTACTTCATCCACATTCGTTTTTGTTTCATCTTTGAAAAGGATAAAAAGTTTTAATGACTGTCAACAGGATTTTTTTCAACATCAGTTTTGCTCTGAAGCCGTACACTGACACTTTCATACCAAAAAACCCGAATTTGCCCCCTACCCATTCTGCCCGAGTGATCAATAATGAAATATGCCAACGCTATATAGATACCAATGAATCATTAATAAATAAGCCTTACAATATTTCCAACAAGTACCAATTTATTAATGGAAACAGTATCCAATACAGATCCATAATTGATAACAGTTGTACATAGAAAATCAAGGTTTTCCGCGTTCTCAAGCATATTAAACCTAGTGCCATTTAAATAAAATGTAAGAAAAAACTAATCCATTTCATTCAGCAAACGCTTGAGGGGTTCGCTAAACGTAAAAGAGAAATAGTACTTAGTCGTCTAAGCCATTATTTTGTTTAATTCAAAGCTATCGATCGAACGGCAAAAAATCCAAGGCCCAAGGTTAATAATCGATGTAATCCCAAAAACATCTGATTGCTGATTAAAGTAGCGACTTAATACACTACAAGTTAGCCCTTGACGGCTATCATACCTGGTGGTAAGAGATGATGCTGTCTAGGATGGTAGCGGGCTAACCTGTTAGGAGTATGGTAAACCCACGCTCCTAATCGGTTTCTACGCGACATCGTGCCAGAACGCTAAATCGCTTGGCGACACGTCTTTGTCGGTACTACTCAATTCAATCTGCGTTCTTAATTATTTTAAAAACATTGATAAAACCAATGTCATATCTTTTTCAACGACTCCCAGACGCGTGCATAGGGTTTTTGATCAGGGTATGTTGACAGATGTTTGAACGTCAAAATTCGTCTCTAATATACACCTTTCGGTTAGGCAGTGCTTTCAAGCATTAATAAAATGCTCACTACTCGTTACGTTTCCCAGTCCAGATTTCTCACGAACATATTCCGTTTCTCAGGGGCCTCTGGTGTAAGTACTAGGTCATTGGTATGAACCGTTTTTTTTGGATTTATGAAGTGCACGCCACTGACGATGCCTGCCTCGCCAAATTTTATTGTAATTAGTGCATTAGTTTTTTCGTCAACATACAAACAGGCTTTATGAATTTCAAACAATAATAGATCTTCCACCACTGCGTAGCATCGCCCACTCGCGCCAATTAATCGTCTGCTCGCCTCCTAAGGATCACTTTTTAGTCTTGACGAAGATTATTCAACATATTTATGCGGCGTTAAATAATCTTCCTCAAGGATGGGACTCTTTTATTGAAGAATATATATAGCTGTTTTAGCTCTAATCAGAGGTCAGGGTTCGAACCCGGGCACGCACCTCTAACTTTCGGAGTTATGTGCGTTTTTAAGCAATCAAAATATCACTTGCTTGAACAGTGAAGGAAAACATCGTGAGGAAACCTGCATGCCTGAGAGTTCTCCATAATGTTCTCAAAGGCGTGTGAAGTCTGCCAATCCGCACATGGCCCGCGTGATGGACTATGGCCAAACCCTAGTCATATTGAGAGGAGACCCATGCTCTGTAGTGAGCCGGCAATGGATTGGTCATGATGATGATTGAAGAAAATTTCTCAAATCCGTCTGATATTATAATAACAACCAAACAAATAGAAAAACCGTCCCTTAAGTTTTATTATTTATACAGATGACGTGAAAGACGGACAAAAAATGTATATTTGGACTTTTTTGTCAAAATATTGTCAGTATCACCCTTGAGTTAAGAAATTGGCGATGTTCAACCCCATGCGTCGTAGAGCACGCAGTGTTGGTCCCGGTAGGCTGATATTTTACGACCATAGTAATGTTTGTGGATATCGGTGTAAAAACATAAAAATACGAATCACGTTGGGAAGAAATAAAAGCGCGTCTGATTCCAGAAGTAGCGATGTATTTTACTTGGAGACACGTTCATTTTACTTTTCATTTCAGTTCATTCAAATATGTAACACGTGAGTACATCAAACATAGTTTTAAAATCGCGTGACAATATTCTACTTTCCTCACTCCTTTGGCTATGAGTTTGTAAATGTTCAAAACTGTACAAAGAAGGGTTGTTGATTTACGACACTATTGTCTAACTTTGTTTTGTGACTGGTTAAGTTTACGCGGCATATAACATATTTCTCTTACATTCTTAATATGGTTACCCTTGTTTGGGAGTTCTAAACTATATTTATCGTTGAAACGACCTCCGTGGCGCAGTGCGCTATATAAAATTGGAGGTCCTGGGTTCGATTCCCGGCTCGAGTCTGGTCTGGTGGGACACAAGACACGACAAAGACGTGCCAAGCGATTAACCGTCCCGGCACGAAGTCATATAGAAACCAGTTAGGAGTATGAGTTTACCATACCCCTGGTTAGCCCGCTACCATCTTAGACCGCATCATCACTTACCATCAGGTGAGATGCCGTCAAGGGCTATACTTGTGGTGTATAAAAAATAAATAATTTTAATATTAATAATAGCAATTCTACATTTAAATAATATACGTACATCATAAGATTCGTTTCATACGCTTATTTTGATTTAAAGTATTAATATATATATTTTTAATGTTTAATAATAGTTAAAATAGATAAAAAGTTTTATAAAAACAATGTGTTATTTAAAATACAAGGAAAAAAACAGTGTTTTAACAATACGGTCGATAATCGTGTCATTGCCTGCATGCTGATAAAATTTAATTGAAATTTAAAAAATCAAAATCAAAAAATTCGTTAAAGTACTTGGGTACTTTTCTTTGAAATGAAAGAAAATTCATTTCTTTCATGGACTTTGGCAACTTTTTCAATATTTGAATAGCCATACAAAATGCATTTCGTCCGTATAAGGCTGGTTTATTACTACTTTCTATGCTTCGAAACTCCTGCAAAATATTATATATTTTATTTAGTTAAGTGAGTAGATCTAAGAGTTCTTGTGAACAAAATCTGAAACGAATCTAAGAAAACACGGATCGGGAAATCTTTTGGCGACCCTCTGATGCAGTGATGAGCGCTATGGTGTTATAAAAGGTGTGGTGCGAGGTTCTATTTACAATTATCGAAATCAGTTCTAAAATTTCTCTGGACCGACGAAGACGTGCGTGGCGCCAAGCGTTTTAGAGTCCCTAATTAGGAACCACTTCCGACAATTCGTTATCCTGTAGGTCCTTAGATACTTGATGTTTGGGTACAGTGTCGCGTAGAAACCGATTAGGAGTATGGGTTTCATTTAACTTTTGTATCCCTAACGGGCCAGCCCGCTACCATCTTAAACTAAATCATCACTCACCACCATGTGAGATTGCAGTCGAGGGCTATCTTTTTTTCTATTAATTACACAACCTTATAATAGAACTTCCAAACTTCTTTTCTTTTTTTTTCTCTATCTAGGCGTAAAACTATCGGGGCGTATTATTTCGAATTCGTTAGAAAGTAGTGAGTGCACAAAAGCTTTAGACTACTTGATTACCCCTTAACTAACATGCGTGTTTATCATTAAGAACAACTATATAAAAAGAAATACCTTAGCCAATTCAAGGTAAATCTACTTAAGGGGGCATCTATTATACGCCTACAGCACTATGTCATCGCAGATTTACATGATTGTACTAAATTGAACATCCTCTTAAACGTGATACTGTCCTAGTAGATGGGTTTGTACTAAATCATGTATAATCGCATTAACTTTTTGTGCCGTCAAACAATACTCCATACTAATATGAAAAATCGATAGTAACGTTGTCTTTTATCTTTTAACACTTAAACTGTGATTGGGGTGATTTTGTGTTGTTGTTTCGAATTGACAATAGCAGATAACTCTATTATTTTCTTCTGTGTTATGTTTTTTTATAGTTTTTTTTTTATAGTTTATAGTATGTAAATAAAACAGTCGTCTAAGTGAAAATAAGGTTGTTATGACATGTTGAGTTAGCCCTTAAATGGGGTATACAATGTCAGTAAAAGATATTTTGTTAAAAATTGTACTATTGTATATAAGTCAGCATTCACATTGTATACAACGTGGGCTTCCTAATTAATAAATAAATAAATTACTGCGTCTACGGGAGATTTTGGCGAGCGCGATGCTCAGCCTGTTAGCACATGGGCTTGACAAAATCAGAGGAACGTCACCAACAAGGTAAGACAAGGCGTCTCCTGTGAAACTAGAACCTCTGCTTAAATCGGTGACGTAGCAAATTTGGGTCTGTTGGTAGGGGATGTCAGTCCGAGCGCCCCTGTGACCGTGAAAGAGTTCCACGTCCGGATGACGTCAGATATGTTTTCTGATTTGTGAGTATGTATGACCTACTTGGAAAGCGTTGTCGATAGTTGCGCAAATTGGAGTAAAATCGTGAAAGTTCGCTAACAGTGAATTCAGTAAATGGTTATCTTTATTGGTAGTAATTTAGATCTCGGCTGCAAATTTGATGATCATAGTTTGTAACATGTTTTAACTCCTTTAAAGTTCCACGTGCTCGCACCAACTTCTACCAACTCGTATTCCAATAGAGGGATTATTGATCTTTGCAACTAACACTATTTTTTTTTTGCAATTTTTTGGTTTTACTTCTTGTATAGTGTTTCTTTGTGTTTAGTTGTTATAAAGTTAATCCATCAAAGTTAATCAATCTTTGAACCCTACGTATCACGTGGCGTTGCTGTCATAGAAGCCGAAAAGTCCGGCTTGCCTTAATAAAATGTTTGTTTATTTAAGCAGCACTTCAGCATTTTCCAGTATACCAGCACTACTAATTCAAAAAGATTTATACAAAATCACAGTACATGTGTAAACTACTGTCGGCCTGTAGACATATACCTTATTATTGGATGTTTTAAAAATCAAACGAAATGCTAAGATTAAGATTTTTAAATCCTCTTATTAATAAAGGACTCGCCTGATGTCTAGACTTTAGGAACGCCACTGCTTCCACGCATGGGTTCAAGCATGAACCTGCCTCTGACCTGCCTCAAGTATCACAAGCGCAGTGAGGCTGGGACGCGAACAGCATCTGCAGGTCTTACTCAACCTTACAGAGGTCATACACACAGTTGAAGACTAGAAAGCGACGGGCGACTAATTCCCCTCATATATTACGCGAAAGACCTTTTCAAGGGCAATAGACGCTCATACGCATCCTAAGCCTCCTAATAGCAGCGAATTGTATTATAGTACACGGATTCCTTTCTCTATCGCTTCACCGCTTCTTTACGCACCTTCTCTACCCCGCAGAAATACGTGATACATTCTTGCACGCTTTACGCGATAGTGGTTCTTGTGAGAACATAATGTATCGTTTAGTCTAAGATATTTAGCCTGACAGCGCATAATTATAATGAAAATGAAAAATGAAAAAAATTGTATTGTGTCTCAATTTACGGGAGGTATCTTAAATCTAGTAAACAATTAGTAACGTAGTAACTATAATAACGAAGGAAACTGTATTAGCTTAAAACCTGTGTCACGCCTACCTCCGAGGATTTAAACGAGGAGGAAAAGGCCGAGAAGCGATAAGCTGTGAAAGCCTATTAAGCTGCGATAGCCTAGTGGTTAGGTTAGATTAAAGTACTTGCTTGTACTTGCTTCAACGGTGACGGAAAACATCGTGAGCCAACCTGCATGCCTGAGAGTCTTCCATAATGTTCTCAAAGGCGTGTTAAGTTGCCAATTCGCATATAGCCAGCGACTATGAGGACTATGGCCGAACCCTTCTCATATTGAGAGGAGACCCGTGCTCTGTATTGGGCTGGTAATGAGTTGATCATGATATATTTATTCTAAAAATTGCCAATTTGCAGAACCATCTGAATTGTTTTTAAAAAAGCAATATTAATCTATAAAAGGAGATGTAAACTGCAATATTTCCCGTGTCAAAAGAAGTCATTTCGGATGATCGAACCGCAACTTTTCCGAGGGTTTCCGTATCCCCCGAGATTGACGTCTTGTAATGACGTATATTGATTACACTTGATCTGCTGTAATTTGGTAAGGGAGACATTGATTTATTACCGGTAACGATTTAGTTGCCGTCTGTGTCTTCCGTTATTATTTTGTAAACTTAACCTGCAAAATAATAACGGAATATAAATAGAACCAATTATTGTGATCTCGTTTAGTTAGAAGTATATTATCACATACTAAATGTTGGCCGTGGCTAACTTACTAAACGATAGTCTTGCAGGAATGAAGAATGCAAGCCAAATTTAGTCGATTGGTTTCAACCACTTTTGGTTTCCTAAGGTAATATACGAAACGGACATAGGATACTTTTATCGCGTTACATTTTCCACGAGATTTATAAAAAGCTGAATTTCAGTGAACTATAACTATTCTTTAATATAACAATTACAACTATAACTATTCTTTAATATAAAAATTACAACTATAACTATTCAGCTTGCCACAGTAATTTTCCTCGAATTGATAATTGGGTTTTTAAAAACTCTTAATTATTAATTATAAAAACTAATAGGAATTACTAGTTTTTAAAATAAATTCTTAATTACGCGGACGAAGTCGCAGGCGTCGACTAGTTAATAATATAAGCACGATGTAAATACAGATATGTCGTCGATTATTATAAAAGTTTCTCATTCAATATCACATTTCCGTAAACAGTTATTCATACAGATAAAAAGTTATTTGACAATAAAATGTTCGCTCTGCAGTGAAGACGGTCCTCTTTTTATAAACGTAACTTCATGTAGGTGGTATTGGCATGTACCACCATAAACCACACCACACCACAATATCACCTGGTATTGGAAATAATGAATTACGAGTACGTATTGTAAAATTCGCATATTTAATAGGCTAAACAGAAACAATCAGTTTTTACTGCAACTAAAAATTACTACTCTTGCTTAGTAATATACAAAGTATATTAGTAACCAAGAGCTTTATATAGATGCAAGGATTCAATATCACGGGTTTACAGTGAAATAAAACCGTTCAGTAGCGTAAAGTGTACTATCGATACGCAGCTAACATTCTCGCGTAACAACTAAACGATTGAATGGTTCTCGAATAGCAATATCACTTTATGACGGCGAAACGTTAACGTGGACACACGGAATCGAAAGCAGATGAACGTTATGTTAATCGCTGAAAGGTCACGAACTTCAGCCACTGAATGTGTTCACGGGACAGACCCGCGAGACCCGCCGCTCGCGACGACCGCGGCGGGACTGAGTCCGCGCGTCCCGACAGCGGCGCACTAATGATGGTCTATCCCGACATATCGGGATCAGTGTTCCTTCAAGGATCAGGAAAGATTGCTAGCATTACGCTTGCATTTCTCTCTGACATCATTCTATCTTTTGACGACCTCCGTGGCGCAGTACGTGCGCTGTAGCATTATACCAGGACCCCCAACTAGTCCTGGGTTGGACTCGAGCCGGGTATCGAAATACCCGGCTCGAGTCTGATCTGGTGGGAGGCTTCGCACGTGGCTAGTTACAACCCTACCGACAAAGACGTGTCGCCAAGCGATTTAGCGTTCAAGCACGATGTCGCGTAGAAACCAATTAGGAGCGTCGGTTTACCATACTCCTAACAGGTTAGTCCGCTACCATCCTAGACAGCATCACCACTTACCACCAGATGAGATAGCCGTCAAGGGCTTACTTAAAGTATAAAAAAAAATTGTGTGGAATTGTGTGGAAATCACAAATCAGCTCTATTCTAGGATTCTTTTAACAAATATTGATTATATTATAGTTGTAGCTGTATATTATGTAAAGATTTTAAAATCAAATCAAATCAAAATAGCTTCATACGTGTAAACCTATTACAGGCATATATGAAGCGTAAAAACACAATTGAACCCTTTCAATTCGTGAGGTTATGGTGACAACTACACTCGCCAAACTTAAAACTAAAGCTAGAGGAGGGTTCTAAACGCGCACGCAAGCTTTTTTTATCATATATCCTTAATATCGAAATGGGATTTTTCTATAAGCTTTCTTTTTTGTAAAAACTTATTGAGAGACTATAAAATTATTCGACAAAAGATTATCACTGATATTATTATTTGCATAAACTCATTTACAGTTCTTTAGACTGAAATATGTAACGAATGGCTGCGTAGATATAGTTTTTAACAGTTCTATCGTCCACGTAGCCTACTAATGGTCTATTAATTATCACGATCAGAGATAGGTAATTATTTTGTTATATCGGGATATCTCATATTGAGAGGAGACCCGTGCTCTGTAGTGAGCCGGTAATGGGTTGATCATGATGATGATGATGATCGGGATAGAATAAACAAAAACCTTTTTTACCACTGTTACGGTTTCTGGCAGTAGGGTTAATGTAGTGTTTAGAGGCTAACTTGCCGCTACCTTTTAAGTTTGAAAACTCGGATTAAAACATGAAAACACAGCTACGAATTCCCTGATATTTATAGCAGAAAATGCAAATAATGTCGGTTACACCTCCTTCATAAATTTAACGGTGCTAAAGCCCGGAAAGTCCTGACCGTGATATGTATCAATAGACCCCTAACTCCAGCAGTGGCTTTTTTTTCAGAATCGCACTGTTTGCTCTAAATTAAAATTGCACAGTTCGGTGGAAAAATGTTCATTCGAACAGGAATACAAAGGGGAATGTACGTATTTATTACAACTATTGTAAATATAATATCAGTTACTAGCTGTGACCCGAGACTGTGTCAGCCTTTTTATTTAATGATTAAAAGGTAAAATGGTTACTGCGGGGTTTTTTCACAAATAAATAGTACACTTTTTTGTAGTATTTTCAAAGATATATTTATTTAAGATATAATGTTTATACGTTGTTTTTAACGACATTCTATTAAAAATCTTATAATTCTTTATACATATATTTTTGAAGTGAAAACTTCTTTAGCGGCGTTGAGCACTTTTTCTGTAATGGGTATAAAATCTTAAACTCGCGTCAGGACACGTGACCTGATCGAAAAAGCGTAAGACGGATGGAGAGTAGACAGCTATCCCCTCTCTACGGCGCGGCGAAAATGTATGCCTGGGCCTACTGTTTCGTTTAGGCAGCGCAGGGCGCTTGCGCGAATGTTCGTGTATGTTACAGCGTGCCACGCGCATCCATGGATGGTGACAGCTGATGGCTCGACCGTCTGTGTAGTGATCACATTGTTGTGTATTCGTAAAATTCGTGAATGTAAAGTGCTTAAAATATGGAAATTGATATAGATAAACTTTTTAATGTAAAATAATTGTAATAGTTTTAAAGTGTTAAATTTTTAATGTAATATAAATTGTCATGTTTGTGTACGATAGCGCAATAAATGAATATTGTATTCTACCACATAAATGATAATACTTTTATACTGATAAAGCAATTGGTGCAAAATTATTCCCTTAACCATTCCAAAATAACAAACATGCTCAACGTTAATAATCAAGTTTTCACTTCTGCCGGCACTCCCGGAGTGCAACCCGTCTTTTTTTTATGACTGCAGTAACTATACGCGGCACAAGCCTCCAACTAGACCAGACTCGAGCCGAAATCACACCCAAGACCTTCCACTTTTTAATTGCGCAAGCGCTGCGCCACAGAAAATCTGCGTATGATGATATTTTTGAGAGGAATAAAAACAATTTCCGTGTCTAATGCATTAGTGACAATTGATCAAAAGTATCTTCTTATTAAACATTGCAAGGATTGCAAGAGGTTTACTGTTTTTCGTTGATATATTACGTCATACTCCATCCTCTTCAGAGAATTCTTACCAGATATAAATAACGATGAAATTGCCATTAAATTTAAAAAAAATGATGCCGGAAAAATGTCGGCAAATGCCTAAAAACTTAATTGGATTTTAGATAAAAAACGAGGAGCTTCATCCCCTAATTCAATGTCTTAATAATATCCTCATACAATTTCAATCAGGAATAACAAGATTTATACACAAGTTATGTTCTAAAGAAGACGATTAAGGGAAACCTCCCTTCCTCATCATCCCTTAGAAAATATTTGAAAGAGTTTGCAACCGTTTAAAACCTCAACCATATTTTGTTTATAAATTTAGTTTAAAGTTTTTCTATTAAGAAGATTTCAGTACCAGCTAGAAGTTAGGATGTCGGTAGATGCATCCCGTGCTTTGGAGAGCAAGTTAAACTATAGGCCCCGGTGATTTCAAAAAAATTGTTATCAGAATCGTTACAGCACTCCATCCCGCTACAGCCCGTCTAAGGCTTAGGACCCTAAGTCCTGGAACGGGGGATTAACAACGAGTGAAGCTAATATAATAGTAAAATAAAAAAAATAATAAAAAGTTTCGTTATCACGCTACAATTACAAAAACGTAAGTTTGTATGTATGTTACTCTTTCACACCGAAAGTACCAATTTGGTAGAAATTTGGAATGCAGATAAATTAGACTCTGGATTAACATGTAGGCTACTTTTAATCGCAAATAAATCCATGGCACCCGCGGGATTTATGAAAAGCTGAATTTTACGTCGGTATGACTAAAATAAAGTAGGTAAAACAAATATAAAAAGATTTTAACACTATTCTATTATTATATTATTTATCAAACACTAATTACTCAAATAAGCACAAATGACACTTATTTGAGTAATTAGTGTTTGCCGTAGCAAACTTCCTCAGAATTGGATGCTTAAGTTGGGAAAGAGAGCGGAAACGGGAACAGGAATGAGACGTGAGATAATCTTCATTTACAAACTTGCTTTTTCAACTTTGCCTGGTGAGACGCTTCGGCCGTGACTAGCTATCACCCACCGACAAAAAAGTGTCGCCAAGAGATTTAGCGTTCCGGCACGATGTCGCGTAGAAATCAAGTAGGAATATGGGTTTACCATACCCCTAACAGATTATCCCGATACCATCGTAGACTGCAATCATCACTTACCATCAGGTGAGATTGCCGGTAATGGCTACTTTGTAGTGTATTCAATAAAAAACATGCTAATTCGACACAAAAGCCAAATCAAGTCGCGGGTATCTGTTAGTGTAATATAATAAAAGGTTTTAGTAATTTTATTCTCATTTGTAAAGAAAAACACCAGGAAAAGAACACCAGGCCTACATAAAATAGAAGAATATGTATTAATGTTTAATCTATATCAGTGCGCTAAGGGAAATAGTAAGCCTTTATGTTTTCATTTCGCTTCACGATTCCTTTGTTGACTGAGAAAGCAAAACTGACGAGGAATCTGTGCGAGTGTATGATTTCCTTTGAAATTATTTGCTTGAATGCTTATAGTAGCATGAAACTTTATCACAACGTGACAGGTATGCCAACAATTAAATGTTGCAACCAAAGAGAACAGCACAACCAGCCTTTACAGAATAATTTATACGCAATTAATGTTTTTTTTATAATACATTGTCTATTTTTCGTCGACGTAAGTTACCTACCTAGTTATAAAAAGTTTACTGTGCCGTAAACAAATAATATTCACGGAAAAAGAAAACTAAATACTACCAAAAATATTTCAAGTTCTCACATCGTTTTTGCAATGGGTAAAAGACAAAAAACCTATATTTATAAGAAAGTGTAAAACACATTTATTATCTAACAATTCATGAAATCGCTGTGATAAACAATTTTTTTCTTGTTTTAAACTAATACAGTTTGTATTTATCCATTTGTAATTATACAATATGATATAAATTGTTGAACCCATAAACTTAGTTACATAGAGGACGCTTAACATTATAAATAAATAGTGTTTGTATAATTCTTTGAAAAGTGGAACAAAAAAATAGTTAAAAGTAAATAAACTCAGTGAATATAATATGGACGGCTGAAATAACCAATTACATAAGCCATTGTTTGAGGAAGGTTTGTCGTTCTATAACTTTATAAATAGTTAAAGCCGGGTATAAATCAACGATTGGGAAGACAAATGAACTAAATGTATGGCTTTACAAATTTAGATATCAGGATTCCAGTCAATTATCTGTTCTGAATTTCATTAATAAAGAATTATATTTGTATCGGGCAATTCTATGTTGAATAGCACTAAAGTCGTTGTTCAATAGTATCTTACACAATTTAGTTATGGTCATAACTTGTTTTTCTTTAAGCAAGGCACCATTAAATTCGGTCGGAAAATAAAAAACATCCGTACCAAAAACTAAGATAACTAAACTAAACTAAACTATATCATATATTGTATCGTATCCAAGATTTCTTTAAAAAAAATTGTTCATTCATGAAAAAAATGTCAAATGTATAAATATTATTTATGCGGGTATTTTTTTATTAAATAGGAAAATAATAATTGAATTTCACTAGCGTTACGTGCATTATTTTAAATTTTTTTTTTCAAATCATTCATATCATTAATATATATTTATATCCGTATGGATAAAGATCCAGAACCAAAATTTGGTTTCCATCCCATTTGTACGGAGAAAGGAGCGTGATCTATCACGGAATCATAACATTTACGGGATTACGGGAACAAGAGTTTTGTTTTTCAGCACGTAGCTAGGCTCTGAATTCTGATGTTATTATCTTTAATAGGATTTTATATAAAAAAGAGAAACGTTGAACACTTATAACACGGGCACTATGTAAAGTGTGATCCTGGTCTTCAATAATACCATAATATGCAAAGAAATAAAATTGGAGTGCGTTTGAGATTTTAAAATAACCGATACTAACCAATCGGAGGAGGATTTGCCTTATATACTTAGGGTAATGGGATCTAACAGCATAAAAACGTAAGCATAGTCAAATTGCGGGATTTTGTTAGATATTTTTTTGAATCATATTGGGTTTTTTGTCAAGCTTATATCTAGCTTATATCATTTCTAGTTCGGAAATCAAAACAATTCCTTATTTTTAATACAGAATGGTCCAGAAATCAACATCAAAAGTAGATAGTACCGAGTAGTCAAAAAATCTAGCTATCTATACTTACGCCCCAAAACAAACGTATTTTCAAAATTTCATAATTTTGTAATATTTAAAAAAAAATTGATGTACATGTTTTTCATTTATTATTATTAATCTTAATGCAAAATTTTGTGTCTCTAACTCTAAAAACAAAGAAAATTCATAGAAACTTCCAACCCCCCTTTTACCCTCTTAGGGGAGGAATTTCCAAGTATCCTTTCTTAGCTAACATCTCTTAACTATCAACTACCTACTTGCTAAATTATAGCTTTATAAGTACAATAGTTTTTGAGATCTCGTGTTTAATCAGTGAGTATGTAAGTGACCTTTCGCTTTTATATATTATATTATAGATGGGGTTAGGTACGTTAATCTTTCAGTTTCTAAACACGGAAAAAACCACAATTAAGTAATGACTTTCATTATCTTTACAAAAAAATGAACTGCTACGTGGCTGTCCATTTATCTTGAATTAAGTGAAAATTTAAAAAGCCTAAGAGAATTCTGGCCACAAATAAAGATGATTAAGGTGTTTTCTTTTATTAATTCTCAAAAGAGATCTTAACAGACATTTAGAAATCGATATACAGATACGGTATTTTTTTATTATATATACGGTATGGGTACTTAATTGTACAGTTCGCAATAAAAGCTCTCGAGAATGCCGCGCCACATTTTGCCTCGATCGGGGCAAAGCACAAACGTATGAAAACCAAAGATGCTGAAGAATATATTTAGATCTGCATGCTGACCAGATAAGAAACTTCTCTAAAATTAAATAAATATACAACATTGATCACCTACCATCTTAGACTGTTCTGACATCATTATTTGCCAACATATGAGTTTGCAGTCAAAGACTAACGGAGCAGGGCAGTTTAACTTTTTTTTTAGATAATAATTGGTTTTCACTTCGGAATATTCACTATGGTAATTTTAGACAAAATATTGCCAAATCACCTGCGTATTAGTTTTCTACATCAACGTTGCAATCACCGAAAATATCCCGAACTTTAAAGTGAAAAAAAAAATGTTTCACTTGTTTAAATATTTTAATTATTTATTTTTGATTAAAATGAGTAAATAATAACACTGACACCGAACCGAACCAAACCGTACGTGTTCAAATAAAATGATTTTTTTCATATTCTTTATTTGAACACCATTAAGATGTTTCCCTTTACATAAAGGAAAATAATGGAGTAATAGTTAAAGGTAAATTATAAGAAAAACAGAAACAAGAAGAAGCAGGATACAAAATACGGCCTTATCATCCTGTCATCCTGGAATATCACTTTTTAACTAAGTGTCATGGTGGGGCTGACATGGCATTACATTGACACAATTAATCACTTAATTTACTATGTTAAGTGGTAAAATAAGTGATAAAGTTAGCTTTATTGCTAACAATCAAGTGCTTTTTATTCCGGTATGCAAACACTTGATAGAGACTAAAAAAATGTTGTTGGCAGATTTTATTTTTCAGTGTAATATTACGATGACACGACAATTAATTTTAAAGTTAAAGAAGGAACATGTAAGCACTTAGCCCGGTACACCGGACACGGACCAAGGTATCAAAGGAATAGACGCCAGTGCCCCGTAATGGCTTGTAACAGCGAGTAGCCGCATTAAACTTGTACGGGGTGACTAGCTCCTCGTATATACGAGGTACGTAGATGGGTGTCGATTCAATTACCAAAGCATTATGTGCTTACTGCTCCACTACTAGTTATGATTTGTTAGTTAATATTAAGGAAATTCCCTTGTGTGTACATACGAGACGCTATTGTTTCTGTTTGTTTATTTATCGGTTCGAGCGCTGTGCCGATCTTGATGAAACTGGATACATAAATATTAAGATAAATCTAATGACCATTTTCACTTTATAAAATCATCTTACTCACATCTGAGGGTAGCTGGTCTAGATATCTTATAGAGATAAGTTTTCCTTTGTTGACCTCTTATATGATATGATAAGTGTTAAAATCACAGTATAACAAAAAAAAATTACATGCATTCAGGAAATTAACATATTATGATAATTAGTATGTGTGGAAGCAAAAATCGATTTCGCGTTAACAAAAAACTGCCATCTATGGATCATTTTTCATGGAGATTGTATTATATATCATTGGAGGTTGTATCCTGAAGGTATATTAGAGAGAGGGTAGGAGGGTAAAAATCAGTAGAAAACTTAACTTAACAATCCTTCTAAAATCAAATAGCAAACGTATAGCAAGTAATCTCACAGGCGTATCTTAATACCTTACATTATCGTCTTTAGTACATATTGCTTGTTACGTTTTATGTGTGAGGCAATTATCTTTGTCACGCTATCTGTGATACGCTATGTACTATAGTATGACTTATATCAGTCCCCCGTTTCTTCCTATATGTATTCGTAAACTTTGTGATACATAAGTTTGCCATATAAAAACTATCTTCTCCAACATAACACTATATAATTCAACCTACCGCGTCGAATTGCCCGCCTTCGCTATCACTACATTCGCTCAGCTATACCTATTATTATAACCATTATAACCAACAATATACATATATATTGTTGTTTTTTTTTTATTTTGTTTTGCTGTATTTTTTTGTATTCTATCTTGGTACGACATTGAGTTTAGAGAGAGAGTTTAGCGGTTTTTAACAAATAAACTCCTCCTCCCCTATTAAATCCCTTTGGAGGTGCAATTTTCATAAATCCTTATATATAAATTTTACTGATTAATTGTCAACCTATAGGTAGGTCCACGAATTTCCATCTATACATATTAAACTATTACGGACTTTTATATAATCTATTATCTAAAAAATAATATGGAGCCTACCACAATGATTCAGTAATAATATATTTACAACTTGCCCCCGCTGGCAAAGACCCTGGGACCTCTGACTACCGCACTACCACAGCGCTGACCACTGCATCTGGTAGGCTGAAATATGCTTGTAGAATGTTTAGAGTAGGGAATTAATAATTATCTATCAAAGTTTTTAAATAAAGTTTCTATTATAAGTTTTTATTAAAATATGTTCGATAATTTAGATTTTTGATATTATCAGTTTAGTAAATTATGTTTTGTACGCATCGTAATTATCATGACGAGAATGTATTATAAATAAACAATAAACAGCAAGTATAATTTGCTATATTCCGCCGACAACCGGAAGATTTTTATAATATAACACCACACAAAATCTTCCACTAGAACGCACGTTTCGACCCGACACCGGATCATCCTCAGGAGATGTTGACTTCACAAGCGAGAAAAGTAAAGTCTTTACTTTACTATACAAATCTTCCGGTTGTCGGCGGAATATAGCAAATTATACTTGCTGTTTATTCTTGATCATGGATTTCCGCAAAGTAACGCCTGCTTCTATTCATTATTTGTATTATAAATAGTGAACAGCCATTTTAATACTTTTATAATCACACTAAGGCGGACATCTATGAAGAGCATTTAGCCATACTCTGACTTAAGAGAGTTAAAACGAGACAAAAATATGTATTCCACATAAATAGGTCCCGCTTTATCACAAACTCTGGCTAAGCCAAGTCAAACTACGCCTTATAGATCTCAATCTAATATTATAAAGGCGAAGTTTGTATGTAATTGTGTATGTGTTTATATACACATTTAGTATGATTGTTACTCATTTACGCCGATGCTACCGAACCAAGCTAACTATGCTTAAATCTTGAAAAGAAATAGATTAAAATTAATGGATTACACCTAGGCTTCTTTTTATCCCGGGGAAATTCATGGTTGCCACGGTATTCGTGAAAAACTGAATTTCACACTCAATATGAGAAGGGTTTGGCCATAGTCCACCACGCTGGCCAAGTGCGGATTGGCAGACTTCACGCGCCTTTGAGAACATTATGGAGAACTCGCATGTTTCCTCACGATGTTTTCCTTCACCGTTGAAGCAAGTGATATTTTAATTGCTTAAAAACGCACGTAACTCGGCCCGGGTTCGAACCCTCAACCTGATTAGGAGGCTGACGTCTAACCACTAGGCTATCACAACTTCAACGTCGATAATGATATTTACATGTTATTTTCTCTACTAGTACGGTCAGTTCTTAAATTAACCAATAATAATAACGCTTCGTAAACTTTTTCCAACTTTCTTTATTTTCCTATTAAGCTCATTCGTATAGAATAACACCTTTTCGACAACTTGCAAAGTTTCATTGCCCTCAGAGACACTCCTCATAAAGGATACTACTTTATTTCTTCACTTGGACTGGAAGTTTACGTAAGAACGTGTATTCTCAAGAACTTTTTTCATTTCTGTTACGTTTCTCGGTGAAATTGTTGAACATTTGATTTTACCAATAATATGTTTAAAAAATGTCATTATGTTTGGAATTGACAGTTGCAGATAACCATATTAGTAGAGCACTTGGGCTCGACGACATCTGGGGAACGTCCCCCTAAGCGCGTCTCCTGTGAGACTCGGACCTCGACTTAGGGTGACATGGGACTTGATGGGGCTGTTGGACTGGGATCTCAGTCCGAGCGTCCCCGTAATCGCGGATGAGACCCACGTCCGGATGACGTAAGATATCGACCTGTGTTAGGTTGAAAAAATGACATCGGCTAAAGCCTGCATTTACAAAAATTACGTATTAGATTTTGAACAGCATTAAAAACAGGAGTCCCATAAATTCAATTTCACTTAATTTTGATGCAACTAAAAACATATTTTTATCGACGTAAAAACAAATCGTCTATGTGGTGTATCAAAGACAAAATAATTCTTTATGTAAGAATATGCCTATTGTAAGCATATCAAATGCCACTTATTTATAGTGTTGGTAAAACTGAATTTGACATGTGGCAAGCATTTCATGAATACCCAACCCAACTATTAAAGGGTGATAGCGTCATGTTTAAGTTCTTTAATGTGCCTTAGAGAACGCAAACATGACGTGTAAGACTAGGTCGCGTCTGCGTGCCAAGTTCACGGCTTGATAACATTTTACTTGATAGCGTTTAATGTCTTCTTATGGATGTGCATGTAATCTATATAAATAAAACACTATAATATTATGTCTATATTATTATTATAATAAGCTGTGATAGCCTAGTGGTTAGGACGTCCGCCTCCTAATCAGAGGTCGGGGTTCGATCCCGGGCACGCACCTCTATATTTTCGGAGTTATGTGCGTTTTTAAACAATTAAAATATCACTTGCTTCAGCGGTGAAGAAAAACATCGTGAGGAAACCGGCATGCCTGAGATTTCTCCAAGGTGCCAATCCGCACATGGTCAGCGTGGTGGATTATGGCCAAACCCTTCTCATATTGAGAGGAGACCCACGCTCTGTAGTGAGCCGGCAATGGTTTGATTATGATAATGATGATGATTATTATATATTATATCTGCATTTGCTCAAAACAGAACTTTGAAACTATTGATAACATTGTGATGAAACTTTGGTTCGCCCCAGAGGCCCGCGTTGATTCCCCATCCAAAATATTCATATACGACTAAACAGTCGTACGTTTACGTGTTGATTATATAAGATATGACAGTTTTTTTTAATGCACTTTGAAAAGATATTGTCAGGAAACGCAAATGATCAGCCTAACGGTCTGTGTTCAGCGCGAA
This sequence comes from Lasiommata megera, assembly GCA_928268935.1. Classification (NCBI taxonomy): domain Eukaryota; kingdom Metazoa; phylum Arthropoda; class Insecta; order Lepidoptera; family Nymphalidae; genus Lasiommata; species Lasiommata megera. The sequence goes on along the minus strand of OV743319.1, from coordinate 9,890,032 downwards.
AATGCTTTCAGCAATCTTGTCACCATTTCATTCGGGCATGATTTGTATCGTAATCGTAGTTTAGTTTGATAGCATTCGGTTTGTGCTACTGTAATGTGCCACGTGGCAGCTATTTCAGAGAAAAAGAAAAAAATAACGTAAATAGTTAACAATAAACTAGTTGTTTCAATGCATCATATTCATATTATTTAAACAAAATAAGGTACGTTATTTAAAAGGAAAACTTACTTTTTTTGTATATTCAAAACAAACTGTATGTTAATGAGAAAAGTTTAGTTACATCTTACAGATCGAAGAAAAAAACAGATTAATAATATTAATAAGTAACATAAAATGTCGTCCAGAGATCGCTGTACCACTGGTTAGCTTAAACTATTAATAATAGTCCATTTGAGTGATATAAATCAACCAACCCCAACCGAAAGGGCTGGACATTCCGATGGAGTATGCAATTTTTCAAGATCCTGGCTAGGATTCCAAATAGAACGCCCAAAAATTATTGGCTCAACCTGGAAATCAAATCTAATCCATGACCTCGTGATCAGTAGTTAAACATGTTTTAACAATCAGACTGGCAGTTAATTAAAATTAATTAAAAACATTAGCTATTATTTGTTAATTAGTGAACCGTTACTAATAAATATTATCAGCTTATCTCTTAGCATAATGTAAATAGTAAATAGTTTTTTTTAAATATATTGTTATGTCACGATGACAAGGGGTACGTATATCATTTTTTTTTTATATTAACCTATACGAAGGACGATCTAGTGATCGATATTTATACTTTTGAATATATTGCAATGTCACGATGACAAGGAGAAGAATTATCAATTTTTTTTAATATTTACCTATACCAAGGACGATCTAGTGATCGATGTTTATACATTTGAATATATTGCCGTGTCACGATGACAAGGAGTACGTATACCAATTTTTGTTTTAAATATTTACCTATACCAAGGACGATCTAGTGATCGACGTTTATACATTTGAATATATTGCAATATCACGATGACAAGGAGAAGAATTGTCATTTTTTTTTTTTTTATATTTACCTATACGAAGGGCGATCTAGTGATCGACGTTTATACATTTGAATATATTGCCATGTCACGATGACAAGGACTAGAAGTACCATTTTTCAAAATTTAATTTAATAGTTATTTACGCGAAGAAAGATCTAGTGATCGAAATAACAACGGACTATCAATTTTATGTATCCCAAGGACGATCTATTGATCGAAGTTTATACATTTTAATATATTGCTGTGTCAAGATGACAAGGAGTACGTATTTTTTTTTTTAATTTATTGCACAAAAAAAAAACTACAAAAGGCGAACTTAATGCTAAAAGCATTCTCCACCAGTCAACCTTGATACATTAAAAAAACTAATGGGTAAACTAATACGTATATTTATTTATTTAAAGGAAGATTTAGTGATCGAAATAAAAACGGACAGATTTTATTTTAATGATAGCTTTTTGAACTTTTTTGACATATATAATGCATAATTTTTGTTATATGCCAAATCACGCTCTGCTCTTTGTGAAAAATAAGCTAAGAAAATAGGCAGAGTGCGAATTGGAAACCCAAACGTATATACTATTTACATTATTAAGTTTGAGTAAAAATCACCAAAGAAGCACTTCCTGTATCAAAACGCCCCGTGATTTTATTTTATTTTAATTACTCATTATACAAAAATAAAGAAGCTCTTTGTTTTTGTTGCTGTATTAAAGACGGTCACGAGATAATATTCTTAGCTGATGATACAACAATTACCTATACTAACTTATTAATAATTGATCGACGTGAAATAGCTTTTGACGACTTTCTCGCTGACTTTCTACAATGGTTTAAAGCTTATAATTTGCAACTTAATTGAAATAAAACAAAGTGTAGAAAATTCGCAGAACCAAACGTTTAACATTTCAAAACCAATGTACAACTTAACAATAAGGAGTTGAACCTGATGGATATAAATCTGAAATTTAATTTAATACTTATTATACCGCTCTATTGTATTTTCATATACGAGTATATTCATTCACTTGAGCAAAGAGGATTAACACAAATTATTTTAAAGATGCGACGTACTTATTCATATAAAACGCGAAACAGTAACCCAAGACTTGAATATGTCATTCTCGTCCCATATTTGTCTTTTAAATAACAATGCTGCTCAAGTATCGGTAAATATTGACTTGTTATGTCCGCGTTGAGCCAACAGAAAGCCTAAACGTCCTCCCCTGAATTTTAAGCGAACTGTTGGCTTACACCCATGAGTGTCTTATAACAAAAATATGCCGGTCGTGACATGCAACGCTTAGTTAGCAACAATGTCTCAACAAACAAAAAAAAACAAACAAGAAAATAATTATTATAATGATTCGTGACGTTATTCAATTACTAAGGAACAAAGTCATTTTTGTGATAGGTATTTTTAGTGTTTTCTAATAGCTAAATCGCCGCTTCCAATTGGTGTTCGTACCTGCATTCAAGCTTAAGTCCTGCAGTCGACCAATAACAATACTCTTGATGAAACGAGCGCGTCTTGTTATTGGCCGAAAACAGGACCCTTAAGAAGACGAAGCAATATTAGCGGAGCGGGAGTATTTAAAAAAAAACATTGGAAGTGTTCTAAATTGAGTAACAGGTCATAGAACACCCTTTGCTTTGGTTAAAAATTTATATATATTCCCCCGAAAGGAAGGCTAAGTCTTAACCACTAGGATATTACCGACTTCTTATTTTTATAAGTTATGGTAAAAGTGGAAATTTGCAATATGCACAAGGATATTTTTTTTATTCACTACAAGTTAGCCCTTGACGACATCTCACCTGATGGTAAGTGATGATGCAGTCTAAGATGATAACGGGCTAATTTTTTAAGGGTATGGTAAACCCATACTCCTAATTGGTTTCTACGCGACATCGTGCCGGAACGCTAAATCGGTTGGCGACACGTCTTTGTCAGTAGGGTGGTAACTAGTCACGGCCGAAGCCTCCCACCAGACTAGACTCAAGCCAGAACCGAACCCAGGACCTCCAAACTTTATAATGCGACAGCGCGCGCGCTGCGTCACGGAGGTCGTCAAAATATCATCCTAAAGACAGTCTTCCGGAATCTATTTATGTCGATAAATTATGATTTTATAATTATTATAAAATTGATATTTTTATAATTATGTATTTGCAGAAATCAGCTAGACGTTAAATGGTGGATGGGAAGTTCAAAATAACAGAGAATACAAAAACCAATCAACAAATTTAACATTAGAGTACAATGAAATTTCAAACACAATATACTCGTACGTGAGTTCAAAATGCACGAAAACCATACGCCGTTAACACGTACAGCTGTGATTAGTGAGATAACTGCTCACGAAATAATCTTTGAAGTCGTTTGAATGCTTGAGTGATGTTAGTAATAAGAATGAATGAAACTCAAGCAGGTAACTTCGCCCTGACCTATTTTCTAAAACTCGAGAACATTCTCTTCGTACTTTCTACAATAGTACCTACTACTAACAAAGCTAAATGCTTTGTTTGTTACAATTTTGTTAGTGTTCTGCGAGATATATGTTAAGACAGGTTCAACGCTAAAGTTAAATTCAGTAAAGTATGATAGGTAAGTATTTAAAACATGTTACTACTAAACTTTATCCGAAATATCTCTATGAATAAACAATATGTACTTGATTCACAAAATTATGTTTTTGGTTTACTAAGGGAAATAATTAGATTATAGTTAAACCAACGTTGACACAAGTTATCAGCAAAGTGACCGACTTAAGAGGTAAGAATTTGACATCGACTTCTGTACCTTGGGAAGAAGAACTGAATGTTTTCACAAACAACTTTTTTCCTAATGGCCGCAGAACAAAGCTCTGTATCTGCTCTAAGACCAAAGAGCAATGTTCCCACAATTAGGGCCTTCGTTACTTCGTTAATATTATTTATTCGTTCTATTTTCATTAATCTATATTATTAACCACTCAAATACTATAAGCAAGTCAACCCCCCCCCATTTTGGTAACTCTTAGAACAACGATAATGCTACATTACCTTTTGACGACAGCAAAAGTAGCTCCAACTGTCAAACCAAGACTAAAAGCACCCATCCATAGCAGTGACATGACTGATACTGAACGAATGAAAAACAATAGAAAACTTCAACCACAACACTTTTGTTCATACACGACAATCACTTTACGAATTTTTATAATATATTTTAATATATTTTTTTAATATATATATACTTTTTAAATTAAAAGCGCCTCGCGTCACAGATTAATATAAAACCATAGAGCTTTATATTCGAAATTTATTTTTTGATATTAGACAACTAGGTGTTCAAAGTAATGTGCTGCACCACCAACCAAAGTACCAGTGCAACGAGTATGAATGGTAGTGAACGAATGGGTTTTCTAGCGACGTCCTTAGTATACAAGTCAGAGGTATGCCCGCTTCTACCGTTAACGGTACCTTTCAACAACACCTTTTGATGCAATAAATTGGAAGATAAACTCATAACTGTTCTACTAGTATTCATGTAGAATTTCCTTTTGTATATCTAATAGTTAAATTAAATTACAAAGTCAAAATATAATCTTATAATTAGATTAATTAACATACGAGTATACAGTCTAAAATACCAAATCATATAGTTTATCATTTTCTGCAGGGCGGGAATTTTAGTCTTTTAAGAGAACAGGTATAAGAAAACTAGAAACAAAGAAGAAGGTAGGTTGAAAATCATTATTAGCTTTTACGTTTCTCTGAATACACTGCGATATTAATTCTACTGCTACTTTCATCTGTGATAGTATATAGCAAGAAAAATCACGGTTAATAATCATTTGAGGTTATTTTGTTCAGCAGTTGACGTGTAAACGAGTGATCTGATTTGTCAAAGTTGGCAGTGATACTTAAGAAGTCTGGACTGGTACTGGAAAAGATATTTGTGTTAATAATATTGCATCATTTTTATGACTGCAGTTCATAACATATTTACGAATATATAGTGTTAGATTTTCACACTAATATATGAGCATTAGATCATCATACATCCTGCATCATCTCGGTCTGAAAAGTAGCCTATATCTTTTTCAGACAACGAAGTCGCGAAAAACAGCTTGCATAAAAATATAATCGTACAAAAAACAAGGATGCTCGAAGACTCATAAGGAACTCAGTCTCTCAGTCTGCTGCAATGACATAACTTTCCACTGACAATATTTCTTCATTTCTAGTACCTAGTACTTCTAAATCCTTAACGTATAGGATTCTGAACCTAACTGCCGATATCCCGAGGTCGCCTATCTATAGCCAACGACAGCGACTTGTATAAAATCTAATTGATAATCAACTATTTCGCACCCACACTCTATGAGGTTTTTTGATAATTTTAACTGATCCTGTAGTAGGGCAATAATTATTGTTTGCATAAAGATTTCGTGACATTAATATATAAACAATCTCAGTGCCAATCTTATCGTTCCCATGACCAAGTATTTGGGACTTGACGAGACAGTCAGTGATTGCATAGATACTTTACTTTTTATAAACATGTTTAGAATTAACAAGTTAAAAATAAAATTCAAGGACGCAAGTAAATAAATATTATTATTATTGCTTAGATGACTCTGAGAAAACATGTTTGGTTACACGTGTACCGTATCGTTCCGGCTGAGATACCCTTTAGCACTTATTTTCAATTTAATTATTATGTCCTATACAAATGTCAGCTGTACAAGCTTTTATGAGTAGAAAATTATTACATCTAGTTACGAGAATAAACATTAGTTTATTCTCGTAACTGGATGTAATAATTTTATAGGGAAACATAGATAGAGATAATTCTCTATCTATGTTTGTCCCTATACTACTTAGTACTTGGACACTGCAACATTACTTTATTTTTCTTAAATAAAAGACTTTTTCTAAAATAAAAGTAGCCTAAGTTACTCCTTATTACATCAGCTACCTGCCAATAAAAGTCCCGTAACTATCGGTCCAGCCATTTCATAGAATAGCCGGAACAAACAGACAGACAGACAAAAATTGTATATGCATGTTATAAAATACATATATGCATGTAGTAAAAAACGGTTATTTCAATATTACAAACAGACATTCCAATTTTATTTATTTGTATAGATTTTAAGTTTCAATTCGTGGTCATATACTTTGGGTTTAGTATAGTAAAGTAGGTAGGAGAAAACTCATTAGCAGGTCGTACGTTAGGTCGAAGCAGTGCCTTTTTCCTGTAATTAATTACGCTGCAGTCTCTTGTCCCGGACTCCTCGGTTATATGCCTACGTGACCAACAGCACGTTGCGTTCTTTCGGAGTAAATGCATCATTCTCGTACAAAATGTTCGCATTAAAATGATAATTCACATGAGATACAATCTTCCTCTTACAGTTTTGTTTTATTGTTCAACGAATTTCCAAACTAACCTAGTGTTTACCAATCTACTCCAAAAGATTTCGTATTGAACCCATAGAAATCCCGACATAGCATAATGTTTAAGTTTAACTAGCAGTTTCGTGAGATTTCTGATAATCTTCATATTAAATTTATAAAACAATTTTTTTCATACAAAAGTGCGTTTTCGTAATTTTTAAATCAGTATTTGAATATTATATAGAATACAACGTTCAACCCGATAACTTCTGCGTTTAACGTTGTTATTTTTCGCAAACACCATTCTTTTATGGGCTTAAATTAAATGAGAAGTTCCATGGGATACTTCCCATTAATGCCCTTGCCAAACGTTATCAAAACGAAAAAAGTTAAAAGGTTACGAAAACAAACATACGAACAAAGCGTGGCGATGGCATTTTGTTAACCTTTCTTAATGTTATCGTATTGTATGTTATTTAAATAATTTTTCTATTGATTATGATTTTCGAATCATATAAAAAAAAATAAACGATTCTGCCTTTCATAACGTCGGCCAGCAGCATATCATTTGCTATCAGTGTAAGTCAATTTAGTTTAGTCAATCAATCAATCAATTAGTCAATTATTTTTTATTGCGAATTTCGGTTCTACAATAGGTAGGTCTTGTTAAAATAATATATATATATATATATATATATAAAATAATATAATCCAGCCAAATTGAGCCTTTTGTATGGCATGCAGTATGTGCACTATATGAAGAATATGAATTCACGAAATGCAGAATGAAAATTATTCATAACCAATTTATTGATGGCTACAAACACCTTAAATTACAATATTACATGCAAAAACGTCTGTCTTACTCCTATATTAAATATTCATAACAACGGGACACTAATACTTAGTCTCCGGGCTTTGTCCGCATCTTTGTCAGCCGAAGAACCTTAATAGGTAGTGTTAAAATATAACAAGGTGTGTACTTTCATTGCCGCTATAATAACGAATAATAAATTGGTTAAAAAGTTGATAAATTAAAGGGAATCTTCCCTTTGTAAAAACTAAAACTGTTCATATCAACTAGAGGTACGTTTTGGAAGTGTGTAAAACTAATCATGGTTATAAAATTAGATTAAATTAAAAAAAAAAAAACATACTTTTAACTTGTGTTTTTGAAAAAAAAACTATAAAACTAATTTACTATAAATACTTCCGAAATGCGTCAATAGGAAAAAGAAAACCATAAAACCGTGTCCCTTGGTAGTGTCGTACGCAGTGAACGTAAAAATAAACCACTGAACGATAATTTGAAGTCAAATAAGCTAAAATCCACTCGGCAAGCTGAAATATAGCAAAAGATGTCAATCGATTGCTTGCCGAATCGATGCCTAGGCTTGACGGACAATAAATTTAAGGAAAATACCACCCTTCGCTTGGGTAACAAAGGCTCTCGGTTGAAATTCAATATTTCGAGGCATGTCATCAGGTACTTCCACTCTGTAATTCTTTAAAATAGTAAGTAGTCCAGCAACTATTGGCATTCTCGCAAAACGAAGGCCTGCAAATAATTAAGAAGATAAGAGCAATAGTCACACACTATCCACACAACTAATTATTTCAGTACACAAAAAATAATTACCAATGCAAATCCTAGGTCCTTCACCAAACGGTATATAGGTGAACGGTTTGATATTTTTCTTTTCTTCGCCATAAAACCTTTCTGGACGAAATTCTTCTGGCTCCGGAAAGTTACGAGCATCGTGATGGATGTGATAAACAGGTATATGTATACGGTCACCCTTTTCTAAGCGCAGTCCTGTTGGTAGAGTATATGATTCTACGACTTCTCTTGTTAGCACTCCTAAAACTGGATAGAGGCGGAGAGTTTCGTCAATACAGGCCTGAAGGTATGGCATTTCATTAATGCAGTCGTATTCTATCATGCCATTATGGCGATTAAAGTAATCCACGATCTCTTCAATTACACGAGCTTGAGCACTTGGATGTTTCGCTAGTTCATAAAATACAAATGAGGTTGTCGTAGCTGTTGTTTCAAAACCAGCAGCGAAGAATAAAATACACTGCGCCACCAGCAAATCATCATTAACTTCAAGAGTAACCGTGGTCTTTAAACCAGTTTTGAAATTTGTCACACTGTCTCCGGTTAAATTGTTCTTTTGCTTCCAACCTAGAACGAAATCGACAAAATCGTTCCTCGGCGATTGCTTATACGATCGTTCATTGAAAACACCTCTTAATAATTGGTTGAAGAAAGTTACTATGTCATCGCCGAACCATTTTAGGCCTAATCGATAAAATGCAGCAGGCCACATTGCTCGACTGATCATTTTCAGAGCACCTGAATTTGTAATGTCAAATAGCTTTTCACCCATAATTGTAAATGGATTTTTGTGCCCATCTTGCGCCGCTAGAGTGCCAGTGTCTACTCCGAACGCACAAGATCCTATGCAGTCCATGGTGTACCTCGCCAGAAGCGACTTAATCTCTATGACATTTGTTTTACTCGATTTTATATCCTCATCAATTGCTTTGTCCAACTGGGTGGCACATTTTTCAATTAAATGAAACATATTTTTTAGTTTTGCCGAAGAAAACAAGGCAGTTAGGTTCTGTCGTAGAACTTTCCATCTATCGCCACCGGTGAAGAACATGTTTTGAGTAATCAATTCTTTGTGTGTGTGATCATGAACCTCTCTGCTGTTGAAATAGTAGAAGTCCTTTGACATGACGAGTTTGATAATGTCGGGATCCTGGAGGACCAGAGCAGGATCGGTTCCATAGTAAACTCCAACATACGGGGAATGAGGGAATTGTTGGCAGATTTCTTGAGTGATCTTTGGCGAATATTTTCTTAACGTTATATAGTCTTTATAATTTCCGAAAAATAATGATGGTGTTATGTACGGTACGTTTCTCTTTTTCCAATAATTATGATTTTTTGTCATAAAATAATAAAGTATACATACGAGAGAAAACACTACGGTGGAAAACAGATACAAGGTGTACATTTTCTACAACTCACGAGTAAACTGCAAAACCGTAGCTATAAACGTCTCGAGTATTTGTCCTTTTTCATATTATCAATATGTGAAGTGTTGTAGGATAGCCATACGATTTTGGAAAATTTATTTTAGTTTTTACAAATATAGAATTATATTATAATTACTTAATTATTTTTAAATATCTTTGTACAAGTCATTTTCTTGAGCATGATTCCCATTTATATTTAATTAACATTTGTTATGTGTTTCTCTTAAATACCTTTAATTAAAAGATAAATTAATAATAACGTGTTCGAGATAAGGACTTCGACGGAATAAAAAATTATAAGGCGCTTCATTTATAAATAGTGAAATGCGATACTAAGACTACTTAAGAGATCGCTAGATCGATATCGTGCAATCCTGTTTCCACGCGTAGTAATCCCGAATCGCATGCCTGTACACTTCAAGTACATTTGCGGGTAGTTTTTGTGGCACGCGAATCTGACGTACCTCAACATTTTTATGAGATCGGGAGTAAGGAGAAGTCAACAAGTTTTCGTGTATATCCTCGTTAATAATCATCAAGAAATATGTAAAATAAATAATCATGTTATTGTATAAATTAAGTCTTATTTTATACTCTGTGATACCGGACGGATAAAAAAAAAATTAAAATATCACTTGCTTCAACGGTGAAGGAAAACATCGTGGGGAAACCTGCACGCCTAAGAGTTCTCCATCATGTTCCCATACGCGTGTGAAGCCTGCCAATCCTCACATGGCCGGCGTGGTGGACTATTGCCAAATCCTTCTCATATTGAAAGGAGACCCTTGCTCTGTAGTGTACCGGTAATGGATTGATCATGATGATACCGGACTCTGCGATATCTAAGGCTTCAGTATACTAAGACGGGTTAATACCTATATCGAGGTGACAAGAGATCTTTTGCTTTACCATCTCGCTTTCAATTCAGGGCGTACGATAAAAAAAAACACAATTAACTATAGGGTAAATATTTAACTCATGTTTTTTAACATTCCGACAATAATCTTAAAGTGTGGACGTCTGAGTTATCAATTGCACTACATTATACGTAGTTACTAATACTAGTTGTACGTATTTAATTAGATAAGAATTGACACAATCTGAACTCTCGAGTCACAACACTACACTGGTCATCTATTATTTGTCTGGCACTTGGTACGATTCAAATACAAACGTATTGAATCAATACAATAAAAATTAAAATTTTAATCATAATATAATTTTACTAAGATAGAGGTTTATGTATTTTATATCTATGTATGTTTTTGACGACCTCCGTGGCGAAGTACGTGATCTGGCGCAATATAAAGTTCGAGACTGGTTTGGTGGGAGGCTTTGGCCGTGGCTAGTTATACCCTACCGACAAAGACGTGTTTGTGCCCAGCGATTTAGCTTTCCGGCATGATATCGCGTAAATCCAATTAGGTTAGCCCAACAGCCCGCTACCAACTTAGACTGCATCATCACCAGGTAAGATAGCCGTCAAGAGCTAACTTGCAGTGTATAAAAAAAATTACGGCTTTAGTAAATCATATATAATAAATAAATTTAGTAAACGTCAATTGGGTAGTTTTTTTATCCGCGGACTTCCCTGGCATCCTTCACCAGAATACAAGCAAGCTATTTCTGTACATTTTATATATTCTTTGCGTCTATTTAAATTTTACCTACTTATCTTTAAAAACAAAGTTTTCCTCACAAAACATACGTAATTTTTGTGAGAAAAATGTTATGAGCTGGTTCATTTATAGCTTTCGCTCGCAAATTTACATTCGTTCGTTGTTTAAATCTTATTATAGTAGATCCAAGACGTATCGGGCTTATTACATAGCTGTTAAACTGAACGTAGATAAAAGAATAAATAAGCAAACAAGCAGACACACTATCAAATTTGTAATACCAGTATGGATTCGTAAAAATTACCGTCAGCCTATTAAGTTGGACCTTCAAAATACAAGAACAAAAACGATAATTTGCACAGCATTGTCAAATCTTTACAAAAAAAAGTGCAAAGGTAATATCATTCTTGAACGATACGAACGGTAAGAGTAAGTAGCAGGATGAAATCATATAAATATCATCCTATTGCCTCACTCTTTCTCTTCTCAAAAATTCACCCTGATATTTCTAAATTAAGTAACCATCGTGTAAAATTTTGAAGGTGAAATTTTAGATACCTTCATCCCCATCCCAAAGAGAGACCAAGATACACGTTTTTTCGGGTTGAATAAAATTTCAATTGTTTATAAAAGATCCAATCCATAGTAATTACAACGTACTTGGGCAACTTGTTAAGGTTTGTTTACAAATAATACAAATATTATATGTAATTGCTCTGCATGGTCATGATGATGTTTGCGAAATATAGCAATTATTTATGATAGCGACGTTTTATAACTTATCCATATACTCAACACTAGCTGTAAGCCGTGGTTTCAACCCCGTTAGCTAAAAGTCGTAACGTAATGTTATTTCATAATAATATATGAGCCGCGCGGCGCACAAGTACTCGACGTAAACTTCATTCTCTCAAAAAGTATTTTTAAATATCTTTTTTTGTATAATCTCCTAAACTATCCGCTAGCGTGTATCCGCTACCCAGCCATTAGGCGACGCGATGTAGTATCGCTGGGTGGGTATTCGGTTTGCCAGTATGGCCGCCGGGTAGTCCCACATGCCCCGTCGGAAGCGGCGCAGTCGTGCCTTCGTTGCTTCCGGAGGGTGAGAAATGCGTTTACGCATTGTAAACGCATTTCTCAGCGTTAAAAAAAAACCTTGATGTTTGGCACGCATTGAAAAAATTGCACTCAGATGAAAAAGATATGATAATTTGTATCGCATATAAATCACAGATAGTGCTCCTATAGCATTTAAGTAGTTACTAAAAAATACAATAAAAAGTAGTAGAAATAGCTTAAATCCAGAAGACCACTGAACGAACGAATAATACACGGACGAAGTTGCGGACTAAAGCTATCCCCGCTATCTTACGTCATCCGGACGTGGGCTACATCCACGGCCTCGGAGACGTACGGACCACTCGCCGTCTGGAACCCCCCCCCCCCCCCCCCCCGTTATTCCAAACGTCGCCTAAGCCGAGGTTCGGCTTCAAAGGAGGCGCCCTTAGGCAGTCGTTCCCTTAGTTTCGTCAAGCCCTAGGGCTCAAAATTTCTTCTAGCAGAGCATTTCTTCGCCAAACAGCCCGGTTACGCTGTGGCAACCAATAGGGTTAGTGCAGCTAATAGACAGTCCAAAAAAAAAAAGGACTAAAGTTAGTATATATATCTTAATATATATAAATCTCGTGTCACAATGTTTATCCTCAATGGACTCCTAAACCACTTAACCGATTATAATAAAATTCGCACACCATGTGCAGTTCGATCCAACTTGAGAGATAGGATAGTTTAAATCTCAAATTATAGTCGCAATTTTAATTTATTGCTAATTATTTGTTTGTTATTATTTGACAGTCACAATTATCTGTTAACTCCAAATGATTCTAACAGATGTCAATACCTTTCGACTGGGTTGAGTAAGTAATCAATAGATGGCGCTGCTATGGTAAATCTACGAACGTGTCATATAAGCTACATTTTAACAGCATAATTACCACGTGTTGTTGACGCTATAAAAATAATTAAATTTATTTTGTAGTGAACGAAATACCGTATAATTCAATTATTTCCACTTTTTAAATTTTTGGTGTTAGCATAGCCGGCCACGTGTTACTTAGACTGAAGTGTAAATTGAATTCATATTATAATGAAGATAATACAGTGATATTAATCCTGTTTTTTACTTATTTGTGCTTCATTGATCAAAACTTTATAATTTAATTTGAATATATGTATGTAAGTATTATCACATAATTATAAAATTTAATTAAAATGTCAATGCAAAAATGATACACAATTTCCTACAGTTTTTCAATAGTTGTACAAATATTTTTTTTTATTGTTTTTATTCAACCTCTATTAAAAAATATTTAGCACTTATTATTTCAATGTGCTATGATAAAAAGTTTTTCAGATTTTTTTTCTTATATTTAAACGATTAAATTAGTATTTCAATTCTTATTGAAATTATTACCGGTTATACCTCGCTCTACTTTCGCGGATGAGATTAATGCATGTTTGAAACAATCATTCTTATGGCGAAGTGTTGAAACACTTCGATTGACCATAAATATGCGAGTACAATTGCAAAATGATCCATCAGCACAAATATTTTCCAAACAACTACTAGATATTGGGAACGGTAAAATAGAACTGCAACCAAATACGCAATGCATTAAACTACCAGACAATTTTTGCACTGTTGTTCAGGATAAAAATGAATTGATTCAGAGTATTTTCCCAGATATACAGAATAATTATTTGAATCATGAATGGCTTAGTCAACGGGCGATTTTGGCAGCCAAAAACGTTGATGTTGATGAAATTAACTTCCAGATACAACAGTTGTTACCAGGCGATCTGATGTCTTTTAAATCAATCGATACTGTTGTTGATGAAAATGAAAGTGTAAATTTTCCGATTGAATTTTTAAATTCATTACATATCCCTGGAATGCCACCACATAATCTTCGATTAAAAATTGGTTCCCCTATTATTCACCTCCGTAATTTGAATCCACCTCAATTATGTAACGGTACGCGTTTGGTCATCAAAAAGATCACCGGAAACATTCTTGAAGCAACCATTTTGGCTAGGAAGTTTAAAGGAAAAGTGGTCCTGCTGCCACGTATTCCGATAATACCATCAGATTCTACCATACCCTTCAAAAGGCTACAGTTTCCAATTCGTTTAGCTTTCGCCATGTCTATAAATAAATCTCAAGGTCAAACAATATCCATTTGTGGTTTAGATTTGGAAAATCCATGTTTTTCTCATGGGCAACTATATGTTGCGTGTTCACGTGTTGGGAAACCGTCGAATCTATTTGTGTTAGCTAAAGACAGGTTAACCAAAAACATTGTGCACCGATTCGTGTTAAATTAAATTGAAATTGAAAGTATTTATAATTCAAAAAATAGATATTAATGTTTAAAAGTTTAAGACTGTCTGCCTTGCCTACCTCATTCATGAGTTTAAGCGTCACATGTTATTTACTGTAATATACTTATATTTGTTATAAAATTAAATGGAAATAATAAATCTGATAAATTTTTATTTTGTACCTATTGATTTCTGCTTAATATCAAGTGTAAGAACATTTTAATTAATTGTGTTCAACGTACTTCCTCTTCAAATCTCAATCCAGTGAATTTGTATACCAACATCAACATTTTCGTCTTTGTTCGTAAATAATTTCATTGTACTAAAGGGTTATAGTAGTAGAAAGTCAAATAAGGAGATCACCATATTTTTTTACAAATACCATCTGTGTGAAAAAGCATAGTGGACTCCGTGACTGATGTTCTCTTATTGTTCCTCTTAGATTGTTTACTATAATGTAATATAACAAAAACTTTAGCCACAGCAACGCGTGGCCGGGTCAGCTAGTTTAGTTATATAATTGTAAGGTGTTATTGACGACGAAAATGAATGTAATGTTTTTTAAAAGCCATTACAAACCATACCTGTTATTACAGTAAATAATGCTAAGTAATCTAAAAGTAATTGAAGCAAATTGTAAAGAAGTCCATAATACTCTTTGTTTATAGTGGCAGCAAAGATGATGAACAATAAATATTGAACAAACAAAGTATTTCATTCATATGTTTCATTTATATATTATAACTTATCACTTATTGGTGGAAAATAAACTTGTGTATCTATAAAAGACCAAACCTTTGACAACCTCCGTGGCGCTATCGCATTATAAAATTGGAGGTCCTGGGTTCGATTCCCGGCTCGGGTCTTGTGAGAGCTACCACCCTACCTACAAAGACGTGTCTTCAAGCGATTTAGTAGTAACAAAGTGCTTTGTGTTTTTTTTTATATACTACAAGTTAGCCGTTGACGGCTATCTCACCTGGTGGTAAGTGTTGATGCTGTCTAGGATGGTAGCGGGCTAACCTGTTAGGAGTATAGTAAACCCACGCTCCAAATTGGTTTCTACCCGACATCGTGCCGGAACACTAAATCGCTTAACGACACGTCTCTGTTGGTAGGGTGGTAACTAGCTACGACCGAAGCCTCCCACCAGATTAGTCTCAAGCCGGGAATCGAAACCAGGACTCCAACTTTATAATGCGACGGCGCACGCACTGCGCTACGGAGGTCGTCAAAAATGTTCCCCTATGCAAAAAAAATACTTGATTTTATTTATTATGAGTTGTGTTCTTTTATTTATATATTACTAGTTGACCCGGCAAACGTTGTTTTGCCATAAATTATTTCTAATTTTAGTCGAATTAGAGTGAAAAACATTCACAATAAAGACGAAAATTGTTCAGTTTTCGACCGGAGAGGAAAAATGATTAAATTATTAAAATGGCTATTAAAAAATAAGGGTTGATCGTAGAAGGGTGAAAATTGAGGATTGTATGTATTTTTGTATGTTGTATCATAAAAAAATAGAAATTAAAAATTTTGTCTAAAAAATAAAAAATAAAATGTAGGGGTGGACTACCCCTAACATTTAGGGGGATGAAAAATAGATGTTGGCCGATTCTCATAGATACCGGATAAGCACAAAAAATTTCATCAAAATCGGTCAAGCCGTTTCGGAGGAGTATGGCAACGAAAACTGTGACACGAGAATTTTATATTTTAGATATTATTATATTCTCAACAAACCTTTGTACACATAGTTTTTTTCAACTTTTCTTCCACTTTCCATTCCATCATAGAACATCCAATTTAAGCCTTTGAATTGTCTTTTGAACCAAACCTATGCAAACATATGAAACTGATGAAACAACCCTAAAGGAGAGGACGGGATACTAAGTTACAAGAGGCGATATTTAATATTTAGGATAATCTGAAAGGGTCTCCGAGGGTTATTGTATGGATGTAGTTGATTTAGGAGCAAGTATAAGGTAAGCGATTAATCGATAGGAAACAGCATAAGGTGTTGACGCAAGGTTTTGTTTTCACAACCCCAAATCCAAGTCTGAAGTCTTATATTATTTTTATATGTAATTAACTATAGCTGGTATGCATTACAATGCCACGTAAGAAAAACTATATGAATTTTATTTCCAGGAATTCTCGTTCTCGTTCTCGTGGCCCATAACACCCAACCAAAATTTCATCACAATTTATCAATATTTCGGAACGCATAGAGGAAAAATAAAATGCACATCTGGTTCAATTTCTTAATTAAAATATAGATCTATGCATAGTGTGGCGTATACAGTCTGGTCTTCGTGAATTATACCAAATTAAACTTCAATTTCATTGCATATAACGGATTTTCGTAAAGTAACGCTTGCTGCAAATAACACATACCTACTGGTTTCTAAATCTCTTTAACATTGCTATTGTAACATAATCTAACCGCAAATAGTGAAACAAGAATTGATTATGATATTGCTGAATTGATTTTATCGGAATGTTTAATCCAATATTTTGAAGGTAGGGATAAATAAATTTGCAATAAAATTAATATTTAGCAAAATAATTGCTACTATAAACGTTTGAGCAAATTTATCATTTATTACGATGATGGAATATGTGAAAAAATACTGATTATACGCAGAAAACTGTTACTAATTAGGTAGTAATTAAAATAATAAGTAAAGAAACAAAGTAATTTAGAATAAATTAAAGAATATTAATAAAAACTGCTGAAATAGGTTTCATAGGTTACTGGGCTTTATGGGCAAACAATTTTAGGCGAATACCACCCATCGATTGGGTAACAATGGCCTTTGGTTGAAATTTAATTTCTGTAGGCATATCCTCGGCTAGCTTCACGCTATATTTTTTTAAAACTGTAAGTAATGCTGCCACTATTGGCATTCTTGCAAAGCGAAGACCTGAAAATATAAAAGAAAATCAGACTATTATAAGGAATTAAGAGTCTTGGAATCTTAATTGTGTTAGATTAAATTACAAAAGTATACAGCAGAATATTTTACCAATGCATATCCTAGGTCCTTCACCAAACGGTATGTAAGTAAACTGTTTGATATTTTGCTTTTCTTCGCCATAAAACCTTTCTGGGCGAAATTCTTCTGGCTCCGGAAAGTTACGAGGATCGTGATGGATGTGATAAACAGGTATATGTACACGGTCACCCTTTTCTAAGCGCAGTCCTGTTGGTAGAGTATATGATTCTACGACTTCTCTTGTTAGCACTCCTAAAACTGGATAGAGACGTAGAGTTTCATCGATACAGGCCTGAAGGTATGGCATTTCATTAATGCAGTCATATTCTATCTTGCCATTGTGACGATGAAAGTAATCCAGGACCTCTTCAATTACTCGAGCTTGAGCACTTGGATGTTTCGCTAGTTCATAAAATACAAAGGAAGTCGTCGTAGATGTTGTTTCAAAACCAGCAGCGAAGAATAAAACACACTGCGCCACCAGCAAATCATCATTCACTTCAAGAGTAACCGTGGTCTTTAAACCCGTTTTGAAGTTTGTCACACTGTCTCCTGTTAAATGTTTTCTTTGCTTCCAACCTAGAACGAAGTCGACAAAATCGTTTCTCGGCGATTGTTTATATGATCGATCTTTGAATACACCTATTAATAATTGGTTAAAAAAAGTTACTATGTCATCGCTAAACCATTGTAGTCCTAATCCGTAAAATTTAGATGGCCACATAGCTCGACTGATCATTTTCAAGGCACTAAAGGTTGAAATATCAAATATTTTCTCACCCATAACTGTAAATGGATTATTGTGTATATCTTTACCAGCTAGAGTGCCTGTTTCCACTCCAAACGCACAAGATCCTATGCAGTCCATGGTGTACCTCGCCAGAAGCGACTTAATTTCAAAAACATTTGTTTTACTCGCATTCATATCCTGATCGAGTACTGTTTCGAACAGGGTGGCACAGTTTTCAATTAAATAAAACATGTTTTTCAGTTTCGCCGATGTAAACAGAGCGGTTAAATTTTGTCTAAGAACTTTCCATCTATCACCACCAGTGAAGAACATATTTTGAGTGATTAATTCTTTGTGTGTGTGATCTTGAACTTCTCTGTTGCTGAAATAGTAGAAATCCTTAGCCAAAACGAGTTTGATTATTTGGGGATCTTGGAGGACGAGCGCAGGGTCCGTTCCATAGAACACCCCAACATATGGGGAATTAGGGAATTGTTGACAGATTTCTTGAGTAATCTGTGGCCAATATTTTCTTAGCGTTATATATTCTTTATAATTTCCGAAAAACAATGTTGGCTTTATATGGGGCACGTTTCTTTTTTTCCAGTAATTATGTCGTTTACTTGTGTAGTAATAAAGGATCCATATAAGAAAAAGCACAGTGATAGAAAACAAATAAAAGGCGGTCATCTTCTATAGCCCACAAGTTCAAGTACAAAATGATCGCAACTCATAGCGAGTACACTACCTTTATATATATCATTACTGGCGTAAACTGTTCGTTGTAGGATAACCAAACGATATTGCTGGATTATGAAGGTTTAGATTATATTACTTGCTAGTTGAAAGACACGTCTTCTTTTGCGTAGAATAAGGTTTTAAAAAATCCTGTGGAATAAGCAACGTTTGTAGTTGAAGATTGCCCCATGTCTCATTCCTTTTTCCGATCCTTTTTTAATATATTAATTTCAAGGGAGTTTGCTATAACTATAGTTGTAGCTTATGGACCATTTAAGTATACCAACTATCACCAGACTTAAAACCCGGAAAACTTCTGTCACTTTCTAGAATTCCATCAGTCGTTGAACTGTCGTAGCCAAAATGAGTGATCTAACTATTGGGTGGAAACGAGTGCAAGGCTCGGTTAACACAAAATGTGCACACTGTACTCTCAAATTGTAGAAGTTTGTGCATAAATGTCTTCTCATAGTATATAATTGACCATGAATGCTTTGTAAAAATATCCAACGAGGTAATACTATACTATTGAGAGTTAATCTTTGTTATTGTCCATCATTAACTTATTAAGCGTTATATACTTACCTACTTAATTCTATATAACCACAGGGAGTACATGCGCCCACAGCAAAAGAACAACTTATGGAAATACTTATATAAAAATGTAATGTATGTCGACCAAAATAAAAAATGTACTGTAATATTTACATTAGAAGTAAAAATAAACTCCTTTAGTGCAGTCTGCACAAAACTAAAAACTCATTTAAAAGAAATTGTATTTTTATAAAACGTAAGGTTATATAAAAATCCTATTACTAGTTGTGAATTGCTCTAAGTTCATAGCATAATTAATTGTTCACTGCGAAGTTCTTTGGTCTGTTGTTTGAATCTGGCTTGTTTAAATGACATTAAAAAAATATTAAAAAATATTTATGCACTTATGACTATGATAGGTGTTGGCCGTGGTATCAACCACTTTAAACTAAAGTCGTAACGTAATGTTATTCATAATAATATGAGCCGGCGCACGCGTACCTAGACCGTAAACTTTATTTCGCTACTTATTATAACTTACTTTTTTATTGCCTACTCAACTATAGATCAAGATAACATACTGTAAAGGAAAAGTTTATCTATATCGTCCCTATGGTATTTTTTTTTGTGAGGGTAAAAAGTAATTTATGAGACATGAAAATTACTTTTTACGACATGCAATCGTTGATTTTAGTTTAATTTAGTAATTAAAGCATC
Source organism: Lasiommata megera (assembly GCA_928268935.1). Classification (NCBI taxonomy): domain Eukaryota; kingdom Metazoa; phylum Arthropoda; class Insecta; order Lepidoptera; family Nymphalidae; genus Lasiommata; species Lasiommata megera. The sequence continues at coordinate 9,869,844 of OV743319.1, read as the reverse complement.
TACTATCTGTAGTCTATAGAAACAAAAGAAATCATAAATTGCACTGTGCAAATGTGTCTATTCTTCATATGATTATAACAAATTAAGCTTAAAGTGAATTTTATACCATGGATTTTTCAAAGTAACGCTTGCTTTTATAAAATTTCTCAAAAACAACGTTTTTTTTTTTTGCACAACTTAGCTGTACAAAAACTTCCTATACCTATATCTTTAAAGATTCACTCATGATTATTTCATCGATAATTATATAAATTGAAGTATTTGTTTGAGATATTATTCAAAATAACTGTCTTTATAAGTTCACTAATTATCATTTATTGATTTGTTGAACTATAACCCATTTACAGCTTTTATATTTTTGTCTTTCATTCTGTTTTTTTATACCTACGTTCTAATATTTGAAACTGCTGTTGCTTTTGACAGGACGTTCAGTAAAAAGATTTTGGAGTTTCGCAGTCACATTCATAGTTAGAACTTGTTTATAAGCATTTCTGAAGTTGTTGAATATAGGGTGTTGTAGAACATGTGTGGAAAAACTGCTTATAATACGCTATTGCGTAGCAAAAATACTAATTAAAAAACAAAATTTTTAAGCAAAATTTTTTAATAAATTAAAGACTAGACATAACAATAGCTGAAATAGGTTGCTTCGATTCCTAGGCTTGATGGGCAATAAATTTAAGCATAATACCACCCATCGCCTGGGCGACAAAGGCTCTCGGTTCGTATTTTATGGTACGAGGCATGCCATCAGGTATTTCCACTCTGTATTTCTTTAAAACAGTGAGTAGTCCAGCAACTATTGGCATCCTTGCGAAACGAAGGCCTGAAAATTTAATTATTTAACACAAAGTAAGAAAACATATGACAAATTTAAGAATAGATCTTAAATATTTCAATAGAATGATAGACGTAAAAAAATTACCTATGCATATCCTAGGTCCTTCACCAAACGGCATATAGGTAAACGGTTTAATATTTTTCTTTTCTTCGCCATAAAATCTTTCGGGGCGAAATTCTTCTGGCTCCGGAAAGTTACGAGGATCGTGATGGATGTGATAAACAGGTATATGTACACGGTCACCCTTTTCTAAGCGCAGTCCTGTTGGTAGAGTATATGATTCTACGACTTCTCTTGTTAGAACTCCTAAAACTGGATAGAGACGAAGAGTTTCGTCGATACAGGCCTGAAGGTATGGCATTTCATTAATGCAGTCGTATTCTATCTTGCCATTGTGACGATGAAAGTAATCCACGACCTCTTCAATTACTCGAGCTTGAGCACTTGGATGTTTCGCTAGTTCATAAAATACAAAGGAAGTCGTCGTAGATGTTGTTTCAAAACCAGCAGCGAAGAATAAAACACACTGCGCCACCAGCAAATCATCATTCACTTCAAGAGTAACCGTCGTCTTTAAACCCGTTTTAAAATTTGTCACACAGTCTCCGGTTAGATTGTTCTTTTGTTTCCAACCTAGAACGAAATCGACAAAATCGTTTCTCGGCAATTGTTTATATGATCTATCTTTGAATACACCTCTTAATAATTGGTTAAAAAATGTTTCTATGTCGTTGCTAAACCATTGCAGGCCCAATCCATAAAATATAGAAGGCCACATTGCTCGGCCAATCATTTTCAGGGCACTAAAGGTTGAAACATCAAATATTTTCTCACCCATAATTGTAAATAGATTATTGTGTTTATTTTTACCAGCCAGAGTGCCTGTATCTACTCCAAATGCACAAGATCCTATGCAATCCATGGTGTACCTTGCCAGAAGCGATTTAATCTCAATAACGTCTGTTTTACTCGCTTTTATATCATCATCGATTACTTTTTCCAACAGGTTGGCACAGTTTTCAATTAGATAAAACATGTTCTTCAGTTTTGCTGATGTAAACAAAGCGGTGGAGTTTTGTCGAAGAACTTTCCATCTCTTGCCACCAGTAAAGAACATGTTCTGTGTGATTAATTCTTTGTGGTTGTGATCTTGAACTTCTCTGTAGTTGAAATAGTAGAAGTCCTTTGCCATGACGAGTTTGATGATGTCAGGATCTTGGAGGACGAGCGCAGGTTCCGTTCCATAGAACACCCCGACATACGGAGAATTTGGGAATTTTTGACAGATTTCTTGAGTAATCTTTGGCCGATATTTTCTTAGCGTAATATATTCTTTATAATTACCGAAAAATAAAGTGGGTTTTATATGGGGTACGTTTCTTTTTTCCCAGTAATTATGTTTTTTACTTGTGAAATAATAAAGATTCCATATAAGAAAAAGCACAGCAACAGAGAAAAAATAAAAAGCGATCATTTTCTACAAGTTCAAGTACAATACTATTGCTTGTCATAGTGAGTAAAGCTGCCTATATATTGTCAATTTCTGGTGTTCTGAACTCTTCGTTGTAGAGTCACCATACGATATTGCAAAATGAAGGACACCGAACTTATATAAATTAATTGCTAATGTCTGCGACTTCATCTACATAGATAAAAGTTTCCACAATGATAAGGATATTTTATTACTAACGCACTATGGATATACGTCTAAAGTTCTAAAACATTATTATGAGTTAAAAATAATAGGCATAAAAAAAGCCCGTTGAAATGAGCAACGCTAACTCATGTAAGGAAATAAGTAATTCAGGTCCGGTGAACATTTTTGGTGCTTTGAAAATGAAAAGGGCGTCCAAAGTTCACAGTCCCTAAAAAGCTAAAAACTAATCTCTTTACCATTTTTTTATGCTAGCGTTCACGCTCTCACTCACATGGCATCTGTATATGTATTAAATATCATATTATTACTTCTTGGCTTCTGTCCGCTAAGATTACTGTCCTATCTTCACTAATATTCACCAGATCTTCACGGTATATACTTACTTGCCAACTTTTACTTGTCAATGCGAATAGTTTGTATAAGGAATACAATGATACTTAACAGGCGTATCATTACGTAGTGGCACCTGTATTGAATCTGAGCCGTGCAGAAGCATTATGAGCTTCTCGAATGAGGCACCAGAAACCGCTTGAAGAATGCAAGGACTATAGTGTAGTTTAGATGGGATCAGTGCTTAAAATAATTTCAATCAAAATTTTCACGATCTACTTGCCAGTGTTTTGGATTTCAACAAAATCGTTAAATTTGTTCCTAGCAGTCAAAATAACAGTTTTTCACAGATCTTCCTAAATTAAATTGTAATCTCATGCTGCAATCCCGTTGAAGTTAAAAAATAATCAACTAGACAGACCCTTCGATCATGAAAATATTTTGCCGGAGATTTGCCTGGAACCGAATGGAACTGAACTGAAGAACTGAAAGGCGTCTGCAGGAGGCTTATGTCTAGCTTTGGGATATTAAGAGGCTCATGATGATGATAATGATGATGATCATTATCAGTCAAGTCCATTTACCCTTAGTGTGGTCACCTTAGTAATGACTTGAACTATTTTTAGGAATAATATTATTCCGATAAGAATTCACCCAATCTTTAATTTTAAGTTGCAAAACATAATCCTTGTTGATAAATATATGCTGCGTCACCAAAACTGCTAAGTGCTAATTATTTTAGTCAACTCTAAATTTTATGATATTTTATAAACTAATTATAGTGCTTTTTTAAGATTCCTTACCACTGTTAAGCAAACCCCCATTGTTAAGACTCCGCTGTATTTTTATCTTTACTAATAAAAAATAATCTGACATATAATCATATAATCTTTGGTTGTTCCATAAATGAATTATTAAGATTGCATAAGATTGAAGAGTTTTTATATTCGTGCCAACACTCAAAACTCAACTTAATTAGTAAGTAGTATAGGAAATGTTATCCGATGGCAAAATTATATTTTTTGTAAATAATATTTTAAGCAAATCCTTAGTTATTCTATCACTTTAGATAGAATAACAATATACATTTTTAAAACCACTCGATTACAAGTTTATGGACTGAAGTATATCAACAAGACAGAAAGTGAGCAAATAAAAAAAAAAGTTATATTCGACTTTGACAATGAATCACCGCGATTGCACAGCTCAAGTTAACTTTGTTATTCTGTAAATAGAAGATCTGTACTATTAAAGGACATAAAATGTTTTATCTCTATTATATGGTTTGATTGAAAACTGTTACGAAAAACGAATTCCATAGGTTAGAAAAACACTCACCCAATATAGCACGCAAGTGGCCTTCCAGCGTCTGCAGTATAGTCATCTTGATCTCCTTGACGGACTTCCCAAGGAACTGCTCGCACGCGGTGGTCAGGAGTTCGTCTTCGTTCATGATCTTGCATTGGGCGACACCTGTTACTGTGAGTGGCACGCCCTGAGCCGTCTCGACGTATTCACACATCGGGTTTAGTGTCATAACCTACGAAAACAAAAAAACCTAATTTTAAATAGAATCAGGAGTTACTTTGTTGAAGTCCATGGCGTAAACTGAGCATTAAGCTTAATTTGCTGTTATCGGCGTAGAACAAACAAATCTGGCAAAACCTTTTTTTTTATACACCACAAGCCCTTGACGGCATCTCACCTGATGGTAAGTTATGATGCGGTCTAAGATGGTAGCGGGCTATCTATTAAGGATATGGTAAACCCATACTCCTAATTGGTTTCTTCACGACATCGTGCAGGAACGCTAAATCGCTTGGCGACACGTCTTCGTCAGTAGGGTGGTAACTAGCCACAGCCGAAGCCTGCCACCAATTATATATTTAGCCCTATAACACTTATTGTTTCAAAACACGCTTTTGTTGCAATAAGCTAGCTGTTGCCCGCGACTTCGTCTGCGTAGAATTGCTGATTTCCCGTGATTACTCTGCTTCAGAAAATAAGCTAGAGGCAAATGTCAAATTGCGAATTTTCGTGTTTCTAAATTAAAAAACATAGGACTTTCATACAAACTTCAAACCCCTATTTTACCCCCCTTCATAGATTTGGATGAAAAAAACTTCTAACCTTATACTTAAGCCCTAAAAGAAACCTATTTTCAAAATTTCACGCTTGTAGACTTCATAATAAAAAAATAAGCATAAACTATCATCCCCTATTTTACCACCCTTAACTTTTGAATACTACCTATATTTAAAAAAAAATTTGATGCACATGTTTTTTATTTATTATTACTAATCTTAATGCAAATTTTTGTGTCTCTAACTCTAAAAACAAAGGATTTTCATACAAACTTCCAACCCCTATTTAACCCCCTTAGGGGTAGAATTTCCAAATATCCTTTCTTAGCTGACATCTCTTAACTACCAACTACCTACTTGCTAAATTATAGCTTTATACGTGCAATAGTTTTTGAGATCTCGTGTTTAATCAGTATGTATGTAAGTCAGTATGTAAGTATGTAAGTATGTAAGTGACCTTTCGCTTTTATATATATAGATAACCTGTATAAGCTCAAATCTATGAGGCAATAGCGTAAAACTTCGCATTTGCTATATGTTCACTCGCAGGAGCACTCCTTGCTCTGTGCAGTACTTTATGGATTGGATCTTAATTCATTTGCTTTTGTCACATATACTTTTATATCCCAATAAGCAACACTGTAACCGTTCCCTCGGGACTTTAAAAGCTTCTGTCAGCTATACACGTATTAACTTAAAAACATATCCTGACAAAATTATGCATAAAAATTGGGATTGAAATAGGAATAAGAACATCACCTCAAGGGAGATGCGCTGCACATCTGTGACGAGCCACCAGGCCCACGCCCAGCCCCCAACTATGGTCCGCTTTTGGGTAGACCCGAAGCAGCTGCCTGAAAACGGTAAAATTAAATTAATCAAAGCTTAAAAAATAATTAAAACGGTAAATTTTTAACGAGTTATTCCTAGATAGATCGCTTGGCGACCGATGCTGCTATCTTAAAATTGTAAAAATACGTTACACTGGGTTTAAAAAGCTATGTAAATTTTTTAAACGAATTTTAAAATGGAAAATAGCATGAAAAAAAAAAAAACAATTAAGATAAAAATCATTGGCTTTATATATACAAACTAAAATAGACACAAATTTATTTTAGGAATTCTTATTTTACACCGACACTTGCGGATCACCTACAATACATATACATATAGCTATAGCATATTGTCAGTCGAAGACATTGTCGCTAAAACTGGTTGCGTAGCGGGAATGCCCTTAGAAATGGAATAGAAGGAGCTTTAGACCGTTAACCTTATGTTTACCAACAAGTTTATCCAACCGACATGGACACTAGCTACACTTTCACTATCATTTAGAAGTCTTGTGAGACAGTTAGGAACAAGCATATCGGCGAAACCAGTAAGTAAATTTTGCACCAATATAAAATTTACAAGGTTCCAATATATTACAATTTAATTTCACTCCACACAGAAAAAATAGCAGAATAATGGCAAATCTTATCTTCAATTATCCATTTACTGAATAGAAGCAGGAATTACTTTACGGAAGACCATGGTATACTATGAACTTCCGGCTTAATTTGTTTTTAATTTGCGTAAAATAGTATAGAGTTAGAGATAGAAAAATTATAAATTTGCATTGTGCAGATCTACCTGTTTTATATACGGCGAATAATAAAAAAATAATTAATTAATTAATTTTCATTGTATACAAGACTATTACTAGCGTTTGTGTTATTTTTCTTGATTGTATATACAATTTGGCAGCGTCAACTAGTCTAAATAGCGTAATCTTCCAGACCTTATAACTAAAGGTTCTGAAAGACGCAAAGTAGATTATGCCATACTTATAAATTATAATACAACTCATACGTTATGTGAGAACCTATAGATGGAGTGAAAATCGAGTACATTAAAATACGAAAGAAAAAACGTGTCGTCATTATTATTTATTCATGGCTAAGCGTATGAATTTAAATTAAAACGGTTAATATAATAATTAGTACCTATTATTTTATTTACTTGATAGTTTTGATAAGAAGCAACAAGAAAAAGATGGTTTGTTATCTCATTTGTATAATAATATTATGGACTAAGTAAAAAAGCCAATAAAATTCTCGTCACCAAGCTCACTCTGTTGAACTAGGCAAAACATCATCATGATCAACCCATTAGCGGCTCACTACAGAGCATGTGTCTTCTCTCAATATGAGAAGGGTTTGGCCATAGTCCACCTCACTGGCCATGTGCGGATTGGCAGACTTCACACGCCTTTGAGAACATTATGGAGAACTCTCAGACGTGCAGGTTTCCTCACGATGTTTTCCTTCACCGTTGAAGCAAGTGATACTTTAATTTGTTTTAAAGCTGTGATAGCCTAGAGGTTAGGGCGTCAGCCTCCTAATCAGAGGTCGGCGGTTCGAATCCGGGCATGCACCTCTAACTTTTCGGAGTTATGTGGCAAAACAAATAATATGAGTAATTATAAACTCCAGGGGTTTACAAGTAGCACAGTAGAGTTCCACTGTCCAGTCCTGGCAAAATAATCAGATCAGCTCGAAGAAATGATAGTATAGCATTGTCATATGGACTACATTGGTTTCGTTTCGAACACACGAAAAGTTTATTTCGATACGACAATTCGTCGAGAAGTATGTAAGTATATTAAAATTTACTATTTATTAAACAGTGAGGCTAATAAAAGCATGTTAAAATTATACATACAAATCTTCATTATATGTACAATTTCATTATTATATGGAGATGTTATACATTTAATATTAAAAAGATTTAATTTAGATAGGTAACATAATTACATTTATGTACACAATTTATATATACATATATATGATATTACTTTATTATTTGTCACAGGCGTTTTTAACAATAATAAAAAAAAAATATTTCCTAAACCCTAAAGCAGGACAAACTATTTACTACTTACAAGTTTTTCATATTCTAATGGGACCGACTGAAGAGCATTTTGCAAGCGACTCGCACAAATCAGTCGTAAGTAATCCTAGTTAATAAAAAAAAACATTACTTCAATTCTCATTAATTTAATTTAATATTATACTTCCGTAAATAACGATGTTGAAACCCCATGTGATAATAAATAGCGGAACCTCCCACCACCCGGTTAACCATTTGCAACTTAACGGTCTACGTGCGCGGGAGTGAAGTTACTACTCTCGAAGAAAGTGGCCGTTATTAACCCATCGTTCGCGATTTCGGCCGGCCCGCCTGCTCTCTTGCTAAAAGGCATTCGCTGCCGATAAACAAAACCAAAAAAAAAACAACACACGAAAACAAACAATATATCGTACGGCGAAAGTGGAGCCACTGTACGTGAACGAAATCAATCCACGGACGTGGTAAAAAATGTGCCGTGTTTTTTACGACAGTTTTTTTTATTTCACGATGTGGTCTTCAGTGTTATGTGGCCCGAGTGAAAGCATTGCAAATTAGAGGTGAGGTTTGGTGAATTTGTCAATTATTATGTCACTTTTTGTTATTTTAATAGTTGTAGGTGTTATGGTTTCAGCGCCCAGCTCCGTCCTTTCTTACCTCCATCTCAATCTCATGACAGATAATAGACAGAGAACTAGATCCCAGAATGTGCATTAGTTTGCAGCTTTAGGAACAAATTCGAAAGATAAATCCTTTAGTAACAACTGATGTTTCCATCGCGATTCTGTTAACTTCGATCGTCTCCAGACGACGAGTTACAACACCCTTGGGGTAATTAACGCCGGAAATTTACAATCTATTTAAACTAAATCTGTAGATTGGATCTAGTACAGCTATCGTTATCCTACTCTTCGGTTTTTTTTTTAATATGTAAAACAAATACCGGAAAACAAACACAGTACACTTAATCTAGGGCAGTTATAAGTTGTAATTCGATTAGCATTCATCGAAGCAGTTTCAATGTAACTTGTATAACACTTATTTTCACCGGAACATTTTAGCATTCCGCATGACACACAACGTGCAACGTGCTCACAATCTGTGTCCACAGGTTGATTACTGATTACCAAAGCAAAATTATTGATGACATAAGATACCTTTTTATCCCACAGATATCAGATATCATAAGCCACTATATCATTTTTACCGCGGGCTTTAAAAAACACGAAAATTACCCTTTTTGACGACCTCCGTGGCGCAGCGCGTGCGCTGTCACATTTTAAAATTGGAGTGGAATTTAACCCAGGAAGGGTTCGATTCCTGGCTCGAGTCTGGTCTGGTGGGTGGCTTCGGCCGTGGCTAGTTACCACACTTTTTTTTTTGTTTACGAGGGGGAAATCTACTAGTGAGATACCTGACTATTGTTTTGGGGAAAAGCACGGGTTATGTGGGTTTTTTACCCACTAAAACCAGTGGGAGGCTCCGGGATCTAACCACCCTACCGACAAAAACGTGTCGCAAAGCGGTTTACCGTTCCGGCACGATGTCGCGTAGAAACCAATAAGGGCTGCGGATAACTATCATACCTCTAACATGTTAGCCTGCTACCATCTTGGACTGCATCATTACTTACACCAGGCGAGATTGCCGTCGAGGGCTAACATGAAGTGGATAAAAAAATAATAATAAAATAATATAAAACACGGACCATGCAGTATGAATATTATAGTGCGGCTTAGCGAGTCCGTTTGACGTCACGAACGTGAGCTCATCCGCGGTCACGGGGGCTTATAAATAAACTCTCCCTCCAACAAGGCCAATTCCCAACGTCACCCTTCCCAAGTCGAGGTCCGAGCCTCACAGACTTATGTGGGTCGTGTTCCAGATATCCTCTCGCCGTGGTGTTATTCGTTCAGATGGAGCTTCGTGCCTTGCAAAGCCCTCCGTGATGCTGTTATAGCTATTAGGGTTATCGGCTAAGGTCAATAAAGAAAGCTCAAAGAACTGGCGTGTCGCGCCTTAGGTACGGGTCAGAACATATATTCCCTCTGCTTCTTCCTTAAATGTTTGTTCCTGGTACTTATCTTATCAGTAATTAAATAATTAATTTAAATACGGTCGCATTATTATGATACTGCTATGTTTATTAAACAGTATCGAAAAAAACATGCTAAGGATTGACACTATGGGATGGATCGGAATGCGCGCAATAATTAAAATTACCTCAAGTTAGCTCTTGACGGTATCTTATGATGCAGTCTAAGATGGTATGGTGCTAACCTGTTAGAGGTATGGCAAATTCATACTCCTAATTTGTTTCTAAAGGGACATCGTGCCGAAACGCTAAATCGCTTGGCGGCACGTCAATGTCGGTATGGTGGTAACTAGCCAAAGGCCGAAGCCTCCACCAGACCAGAAAGAATAAATTAATGCATTGTAGAGAAAATTCAGAAGGAATAAATTAATGTACTCGTATTGTCCCAACCAGAGATCGAACCCAGGGCCTCCCTCTAATTAGACAGCATTTAACACTGCGGCAGGGATGACGTCTAAACAATTTAAATTCAATTGAATCCAAGTCGCGGGCAACTGTAACTGTTATATAATTACGAAAAAAATATAGCTATTCAATTGGAAAATATAAACGATAGCAAATGATATTTTCGATGTTAGAGTCAGTTATTGTTACATTAAAACACTTTCACATTTAAAGATGTTCGTAATAGATACGTAACATCATATATATGAACATGTAACGTGGCATCAGTAATCAATTAAAAAAAAGTAAAATATATGTTATTGAGATATAAAAGAAATGCATATTTACTAGAAATTAAGGAACGCTTTTAAAATAAACAAGTAAAGATAGATAAGAGAGTATAGAAGTCTATATGACAACGTGCCGAAGGAAATACAATCGTTCTATAACAATAGATTTACACAAATTTCTAAACCACCTACGAGTTATAATATAGTGTTATCACAAGGAATCGTTTTAAAACCGTTATAAAACAAGAGCGTGCCAATGGAGGGTTCTGACTTCCGTTGTACCGACAAGCACGGCCTATTCCAACAAATATCCATTACATGAATGACAATAAATTTATCGTCATGATCATGATCAACCCATTACTGGCTCACTACAGAGTACGGGTCTCCTCTCAATATGAGAAGGGTTTAGCCATAGTCCACTACGCTGGCCATGTGCGGATTATGGAGAACTCTCAGGCGTGCAGGTTTCCTCACGATGCTTTCCTTCACCGTTGAAGCAAGTGATATTTTAATTGTCTTTTAAAAACGCACATAACTCCGAAAAGTTAGAGGTGCGTGCCCGGATTCAAACCGCCGACCTCTGATTTGGAGGCTGACGCCCTAATCACTAGGCTATCACCGCTTCCAACAATAAATTAATAATGATTAATATGATTAACAGCTGTCTTATATTAAAACAGCATTCCGCCTGTGATAGTTACCACCCTAGCGACAAAGACATGTCGCCAAGAGATATAGCGTTCCCGCACGATGTCGCGTAGAAACGAATTAGGGCAGCGGATACCTATCACCCTCTAACAGGTTAGCCCGCTACCATCTCGGACTGCATCATCACTTAACACCAGGTCAGATTGCAGTCTGCATCGGATGTCTTATTATAGCATTAAAAAAAAAAAATGAGGATTGCCGCGGACGGACAGCCAGCCGGAGGCATAGAGGCGAAACTATAGGGGTTCCAAGGATTCGCTTGGAATTTCGCTTTGGCTCAAGCAATCCCGAAAATTTTCACTCAGATATTTGTATAATGAAAAAAATTTTGCTTCTCGGCACATAGATGGGTTTAAATATACTGCAAAGCTACTCAATGCATTCATTAAAAGAAAAGTGAAAAACTTACAAGCAGCAACAAAAAAACAATACGGAATACAGGTCAGTCGAGTGTTCAAAGGAAGTATGCCACTAAACAGCCGTATGACTAAAATACGTGACGAGACTTTTGGTTTAACGGTTGCCGATGTGTCACCGGGCACGAACTCCGGTTCTGTATTACCGACCATAAATATTTGAGCACTCAATCATTTCAGAAAGTTTTCGATTAAGAGACTATTAAGGTTGAGGTTTTTCCGGGGTCCCCTGGACTATTGTCCCCGTGCAAGCTTCACGAGGCCAAGTTTTACCAACGCCCTAGAGAACAAACTTTAATAATGAAAACAAATTGATTTATCATAAATTAGTTTTTATGAGAAAGTTTCAGATTAAACAAATATTATTTCTTATTGTTTATAAGAGTGTCTTGCATGTCACGTAATTTTTATGCGGGAGGAGTTTTTATTTTATGGCCAAACAAATAAACGTGGCAATACGTCGAATAAGTTATTCAGTGCTTTGTCACGTTCTAACATTTCAAAGGCACTGTTAGTTGAAGTGTAACAATACACTGGATAACTACCCCAACATTATGCCAATACTTAGCGTCTGAAGATAAACTAAGGAAACCTATGGTTCAGTTCAATGCCAACCATCGTTGTGTAATTTTAATAAGCATTTATAATTATCGTCACCGATGGCTTAACATGCTTTCCATGGCTTTTCCGAACCAGATTTCTAACTCAGGTCTAAGACTGTTACTGGGAATCTCCATATGTATATCCAAACTTATAATAAGCAAAGCTTGGGGCTAAATACTATCGCTTAAAGAAATATTATTTTAAAATGTCAGTTTTACGTAACACACGGTGACGGCCTTAAAATAAGGATAATAATACCGAAATTCTTATTTCGGTATTATTATATATATCAAAAATATTACAATAATATTGTTTTAAGCGATCTTATTACGCCTTGGCATACGGATGTTTAGATGACTTGACAGTTAAAAATACATGATGATGATGACACGGCAAGATTTCGAACACCAACTCGTACGTATTTCTATATAATATACGAGATAGATTTGTGCTTGACTATTATAATGCCTAATACCGTTTAATATTTTCCTCCTTTCCATTATGGTTTGTGTACGTCAATAAATGAATTAATTAATATATCGTACCCTAGATCCGTACTAATTTCTATGCTGTCTTATTGATTTCAATACCTTTGCATTGCCAACATTGTACGATCGAAAATAATTGAAATAGATAGATGTTCTATTAAGTTACGTCACTTTTGAAACATGAGTACTTATATAAAAACTTTCATTTATACGATTTTTCTCAGTTCACATATATCAAGATATCACTTTGTTCGTCGTTTGTTAGACGTCGTTTTTTGACAGAGTATTACGATATAAACGATAAAAAAGCTTGGGTGTGAATTGCTCTATGTCCATAGGTACTATAATTTATTTTTGACCATGTGAGATGGTGATAACAAAATAAAACAAAGTCAAAGTTTAACGGGCTGAGGCTCAAGATGACGACTAACTAACTCGTTGGTCTCGTGGTTCGCGAGTTCTACGAGGTTTTTGCTTCGAATTCAGAGCCAAAGTTGACCAAATTTGCTTATTAAGGTTTTTATTTAGACGATTCAATACCAGAGTATTGACAATGAGCCAATACAAGCCAAAATAGTCAATCGGAGTCAAGATTTATTTTTTTTAATGACAAGTTCGCTTAGTTAAAAATAAATTAAGTATCTCTCTCTATAATTTCAGAAGGATGAGCTCGATAGTTGCTGATGTGATATCCGGCACGGCGATCGCTGCCGCTGGCACTCAGGTAACTTTTTATATATTTTTTTTAATACACATTCTTTTAAAAATACTAATAAGTCTTAAAAACAATATCGGACTAATAGCCACCATCATAATCATCATGATCAACACATTATCGGCTCACTACAGAGCACGGGTCTCCTCTCAATATGAGAAGGGTTTGGCCATAGTCCACCACGCTGACCATGTGCGGATTGGCAGACTTCACACGCCTAATTATATATATTTTACTAACAGCACCCCATGTTGTTTATATGTAGATTCTTTTTGCCAGAAACCTCTAATAATCATCACCAATTCGCCCCTATTAAGTTTGTGTACATTAATAACCTACTAAATCTATGTATTCAAACAATTGGGTTTAAAAATGATACTTCTTTTTTTATACACTACAAGTTAGCCTTTGACGGCTATCTCAGTCGGTGTTAAGTAATGATGCTGTTTGGGATGGTAGCGGGTTAACCTGTAAGGAATATGGTAAACACACGCTCCTAATTGGTTTCTACGTGGCATCGTGCCGGAACGCTAAATCGCTTGGCGACACGTCTTTGTCGGTGGTAACTAGGCACGGCCGAAGCCTTCCACCAGACTAGACTCGAGCCGAAAATAGAGCCTGGGACCTACAACTTTATACTGCTTTAAGCGATCGTTGAATTCGCACTGAAGGCCGAGCTGACAACGGTGTGCCCAACATAAGCCTATCTCGTTTTAACTCGAATTCGGTTCAAGCATGGATTCTTTGTCGATTTCCAGGTAGCATGGTTTATACCAATGCTGGTTGCGGCGATCGCATACTATCAGTACGACCAGACCGATCCTGAGGGAAGACCCGGCGACGTGCCAGACTCGCGACTACTGCCGGAGTATGACTTTATAGTTGTTGGAGCTGGATCAGCTGGTTAGTGAGTGATAATCATTGTAATAATGTCCTAATGAATTAATCACGACAGTGCATGTCCAACGTATATTTGAAAATTTAATGTATGTCCGCGAGAATATATTAAATTAATATTGTGATTGTATTAATCCCACGCTGCTAGATTAGATAAAATTAAAACAGAAATTCATTTATTTCTGGATCGAATCAATAGGGTTAAAGTTTTTATAAAACCTCAGTATGAAGTCTATTATAATACAAATGATTTAAAAAAGTTAAAGTTTTAAAAAGACATGCATAGCTCTAATAAGATGGCTGTTAAACGAGTAGTTTAAAGTAAAAATTTGATGCAGTAATAACATCAAGAATACTTACCCAGCTAAGTTTGTTAAGGGGTTTTTTAGACTTGGAACCCTTATAACTTTAATTTGAAATAACAATTTAAGTTATCGATACATCAAAAATTACTTTTTAAATATTATTAGAACAAAATTTAAGATGGATTGATTGGATTCGTATGTCCGACTTATTTAGAACCCATCCGAAGCTCTTAATCATGACCTTGCCGGCGTAGCACGTAACACACGAAAATTTACTTGGAATCCAGTCCTGTATAATTTCGTTTATATTGTTAACTAGCAAAAATAGGCCGAAAAAATAGACAATTTTTTCGGCCTGTGTACTGTACGTAAAACATGCATGAAAGCATTTTTCCCACACTAGAGTATTTTAAAATTCGTATTTGATAAAGATTTTTCTTTTTTATACCATCTACCAATGTTTACTCCAGTCAAAATCCTGTAGAATTAATACAGTGATTTATAATAACCTAAAGACGTCTACCCAAAAAAATATTATAACATACATATAATATAGCCCCATAGCTCGGCTAACTTAAATACTCGTAGATAGATAAATTCTTTATTGCACATTATAATATATGTATTTCAAAACAAGAAGATGAATTTAATAATAAATAATAATGCGCAAAGACGGTCTTATCACTTAAAGCGATCTCCTCCAGACAACCCTTTGTGAAAGGGTTAAGGGGGATAGTGCAACAAGTTTCGTCTTAATAATATTAAAATATATATCTCCTCACCGTCGGTAACTTTATTTTAAATTCAAATTCAAATTCAAAAATTCAAATTCAAATTCAAAATAATCTTTATTCAAATAGTCCTTAAAAAGGCACTTTTGAGAGAATCGTGTTGATGGGAACTGCTTCTGCTCACGTAACGGAACCTATAAATACAGTACAGTACGAAAGACAGAATAGTTCTGCTAAAAACAGTATTTAATACTTAATCGTTTAACATTCCAGGTGCCGTAGTGGCCAATCGTCTTTCCGAAATTGGGTACTGGAAAGTGCTCTTATTGGAGGCAGGCGGAGATGAAACGGAAATATCCGATGTGCCTCTTCTAGCGGGATACCTACAACTTAGCAAACTTGACTGGAAATATAAGACCGAACCTCAGGGCACCAGTTGCTTGGGTAAGATTACTTTAAAAATATTAGGTACAGAATACCTGAAATCCATCCCGAAAGGATGGAAATTAGTAATTTAAAGATTGTATGACAATAGCATAACATTTCTTTTTCAAAGTAAGCACATTATTGGTATCGACTAAAATCCTTTTGGTGTTGGCATCCGCTAAGAAAAAGTGTTTCTAAAAGCCCTGTCAAACCCTTATCAAAGGAGGGTTAAAAGATTGCGTGAAAGTCCTAAGTATGTTCTAAAACTTCAATAAAAAAATCTGCGTTCACAATTCAAGATCAACACAATTTAAATACTTTAACGTTATATTGAAAAAACTCCAACCTTCATTCTTTATCAAAAAAAAAAAAACATTTAGACACAGATTTTGTACGCGAAATCACAGGCAATCAATCCTATTACATAATATTTCTACTAAATATCAGTTTGAATTGTTTTGGATAAGCAAAGATTTATTTCTTTCACAGCAATGGAAGGAGGTTGGTGTAACTGGCCTCGAGGAAAGGTGCTGGGGGGTAGCTCCGTACTAAACTATATGCTATATCTGAGAGGAAATAGAAAAGATTATGACACATGGGAATCATTAGGAAACAAAGGATGGAGCTACAGAGACGTGTTGTATTACTTTAAAAAATCTGAAGATAACCAGAATCCTTACTTAGCCAACACACCGTACCACAGTACTGGAGGATACTTAACAGTCTCTGAAGCACCTTATCATACGCCTCTTGTGTCGAGTTTCATAGATGCTGGGCTAGAAATGGGCTATCTTAATAGAGATATAAACGGGGAGAATCAAACTGGTTTTATGGTAGCTCAAGGTACCGTTCGGCGTGGTAGTCGCTGCTCAACTGCAAAAGCTTTTCTACGACCTGCTAAAGATCGAACGAACCTTCACATTTCTATTAATTCATTTGTCACCAAAGTCATGATAGACCCAAGAACAAAATTAGCTTTTGGAGTGGAGTATGTCAAAAATAAAATGGTATACCGAATTAGAGCTAGAAAAGAAGTTATATTGTCTGGAGGAACTATTAACTCTGCTCAATTATTACTATTGTCAGGCATAGGACCAGAAGAAGAACTTTCTAAGCATAGAATACCTTTGATTCAAAACCTTCAAGTGGGCAAAAATCTTCAAGATCACATAGGTTTGGGAGGTTTGGCGTTTATGATAAATAAACAAATATCTATTATTGAAAATAGACTCCATACTGTGAGTACATTAATGGAGTATGCAGTAATGGGAGAAGGACCACTTACAATAATGGGGGGTGTTGAGGGATTAGCTTTCGTCAACACAAAATATGTTAATGCGTCAGATGATTTTCCCGATATAGAGTTTCATTTTATATCTGGTGCAACTAATTCTGATGGCGGCGGGCAGTTACGAAAAATTCACGGATTGACTGAGAAATTCTATAACAGCGTATTCACACCGATAAATAATGTAGATGTGTGGAGTATAATTCCTATGCTGCTACGTCCAAAGAGCAAGGGTTATATTCAATTAAGGAGTGCAAATCCATACGATTATCCATATATTTACCCAAACTATCTAACAGATGAAAAAGACGTTAAGACTTTAGTAGAAGGAGTAAAAATAGCGTTTGCACTCTCTAGGACAAAGGCTTTCCAAAAACATGCATCTATGTTTAATAACCATATATTCCCTGGCTGCCGCAATTTTCAGAAATTCTCGGACGCCTTCTGGGAATGTATGATTAGACAATATACTTGCACAATTTATCATCCCGTTGGCACTGCGAAAATGGGACCTTATTGGGATCCTGATGCTGTTGTTGACCCTGAGCTTAAGGTATATGGTGTGAAAGGTCTTAGAGTTATAGACGGGAGCATTATGCCGAATTTGGTGAGTGGTAATACAAATGCTCCAATTATAATGATTGGAGAAAAAGGCAGTGATATGATCAAAGAGTTTTGGCTTAAACGTAGAATGTCAAGATATTACGCGTAAAATAAGAGTACAAGTTAAATATTGATTTTATATTTTATATATTGTACATTTTATATCATTTAACTACGAAAGTTATGAAATAGGTAATTTATTTTAGTAATAAGGCCAAAAGTATTCGTTTAAACAAAGAGTGATCCCAAAAAAATAACAATAAAACATATGTATGTTATATAGTATTAGCGTTGTTTTATTTATTATTTCCTACTGGTCGTTGGCGGCAAGTTTTGTTAACGTCTCAAATTTTATCAAAATCGGCGTAGCGCTTTGTCTAGTATCATAATTCTTTAATCAATTAGCAGGGCTTGTTAAAAAAGATCAGTATTATATGTTTAATATTCTTATTCAGAAGCAAACCTAAAAAACGTACACAAATTTACAATCGAATGAAAAGTGCTGATGATAGCATCTCGTCAGCGGCTTCACAGCGTAGAGTACTTCATAACAGAGAGCATATTAAATGCCACATTCGTTTAAATTTTTTTGAAACATTGTTTGGCAGAAAAAACAAGATATTGCATTATCAATCATTTATATATAACCCAAATAACAAATTATCAAAAATAGGTAGTTATCAGCCAAATTTTGGTCACTTTTAACCATAACTAACGTCTCTCCTGTAAATTTATCAGTAGTTATTTGACTATATTAGTGTCCATAACACTACATATTATGTAAGCCAAGCTCGATATTATATGGTTGTTCGCGAAATAATGAAATTGACAAATCAAATAGCAAATGAAGCACGATGTCCCGACGATAAGAAGCAAGTGATGGGGAGCGGGTGGATAAGGAAAGCAGAAAACAGGGTGTGAAGGAGCTTTTTGGAAAAGGCTGAGGATGTCCGCAGGCTGAAATGATGTTTTAGTCTCTTTGAAATCAAGAACACTGCACTGCAAAATCGACATCAACAATCAACAGACTACTTACTTGTAGAAATCATAAAACAGCTAATAACAACAATTGCATAGTAAGAATTATATTTCATATTATATTCATACTATACAATAGTTGTTAGTTCTAATATTACTCTGTTAAAAACAAACAACGTGACGACATTTTGTTAACCATAAAGTATTTGCAGAATCGGCAAAATCGGGATTGTACTCGTATTTATTAGTTGTGACTGTGGTTTGCGATACTTTGGAGGTGTTTTATGTGAAGAAATATGGCCAGTCATGAGCCATTTTCTATTAAGCCATTTGTGTCTAGTACAAGGATATTATTTGGTCTCCTGCCAGGACTAGGAGTTATGATACTGCTTCGTATGGTAATTCATCTGTATAGACCTGATATTGAGGATGCGGAGAATCGCGTCAGAGATCATCCATTTAATGAACTTTATGAATATTACGACTTCATTATAATCGGCGCTGGTTCAGCTGGATCAGTAGTAGCCAGTCGATTATCAGAAAATCCGGAATGGAATATTCTTTTACTTGAAGCGGGGCAGGATGAAAATGTGTTATCTGAAGTGCCAATATTGTTTCCAGCTCTACAAACATCCTCAATAGATTGGCAATTTATAACGGAACCCAGCAATTATTATTGTTTAAGTATGGTAGATTCCAGATGTAAATGGCCACGGGGGAAAGTTTTAGGTGGATCAAGTTCCTTAAATGCAATGCTATACATACGAGGAAATAAAAAAGACTATGATTATTGGGAAAGTTTGGGTAATGAAGGATGGGCCTATAAAGATGTCATAAAATACTTTCTTCGAGCAGAAAATATGCGAATTCCTGAATATCAATACGATCCATACCATGCAACTGGAGGTCCCATATCTGTAGAATACTTTAGATTCGAACAGCCTATTACCAGCAAAATTTTAGAAGCTGGTCAGCAACTTGGCTACAATATTACAGACGTAAATGGTAGATTCCAGACTGGATTTACAAGATCTCATGCTACTCTTCATGATGGACTAAGGTGTAGTACTGCAAAAGGCTATCTCCGATCTGCATCACAAAGGCGTAACCTTCACGTCAGCGTTCATTCCCTAGTAGAAAAAGTTTTAATAGATGAAAACAAAAAAGCGTTTGGAATTAAATTTACAAAAAATGGAAAATCAAGAATAATAAAGTCTACCAAAGAAATTATTTTATCTGCAGGAGCGATTCAATCCCCCCAATTGCTAATGCTATCCGGTGTTGGTGATAGTGAACATTTAATGGAGCTCGGTATATTTCCTGTTACACATTTACCTGGGGTTGGTCAAAATCTTCAAGATCACGTAGCCATGGGTGGACATTCATTTTTATTTGACAACCCATATAATAATGGATCCGATTACAGTTTTAATTTAAGCAATATAATGTCTATTGGCAGCCTTATTGACTTTGCAATTAATAAAAACGGACCCTTATACAGTATGATGGAAGCAGAAGCAATGGCTTTTGTCAACTCAAAATACCAAGACCCTGCTGAGGATTATCCTGATATTCAGTTTTTTATTGCGCCCAGTGCCGATAATATGGATGGAGGTATATTTGGCAAGCGTGCTAATGGTCTCACAGACGAAACTTATGCAGAGTTGTATGAAGATATTTTGTATAAACCCTCGTTTTCTATTGTACCTTTACTACTTCGACCTAAAAGCAGAGGATATTTAAAACTGCGAGATGCAAACCCCTATTCACCGCCACTTATTTACCCAAACTACTATTCAGATCCGGATGACATGCTTAGAATGGTAAGAAAAATATACATGTTCATAGTGAATAAGGATAAATTACAATGCCCTTTTATTGTAAGTAATATCAGATGTTTATATGTATGATCTTAATAACATTAAATAATAGTATGTAATAAGATCACTTGGTAATACGAGTAATTTTATAGGTTTAAGTTATTAGGTGTTCAAGTTGATTATGTTTATGCAACAAACAAACGATTTTCAAACAAGATTATACATTTTCAGATCGATGGTGCAAGAATTGCTCAAAATTTGGTGGATCAGCCGGCATTACAAGAGTTAAACGCCCGACCAAATCCTAATCGCAACCCTGGTTGCTTAAATAATCACCTCATGTCCGATGAACATCTAGAGTGTCAAGCCCGGCATCATTCATTGACAATTTATCATCCCGTCGGTACATGTGCTATGGGACACGCCAACGATTATAATGCAGTAGTCGATTCACGTTTGCGAGTAAGTATTTATGAATTATTTATTTTTACCGCGCGTTTATGTGATTGGGAAAAGGATTAATTTACACATTGCACTCTGTATGCATTGCTGCAAGAAACATAATATTATGAAGCCAACAGAGCGAGTGTTTTTTTTTAATATACTTCGCGGGTAAACGGGCAGACGGGTTACTTGATGTTATGTTATAAATATCGCCCATTAAACATCTGCAGCATCAGTACGGCCACCAATGCGTTGCCGACTAAAATGCTTGGCGATATGTATTGTCAGTACTTCAGTTGCTATATTATAAACTGACTGCTAACTAGCCACGGCCGAAGCCCCTCACCAGAAGAGACTTGAGTCGCAACATAAACGCAGAACATCTCACTTTATAAAACTACTG
Source organism: Lasiommata megera (assembly GCA_928268935.1). Lineage (NCBI taxonomy): Eukaryota > Metazoa > Arthropoda > Insecta > Lepidoptera > Nymphalidae > Lasiommata > Lasiommata megera. The sequence goes on along the minus strand of OV743319.1, from coordinate 9,848,446 downwards.
CGTACGCGCTGTGCCACAGAGGTAGTAGTAATACTATATTTAGGGGGAGACACAGATACACCAATTACTTTTACATGCATTGCAATATAGTTTTTTTTTTTTTAATTCCAGGTATATGGTATACAGAACTTAAGAGTTATCGACGGCAGCATAATGCCAACAATAGTCAGCGGTAATACAAATGCTCCCATAATAATGATAGCCGAAAAAGCATCAGATATGATTAAAGATGACTGGGTCGGAACTTTCAACTATTTATCTCAATATGGATCTAGTAGTGCAAGCAATTTAAAGTATATGGAATCCAGAAATGTTGAAGAGGTCATGCCAAAGCTAGATGTATTTACAGAAGTTACTAGACTGTTCCCCCACTTATCTACAAACATAACTGAACAATATAAAAAACCAAGAAATGTAACAAAACCATCGGATAAAAGCAAAGGCACTTTCGTAAATAGGGATTTGAATAAAAACAAAAATGTGACCAGACCAGTAAAGAATTATCAACAACCACTTTTTGACAACTTTTTACGTCCTGATTACCATAATGCAAGTTATAGTGTTGGGAATACATTATTTAAACCGTATCCATATAATCATCATAGTATGGTGAAATCAAGTCTTAAGAAATTTCCCGATTCAAAACATAATATCTTTAATCACTTAACTAATTCTGCTTACCCAAATACGAAATATATTACGCACAATCAAAAGAAAAAAGAATTTTATGAAGCATGGAGTCCTGAAAGAATTTATAGAAACAAACTACGTAATAATGAAATACAAACAAACCCATTTAATATGAAAGATAGATCATTTACAAATGAAGGCAGTGTATGCCGACTCTGGTTACATTACAATGGGGTAAACTATGAATTAGAAATATAACTTACAATTATCTAGAAACACGTATGTATGTATGTGTAATACGTTTACGTATATACCCCACGAACCTTTCACAAAGATTATTTCTATACTCAGAATGAGAAGTCAAGTGGCACACGGTATGGGAACATTATGGAGGACTCTCCAGCAAAAGGTGGCGAGTACCCTTATCCCTACGATGTTTTCCTTCACCGGTAAAGTTTCTCTCAATTGTGTTTTTCGAGTTTTGTGCGTAGTTATTACTTTAAAACGCACCAATCTCAAAATAGAAATGCAAACGAATTCGGTTCGCTCGAAATGGCGGGCAAAGTATTAACCACTAGGCACGATCTTACTGTAGCTATTACAAATGGCTTTAATTTAAAATTAATATAAGATTTATTTTAAAATAAATATGTTCAAAAATATTGTATTTTTTTTAATGCTCCGAACTTATTAGTTTGAAACTGTCAGTTCGGAGCAGTTAAAAATATAAAATATATATAACTATGATGCTATTTAGTAACAGTGGAGGCATATGAAGGGTGGGGTCTTAGTCCCAAGGTACTGAAGAGGGAATCCCGAGCCGACAAACGCAGCGTTGGTAAACCCTCAACAGGATAGACAAAAAAGTGAGAAATAAAGTAGAGGCGGTACAAAGCCGTATGTTCTGCAGTGCACATCAATCGGTTAATATGATGAATATTATGTCTTTTGTCTTGTTTATAATAATAACGAAGCAAGATAACAATTTCGTTACTATTAGTATTATTCATAATTCTTTGTAATGCTTTAATTGACATTATTTATAGGTAGGTACAAATATACAAATTTAAAATGTAAGACCTTACGAGTAGTTCGATGCTAAGTTGCAACTCCCTAGTACTAAATAAAACAAAACACTTAATAAAAAAAATATTACTAGCGTTTCATTGCATATCGCCAGTCATGTAAGACGATATACTATATGTGTTTATAGTACATGACACAAGTAGTTAACTTGATTTATAAGATCTCGTGGATCGCTGAATCGGAACACTTTTCTCATATATCACACAAAACATCATCAGTTATTAATTAACGTCTTGAATTAATTTTAATGTACTTTATAATTAATATTCAATAAAACGAAAAACATTTATTTATGTAAATAAGCTGAAAGAACTATGAACGCTCTAGAAGCAAGTATAGCATCAACATGTCCAATACCGTTTGCTGGTATAACTGGTGATTTATTCCTCAAAGCAGTAACAGCAGTAGTTGCGGCCCATTGTAGTATTTTAGATGATTATACCTGGCCTCGGGATAATGCCGAAGAAGTCTTCGAAAGGGGATCCAGTAAGTTATAATATCATTACATTTTCGTATAAGACGTAACAATACGAACAATGTATTAATTAACAATAGCATGAATTAGTTTCAATAAAATGTATACAAAAATCTCTTTATTTTAGGTATATCTTATGACTTTATCATAGTCGGAGCAGGAACTGCTGGATCATTACTTGCCAGCCGCCTATCTACTATCTATCCTTTATGGTCGATACTTTTGATAGAGGCGGGTGACGACCCTGGTATTGATAGTGAGGTAAGGACCTATTACACTATTATAAAAAATCTTAAACTTATAAGTATTTTTTAGTAATTTTAGATATAATGAAAAACTTGATTTCCTGTTACTATTCGAGTTAAATTTGAGTGTGTGGTGACATTATGATACAATTAAAAAAATTAGAAACCCAACCAAACAAAAGCTTTGCTTAGAATAGGTGTAAACACAACGTAACATCTACTCCATGAGATGATTCGGTAAGCAATTTTGCAATAAAAGAGTTATTTGAGCAATGTCACAGGTAAAAAATAGTATAACATAAAATTGAATCTTTCAATCAGATCTCGCAATTTATATTTAAAAAAAAAACTTCTTTTAATTTTCAGATCCCAGCATTTTTATTTCTAAATCAAAATTCAAGTAACGACTGGAATTATAAAACGCACCCAGATGGAAAAAGTTGTTTGGGTTTTAGAAATACTAGTTGTATATGGAGTAAGGGGAAAGGACTTGGTGGTTCGAGCTCAATAAATGCCATGATTTATCTCAGGGGTCATACTAGCGATTTCTCGGACTGGATAAACTCAGGAAATGATGGTTGGGGTTACAATGACATGGAAAAATACTTCGAAAAACAAGAGGAAATGTTTAATATAACTGACAGTGCATTCCCTGGATACGAAAACGAATTGTATAATATTCTTGACAGTGCATGGCAGGAATTTGGCTTTTACGTTCATAATTATACTAATCATGAAACGGTAATTGGAACTAAAAAAGTAAGAATACTGACGCAAAACGGTAAACGGATGAACACAGCTAAAGTATATCTTAACATTAAAAATACGAGCAATTTATCTGTTATGAAAAACACTGTAGTAGAAAAAGTTATTCTCAATAAAGAAACAAATCAGGCACTAGGAGTACAAATAAAACACAAAAGCGGAATTAGATTAAAAATTACTGCTAGCAAAGAGGTAGTGTTAGCAGCTGGCTCAATTGCGACACCACAATTACTCATGATATCGGGTATAGGGCCCAGAAGTCATCTTGAAGCAATAAACATTGAATGTCTATTAAATCTTCCAGTAGGAAAGAACTTACAAGACCATTTGTTTTTTCCTTTGTTCTTAAAAACAAACATAAACAAAGAACTACCAGGTGACCTTATAAATATTCTTCTTCTACAATACATGTTAACGAGAACAGGGCCTTTCTCCAATATTGGCATAACTGACTATATGGGCTTCATTAACACCCATAACAATTCCGAGTACCCTGACATACAATTTCATTACACATTCTTTACCAAAAATGATAATTTTGTATTAAAACCTTACCTCCAGGGTGTTGGATACAATGACGAAATAATACATGTAATCCAGGAATTGAATCATGAACATGACTTGCTGGGTATTTATCCCACATTATTACGTCCAAAATCTAGAGGTGAAATTTTGCTTGCAAAATCTGACTTATCGAAACCTATAATAAAAGCCAATTACATCCAGCATCCTGACGATTTAGTTTCTCTTATAAGTGCTATCCATTTTGTTCGGAAACTTCAGAAAACTGCAACTTTTAAAACACTTGGTATTGAGTTAGTAAATGTTAAATTACCAAATTGCAAGGAGTATACCTTTGATACCGATGTATATTGGGAGTGTTATATAAGACACATGGCTACAACCATTTATCATCCAGTTGGGACAGCAAAAATGGGGCCTCGACATGATGACTCTTCAGTTGTAGGTAGCAACTTAATTGTTCACGATACAACAAATCTTAGGATAGTGGACGCTAGTATCATGCCCATTATACCCAGAGCTAATACTATGGCTGCAACATTGGCGGTAGCTCAAAAAGCTGTTGATATTATCGTAGAGCAATATGAAAGCAAAGATGAACTGTGAGTAATTTAGTTTCACTGAATTCTAGAATTAATTTGTCGTAACATTGAATAGGCACTTATATAATGATTACACAAATTTAGAATTAAATATCTTGCTACCTTTGTTAGTAATATAAAAACCGTTTATTCCTTTTAGTTATATTCTAAAAATGTAAATAAAACTTTTAGGTAGTATAAACAATTATTATAGCGTCTTTAATTGCACTTTCATGTCTAACTAACGTTGTTAATTTGAATATAGTCAAGGGTGTCGTAGATTTATAATTTTGTATTCGTGTGATTATTTTTATTGCAATTGAAACCTATTTTAAGTTTAACTTAGCAAAATATGCGAATAAAATTTTCAATACTTACACACTTTTTTATTATAGTTAATTGTTCGTTTTCCTCAAATTATATTCATTCTAATAAGGACATCTGGGAGCTCTGGGACATTAAAAGGCTAATGCAGGTTTCATCACTGACGTCTTTTTTTAACAGCGATACGACCACGATAGACCACTTTGCCCCAATTCAAATGTTTTGGGCTATAACGATTATTTCATATGTTACTGATACATTATGAGCCGGTAATGGGTTGTTCATGATGATGATGATGACTGATACATTGCTTTACGAGGGCACAATTGTAAAAACACCTGTATCCTATCTTCGGACTGGTACTCGGAATTTCTAAACAGAAAAATTTGGGCTCGTTCTGAAAACCAGCGCTGCAGATTGCTGCAGCCGATGCTCAGTGGGTTGCCTTTATTTGGTCGTTATCAGCATCTATCTTATGTCAAATTAAGTTACGTACGACTGTATATCGCGCCACGTAAAAACTTTTTCTATTTTTATTTCAAAAACTAAATATCTGAACATTTTACGCCCAACCCGAGAATCGATAATCCGTAGTCGGACACGCTGACAAACGAGAAAATGAGTATTAATAGCTAGATTTCCCATTTTTTATTACCGAACATTAAATCAAGTTCAACTCGGTTCATCGAGAATATAGAGAGATGGTTGACATGTTACATCACGGACAAGGCCTTGACGCGGTTTCGTTAGACGTCTTTGTCACAATAGCTTCGCTTTCGCATATGAAACAACGTATTAACATTAGGAAACGAGCAGCGTATTCCAATTTGACACATTTTTACCGACCTTGTAGAAATTTAGCGGCTTAGCGGTCGGATGTTTAACTAAAAATCGAAAGGTAAATTCGTAAAAAATTTACCTCCGTTTAAACGCGAAGCATGTCCAATAAGTTAAACCTATAAAATAGATTTAAGCATTAATATCTATTTATGCACAATGTTAAAAATCTATCCAATCCGAATTTTAAGATTAAGCAGATTGGATTCAGTAGCGCCATCCTTTAGAAAAGGGAAGAGTAGGAAAAGCACAGTTAAAATACCAGAACGTTAAATCGCTTGCAAACACATCTTGTTGGTAAAGTAGTTACTCGCCACGGCCGAAGCCTCCCACCAGTCTGACACGACCCGGAATCGAACCTAGGACCTCTAATCTTATAATGCGACAGCGCACGCGCTGCCCAACGGAGATCTTCAAAAGTAAGTATTTAAGGTAGTAAAACGTGTATATAAAAGATAGTTTTACCTAAAATTACTTGATGATGTCAGATAGTGGAACTATTTGATAGATGAAATCAGATGAATTATTACAATCATCACTAATATTCTTCAATAGTTTCACAAATGACCAAATGGAATTTCTGGGAAATCTCTCAATAAGTTTAAAGTTTATATGAAACGTACGTAAGCTTGTAGAAAAATTATGTAAATGACAAACAAGTTTCAGTATGAAATATAGCTCTTATAAGATAGCTCTTAAATAATAAGTGGCATGTGAGATGGTGATAACATGAAAGAAAATTTATCCGACTACGCTTGTTGTGGGCTTATCCTTAGACCAGGACGCGTTTGGAACTCTCATAGCTTTAGTTTTAAGTTTACGAATGTAATTACCACTATCAACTCACTACTATGTAAATTATTGACACGTCAAAAGTTTATGATTGATTGATTAAACAAAAGATAAGAGGGTTTTGTGCCGCTTGTGTCAGTAACAACTCCCTGAATCTTGCATGATCCTATCTGTATCCTAGCGAGAGTCTGCCTCGCAACTCCCCTAAGATAATCGTTTGTAAACGTGGACGGTTCAACTGCATTCTTAGTTATTTTTATTCATAATATATAGCTGTAATTAAGCAGTTGCCAGCAGGATTAGTATTTCTAAACATCATGAAAAGATTATTTTTGCCGTCCCAATAAGAGTGTCTTAAGGACATGCGCATCATCAGAAAGCCCGTAAAAGACTCTACGATTGCATTACACTAAAAGCATACGCTAAAACGAACGCGGTCGCACGCCCGTTTGTCTGCGTTGAAAAGTATTATGCAGAGTCTTTAACTTTTCCAATTTTCAGATTCTCGTACACACATTAACGTCTTATCACACGCAGGACTTGACTTGCACGATCGCAAAGAGCGCGCTTATACAAACGCACAATTTCGCGCTGCATAAAACCTGACTAGCGTACGTGGCCTTACTCCGGCTTGTGCGCCAAAATCAGTAGTGGTTTGTCAGTATTAACATGGATTCTGATGAAGAAACACTGCTATTTGATTATTCGCCATCGATTAAGACGAAAATCATGTTGGGTGTCATCGATAGTTGCATAAAGATTGACAAGGAACGAAATATGTGTGAAATGACACGTGGTCGCGTGGGAGGCGTCTCTCGCGGTTCTTGCCTATACGAGCTCATAAGCGAGTCAACGCTCGTACGGGATTCGCATAAAAAACGCTTGTCAGAAACAGCTCATGAACGCAGTTGGTGCAATGGGATTTTAAAACGATTTTGCAACTAACTATTCATCATCATCATGATCAACCCATTACCGGCTAACTACAGAGCACGGGTCTCCTCTCAAGGAGGGGTTTGGCCATAGTCCACCACGCTGGCGATGTGCTTGGCAGACTTCACACGCCTTTGAGAACATTATGGATAACTCTCAGGCGTGCAGGTTTCTTCACGATGTTTTCCTTCACCGTTGAAGCAAGTGATATTTTAATTGTTTAAAAACGCACATAACTCCGAAAAGTTAGAGGAGCGTGACCGGATTCGACCTCTGATTAGAAGGCTAACGCCCTAACCACTAGGCTATCACCGCTTCAACTATCTATTAGGTTTAATAAAATCAACTATCCGTTTTATATCGTACTCGTCACACGTTTTCGCGTGCGCCCGAATTCGTGCATGTTCTAGCGCAATACCCGTATGACATTTGTTCTTTTGAATTGGTTTATGATTGACTCTCGAGCACAGGTAAATCGTGATGCACCATTCTAATATATGTACAAATTGCATACTAATCTATCACCATCAGTCGTGTATCATCAAGAAATATAGGGCATATTTGTTTATATTGTGACATTATTAATGACTAATACTAATCAAGGTAACTATGACACAATCGAAGTCTGGTTTTAAACATCTTTCATTAGACGTCATTAAACTTTTATATATAGATGTACGTTTTAAATGGAAATTCATGGAAATGGAATATCTAACACAATCTAGCCCTCGACATAATTTTTATATATACATTTTTATAATATAATATGTATTTACGTATGGTTCAGTGTCGGATAAACTTTAGCTAAAGGATGAATTTGACAATTCGTTTATGCATAAAACTTATCTTAACCGGACTTAGTTTAAATAACCTTTAGTTCCAATTTATGTAACTGTAGATTAACTTTAACACATTTCGAAACCAGGTCTCATTTATTAGCCCCTAACCAATCAATCAATCATAAACTTTATTCAAATAATCCCTTAGAGGACACTTCTGATGCGTCAATCACTTGACGGTGTTAACTTAATCTGCTCTGCAGCTGCTCTGACAAAGCATACAGAAACAAAAAAAAAAGTCATCTCTTACAAGCAACCGCTATGTTCAGGAAACATTTAACAATATTAAAGTGGTTGGTGTAAAATACACACTAATTTACATAAATAGCAATAATTAAAAAAATTATAGTGTATAAAATATAAATATATATATATGTCGGAGTAAAATTGATATCAGACGTTTTAAAAAAGATCATGACCGTTGACTCCTTGAGAGCCATCGGCCATGTTGTTCGACTGTAAATAAAGAGACAAGGTAATTAATATTTGATTTATATTTCAATTGATCTCGAAACGAATGATTCAGCAAATAATCGAATAGAAATGGAAGACCTCACCGCTCAAGCGCTCGATGCAAAAGGTGCCTGAGCTCCGTCGTGCTCGGTCCCAAATAAGTGAGTGCAAGCGTCACGAATCCCCACCCTCACAACTCAGGGGCGGCAAAGTTGCTTCGCTATTGCATCCTCTTACTTTTACAATGTTTTCCAAGCAGTGCAACAATGCAAATTACAATGCAGTTATTCATTTCAAAATATTAAACGATTCCAAAACCTCTCAGCAAATCATATTCAATAAAACGCCAACTTAATCTCTTTTTCTGCGTCAAAATGTCATCGACTCACAATTAATAAACACTGTCTGTAGCCAGCCAGCATTACTAGAAATTAAAACTATTTAAGTCTAACTCATTGCAACAACACTTCAATCTTAAATCATTAATTTTTACCTAAGTTTATAATAAAAGGTTAAGAAAGTAAGGTTATAACAAAGAATCAGTTTTGGATCACAATATTACAATAAAGCTATCAAGAGTTATGAGCTAGTTTGTTAACATCAAGATGTAAATTTCACGCCTTGGTATATCCGCGGCGACACGGCCATACTGATGTGCGGTGCGTGCTCTGCGCCGTGTATCTGTAATGAAACTGTTTTTTTTTTTTAGTCTAGCTAGGTACTTCCACAGTAAACCTAGGTATTTATTATTCATTGTTTTACATTCATATTTTGGTAATTAGTAACTCAATATTAATTCATTTGTTATCTTAATTATAAATGCATGGATTTAGTCTGCTCAATATTCTAGCATTAAGCAAACCAGTACATAGGAAATATATTTGGATACTTTAATACTTGGATTTTTGTTGTTGAATATGGGTCGCCTAAACGATTTTCTATCTATTCTTTTTAATATGGCTTTGGGGCATCACTCGAACACACACAACATCTTTTTGATTTGTCATAGGACGTCTCCACCCGCCTATAACAATCTTAGTAATATTTGCCCAACAGTGGGTTGTTCTTTTCTGGTTGTATTACGCCTCCACATCGGCAACAACCTGTTTTGTGGTTGTGGGTCGGATCCGCACGCCAAATGCATCTTTTGAGATAGAACTAGGTATTTGAACATCACCATGCGTATAAATAGTTAAGTAAGCATATGAAACCAGACATTTTTTTTTTTTTTAGAAATAGAACGATAATAACACCACGTGTTAAATAATTTAAAAGCAACCAGTGTGAAAAGAGCTCACCGGATTAGGATGGTTTCACCAAGCAGCCAAAGACAACTAGTCATCTTGAGAAGAATCGTTAGGTTCCGCTTGGCGAGTCGATGGACCAGGTTCCTGTTCGTTTGGCTGGGCTTCTACCTGTACAGATTCAAGGTCATTAGAGGGCGACACGGTCATCAGCCTTTCACTTCTGTATCCCGGCTGTGGTGTTGGACGCAGTTGGTCATGAGCTACTTTTTGAGGACGTCCGTGATGACCAATAACTTTCTTCACAAGGTAGCGGTCATCATTGAGTACTCAATGGATTTCATAATGCATGCTGAATTTTGGATCAAGTGAAGTTTGGTTTCTTGGGTTATTCTTGGTCAGAACAAAATCCCCTCTCTGAAACCTTTGTATTTTTGCTCTTCCTCTTTCAAACCTTTCAAATTTCAAATTCAAATTCAAATAATCTTTATTCAAATAGTCCTTTAAAAGGCGCTTTTGACTCGTCAATAATTTACATAGTAGTGATTTGATTGTGATAATTACATTCGTAAACTTAAAACTAAAGCTATGAGGGTTCCAAACGCGCCCCGGTCTAAGAAGAAACCCACAACAAACGTAGCCAGGTAAATTTTCTTTTTGTTATCACCATCTCAGATGCCACTTAAAATTATATTAAGAGCTATCTTATTAGAGCAATATTTCACACCCATGCTTGTTTATCATTCACGTAATCCTTTACACTATCGTAGGACTTTTCTACAAGCTTACGTTTTATATAAACTTTGAACTTATTGAGAGGCAACCCAGAAATTTTTTTTTTTGTTCTTTATCTTTACCAGCCGCTTCAGCCATCCCTTGTTGAATACGCCTCTGAATAGTTTCAATATCAATTATCTGGTTGTCAAAATCTACCAGGTTCAATAGTTCTGGCGGTACGCAATTCTGGCGTCGAGTCAGCAGTGTGAGTGGAGCGATACTAGCGGTTTTGTGTACCGTACAATTAAATGCTAATTGTAGACTTTTAAGGGCAGTATGCCACTCGGCTGCCTCATAGTTTTTGATCATTATTTTCAATGGTCATCATTCGTTCCACTTGGCCATTAGCTCGACTGATGCCGGGTGCAATTGAATGTATTTCTATGCCGTACTTATCGCAATAGTTCTTGTCAAGTACAAGGAATTCACGTCCACCATCCACCACTACCTGCTTCGGCGCTCCGAATAGGTGCATCACTTGTTTCAGAGCTCCAAGAGCGCTATGCTGACTTTTATCGTGAGCGTAACGAAGCAATACATACTTAGTGTAGGCATCGATGGTGACCACGACGTCTTCCTGGTCTTGAGGTGTCCCAAGCTTCCCAGTGATGTCCATGTGGATCACCTCGGACGCTACTGTTGGCTTTGGTATGGAATGTAACTGTACCTACGTTGCCCTAGACGACTGCTTAGATATCCTGCGTACCACGCAATTGTCGACGAATTCTCGGATATTGGTGTTCGCCTTATCAAAGTAATAAGTTTCTTTTATCTTACCAAGAGTTTTCTCCCAGCCTACATGCTTATGAGTGGTATGAAAGGTGATTATCAGGCTCCATTGGAAAGATTTAGGAACCATAGTTAACTTCTGTGCACCTAACACCTGATCTGTCCTTTCATACTTGAGGGAGTTATCTTCGAGAACGTATCCGGGTAACGATTCACCGTTGTGCAGGGCATCTATGATTGGTCTAAGCTGAGGGTCTCGATGCTGCTCTACAACGAGCCATTCCAAATTCCTTGTCATCACGTTGACTATAAAGGAGTTGGGGTTTCGGCTAAAAAAATCAGCATGCTGCATTCGCTCGCCTTTCCTGTACTCAATCCTTGGTAGAAGATCCTTTTTATGCTCTGAAGCTTTTAAGGCATTACAATCTGTAATGACTTTGAACTTACGCCCTTAGAGGTAGTGTCGAAAGTGCTTGATTGCTCGCACAACGGCTAGTGTCTCCAGCTCATAGGAGTTGTATCTGCTTTCGATGTCAGTCGTCCGCATACTGAAATATGATGTCTTGTCGACCATTGATTACTTGCACGAGAACCGCTCCGAGTCCATGTCAGCTGGCGTCGGTGTGGAGTTCAATTGGTTCGCCTTCCCTAAATATTGTTAGTACAGGGCTAGAAGTCAAATGATGGATGACTTTTTGACGTACCTCTTCATGGTCATTGGTCCAGGACCACTTAACTCCTTGTTTTGTTAAATTGTACAAGGGAACCATTATGCGTGCAAAATCTGGGATAAATCTCCGGAAATAACCCACGAGACATTAAATTGCCGAACCTGCTTTACGGTTTACGGTTGGAAATGGAGCTTTTAGCAGGGCATCGACCTTTTTGGGACTTGAATGAACTTTACCGTCTTCTATTATATTACCATGGTACTCAATGGATTGCTTAAAAAATTAACATTTTTCAACATTAATTGAGAATACTGAATCTCGTAAAGCAATTAAATTCTTTCAAGATATGAAAGACCAGAGGGAAAATCAGCTCTTACTTATCATGAATGTAGACTTGAGCGATACTATCTATACCATTGTCAGCACTACCAAGGCTAAGAAGTTGTCTTTGGTACACTGAGAGTGCATTACAAAGGCCAAACGGCATAGTTAAATATTCGTGTAACCCGTCAGGTGTGATTAACACTGTTTTTTTTTTCTATTGATTCAGGGAAAATTGGGATTTGGTGGAAACCAGATGCAATATCGGGTATATGGAAGTATTTACCACCTGCTAATTTGTCTATTTGGTCTCCTATAAGAGCTAGTGGATAGTAGACCCGAATGGTATTAGAGTTCAACTCTCTGTAATCAAGACACAATCGATCGTCACCGTTCTTCTTCTTAACTAGAATAATCAGGCTAGAGTAAGGAGATTTATTTTCTCTAACTATGTTGCTCTTGACCAACTCATTCGAATGACGGCTTCCATTGCATCGCTGTTGTCCAATTTGTCTTTGGTAACTCGCCTCCTCAGTAACCAACCTTCGGACAAGAATTCTGAAATATTAAAAGGAAGATAAAAATATGTCGGTAATCTTTACCCTCTTACTTGGCTTCTGTAGAAGACGATCGCTCATGCTCTGCATCGTGGTCATCATCTACAGAAAGCACTGGGGAGGTATAACGTTACCAATCGATGGCGATGCTATGGGGCCCGTAGGTGACGTTTGACTGCTTTGTTGAGGCGTAACTGCTGCAGAAACATCTGCACATGAGGTCCTGTGCTGTGGTCAGGGTCTGTAACATTATGACCGGCAGAAAGGGATCGCAAGAGCGATCCCACTTCTGATGTCGGAGTAAGATTGATATCAGACGTTTTAAAAAGATCATGACCGTTGACTCCTTGAGAGCCATCGGCCATGTTGTTCGACTGTAAATAAAGAGACAAAGTAATTAATATTTGATTTATATTTCAATTGATCTCGAAACGAATAATTCAACAAATAATCGAATAGAAATGGAAGACCTCACCGCTCAAGCGCTCGATGCAAAAGGTGCCTGAGCTCCGTCGCGCTCGGTCCCAAATAAGCGAGTGCAAGCGTCACGAATCCTCACCCTCACAACTCAGGGGCGGCAAAGTTGCTTCGCTATTGCATCCTCTTACTTTTACAATGTTTTCAAGCAGTGCAACAATGCAAATTACCATGCAGTTATTCATTTCAAAATATTAAATGATTCCAAAACCTCTCAGCAAATCATATTCAATAAAACGCCAACTTAATCTCTTTTTCTGCGTCAAAATGTCATCGACTCACAATTAATAAACACTGTCTGTACTGTCATTACTAGAAATTAAAACTATTTAAGTCTAACTCATTGCAACAACACTTCAATCTTAAATCATTAATTTTTACCTAAGTTTATAATAAAAGGTTAAGAAAGTAAGGTTATAACAAAGAATCAGTTTTGGATCACAATATTACAATAAAGCTATCAAGAGTTATGAGCTAGTTTGTTAACATCAAGATGTAAATTTCACGCCTTGGTATATCCGCGGCGACATATATATATATATATATATATATATATATATATATATATATATATATATATATATTTATATATAAAAGATATTCAAGTCCAGGTTGTATCTATAAGCTTGATATTCATTATTATCTAGATGAAGATATAGATTGCATAAGAATAAACACAAATGCATTGCGATATGCAACACAGCGGCACTCTCTAGTCGATATATGCAGTACGCAGGCTAAGTAAACAATATCACCGACACCAGCATACGGAACCCATACAATGTAGTATTTCAAACATTTTACCAGTATATTGCAGAAATACTGTCAAGTTCCCATGCAGAAATGACATTACCTCGCGTATACGCAAAACCTGCAACAATCCTATAATGGGTCGCATAAATTAATCTCTGTCGTGTCTTGTGCGAGATTTTCTACTTATTCAATCCTGTGAAAGTTAACATTAATTGAAAAACGTTGTCTATACAAAAATGTATTGCACCGCACTAGGTACTCTATAATCTGTATAGGTATTGTTTAGGTATTACTGTTTTAAAATGGTTAATTGAAGGAAATAATAACTAACCAACAAATAACTTTTGCATTTATGACATTAATAGCGAGTTCTAATTGTACAAGCAGATGTAAAACTAACTTCTAATTAAATGTTAAATGAGGAGTAGTTAAAAGCTATAAAACATATAAAAACAGTACAAATTTGCAAGAGATAAACTTGCATCATTTATGTAAGGTTATAGAAATTACCCTTTAATTCTCTTGTGTGACCGACGTTTTCAAATATGTTTTCATACGATTAATGACCTTGTGGGACGCTACTCCACCGACAATGTGTCGCCAAGCGACTTAGCGCTCCGGTACGATGTCGCGAAAAACTTATTCATGTAATAAAACTTCAATACTTCTAGAAAGTTAGCGAGCTACCATATAAGACTGCATCATCATTTATAAACAGGTGAGATTGCAGTCAAGGGCTGTAAAATATAAAACTCTTTTAATCATATAAATTAAAAACAAGTGCGCGTTGGATTCGAACACGAAGGGTCCCGTAACACGCTGCGAAATGAAATACTAAATTTGATTTCTATTGGATTTAGTTATTTTTATTGGATTATTATTGTTCATCCTCCGAGTTTAAAACTGTGAAAGCCCGTGGCATTCGGTCCGAGCATTTATCCTGGGGTTGTAAAATGTGGTACGAAAACTTCGACAGAGCATTGCAGGATTCCAATAAATACTAGTAGCACCATCTAGTTGTAACGTTAATGTGGAAACCGTCATTTAGAAAGATTGCAAAACCAGGGTTTTTAATTGCAACCGTTTTTTATTTTTTTTATTCTAAAAATTTCATGTCTCCATTGCGGTTCATGAGATACAGTCCCGAAAGGTAGATTGACAGACGGACAGCGCAGGCGTAGCTATATTTCGGGTGAGGAACCCTAAGAATGCCCGCCTTATGTGGCGTTGATCCCTCAAGGCGAACGATGCCATTATATTGGACCGTTGCAACACCAGCATCGGTGAGCGAGGGAAAGAAACGTTTATGCGTATCGGCTCACGTACACGCTCAGTGCAATGCTGTGACCTATGGGTTGTTGGCTAACAGGCCCTTAAGAATTATTTTTGACTAGCATACGCCCGCCGCTTCCATCAATAGCTCGTTATCGTCGCCCATGAACACTCGTGTTTGCAGCATCGAAGGACTTTACTTTTCTTTTTGTTTTTATACACTACAAGTTAGCCCTTGACGGCATCTCACCTGATGGTAAGTGATCATGCAGTCTAGGATGGTATCGGGCTGAGCGAAACCCGTGACCCGGCCACCAGGCGGCGGGAAAGGATATGCACCGTGGGGGTTTAGTCAGTAAGAGTCTGACATAACCGCCGCGTCTCCTCGGACGCGGGGTATCCATGAGGATTAACCACGTTAAAAAAAAAAAAAAAGGATGGTATCGGGCTAATCTGTTAGGGGTATGGTAAACCCACACTCCTGATTAATTTCTACGCGACATCGTGCCGGAACGCTCAATCGCTTGGCGACATTTCTTTGTCGGTAGATTACTTCCCTAAATTATAGTCCATTGCCATTTAGAATAAAAAAAACTTGAGAGGTGTCAAGGGACACCCGGATGGAACGAAGTTCCTTTCGATTAATATTATTTATTATTTACAAAAGCCTATATACACTCAACAAAAATAATCGTCGCGACACCACACTGTTCAATGCGAAATAGAAATGAAAATATCTGGCTTGCTTTTTATAAGAGAGAGAGAGACAGACAGAGAAACATGCGACGCCGCACAGCTTACAATAGCTTACTATAGCAAAAAGTGTCGTGACAACTTTTCGTAAGAATTTTTTCCGTCTAGCCCCCTTTCACAACGCGCGATAAGGAACTTCGTTCCAAAATATTGTTCCATAATTATCACGTTCAAGTATTAGATGTATGTATGGGTGAAGCAAGTGAGATAAACCGCAAAGTTGTCACGCTCGACAAAAGGAGACGGGATGCGGCTAAAACCAATATCATTGCTTCGCTGGTTTTGGTAAGGTTTCACAATGTTGCGTTACACTACAAAAGAAATATTTGATCTTTACTCCTTGACTCTTTTGTCTTTAGGCCGAGTCACATATTTTACAGCCTGTTAATATTATTCAATTTCCGTGTGGTTTTGTCAACAGAATATATGCAAATGTATTTATGTGATGAGATGTTTTTTTATACACTACAAGTTAGCCCTTGACGACTATCTCAACCGGTGCTAAGTGATGATACAGTCTAGGGTGGTAGCGGGCTTACCTGTTTGGGGTATGGTAAACCAACACTCCTAATTCGTTTCTACGCGACATCGTGCCGGAACGCTTTATGGCTTGGCGACACGTCTTTGTCGGTAGGGTGGTAACTAGCCACGGCCGAAGCCATCCACAAGACCAGACTCGAGCCGGGAATCGAACCCAGGACCTCCATCAATTAACATCAGACTGAGTCAGAGCGAAGCGTGGTGGTTTCAACTAGTAACTGGCTAGAGAACGATTATCTAAAAAATAGTACCTAGTGATCATAGAGTTTTTTACTCTGTCATCACTAGTTAACTATGGTTACGTTACGGCGTTCGCACAATCATTTCAAAAGTTTTCCGATTTTGTATTCAAAAGGAGCTATTTGGTAGTGCTAAATTTAATTATTCAACGAGCCATTGTAATTGTATATTTTTATGCAAGCGCCTAAACGGTGTTATTCCACTGCACTCGTTTTAACATATTATTTCATAGTTTCAATGCGAAATTTTATTTCCCTTCATTTTTATAATATTTGTAATCTATACAAATATTATCGAAATAAATTGTTTGCTTGTTTATTTGGTAAAACGCGCTAATCTGTAGAACTACTGGTTCCGATTGTTTTTCGTTGTTGTTTTAGATAGTCCATTTAACGAGGAAGGACCACCAAAGGAGCATTCATGAAAAATGTTTATAAAACGGGAAAACAAAAAATCCTTTAAACGGCTTCCCAAAACGGTTACGTTACGTAAATATTATGTACGACGGAACTGTTACTTGTTAAAAAATCTAAAATAAAGATCCGAAATAGCAATAGTCTATGAGTAAAGGTTGGCTTACCTTTTTTATGGTAATCAAATTTGTTCTAAAATGATGTGGTGCGATTATATTTATGAAAGCGCAACATTTTCGTTCATTTCGATCATAGCGCGACGCACTTTTAATATTGTAACAGATTTTTGTAGTTTTTCCTCAAATTAACGATGGTGAAATTGTGTGGCACAACTAGTACCACAAATGATTGAACGTACAAACTCTTTGCTTGGATGTATGGCTTGGACCGTTGTTTGTAGGCGAAATATAGATATAAAAAAATAGTTGAACATCATTAATAGTTGAACAAATTAATAATTAATTTAATTCAAGTGTGTTCAAGTGTGGTATTTTATGTTATATAGTATATTTACTATAACGCTTCTGACGCTATCACGTTCTCTTGCAGGAGGCTCTTTAGACATAGGTTGATTGCAAGGGATTAGTATTAATCAACAATAAGGCCGCCTTTGCTTGCATTCAACTTTGTTTTATTTTTTGTTTAGTCTGTATTCTATAATTAATTTTTCAGTGCAATAAAGTTGTCCTTCTTTTTCTGCTTCTTTTCTTCTGTATCGATTGACGACGGACGATTCAATTATTGTTATCAATAAAGAAAATAACGGAAACTGTTAATATAATGTCACGTAACTAGAGATAATTATAGGAAACATATAGTTAAGATGCGCACTGACCTAATAACCAGTGCCGTTAAGTTAATGCAATCTCATTTCGCATCATAACAACACACGAAAAGGAAGGACTTTTAGAGCGGAACATTGTACACGGACGGCAATAAAGCAGACGAGGAACTTCAATTATTAAGATGAGCGAATGAGTTACATAATTATGTATTTCAAATTTCAAAATACTTCATTGGGTGTCATCAAGTTGTCATACCACTCGTTCGATTTCATGCATAATCAATAGTAAATAGATATATATTTTTTTAAAAAGGTTACAAGTTAGCTACTGCAAGTTGTGGTAAACACGCTCGCTAAAACGCTTTGCGGCACATCTTTGTCGGTAGGGTAACCCTAACCAAACGGGAATCCAACATTATAATGCGACAGCGCACGCACTGCGCCACAGGGGTCGTCAAAAAAACCACCTAGACCCTATACCAGAAGAAAGAAAAATTAAAAGAATTGTCGTCCATTTATTTAATCCACGATATAATGTCATCCTCATCATCATCATGATCAACCCATTACCGGCTCACTACAGAGCGCGGGTCTCCTCTCAATATGAGAAGGGTTTGGCCATAGTTCACACGCCTTTGAGAACATTATAGAGAACTTTCAGGCGTGCAGGTTTCCTCGCGATGTGTTCCTTCACCGTTGAAGCAAGTGATATTTTAATTTTTTTTTACATACCTCCGAAAAGTTAGAGGTGCGTGCCCGGATTCGAACCGCCGACCTCTGATTAGGAGGCTGACGCCCTAGCAACTAGTCTATCACCGCTTCATATCTATCGCTATCGCGCGATATAATGTATCCCTTATTTATTAAATACGTAATATAAATATATCCCAAGATTTTTTCAAATAACCTGCATTGCACCCGTTAACAGCTAAAACAATCTTGACGATACATTCCTTGCACGGTTCCCGCCAAACTTCTGTGAGACAAAAAAAAAACCAGGAGAGAGACGCGAGCAAAAGCTAGTGTTACAGAATAACCTCTCGTCTGCATACCAAAGGTTTTGTAACCATAACTTACAATGGTACCAAGAAGCCATTACTTAATGGCTACCATAATTTAGTAACATTTCTTTAACATTGACCGTTCACTTGCCATCTAGCCCGCCGGGTGAGCAACTGAGCAGGCTCCAGTGGTGAGCGAGAGCGCGTGTGGCGCGGTGTTGGATAACAGCTGTGAACGGTGACGTGATCTGTGCTTTTTTTTTGTAAGCGAATGGAAACAGCACTTTTGCTCTCGTTAAGGTAAACGCCTTTGTTAATTATAATGGTTTCTTTCGGAATTGGTGTCACTTCCTGTTTATTTTAATTGATGTTTGTAGTCGATTAAAACTTTTCGGTTGCGGTAAGAAAAGTTTGTGTCTCATTCTCAGTCTTGCCATCTCATGCTGTGAGTTATATGTAGCAATAAAAATAAAATATTTTGGTATTGATAACAGAACTGACATGTTTTGGTAATATTCAACAAAATAAAATCATATTTTATCTTGGTTAAGGTTTATGAAACGCAGATGAGTAGTATGCAATCGCTGTCCCAGAAAATTATCTAAACGAATATGTACATAATTAATATGAGTGAACCCGCGGTGCAACACTAGTTTATGACTAAACATGCAATGCATTTAAACTAATTAATGAGCTTCTTGACTATTAAGGACATCATTATTTGATTTTATAATAAACGAGCGAATGATAACGCGGGAATGTCTCAGTGTCTTCTAACGTAAGCTTGCACAAGAATAATGTTATTACATAATTATTTTATAAATGCCCCGAGCATTATGAATTGCTTTAACTAGGTATTTAGCTATTTGGTTAACTAAATTTAAAACCCGGGCGGAGTAAGTTACCATCTTTTTCTACTGAGGCAAGTTTTTAACCCTTATAGCTTTAGTTTTGAACCAATGCTTATGGTTTTTTTTAACCTGTGAATTGGAAACCTAACCTTTTTTTTTGTTGACGGGGGGAAATCTTCTACTGAGATACCCGACTTCCTGGGGAAGATCTCAGGGTATGTGGAATTTCTACCCACTAAAACCCCTCCACCATCAGGAAAAAACAGTGAGAGGCTCAGGGGTCTCCTAAGAACGCACCGTATCAGACCACCCAACATACCAGATCAGAGATAATTCAGAAAGGATCTGTTCCCCAATTATTTCTGATGAGGATCGGACCCGGGTTACTACTGCGCACTAGGTAAATAATGTGGCAACACCTATAAAAAATTTGTGACTTGTGGGTTGGAACGTTCTTACAAAACTATGTCCAAATATCATAACCGCACAATAATGTAAAAAATATATATGATTATTTCCAAAGAATTGCGTGAAGAAATTTAGAGTTTCATTTTGATGTATGTCTAGGTCAGGGTTGAGTAAGATACATAGATTATAATTCACAACACCGTAGACGATGTAATTATTAAGCCCAGCACGAATCAATCACGACTTTGACCCGTGAAGTCATGACATTATCTTTAGGGGTCATCATCATGATCATCTATCGAAAATCATAATGTTAGAATAGGCGCCATAGGTTCATAATTTATGGCTATAGCTTAAAGCTGTGATAGCCTAGTTTTGACTTACAATGCTTATGGTATGAAAAGGTGGTGAGGACGTCAGCCTCAGAAACAGAGGTCGGGGGTGCGAACCCGGGCACGCACCTATAACTTTTCGGAGTTATGTGCGTTTTTTTTTTAAGCAATTAAAATATCACTTGCTTCAACGGTGAAGGAAAACATCGTGAGGACACCTGCATGCCTAAGAGTTCTCCATAGTGTTCTCCAAGGCGTGTGAAGTCTGCCAATCTGCACATGGTCAGCGGACTATGGCCAAACCCTTCTCATATTGAGAGGAGACCCGTGCTCTGTAGTGGGCCGGCAATGGGTTGATCATGGATGCCTAAAGCAGTAATATTTCACTATTATTGCTTTAAGCGTAATACCGTCCGACCCCCCCGTTATCCCAAACGTCGCCTAAGCCGAGGTTCGGCCTCAAAGGAGGCGCCCTTAGGCAGTCGTTCCCATAGTTTCTTCGAGCCCTAGGGCTCAAAATTTCTTCTGGCAGAGCTTCTTTCCAAAGCTCGCCAAACAGCCCGGTTACGCTGTGGCAACCAATAGGGTTTGTACAGCTAATAGACAGTCCGAAAAAAAAAAAAAAAAAAAAAAAAAAAAAAAAATTTAAGCGTAATGTACATATATATGTCCATTTTATAATCTATGTATAGATATTAATACGAGGAGAAAGACGCTTAAAAATTAATCGTAATGAGGCTTATTAAGGTTTGACAATTTGGTAATACACTGAGTATATGGTTGCAACTACGACTTATAATTATTTTAATTAATTAGCAAGGCTGTTATTAGGTAAGTATTTCAACATTAATTGAAATAAAAAAATACAAACTTTTGTTGTGAAAACAGCATAGGAAATGTTTAAAAGAACAATGCAGGTACGGTAATCTAAACATCAATTTAAGACCTATTTTGTCCCATTCGGTGTCGAGACCCTTGGTCCGTGGGGTCCTAGCGCTATAAGGCTTTTTAAAGAAATAGCAAAATGGGTAGTCGACATCACAGGAGAGCTGCCAGCTACCTCGGACAACGAATTAGTCTAACTATTCAAAGGGGGAATGCTGCCAGTATCTATCGCAACCTTGCCTAAAGGGACTCCTTTTAATAAAAATATTTAATTATGAAGTTATTTTTTTTCTTCGATTTTTCGTTTTAGGTTAATCTAAAGTCTATTTTAAGTTATATGTATTCTTGAAATTATATTTAAGACCTATTTGTCTTAAGTCGGCTTTGACAATTAAATCAGAATTGTAAAAAATATGTATATATATTTTTATCGATTTACACACGCAAGAGGTCATTATCATTTTCAAAGTTCATTACTAGCATATTGAGATGGAAATATTTTATGTGCAATATTAAAAAGGTAGACAACTTTGAAGGGAACTTATTTCTGACTAACTTTCAAGGCAAATGCAACAGGCAGGGTAATAGATTTCAACGGGGCGCAACGATAAGCAGATTTTTTTAATTTAAAACCAACTGGACCCTCGGTTGAAATTTTCCGTGATAGTATCCCCTGCCAGTCACAAAAATTAGATTCTACCAGACACTACGTTCAGGGTCATTTATTAAGTAGGAATGATCAATTCATTTATGCAGGAATGCAGTTGTTCTGTGATTATAGTTTTCGAGGGTTGATCATCCGAGGATTTATCGGGTTTTAAAAGTAAGTTAGTTAAAAAATAAGCAAACTAAAGTGTTAAATTTTATTGGGATCGATTGAGAAGTGTAAGGATGAAAGCGTGACAAACGAACAAACTCTGTTTCGCATTGATATCTGGTTTATAGTGCGTGTATGGTCAAGGTCGGTAGCTTTCGGAATTGGGTTGGGACTGCCGTGTTAACACGAGACTTACGAATATATGCAATAATTGTGTATCATTAAGTACTACAAACACCACAACCGATTTTTGCTGTCAACTGTGTTAATAATAAGAACATGTTATATCAAAGCGTAGGGTAGTTAGTGTCTGTATATTGCATTTTCGAGGTTTCTTCTTCTTCTTCTTCGTCGTTACACTCTTTGCAGAGCGGTCATGGTCATCACGAATTAATGTCTTTGTGGCAGGAGGATGTTATGCGCCTCACAAGCATTCGCCACTTCCCTCTGCAGGCCGAAAGTCTGGTGCACTCGTGCAAAGGACCACCCACAGCAGACTTTATCTGATCGGTCCATGGCATGGGTGTCCTTCCTCGCCCTCTGGTGCCTCCACCTTACCCTGCACGACAAGACGCTCGATGGAGTCACTCTCACGCCGGGAGACGTGACCAAAAAATTTCAAAAAGCGACTCTGTACTAACGATGACAGTCGTTGTTTCATGCCGAGTTCTTGGAGGATTTCGAGGTTTACCTTCCATAAATCAGGTTACTAAACTATTATAGTAACATATATTAAAAACCCGGCTAAGTTGGTTGTGGGTTTCTTCTTAGACCGGGGCGCGATTTGAACCCTCTTAGCTTTAGTTTCAAGTTGTCGATTGTAGTTATCACCATCACTTCACGAATAGAAATAATGAAATGAACGATTCACAGAACTTGCCTGTAATAGGTTTATGTGAATAAAACTATTATGATTTGATTTGATTTAATTATTACTGGAACCTATGTATAAAATACTTGCTGACATACATGAAAGGAATATAACAAACAGCGAAATAAAAACAAAAAAAAAAACAAGAAATTTTGAAAGATTTACTACTATAAACTAGAGAGAATGCAAACTAAATGATGTATTCAAATTCATAAAGGTATCTAAGATCAATGACATAATAAGCCTTACAGACACTTACAACATTTATAGACCCCAAACGAGGTCAGCAAACACAAAACAAAAAATTCAACCAGTGGATTTGAATTATATCATAATTCATAAAGCTACAAAGTACTTCTTGCTATTATTGATATAAATCAATAATATACAATATACAACAATCGAGCATAATGTTCGAGTTTCAAGGCAATGCCAAGCTTAGCACCGAATCAAGTTCAAGTTATACTTTTACTTGTAAAATTGCTTCCTGGAAATGTAGTATCATATCATTTTGCTATGAGTATATACAAATTTAATTTTTTTTTTTTTTAATTAAAAAGTCTGATATACATAGTTCAAAGCTTAAATAACAATTATTTCTTTATCGAACATTCACCACCCGTCACTCGTCAATAGCGCGCGAGCGTTCCCGTGACCCAGCCACAAGGCAAAGCGAAGGAGAATCGCTGGGTTTTAGTGAGTATTCTGGTCGCCACACTGTCCGCCGGAGAGAGCTACATACGTGCGTAAAAGCATTTCCCAGCATTAAAAAAGGTTTGAATTTAGTATTATATAACGTTATGTAATAAGCTGGACTTCATTAAAAAACAGTTTAATTTTAAATTTTCGCCAACCCGACTCATTTAAAAGACCAACATAGTTCAGAATAACAGACCAGACATTTCTTATTCCGTCCTTCGTATCATAATCCTCAGGATTTTTCGAAACTAAACTGGCAAGTAAGTGGAACAGCTGTTTCAATACACTCTAGACTTATTGTTGAAAAGCTTTTTGTAATAAAGTGGATTTTAGTAATCTAATCGTATCGTATTGTATTTTGAAGTATATGCATAAACAAACAAAAATAAGAAACAAGTAAAGCTGTATATATATACTAGCTGACCCGGCAAACGTGCCATATAAGTTATTTCTAGGAAATTTCTAGTGTAGAAAAAAAATTAAAATAACATAAATATTGTTTATGTTCAAAAATTTTAGGTTTACCATAAGCTCAGAGAATTTTAGTCGAATTAGAGTGAAAAACATTCACAATAAAGACGATAATTGTTCAGTTATCGACCAATGATTAAATTACTAAAATGACTATTAAAAAATAGGGGTTGGCGATGGAAGGGTGAGAATTTAGGGTTGTATGTATTTTTCAATGCCACATAATACAAAATAAAATAAAAAGATATTATCCAAAGAATATTTAAAAAATTTGGGGTGGACACCCCTAATCACTAAGGGGTTTGAAAGATAGATAGTAGCCGATTCTCAGTCTTACTGAATATGCATAAAAAAAATTCTAAGAATCGGTCGAGCCGTTTCGGAGGAGTGTGGGAACGAACATTGTGACACGAGAATTTTATATATAAGATATTATTATATATATACTCGTATATGTACCTCTGACGCCTCTGACGTTAATAAACAGATTTCCGTGTGTTATGTATAGTAATGGTAGGCGTTTACTAATGTCTGCTGTTGCAACTTTATTGTACTCATTGCAAGCTGTATTTGCTGTAGCTCTCTGGGAATATCACACTCTTTCGCATCCTTAAATATTTTAACCGGATCAAATAAGAAAAGAGAAGTTATATCGGTAAATTCTGAAATTAAAAACAGTTCTGAAATTAAAGACAGTTCCGACACGTTCTGCAATCGCAATTTTGAATGCAAATGCGAAAATTGATTACGGTCAAAATAAATAATAACATCAGCCAGGTGGTTTCTCGAAATAGTCTCTAAGAGAGTCTAACGGTCTAACATAGTATTCATTTCGTGAATAGTTTGTAATAACCAGACAGTTGGCAGAAAGAACGTTAATTATGACTTAACGTAATGCGTTAACTTGAAAATATAAAATAATATAAAATGCAAAAAAAAAAAATGAGAAAAAATCACGAAATTCAACAGTTAAAAATTGTTTACATTTGTATTTTTGTGTAAATTATGCATTGTACAAGGGCTCGTCCAAAGCTCCAAATGTGGATCGTCTCCTTTAATCTTAGAAAAATATGGACTTTTAAAGTAATATATGTTATAGTTCAAATAAATTTTACAAATTTAAATGTTTGAACATACACACTCTTTTAGAGGGATGTATGGCATAGAATATATTATTTAGAAAGTTGACTTTACTCACGAAAATAATAAATTGTACGACTTTCGAGGTATGTTTTGAAAAAAATTATCTTAATTGGTTCTAATTTTTCAGTTGCTCACTCGGTCCACCAACAATTACTACCCATGAATTTATAAAAATTCCGGGGTTATATTTTACCCACTTAACAGTCGATTTCCAGGAAAAGAGTTACCCTAATACGTTTTGTGTATTATCTAGGGCAAAGGTATATTAATCATTTGAACTAAACTTTATATTTTTATTTACATCCAAATTTCAAAAGCGCTGATTTCGGAAAAATTTAACGAACTTGCTAAAATTTTCACGGGCAGGCACTCTAGGCAGGGACAAGGGGATATCCATTGAGAATTCTACTCCTTCTATTAGAGTGATTTTCTATACCGCGGCATGAAACCTGCGTTCTTACCGCTATTTAAGTTTGAGTCTTTCTGTCGACCAATCATAAAGCGGTTTATTAAACGCTTGTGATTGGTTGTAGCACGGTTGGTCGTTACCTTAAGTTATAATGAGTATAAGATTGCATTTTCGCGTGTAAGGCTAAGGCAAGGCTTCGCTAGGCCACTGTAATTTGGCAAATGCATAACTAGATATCATTTTTTTTTTTATACACTACAAGTCAGCCCTTGACGGCTATCTCATCTGGTGGTAAGTGATGATGCTGTCTAGGATGGTAGCGGGCTAACCTGTTAGAAGTATGGTAAACCCACGCTCCTAGTTGGTTTCTACGCGACATCGTGCCGGAACGCTAAATCGCTTGGCGACACGTGTTTGTCGGTAGGGTGGTAACTAGCCACGGCCAAAGCCTCCCACCAGACCAGACTCGAGCCGGGAATCAAATCCAGGACCTCCAACTTTTAAAATGCGACAGCGCACGCACTGCGCCACGGAGGTCGTCGGAACATAAAATAGAACATACATAAAATGTTCATAGTTTGTTCATGTTTTGTTTCTAGATATATAATTAAGGGTGATAATAAAAATAAAATTACTAGCAATTAACCTAGGCGTTTAGTGGTGAACCGATAGATGTGGTAACGCAGCTATTGTATCTTATAATTGACTTGAGAGCAACCTTATTCCCACATTATTTGATACTAGTGAAAATAATGGGACAATAAGCAGACATAACCACGTAGTATTAAACTTATAACGCGTCGCCGATCTGTGTAAAATTCGTTACAATATTATCATTCAATATTATCAGAATTTTAATTAAGCCCAGTTATTGGTAGATAGCTTTGCTTTGCTAAAACGTACAACAAAACGTAAAATAAAGTTAAAAATTAATATGGTTACCAATACAACATACGTGCTATTGGTGTGGTGTGGTGTGTGCCAATTATATGTTGTATTTCATAATACGGTTTGGTAAGGTAAAAAACGTTATTAAATATTTTTACTAAACTAACAACTTAAAAAAACGAGACTAGAAGAACTAGTATGGTATAAATCTTTTTTAAGTCTTGTTCCTCACTATTTATTTCTTTTGCACTGAGATTAAATTTTTTATCGACCAGAATAAACATTATGTTTCAATTGCTTTCAATATCCATATCTAATTACTTATGGACTGAAGTTGTCTTAATTAATTATTTATACATGATTTGAGATGCAACGCAAAAAAAGCAGTCTCTTAAATTTTCAAAGTTTATCTGCCTATTGTCGTCATTTATGTCAACAAGGAGTTTTTAATCTTAATGCTTTTCAGTTTGATATTTGTACTCATATCTTTTCTCGAATAACGTGGGGATTTCAGTCATAAAATAAGTCTGGTTTTAATTTGTATTAGGTACGTATTACTTCGTGACAGGTTCGAATATTGATTAATTTTTATATGTAAAAGGCAAGGTCTTTTGGGCAAAGGTGGCAAGGCAACCACACGGGCAGAAATTATGCATGCTTTTATAACGTACGTACAAATAGGGCTTGGAAATTTGTGTAAAATTTCATACTACCAACCAAAATAGAACTTACGAGTGCAGCTTACAGCTACTTTCGAAATATACACAAATTATAATGCTCTCTTGTGTCATTTTATTTTACTGCACTAGGAGGCGAGTATGATGGCAAAAACTCTTGCCGCGTATTAAAAGAAACTTTTTCAGTTTTATTATGATATAAACCCATGAAGATCCATCCGTGTACCTTCTTAGAGATTATCTCAATGATCTGACTTTTTATTACGTTATCATCTTCGCTCAGCCTACCTCCATTACTAATCAAACATTGGAGCCAATTGCAAACACCTGGACAAAGCTCTCTCACTAAACCCAATAAGCAGGTCTTCTTCAGTTACTTTACTCTGTGTATGTCTTTGTGGAAATGAATAGCATTACTATTAGACCTTTTCAGTTAAGAGATTAGTTAAAAACGGCCTTTCGATACGTTACCAACAATCTATTTAGGAGGTATGTCATGGTCATACCTATTAAATGTATTTCTTAAGCAAGTTATCATCACATACTCATCAATTAGATTTTTGTATAGAAAATGTGTTGAAAGTGTGAAATTAATGAAACTAAACTGTGGTTCTTTAATGTCAAGAGTCTTTTTCGTTTGTGCAATTCAATATACGAAATATATTCGAGTGGCGCATTATTTCCTTTCATTTTTCATTACTTGCGGTTTAGTGAGATATTGTAGTGGCATCTCGCGTCACCATTGTTAGAATCAAAAGGATTATCATTACTTTAATATTTTTCAAACTTATTTTTAAATGATATCCTAAGCCTCGAAGGCATATGTATTTTGCAATTACGTAAAGCCTTTCTGGATTATCTATGTCATTATCTTTAACATAAATTCAATTCAAGCCATCTGAAGGATCGGGCTTATATTTAGCATATAGATATTTTATACCATTCTGACGCAAGCATGTTTTGCCTCCTTTGCGAAGGATTTATGAAAACAAAACAAAATAGTAGTTACACGAGAACGATGAAGTTATGGTAAATGAAGCAAGGAAAATTTGCGTTTTAAAAAGTTTATTCACGTTCGTTATTATATATACAATAGGTCCCGGAGTATTATTCAACAGTACTCTTATTCAAAGACAACAATTTTAAACTTGTGTTCGAAAAGCATTATAGAACTAGATGGCCGGTGAACTCCTAAAAAACGCCATCCATGGAAATATAAAACTAATCAAAAGTGGAAAACTAATACACGAACAAAACTACCAATATAAATTTATAAATTGTTCCCGTTGTTGTGGGTTTTTACTAATTTTAGTGTTTTTTTTTTACCATACAAAGAACCCCTTTATTTTAATATTTTGTATTTATATACTTTCATTCCCAAGTTTTCACGGGCTAAGAGAAAAATATCATAGCTACAGAGAAGTGATTATTTTGTAAAAAAAAATACGGATATAGGATTTAATACGGATTAGGTAGTAAAAATAGTGTAGTGAAAGTAACTCAAGGTAGATAAGTTCAATGTAGACAAGGTTTGATTATGGCTTCGCGTCGAAGCTATATGACTTGATATCAAAGTCCAATATTGCATATTCTGTATTGGTGCATTAACTTCGGAATAATAGAGCTTATTTAAAGAGAAAGTTTAATAGTTGACTTTTATTACATATTATATTATTTACTAGGTTATGACTGCGACTTCGTAAACCTGTGTAAACAAGGAACTTTGATTTAAGGCTATAATCGTTATACTAGAATACTTTTAATTCGCATACTTAATTAATTTGTATATAGAAGCGCACCAAGAACGTCCTACAACTTGTATCCAGTTTTGTGGAATAATTGTTATGAGATTTTATTGATAAAATTTGATTTGAATATAAATAATATATGAGATATATTGTATCTTTCTGTTTGACTGTGGCCATCTCACGCGTTGAATTATATTAATTCAAAACTGTTCGAAAGTAATTTTTGGCATTTGACTGTAGCATGCTTTCTGGAGACAGGCATCAGCACTTCTTAATCTCACGGAAAATCAGAAATTCTATGCTGGGGAAGAATTTTTTAAAAACATAAGTGTGATTGGCAAACTTATGGGTTTAACTATTTATAATGGTCGAATTAAATAATCACCACCATCCACAGCCTCTCTCATGGAAGAAAGGAAATGAGAGCTTTAACTGAGGGTGTATTGTTAGGCACGGGATGCCGCGTTAGCATCCTCACTCCAGGTTTATACTTAAACTTTAACTTCTAAAGGGTCTATTAACTTGAATTTTTAAACATAATAATTTCCATAACGTTTGCATCGTCGGCGAACGGCACTCGTTGTTGATTCCAATCCGTTCCAATTCAGAAGCTTTGAGACGTCTAAAGCTTAGCGGTAAATAGCTTCGGGGAGATTATATAACCCTCGCTGCAATTGACCTTTTAATCTGGCTCTGAATATTAACCTACATAGTGGCGTTCTTGTACCAACACTATATTTCGATATACCTATAGTCGGTTCGGGAGTGGGTATTGTGGCAGTAACACTTACTGGACAATTATTCCACAAACCTGGCATTTGGGGACCGAGGAACTTCGTGATCATTCGATTTCGTAGCCGAACATGCTGATAACTCGGTCAGCATGTTCGGCGATAACCGGTTAATAACAAGGACCATGTTTCAAGAGGAAATAAAATTTGGTCCGATAATAATTTTATTCTGTAGTTAACTAAAACTCTCTGAATAATACCATGGCCTTTACAGATATCCTCGACTATCTTTGTAATAACGCAACAAGTTTGCCTCAATTAAAGCTGACACAATTACGTGTACTTCCAATTACCCCCGGCGAAAAAATCTTAAAGTTCAGAATGGATTTTACTAGATACTATTATACACATATTTTTTAAAAAATCCTATAGGTAATCCCAGACGAATGCACGAGGTGCAACTGATAATATCATCATGATCAACCCATTACCGGCTCACTACAGAACACGCGTCTCCTGTCAATATGAGAAGGGTTTGGCCGTAGTCCACCACACTGGCCATGTGCGGATTGGCAGACTTCACACGCCTTTGAGATCACTTTGAAGAACTCTCAGGCGTGCAGTTTTCCTCACGATGTTTTCCTTCACCGTTGAAGCAAGTGATATTTTAATTGTTTAAAAACGCACATAACTCCGAAAAGTTAGAGGTGCGTGCCCGGATTCGAACCGCCAACCTCTGATTAGGAGGCTGACGCCCCACTAGGCTACCACAGCTTCGATTAGGCTATCACTGATAATACAACTGATTATAAAAATTAAAATAATATACTAGTCTCTTATATATAAATTTTTGCCAGCGGCTTCGCTCACTTGTAATTTAGTCTGGCGCAATGTTGAAAGCTGTGGTCTTACAAGTTGAAGTTCCCGAGTTAGATCCCCAGCAGAGATAATTAAGAAACTTATCATTTCCGAATTTTCTGTAGTGGTTAGGGTTCTGGCAACTTGCCACCCTACCGACAAAGACGTGTCGCCAAGCTATTTAGCGATCCGGCACGGTGTCGCGCAGAAACAAATCAGGAGTATGAGTTTATCAAAACTCTAACAGGTTAGCTCGCTACCAGGTGAGAAATCCGTCAAGGGCTTACTAGAAATCAAATAAAAAAAAACATACAGAAAAATACTTTATAGTCTGCTCTACGTTGTCAGATATCGAAAAATCAACCTAACAACAAGCGACTATATTGCTTGCTTGAAAATAATGGTGGTCTTAGTTGAAGCAAGCTTACGCAGATTAAATAACCTATTAACTCTCGCCTTGAAGGTACCTACTCAAGTTGTACGTAGCAGAAAAAATACCGGAAGGGCGTTCCACATTTTAGCGGTACGTACAAGGAAACCTGATGAAAATCGATTTCTATATGTTGACTAAATGTCAACCACAAAAGATAGCCACAGCGTATCACTGTTCTGTGTTAGAATACTGTCTACAAAAACAAATACAAGCTTGTTTCGGAAATTACAAATGCATTAAGTCTTTACATTTGATGTCCCACTTAAACTAGTAACTCCATTTTAGTTATAATATCTCTTTTTTGCCCTTTCTCACCTACTACTACATTCGCAAACAAGTTGAACTAAGCTATTTATAACGACGCCTAGGTATAAAGTGTTTTAGACCCACGGTTAAAATTACACAATAATAAGGGATAATTTCAATAAAATGTATGTGTCCTACATAAATAAATCTATGTTGTTTTAACCCTATCTTTGGCTGAGCATAGTCAAAGTTGACTCTATAGATATCAGCCTGCAGGCGGAAATGAAATGAAATGAAAATTTACAGTAAAAACAATTACAGTTTTCGATAAGGCTGAGGTCCTACTTTTAAGGATAAAACCTGTCAGGAGGAGACGCTCTTCCCATTATAAAATATTCAATAATATATAACAAGTTTGATTTGACAATAAATGATTGTTTGTTTTCCCTTATTTCAGAGCTATGCACAGCTGAGCCAAAATGGCGATACTAACAACAGTATCGGCAGCTGCAAAAGCAGCGCTTACATTAGGGGGAATAGGCAAGCTGACCTTCATACCCTTTATGTTGGCAGCTATGGCTTATTTCAACTACGACCTCCTGGATCCAGAGAACAGGCCTTTCAATCAGAAGTATCTCCGGGAAGAATACGACTTCATAATCGTGGGAGGAGGTTCCGCTGGATCAGTTCTGGCGAACAGACTGTCAGAAATCGAGGGTTGGAATGTGTTATTGCTGGAAGCTGGCGGACACGAAACTGATATAAGCGATGTGCCTCTGTTATCACTGTATCTTCACAAAAGCAAACTGGATTGGAAGTACCGGTAAGGTTATTTCTTAATCACCCGCAGTAAGTGATTATCGTCGCCTATGAACATCAGCAGCACCAGAGGAGACACCGATGCGTTGCCGACTGTACCCATCCTAGTTTTTGCTCGTAACCTTTGCCGGTATGCCTTTATCATTAGGGTCGTTAGCAGCAAGCCTAGTTTATTTTTCTGGGAAATGCATTTACGCACCCGTCCGGTGCGAACTCGGTGAGACTCAGCGGCCGCCAAAGCGGCGACCAAAATACCTATTTAAACCCAGCGGAGTCTAAAGCATCCCAGATGGAGTGCCAAAGGATCCCGTTAGCATGCACGTTGAAACCCCGACGCGCTCAACAGTCCCTTGTTAGTGTCTGGGGTTGTAACAGGTCCTCATATCGGCACCTCATGCCTGGGTGGTGACAAGCCTTGGAAACCTCCCACCAAGCCAGACTCAGGACTGGTATTGATTCGAGGACCCACGACTTTATAATGAGACAGCACACGCGTTGCGTCTTCAAAAATATTATAATTTACCCAAAGTACAGTAAGGTTCAATAGCTTGACGAGCCTGTCTTTGTCGGTAAATACCCACATCCGCAACCTTCTAACTTACCAGAACAGAAAAACTTCAGTTAACTATAATTCACAAATTGCCACAGCCGGAAATTGACCCCGGCACACCAGGCAGTTTGTTGAAACGCAAAATGAAATAATACGGTATTCAAATGTCCCAAATGGAATCAGCCCCGCTGATCTATCAACGCACAGATTAAACCACTGGTCGAAATGAGCGTCAAATTGGTATACAGAAAGCTATTACCACAAAAGCG
Source organism: Lasiommata megera (assembly GCA_928268935.1). Classification (NCBI taxonomy): domain Eukaryota; kingdom Metazoa; phylum Arthropoda; class Insecta; order Lepidoptera; family Nymphalidae; genus Lasiommata; species Lasiommata megera. Next base: position 9,815,327 of record OV743319.1, on the reverse strand, counting down.
CCCCCTTGGATAGGGGGTTTGAAAATTTAATAAAAGTCCGTCATTTTTGAAGTTAGGAACAAGGCACGAACTTACACGTAGGCTAGGCAATTTATATGTTTACAGCGAATTTATTACGTATTTTAAATAAAATTAACTGATTTCCAGAACTGAATCTCAAGACTCCGCTTGTCAAGCAATGATAGACAAACGTTGTAGTTGGACTAAAGGAAAGGTGCTAGGTGGTTCGTCGGTACTTAACACAATGCTTTACATTCGAGGCAATAAGCGAGACTTCGACCATTGGGAGTCACTTGGCAACCCTGGTTGGGGATATGAAGATGTGTTACCGTACTTCAAAAAGTCGGAAGACCAGAGAAATCCTTACTTAGCAAAGGACACCAAACATCATTCAATCGGTATGTATCAATTTTAAATGAACTAAATTATAGCTAATTCTTTGGCGTGCCTAAAATATATTTGATAGTTAAATAATGCTTGCCTTACAAACCAAATATCATTTTAATAAGACAATTTTATGTCGCATTTTGCCTTTATTATATATCGATAAAAAGGTAATATTTTAATTTGTGGGCTAGAACGTTAGTTTCTGTGGTAAGCACATCGATATACTAACAAACTCAACCTGACACAAGCTAAATAGGATAAAGATCTTAAACTTCCACGATGCTTCCGCATAAATATTTGTACAGAAAATTATTCAATAAACATTTTTTTTATTATTTCAGGTGGATATTTGACAGTGCAAGATGCTCCGTACAATACACCAATTGGAGCAGCATTTTTACAAGCCGGTGAAGAAATGGGCTACGATATTATAGATGTGAATGGGGCCCAACAGACTGGATATGCTTGGTACCAATTTACCATGCGAAGAGGCACCAGATGTTCCACAGCAAAGGCCTTCCTCAGACCAGTTCGATTACGGCAAAACCTGCATATTGCTCTGTTTTCTCATGTAACTAAAGTTTTGATAGATCCGGAGAAAAAAAGAGCATATGGTGTTGAATTTATTAGAGATACCGAAAAACAAGTAATATATGCCAAACGAGAGGTCATATTAGCTGCTGGTGCGATTGCTTCGCCACATTTGCTCATGCTATCAGGAGTTGGTCCAGCAAGTCACTTGAAAGAGGTTGGCATCAATGTTATCTACGATTCTCCTGGTGTTGGGAGAAATTTGCAAGATCACATCGCTGTCGGTGGTATCGTCTTCCAAGTTGACTATCCCATAAGTTTAGTCATGAACAGACTTGTTAACGTTAATTCAGCATTGCGCTATGCTGTAACAGAAGATGGTCCATTAACTTCAAGTATTGGTTTGGAGGTAGTGGCGTTCATAAATACAAAATATGCCAACGCAACAGAGGACTGGCCTGATATAGAGTTTATGATGACTTCAGCTTCGGTACCTTCTGACGGAGGTACTCAGGTCAAAAAAGCACATAGTCTTACAGATGAATTTTACGACGAAATGTTCGGTCACATCTCAAACAAAGACGTTTTTGGTATTTTCCCTATGATGCTTCGACCTAAAAGTCGCGGCTTTATTAAGTTACGGTCAAGAAATCCTCTAGAATATCCAATTATGATTCATAACTACCTAACTCACCCCGATGACGTTGGTGTTTTGAGAGAAGGTGTAAAAGCAGCCCTAGCCGTAGCGGAAACTAAGGCTATGAAACGCTTAGGCGCCAGATTTAATAACAAACCCATACCAAATTGCAAACATTTGCCCCTTTACACGGATGAATACTGGGATTGTTACATCAGACAATATACAATGACAATATACCATCTGTCGTGTACCGCAAAGATGGGGCCATCTAGTGATCCTATGGCAGTAGTGGACCCTCAACTGAGGGTGTATGGAATAGAAGGACTACGCGTTATAGACGCAAGTATTATGCCAGCTGTTACAAACGGTAACATTAACGCTCCGGTTATTATGATTGCAGAAAAAGGAAGTGACTTAATAAAGGAAACATGGATACCAAAGACAAATAAGCGGAACCGTCGGTCTTTAAAATGTTTTAAATTAGAGCAACTTCTTTCTAGGACGATTAACACTAAATGTAAGGTTGAAAGATAATGATAAAGAGATATTTTAGGTAATAATAATTTCATTATGGCCATAGAGTACAGTACATTTATTAAAAGTCAGTCCAATATTAATGATGATTTTGCTGACACACTAAAGCATCGTCGACCATTTATACCTGTAATATTTCTAGTCGTTACTTTTTAATATAATGCGTTGTTTGAATCAGGAGCTCAGGACTGAAAAGTACCGTATATACATTCATTATTTATGATAAGTGTTTGACGTATGTAATTGTAAACTGGGATAGGTGGGTACATTATGAAAATTGAGTAAACGTGTTGGTGAGTCTGATAGATTATTCTCTTAAGAAACAAAATGTGTGAATCGTGAAAGTTGTTATAATATAGTAGGTAAGTACATAAATTAAAATACATTTTGTAGTATACCTAAGACTCTTGATTTCTCATATCACAAATAGTAGTATAATTTTATTTTTAAATATATGTAAATAACATTCCTAAGAATATACAGACTTAATCCTGATCATTTAAATAGTTTTATTGCATGTCAGTACATTTTATGCGTTTCTTGTCAAAACCAGCTAGAAAAAAAATCGTTTAACATGTACCTACTTCAATGTTAAAAATGGCATTTCAATTACACGACTTGCAATTCAAATAATTATACCTACCTACTCAAGTAGAGTACCATGACACAAATTCAAGTGAGCAGCTGCTTAAGCCGTATTTCTATTATAAGCGCCATCTCTTTAAACGTGTCTTAAAAGTTAGACATTTCATTTTACCACGCACATTCATTAAAATCAAATAATCAAAAAAACATAGATGAAACTGACAACCCCTCCTTTTTTGAAGACGTTTGAGAATACAAAGTTGTTTTCAAATTATTTACTATATCAACGCCATCTGTGTTTAAGGTCATAAACTACAGCGCTGACGTGCTAGGTAAAAAGATTATTAGAGCTACTCACACTAGATGTCGACTTTTGTATACAATCAATTTACTCTAGAATACGGTGGAAGATTCGCCTTGTCGTTATAGATCCTTTATTTTTTTTTTTATTCAGAGATAATTCAGAATACCACTTCCTTTGACGGAAGGGAATGGTTAGCTCGATGGACTTGAGCGAGTGAACGAGATGCACTGATTTTTTTTTACTACTATAGTGTATTGAAATATTAGTATTTATACTCGTTGATGAAGGTTTTCTACTTTCTTTTAAATTATGAACAAAGTAGATATAACGTATTGCTGCAATAATCAGCCGTACACAAAACATTAAGTTAATACGATAAGAATTCTCGTCATCATTATCATCATCGTCATGATCAACCCATTGTCGGCTCACTACAGATTGATTGATCAAGGATTTGGCCATAACTCACAACACTGGCCATGTGTCTGGCCACTGATTGGCAGACTTCACAGGCCTTTGAGAACAATATGGAGATGGCGTGCAGATTTCCTCACGATGTTTTCCTTTACCGTTGAAGCAAGTGATATTTGAATCGCTTAAAAAAATGCACATAACTCCGAAAAGTTAGAGGTCGAGGTCGAGGTCGGGATCGTCCGCCCGACCTCTAATTACGAGGCGGACGTCCTAACCACTAGGCTATCACAGCCTTTATTTAGTAATTGTTTATTATTACAAGTCTCAAACAACACGGAGCAAAAAAATAATGAATAGGTAGGTACTTCTAACATTTGAACGTCATGTAATGAACTGCGCCCTACATTACAAGAAAAGAACCTGCAAGTCATATATCGCCAGGTCTATTCCAAAAGCGGTATGACAGTAGGGGTCACTTCCTCGGAAACTATCACGACAAGTATGTCAATGGGCTGATTACGCCTAGAAGCAACCACATCTCAAAACTTTGATGGTTGACGTTATTTTCGTACGTATTACAGAGCGTTGTTAAAGTTAATTGAACAAAACTCACTTATTTTATATGGTTGTAGTTTTATATGGTTATTTATTACTAATGATTCGCTGAGACGTCGGAAAATGGGTAATTTTTTATTTTTTTATTCGCCTTTCCACGATGTATAGATCGACCGACCCGCCTGCACTATTTATTGCAACGCTTTCGATTCGGTTCGCTCCTAAGAGTTGAAACGTGGTTACATTAGCCTTAATTGTATAACAATTAATAAAAATAAAAAAAATAAAAATATCTGATTAATTGTCTAGTAATTCCAAAGATCAGCGCGTTTATACAAAAAATAAAATAAAAAGCTAGTTAAATTAGTAATTAAAATTCTACTAAACTTTAACTTTAAACTTTCCGTGGATTTGTGTCAACGGAAAGTTTAATTTGCAAAATCCCTTCTGAAAATCCCTTCTGTAATGTAATGTAAATCTTAAATAAATTTAAGATGAAAAACCTATTTCTAAGACTATAAAAATCAGTACCTACCAGTGGTAAAGGTCACATTCGCTAGACATGACATCTAGCGGCAGTAGTTATTTGAATAAGAGAGGTCATCTAAAAGACATTGCCATTTAAAGCAATGGTTCCTAGCCAAAGGTTAACGGCGATATGATCAAACACTTACGCTACGCTACTACGCAAGCTATTCATAAAACAAGGAAGCAGTGATGCCTATCGTGTCAGATATAAAAGGAGCTGGGTGTTAGCTAATACGTCGAGAGTGGACATCATGGGTTCATAGATCATCATGGGTTGAATTAATCGCGCAATGTTTTAAAATAGCACAATGATTAAATGTGCCAACGTTCCAACCTACAAGTGCCACGAAATTTAAGTCAAGTGACATGTTCTAAACTTAGCTACGGAGTTAATGCGTCAAAGTTAACTCCAATTTGTATCGAATCGAGAGAGCGCCAATTATAACAATAATCTGGAGTTCAAGCTATCTATAAAACGATGCAGCATTGATGTCAATTGCTATAGACTCGAGCCAGATATAGGCTACTTTTAATCCCAGAAATGTAGTTTTTAGGGATAAGGATATATAAAGGATACTTTACACTTTCGCATTAATAGCTAATAATAAATCATGATCAACCCATTACCGGCTCACTACAGAGCAAGGGTCTCCTCTCAATATGAGAAGGGTTTGGCCATAGTCCACCGCGCTGTCCATGTACGGATTGGCAGACTTCACACGCCTTTGAGAATGTTATGAAGAACTCTCAGGCGTGCAGGTTTCTTCACGATGTTTTCCTTCACCGTTGAAGCAAGTGATATTTTATTTTTTTTGAAGCGGTGATAACCTAGTGGTTAGGGCGTCAGCTTTCTAATCAGAGGTCGGCGGTTCGAATTCGGGCACGCACCTCTAACTTTTCGGAGTTATGTATTTAAAAAAAAGTAACATTAATAGATAAGTAACTCATTCTAAAACGACAAAAAATTATAGAGAAAGAACCAGTAAAGTTCCACTAACCCGGAGCTACGAGCAATAGCCGATAGCCAAGCAAAAAAAAACATAGTCTGCGCTATAACAACATAGACAATCTGAACTATGGACACATATACCAGTATTGTTGTAAAATAAATATTTACTGACGACTGGTAAAAGTTTAAGGATTCGTTTTAGTTAGTTTATTTTTGGCATGTCTGATTAAAAGTTTTTTTTTGTGCACTACAAGTTAGCCCTTGACGGCTATCTCACGTGGTGATGATGCCGTCTAAGATAGTAGCGGGCTTACGTTTTAGGGGTATGGTGAAACTACACTCCTAACTAGAAACCAATTTCTAAGCGACATCATGCCGGAACTCTATAATCGCTTGGCGACACATATTTGTCGGTAGGATGGTAACTAGCCAGTGCCGAAGCCTGAGACCAGACCAAACTCGAGCCGGGAATCAAACCGAGGACCTCGAACTTTATAATATGATAACGCACGCACTGCACCACGGAGGTAGTTAAATATAATAAAAAATACCTACAGTTAATATATTTGCCAGACTAAAGTTAAAACGACAATAGATTTTTTAATGAACATGAAACGAAAGTCTTATTTTATTACGTTCATGTTTAATATACTTAATGTCATGATATATATAGATTCGTATTCTCAAAATATTCGCATAAATGTGTCGAATGCGAATATTTTAAATTATGCGATTACTCACGAATGCAAACATTTGTTATATCACTTGTATGTAGGATAACAGCATAGATAAATTAATGCCACACATGTAACAAACAACAAAAACTAAGCCGACCACCTCTTGCAAAACAAACATAATTGAGCTGGTCCATCCTAAGAACTGGTAATAACACCAAAACTTGAATATTATTATGTTAAAGGTACAATCTCAAACATGCAAAACAAAATGTGCAAGAACCTGACATGTTTCTACTATTACAAATGCGAACGAGCTCCACGAACAATGTCAAACAAATGTTCATACTCACATGTAATAAACATTTACACTAATCACATCAACTATTAGTTTCTTAGTCAACTACTAATAGGTTGTTATAGGGTCAAGCAATAAATCGAATAATTATTAAAATATATACTTTATCTCAAATATATGAAAAAATATATAAAATACCATTCGAATTATTTATATTATAATTATTAATAATATATTATAATTGGGATTGGTGTAAGTCGATGGGTAGATAATTCGGTTTTAGTCCCATGAATTCCAGGCAAGACACTAGGGGACCCTTGAAAGAAAGTCGGGATTAGTTGGGCTCCCACACGAAAGGTTCTGTATGCCTTGGTGTACCTGGTGGTGATGATCAAGTGAAAACCGATAAACATTTTTTTCGTACGCCGTTTCTCTTCATTTTTAAACCCCTAATTTGAAATTTATTTTATCATCGAACATAGCCAGTTGCAAAACCGACTGAATAGACAGACCGACGGATAGATGGACAGATATACTTTACGGATCTGGGGTATAAAAAAACACTACAGGTTATTTAAAAGAATGCTGCTGCAAGTTATAAAGAATTAGCTTTTGCTTCGTCTAGTTTCAATTCCAAATGTTTTAGAATTGTGCTCTTAAGTAAACCATTCTTATTGCGTCTTCATGCCGTGAGATCTTTTAAAAGAAATTGGTTTTCCATTAGCGAAGACCTACTCGTTTATCAGGAATTACATTTTTAAGAGACTATGAATACGTAAAAATTCTCAAAAAATATATATGCGGCATTGAAATACCTACCTTCATACAACATGTATTGAGTTAAATTGACTACTTTTCTGGGTCAAAATGTATGAATGTAGAAAATTTGTAGTCCTATATTTCACAATAGTTGTTCCATTACTCCTCATTATTCAAGACACTAGCTTGAGTCACTTGTAGGATCTTTTATACAGATAAGTGTTTTGATTTCCACATCTTTTACTACTATCATCATAATCATGGTCAACCCATAACCGGCTTACTACAGAGCACGGGTCTCCCCTCAATATGAGAAGGGTTTGGCCATAGTCCACCACGCTGACCATGTGCGGATTGGCAGACTTCACACGCCTTTTGAGAACATTATGGAGAACTCCCAGGCGTGCAGGTTTCCTCACGATGATTTCCTTCACCGTTGAAGCAAGTTTTTTTTTTTTTATATATGTATATACATAGCGAGCAAACGAGCAGGCGGGTCACCTGATGGTAAGTGATTACCACCGCCCATGAACATTTGCAGCACCAGAGGAACCGCCAATGCGTTGCTGCTGGATATTTTATTTTTTTTAAAACGCACATAACTTTGAAAAGTTAGAGGTTCCTGCCCGGATTCGAACCGCCAACCTCTGATTAGGAGGCTGACGCCCTACCCACTAGGCTATCACCGCTTCTACGCTAAAATTATATTCATTAGTATATTGGTGAAATGACATAATACGATTGTAGTAAATACAATTGCGACAAATTAAAAGCTACCGTCTTCCATTATCAGTTTATAACGGTAATGCGTTTTGACGGCAAACCGAGGCAATCTCTGCTAGAAAGATACGGAGGCTCGGACTTTCACTTGAGATCTGCGCCTGACCATGACAAGCATACGTTAAATTGTTATGACGATCCGCAAAACGAACATGATGCATTTATATTCCTTTACACTATATTTTTAAACTCAAATCTTAATGTACATTACTCGTACATACATACGGCGGTTTGGTTTAGTCGTGTCGACCCTTGCATTGTAACCAAATACTAGTATGGGTTAATTAATTTAAAAAGTATGAAGCGGTGATAGCCTAGTGGTTAGGGCGTCAGCCTCCTAATCAGAGCTCGGCGGTTCGAATTCGGGCACGCAACTCTAACTTATGTGCGTAAAAAAAAAATATCACTTGCTTCAACGGTGAAGGAAAACATCGTGAGGAAACCTGCATGCCTGAGAATTCTCTATAATGTTCTCAAAGGCGTGTGAAGTCTGCCAATCCGCACATGGCCAGCGTGGTGGACTATGGCCAAACCCTTCTCATATTGAGAGGAGACTCGTGCTCTGTAGTGAGCCGGTAATGGGTTGATCATGATGACTAGTATGGGTTTACCATATCCCAAACTTTTTATCCTTGACAAGTAAACCCTTGACTGCAATCTCACCTGGTGGTAAGTTTTAATGCAGTCTAAGACGGTAGCGGGCTAACCTTTTAGGGTGTATGGTAAACCCATATTGCTAATTAGTTTCTGCAACATCGTACCGGAATGCTAAATCGCTTGGCGACACTAATTTAAAATATACACTTGGTTACTAGACATGGCCGAAGAATCCCACCAAACCAGACTCGAGCCGAGAGTCGAACCTTGGACCCCCAACTTTATAATGCGACGGCGCACCCTCTGCGCCACGAAGGCCGTCAAAAGTTAGCCCGCTACCATCTTCGACGGCATCATCAATTATATCATCGGGATAAAAAGATATAGAGCACCAAAAGTCGTTCATACTTACTGACTTTGTTAAACTTTGACTGTTTGTTGTTTTGACATAGGTGACTTCATATCTCGGGAGCATGCAAAATTTATTATTTCTCATATTACCGTATCTAATAAAGCTGAGACCTTCTTTTGAGTCTAAAACTTGTGTCAGAGGAACTAGAAATTTATTGATTCTCATATAACAGTATCTGATAAGGCTAATACCTTCTCTTAAGCGTAAAACCTGTCATGTTTCATGGGATAGACATATAGCGATATTCTAGCTATTCTGTTATAACATTCGAGCTTTCACATTCATAACAAAAGTGGGGATTGGGGAAATAGGATACAGTGCATGTGAAAAATAGCCGCAGGCACAGTTAGAAAAAAAAGTTAAAACAGTTCTGTTGCAGTTGACATTTTTAACCAAATCACCATCACACTTCAAAATATCTTTATTCATGTAAACTTATTACAGGTAGATGCCTGTTACGCTCCAGAGATATGAAGCGATCATATATAAAATATTTTCCATTATTATATTCATTCTTTTATCCCACTAGAATCTCACGTGGTGGCAATTTTGTTCGATGAATATGAGATTACATAGGATCATTATCAGAATGCAATATAGCATTCTTTCATATTCAACTAGCATAAAGCACCACATTACTAAAGGCGACAAAAATTTTAAGCATGAGCATGCATATAAAGATTTCTAATTCAATTAGGACGAGTGTTGAATGCAGGCTAAGATGGGAGCGGGCTAAACTGTTTTTTTTAAATGTGAAGCAGCTCATTTTTCGTATTTTTATTTTGTCATTTACAAGCCTTAATTTTGCATTAGTTGCGTCCGGGTTGGGCTTACCGCTTAGGGAAGTTATACGTACCCTTACACTAGAACGCTAACTCGCGACCTATCGACGTTTTTTCTGCATCAAAAATGTACCTAAACTAAATCATACTAGATTCGCAGAAAAAACATTTTTATATAACAAACGTTCTGGGTCGATTATGAGCTTTAAAACAACGATTTTTAATCCCTATTTACTCTGGTACATGTAATGTTTCGATATTCGATAACGACTCTAAGATCGAGCGACCAAACTATTCTTAGAGAACCTACTTTTCTCAGAAAATGCCTACTTTAAGAATGCAGCTCGACACCTCAACCCTCTAGTGGTTGAGGCGTCCAATTACACCCCTGACCCAAACGCCCCTCTCATAAAGAGACGTCCAAAAACGACCTTATCGACTCTGACGACCAACTGAAGTTGGACAACGCTTCCCAAATAGGTCATACTCACACCATACAAAACCCCACACAGCGTCTTCGCCGGCGAAGACGAGGTCCCCGTTATCTGACGTCACCTGGACGTGGTTTTTATCCACGGTCACGGGGGCGCTCGGGCTGATACAGCAGTCCAACAAACCCAACAAGTCCCAACGTCACCCTAAGTCGAGGTGCGAGTCTCACAGGAGACGTTCCCCAGATGTCGTCGAGCTCAAGTGCTCCTCTCACAGGCTAAGCTTCACCCTCGCCAAAAAACCCCGTTGACGCAGTAATAACTATTATGGCAATTTCTATTGCAATTGTATAAACTATATTGACAATTCGAACAATACAATCAGAAAATGCAGTCGTCAGATGTTTCATTACAATTATACCAACTGCAGTATAATCGCATGCAAACTAAGATAAATTTCTTCAGAATAAATTTGCTAAATTTGCTTCATGTTTCAAGTTAAGACTAATTTTAGGACCGGATTATTTCCGGCATTTGTTTTGTGATGTACGATGCGATTGTTACCGCCATTTGGCGTTGCACAGCATTCACGCTGAAGTACTGTACTGTCTATTTGTATAGTCGCGAAGCTGGCGATGTCGGAGTACATGTTATCCAATGGTGGACCGCGATGCAACAGATAATTTCATTATTACATAATATGAATAGTCACCAGCCTTATACATTTGGTCAAAATGTTAAAGTTAATAGGACATACCGACATCTAGGTTTAATGAAATAACGCAATCACAGCTGCCGGCTATTGTTAGTCAAAGCGTTTTTGTAATGTCGCAATTCCGTGACTATTTATCGTACTTGTATTATTTATAATTGCACACCATAAGCTTGCCAATCTATATACTATATCTTGGTAAAGATTGCCTGGTAGAGATCGCTCTTTAGCTGTAAGACCTTACAGCTAAAGAGTTCGGTTCGCCCCTCCTTAGTTAACCTGCACCCCCCAGATTCCTCTAGGGAGTCCATGTTAATACAAGGTTGAATGTGGACGTACGGTCAACAAGGGCCAAGACCTCAAACCATCCTCTGAACCCGACCTCTGAGTAACCGGATTACAGGAAACGCCACGCTCCCAGTCATACCTATTGTATTGCATTTCTTCTTTTGTATGGTGTACAATAAAGTGTATTTATTATTATAAATCTTACTTGGCTAACCTCAAACCTGGTCTTGGGAGTCGTTTGCAAATTTGCCAAATAAAAAATGTCATCTCAGACAGTGAAGTTTAAAGTTAGGAGTATAATAAATTTAAATGTTACTGTCAATTTTTTTTTTTTCACGTTGGGAAATGGGTTTACGCATCCCATCCGAAAGCGGCGCAGGCCGAACTAGTTGCTTCCGGAGGGGTATGTGGGATTCGCCGGCGGTCACACTGGCAACCAGAATACCCGCAAAAACCCAGCGATACTCCTTCGCGTCGCCTGATGGCTGGGTCACGGGAACGCTCATGTACTCGTCCGCAACCCACCCAGCATCAAATTACTTGGTCAAAAGCAGTTTAATACTTTTTCTCATCATTTTTTAATGTATGGGTAGCCGACTTGCACTAGAATATTTTTATACTATTTCTAAGAGTTGTAAGTACGAGACTTTACCTATATTAGACTTGTCAGTGACGGGCTATTTGAGAGAGACCCGCAAGCCCCGTGCGGGCGTTACAGATGACGCTGATAAATTACCTGATACAAACAAGTTTTATGTGTAATTCCCGTCAGTACATACGCATAACATAAATAACTAGCTGTAAATCGTGTTTTACAAAATAGATAAGTAGCAGGCCACTGTACACGCAACTACATACTGGAGATAACATCAATTTTACATGTTTACTCAAATCAAGATCACTTTCGAGTAAATTACGCTTTCTGTAGGACTCCTCATAACATTATAGGAAGTGAGTATAAGACAGGTTGGGGGTACTGCCAATAAGTTTATTATGCCGATTTGAATTCCAATTTATTCGTAAATATTATTATAGTTTAATTACAACTTGGCCTTCTTTGCCTATCAGTAAATAGGCTGATTTATCTTTGCTATGTTATTATCTGAAAGCGTTAATAAAATTTAAATGTTATGTCCACTTAAGCAAAAAACATGTTAATACCCATACTAGGCACAGTTTTTTCGACTCAAAGTCAAAGTCCTCCATAAGTTCCCTGAACACCCGCAGATTCCAAAAGTTCCGCCAAAGTTGTGTCGAGTTGTATGAAGTCGCAATAACAAGACAAATGGCCGTCCATCTGTCCTATTTCTCCACTAATATCATAAATGAGAAGAAGGCATTTGCGTAAAGAGGTTACAACAGAATTGTTAGCTCCCATGAACTGTGCATTTACGCCCGATTTTAATAATCATCCAAGACTGATTTTTCAATCTATTTTTTGGACTAAGCATGCCAATAACCGATCCTCGGATTGAGTTTGGTATCTTAATCGTAGTAAAAACTAAACGCTCTCGGGTAAAAATGACGTCATCGAGTAATATTAGTTAGGATTAACGATAACCACGGTGCGGCGTTTGTTTATTTAAATAAGTGTGGCTTCAACGCAAGAGGCGTTGAACTAAAAGGCGTTACCCATGTTACAAAAAGAAAAATGCACCACATACCTACCGCGCAATAAAAATTGATATACGTGCTCGTCGTTCAAGAAGTCTTCTTAGTGCTTAGAGTAGGAGTGTGTCGGCCTGGCGTCTCGCACGCGCAGTGGTATGGTATAGCGGCGCGCGCGCAGTCGACTCGTTAAACTCTCGATTTCAAACTTCGAATCATGTGGTGCTTTTGAAAAACTCTTTGGATCTTGGCGTGTGCTCAGCCACTTTTCTATTTCGGTAAGTAAAATGTGACATTTATCGGTGAAACTATAATGAAAGTCGCTGTTTTAATTCAGTCGTGTGATTAACGTTGATTAGGTATACCTATTCGTGTTAACATCATGTTGAGATTTTTTTCTTGGTAAGAATACAGACATTTTTTACTATATATTTATACTGTTAATTATAATTGAAATTAAATAAAATATTATGAAGTAATTCCATTCAAACAGATTAGTTAAACGTGAAAGGTATTAACTGCTAAGTATCGAACTTTTGTTCCTATCCACAAGACCCTTATATCCCATCGTTCATAAAATCTAAAACAAAACTTAAAGTATTACAGAGGAATAGATAGGAGGCGGAGAAAAAACTGAGTAGTTCTCAAAGGTTTTACTTGAGGTACGGAGACCTAAAAAAAAAAAATCAAGAAAGCGAGAGCAAAGAGCTTCGACATGCAACAGAGCAGAATGTTTAAATTATTTATGGTTTAAAGTCGGAATGTACGCGTAACACCACGATAACATTCAATTTGCAAAACGATATAGAAACGAGAAATTGAACTATACGTACGGTACGAATTCGTACGTTTAGGGAACGTACAAAATTCCAACAATACAACTAATTTAATATGCATCAATAAATATTATTGATTCATATTACTATTTTATTCATATACAAACAGACCATCTGTGTGTTGTTATTGGAATTTCTAGAAAGCCAAAAACCCTATTCGCCTATTGCGCCTCATTTCTTTACTGTTGTATTTTTTATCTGTTGTCTTGCACTTCTTGTTTCATATGATGTACAATAAAGTGTATTTTCATTTCATTTCATCCCCTGAGGATGATCTGAAGCGTGCATAGAAAGTGAATTCTGCAGTAACCAGCATCTTTCGCATTTTAACAAATGCCAGGAGATTCAAAGATACATCCACACAACAGCATAACACACATAAGTTAGTGAATACTAACAGAATTATTACCTATAATCCACTCTTATCAGACCATTGTTGTAAAACCAACATCCCCAGAATCCCGTAGCCTGATCCCCTGGGGAAACCAAAAACTGGTTTAAATAAGAGTAAGTAGTTTCATTATTTAATAACTGACCAGTAAAGGCCGGGCGCATCCACAATCTTGTTTTAACCGAATCTAACTTTTGATCTTGGTGAATACTATCTTTTGTCCAAAGGGGATTTTGATTAACAGATATGTTCACGGGTTCATCACCTGGGGGATCAGGCTATAGGATCTTAGGGGGCATTACACCTGGGTATGATCTGAAATTGCTGCTAGGAAATTGAAAAATGTAATTTCTGTTTTGTTATTATAATTTTTATAACAGACACAGTAACTAAATCAATTTGAGCATTGATATGAAAGGTATCGTTTATATTATGTACGGTATATATAAGAAAGTCGTGTTAGTTACACTATTTATAACTCAAGAACGGTTGAACCGATTTTACTGAAAATCAGTGGAGAGGCAGCTTAGAACCAGGAGATGATACTAGTTGATGCCCGCGTATATATCATCATGATCAACCCATTACCGGCTCAGTACAGAGCACAGTCTCCTCTCAATATGAGAAGAGTTTGGCCATAGTCCACCACGCTGGCCATGTGCGGATTGGCAGACTTCACACGCCTTTGAGAACATTATGGAGACTCTCAGGCACGCAGGTTTCCTCACGAAGTTTTCCTTCACCGTTGAAGCAAGTGATATTTAATTTTTTTTAAAACGCACATACTAGTTGCATAGACTATTGCACTATACGCCTGCTTTACAAAAGGGTGCAGTATATTACAGAATCAAGAGGAAAGAACTAAAGTGTATTTACCGACGCTTCGGCTTCGACCCTACGGCTAAATGCATTCTGGTCAAGTGTTCCCTTGCGATAGTACACGTAGAAATCGATTAAAGGTATGATTGACCATTAACTACCGATGCTAATTATCAATCTAATCCAAAAACGCAGATAGCAAGTTGAATTTAGTATCGACATCCTTATCAACAGGTAAAAGTAGGAAAAGGACAGCACTACTGAAACATCGGCCGTAAGCCTGTAACGTGTCTATGGCTTGATAATCTGCCACATCGTATCCCAGTTTACCGTGCTTCCGTCATACAAGACTGCAGCCTCGATTACGAAGACAGATTAAGTTAGGAATGTGATTAACGATAAGTCATATCATAAAACACTGATAAAAAATTATTGCCTGTTCTTGCCTGTGTTTAACCAATCATGGACCGCCTATTGTATCAAGAGGCTTCTAATTGGTAATTCTCTGGATCTAAACTAGAACGCAGTTAAACACTTTAAATTGCAATTTTATTATTTATAATTTAAACGTTAAAAAAAAGCTTCAGTGTGAATTGCTATATCTCCATATAATTGATTGACCGGGGCGCGATTTGAACCCTCTTACGAGTAGCTTTAGTTTTAAGTTATCGATTGTAGTTATCACCATCACTTCACTAATAGAAATAATGAAATGAACGATTCATAGATGCCTATAATAGGTTTATGTGAATAAAGCTATTTTTTATTTGATTTTGACATTAATGCCATAAGATGTTTCTTAAATTGAAACTATTTGTGAACGTTATGGAAACCAATAAAAAGCTAAGCATTCACATTAGCTCACAACGCAAAATATATTAACTGATGGTTTTCCGTAATATATAAATAAACACGCGGACGGGCTAGTCTGGGCTTTGCTTTTAAGAAATCGCTCGTTAAACCGCGGGAACAGTACCTTTAGTATCACAGCGCGTGCGCTGTCGCATCATAAAGTTGGAGGTCCTGGGTTCGATTCCCGGCTCGAGTCTGGTCTGGTGGGAGGCTTCTGCCGTGGCTAGTTACCTCCCTACTGACAAAAACGTTTTAGCGTTCCGGCACGATGTCGCGTAGAAACCAATTAGGAGTATCGGTTTACCATACCCCTAACAGGTTAGCCCGCTACTATCTTAGACTGCATCATCACTAACCATCAGGTGAGATTGCCGTCAAGGGTTAACTAGTAGTAGTGGATAAAACAAGATTTGAACGCTCACAATCGTAGCATAGTTTACAAATTCCGAAACATACGTACCTTAGATTAAATTGAAATATGTCCACAGATGTTTCAAGGTCAAATACGTGCAGTGTGCGTGACAGCGCACGCACTGCGCCACGGAAGTCGTCAAAAACCACTAAAGGTTAATGTATAAAGTGCATCCCATTGATTATGTTCACCGTCCGACCCCCCCCGTTATCCCAAACGTCGCCTAAGCCGAGGTTCGGTCTCACAGGAGACGCCCTTAGACAGACTTTCCCTTAGTTTCTTCGAGACCTAGGGCTCCAAATTTCTTCTGGCAGAGCTTATTTCCGAAGCTCGCCAAACAGCCCGGTTACGCTGTGGCAACCAATAGGGTTAGCACAGCTAATAGTCCGATAAAAAAACAAAAATTGATTATGTTTGACACGCGCGTTTTACCGGAAGGAAGTTTTCGGAGACGAGACTCATTATGAAACTATTATAAAACGTGCAAACAGATGTGTGGGCATAACATAATCGTTGTTGCCATAATTAAAAAACCCTATAAGAGAACGTATTATCACAACACTTCACGAGCACCTATTAAAAATGTCAATACTAACGTAATAATATCCGCGAATGCCTTAGAACAACATAACTTATATAATCTTTAACATAAGTAGGTACACAATGTAAGTTCACATGTGCGTTTCACTTTCGGTTTGTAAACACATGTTTTATATTTGCATTACTGATATAAGCTAGATCAAGATAACTCTGTTAAGCGCTGATTGTTCAATCGGCAGATTCATCATGATCAACCCATTACTGGTTTACTACAGAGTACGGGTCTCCTCCCAATATAAGAAGAGTTTTGGCTATAGTCCACCACGCTGACCATGTGCGGATTGGCAGACTTCACACGCCTTGGAGAACTCTCAAGCGTGCAAGTTTCCTCACGATGTTTTCCTTCACCGTTGAAGCAAGTGATATTTTAATTGTTTAAAAACGTACATAACTCCGGAAAATTAGAGGTGCGTGCCCGGATTCGAACCGCCGACCTCTGATTAAGAGGCTGACGCCCTAACCACTAAGCTATCACAGCTTCTAATCGGCAGATTATGGCCTTAGTAATTCATTTGATAGATGTCTACAGGAGGAATCAGTAACTTTTAAAACTACATGTAACTAATATACATAACTAAATGTTTTCAACAGTTCCTCTTAATATCTTCATACATAATGCATAATTTGACAAGCGCCAGTTGGACACTC
Organism: Lasiommata megera; assembly: GCA_928268935.1. Lineage (NCBI taxonomy): Eukaryota > Metazoa > Arthropoda > Insecta > Lepidoptera > Nymphalidae > Lasiommata > Lasiommata megera. Next base: position 9,798,001 of record OV743319.1, on the reverse strand, counting down.
ATCCCAAATATTGTATGGATAGGACAGGTCATCGCCAGTTAGCAACTTTCTTGAGTAAATGAATAATGGGCAGATTTAATGAACTTTTGAAACATCACTTTAATTCCTTGGTTATACATTATTTGTCTTTTAAAAAACAGACATAAATCTACAACGAACCTTTACATATATTGCGTACTACTGTACGGATTATAAAGTAGGACGTCCTAGGTTCGATTCCCGACTCGAGTCTGGTTTAATAGGAGGCTTCAGCCGCGGCTAGTTTCCACCCTACAGGCAAAGACATACCAACAAGCGATAGCTCATATAAACTGTCATACTTATTACCGGCGTATTTTGGATTCAATTTCATAAATATTACCATCAAATTATATAGTAGTCAAACGCCATCTTGTAGAATAAGCCCAAAAACAACAAACAACAAATGGTAGACATTTCACATCGTCATCATATCTGATTCAGCTTTGCCACTCGCTGAGCCATTCGTATACCGGTAACTCTGGTTCTTCTGCGGATTTCGTCCATCTACCACAACACAAGTCAATATAACCATAGTTCAGATACCATAAAAGAGAAAAATATTTCTAGCTACATTATGATTGTCGTATGTAATACTATGTAATACTGAAGCGGTGATAGCCCAGTGGTTAGGGCGTCAGCCTCCTAATCAGAGGTCGGTGGTTCGAATGCCAGGGGCACGCACCTCTAACTTTTCGGAGTTATGTGCGTTTTTAAGCAATTAAAATATCATTTGCTTCAACGGTGAAGGAAAACATCGTGAGGAAACCTGCACACCTAATGTTCTCAAAGGCGTGTGAAGTCTGCCAATCCGCACATGGCCATCGTGGTGGACTGTGGCCAAACCCTTCTCATATTGAGAGCAGACCCGTGCTCTGTAGTGAGCCGATAATGGGTTGAACATGATGATGATGTAATACTATTTATATTATTGAATAAACTCTTTATTAAGGATCTACTAAGTAAGGATTACTTACTCAATAAGTAATTTTAGTTCGTGCCTAATTGCACTAGAAAATACTTATCAATATAATCTATTGACAGAGGTATACGTTATGCAAATAATATTTGTTACCATAGGAAAGGCAATATACAAAATTATAAGTCTTTTACGACCTTCTGCAGTTTGGATATTTCTACGAAGGTTGAGACAAATATAACGACACTAAATTTATTAGCATGTAAGCCTAGGTGCATAAAAATTAACGATACAATAATTCATAAAAATGCATCTGAGATTTTTTGAATTCGTTATAACAACACTCTCTCTACAGAGCAGTTCGTTTCGCAGAAATAAATAAATCACTTCCTAAATAAAATACGACCAAGACGATTTACAAGCTTTCGTCGTAACAATGTATTTCTTAATCAAATTAATTAGAGACGCCACTGCGCGCGAGATAACAACAAAAACGTAATGAGTAACAAAATTAATTTCAGATTTATTACACGGCTCAGACATCGTATCGTCAGGAACGATCGCATCTTGAGAACGGAGAAGCCGTTTTCACTTTCTTTCCTAATGCAAAGCTTAAGGAACAAGATCACAAGGCGTATGCCAATTTCCATTAGTAATTAGAGAAGGAAGAGTACAAGGCGTATTTTTGTAACTGTAAAAAAAAAAAAAAACTTTGACCTTCACGGCAATCTCACCTGATGGTAAGTGATGATGCAGTCTGAGATGGTAGCGGGCTAACCTGTTAGGGGCATGGTAAACCCACACTATCGATATCGTGCCGGAACGCTAAATCGCTTGGCGACAAGTCTTTATCGGTAGGGTGGTAACTAGCCACGGCCGAAGCCTCCCACCAGACCAGACTCGAGCCGGGAACGAACCCAGGACCTCCAATTTTAAAATGCAATAGCGCACGCGCTGCGCCACGGAGGTCGTCAAACTAGAGAACTAAATAGCTAATAACTAAACAACTAGAGAAGCTAATAGCTAAATAACTAGAGAAGGAAATAGCTACTGACAATATATATGATATATCAACGCACAGATCAAATCTCACGTCGGATTAGGCTAAAGTTAGGCATACAGATTGTAATTATAACGTAGGCATTAGCTTAGAGAAGATTATTGAAAACCCACCTCCTAATTGGGGGATAAATAACGGATCCATATTCGGACAAGCACGACGAACACAATCTCGTTTTTCCAATGATGTTGCTTTAATACTGCACGTGACAATCAGCAAAATCAGTGTGGAATTGTGCATTTGATATTTGGCATACGTTACGCCGAATTGTATAAGCTGTCTTTTTTCTCTTTATTATTTTCAGTCTTTCTGTCCTTTATGTGATGTACAATAAATGGGATTTAATTGAATCATTCATATGAATATAGCAAATGAAGTTCATCATACGAGGTTAGTTGGAAAAGGAGTATATGCGGATTCATCTTTCATCATCATCATCATGATCAACCCATTACCGGCTCACTACAAAGCACGGGTCTCCTCTCAATAAGAGAAGGGTTTGGCCATAGTCCACCACGCTGCCCATGTGCGGATTGGCAGACTTCACACGCCATTGAGAACATTATGGAGAACTCTCAGACGTGCAGGTTTCCTCACGATGTTTTCCTTCACCGTTGAAGCAAATGATATTTTAATTTTTAAAAACGCACATAACTCCGAAAAGTTAGAGGTGCGTGCCCGGATTCCAACCGCCGACCTCTAATTAGGAGGCTGACACCCTAACCACTAGGCTATCACGGCTTCAATTTCATATATATCTACGTAGTATTTATGATAATGGTGAGCTTTTATTTTCATCTTTTTCCTGAGATCAATACTTTGGGAAAAATACCTGCACAAATATTTATAATGTCAGTTATGTTTACATGCACTTAACATAAAGTAGGATTACTATGGGGTCAGCAAAAAAGTTAAGAGTTAAATGAGTTGATACGCATGCTGACAAACACGCACACACACACACGCATTATCGCATAACGCTAAATAGCGATTTCTTCCAGGCAACCAAAGGAGCAAGCAGAAAATGCAAGTATAGATTTGCATTATCTAGAACCAAGATCTTTTTTCTTTGGGCTTAGTAAACCTTGACCCAATTTGACTTTAAATGTAAACACAGCTAATGTTATTGTTCTCACTGCGTATTTTAATTCCAATTTTGTACAATTATTTCTGTATAAAGTTTTCAGTAGTAATACAAGGAAAATGTTTATGACTATCAAGAGTAAATCCCCATAGATGTGAACGTTTCTAACTAGCCTAATATATCATCTAATTCTGAAAAAATTGTGGTGGATGTTAATGGTATAACCTGTGCTTGCTACTGGTATGCCATGCCCTGTACCGGAAGCAAAAAAACTACAAAACTTGCGTAGTCAACTGTAGACGAAAAAAATTACGAATCCCCGTCGAGTCGTCACGGCTTCTAGACGTTTTGATTGCCTTATTAAAAACGTCATGAACAAGCACATTTCAAGTAAGCACGACCTACTTATATTGTGTCATCAGTCATCACTTTCCATCGCGTAACATTATAACAATCGATCACAAGACGTGGGACCAACGGAACATATATAAAATAATATTATTTTATTGCATGCATTCAATGGAGACGCGTTCAAGTTAAGTCATTATGGCGTCGAGAGGCATTACATCCGTAATTTGGCACACGTAAACAGTTGAAGTTCGTCTAGTTCTTGATTTTGGGTTAAGATAAATAAAGGCTATATTGGAAGTCGTATAGCACTCATGTGTAGTGCGTCCGTCTTACGACCAATCACAAGACTGGCTCAAACCGTCGCATCTTTTAATTGGTGATATTTCTGGCGCGTCTCTGACAGAGTTAGGGCGAGCGCCGCTGGCTGGGTTGCGGACGAGTGCGCGAACGTTCCCCTGACCCAGCCATCAGGCGACGTGAAGGAGCATCGCTAAGTTTTACTGGGTCAAGTCGAGCTCGACCGGCTCGAGTCTGGTCTGATGGTAGGCTTCGGCCGTGGCTACCACCCTACCGACAAAGATGTGTCGCCAAGCGATTAAGCGTTCCGGCACGATGTCGCGTAGAAACCAATTAGGAGTACGGGCACGCTTCCATCTTAGACCGCATCATCACTTACCATCAGGTGAGATAACGTCAAGGGCTAACTTTTAGTGTGTAAAAATAAAAGTATTCTGGACGCAACTCTGGCCACCGGTGAGTCCCACAGTTCTGCCTGCGCAGATTGCGGAAGGGATGCGTAAACGCATTTCCTAGCGTCTTATTATCTTAGCTTGAAGCGCGAATGCTATGAAATCCATCCAGGCAACACACTCTCCGCGATCAGATGCAGATTTGACAGCGAATATTCATCTTATTACAGACCTGTAATAAGATGAATATTCGCACGCCACTGCATACGCGAGTGGGTCCCGTGGTATGGTCTTCACTTTACATCTAACCTAAATCTTACTTACTAAAACTAAATACTTTCATACTATTTCATAGTAAGAACCATTTCTATAATAAAGTAATTTTAAGTGACATGTGAGATGGGGATAACTGAACTAAACCCGGCTAAGTTTGTTGTGGACTTCTTCATAGACCAGGGCGCGTTCGGAACCCTCATAGCTTTAGTTGAAACATTACTAATGTAGTAATCATTACTACTACGCATCAAAAGCACCTTTTAAAGGATTATTTGAATAAAGTTTATAATTGATTAATTGATTGGAAATAAGAATTTAGGATTACTTGTAACAAAACATAATCCCAAATACGCAAAAAATGTTGATGCTTATGAACTGTATTACTTTTTTTAACTGTGTTAATGGTGTTTAGCGGCTCAAATCGCAATCGCATCCGTATATTTATAAGTGCCCATTTTCCTTAAACACTAAAAAAATATAAACTTAACATAACTAATGTATTGCAATCAAAAACTCACTCAACGCCGCTTCGCCTGTTAATAATAAGTATTTCGTAATAGAAACATTACATTGCTTACGTAATTATAACAAAAGCATCCGAATTATCGGTAAAAGCGTTAAAAAATGCTTTAAACCTTCGCTTTAACTAACTGCAAAAAAAGATTTGCAATTGGTAACATATGTTTTATTTTTTTTTTACTATCCACTGCAACTTAGTTAGACCAATAAATGGGCATTCTCACTTGTAGTGTGCGGTGGTAAGTGATGATACTGTCGAAGATGGTAGCGGGCTAACCTGTTAGAAGAAAACCTATACTCTACTCTGTTCTACGCGACATCTTGCCGGACCGCTACATCACTTGGCGACACGTCTCTGCCAGAAGAATTATCACTAGCCACAGCCACAGCCTCCCACCCGACCAGAGTCGAATCGAGAATCGAACCCAGGACTTCACACTTTATAATGCGACACCACTCACGCTGCCCCACGCAGGTCGTCAATAGCATTGCATTTTATATACATTATGTACTAACTGTACCATATATGCTCAGCTGTGTTTATTGTACGTCATTATGTACGAAGCTGTGATAGCCTAGTGGTCAGGACGTCTGCCTCCTAATCAGAGGTCGGGGGTTCGAACCCTGGTACGCACCTTTAACTTTTCGGAGTTATGTGCGTTTTCAAGCAATTAAAATATCACTTGCTTCAACGGTGAAGGAAAACATCGTGAGGAAACCTGCACGCCTGAGAGTTCTCCATAATGTTCTCAAAGGCGTGTGAAGTCTGCCAATCTGCACATGGCCAGCGTGGTGGACTATGGTCAAACCCTTCGCATGTTGAGGGGAGGCCCGTGCACTGTAGTGAGCAGGTAATGATAACTTATAACGTCACGTAACGGTCTTTTTTTTTTTTTTTTTATCCACTACAAGTTAGCCCTTGACTGCAATCCCACCTGATGAGTGTGATGATGCGGTCTAAGATGGTAGCGGGCTAACCTGTTAGGGGTATGGAAAACCCACACTCCTAATTGGTTTCTACGCGACATCGTGCCGGAACGCTAAATCGCTTGGCGACACGTCTTTGTCGGTAGGGTGGTAACTTTTTATCTAAGACCAGCTGACCTTTCGACTCAATAAGGCAGCATGGGCGACGTTCATTCATTTAAAAAAATTAATAAAGTGAACCTAAAATGTGAACGTTTTCACGTTAATGAAGTATGAATAAATGTTTAAATCAAATGGACGGAAGAGTAATCGCATAATTTAACACGTAATCTGCATATGTCGCGGCTCGCAAACTAGCGTGTTCTCGATGCCAGAGGTTCTAAGAGTACAAGTATGCGTTTAATGAATAGAAGCAGGCGTTACTTTGCGGAAGTCCATGACTTGCTTGCTTGTCGCGCTTGTGAAGTCAACATCTCCTGAGGATGATCCGGTGTCGGGTCGAAACGTGCGTAGAGGTTCTAGTGGAGTATTTTGTGTGGTTTTATACTATACTCATCTCCCGGTTGTCGGCGGAATATAGCAAATTATACTTGCTGTTCATTGTTTGTTAAGTATGCGTTTGTCATTGTAACGATACATTTTTTTAATACTTAATTTGTTTTCTCTCTCTGCATGGCCATTCCTTTATTGCGGAAATTCCTGATAGATCTCTGTCTCGAACTTCTGAATTGTTTCTATCGCAAATTGATTGTAATATAGAATGGTAGCGGAGGACCCTAGGTATCACATTTGATCACTAGTTTTACTTTGGATTTGCTGCGTATTGCTCTCCAGTCAAACTGACTCAGCTATGGTGTCATTCATCATCATCATGCTCAACCCATTCTCAGCTCACTACAGAGCACGGGTCTCCTCTCAATATGAGAAGGGTTTGGCCATAGCCCACCACGCTGGCCATATGCGGATTGGCAGACTTCCCACGCCTTTGAGAACATTATGGAGAACTCTCCGCGTGTGTGTTTCCTTACGATGTTTTCCTTCACCGTTGAAGCAAGTGATATTTTAATAGCTTTAAAACGCATATAACTCCAAAAAGTTATAGGTGCGTGCCCGGGTCCGAATCCCCGACCTCTGATTAGGAGGCTGACGTCCTAACCACTAGGCTATCACAGCTTACGCAGTCATTAAGGCGCTGTGTATAGTGAAATTGAGTCGAATGAGTATCGTTTTCTGCAAAATCTATAGCTCATAACATTATGAATAAAAATATGGTTATACTTGATCGTATTTCTGACGTGATGGCCGATTTAGAAACATGATTTAACAAAGTTTACTAGATAAAAAAAAATTGCAATCGCACCTCTGAAAATACTTAAATTCCAATTTTTCTCAGTTATGCCTGAATTGATTAGGGTAAAATTAAGTACAATTATTTGTGACATATTAATAAAGTAATTGGCCGATTTACATTTTGCATAAAACGTATATTATAATTTTAATAATTTTTATTACGATTTGGCACTTAGGTCCTTTGCATCCCAGTATCGGCGTCTTTGTTACTCGTACGCAAACCGACAGTGATCGCTGAGGCGCGTTGCTAGGTGGACCTGTGACCAGCTGCGATCGCCCGTCATTCAAACATTATTTTCGATTACATTAATTAAAAATTTGTTACAGGAATTTATTTCGTTTATATAAATTCATTTAAATATAGTGTCTGTAATAAAAGGTGTAAATACGTGTGTTTATAAATAGTTCTGGTAATCTAATCATATTATCACTATGAATAATGTACAATCGTAATGAATAATGTACCTTAATTTCACCCCTAAATGTATAAGAACTGTGGCTCAGTTGGGTCACGCTAACATGTGGTGCATTAGATAAGTGGGAGTTCGGATCCTAGAAGGTTTCAATAATTTTTTTTTCCGTAAATATTTTTATATTTTTTATTATTTTCGTATTTTGTATTTTTGAATATTTTTTTTTATTTTAATATATTAATTTTGAATAGATAAAGTTGTTTGAAGATTGATTCTGATGAACCGTCAACCGTCATTGTTTTACAAGAGTGAGGATAATTATTTGCTTGACCTGAGTAATAATCAAAATTACCGCCGCTATCAATTCGGCGTATGCTGCCTACTTTAGATTTAAATACGCCGACTTCTTTGGAGGTACGCCGACTACTTTAGAGGTTTGCTGTCTATTTTTATCAGTCAGCATGCGTAGTAGTATTTTTGTGGGTTCATTAGAGCTTCCCGTGGTTAGTTTTTGAGATTGTTTCAATAGTAAAATAAAATAAAATAAAAAAAGCCATTTATTCTACTACCAAGTCAATAATAAATTATGTCAATGGTTTTTTTTTTCTTACAAGTTTCAGTCAAATTTTATATTATAATATCACAAGTGTTTGGTAGAAGTCGCCTCTCTGGTAAAAGGCCTCCCCCAGCTCTTTCCAAGTCTTCGTTTCCTTAGCTTCTCTGGTCCATAGCGGGCCACTGACGCGAAGGAACAAGTCTTCTTGGCCTTCCTCTTTTCCTTTTGCTACGCGCGCTCTACGCGGAATCCATTCTGTGGCAATTTTTGTCCATTTTGTATCTGTCATCCTGCAGATGTGACCAGCCCATTTAAATTTAAGCAATCGTATTTGGCTGATGACATCTTTGACCTTGGTTTTTTTACGAATATTTATGTTGCTTACCTTGTCAGATAGTTTGACACCCAGCATGCTCCTCTCCATTTTTTTTTATCCAGCAGTTGCAGATGATATCCGGCCATAATTCTTTATAAAATAGTAATTTCACACATATGCCACTTGTCTAAATATAAGTTTTAATTTAATTTGTGTGCACATGACTTTTTCATTATAAGTTATCTCGTTTATAAATATTTCCCATTGGATTTATTAATATTTTTGTTAGAATGGTCAAGCTCCAAGATTCCTCTTGTCTTTTTTCACTTTGGGCAGTCTGATACAGTTAAATGAACTGCTAACGGATTTGGATGTTTTAGCCGCAATTTGTAGTTCATACGAGAATGTTGGATTTCCTGCTTCACATTATAGTGATACAGGATGGATGATCTACGTTCATGGATCTCGCTATTTCTTAAAAACCATAATGCGTTGGCTTTTTGTTTGAGTATGTAATCCTCTGCCCGTTGTATCACTTTGATATCAGAGTCGGGATTCCAAATTGCCAGATTGGTCTGAGTAAAGTCTTGTAGATGAGAAGTTTGTTGTCAGTTGTGAGCTTTGCGTTTCTTGAGAGTAACCAATACAAACCAGTGTACTTAAGTTTCAGTTGGACCTTTTTTGCTACAATATTTTGTCGGCAAGTCATCTTTCTATCCACAAGAAAGTGTGACAACCACCGGACTTTGGCTTTAATCTCCCACGCTAGCAAATCGTCACTTTAATCAAAAATCAAAAGGCAAATCCCTGAAGAACAGGCAGGCTTTGTTAAGGGGTACCCGCGAACAGATAGTCAACATCAGACTAATTATAGAGAAAAGCTACGAATTTGACAATCCTGTCATCATCTGCTTCGTAGACTATAGCAAAGCTTTTGACTGGACCTGCATGTTGAAGGTTCTCTTAGAACTGGGCGTACTTCAGCATCTTGTGGCACTACTACAAACCTGATACAATAAGAGCCAAGGTTCCGTCAGATTAGATAAGACCATGACAAGCTCATTTCACTTCCAAAAAGGTGTGCGTCAGGGATGCATTTTGTCACCCATACTTTTTAATGTTTATGTTTAGATCATAATCCGTCGCACTTGTGAATCTTAGGATGGGGGCATAAACATTGGAGGCACCACAATTACTAACTTGCGGTACGCTGATGACACTACACTTTTGGCATCCAATGAAGCAGAAATGGTAACTCTTCTTAGTAAGTTGGAAAATGTAAGCAAGGAAATTGGTCTTTCCATTAATCCATCTAAATCACAGATCATGGATGTGGATCGAAGTGGCAAACTTAATCTTACGGGTGCACTCAAGTTAGAAGTGGTGGATAACTTTATTTATCTAGGCTCATGTATAACAAACAATGGATCTTGTGAACCGGAAGTGCGCAGGCGAATTGGTATGGCAAATAATGCCATGTACCAGTTATCCAAGATCTGGAATAGCAAGAGCATATCAATTCGCACCAAGCAAAGACTAGTAAATGCTCTGGTTATTTTCCATATTTCTATACGGTTCTAAAACATGGACTCTTCGGGCTACAGATCGCAAACGCACTGATGCTTTCGAGATGTGGTGCTGGAGGAAGATACTAAAGATACCCTGGACTGCATTCAGGACCAACGCATCTATCCTGAAAGGGCTGAAAATTACAGCAAAGCTGAAAACTATATGTATCAAGCGCACCTTGGAATACTTCGGACACAGCCCTGGGAATTTAGGAAACTACTCGTAACGGGCAAAGTGGAGGGAAGAAGGCCAAGAGGACGTAGCCCCATGTGTTGGTCCGATCAGATCAGAACTGCACTCGGTACATCATTCCACGCCGCACCACATAAAGCCGGAAACAGAACCATCTGGAGAAACATCATACGGAAGAAGATGATCCATGCTAAGGATCGCGACCCTCAGTAATGAGGATGACGATGCAAAGAGACATCTTTCTATGGAAGACGATTGTGGGGTAGTTGTTTGGTGCTAAGCCTAACTGGAGGGCAGTCACCTGATCTTAGAGTGAACGTTATGTGCTGTGATTATAAAGCAATAGCTAGAACTTTCTATTTATCATGGATGGACAAATGTCTGAGTTTCTTGGAGGCTTTTTTGTAGCATTTCAGATGCTTTTGCAGGTTTCTCGTAAAAAGCAAGTAATGTAGTATCATCAGCGAAGGTTGCTACAGATACTCTACAAGTTTTTGGTAGGTCGACTATAAATAATGTGTATAGGATTGGACCTAACACTGAGCCATGAGGTATTCTAGCTTTAATATAGTAGAATCTAGAGGTACATTCACCTTCTGTGACCTTAAAAATTTAAACTAGTAAAGCAAAGTAGGTGTGTGGTAGAAGCATTTTGATTTTCCGAAACAAGCCTCGTTGCCAAACTTTTTCAGGCTTATTGTTTATCAAAGAAAACATACAGTTTCCGTTCATGTGCTTTTCTTATGATTTGACATACTCGGTGAACTTGTTCAATAGTTGCAGTTTGTCAATAGGTCTCTTCTAAAACCGAATTGGTGGTCAGGCAGTATTTTTCTGTCAGAGATTACATGCAGTAGGCTATTTAGCATTATCTTTTCAAATGGTTTGGATAACGGTGGCAGCAAACTTATAGGTCTGTCTATAAGACGTAACTTTACTAGAAGATTTACCAGGTTAGCAGATCAGAGATTTGAGAGATTTCCACAACAGTGGAAAATAACCAATTCTAATTATGCTGTTGGAATGGATAGTACGATACATAAGGCCTGTTTTAGGAGGTTCTTTCATTACTCTTTTGTCTATTAGGTCAAATCCTGGAGCTTTCTTGTCTTTGAGAGTTGTAACTGCCCTTCGAATTTCCTTCGGTGCGACACACTTAAGAGGTAGATCAAGCTGGAAGTCCTGATCCAATATCTTATCAATGTCAGATTCATCTGCATTTGCTAATTCCGTATTTGGTGCGAATAGTACAAATGTAAGTATTACAATCTTCAATAGGAGAGGTAGAAAGAGGGAAGAAGGCCAAGAGGACGTAGCCCCATGTGTTGGTCCGATCAGATCAGAACTGCACTCGGTACATCATTCCACGCCGCACCACATAAAGCCGGAAACAGAACCATCTGGAGAAACATCATACGGAAGAAGATGATCCATGCTAAGGATCGCGACCCTCAGTAATGAGGATGACGATGCAAAGAGACATCTTTCTATGGAAGACGATTGTGGGGTAGTTGTTTGGTGCTAAGCCTAACTGGAGGGCAGTCACCTGATCTTAGAGTGAACGTTATGTGCTGTGATTATAAAGCAATAGCTAGAACTTTCTATTTATCATGGATGGACAAATGTCTGAGTTTCTTGGAGGCTTTTTTGTAGCATTTCAGATGCTTTTGCTAATTCCGTATTTGGTGCGAATAGTACAAATGTAAGTATTACAATCTTCAATAGGAGAGGTAGAAAGAGAAACAGCAGGTCGAGTAATATTTATAATTTCTATCATAGAGAATATCTACGGGCTTTAGTAGGAGAGAGCGATTCAATGCTAGTTTTATTTGTATCATCCTCAGCTTCTACAATCACATATTTTAAGGAATATCCATTAGGACATTAATATATCCTTATACTTTTATGTTATGTATTTTTTCCACTTTTCTTTCTGTCCTTATATTATGCAATTAAGTTGGTTAAAATAAATAAAAAATTTCGCTTGGTGGCCATCGCTTTCTATTGCCATGGATAAATATATAGAATAAGTGTAATGGGTATGAGTCGAAATGCCCACATAAAAAAAAGCTGATTTTTTTGACCAGGTACCCTCCCCAAAACACCTCACTAAACTTTCATCACATATTCTAGGAACACAGCAAAGGACAAGCATATCAACATCATTTTTTATTTCTATAAAAAGATGGATCGTTCACTCCCAATCATATAAGTAGGTAGTAGGAAGAAATATCTATTTTCCAAATTTGAAATTTTGATTGAATTTGAAATCCGATGTTTATCAACGAAAATTTATTTTTTATGAACGAAAATTATTGTAAACAATATAAAAACATAAACAAGTAAAAAAAAAAAATAGCATATATTGTTTTAGATGCGAACATTGAACAATTCGAATTCAAGTTTTATTAGTCCATACGACCGTTCAAACAAGTGACGAAATTAAGGTAACGTATCTACTATACCTATAGTTGATAAGACTTGTCGCGAGCCGTTTATTGCAACTGTTATGGCGAGCTGCACTAAGATTGCGCGAGGTGGGCGGGGCTAACCGTCCGCTACTGCCGCTGCTTCACCCCCTCAAATACCTAAAGTTCGTCTATACAGAGCGCCTTAACATATCGTATTTCAGGCTAGAACCGTATACGGAAATCGGGAGTGAAAGTTCGAGAATTTAGATTTATTTAAAATTGAGGAATATTCAAGTGGTTGCAAGAATTCATTTGTTGTTAAGTGTGATCTTGAAGTCCCTAGATAATCAATACAATAATAATGATATATATTTTTTAATTTTCTTGTCTGTCAGTTTTGTAATAGTAAAGTATACGTAATTTTATCATCTTTGTGTAACGCTTCTAATGCAGCGCACGCCAAGATTGCCATCAGATGGGTGATTTTGTCTAACAACCTATTGTTATATTTTGGCCAATAGTTTAAAACATAGACATTCATCCATACAAACTTTCGCATTTCAAAATCAGTATTACGATACATAAATAACAATGAATTGCCGCTATTATTATATTTTTTTGCAGTGTGCAGTGTGCATTTGATGACGACGCACCATCTCTCAATTATCTGATCGGAGAAACCCAATGTATGTGAATACGCAAACTAACATCGCTTAACTCCGTTTCACCTGTTCCGAGACTGCTTAATTACAAGAAACTAGAGCGAGTGCAAAAACTAACAAAATTTATTATAACTTGCAACTCATTCGTGGCAGTAAAATAAATTTTACGGTAGGGTAACTATTTTCACTACATTTAGTGCATGGTTACGGTTATGATACTGTTAATTAAAAATGAAAATTTTACATATTATATTTTACAGATAGTGACATCTATCTGTAAAACCTTCCCACAGAGTTTACTTATCCTACGTCTACTTGTCGCTAGGTGGCGCAAACTAGCAAGTTTAAACTCGCCAAGAGATGGCAGTGTTTTAACTTGAAAAATGTATATCATTAAACTGGCTATCTAACAATTTTAATAATACTTTAAATCAGTCAGAAAGTAACTATACTTTCCACGAAATACGAAATAAATATAATACTATACTAATATTTTTTTGAATAATATCTACTGCAATTAAAAAAAAAACATGATCAAAAATATACAAGTATGTATGTTGATTTTTAGTCTGTTCTCTATATAGTTATCTAGGATATAGTTTCACATTTTGCGATTGAAAGTAAAAAAAAATAAATAATACTGCGCGCTAATTCCGTTTTTATTTATATTGCCGGTTGTAAAAAACTTGAGAATAAATAAGAAATCGCGCTATCATTAACACCGTATATCGATAGTATAAACTCCAAATATATATGTTTATATAATATTTATTTTGAAAAAAAAATCCAATATTTCCTCCATCTATCGAAATCATGTGTCGGACGGTGACCACGGGGCAAAATGGTTGTTAAAAAGGTATATTATAGGGAAACAAAGTGAACCCCCAAAACTCAGTCAAATATCATAATTCCAAATATTATTCAGGGAGTTTCTACCACCGACTCGATGCTAGAATAATCGAATAAACGCAATAATAAATCAATTATTATTATCGAACACGCATTACGCAGTACGCCGCACTTACAAGTAAATAAGCGTAGAGTTAAGTAATAAATGGAATAAAAATGCGAATTGCATTAGTGCAAGCAACGAATGCAATTCGATTTTTTGCATCAACTATCCAAATGCCGAGTCTTTTCAACATAACAGCACACGAGCAATAAGCCCTATTTGAAAATGTAGGTACGCTACATAGTAATGATTATTACTGTTTGCATGAAAATATATGTCTGTATATATAAGAAAAGGAAACCGTCTGTCCGTCTATCTGACAGTGAACTGTAGGAAACTCTTGGATCTTACCTATAATATTATACTGAAGGGAAGCGGGATAGCAGATTCTTAGTACCTAATAGAGTCCCCTTCGGGAACGCAATCCTAAAAAGTACAGTTTTACATATGAATGCAGTTGTTTCAGAAACGTAAATAAAGCCAACGGCACCATTTGAGTTTCGCTGACACAAAAATACCAACTTAATAATAGTTATATATCTAATTATAATTTATATTATTAAATATTATATTTATTTACAATATCTTATTTAGAACAATATTATATATTGTACTATCTAAAATATATAACTAAAACACCAGCTAGCAGCAACATTATTACATTGCCGCAGTCAATTTAAAAAAATATTTTACACTAAATGAGCCAGGAAAAAAGGTTATATTATTTATCCCCGTATTTCCCCGAGAACGAGAACTACGCGAATTAAACTGAAGGGGCAGCTATATATGTATACAAAAATAATTCGAGAAAACCAGGCAAATCTCATTATATATTTCTTTACGGATTTCCACTCCAGTATGTAAAACATCCACTGATCTGCTAATATACGATCTCTACGTACGTTTCACGCCAATACTGAAGCGCGTCAAGGTTATGTTGACTATACAACGTACATTAAATAGAAAGTCTATAAAGTGTTAAAGATTTAACAATGTCAGTTGAGCCGTATGGCTATATCAATCTATCTATACTATTCGATTCGATTCTATACTAGGGAAGTTAGGGAGACTTCCCTAGTATAGAAGTTATACTTGACACCGATACACATTCTAGTGTCCATTCAATTATCGCGCTTGGCAAATGTATAGTATTATATGTTTGAAATATTTTGTTACAATTATAATATTATTTTAAATTGGGAAAAAGCATAATACTTTTTGCAACACACTTGCTTATAAAGCTTTGATCTCATTACATCGCTTTGTGCTAATAATCCAATATGTTAAACCGCGTGAATTATTTCAAATTACAGCACTTATGGTTTATTAGTATATATATTTTAAATATTATGCAAGTATATTTTCTTTGGATATATAAATTGTATTTGGACAACATTTCTTAATTTAAACTGAAAACTAATAATTATTTTTATTCTAGCAGAGTTTTTATCAGCAAGAATAAAATAAATAATGATATAATCCAACTCACAATGGCTCATGTTTTAATATTCGGTTGTTATATTTTTAATATTGAGTTCTTATTTGTATCTTCGTGTCCATGTATAGTTTAAAGCAACAGTACCTTAATATTTATTTACTTCTTTCGCAGTGTCATTGATCATTTAATAAAATATCGTAAATAAAATATTAAATACGTAGAGTTTTACTAGATGGAAATATTTCGAAATGCGAAATTCGAGTGTTAGCCTATTGATACAAAACTGTCATATGAAGAAGAAGAAGGAAAAGAAGAAGTTCTAAGAAGTAATTACATTTAACCTGATGTGTGATATCTCATCAAGCGAAAGATCCCTAGTTTTTTTAAATTATTATTATG
Organism: Lasiommata megera; assembly: GCA_928268935.1. NCBI lineage: Eukaryota > Metazoa > Arthropoda > Insecta > Lepidoptera > Nymphalidae > Lasiommata > Lasiommata megera. The sequence continues at coordinate 9,781,900 of OV743319.1, read as the reverse complement.
TATTTATTCATCATCATAATGATCAACCCATTACCGGCTCACTACAGAGCACGGGTCTCCTATCAATATGAGAAGGGTTTGGCCATAGTCCACCACGCTGGCCATGTGCGGATTGGCAGACTTCACACGCCTTTGAGAACATTATGGAGAACTCTTAGGCGTGCAGGTTTCCTCACGATATTTTCCTTCACGGTTGAAGCAAGTGATATTTTAATTTTTTTAAACGCACATAACTCTGTAAAGTTAGAGGTGCGTGCCCGGATTCGAACCGCCAACCTCTGATTAGGAGGCTGACGCCCTAACCACTAGGCTATCACCGCTTCATGTATTTATTAAACCTATAAAATTTACATTTTCATGCTTCTTCAGTGTCACAAAAGCCATAGTCGGTCGGAAACGCTGAGAACGAACATTTATATATTTTTTTTACAAAAGTGATGAAAAACGACAATTGGACACGAGTTTTGTGGTCAAAGCTCTGGTCTCTTAAAGCACTCGCCTGCTGCTTGCACGTATCATACATAATCTACTCTCATCTCGTGAAGTAATGAAAAAGTAAAAGTATCAAGTGTCAAAAACGAAGGCGTACGTGATATTCGTAACGTAATAGCAGTATCTACGTAAAAAGTAAAATTAAAACTGCCATCATACAACGTCCTATACATCGTAAAAATTACAAAAACAAAAACACAAGTGATAGGAAATAAAAAAATAAAAAAAAATTGAGAATATTTTTAAATAAGCTAAACATCAGCTGTCCTAAATCCATACACAGATTTTGTTCTGACGAATTGTGGTTTAAAAATTAGTTAAATAACAACCATAGGATCTCTTCTTATATGTCTTCTTATCGTTAAATAATAACGACGATAAAAAGTAACTAAGCTAAAAAAGTTGACAACAGTTGTGCGCAAAAACCATTATAGTAACCAAATACATAATGAACAAACAATAACTTAAAGATAACGAAAGATTAGACGTTTGTCATTTAAAAACCCCTTAAAAAACCCCTTGGAATATTATAAGAAATTATTCTTGGGGGCTTCAGAGTTTAAGAGCTTTAGTTTTAAGTTAACAAATGCTTTAATCACTCAGGAATTAAAATAATGGAAAATATGAGTATATTATAAGAATGCTTCATAGATGCCTGTATTAGGTTTACATGAATAAGGCTATTTTTGATTTTAAAAAACCCTTTCGTCATATGAATACATCACGAGGAACTTCAATATAAACTATGAGAATTAACTTCGTACGAGATAAATGAAGAGACTGTGACAGCAACTAGTCGGACTCACTCGCTCAGTACCGTAGCACGCTAGCGCACGCCTCCGATGAAAGTACTGGAACGCTTAGGACTTTCTATCAACTTTGGTGAATGTCTTCAATTGAACCCTACACTAGTTGGAACTTTATTATCTAAATAGATTGTAGATATTTTTGATGTCCATGATTGTGTTCGTGTTATCGAGTTTGATATTGATAACAACTTTGTAGAAACGAAAGTGCAGTGATCGTGATCAGATTGAGGTCTTAATCGGTGTGCCAAATTTCGTGAGAGGATTCAAAGAAAATTAGATATTTGATATAGTCACCATGGATTTAAGGTAATGCATATGTTTCATAAACGCTTTATAAAACTTAGATAACTATTTACGCAATTGATTCGGCATAGTTATGACGGGAATTACTGTATACTTTTAATTACCTCATAATACCATTTAATCATATGAAAAGGTTTGATCATGTTATTATTTTTAGAAACATTATAACACTATATCATTCACGTAACTGAGCGACATTTGTAACTGTGAAGTGATGATTAATCTCCATCAACATATGTAATATTTTTTTGAGATTTTTAATATAAAGTAAACATTTTAGTTTACTATATATATATTTAGCTTGACTCCTTTTTTGTCATTCTGAAGATGTTGTGGTCATCTAACGGTATATTCATACAGTCAGTTCAGTTCGAAAAATCATAAAATTGGAATGATTTCATTGGCTCATAGGACATTCTAGGCTAACGGTTTTCATAACTACTATAGAATGATTTTTACCCCTTGAAAATAAAATAATTCACCATTCATAAAATAGGTCGAAAAGACAACCTAAATATAAATAATCAAGAACAAATTTTGCATCTATAAACATGAATAGATATTTGTATCTAGTTATGGTAATATCAAGATCATAATAATTGCGCAAAACTATGTCCTCACCCAGCTGAATCTCTACCTGTTCTCATTACACAATAACGGTCAATGAAGGCTACCTTATTCCACCGGACGACGCAGAACACCGTATAGAATTAATTACAATTGAAAGTTGCAACTTTGATGCATTAACCCAAAATAATATGGCCAAGTCGTTATGTAAGGAATTAAATTCAGTATAATACGAGTATTTATTCTACAACAAATCTTACTGAAGTTGATGCAATGCGAGTTCCGTTAACGTAGCACAAAACTTAAATAAAATTCGGTCAGATTGTCTGCGAAAGGATGCGTAGCGTGGGATATTTGAATCCCACAAACGATCGCTTTACGTGCATCGGAACTATGTTCTACTTTAAAGTTGCTAGCGACGTTAATGTAACCAATTAAAAAAATTTAGAACTGTGATTTTAATGCAATGAGAATTTCCGATGTTCATGAAAACAGTACTAGAAAATACATAGTAATAAAAAATCTTGTTACAGTTTCAGTTAAATCGATTTGTGTATCTAGAACTAATGATGATAGTAAAAGAAATGGCTATCATTCGAGAATCAAAACAAACACTCGACACCACAGCAAGGCATAGTAACCTTTCTGAGCTTGTAATACAATAGAAAGTCAATTTCACATTTCTTTAGACGTTTCCTCGTTCACCGGTTCGGCGAGATTCCAGCCACTTTAGCCCCGCCATTAGCTTGAGTGGTTTTTTTTACATTTCTTACGGTCAGTTACAACTGTAGTTGCACTTACTCGTACATAAATGTATTAACGTACTCGTAAATGTATAAATGGAAGCAGTATTTGATAATACATTTTCTTATAAGGAAACTGTACTTTTTGTTGATTTATTCTTCCATGCACACCCATCTAGCAATAAAAGCTTTATTAATTATTTTTATCCGTTCTATAAGATCAGATAAATGTATGCGATACAAAAGTAGGAAGGGTATAATCAAAACAAACTTTACACGCAAGTGATAAATTAGTAAGATAATTGCAATGGTATAATAAAAATTATATTACGAAATGCATGCTTGAAACTTGGTTGATGATATCATCCTTGAGTGAAAAAAAAGAGATCGTCTTCCCGATACTAGATGAGGTAGTTAGTAATACTCGAAAGTGTGTCAAGTAGGTTTTCCTATATGATGCGCCACACAATGTGTACGCTTTCATTTTGAATTTATTTACTTGCCAATTCACCGTCATCGCGAAAAAAGTATCAACTTAGATTCTCAAGAAGCAAAGGAGCTGTAGGAACCATTTTTTTTCTATTTAAAAACATAGTAAATATACAACATAAGTTTAAATTTAGATCTATCTGAGACTAGAATATCAGTATTATCTATTCTAAGCATAAACTCACTTGGTTTCTACAAGAGATCGTGCCGGAACTGGAAGTCATTGCCGGTAGTGTAACATAATACTGTGGCTTCCAGCAATATGTTTACAAACAGGTGCTGGTTAACCCCACACTTAACGCAGTTCTATATTAGTTAACTTCCGTGTTCTCTTTCCATTTGGTTCATTTCACTTTCGTATTGAAAATGAAAAATGATATCATCACTCATGGTCAACCCATTACCGACTCACTACAGAGCACGGGTCTCCTCTCAATATAAGAAGGGTTTGGCGGATTGGCATTTTCCTTCAGCGTTAAAGCAAGTGATATATTTTTTTTTTAAACACAAATAACCGCCTTAGTCTGATTAGGAGGCTGACGCCCTAACCACTAGGCTATCACCGCTTTATAAATGATACACAGAAGGATAAATATAAAAGAATTCCACCCCCTTATTTACATATAGGTGGTGATAACATCAGCCTACCGAAAGGAAAATACCACGCTGCAAAGAGGAATACAGTTATAAAAATATTAAAGAATGTTAAAAAAAAAATTAGGACCAGGAAATTGAAACAAATGATGCTTGTGACGTAGACCGGGGACTGCGTGACAAGTTTCTTTTTAAACCTGACTAGATAAAACGCGGCCTCCAACGTGGTCCCGTTGCGTTTAGTGCTTTATGAGTGATGATCATTCATAAATCACTAAAAGCATTTTAAGACGTGTTCGACATGAAAGGTTTATCTTCAATCTTTTTTTAATTTGCATACAATGATTCGAACCAGTATGCATCTGATATCACCTGCCAGCATGTTTAAGTGGTCAATAAGTGTTACATTTTAAATTTATAAGCGTGGTCAGCAGGTGTATTTTATGTGTGTTTTATAAACAAGCTAGCTATGCGATGTATATAAATTAAAAAGGGCAATCAAACGTCAAATATTTTTGTTTAATCATATGGTTATTTTCTGAAACCTGCAAAAACAAAATCCGCAGTTTTTTAAAATTGATTTCAGACTTATTAGAATTCAATTGAAAATTACCGTCCTTATGTTTAATGGTAGGACAATTTTAAAAACTAACCACTTTCTCCATAAATGGGCTGACGCAAAAACATGTTTTCTCTAGTCAGATGATAGTTCTTGACATTGTTGGGTTCAAACAACAAAACAAACAAACAAAAATAGATTGATTATGTGGACTATTCGGCGATGCGTTTCAATAGAAACTGAGTCTTGTCCAATTCCTTGTTACTTAACTTATATTAGCAACAGCCACCTAAGTATTGAATAAACAAAACGTAACCTACTACTAACTTACGTATTAACTTTCTCTAATACATACGGGTACGGCGTATAAACATGGAATAAAATATATCAAAATACGTAAAGATTAAAGGATCAACCCTTATTCTGAATCTATCCGTAAATTATCGTACAAAATCTTCAAGATCAGACAAGCAAATAAACCGCAAAATAATGCTATATAGCCCAACTATAAAGACGTGATGAAAGATGAAGAAAGCGTATGTCCTAATAGATGTTTATTGTCGTTCTTAATTCTTCTTCTTCGTCGTTACACTCTTGACAGAGTCGTCGTGGTCATCATGAAGCAGTGTCTTTGAGGACAGATATTATACGCCTCACCTCGTTCTTAATACGTACTACTTACGTATAAGCAAATCATTTATGATCCTTCAACCGGTAAATGAACATGTATTCCACAATACTCTCATTTATTTTCATTCACGTTTATTTTTTCTTATCTGCTCTATCTATTTCATTTGTATTTGCAATATTTAGTATTGATTTCACAACTCCTCTAATGTGAAGGGAGAAGTAATGGTAATAGAGAACCTAACTACCATGCACTAAACGCAAGGATAAACAATCAACGCACGTAGGCTATTGAAATGAAATCGCTGTCCTGGTTTTGACGAGTCTAACGTTCTAAAAGTTGGTCATGACTCCAATTGGATTAATGATGACGTATTACGTGTGTCAAAGCACGTACACCCTGTATAACCTGTATTTAAGGATATGGGATATCAAATTTTCATATACTGATGGATGAGTTTTGAACTAAAAGAGAAATCGTTTACTTTTGATACACCAAAAGTTAGGACGAAAAATTTTCCGCTAAACAAATGGCGATCGCGTAACTTTTGAGTTAGTAAATGTTTTCACATCAATCCAAACATGCTGACAACGTATTTCAATGTACAAACAATAAAGGTATTAGAAAACAAGAACACGATGATTTAAATTAAATTCATCACATGACATTACCCCTGATGCCGACAGGACATGAATCTCCTCTCAAAATGAAAGGATTAAAGGTGTGTGCAGTCTTTAAGATTATTTTTGAGATCATTTAGGCATGCAGATTTCCTCATGGTATTTTAACTTCACCGTTAAAACAAACAATATTTAACTGCTTTAACAGATTACTCTGGAAAGATAGCGATGGTTAATATGGTATAAACTCAATCGCCCCGAACGGGGGCCTGTAATCCTATTCCGTACCGTCTTAGGCTATTACCTCTTACTTAAACAATTCAATTAGGAAGTCCCTTATTAAATGCTTGGAATATGCTTTATTTTTTGGTTTATTGTACGTGGGTCTTTCAACCGAGAAATTTAGAAAGGTTCAAGTAAGTGCGATACAAACAAATTGGTTAGGTCAATTGAAGAACGTCAATGAACATGTTATAAAAACTAAATAACCCATAGCATATAAAAACTCTATTCAACAACACAACGTGCTATAAATATTGATTACAATAACGCTTTTATATAATTAGGTATACTGATTTGGGGTTCCACTGAAACCGGATGCTTTCTAGACACATATAGGCACCGTATGACGTAATGCTTAAATTCTACAATTCTAATGATTGCATTCAATGAATTTACGTGCACTTCTTACAAATTGTAGGGGTAAGGATTTCAACTGTGTGCTCATCAGCAATTCCTTATTGCTGGATAGCTACTTGCGTGTCGGGAGCGTTTTTCGATAGATACTGATTTTATAGTTTTAATGATGATCTCACAACATGGGACAAAAAAAATAACATTTATTAACATGATAGCAAAAATTAATTATTTCCGACACATACGTAGTGAAATTTTGAGAGCGTAATTATCCTTTTTTAAAAAGGAAAAGAAATTGAAATTATAATTAAAATTTAATTACTTTAATTTTTAACTTTAATTATAAATACTAAAACGTCTTAAACCTATCGAGTCGAGTTAGGGACTACCCATTGTCTTTGTGACCGTTTCCCATGCTGCTTACCATCGCCGGTGGTCTCGCCGGTGGTCTTTTTAGGTGGAAACGATTGCAACACTTACTTTACGAATGTTACGCAAGGCTGGCTTGGAACATCGGAATCGGTACACATAACTCCTCCCTCCTTAAGTTCAAAGTCAGCAGAGGGATGATTTTCCGTCTGCTGAATTTGACGGAAAAACTGTAAAGGGATGAATTTATACATGAAAAAGATACAAATGGTTAATGCTAATATAACATATAAAAGTAAGGTTCCGACGCTAACACTTTTCACATTTATAGAGCTTTCACTTTGATCGAACACATTTTCACTATCACTTTCCTTTAAACTGTATGCTAACTGCTGAAGGTGCTGAAGGTTAACGCCATCTAGGTTTAGAAGCTTCCTTTCAGGTAACGGGCTCGAGGCAGGTATCTCGGGCAAGTGGATAGTTGGTATTCTGGAGTAGTTTATAGGTCTACCAACTGCTTGATGTCTTCTTAGTGTCAATCCCTTTACTTTAAAGCTGCAGGTATCATCTATGGTAAGTATGTAGGTTCCTTTTATGTATTCACGAGTTTCTTCTGTATTACATACTTTTAGGAGGAGTGTTTCAAATTTGCTGTATATAATCCATTGGTTAGGTTGGATTGGTTCTATTTTCATTCCAGATGTCTCTACCAGGACTGGGTTACAAGCGCTAGTGTTTTGTGATAGTAACATAAGCGCCTCTAAGCAGCTATCTTTCATTATGGGTTCAACTTCAATTTCGTAGCATAAAAACATGAATTTATCCATTCCTTTGCAGGGTTGGGCGAGCGGTATGGTTTTCGAACCTTTCACTAATAGGTAAGGAGTTCTAGGAATTATAAGGGATGTTTGGTTAAACGAATTTGTAACGGGAAGAGGTATCATACGAAAGTAGCTATATAGATCGTTCTTAACTAGGGGGATGTCCAGAATAAAGATTATCTGATTTTTCTTAGAATAAGCTTTAAGTTCAATAGATTGCTCTATTAACAAAAGATTATCTAAATTGACAGGATATACGAGTTTATCAGTTTTCTCGATATCGGTTAGCAAACTATACAATTCGTCAGTATCAATTATGGATTGGTGTAAGGTTCTTAACTTACTAAAAGCTATAGCCGTTTCTATTTCATCTATTTTAACATAAATCATTTGAAAGTTATGCAGAAATAATTGAAAAGTGCTTATTAATATGGTATTGCTTATTACTCGTTCTGTGCTATTAATCCATGTCTTAATATCAGAAATGTCTTTATCTAGCTGAATTAAATTGTTTTTCGAGAAACCAGTGATATTAACGAAAGATTGCACCATTTCCGAAACTATGGTCATTTTTCTTGTTATTCTTTCCTGTCGCGTCTTTAAATTCGTGATTAATTCGTCATACCTTAAAGCGTCACTATTGTCTAAATTTCCCGTAATAATTTTTATGAGTGAACCTAAAGGATTAATATACCGCGTTTAACTCTACGAATCGGAATAAGCTGCCTACATTTATCTAAAGTTATATTAAGGAAATGATCCGTTTGGGTCTTAATATTAATTATATCGCTATAGTGCGTATTATTACTAAAGAATCTTAATAAATTTATATTTAGGTGCTCGTACATTCTAACATTATAATCTAAATCTTCCTTTAATGGACTTAAATCTAACACCTTAACATAGGACCAATTGTCATAAGCTATGAATGCTTGGCCTTCTTTTACAGGTAGGATGCCTGGGTTATATGTTCGATTTTCATCTGAGACGTAAATTACTCTTTTAGTGCATTCGTAAATTTTTACTGAGTCTTTTTTAAATAACTCTAAAACGCATCTTTGGAAATCCTTACGATGAGTATCGCTTTCGAAATAGATAAAGTGTCTAATTTTGGGATTTATATATTGTTTCAAGAAATTCTTAATTAATTCCAGATTACCTTCAGGCATATGTGCTTCAAAAACTTTTTGCTTATCTCGAGAGAAATCCTGAACAGTGGTATGATTTCTATTCCAGGTAAATATAAGGAATTGGTATGGTTTAGTGTCAATAGCTTCGTTAAGTATGGGGATGACTTCTCCGTCCATGTCTAGAGCAGATAGAGCAGTGTCGGTTCTAGAGCTACAACTTATCGTGCTTTCAGATGGAGTACGAATAGGAAAAGTCATATTTGAACTGTCAGAGTCAGGAATACATATAATACTGTCATTTTCGTCTCTTTCGTCGTTACTACTGAGAGATATGGGATCTATATTTACTTGGAGGGAACTATCATCTTCTAAAGCATTTAGTTTTATTCTGGAGAGTGCATCTGCGTTAGTATTTTGTGATCCCGCCTTATATACTATATCGTAGTCAAACTCTGAAAGTCGTAATTTCCATCGTGTAAGTTTACTATTAGGTTCTTTAATAGAGTTTAACCAAGCCAGTGGTCTATGATCTGTGTATATACGGAATTTTCTACCATACAGGTATGGACGAAAAACTTTTACGGCCCATACAATAGCGAGTAACTCACGCTCGATTGTACTATATCTACTTTCAGCATCGTTAAGGGTGCGACTTGCATAAGCAATAGGCAAATCGCTACCTATATTTCCTTGAGAAAGGACAGCTCTAAGGGCGAAGTTTGATGAGTCTGTCGTTAAAATAAATGGCTTGTTGAAATCAGGGAATTGTAATAACGGGGCATTAACTAGGAGTTCTTTACACTTGTTAAAAGCTGCAATGTATTCTTCAGTGAGTACTACCTTTCTTCCTTTCTTAAGGCAAGATGTGAGAGGGTATGTAACTCTTGAAAAATCTTTGATGAATTTACGGTAATATCCTATGAGACCTAGGAAGCTTTTAATTTCCGTTGGTGTTTTAGGAATTGGTATATCTAACACTGCCTTTATTTTGTCGTCATTTGGCTTAAGGCCATCCTTTGTGATTGTATGACCTAAATATAAAACTTCTTTCTTCAAGAACTCGCATTTATCCAAAGTAGCTTTTAAGTTAGTTTCCCTTAACCGATCGAATACTTTTCGTAATTTAACAAGAGGAGTGCCTGGGAAGTATGTGAGTCTTGTGAAAGAGATGTATAGAAAAGCGACCACGTACGTCCGGTCAGAAGCTGGCGTTACTGGCATGTTCAGTGTGGAAGTGGGCTTGCACCAGGGATCGGCTTTGAGCCCTTACTTGTTCCTCCTGGTAATGGATGCTCTTACATCAAACATACAGGAGGAAGCACCCTGGTGCATGTTATTCGCTGACGACATTGTTCTTGTCGGAGAGGATGCGTCTGAGGTCCAGAGCAGATTGGCAAAATGGCAACATAAATTAGAGAGCGTGGGCCTAAAGATAAGCCAAACGAAAACTGAACATATGTTTTGTGATTTTGGCGGCCCCTCTCGTTTCTCCAAAATTGCCTTAAATAGTGTATCCCTACCAGTCTGCTCGGATTTCCGGTACCTCGGCTCGCTCTTCCAAAACGACGGTAATATTGACCGAGATGTGTACAATAGAATGAATGCGGGATGGATGAAATGGCGACAGGTCTCAGGAGTGATATGCGACCCACAAATGCCCCTTAAACTTAAGGGGAAAATTTATAAAACAGTCGTAAGACCTGTCGTGTTGTATGGATCAGAATGTTGGGCGGCAAAAAGAACGGATGAAAGAAGAGTTCATGCGACAGAAATGCGAATGTTGAGATGGATGTGTGGTGTGACAAGAATGGATAAGATAAGAAATGAATATATAAGGGGAAGTCTAAAAGTAGCGCCAGTGACAGAAAAGATGAGGAGTAACAGGCTGGCATGGTATGGTCATATAATGCGGAGGAAAGAAAGTGATGTCACCAAAAGAATGTTATATATGAACGTGGAAGGGCAAAAGAGTAAAGGAAGACCAAAGAAGAGATGGATGGATTGTGTAAAAGAGGATATGCGGGTAAAAGGTGTGGGTAGTGAGGTGACGGCTGATAGAAGTGAGTGGAAGAAGAAGACGTGTTGTGCCGACCCCACATAATGTGGGATAAGGGCAAGAAGAAGAAGCTCTTGTAGGCTGGACGAGTAGATTATTATGTCATCCAGGTAAACTAGGCAATGAATACCCTGTAATCCGCGTAAAACGTTGTCCATAGCCCTCTGGAAGGTGGCTGGTGCCGTTTTCAATCCAAAAGGCATTCGCGTAAATTCATAGTGACCTGATTGCGTGGTAAATGCTGTTTTTTGCCTATCTTCTTCTTTAACCTCAATTTGATGGAAGCCACTAGCAAGATCAATGGTACTAAAATACACGGATTTACCTAATTTGTCGAAAAGGTCGGTAATATTGGGAAGAGGATATTTGTCGTCAGTAGTAATTTCGTTCAAACGTCTGTAATCTATTACCATTCTGTATTTAGCTTGGCCCGATGCATCCATTTTCTTTGGGACTAAATGAACCGGGGCACTCCAAGGAGAATATGATTCCCTAATTACATTATCTCGTAATAATTTATCGACCTGGTGCTGAATTTCGATATTTTGACCAGGGGGGTGTCGATAGGGTTTTATATAGATAGGGTCTTCATGTTTCGTACGGATGGAATGTTTTACCTGGTTCGTGAAAGATAGTGGTATGTCTTCACAGTAAAAACATCACGGTATTCGTAACAAAGATCGGAAATTAAATTATGTTCTTCTGCGTTCATATGATCTAAGCGAAGTTTCGATATATTTTGTTTCAGTAAGGAATCGATTTCATAGTTTTCACGGATTGAATTCACTCTACATGTATTATTTTCAGATTTAGTGACACTAAAGGGTTTGTTAAATTTTATTGTAATAATATTTTCAGAAGCATTTTGAATTACCGTTGTAGCGAATGAGTTTACGCAGTTCACCAAAGCGCTAGGCATGCGTGCTCCCTGTCCGAAGTCTACGAAATTTAGTATAGCTTCACCGTTTTCTAAGGTAGTTGGTACCTTTACACGAGTTTCAGTTCGTGGTTGCAAGGTTAACTCATATGGAGATTTATATACAATTGGTATGTCAGTGTCGCGCGTGTGTAAAATTTGATTTTTCATGTCCACTGTAGCGTCAAGTTGTTTCAGTAAGTCTGACCCTATGAGACCGTCGTAGCGACTGTCTACGTCGTATATATAAAATTTATGGATTGAATTGCTTTTAAAGGTTTTCAAAAGAGGTATGAGTAGCACCTCGCTATGCCTACTGCGGGCATGAGTACTTATGACTTCGAAAGGTTCTGCATATTTAAATCTAGAAAAATATTGATCTGCCTTTTTAGGACTTATAAAAGATCGCGTACTACCGGTATCGATCATGAACTTAGCCTGAATTTCAGGGAGTTCTATGTGCGGTAATTTTAATATACTACCGCAGTTAAGATGTATTATTTCGGATTTGGTACCTTCGAGGCTGTTACGCAAAAAATTTCGTCGTGATTTAAATCTTTCACAAAAGGTCTCGGGTTCGATGCCTGAGTTTTCCACGAAATAGGGTTCCGGTGGCATTTGACTTGGCTCATCATAATTAAAATTTGGGTAGGTCTCGCAATAATTATCGTAGTGATAATTTTCGTCTACTTCAAGATCGTTAGTGTAAAAAGCATTTTCCGGAATTTCCGTCATATTCTGTCTTATCTGTGGGGCGGTGCGCATAGATACGTCGGTCGGCATATTATTGTTTAACTGTCTTGGTATGCCAAACTTAAATTGATTTTGATTTGTAGGGTGACCACTCTGATTCGCTTGTCTATTAAAGTTCTGATAATTATTATTATGTTGCAAGTTTCTGACTTGACTTTGTTGAGGTATGCCGAATTTAAAATTCTGCTGTTGGTTCGGAATACCGAATCTAAAATTGTTAGGTTGCGCAGAGGCTCCGAATTTAAAATTATTATTGGACCTCAGTTGATTTTGAAAATTATTTGAGGGTCTAAAACCTTGGTTAATTTGACCTGGCATAGTAAATCTGTTTTGGAACGGGTTTACTGCGGTTCTAAAAGCTGTTTGTGGGGTGGTAAGCTTATTATTATAACTTGGATTCAACTGATTTTGATGAGATCTTTTTATATTATTTTTAGAGTCGTACTGGAACTGAAAATTAACTTCCTCGGTTACGTACTCTAAAGCTGCTTCTAATGTTCTAGGATTTTTTAACCTTACTATACGGATTAAATGTTCAGGTAAGTTGTATAGGAATACATTAAGCGATAAGTTATTGTAGATTATAATTTTAGACTCTTTCAGCAACATATCGTCTAGCCTATTAACCTTTGAAATTAAAATACTACGTATGTGTTGGATGCGTTTACAAAAATCGGTATATGATTCGCCAGTTTTAATTTTAAGCGATTCCATTTCGATGGCGACGCATTCCTCCGAGCGAGGGTCGCCGAAATGCTGAATTAACGTGTCTTTTAATAACTGCCATGAACAAATGTCCTCTCGTTCACTTATCAGGAAAGCGGCTTTCCCTGTTAACCTACTCGTTATAACGTGAAATAGATACAACTCCTGGGCTGAACTATCAGACTGCCTAAAGTTGTGAATTACATATTCGCATTTCCTTATATAAATGTTTAGTAAATTAGCTTCTCCATCGAATTTCGGAATTAATTCTGCAATCTCGCGGGGAACTATCGTTATTTTTTCCATTTCCATTGGATTTAATAACACAAAAGGACTAACACAATACGCTAAGTGTGCGTATTAACACTTATATAATATAATTACAATATAATTAAAACTTTAATTTTTCAAATAAATTTGCAATAAAATTTGAACTTTGTCTCTTAACGCTAATACCTAAATAATGCCGATTTAGTGCATTACAGGAATAATTAAAAGAAAATATTCGCAATAAAAATTTCAATTTTGTCTCTTAACGCTAATACCTAAATAATGCCGATTTAGTGCATTACAGGACTAATTAATAAAAAAAATCAGATTATCAGTGATTTTGGACCGAACTATCTGAAGTAATTAATTTCAATCTCCCCTTTTTCTATCCGGAAAAATAATAGCTACCAACAGGTATAGGATGGGACACACAGGATAGTGAAAAGTTCTACTCACCCTCTGTGCGCCTGCATTCTCCCGCTCAAGGTAGTCTTCTTCTTCCAGGAACACCGCTACTCGTTCACTTATTTATTTGGTTCGTGAATTTCGCGAGCCGCACCTGGGATCTATTTTGGGAACCCTAGGACAGCCTATAACGCGAAATACTACCGGCTGCGCCAGTGAAATTTTGAGAGCGTAATTATCCTTTTTTAAAAAGGAAAAGAAATTGAAATTATAATTAAAATTTAATTACTTTAATTTTTAACTTTAATTATAAATACTAAAACGTCTTAAACCTATCGAGTCGAGTTAGGGACTACCCATTGTCTTTGTGACCGTTTCCCATGCTGCTTACCATCGCCGGTGGTCTCGCCGGTGGTCTTTTTAGGTGGAAACGATTGCAACACTTACTTTACGAATGTTACGCAAGGCTGGCTTGGAACATCGGAATCGGTACACATAACTACGTAGTTGAAACGCGCAAGCGATCAAAATAAGTATAATTATTGTTTTCTATGACTTTATATTATCGCAGCTTAGAGTATTTATATGTATACTGAAAGAAGTATCTGATACCAAATTCAAAATTATGTATATCCTAAAATTAATTCCTTGCACTCTTTCCCGTTGAAGTTTTTTTTTATTTTATGATGACACATACTCAGAATATTTGGTATCTGTAGTAATTTTATATAAATGTACAAAGAACACTTTGCAATATAATTGTGTGAGGTAAGCTGGCACAAGTTGCGGCATTTTATTACAAAATAGTAGGCGAAAGGTCAGCTAAACATAAAATACCATCACTCGTTTCGTTTACATCAGAATAAACTTGCCATTTGTTTTGTAGTACTATAAACATGACAAAATGCGCTAAACTCTACGGCACGATAATATAAATTGTTTGTCGCAGTTTGCAATATCGCATGCTAAAACATTTTTTGTCTGGTGGGAGGCTTCGGCCGTGGCTAGTTACCACCCTACCGACAAAGACGTGTCGCCAAGCGATTTAGCGTTCCGGCACGATGTCGCGTAAAAACCAACTAGGAGCGTGGGTTTACCATACTTCTAACAGGTTAGCCCGCTACCATCCTAGACAGCATTATCACTTACCACCAGGTGAGATAGCCGTCAAGGGCTGACTTGTAGTGTATAAAAAAAAAACAAAACATGATAATAACAAAATATAATATTAGATATATTGAGAAGCAGGTAGGTAAATAAGGTATAATATGTCATTTAAATTCAGATTCCACTTTTATGAAATAAAAACCTGTCTTATTGAGGGCAGCGGTCAAAAACATGGCTCAATTTTGGAGCTAAAATATACAAAATTGAAAAGGCACGAAGGCCTTCGCTCTTTATTCAGCACAATTATATGGTGACATTAAAATGGCAAGTTTTTATAAAATTGGAAAAGATTTACATTACAGTGTAAAATGTTCAAGTTTACTAGAAGTAATGAGAACCAAGTGTAACGAAAGCATACTTTTATTAAGTATTAATCTCTGAAAGAGTTTTTAAAAGGTTCCTATAACCAATTATCCTCATCATAGTCATTACATTTGGAACATATTGCCTAGGGAAGAAGATGCTACTAGGCTCAAGTCCATCAGAATTCAGTTCAGTCGACGTTCGCCCGAATTTAATCAATTTTATACAAAATCTTTAAATCCAATAATAATGTTAGTTCCACATATTTTTGGATGTTACTTTTACATTTTTTGTTAGTGCTAGTGTTGTGCTAGTGATGAAATAGTTTCGCTTAGATTGATAATTAATTGTGGTTCCTCAATAACATATTTTAACTAAACTAATAAACAGTTATTATCAAATGTCATCGATTCAACGTCCATGACTGACGATTAAACGTTCTCTCCGAGATAGAATTCTCGCAACATAATAGAATTAGAGCTAAATTTCAAGGAATTATATGTTTGATAATAAATTTCCATTTTATAGGCATCTATAACTTACTAGATACATGTATAGTTCTCACTCGATTAGTTGTGAATATAGACGAACTTATGAAATATATTTGTTATACTTTCCTTAAACTTGAACTTAACACTTTGAATTTTGTAAGAACGTGATGTTTTGTTTTAATTTAAATGTTATGACAACGAACAATAGCAGTTAATGAGCTTCTTCACGCT
The DNA here is from genome assembly GCA_928268935.1 of Lasiommata megera. Classification (NCBI taxonomy): domain Eukaryota; kingdom Metazoa; phylum Arthropoda; class Insecta; order Lepidoptera; family Nymphalidae; genus Lasiommata; species Lasiommata megera. The sequence goes on along the minus strand of OV743319.1, from coordinate 9,765,843 downwards.
TTAATTGTTGAAAAGCGAGTTAAGTTATTGTTGATGTTTAGCATTATTTCAGATATGACCCGTAAATAATTAACTTAATTTGTTTTACTCATCTATTTGGCTAGTTCTCCTAAAATGAACAATTTCAAGTTTTTAAGGAAGTTCTACAATTCTAGTTCAAACATTGCTACACATGGCTTGCCCTTTCTTTTAGGGCAATCAGTATCACACGATCTTGTGGCCTAATTTGGAAACGCCGAAGTATTAAACTGTCACTTTGCCATTGCATGTAGCTAGAATATATTGGAAAATAAAGTTTGCCAAAACGCACAAAGTAAGACTATACTACGATAGACACTACAGTAAGCTAAGGCTAAAACTTGAGGCAACAAGAGTATAGATGATCTCCAAGAATATACATTTCGTATAGTAAAAAGCCCGCTAAGCCGGCTAAGCGTTTTATGCTTTAATATTATGTTACGGTACGTGATATTATAAAATATTCCACACGCTGGTCGAAAGGGTCTACCTTCTTCTATCACTTCTTCAGTCGTCAACTCATTCAACCCCTTTTACCGAATCATTCATATTTTCTATTTTCTTCCTTCATTCTTTCTCTTAAGCATGTATAATATGAGATAGAACCGATAAATTTTGAATAAGAATAATATATGGTGACGTAATTATTTTTTTCCACTTTACCAATTTACATAATCAGACCATAAAAGTAATAACTTAACTTCTCTTCCAACTTATAAAAGCAATAATCAAAAATGTGTTAAATTATCATTATAATAATTTTAACATATATAAGTATAACTTACTATACATACCATTTACCAAATTTGTAGATGAAAGAGTTCTAGGTACAAAAAGTGACAAAAGTAAGTTTTTACTCTTGGTTTATGTTTATAAACGTCGAAGCTTAAATAGGTTAACTTTGGTTTGTCTAGTGAAAGTTGATTTCTGTTGAGACCGACAGGTAGGTACTAAATTTGAGAGGCATTGTTTCCCTATACGATTGATTCTAACATGCCCATGCACGATCAATTAATTGTTAATAATTGTCTAATTGTAGAAACGAGGCAGTAATTAAAAAGATTTTCTCTCACGCCTATTATATTGCATCGTATTTTTGCATCGCATTGTTGTTTCTATAAATTTTAATATTATTATCTATATAATATAAAAGTTATTAATATTTAACTAAATAACAGCGCTTATAATACCAATAACCGTAACGGTACAAATAGCAGTCCGTCGACCTCGAATGTTTTGGGTAAACTGCCAACAGATGGCGCCAAGACGTAAATTTCACACGCTATCGTTGTGTTCACCCACAAACTATATATGACTCGTGCCAAAGTGTAACGGTTGCCATCAGAAGGGTCTTAACTGACTCGACTGAACAGCGAGTGATGAACTCTGGATATGAATCTTTGTGATTCAATTCCGCTCGCTAGCAAATCACCTATCGCAGATTTGCTAGTTGAATAACTGACGCTGTTTTTGGCCACTTTTAAATTATTAATCGCTCTACATAGAGTACATAGTTCGGGCGTCATATTGTAACAGACGTCTACTTTGAATGCGCGTCAAGTCATTACCTCCCTCCCGTACTTACTTTAATTTTTAGTCATCTCCTTAAATAATGTGTGGTAAAAGACGAAGTTTATTTACATTGCTTTGATGTCTCCTTATTTTATAAGGGTTAAGATCGTAACCTTATTGATTGAAAATTACCTTATAAGTTTATAAGCAATTTTAGTCTTACAGTGCGTTATGTTGGCTTACTTATAAGATTATTGATAAGGAATACGGTGCCGCATTTTTTTTTTGGTATTTTCTAAAGCATCATTGCATGAAAGAAAATAAATTTAGTTTTAATTTTTTATGTTTTTACTTTCAGAAAACATATTTTCGGGAGAAGGTTGCGATCGCGAGTGACATCATGGGTCAGGAACAATCGTACGTCAGCCATGCCAGTGTTGCACCAGTAAAAAAATATCAAGACAAATACGAAGATCCTATACAGTACAGAGTTTCTCCTATCGACTATCGAACGAGCGACTACGAAATAAAAGATTATAAACGCCACAAAGCAAGACGAAGTGCAGACAGCTTCAAAAGTGATAACTCTTCAACGGAAAGCAGTGGGTACCGAAGCGGTTCAAGTGGCTACGAATGCCGCTCAGAGAGGTCTTCTACTAGCGACTATTACTGCACAACTCTATATAAGAACGACCATTACAAAGCTATAAATAAGGAACTTTACAAACCTGTCAAAATACCTAAAGAAAAGCGTCACAAACAGTTGTACGAAGAGAAAGAGGAAATAAAGAGCGCAAGGTTAAAAAGCTACCTGAGCGACACGGAGAAAGCTAACACACAGTCTGGCCCGACGCCAAAAAAAGCTGGTATAAGAAATTACACCCCGAAAATAATATCGGCCGAGGAGCAAAGGAAAAAGTTAGAGAATTGGATATAGGAGCGTAGTGTTTAGTAGAATAAGTTGTAAATATATTTGTAAAAGTAGATGTATATTGAAAGTGAAAATGGAAGCAGCAGGAGCGTTGGCGAGCTTGGCACCGTCGCCTATTACCGTGCTGGGGCTGATACCACTCCTGGCACTCGGCATCACGTACTTCAGATACCAGCAATACGACCCAGAGTCGTATATAACGGATATTAATACTGTGAGTATACAAAGTTTACAAAATTTAATAATTATGTTTATCCTCCAATAATTTTACTAGTACCCTATAATCGGATTGTAAATTTATACTCTTTAATATAATGACTTAATCCTTGAATCTTTGATTATACTTGATAGGCATTTTATTCTTTTTCAAAACAACACAAGATTATGAGCATTGTACACGTCAGAAAAAAAACAACATGGCGGTCCATCTCGGTCAGAGGGTACACAGACCAATTTCCGTGAATATACGAACTTATAACTTTAGCATTCATTATATAATGTTTATTATTTAAAGCAAATCATGTAAGTAATTTATTATATTAATGACTGATTTTAATAACTTATTTTTGTATTATCACCTATTAATTGTTATTAAAACATTATTTACTATTGCTTTCAGTATATATAATACTAGTGTTTTCTTCCGATGCGATTATACATTCCTTAATTAGTGCAGTTTCTCCTAGAAATGTAAAAAAACACAGTAAAAAAGGTGTTACATCTATTGGTTTCTTTGAGTGCCCATTATATTATAGGTTCTGTTATCGGATTAATATTTATGTAATATTGATGTAATGATTTTTCCGCATCAGTTAGTACAATAAACAATCGAGCCTTAGAACGGCTTGTGCATGCATCATTTGCTATAAAATATAAGTAATATTAACCGTCAAAGTCAATTTATTTTAGGCTTCAGCCGTAAAATTAACCAATGGCAGAAAAAAACGATGAAATAAAAAAGGATTATGCCAAAAAAGCTTTATATAAATAAACAATACACAGCAAGTATAATTTGCTATATTCCGCCGACAACGGAAAGGTTGTCGGCGGAATATAGCAAATTATACTTGCTGTTTATTGTTCAACATGGACTTCCGCAAAGTAACGCCTGCTTCTATTCATTACTTTATATAAATATCAAATAACAGTGTCAAAAGCATTATTGCCATTAGCAAGTGCCCCTTGATAATTTTGACAGTGACGTTTATAACAAAATGAAATACATTTACATACTATATAAATACATACATAAAAACTATTTTTTACTACCATCTATTGGCTCTGTTTAATAAGGATGAACGAAAAACAATACCTTTCTTTTCGTTCATACTTCGCCTGTGCATCCATATGTCTGTCTCGTGAAAAGTTATAAATAGAATTAAATTTACACAGAGTGTGTCTGTTTCTACTGCCGCTATAACAAATAATTAAAATAAAATAAAGTTGAAAATTGAAGAGGGTTCTCATACAAGAAACGCGTTTTTCTTAGATTAACGATGCCTTCAACAAATCATATGTTAATTATATTTTTTCCTTCCTTATCCTTAGTGTGCTAGTCCAACACTTACGTAGCCGTTTTCTTTACCTACTAGAGTCATTATATAAATCAACTCTGCATTTGTGTTTGTTCTTCTACCATTTTGGTAAACAAACTGTAAAGGCAAATTAGCTTGCCACAGATAATATCAAGATGGCAATCCATAACATGGTTTAACCAATAAAGTTTTATGAGTAATGAAGTAAAATGAAAATACATTTTAATGGACACCATACATAATAAATATAATAAAGCAAAGAAACACGCATAGAAAAGAAAACAGGTAGGTACAATAGACCGCCTTATCGCTTAAGAGCGATCTCTACCAGGCGACCTAGCCCAGGATATAATACAAAGATAGGCAGGATTAGGGTGTACAAATAATAATATATGGTAATGGTATAAGTATAGAATGTATTTTTATTTCCTTCCAGATAATGCCGATCTACGACTTCGTGATAGTCGGGGGAGGTTCAGCCGGCGCAGTGGTCGCCTCGCGACTCTCCGAGATCGGCAACTGGAGCGTACTGTTACTTGAAGCCGGCCAGGACGAAAATGAGATATCTGACATCCCAGCCCTAGCGGGGTACACACAGCTCTCCGAAATGGACTGGAAGTTCCAAACGACGCCATCTAAGAACCAATCCTACTGTCTCGCTATGAATGGTGATCGGTGTAACTGGCCTCGAGGCAAGGTACTCGGCGGTTGCAGTGTACTCAACGCGATGGTATATGTGAGAGGCAATCGCAACGACTACGACCTGTGGGAAGCCCTTGGCAACCCCGGCTGGTCGTATGACCAAGTGCTACCCTACTTTTTGAAGTCCGAAGACAATCGAAATCCGTATTTAGTGAACACGCCTTACCATTCCGAAGGCGGGTATTTGACGGTCCAAGAAGCACCGTGGCGAACACCGTTATCTGTTACGTTTTTAAAAGGCGGTATGGAACTGGGTTACGATTTTCGCGATATAAACGGCGCGAAACAAACAGGTTTTATGCTGACGCAGGCAACCATGCGGCGGGGAAGTAGGTGCAGTACGGCAAAGGCTTTTCTGAGACCGGTGCGAAACAGAGACAATTTACACATTGCTCTAGGAGCCCAAGTCACTCGTATACTTATTAACAGTGCGAAGAAGCAAGCTTATGGCGTGGAGTTCTATCGTAACGGCGAGAAACACAAAGTGAGGATCAAGCGAGAAGTTATCATGTCGGCAGGAACGTTGGCTACCCCACAGATTATGATGTTGAGCGGAATCGGTCCTGCGAATCATTTACGTGAACATAACATACCGTTAGTTGCTAATCTGAAAGTCGGGCATAATTTGCAAGATCACGTCGGCTTAGGTGGGTTAACATTCGTCGTAAACAAGCCCGTTACATTTAAAAAGGACCGTTTCCAATCATTTTCGGTAGCCATGGACTACATTCTGCGTGAGAAAGGTCCGCTGACAACTCAAGGCGTTGAGGGTTTGGCTTTCGTTAATACCAAATATGCACCGCCTTCTGGACAATGGCCTGACATACAATTTCATTTTGCTCCTAGTTCTGTAAACTCGGACGGTGGGGAACAGATACGAAAAATATTGAACTTACGCGATAGAGTATACAATACCGTTTACAAGCCAATAGAGAATGCGGAAACCTGGACGATACTACCATTACTGCTTCGGCCAAAAAGTTCCGGATGGATAAAATTAAAGAGCAAAAATCCATTCCAACCGCCTTCTATCGAGCCAAATTATTTCGCTTTCAAAGAGGATATAAAAGTACTCACGGAGGGTATAAGGATTGCCTTCGCTTTATCAAACACGACTGCATTCCAGAGATATGGATCCCGACCTCATAATATTCCGTTACCCGGATGCCAACAGCATCAGCTTTTCAGCGACGAATACTGGGAATGTAGCCTTAAGCATTTTACTTTCACAATTTATCACCCGACTGGGACTTGTAAGATGGGTCCAAATCATGACCAAGATGCTGTGGTTGATCCTAGGTTAAGGGTCCACGGGGTAGCAAATCTGAGAGTCGTGGATGCTAGTGTAATGCCCACTATAATCAGCGGGAATCCTAATGCTCCCGTAATTATGATAGCAGAGAAAGCCTCTGATATGATAAAGGAAGATTGGCAGGTGTTATGACAGTGTTAAGTGTGGTTATAGTCATTGGATGCTAAAGAACTATTTATGTTACAAGGTACTTTTAGTTGTTTATTTTTAAAACAATTATCAATAAGTATGTACATAATATTATCATACTCAAAATTGTTAATAAAGAAACAAATATAGGATTCTGTGTACTTTATTCACCCACATAGCGATGTTTACTTTTGGCATAGGGCATCCGTTAAACAAAGTTAAAACTAGACAGATTTATGTCAGGCACATAACTTGTCTCGTTTTAACGATATCTTGCCTGACGCACCACTGAATTAAGGCAAAGAAAGCTTAATAAATCTGAGCCCTACAGCCCTTTAGAATCTGAATTAGAGAAGTTAGTATGGCTATTTAAAAAATGGGTACGTCGCAAAACACTGCATATAAAAACTGCTTTACCTGAAATATTTAAACTTTCGTTAAATATATGTTTTTTATTCTAGTTAGATAAACATGAAATAGGAATACCAATCATCCGCTTATCAAACATTCGCTACAATAACAGTCACAATTTTTTTTTGTAATTTAGTTGAAGAAATAATAAAGAAAGATTTGGTTTGGCTGGGCCGATATTAGTGATTCTTTCACCATAAGAAACCTAGTTTATCCCGAAACAGCATAAGCTATATTATATTTCAGTATTCAAATATTTCAGTCTAAAATAATTGTATTTTTAAAGCCAGCGAGAAGAAAATAATAAGCAAGAAAAAAACAGAAAGAAAAACTGAAAACCAAAAATTAATTGTATGCAGTCCGTGTTTTTCACATTTACATTCGTACAAATTGATATCAGAGAACGAATATCGTGCCCAATGTTTTTTTTTTTTGAAGTGAAAACTTCTTTAGCGGCGTTGAGCACTTTTTCTGTAATGGGTATAAAATCTTAAACTCGCGTCAGAACACGTGACCTGATCGAAAAAGCGTAAGACGGATGGAGAGTAGACAGCTATCCCCTCTCTACGGCGCGGCGAAAATGTATGCCTGGGCCTACTGTTTCGTTTAGGCAGCGCAGGGCGCTTGCGCGAATGTTCGTGTATGTTACACGGACATTCGCGTTATGAAAAAGTCGTTGAAATTATGGATGAAAGTTGATTTTTCGGAGAGATAAACTTTTTAATGTAAAATAATTGTAGTAGTTTTAAAGTGTTAAATTTTTAATGTAATATAAATTGTCATGTTTGTGTACGATAGCGCAATAAATGAATATTGTATTCTACCACATAAATGATAGTACTTTTATACTGATAAAGCAATTGGTGCAAAATTATTCCCTAACCATTCCAAAATATCAAACATGCTCAACGTTAATAATCAAGTTTTCACTTCTGCCGGCACTCCCGGAGTGCAACCCGACTTTTTTTTTTCAATGAACGTTACGTAGAGTTAAAAAACAGCGCCATCTTTTGAGAAGTAGCTAAAACTCTTAATGCAATTTTAATCATCTTATTACGAACAGATAATAGCGCCATCTTTGAATGAGTAGTATTGCATTATACTTGTAGTACAATTAATTTCAACTAGATGTCAAGACCTCATCAGATCGTGGGCAGTGAGCTCAGCAGAAGTATTATGAAATTATTATACACCTGGATTCCTAACCAAGTTTTTTTTTACTTTTTCCCAACTGAAGCCATACAGAATTTTTACAAGTCAGCGCATACTAGGCAATCCATTAACGCTTGCAGACTTAAGCACTTCCTACGGATTACTTAATATCAACTTAAATGCATTCATACAGTATTATAAATAGGATAATTTAAACTCTTGTTTCATTGCTTACTTGTTTTTTTTTCTTCATTTAAAAATGCTCAAGCATGCGAGAACAGTTTGTGAGTTTTGGCTGCTAAAAAAACACAATAATGTACATGCACCAGGTACACGTAGTTTACGTTTATCGTAGATATTCAAGCCCCAGGGTATATGTCAGTTTTATTACAACAGCAAATTATTCATAGAAAGAAGAACTATTACTGATTTCAAGGTCTAGCGAGAGAGTTTAAACACTATCCCGAGTTCAGTATAATTATGATAAATCCGTGTTGACACTAAGTTTACAATGAATATTCGTCACAAATTGCTATGATCTGTTTTAATATTTATAAAAGTACTTTACATACTTTTATAAATAGATATTAGTATAATAGTCGAAGTACCTATTACAACAAAACGGCAATTTCATACTTTAACCCCTAATATTTATAAAAGTAGGTGTAAGATAAGTATCACATAATAAATGAGCATGTTTCGTTTATTTTATTCAAAGCACCACACATTTGTACGATAGCAAATATTCTGAAATAAGTAAGAAGGAACTTTCCGAGTAGGCGCGGAGTATAATTGTATCCAGTATCTACACTGCCAATAGCCCGGTTGTGTGCTGTGGCAACCAATAGGGTTAGTACAGCTAATAGACAGTCGGGAAAAAAAATGTAGTCCATCCCCGAGCCTCAGAAAGCCTTTATGTAACATCTTAACATGATTTTGACGATCTCAGTGAAGCAGAGCGTGCGCCGCTTATAAAGTTGAAGGTTCTGGGTTCTATTCCCGACTCGAGTCGAGTCTAGTCTAGGCTTCAGCCAAGGCTAGTTACCACCCTACCGGTAAAGACGTGTCGCCAAGCGATTTAGCTTTCCGGCACGATGTCGCGTAGAGAGCATTTAGGAGCGTGGGTTTACCACACCCCTAACAGGTTAGCGCTCTCATCGTAGACTGCATCATCACTTACCATCAGGTGAGAATGCCGCAAACTTGTAGTGTTTTTTTTACACTACAAGTTAGCCCTTGACGGCTATCTCAACTGGTGATAAGTTATCTGCTGTCTAGGATGGTAGCGGGCTAACCTGTTAAGAGTACGGTAAACCCACGCTTCTGATTTGTTTCTAGGCGACATCGTGCTGGAACGCGAAATCGCTTGGCGACACGTATTTGTCGGCAGGGTGGTAACTAGCCACGGCCGAAGCCTCCCACCAGACCAGATTCAAGCCGGGAATCAAACCCAGGATCTCCAATCTTATAATGCGACAGCGCGCGCACTGCGCTACGGAGGTCGTCAATAAAAATATATATATACATATTCTTTTTGGTATAAGAATAATATATATCCGTTAAAGTCTGCCCGCGATAGTAAGATGTAGGGTCCCTCTCTCCTGTGAGAGAGAAAGCCCTTTCTCAGCAGCGGACCGTTAAATAGGCCGATCAATATAGCATGACCAATAAATAAATAATTGGTCCGACGATTAATGATAGGTAACTAATAATATCCAAGCGTGGAAACCGGTCGCAATGCATCGAGCTGTGCATTTCCTTTGTATTACACAATGCGATCTAATGAGATCGACGCATTGATACCTGAATGTGTACATAAACTGAGATTTGAGAAAACAGTTCAGCGCTCACACAGAAATTAAATCTTTTAAAAGTTATAATTGTAGTTAAAAATATAATAATTAATCATCACGATCAACCCATATCGAGTTGAATGGTACAGGTTCTCAAGATCGGTCTTAAGCAGTTACTCAATCTAACTCTTTATGACGATTTATTAAACCGCCAACTAGATTTGTGACTACGAAAGCATGGTGGACCGATGATGAGCGATCGGAATTTGATGCATGAGGATGGCTCAGGATTAGACTAGAATTTAGAGACAGACACAAAAAAAAATCTATGCGATGCATTATAAAAAGCTAACTCCACTTATCAGTATCATCATCACCATCATCATCATCATCATACTCAACCCATTCCGGCTCACTGCAGAGCACGGGTCTCCTCCCAATACGAGAAGGCTTTGGCCATGTGCGGATTGGCAGACTTCACACGCCTTTGAAAACATTATGGAGAACTCTCAGGCGTGCAAGTTTCCTCACTATGTTTTACTTCACCGTTGAAGCAAGTGATATTTTAATTGATTAAAACGCACATAACTCCGAAAAGTTATAGGTTCAATCATAGTAGGCTAGGGTTCGAACCCTCGACCTCTGATTAGGAGGCTGACGTCTTAACCACTAGGCAGCTTCAAGCGAAACTGTGATAGCCTAATAATTAATAATATAAAATAAAAAAAGATATTATTCAGTTAATTGGTATTATTTGTGGAATAAAAGAATATCATTTGATAATAATTTAGATTTGTGGTAAAAGCTTGTTTTTCAAATTGTATTATGAGTATTTTAAATTGTATTTTAACCCCCCCCCCCCCCCCTTGGCTTAGTAAAAAAAGTCTAGTGTAAATCACGTTGGGCCTAGCATGAATTTCCTGGTCAGACCGAAAATTGTAGGTAATTTTTTTTTCTACATGTTAGCCCTTGACGGCTATCTCACCTGGTGATAAGTGATCATGCTGTCTAGGATGGTAGCGGGCTAACCTGTTAGGAGTACGGTAAACCCACGCTCCTAATTTGTTTATACGCGACATCGTGCAGGAACACTAAATCGCTTGGCGACACGTCTTTTTTGGTAGGGTTGTTACTAGCCACGGCTGAAGCCTCCCACCAGACCAGACTCGAACCGAGAATCGAACGCAGGGCCTCCAAATTTATAATGCGACAGCGCACGGAGGTCGTCAGAATACATAGTCTCGCAAATGACAACTGGAAGACCTAGTTTTGTGTTGAAAGATGTCCAAATAAAATTCAATGGCCAACGAACGAACATAATATTACTACAGTGACTCACGTGTTAGTTATATAATCAAATATTGAGTCAATAACGGTTGCGAATTTAGTGTCAATGTTTTTAGCATTCACCAATGCACTGCTTGCTTTATTTCATTGTATATATGTATACAATTATTATTTCACGTGGTAATATTAATTGTAAAATTATATACTGTAGCTGTGATAGCCTAGTGGTTAGGACGTCTGCCTCCTAATCAGAGGTCGGGGGTTCGAACCCAGGCACGCACCTCTAACTTTTCGGAGCTATGTGCGTTTTCAAACAATTAAAATCTCACTTGTTTCAACGGTGAAAGAAAACATCGTGAGGAAACCTGCATGTCTGAGAGTTCTCCAAATGTTCTCAAAGGCGTTTTAAGTCTGCCAATCCTCACATGGCCAGCGTGGTGTACTATGGCCAAACGCTTTTCTTATTGAGAGGAGACCCGTGCTCTGAAGCGAGCCGGCAATGGGTTGATCATGATGATGATTGTACTGATAAGTGGAGAAAGTATTTTATAAGTAGTCGCACAGGAATATTTTTGTGTCTGTCAATTACAGAACAATAGAATGTAAATTATGTTCATCACCAATACTTCAGTCATGCATACGCCCACAATATATTTAATTTCTGTAAAGAACCACAGAATTCTAGTCTGAGCCATGCTCATGCAGCAAATTCTGATCGCTCATCATCGGTCCACCATGCTTTCGTAGTCACAAATCTAGTTGGCGGTTTAATAAATCGTCATAAAGAGTTAGATTGAGTAACTGCTTAAGATCGATCTTGAGAACCTGTACCATTCAACTCGGTGAAAGTGAAATGAAAATATCTTTTATTGCACATCATACAAAAGAAGAAATACAGAACATCAATGAAACACATTTACAGAAAAGTAAAGAGGAACAATAGGTGGCCTTATCGCTACATACAGAGCGATCTCTACCAAACAACCTAGCCCAGGATAACATATAAAGAAAGGCAGGGATAGGGTGTACAACTAGAAATTTTAGATGGTCAAATATATAAATTATAAAGTCAAACTCTTGATAAAGTAAAAGTCCACCAATTGGAGCAGGTAGATCTTGACGTAGGTATAATTATTTTCCAATTCAGCCCCGACAAAATCACGGGCATAAAAAAAAAACAACTTTCAAAAACAGATGTTTAAAAACAGATGGTTAATTAGTAGCTTATTTACAAATAAGAAATAAAGAATAATTAAAAAGTTATATTTTTTTTATTAATCGGTTTTAAATTATTTATTTTATACCCTAATTGCTTGTTGGTTACGTAATACGTTAAATGTTTTATTTAATAAATTTAAAAGGCTGAAATTCGACTTACTGATTAAATTACGACGTGGTAATCAATTGATTTAACTTTAAAGTTTTATTCTATTGAAACCATACAAATTTTAAATGACAAAGAGGAGAGATTTCTTTGTTTTGTTTATAATCGATAAACACTGAAACTACTTGGAATGATTTTTATAATTCTTTCACTATTATAAAGTGACTTAATCCTAAAGTAACATAGCCTATATATTTTTTTCCAGTTATAAAGAGATTACACGATAAAATAATGGTATTTGTGAAGCCAGCCACTTTATCTGCATGCGCTCACTAAATGCGAAAAAAAATATTGTCTATAATAGTACGAGTAGAAAATACACGGAAGCTTATGCCTATCTCTTGTAAAAAAGCCAGAATTTAATTTGTGTCCAAAATAATTTAAAAATGAAAAGGATATTTTCTATCGTAATTCTTAGGCATAGAATATGAATTCTTCCAAAAATAATGCGCTTTACATATAAGTTATTTGTTTTTTTTTAGATAATGAGGATTAAAAATTAAAATTCGCTGTAGAGGGGAGTTTACGTCTAGGTACCTACCCGTACGAGCGCGGCCACGTTTACATAACGTTACGACATACATGAAATCGCGAGGAACATTTAATGATCCGTACAGGGATAAATTACAGTTCTCGCGTGAATTAAGTATGTAAAAGTATGGAACAACTTGCTTCAGAACACTTCGTATGCATTTGAGGTTACCCTCACGACTCTAATACATTGATGTATCATCATAATCATCATTATAATCAACCCATTGCCGGCTCGCTACAGAGCACGGGTCTCCTCTCAATAAGAGAAGCGTTTGGCCATAGTCCACCACGCTGGCCATGTGCGGATTGGCAGACTTCAAACGCCTTTGAGAACATTTTGGAGAACTCTCAGACATACAGGTTTCCTCACGATGTTTTCCTTCACCGTTGAAGCAAGTGAGATTTTAATTGCTTAAAAAGCACATAATTCGCCCCCGACCCCCCGACCTGATTAGGAGGCGGACGCCCTAACCACTAGGCTATCACGGCTTGTGTCAATGTTGTATCATAATCATCGTCAACTAATGTAAACAGAAAAAATAGCCAGTTAATGTAAACAGAATAAACACAATTTTCCAGTTTGAAACCAGGGACCTCGTCATTTGTGATTACATGCTCGACTGAATGACTACCAAAACTAAACTAACCACTAGACCAAAGGGGCAGTTTTACGCAATAGGTAGGTGCATCAAAAAGGGCAGAATAAAATTAAAAGTCTACGGTCGCTGCGTCGAACTCTCGAGTCGGTTACACATCGGGGGCACGGAGCCATCACGTACGCCGAATTATATAATGAACCAACACACCGCACTCGGCGATGTAAGGGCATTTGAACTTGCAAAAACGGGCGTAACGAGGATACAGACAGGTCCTAAACCTGAGTGCAATATACCCAAATCCTTTATTTTCTAAGAAATTCCTCGAATATAAAACCATTTCGGGATATTTTCTTTAAGGATTTTAGAGTAAAGAATGTACAAGGCCTTAGGTACGAGCATAAATAACAAGTGAAATAAATTGTCAAAGGTGACACTTGGTGACTTCGACTACAATTACGACCCACGATTAGAAGTGTGTTCTGGTACCTTGGATTATTGTGGACTAAAGTCTCAAACGAGATGACTCTTGAGGTGTTCCATTTCCAAATTCACAAAACTTACCAAGATACACACCCTATATGATCTGTGCTTGGAATTTTTTTGTCGTGATGGAATACCTTTATGGCAGGATTGGGGTAATGTGGGATTCCTCCATCCCCCCCGTCCAAGGGGTATGCCCGAACTAAAAATTACCACGCCATGTTTTACCTCCCTTTCACCCCCTCGCTGTTTTTTGCACGGCCGGGGCATCCCGTAGTATACTTCCTGAGCGTACATATTACAACCTGAGGTCTGTCCTGTCAAATTTCTTCCAACGAAGAAACTGCAGTGTTTCCTAGCGACTACAAACATTTGCTGTTAGATTTGGGCGTAGGCGTGAACGTGCCCATGGAGCATACAAATATGAAGCCGCAAGACCATTACGCTTCGCTTCGGCGATTATGAACAATATATCTGTATATAGTGTTCCTCCAATTAAAGTGATAGTCCGTTACACGTCTCAATTTTCGAAAATGACTACAACACAAATAAATATTATATTATTGGTCGGCGCCAACAGAATCGAGGGCATGAGAGCCACTATACTTGCTGAAACCGGTATACAATCATTTATTCCGAAGTAGAAAACTGCAAAATGCTTTTTTGCAGTTTTCTACTTCGGAATATAAATTAGAGAGTAACTCTGTTTTTTCTGTTATCTTTTCACGCTCTAACTTAATGAAATCTGTCAAGGATATTTTATTGTATCCTGCATATTAAACTTTTTATTCGGGAAAGTTTAAGTACCCTACCCACAAGATTTATAATCGCGGTCATCAGCTGTGTTCGAATAAACGATGTCTAATTATAAGTTTCAAGCTTATAACTCAAAAGAAGTTCATGTTTTACTACCCCATACTGCTTTTTTGGGAGACATGTCATCATAAGCCTTCTAATATCCAAGCTGGTCTCTATTGTGGATTTCTCTCGCATCAGCTATATAAACCGGTACTGAAAGTTTAATGTTTACTCAGAGGACCAAATTGTGGGCAACACCAATTAACTAATAAATAAGAATTTCTTGTCAGCTAAATCAAACACCTTTTTGACCCTACTCTGACATCGACGAGACGTCACGTAATCCGATTTTTTACTAATTTTATTTAATAAAAGCAAATTCATTAATAAATTGAGTAAAATTACACTGAGTAAATAAAGATATATCAAACTGTGTGTGATTGTTTCTCTCTATGAAATATTTTATCTTAACAATACATAACTAAATATAATTGTACGATGCTACATAGAAAGAAAAAAAAAACGTTTAGATTTTATCCAAATTTGAGTAGCATAACGAACTCTATTTTCTATTATTAAATCAAGATTTTGATGTACGCGTTACTCAAAGAAAATGACGATTGTATAATACCTACAAGAATGTGAACGTGAATTATGATTTTTTGTTTGCTAACCACATGCTCAACGTGTTAATACAAGTTATTGGTAATTCTACTTTTTGTGGTTGCATTAGGTAAAATATAAAATTCAGTTGGTTACGTTATGCACTAAATTAATAGCGCGATTTGTGTGCTCACGCATAACCAATAGAAAGGAGCACAAAAGGGGTTTGGTGGGTTACAAATAGGTGAAAGAAATGCACATATAAGATACATTATTGTAGAAATAAATTTTAACTAACTAACAACAGTCAAAACATTTTAAAGTATTGTTACGAAATGTTTAATTGAAGAAAAAAAATTCACGTTAGATCTGGCAAATTGATAAGAAAGCTTAGAATGATAATGTCCGTACAGACAGAACAGAGTTTACTTATGTGAGAATTCATAGCTGTAAGATTTATTGAGAACGAAATATGAAATAGAATTTAGACCATTTTGTTCATGATGATTCGACTGCGCTAGGTATAATAAATATAAATAGGCGATCTCGTGACATCTGCATTTTAGTAAAGAAGCTTATGCAGCATATTAATTTTCGTTGTAAAAAAGGCGTTAACTTGTAGGCTTCCGTATTATTATTTCAGTCCTTGAACCCTAGCCCGTTTCAGTATTAATATCGGCCAATGCTTATTGTCTAACAACTGAACCACTATATTTCATTCGATTCGAGTAAACTTAAGAAATACTAAAAATATTGCTATGCATTTGTTATTGTATAGAGTCCCTATAGTTTTTTTTCCTTTTTTTGAAATAGGTGGTCTCTAAGCAAGATTGCCGGTTCTGTACGAAGACAATAAATCCAAGGCGCCGCAGATCACTATAAATCCCCGACAAAGTTATATCGGGGTCAAAGGAATAAGTAGAGCACTGCCAGTTTACCTAACCAACTTTTGTCCTACCTCAGGAGGCATCAGGTCGCTGTGGCACATAGCGAGTCAGGTCAGGGGACCATTTCTGAGTAACATATACACAGGTCACGAGGTCTTGGTTTCCCGTTGCCCAGGTCGGGTTAAAATGCTCTCAAAATCCCGTTCTATAAGAGATATGGCCAGGGCCCAGCAGTAGGACGATAATAAGCTGTCAATAGTGACGATAAGCGCACATTTAGTCTCAAATCAGTTACGTAGAAAGGCTAGCATAGGAAAACCAGATGTATTGTGTGACACAATTCACAATAATTATTATGTCCAAGCTGGAGTCGCATTGACGGCGCTCAAGCTGCGAATAGCCTCGTGTTATGACGTAACGTTACGTAACTTTCCATTTCTGGATGAAATCGAGTCCGTTTCCTTACAACGCCGTATTGATATTGTAAACCAAGCAAGATTTAGGATAGAGTTGCATCAAAACGTAAACTGAATCATGAGAGTGCAGCCTCACGATTTAGCTCATTATTTTATTAGTTTTATTGAGAATTTCTGTACCAGAAACAATCAAATATTTATCTAAAGATCATCGGAAATCGATCACGATTCTACCCGACTACTTTTGACAGCCTCCTCCAATCTATTTATAATTATATTATTTTTAGTCTTGACCTGGTCGTACCATAATTTGCGTGTAACCCCACACAATAAATGCAAAATCACATTAATCCGGCAACAAATTTAAAATTTGGCGGAGGTCTGTTCAGAGTTGATCCATGCATTGGTGACCATTATATATAAACAAACAATGCCAATTTGAAATTTTAGGGCACGAAAGAAAGTCTTAGATTTAGTTAATAAGTATTTTCAAATAAGAAGAGTCTTGAATAAATCTTATTATCTTGGATAATCAAGTTAACTCTTCACTTTGCTGATATGCAATGCATTTCCCACTCTTCTTGTCCCTTTCATATCTAACAACAATTTTTAATACAGCTACTAAACCTCCAAGCATTTAAACAACTGTAAGAAATAAACTCATCCGATCGTGAACACCTCATTTGAGAGTGTTTTTTGATAAGTTTTGCAGCTTGAATTATATAAATTGTATTCTATGCGTTTACTGCATGGTAGAGCATAGGAATCAACAGGAAAGAAGCATGATAGGCTCGGACCGAAAGGTCTGACATTATGTTTTATCATTAAAAGCTCTACAGTACTTTAGTCAGTTTTGTATTAAAGCTGGAGTTTAAATTTATGACGTGTTATATTGTTTTAGATGACAGCCCTAGATTTTACTCAAGTTCCTGTCCGCCACGCCCAGTAAATAGATAGATTTCAACTATTATGTAGTCCACTGCCTTCATTATTATCTGTTTAGTTCCCCGTAAGCACGCTAACTGTACGATAACACGAGAAGCTTTCTATTATAAACTGTTGATTGTGCTTCCCTAAATACAATTTCTAATCAAGCTTTTAATCAAGCTTTAACTTCTGGTAAATTACATAAAAATACATTTAACAGAACTACTTTTCCTAATCGGTATAAGGATATTGTAGGTAACTGGTAATGCATACATATGAATCATGTCTGTACTGTAAGACGTAGTAGATTTTATTACTTAGTAGTGAGCAAATTTACAGTATTAATTTTCAATACTACAAACAGAATTTTTTGCTGTGCTTCCTCGCCTGTGATCAAATAAACGTAACAGAAGGTGTAAAGAAACTTATAAAGACGGTTAATGTTACCTTAAAGAACTTTAACTAGCGGCAGTATGCGCTGAATTAATCCCATACAAAACTAATATAAAAATACAATAGGAGAAGGTGACTGAACGATCTGTCTACGCAAAGATATAGCTTTTATAACAAAAAGGAACCTTTAAATTAATAGTTTTTGAAAGTTCAACCCCTTATGGGGTAAAATAGGGGTTCAAAATTTTTATGAAATTTGTCTGTATTGTAGTAGTAAGCACGAGAAAAGCCACATGTCAAAGCTAGTTCAACATAACTTCGTAAACAAACCCATGGCCGAATGAGACGACGATGACAGTTGCCCTCAAAATACCTATTAAAAGAACGTTCCACACAATAATTAGGAAATTCCATCAATGCAGACAGCATAAAAATTAATAGATATTTGGCAATTCGGAGATTTAGGACAATCTGTGCCAGTAGTGAAGCAATCCGTTGCATTACGTAGGTGTTTTACAACATACCTGCACGCGGACATTTGTTTGCTAAAACACGTCACTTTACTAAGCGTAACGGCATACGTTAACATGTAATGTTCATTTTTTTTTTTAAATCTAACCTAGATTTGAAAAGAGATTACATTAGAAAAAAAACATATTTTCTAAGATACACTTCTGTATTTAGTATAATTAACATTCATTTTATCCTGACAACGGAGCTTCATAATGCTTAGTCAAAATTCACCAAGCATTAGATAGAGAAAAACTTTGACTCTTATTAACTAAACTTGATTTTAGTGAGAGAACAGGTTATGCGGGTTGTAGCGTTACTAGAGACACCTATATCTATACAGGGTTTTATAGAAGGACCACTGCTGTGGAACGCTGCAGAGAGTTTAGGAATCTACCTTTTGTAAGATGCACAGGAGTGAACCATTTTAAATAGTACAGAATAGATCTAAGCTGCAACGTCTTATTAAGCGATTTAGGGCTTATAATGTTAAAAATTGGTCAGTGCAGTCAGATAACATTTATACTAATATTTAAATATTATACAACAATAGCAGCATAAAAGATCTAAATTTTCTTGTCTATCACCTGGTGGTAAGATTGACGAAAAATATGAGTGTTAGTAGTGGGCTAGGTATGCATTGTTGGATATTCCATAACTAACTTGGTTTTTATATTTGGTTTAACGTAAATGTACAAGATAAAGAAGTGACAAACAATAAAGCCGAAGCGATATCTTCAGTTGAGAGTTGGGGATCATTATAAATTGTAAGTGCAAGTATACAAATAAAAAACAGACGAACAGTCCATGCGTAGGTATGACGCACTTTCCGAGAAGTATTCAACAGGCCCAGCAAAACTAGCAAAGGGACATGCCGTGGAGGTTTTTAGTTCGGGTATATCCTCCTACGGAATTGGAGTCCCACATAACCTCGTCTTGCCCAAGGGACGGGGGTAGCCATAAAGCTTTCTCACCATGACAAAAAAAGGTATGAATGACCAGCTAGCAGAAAAATGGTAAGAATTACAATGGGTTATAAATTAAAGACGTCTAATGCTGAAAGGAACATTTCGTGAATTGATATACCACGGTGAGGGAAAACATCGTGAGGAAACCTGCACGCCTGAGAGCTCTCCATAATGTTCTCAAAGGCGTGTGAAGTCTGCCAATCTGCAAATGGCCAGCGTGGTGGACTATGGCCAAACCCTTCTCATATTGAGAGGAGACCCGTGCTCTGTAGTGAGCCGGTAATGGATTGATCATGATGATATAATGGGACTATCTTTGAAATTGGGTTAATAAAAAAACGGTTTTAGCCTCTACAAAATAATGACATAATGATTTAAGTAACAATTGTAGAAATGCTACTGCTTTCTTTATCCTATTAAGCACACCACTTATCAAGGTTACGTTACGAAATTGCGAATCGTGTTATAAGTCAGGTTCAATCCTGTCCAAATAAGTGGAGTCGACCCACAAGTCGACATAAGGCACTTCGTAACACATATTATTACGATTTACCTGTAACCCCACAGAGTGTTACAGCATTGGCGCGAGCGCAACGCCAGTCAACCACGCGGAGTCGCGTCGCGCACTTGCCGCGGGCCGAAATATTCAAAGTATTTTCAAACTCGACTGTTAGTATTTCATAGTAATTAAAATAAACTAGTTGAAATAGAAACGCCTAAAAAATTAAAAAAAAAAAACAAAAGTGTATAGGAATTTTCTAGGAAAGTGCTCCCCATTTATCTTGGATGAATAATTACCTCCAATTGCAACCAAGCACTAAAAAAAAAAAGTCACAAAAATGCCTGGTTACCAAAATTCTGTAAACAATAACACAAATATTTTGAGTAAACAAACTTTTAACCTCATTTAATTTTATATAAAACTATAAACAAACGCACCGAAAAAAGACAAACGTATTTCTTTGAGCAACAAAAAAGTGTAAAAAAAGTTATTAATTTTAAATTTAACAAGAAAAGCGAATGTAAATTAAGTTGAAGCGATCGTTTAGTTACCAAGATTGTTTTGTGGTGTAATACAACCTTACCTAATGTAACGTAACTTATGCCAGTCAAGCTGTTACATAAATTCTGGATGCAACAAAATGCCAACTTTATGGATATATTAATATTATTTGTTGGTATTACCTAAGAACTAAGGGCTTAATGAGAACGTAAATATTATATAATTGGTTGTCTGTAACTCATGTTCCAGGCAATTATTTTATAGTCATAAAAGCATATTAGCTGCTTATTATAAATCTGAAAGGGACAATGCAAATCTTTTTATAAAATTTACATCAACTGTCGAGTAAAACAATAAATTTAAATCGTACGCTTGTTATCAAAATAAAGATTTAGATTTGAAATTGTCAAATTAAAATCTATAAAACCAAATAAAAATTATCTCAATTTTATTTCTTCGAACCGCCAATTTATTATGAAGACCAATGATTACGTTTAATCGGCTTTAAAGTGTTATGCAACACGGCTAGTGTACCTTTGGTGAAGCGTATTTTTGCAATTAACTAATGCCTTAACAAAATGCTGATTTTTCCGTAACCAGGCATGACATTTAAGCGATAGCGCACTTTTATGTAACTCAACATTTAGCTGGGAGCTATTGCACTTTAAAGATTCAATGATAAGCAAGTGTATTGAAAAAGTAACTGCTTCTAGCATTGACATAATAAGTAAGGTTGTTGAAATAGGATCAATGAGCTTTGACAGCGAAAGATCGTGAGATAAGAGAAACAATGACACATAGTGACATTTCTTAGTGATTAGTATAGATAAAACAGTGAAGTCTCTGAACCTAATGAACAGTGTCATTAGTGAGGTTTACATTCATAAAAGGAATTCGTTTTTAGAAAGGATTTACATTAGTGTTACAGTGACCTAAGTAGAGTTAAGACGAAACACAGTTCTGAAAGTGATTGTATAAGCAGTGGCATAAAAAATCTTCAGCAATGATTGTAAGTATTATTTTTATAGGTACAATTCCGGATAAAGACCTAGAACACACCACTCTATTTAGAGCTCCGCCTTCCTTATCTAACTTTTCAAGGTCATCGATTTTGTTTTGGTTAGCTTACCTTCTTTTTCTTGCCCTTATCCCACATTATCTGGGGTCGGCACAACACGTCTTCTTCTTCCACTCACTTCTATCAGCCGTCGCCTCACTACCCACACCTTTTACCCGCATATCCTCTTTTACACAATCCATCCATCTCTCTTTGGTCTTCCTCTACTGTTTTGCCCTTCCACGTTCATATATAGCATTATTTTGGTGACATCACTTTCTTTCTTCCGCATTATATGACCATACCACGCTAGCCTGTTACTCCTCATATTATCAGTCTACCGATATCTGGAATCGAGATGAATACCAAAGACATCATAATTATTACTTTTAAATCGAACAGAAGTAACCCCACTCCACTATAAAACAAAAACAAGCATTACCTATCAATAAATCATCCCATCACAATAATATTTTTGTTAAAATCGTTGCCACTGTAATAATAATTAGAACCGTGAGACGAAATATGTATGCCAAGGCCAGAAACATAATAATATGCAATTTTATTTAAAGATATGCAAAGCTCATTTGCCTTGATTGATTACATAATTATCTTTTAGTTTACTTCACGTTACATAGTATACATGACTTAGAACGTATACTATTACTCTCATATATCTAAAAGTTCCTGACAAGTATAAAATTATATCAGGATCTTTTTATTGTTTTAATATCAAGATTAAATGAGTTATTACACGAAGTATTCCATTACAAAGTATTACAAAATAAGTTCTTGATTTATAACCAAGTTGTAACATCCAAAATATTTTGACATCGTAGGAAATTTTCATATTTTATTTTCGACATTGTTACTAAAGTGTTACGCAAATGTATTTATTAGAGGGAATTGCATCAGACAGGTGTTTATTTTCGTCATTATTAGTATACCACCGTGAAAATTATAGAAAGTTAAGTTTTAGAACTGAAGGTCAACTATATAATAGTACGCGGATAAAGGAGGCTGGTTTATTAATGTAACATGGTTGTCATCTAAAGTTTTATGATTTGTAAAATTATATTAATTTGTCTAAAGCGTACTGACGACCTCCGTGGCGCAGCGCACGTGCTGTCGCATTATAAAGTTGGAGGTCCTGGTTTCGATTTCCGGCTCGAGTCTGGTCAGGTGGGAGGCTTCGGCCGTGACTAGTTACCACCCTACCGACAAAGACGTTTCGCTAAGAGATTTAGCGCTCTGGTACGATTTCGCGTAGAATCCAATTAGTAGACTGTGGGTTTACCATACCCCTAAAAGGTTAGCCTGTTTCCATCCTAGACTGCATCATCACTTACCATCAGGTGAGATTGCCTTCAAGAGTTAACTTGTACTGAAAAAAAAGCGTGAAAGGTTTTTTTGCACTAAATTTCGAACGCACTTGATAGAAGCACAATAATATGGAGGGTATAGAAGCTTATTCTTAACTTAAAACGCTAATAGCTACGCACAAGTTTCGACCTAGCGAAGCGCAGCTTCTATCTACCAGGAATAGACCAATTATATTAAATTCATCAGAATCATCACTTTAATCATCAATCTATTCGCTCTTATATTGCATCACTCCATAATCTGATTGCTCTATTAAAGCACGTTTTCCTTCCGCTTAGTTAAATTTTCTCTGCAATCGAAACGGCGTGTAGTTCGCCAGGTTCAAAACATATAAAATTATAGACCTTTTTGTTGAGACTTATATTGTGAATCGATAGATTTGTCTAAATAAGTATAACTGTCAGATCAGTAATAATTAGGTTAGTAACATGAAATTAAATAACGTTATGCCTGAAATTCCTGGAAACGATCTAAAATGTACCCTTGTGATTAACAATACATAATAAGTTAACTTTAAAAAAAAATATGCATTTTATCTCAACTAAATAAGCTACGGTTAATGACGCAAAGCACAAAAAGATTTTAATGTGAAAAGATTGATATCATCAGGAATACAGTGTGAATCACTATGAGATATCACAATAGTCAACAACCGCAAAGTTCCAGAAACATCCCACAAGCCATTACATAAGATAATGGGTAAGGGAAGTACGCTCTTTACGCAACTGAGACATAAAACCTTTTAACAGCGACATGAAAGACGAGATGGTGGCATTGACTGAGAGCGTTTGGTTCGCTATACCGAGGGTATTTAGAATAATAATGCTGTTAATCAACCACAAAATATTAGGATCGCATGTGATCGACCTTTTATCCAAGAATTAGACCATAGTATATAATATACTAGCCGTTGACCGCGACTTCGTCGGCGTAGAATTGCTTAAATCTCTTAACTATCAACTACCTACTTGCTAAATTATAGCTTTACAAGTACAATAGTTTTTGGGATCTCGTGTTGAATCAGTAAATACGTCAGTGACCTTTCGCTTCTATATATATAGATAAGAAAATACATATTTAAAGTACTGATTTGATGAATTACATTAACATAATATTTTGTCATTTATATGTGTCACCCTGTTCCAGGCAATTTATTGATTCGCCAGGAGGCTTTCCATTCCAACGCATTATTCATTAATTTGACTATAACGAAAAATAAGCGAATTCACTCTCCTCTCCTAGACACCTGAATACTTAAACGATAAGTTGTGTTAGGTAATTTGTCTCGTTAAACGTACGGAAGTTAATACACGAGTGCTGATTGTAACGAGATCAAGCAAACACTGACAAGTTGAAATTGTTGATGTTTTAAAAGTAAAAACATGAGGCAAACTCGTCGCGTAAGTCAATACCATTTAATTCTTAAACATTAAAACATCAAAACTTTCGTTATTATAGCAAGTAGACGATTACGGAGCAAGTTTATTTATTTTCTACAAGAATTAAAATTTAGACCCGCAGTTAATAGCCAACGAACTGTAAACTTAAACGAATTAAGATTATGTAATTTTAATAACAATTTTTTTTTTAAAGTAAAATTGATTGATAATCATAACCTTTTTTAATGGCAACTTCATTTAGTTTACACATAATAACTAGATTACAATTAAATAAAGATTTATAAAATTTATTGTGAAAACTATAATAATCAAACAATCATTATGTGTAATAATTTATATAGAAACATCTTTTAGATCAAAGTACGAAGAAACATTGGAAAAATTCAGCCCAGAGGTATTATGTCTTGGTCGAGTTTATAGTTTTACCAGAGAATTTTAGAGAGCAACCAAATTTTTGTAAAATATTTTTAGCTTTTATATCCTTTATAGAAGACGGGATTTGAACAAATTTAATTCCAACAATGAATGAAAGTTCATTATTTAAAAACCGTTCTGCAATAGTAGTTAGTATATGTGATACAAGCGACTGTATCATAGGCCTTCATGAAGATTTATTTGTATGTGTATTTGGGACTTATGTTCAAATTGATATGCCAGCCCCATCATCTCCTAAGTAAAATATTTTTTATTTGAACCTAATAAAAAGTACTTGTACACCTTGAATACACCTTGGATATATTGTGCTTGGATATATAACATATTCTATTGCTTCTGGTGTTAGAGTTCGAAAACCATGACCCTAGAAGGCTATAACACTAGCCTTCTAGGGTCATGGTTTTCAAATTACATATATTTCTTTTCGCTCGAATAAACTCGAACGCATATGACCGCGAATACTCAAAGTACAATATCGTTACCTTACGTAACTGTTTGCGAATGCAAAGTAATAGCATAACTACCGGGTACACCACTGCTGTATTTTCTGTGATTTCATTGTGCTATGATGGTCACTTAAAAATGTTTGGACAACATAAATAAATACAATCTATCGACATAAATAAAAATGAGTTTTCAACAGCCTTCGCTAAGGAATTCTGGCTATGTCACCAATAAAATTATCCAGATCTTCACGATTTTTGAACATTACTTAAATTAATAAAAGAACCTTTTACACCGTCAAAAGGTTTATCCCAAATAAACCTTATTCGGGATAAGAAAAAGCCTAAAAGCCTGTCCCATACTATCAGCTATAAGTGCATTGTACTTTTCAGCACTTTTTGCATGATGAGCTATAATAATAATAATAAATAAAATTTAAATCTGTTTTGGGTTCACTACCGGTATTATAGCTTCCCACGATCAAAATTAGTGTAAATGAATCGTCCAGTTCCAATTTTATTATTACTACGGATATAGGTGGTTCATAAAACCGTTAAAACATCCACTGACCTATCACAATTTTATGTGAGCTGAAGGTCATCTCGCATTTCACCCAACCGGGAAGCGGTTTCTTACGCAATTATGAAAGTAATCGCAGTTTCGGCCTTCACCTGATGCACGATTAGCATACATTGAGTAAAATGTGTGCAACGTTATAGATTCCAAACTGTATAAACCATGGCGTTTGGACTCATATATATTTGATATTAAATCTTTTGAATCAAGAACATATAATATTAAAGCTTCAAAAAACATTGTCACTTTTTCGTTGTAAGGCACTGTAGAAATTAGCAGATCAAAGGGCCTCAAGCGGTATATAGCGGTCATAGCCTAGTGGTTAGGGCGTCAGACTTCTAATCAGAGTTCGGCGGTTCGAATCCGGGCACTCATCTCTGAATTTTCGGAGTTATGTGCGTTTTTAAAAAAATACTAAAATATCACTTGCTTCAACGGTGAAGGAAAACATCGCGAGGAAACCTGCACGCCTGATAGTTCTCCATAATGTTCTCAAAGGCGTGTGAAGTCTGCCAATCCGCACATGGCAAGCGTGGTGGACTATGGCCAAACCCTTCTCATATTGAGAGGAGACCCGTGCTCTGTAGTGAGCCGGGTCGATCATGATGATGATGATTAGTTAACACCTTTAAAAAATGTCTTCCCATTTTTACCAACACCTACAAAAATGTCTCCTCATTTTTACGTAAGTCAAATTTAGCAATTTAGGGAATCCTAAGATTTAAAATTGGGTTTGCGTCAAGGTTGTGAATAAATGTTGTCATTTTGTATCAACAGAAAAAGCACGTATCCACACTCATGTGACAACATTATCGAAAGTTCGTGTAACGACCTTCACCTAATGCCACAGTTTTATCATTTTGGACTGCGTTACATAACGTTTGTTTACCAATAAATTGTAGCAGACCTGCGCAACTAATATTTGTAACTCGTCAAACTCGTTACGAAGGTTTTAATAGTTTGATGTAATTCATTCCGTCTTCGAAATATTATTCATTTCTTCAGTGATGGTTCAGAGAGTAACTCTCGAGAAGCATAACCCAAATAATTAACAATAATATCTAATAGAACTAACATGAATCTAATTAACATTTGTTTAGAGACAATTAATTAAATGAGAACATAGCACGAGCTTGATGCTTATCAAATTGATTTATACATTTCATTTCACGTTACAGACATTTTATAACATATCAGTTTTCTCGTAGTACCAACTTGTATATTGAAATGAAAATTTATTTGTTCACATACTACAGTGTCCGATAAGGCTGAGACCTGTTAAGTATAAAATCTGTGTGAGAAGGGCTCGCTCTTCCCATTATAAAATATTCAATATTATTTTTGTTTTTATCTACTACTATAAGTTACTTTCTAACACGCAGTATGTGAGTGTGCATGCTTGTGTGTGTGTGTGTACACACTACCCATCCACTTGTATAAAAAGTAGTCTTGAACACTCTGCTCTTCCCATCTGTACATGATTTCAAAAAAATCTCTTACATCACCGATACCGCAGCTTCCTCAAGGTGTGTATGGTGTTGCAAACCATTTTTCCTATCCATTATCGGATATATCGGATTAAAGCAAATTGCCATTATCTTTCGATAATGTTTATTGTCATGTCAGAATAGTTTATACGCGACTACACTTTAAGAGTTACAATACACTTATACCAACGATATCTTAAGAATTCGGCAGTAAAATTAACTACATCGCTTAAGCAATAAGGACGCCTTTGCAAACTTATATGTTAGTTGTTCCATGTTATTGTTTGTATGCAATAAAGAGTCTCGTATCTATCTATATAAATATTTTTAATACTACACCTACAGGCCATGAGAATTTTTTTTGTCGTGTCTTTTAAAAACATTTTAATGTCTGTTCTGTCAATGTCACTAAATATAAAATACCCATAGACATCCACTAAAACAGCGAAGGTTTAACGTAACGTGGTGTTTTAGACCAATAAATTATGTCATGCCGAAGACACGGAATAAAGACAGAGTGATGCAGCCAGCAGTAGGCACAATGAATTACCGAAACCAGCGTTCCGCTCTGGTTACGTCAGGCCACTATACACAATGCTTAACATTGTTATTATATTTTGTGTAATTTACATCTAACCTCTTTTGAAGCTGTGATAGCCTAGTGGTTAGGGCGTCCGCCTCCTAACCAGAAGTCGGTGGTTCGAATCCGGGCACGCACCTCTAACTTTTCAAAGTTATGTGCGTTTTTAAGCAATTAAAATATATTAATTAATATGAGAGTTTATAATATTCTCAGAGGCGTGTGAAGTCTTCCAATCCGCATATGGCCAGCATGGTTGACTATGGCCAAACCCTTTCATATTGGGAGGAGACCCGTGCTCTGTAGTGAGCCGGCAATGGGTTGATCATTATGACATCTAACCTCCATTTTTTAAAGAGCAGGTTTTGTTTCTTGAATAATGAATGAGTGAATGGAAATTACTATAATTGAAACTATTAAGTGTAAAAACAAACCAACCAGAGATAACGGGATTTATGAAGCATATTTGAGGCCCCATCATAAAATATGGTAATGAATAAAACGAAGTTCAGTGTGAATACATAAAATTAAACCGATCGCTTAGCTGCCATATTTAAGATCAAACAAAACCACGAGTATAAGGCATAAAAAGCTAAAAAAAAGAGCTAAAGTTACCTAGCCTAGAATTAGATCATATCTTCCGTATACCTAGGAAATAGGTATTCGCTCTATCTCTTTCGTAACTCGAAGTAAACATAAATCTCTCTCAGTCGTTCATTGCCGGCCCGATAACTCATAGACTTGGGATTGGGAATTACATAAAGCGTATTGTGGTTTTACTCTACTTTCTAATATGTACATAAATTAATCTTAATAATAAAAAGAAATCATTTTTAAACTACACCTAAGAACGTTACCTTTAATAAGCTTTCCTCCTTAATATTTGTAATTTCAATAAATACCTGAAAATGGAAATAAAAATTAGCCATAAAGTTTATATTTTCAATTATTGTTAGATATTACCGTATTTACGAGTATAACAGTTTTGATTTTGATACTTGACCATCAGGTTAAGTATCACCAGTAATCGCTAATGCATATTCATTTTACAAATCCTCCATCCATCCATTATAAAACGTGATCTGTCTTTAAATCCTGTAAATTTAGTTATCGGAAATGTATTTATAAGTGCACTACATAATAGCATACTATACTTTGACGACCTCCGTGGCGCAGTGCGTGCGCTGTCGCATTATAAAGTTAGACCTGGGTTCGATTCCCGGCTCGAGTCTGGTCTGGTGGAAGGCTTTGCCGTGACTAGTTACGACCCCACCGACAAAGACGTGTCGCCAAGCGATTTAGCGTTCCGGCACGATGTCGCGTAGAAACCAATTAGGAGTATGGATTTACCATACCCCTAGCAGGTTAGCCCGCTACCATCTTAGACTGCATCATCACTTACCATCAGGTGAGATTGCCGTCAAGGGCTAACTTGTAGTGTAGAGAGAAGAGAGAGAAAAAAGAGAAAACTAACCTTAAAATAATATTTGTAAACTTATCATTTCAGGTGCAAGATCCGGAGCACTATATACTGAGACGCCACCGCGACTGTTAACATGTCGCAGCGTGTTTCATCGCCTCTCACAACTAAACAAGCTATGCGCAGAAGTAAACCTCCAGACAGGTTCAAGAAGCTTCAAAACTTAGTCATAATAAGCGTCCAAAGAGTAATAAAGAATAGGATAGAGGAAAGGTGAAATCGAACTAAATAATAGTAAGAAAAGTATATTTTGTATCAACATTACTAAAATACATACTATTATTAAAAGAAACGACAGACAAAAAGAGGTAGAGGAATACGAAGAAGGATAATAACCGGATATCGAAGTACATGCAATAAAAATTTAGTCAGAAACCAATCGAACGTTTAAGAGAACGGACAGAATATAAAAGGCAGAGTTTCAAGAGCAAATAATGGGTATTCAAGTTTTATTAGCGTCAACAGCTCTCAAAACGGTGAGCGTAACTGGCCTATGGTTAATACCACTTTTACTAGGAGCATTCACATATCACAATTATAACTCGTATGACCCCGAAGCTAAGGTCCTAGACAAGGAACCTAAGAAAGAATATGACTTTATAGTCGTTGGAGGTGGATCAGCGGGTGCGGTAGTCGCAAACCGTTTGACTGAAGTAAAGAATTGGAATTTACTATTGTTAGAAAGTGGTACGTAAACATTATTCCTAGTTAAATGTATACTAATTTAACAGTATCTTTGTTCAATTGTTTTAAACTTTCAGGCTAATCACGTGGGCCTAGCCTAGAACATTACGAGTATGTAAATGCCCGGTAAAAAAATTAAAGTCCATGTATTGATAAAAATGCAGTGATGACCTCCGTGACGCAGTGCGTACGCTGTCGCATTATAAAGTTGGAGGTGCTGGGTTCGATTCCCGGCTCGAGTCTGGTCTGGTGGGAGGCTTCGGCCGTGTCTAGTTCCCACCCTACCGACAAAGAGGTGTCGCCAAGTGATTTAGCGTTCCGGCACGATGTCGTGTAAAAACCAAGTACGATTGTCGGTTTACTACACCTACGAGTATGGGTCTACCATACCCTTAACAAGTTAGTAAGATTGCCGTCAAGGGCTAACTTGTAGTGGAGAGAAAAAAAAAAGTGTTCAATTCAAGCAACTTGTATAACCTAATATACTCGTATAAATAACAATATATTTTATTTAAAAAATCCAA
This sequence comes from Lasiommata megera, assembly GCA_928268935.1. Classification (NCBI taxonomy): domain Eukaryota; kingdom Metazoa; phylum Arthropoda; class Insecta; order Lepidoptera; family Nymphalidae; genus Lasiommata; species Lasiommata megera. Next base: position 9,735,509 of record OV743319.1, on the reverse strand, counting down.
TTCAAAAATAATCTCAGAGAGACTGAGGGTTAATCAGAGTTTAAAGGCAAAAGTAGAACTATTAAAACTGTTTTTACAAATTTTAGCCACATTTTATTTCACAGTATTTCTAAAATGTTTCAGGACCTGATGAAAACGAGATCACAGACGTCCCTTCGTTAGCGGGCTACTTACAGTTAACGAAGCTGGATTGGCAGTACAAGACGGAACCGACGGCATACGCTTGCTTAGGTTTCAAAAAACATCGTTGCAGTTGGCCTAGGGGCAAGGTATAATACAAACAAACAACAAACCTTAACACATTAATAATAAAATTAATATTAGAGAGTACCTATCTATTATAGCAATAATGATCTTCAAACAGACCCTAATGACGTTCCAATATAGCATAGTGAACAATAGAATGAAGTATAATAATAAAACAAATAGTTTAAAAAACTAAAAAAACACGCTACTGCACGCATGCGTAGTTCGCGCACTAGCTCTGTCTCTCTTACTCGCATGCAAAGGATGCGGAAAGAAATTAATTAATCCTGGCGAATCTAATTAGGATAATCGGATATTTTGATCGGATTATTGCATTGTCATCGACCTTTGACAGGTGTGCAAAGTTTGAATCAAATCTGATCGTTCAAAGTAGGGCAAAATCGAGCTCAAAGGAGTCGGTTACAAACAAACAAACAAACAAACAAACAAACAAACAAACAAACAAACAAACAAACAAACAAACAAACAAACAAACAAACAAACAAACAAACAAACAAACATACATACATACAGGTGAAGCTAATAAAAGCGTGTTAAAAATTAATCTATTGTTACAATAGTTTTATTTTGCGTAAAGTGGAACGTACTATAGTTATAAAAAATATATAAAAGGAAAGATTGCTTGAACAGAACATTAATCAGAATTCTTATAATACCTCTGGTAGAAGATACCTCGAAGAAAAGATAACACTTACGATCCATTTGAAAAGAAAAAGTAGTAGGATACATTTCTTTATAACATTTTAATCCTACTGGAGGATTTCCCGAGGAATGAGGCGCAGTTGTTACATCCAGGTTAGTTTTCATTTCTTTATACCTATGGTAGGTATAAAGTGGTATGATCCCCTATGATACTGCTTAAGCCAAAAAAATAACGATCAATTATCAAAAGGTCCCCTTTTAATTATTGATCTTTATATTTCCAAAAAATATAAGAATTATGTTACTTACAAATGAGCCGGATTATTTTATTTCTGCGCACGTGAATAACATAAATAAATAGTCTTTAAAGATAGTTTTTAAGAATTGATTTTTCTTTTCTTTTTCTGTTTTCTTTGCCAAAACGATTATTTCCAATAAAATGACTCCTGCAAGTTTTCCCAATAATTTGTTTATTAAGAAGCATAATCTCTTGGCCTGCAAAATGTTTCGATTTGAGTTCAAAATCCAATTGCCTGTAAACGTACTTACACTAACAAAGTTGTTGCATATTTATTTATTAAGATTATGCTCCATTCATCAATATGAACATCTTTGAGATTACTTGTACTTTAAAGTTGAAATAAAACTGTATTACAATGTCCATAAACTAACTTATAAATACGATACACATTGGTTCTCTCTCGGTCATTTAATTTATTTGTTATAAAGTCTGCAATTGTAGAGAAAAACATAAAACAATAAAACTTTAATAAATCCAAAATAGATTTGACAATCCAAATGATTTAGACCTTACCATAGTTAGCATACTAATAATTTTGTTTTGTTTATAGGTTCTCGGAGGATCTAGTGTATTGAACTATATGATTTACGTCAGAGGTAATCGATACGACTTTGACCAATGGGAATCCTTCGGCAATCCAGGCTGGGCATATAGAGACGTGCTCAAATACTTTATTAAATCTGAAGACAATAGAAATCCCTATTTAGCAAAAAGTAAATACCACGGACGTGGTGGCTTATTAACTGTTCAAGAAGCACCCTGGAGGACACCCTTAGTAGCGGCCTTCGTCGAATCAGGCGTTGAAATAGGATATGAAAATAGAGATATCAACGGAGAATATCAAACAGGTTTCATGATAGCACAAGGAACCATAAGACGAGGATCAAGATGCAGTACAGCAAAGGCGTTCTTAAGACCAGTTAGGACCCGTCGTAATCTTGATATATCTCTTAATTCCCAAGCAACAAGAATCCTAATAAATCCTGTAACAATGAAAGCGTACGGTGTCGAATATGTAAAACGTGGGGTTAAAAAAGTTGTGTACGCGAGAAAAGAAGTGATACTATCAGCTGGTGCTATTAATAGCCCACAATTGTTGATGTTATCTGGAGTGGGTCCAAAGGATCATTTAAAAGATGTTGGGATACGGGTCTTAAAAGATTTACCAGTAGGAGACAACTTGCAAGATCACGTAGGTGCGGGCGGATTAACATTTCTAGTCGACAAACCAGTTGCAATTGTTCAAAATCGCTTGCAGGCTTTCCCTGTTACGATGAATTACGTTGTCAATGAACGAGGGCCAATGACTACTTTAGGAGGATTAGAGGGTGTAGCATTTGTAAATACTAAATATGCAAATAGTTCAGGTTTATGGCCTGACATTCAATTTCACATGGCTCCGGCATCATTCTCATCCGACAACGGTCAAATAGTAAGAAAAATATTGGGTCTGACCGAAGAAATATACGACACAGTATACAAACCCATAGCGAATAAAGATGCTTGGACGATTATGCCCCTTTTATTGCGTCCAAATACTAGAGGTTATGTTAGATTGAAGAGTTCAAATCCATTTGACTACCCGATAATGAATCCTCGATATCATGAAGATCGTCTAGATGTAAACCGTCTTATCGAAGGTATTAAAATAGCTTTAAAAGTAGCAAATGCCTCCCCTTTCAAACAATTCGGATCAAGGTTGTATATGAAACCGTTGCCAAACTGTAAACATTTTAAATTCATGTCAGATGAATATATCGAATGCCAAGTGAGGACAATAAGTATGACAATATACCATCAATGTGGAACAGCAAAAATGGGACCATCTTGGGATCCTGGAGCAGTTGTCGATCCTAGATTACGTGTGCATGGTATTGAAGGACTTAGAGTTATAGACGCTAGTATAATGCCAACTATTGTAAGTGGTAATACTAACGCAGCTGTTATAATGATTGGTGAAAAAGGGTCCGACTTAATAAAAGATGATTGGTTGCAAAGAAAAAGGTGACGAAAGCGATATTAAGGAACCTTCTAGAATAAGTAGAAGATTGTTACCCAAAACCAAATTATTTTGTAAATATTGTTATGAAGTTGTTGTAAGATTCACACCAAAAGGTATGCGTGCGTTGATAGTTGAATGATTTTACGGAATACGGTGGTAAGTTTCCACTTAAAGAAAAATCACAATTACAACAAATTATTTTACTCGTGAAATTCATTGATGATACCAATATTATTTTTCATTAATTGAAAACTTATTAACATGGATTGTTTATTGTACATATATATTGGTATTCGCTATAATAATATTGTTTTATAATGTATAAATGTGAGTGCCATAAATATAATGTATAATTTTTTTATAAATTAAAAGCTCTTCAATCGCATATTTCTCATATTACACCAGTGAGTGGCTAATGATATATTCCAGTATACAATGGCTTTCGTGTTCGATGCTACAAATTCAAAAAATAATATGAAATAAAAATTTAAACAATATTTTAATGGATTGTGGAACAGTGTGCATGTATATATTGTAAATTAAATTTGTTAATTGTTATCTAATTATATTTTTGTAAGGGCTTTAAGAATCAATGCTAGTTTAAGTGTTTTATAATGTAATAAATCAATAAAATAATTGTCAAACGACATCTCGACGAATGTAGTGTTATTAGTTCATCATCATCATCATCATCAGAATCAGCAAATTGCCAGCTCACTACAGAGCACGGGTCTCCTTTCAATATGAGAAGGATTTAGTCAGAGTCCACCACGCTGGCCTTGTGCGAATTAGCAGACTTCACACGCCTTTAAGAACGAGGTTTCCTCACGATGTTCTCCTTCACCGTTAAAGCAAGTGATATTTTAATTGCTTAAAAAAGCACGTAACTCTTCTTGGTTCAGACGTCTTAACTACTAGGCTATCACAGCATATTATTAGTTATTACATAGTAAATACTAGATCTGCCAGTGGCTTCGCTCGCGTATATTGACTCTTCTTATAAAGAATTGGTAGGTAACTAAAAAACTTACGAATGAACACACTTAAAACACCGGTAAGCGCAGCGTAGGAAGACCTCCTGCCCACCTGACCGACGAATTGAAAAGGCTCGCCGGTAGCGGGTGGATGAGGAAGGTGGAGAACCCTGTGTAGTGGCGCGCACTCGCAAAAGCCAGCAGTGGACGTATACTGGCTGATTAAGTACATATATATTGCCCTTAGTAGATAGACATTACCCGGGTCTGTACAATATTCTAAACAACATTTCACAGGACACCAGGATCCAGGTGGAATGCAAAAAAGGTTAAAACGTCATTACCATTGTAGATATCTTACCATATTCAGTACAGTGATGCTTCTCTATGACCGGATTCGACAGTTTGTCGACTATACTACGAGAACAGTATACCAGGAGTATAAATAAAAGAAAGAACAAACATTGTGTCTTATCAATTAGAGTTTAGTGCAGTGGTTCAGGATCGTGCTTTTCTTCAGTTTATATATTTTTTTTATCCACTACAAGTTAGCCCTTGACGGCAATCTCACCTGGCATAAGTGATGATGCGGTCTAAGATGGTAGCGGGCTAACCTATTAGGGGTATGGTAAACCCATACACGCGCCATGTCGCGGTTTCTACGCGACATCGTGCCGGAACGCTAAATCGCTTTGCGACACGTCTTTGTCGGTAGGGTGGTAACTAGCTACGGCGGAAGCCTCCCACCAGACCAGACTCGAGCCGGGAATCGAACCCAGGACCTCCAATTTTAAAATGTGACAGCGCACGCGTTGTCACATTGAAGGTCGTCAAATGTATGTCAGTATTCTTTATTATTTACCTACTTAAATCACAACAGCAAAAACATATTTATAACTTCAGTGAAATAATAGTTGTTCCTATTGAAATTACAGTAGCAAAACTAGAGAAATAAGTTGGGTGAAATAATAATAATAAGGAAAGCACTTATGATGTTACTGTCCATCAAATACAAAACCTTTTACAATTTAGCATAAACAGTAACTAAAAAAATGTCTTACAACAGCAAATACAACGCAAAAACATGGAGAAATAAGTAAAACCCCTTGATAAATCCACAAAGCTAATAAGTCCTCTCTGACAGCCCTAAGTAGAGAAACGAAATTCTTGCATTTACCCTTTTCCGGAAGAAACCCTTATCGACCCCAACGGTTATTCACTACGCCATTGTTTTTCGTACCGGGGTAGTTGTAACTTTTACCCCATCACAGGGGCAGAGGTACATTTGCAAATAGGAGCCCTTCAAATTCGCAGAATTATTAATATTTATACGGTTGAACTTCAGTGAAACAATAATTGCGCCTGTTGGAATATCAATAGCAAACACATAAACAATCTGTTTGCCTTCAGTTTAAGAGAAGCCTTAACTTTTGGCTGGCACACTTACCATCGGAAGTGATGAAAGCGACGGCTCTAAATATAAGTAAACCAAGAATAACATGACCAATAATTATACGGAAACTGAAGACAGGATGAAATTTATCCTAGACGGTCAAAGGACGTTGGAAAATCAATCAGTCATTGCATTTTTGTCAGGCATATGGTAAAACGACAGTCTCATAATTCTGAGTCCCGTGAGTCCCAGATAGAACACAGGCCATCTTCTACCACTTTCGTACTTTTTTCTATATGTCATTTTTATATCATGTGTATTCAAATTATCTATAAACGTTATATGTAGTATTAGTTTGGATTTTTTTTAAATCAACAGTGTTACATTATATCTCACGATTATTCATCAGAACGTTCTCTGAAGGAGATAGCTTTAAGCGATATGGCCGCCTATGTATGCAATAGTATCTGTTATGTTTACCTTTCTTCTCTGTTATGCAGTATCTAACTATCTCAAATGAAAGATATAATAAGAGAATAATAATATGTAAGCGGTGATGTCCTGGTGGGTAACATTTACAGAGATCTCCCGATCGTTTATTTCGTACGTCCTTTGTTTTTCTGTCGACGTCCAAGTACATGTACTTACTAGGTTTTAATCTTCCTCAACCTTTACAACATATTCGTATAACCATAAACAGATTTTACATCCTCCTATTTTAAATTAAAGTTTTAAAATAATTAATTATTTTTCCAATTTATTTGTAGAACATTAAAATTGAATAAACTTTTTTGCTTAAATTCAATTCCATTATTTCGCTACCTACCTAATTGAAGATTTCATTCGCGTGGTTGTAAATTATTTCTCATCATACGGACATTAATGTTTCGAGAGGTTACGTTGGCATTTGTACGTCTGTCCGTGCCGGCTGCCTATGCCTTAGCGTCGACGCATTTTATTTTCGTTATAACATTATCGGATCGAGTTAGCCAGCCTAGAACGCAAAGTTTACTTAACGATTTAGTTCGAGATAATTCGTCTTTCACATGCCACCAGTTCAGCACACAAAGCAATTTAAATTAATTTAAATAACATAGTGATTCATTTCATTCGTTTTCTTATTATAGTGTATTTTAAATTGCTATTTTTGTGTTTGTTTTTTTTTTTTTAATTTGGCAACTGTAATGTCTCCCTGGGCATGATTTAAATTAATATATTTTTCAGAACTAAATTCAATTTCGTTCTTGTGGAAGCCTTTGCCTTGAGTTATCTCTTTCTATTGATCCGCTTTTGAGCTTTAATATCAGTGAACGAAGAATTAATCAACGTTCTCTATTTAGTAAAGATTTATTTACTAGCCAAACCAACCAAAGAGGTCGAAAAGCGAACATTGTGTCCTGAATAAAAAAGTCATGTGCAGTGATTCTTTTTCTTTATTTTCCTTTCCTTTTTAGTTTTCAAACAAGTCTTCTTACTAGAAAATTATTTAGTGAAGAGTACTAGTTCTGAAGTATTAAATAAAAAAAAATGATGCAGCTCATATTGAGCAACAAAAATTAAGTGTAAATTTTTTAAAGGAGTCCATTAATTTCATCGATTGGGTAAATATAGATCATGATTTTTCAGAAGCCAAGTTTTAAAGCATATCTTGAATTGTTACCTTATATAAGGAAATCTCCTACACCGTGGAGATATCTACTCTATGCTCAAAGGGACACATCTGATCCCGCCTTGAAACCGTAACATAATTGCAGTAATTAATGAGTGATTGCTTTTGTCAATACAATAAATAAAATTCAAACAAATCATGAAAATTAATAAATGAAAATTTAAAACCATACAATTTTTTTTCTCATATCTGAAGAGACTCATCAAGGAAACAGTGTAAAAAAATCCCACGTACTTTTCGGCCTTACTGTGGAAACCCATCAGGCGCTCGACAGCGGTCTTTTGGCAATCAAAGTAAGTTTATAAGAGTAACTTATTATTTTCTAAAGAAGTTGTGGGTAAAAACTTGTAACTATGAACCAGTAAAAATAAGAAATTTTAACTGTATTTTTTCGTACTTAACAAAGGTTTCTCTGTTAAGATAAACCTTAAACGGAGCTTGTTATCGACTCTTCAAAAGCAGTCTAAACCTGGACTGAAGATTTATTGCAAGCAACCAAGTGGCTTTATGTTCCATCAATGCAAACATTTCAGTTGATAGTGACTAACGAAATTAAGTTTTTTTTATTAGTGTACAAAATTATTGTAGACCAATAGATCACGAAAGCTGTTGCCGAGAGATACATTGAAACCTCTACTCAAAATAAGACTGTGACAAACCGTACTTTTGTAGAAAGTAAAACATTAAAAGTGACTTAATTGCCTTTTGTTTCACTATCATTATATGCGCGCCCTTCAATCAAAGAAATCAGGATACGAAATCAAAATGTAATGTAATGTAGGTATGTAATATAATTTTTTCACATTTTTTTTCGTGTCATTTGAAATTTCAATACAATTTCCGTTCCATGACGGTTTATATATCAGATATAAAAATATAGTGTTTAGTAACTCCTTACTAAAATAATTTGTTCACAGACTTCGTACATTAAATTTCTCTAGCTAACTTAATAGTTGACACACAAAGGATACTATTTAGTTAATAAATGTAGACATATCCTATATCTAATTTGATGTGTCACTACCAGCATCGTTCATTAATATTTGTCTGTATTATTGAAGCGTTGTAAACATCCATTTTGATAACCAGTTTGATTAAAAAAAAAAAATAACGATTTCATTATAAATAAAATTAAATGTCAATAATATATAAACAAATACGAAAGCTAGTTATGAGGCGAGTCTCTGTCATTGACATTCGGCATCCCTGCTTAAATATTATTATAATTGCGAAAGTGTGTTTTTTTTTGGTAGTACTTCTTTGACGTGGTGACAGAGCCTTGGGTTCGCGTGATTCTATTACATTAAAATTGTGTGAACTTCCTTCAAAAAAAAGGTCAAAGAGGGGCTACTGGATATCTCCCTTTTGGGCCGACATGAATGGCTATTTTATATCTGAAAGGGTTGTTGTGTGAAGTAGAAGGATAGAAGCTTCAAAGTAAAGTGTTTATCAGATCGTAAATTGGTAATTCAAAAATTACTGTATATACCGTTTTAAATCATTTTAGTGGAAAATAATTGATGCAAAAAAAAATTTTTTTGCTCGCGAGGTGTCCTGCTTGCAATATGTGATAAAAAAACAAACCTGCAGGTTAGTCTTTTTTCACACATCAACTTTCGCTTTTAAACTAGGTATAAATAGGGATGCAAGGATACAACAGCCAGTACACACATTTAGTACACGCGAGCGAATCTGCAGACTTTGCTAGAAACGACACAATGAAAATTGCCAATTAAGAATTAAACCAAACAATTAAATCCACATATCGTAGTTACGGACTTATTTATTCTTTTTGTCGCTCATTTGTAGCAAAGCAAATAAAAAAAGTGTTTGTGGTAGACATTTAATATGCGTCGTATAGGACAGGTTAAAGCCTAGTTTTATGTTCATTTAAAGACGCTTACCATCGCAATCGACATTTTGCACTGGCTCTAAACGATCACTAATGAGTCATGCACGCACTACAAATGAGTGAGCTCACTTAGTTCACGTCGATGATGAAAATAAATGCGATAAGTATCAAACTATAATATAGTTATATCTTGCATTAGGAGTTTATATGCAATTATCATTCTCGTAATAGGTCTTACTTTTAGTATGAGTTAATACAAATGATTTACAGTGAAATTAATCTTTAAATTGTTACGTTCCAATAACATAAGCTATATTAGCTTTAATTTGAAAGATAGTCCAATAGGTACTTTAGTACCTATTATATTGGGTCATCAAAAGTTAATTTGTAATTTTTAAAATCCGGTATCTATTAGTAATTACCAATTAATTTTATTAAAAAAAACTATCAGTCAAGTGTTTACCTTGCAAAAAGTGAACCGTGTCAGTGAAAAAAAGTGTGTGTAAAAAAATGAAGTGTTCCAAAATACTCATTTCAATGAGGTAGGTATTTCTATGATGGTTACGTTCAATCGCGATTTATTAAACTGTAGATACCTCCGTATACAAATAAACAAAATTTCAGTGTGGCGGAAAAGTACACGTTGCCACCAAAATTGGCCAAGTTATAAAACCATTCCGACAGCACTATAACACACAGTTAGATGGTTATAAAAGCAGTCATAAAATGTTTGAAGCGAAATTAGGGCTTTCTTTTTAAAAAAACCTTGACGGCTATCTTAGCTGGTGATAAAGCAGTCTAAGTTGATAGCGGGCTAACCTGTGGGGCATGGCGAACCCACACACCTTATTGGTTTCTACGCGAAATCGGGCCGGAACGCTACATCGCTTGCCCATCTTTGTCGAGCTGGGAAACGCACCCGCGACCTCCAATTTTATATTGCGACAGCGCACGCACTGCGCCACAGAGGTTGTCTAAGACTTAAAGGATATAGATATATTATTCAGCCACTTTATAATTTGATTGTTGAACGCATTTAACAATCAATTTTTTTTACTCTCGTACTACTATATAATGACTCGATAGCGATATTCTTTGGCATTTAATTTGAACGTAATTGTTATGTAGTATAAATTTGTCAGGCTTTAGTACGAGCGGATTTCATTTTATTTAAGCACTTAACGGCTTTTTTTAATACTTATTTTCAATAAAGGACTTGTAAATAACCTTATGTCAAGTAGGTACCAAAACAGGTGGTAGGTAAAATATGGTTAAATATATTTAAAATCCACCGAACAAATTCCGGTACAGAGTAATTCTTTTTTCGATAATAAACAGCATTCCTACGATTATTATCAATGCGAATATGAGGCCGTTTGTTTATAGCTTATATATTCGGCTGAACTTGATCTTTCGTTTCGAAATTTGTGGGGCACTTGAATTGGTTGATTTGGAAAATGAAACCCTTTTTGATGTGTTAAGTTAGCGCAAGTAGACTTTGTCTCATCACGCACACAACGCCGTTCCATCTTGCCCCGTATGTAGGGGAAATGGGAAAATATAGTGCATTCATCATTTTTCAGTTTGAATATTCAGTTTTCATTACTTTATTTACAAGATATGGTTCTAAAGATTACACAACAAAAAAAAGTTTTAATGATGCCTTGTTTTAGCTCAACCTTAATTGTTTTCATTTTGCCACTACATAATATGCTCATTAAATATATTAGTATGGATCTATAAACGAGATATAATATGCTATTCTGACCAGATTGCGGTGTGATTGAACTAAATAAACATTATTGGCTTAGGAAACTATTAAAAAAGAGACAACGTTATGTCTCCAACATAAGTCTGTCTTGTTTTAGCATAACTTAGGCTGAGAAAAGTCAAAGTACTCCCTATAGAAGATTTGGGCCTAGGTGCTGCCAGAACACTTATACTGGTTCTGTTGAGGGTAAAATTTATTATCTTCTCGCCGTATTATAAAATAAAGATTTTGTTGGTTGTGTTTAGGTATTATTAACATAATTGTATGAAATGATAGGTATCTAGCATAAGGAAATTAAAGAAAAAAATTCTTTATCTAAGAATAAAATTCAATTGCTATTATTTTTCCATCGATCGAGCGATAATAAGCATCGCAATATTATTTTAATACATGCTGATGCACGCGACTCCGTTGGCGTAGCTAGATCCTGTGGAGAAAAAAAAGTTTACTTATATTTTCATCGAACGCTCTAGACTTCACTTTCTCCCTCAGCTGGCATAACTCTGCGCTAACCGATTACACTTTTCACGCAACGATTTTGTAGAACTAATCTTGGTGGCCATCCTTTGATACCCTAATTAAACAGTTCATACAAACATTTTATTTTAAAGGATATATTTAAAGATAACCACTTAATTAAAAAAAGAAACTAAAACAATCTAGTCATCCTTCCAAACGCAAATATCGTATATCGTAGGAGTATCTTATGAATTTTTTTGTAATTTTTTTTTGTGTATTATTAGTTAAAATAATAGTTTCCACATCATTTAGCATCGACTTGAATTATTATGCATGCTGTACCTCTAAGTGATTTGTGTAATTGGCACCTAAGGTCATTAAAATTACAGTTTTTACATATGATTCTGTTGGTGACGCTTACAAAAAAATAAATAACATTTGAAGTGCAATTTTCATTTACATTAAATGTACGTACCTTACAAATAAGAAATAATACTATTTTATATGAAATGCGACATATATATATTTTGTATTAAGAAAATATATGTATTAATCGTTATCTATCTCGTAAGATTTAGCCAGAGCGTATGCAATGTATGCGCAAAAATATGTTTAAAACCTCATATAAAATCTTTAAAATTCTCGCCTTTTCTATATAATATACATGATGTATTATACATATACTTATTTCTCCTAAATTATTATGTATATTGATAAAAACTGTGTTAAATCAAGTATATACGGGAAGCAAGTTTGTTTCACGCGTATATATTAATCTCTATTAGGTAACAATCTTGTTTCACAATAATAATGTATTTTTTTTTGGCGCCAAGGTATCATATAAAATCTGGCATTTAAATAATAAGCTATGGTAGCAAACTAGATGTAGAAAACGCGACGGATTAATAATTCATCATCTTCATCCTCATCATCATCATCCATCATCAAAGTCTCACAGCTAAGCAGTCTAGGCTAGGCTCTTTTCTCTCATAGAAGTGACGAGCTCTGTGGCGCAGTACCAGTCGCATTATAAAGTTGGAGGTCCTAGGTTCGATTCGATTCGCGAGCCGCCCGATCAGACAAGACTAGAGTCTTGTCTGATCGGGAGGCTACAGACGTGGCTAGTTACCAGACTACCGACAAAGACGTGTCGCCGAGCGATTAAGCGTACGGGCACGATGTCGCGTAGAAATAACTACAATTAGATGTGTGGGTTTACCATATCCCTAACAGGTTAGCCCGCTGCCATTTTAGACTCCATCATCTACTAACCTCTAAAGGTTATCTCCATAACCACCATACTACAATGCGATTGTGCGGGTTTGAAAGGTTATTATTACAAATTAGTGATGATAAATAATTGACGTGAAGGCCGAGGAAAGTCAATATGCTAACTAAGTGACTAAGGGCTGAATAAGAGATTAGGTTTTCTTAACAGAAAACCGGAAAACAACGATTAATTATAATTATTAAGTTAAATAGACTACTCATTATCAATTCAATAGGTCGGTCGACTCACTTAGGAGCCCTAGGGCTCAAAATTTCTTCTGGCAAAGATTCTTTCCGAAGCTCGCCAAACAGCCCGGTTACGCTGTCGTAACCAATAGGGTTAGTACAGCTAATAGTCAGTCTGAAAAAAAGGCTTACTTATTTTCCCAATAGACAACGTTTTAGAAACATGGGACTATGCATACGGGTGTAAAAGCTAGCACAGACAGGAATGCTAAAGTAAACAGCTAAGTAGCTACGAGTATATTCAAACGTAATCTAATGCTTTAAAATAATATAAGCTAAATAACCAGTTTTGATAAATGACTTCATGTCTAATTGAAATCACACTTGTGCACACTCATGCGTTTAACAAATAAATCTAATTGACCATTTGGTGTGATAATAAAAATTCTATTGAGATTTACAAATTCAAGATATTGATGTGGTATTTATTTTTTGTTTAATATATATAGTCCAGCGCTTTGTTACCTTCACATTAAGCTGAACAACAATATATTTTCATATTTTACCTGATTTCACCGTCGCGGTGATAGCCTAGTGGTTAGGGCGTCAGCCTCCTAATCAGAGGTCGGCGGTTCGTATCCGGGCACGCACCTAACTTTCCGGAGTTATGTGCGTTTTTAAAAAATTAAAATATCACGTGCTCAACGGTGAAGGAAAACATCGTGAGGAAACCTGCACGCCTGAGAGTTCTCCATAATGTTCTCAAAGGCGTGTGAAGTCTGCAAATCCGCACATGGCCCAGCGTGGTGGACTATGGTCAAACCCTTCTCACATTGAGAGGAGACCCGTACTCTGTAATCAGCCGGTAATGGGTTGTTCATGATGATAATGATGATGACCCGATTTCTGTAAGGTACCGGATTTCGGGAGTCATTCCGAAGTGTTTGTTAGAACACTCTGTTCCCCAAATATACGTGGCGTAGCGGGACGGTTCAAATGTACACAATATATGTAATTATCACACTTATTTTATATTGCCACCCTTTATTACGTCTCAATCTTCCTAGTACTTAAAACATTTCCCTATGAAACATCAGTACTATGTATTTTATATATCTAGATCCTTAAACATTAAACGGAGCGTACAAGAGCGAATATGCAAAACGCTAAACGTTAATGGAATATTAAAAAGGTACTGCACTGCTCCAACTTGACTCGATTTGGCAGAGAGATAGCTTGAATCTTAGATATGGGATGGTTTTCATTGTAGGAAAACATCTGGTAAGCGCTGACGCGGGTTTAGGTAAAATAAACTTGTAAGGTTTAGTACGACTTGACTGCAAAAACGATTGCGACAAAATGTTAAATAGAAATAGTTTGTATTGTATTATTTATGTAATCTGGTTTATGTATTACTATGTAGTTATTCGTTTGCAGGTTTTTGTTTATATATTACGCCACCTACTTTTTTCTTCTTTTGCTTTTCATAATCCTAAAGTTGACTGGCAGAGATCTATACTAAGCGATAAGACCGCCTTATGTGTCATGCTTCTTGTTTCTGTTTTTCTTATCATTTCATTTTTTATTTGTTTGGTGTACAAATAAAGAATGAATAAATAAAAATAAAATAGTTCTCATACTACGGAGATACATACAGCCCGATAAAACAAACGGTTCTACGGTTTTCTATAAAAACCGAAAAGAATAACGATGACGCCGAGGACGATGTTGCTGGCAACATCTCTTCGAATGATATGACAGTGTCCAAGGCCACAAGACATACTGTAGTCGACAGAGCTGAAAACAAATAGTACAGCTCTCCGAGAAACTAATTGTATAAGTCACAAAAATAGAATACCACAACGACCCACCGATACCCACCAAAAAATATTCCCATGTTTGGTGCTGTAAAACCGAAGACAAAAACGCTTAACGAGTTTCTCGGGCGTTCTTATTTTGTTGAAACCTTGATGACGTTATGTCCAAACCGCAAGTGATTAGGTAAAACCCGGTGCCGCAAGTTTTGTTCCTTAACCGATTTAAAAATAAGTCAACAATTAAACTAGATAAGTTCAACGTGCTACTGATGCTTAAATTGGTTGGTAAACTACTGTAAGTAAATCGTACAGTAATTTACTAACCAAGGGAGGGAATGGTATTGAGAAGTTTAGGCGAATATAAATGAAGTATATATAGTTTATTGTCGGCTTTTTCTTAGATCGGGGCGCATTTGGAACGCTCATAGCTTTAGTTATAAGTTTACGAATGTAGTTATCACCATCAAATCACTAGTATGTATTGAAGCGTCAAAAGCGCCTTTTAAAGGACTATTTGAATAAAGATTATTTGAATTGAATACATATTTCATAACAAACCTATATATTGTTACTGATCCTTATGATAAAGCATAAAATGTGAAATTAGTTTAAATATTTCTAGTTTCATTGATCATGAATATAGATTAATTTTTTTTGTTTCTATCTCTATAGAACTTTAAGAGTCTTTGGATAATGATGGAGATGATGTTGTTGGATACACGCCACTTATAATGCAAGGTTCATAATGAGCTGAGAAATTCATAGGCTCTATGATAAAAGAAAAATTATACTGTAAATAATATAGAAAATTTTATGTCGCTTTAATTTAATATTTGATGTACCTTCTTTCGTAATTATAATATTGTATTGTTATGGATAGGTAAAGGTAATCCAATTAATTGATTTAATTAATAAATTATAACAATAACTTAATAAACACGCAGTGCCTTTAATTGCAATAGTATAAGAATAATGAAGTTTACAAACAAAGGCGCGTTCATTAATTTAACTTGTGACGTCATCGCAGTCAAGTGACCCGCATGTCGAGTTAAATCGTGCGTTTATTGTTTATTTGAATTTAAATTATTAAGCTTTATTTGATATCACAGTATGGTCCATCCATCTCTCCATCGTCCATCGTCTCTTCCTCTACTCTTTTGCCCTTCCACGTTCATATATAACATTCTTTTGGTGCCATCACTTTCTTTCCTCCGCATTATATGACCATACCATGCTAGCCTGTTACTCATCATCTTTTCTGTCACTGGCGCTACTTTTAGACTTCCACTTATACATTCAATTCTTATCTTATCCATTCTTGTCACACCACACATCCATCTCAACATTCGCATTTCTGTCGCATAAACTTTTCTTCCATTCGCGAATAGATATTAATCAGCGTAACCACTCAGCAGTTCGTAACTGCAAATATTCATGGGCGGCGTTAATCACTTAACATCAGGTGTAACGTCTGTTAGTTTGCATGTATATGTAAAAAAAGCTCTTTTATATACACTACAAGTTAGCCCTTGACAGCTATCTCACCTGGTGGTAAGTGATGATGCAGTCTAGATTGGTAGCGGGCTAACCTGTTAGGGGTATGGTAAACCCACACTCCTACTCGTAATTGGTTTCTACGCGACATCGTGCCGGAACGCTAAATCGATTTGCGACACTGTCTTTGTCGGCACATATAAATTTAAAATTTTAACACGCTTTTTTTATAACTGACGCTGACTGAGGATAGTTTTATGTAAACCTATATGTAAAAAGCATGGGTGTGAAATATTGCTCTAATAAGATAGCTCTTAACATAAGTTTAAGTGGCATGTGAGATGGTGATAACAAAAAGAAAATTTACCTGGCTAAGTTTGTTGTGGGCTTCTTCTCAAAGTCAACAGTGCACGTGCGAAACCACGACGAGTCAGAAAGTTTAATGGAATAATTCCAAAAGTACAATATGCAAATAAGAATATTTAATTTAACACAAATCAGAAAAACGTTGTCTGCATCATTAATTGTAATCACCAGATTGCTTTTATAGAGGCATGTATATGCATCTGAATCATAATGAGTATTCATTATATGTACTGATCGGATATTCGGATGTATGTAATTTAACTTTTTAGCATAGCATGCTATGAATACATGACAGTAGCTTCTTAAAATATGAATATGAGTATGAATAATTTTTAGAACAGGATTCTTCATTTGGAAGACCGATAAAAAGATGCAATTCATACTATGAAACAAAACACCTGACTCATTAAACTCACATGCGATACTGTAATCAGAATTATCGATCCCATATTACATCAAGCATCCCTTTCAATGTACTTTTTAAACAAAAGAATTTTATGAACATGATTCGATCACCTATGCATTCCTGAAAAACCTGAAATCCAGATTCATATTTAAAAACAAAACATTTTTTCAATTTAATATTTTAAAGTTAGTAGCCGACGACCTAAGTAGCGCAGTACGTACGCTGTCGCATTATAAAGTTGGAGATCCTGGGTTCGATTCCCGGCTTTAGTCTGGTGTGGTGGGAGGTTTCAGCCGTAGCTAGTTACCAGCCTACCGACAAAGGCGTGTTGTCAAGCGATTCAGCGTTCCGGTGTGATTTCGCGTGGAAACCAATTAGGATTGTCGGTTAACCACACCCTTAACAGGTTGGCCCGCTACCATCTTAGACTGTATCATCACTTACCATCAGGTTGATTTCCGTCAAGGGCTATCTTGTAGTGAATAAAAAAAAGCAGCTTTCATAATTCCTTCTCATAATATGACTTGTTTGTTGTCTTAAAGAATAAATACAATAGCATTTTCATACTAAGTGATCATTAGATTTCATAAGAATATTGCATACATATTCAATTCTGGAGTGCCGACATCAGTGCCGCATTGCATCGCTCCTTCACTTGCTTGACTCAAACTAATTATTTTATTTTACCATGCTTTAGTTCGTCTTAATTTTTAAATACAGAGCTAGTTTTTGATAAAATATAATGGTAAAATAAGAAGTTTCTAGTATTTGAAACCTTTCCTTATTTAACATCTATACTAAGTATTTTGTATTTAGGACCATCCGTAATCGTTGTACATGCCCCAAATACTTATAAATTACCCCTTTAAAAAAAAGTTACGCCCTACACTTTCCGTCGAATGAGATTGTGGTTACGAGTATACGCGAGCCGATACTAAAAAAAGCAACGACATCAAACCTCCCGGCTAAGTATCTCCAGTGATCTGAGTGCCTAAATATCGTCAGTGTCTGCAAGTTTAACAAATAGTTAATATTCTAATTCTGATTTTCGGGATGGAACTTTTTATAATATAATACGAATGGCTAGCTAGATTGCTTGTAATTACTTACAGAGTTTTTCGTTAATCTTGTAATCGATGGGCGAGATTACCTTTGCCATAGCATTATTAGGATTCCGTTACCAAAATGGTCAAAACGAAACCAATGGTGCTATTCTAGCCATCTGATAAAACTTCATTTTTCAGTTACTATTGACGCAACCTACTCCAATTTTGGATTTGCTATAAAAACAGCTTATTTTCATTGTATATGAAAATCAAGTTGAAACATTTTTATTTTTTGTTGTTGTCGTCGATTCAATTTCTATAAATAAGCTCCTACGGCAATTCGCTTTAAGGAACTTTGTTACAAAATCATGACAAGTAGAGTCCATCATTCATACAGATAGACAGATAAAACGATCAAAAACTTTTAGCATATCTATTAAAAATTCCGGCACATCGAAATAACACGATACACAATATGTTGTTGTAATATAAATTTTAAATTTTTATCTAAAAACGAAACAAAACCTTAGAATAGTGTACAACCTGTATGATGTATTCCAGGTAACCTTTGCACATTCTATTTTTCTTAACAAACTGTTGTTGAATAAAAAGCCCCCATCCGAATCGGATCCGAATAAAAAATATCCTTTCGGATTCAAACTCTTTCCCCCAAATATACAAACATACACTTCGCGATTATAATAATTTAGCTTCTAGAAAACTGTATAATAGTATAAAGGATTATGTTAACGACACAAAAAACCTGAATATGAATCATTGCCAAAGTAAATTCCCACTAAATAGATTTATCATTTACAGCGATTAAATATCCTCCTTAATAAAAGGCTGTCTTCTTTATAGCATGGTTGGACTACTTCTTACGACATCTGCAGCAGCGAAAGACACAGTCCTGGACGCCATTGCCGGTTTCTTCAAAGACGCGGCCGAATTATATAATGGAGAACCAGAAGACGCAAAGGTCATCGAACCAGAATATGATTTCATTATTATTGGTGCAGGCACCGCTGGATGTGTACTTAGTAACAGACTGACAGAAGTTAACGAATTTAAGGTAAGAATCACAAAGCAATATTAATACTGACATGACAATAAATACAAATTTAAAAAATATTTTGTAGTGCGGCTTTATTAAATATTTCTCACAAATCACTTTCAACAGATGTCATTTCTAATTGCCATAGTAATGTTACAGTTAGTGGAGTAATTAATGATGGTAAAATTTTAAATCCTAACGTTGAATGCAAAGTGTGCTGAGCTAAAATTAATGATTAAAATAAGGAAAATGGTACAGAAAAACAAAAATTTTATATTATTATTGAAGATATCCAGGAACAACATGTCATAAATGCTTTTGCATTATTTACTACGAAAGAATTATGAGAAAAAACTTTATATTTTATTACTTTTTTTATTCGATTCACTTCGCGAAGATTCTTATCTCTTTCTTATTTTAGGTGTTATATAGAATATACTCATTAATATGTTCGTAAAAGTTATCGTATACTTCATAATTGTTTTCGTATTCTTTAGTTCACTTCTCCTCATTCTTTTCAAGGTTCATTACTAGTTTGATTTGCTAATTTTTATGTATGTCTTGGTAAAAAGATGATTCTGTTCCATCAATGCTTTAATATTATCTGCTACGAAATTTATTTGTAAATATTTTAAAATGCTGAAGTCTTGCTTTGCCATTGATGAATCGTCAAGACTTATATCAAAATATCTATGCCTTAGATAAGTTAATTAAGATAAAGATAAATAAATATTTTAAAAGTCTGAATTGTTATAATATTGATTAATTTAAAAAATAAGAACACTTATTATGCCATTCTTTAATAATTATATTGTTACAAATACAACATATAATGAATATTTATACAAAATATATTATTTATTTATATTATTATCATTAGTGTTACCGGAGTTCACATCAGTATTTCACAAAATATCATTAGCGAAAACACGATTTACAATTACACAAATTTATATATATAAGTGGTATATTTTATTATTATTTGAATTAACACATCCTAATAATAAAAGAATACGAAATTTTACATATTTTAATTTATGTGCTGTTTTGACCCAGTTGACATTTTAGCAACTTAAGAAAAAATTATCCTATACAATACCTCGTGAGAATTTACTAAAAATGCAGATTCTAAAAATTTGGTGCCACATTGTTTAAATAATAACTCGTCATTAAATACCCTATGATTAAACTGTTACTGGTCCATTCCTGTACTTAGAGTATATTTTGAAAATTAAATCGGGGAAAGCTATAATATCTATGGGAAACGGATTTAAATACAACTTAGTACATTTTTAGCACGCCTCTTTGGGTCAATTTTTATAGGGCTTTTTCAAAATCGCGGACAAGAGCAAAAACGTAACTTAAGACTTAATGATACTTAAGAACTGCACAAAACTAGTAGAGTGGTTGCCTGACAACGGTGGTAAGGAGTACTTCAAGATTGCATAATAAAGTATATATTAATAATGACTATAGTGCACGTAAATTGTATTATTGAACTTGATTACATGTTCAATGACAAATAATATTATAATGACCATTTAGCTTATAATCTGCTCCTCATCATGATCAACCCATTCACGGCTCACTACAGAGCACGGGTCTCCTCTCAATATGAGAAGGGTTTGGCCATAGTCCACCACGCTGGCCATGAGCGGATTGGCGGACTTCACACGCCTTTGAGAGCATTACGGAGAACTCTCAGGCGTGCAGGTTTCCTCACGATGTTTTCCTTCACCGTTGAAGCAAGTGATATTTCAATTGCTTAAAAACGCACATAACTCCGAAAAGTAGTGGTGCGTGCCCGGATTCGAACCGCCGACCTCTGATTAGGAGGCTGACGCCCTAACCACTGTGCTATCACCGCATACATTATTAAACAAAAAAGTCTGTCCTCCAGTGTCACTAAATCGTTCGCATAGATTTGTATTGATCTTATTTTATATTTCTCACAAAATCTTTGACCTCAACTTATTTTCTCACAATGTCTGACTAATAAGGTTTGATAATTTTCACGCATTTATAGGTATTATAAGGAACATAAGAGCATCAATTATCTGTACAGATGCACAAAGTGATTACTTTAAATTTTCACACACATAACATAAGTAACTTTTTATGTATATAAACCGTTACTTAATAACGGTTTATAAATTTCACTTAATAATATTTATATTATTTACGTCTAATATATAAACTTAAATGTATTAGAAATGCCAGGTCTCTTCATAATATGTATCTTATGTAGTCTCATTTATAAGCTAGCTAGCCGAAAATGTGTGTAGTTTTGAGATTTACTGATTAGTGTTTCAAAATAATATTAAATACTAATATAATAAGCATTTCCAGACATATTTCATTGTTTTTATGACGCGTACATTGTCTCTTTCCCATCAACCGAAATTAAACAGACACAAACTTTACTTTGCTTTTCCGCGGTCGCTTCATCCAATATACTCGTATTATTGATCGAAGCCACATACAACCCACCGAGGAATGCAGTGTAGACGATAAACACAGTGGCCAACAAGAAAAAAAAAACAAAAAGAGTCACAACCGGACTGAGTATAAAAATACTACTTTTATTCCATACAACGTTGCCGGCACCTAAATTCAAATAAAGCCATTTTATAGACAAGTCTTGAAATCTCAGTCCACATATACGTTATTGAACATATATATCAAACGTCAAACGCAAGCCTAACTTTTATTATTAGATTTTTTTTTGCAGGCACTAATTACAAAAACTGCTAGTTCGATTTTTTAAATATTTTTCCTTCGATAGTACGTACAACTGTTATGGAAGTATATAGGCTATAACCGCTAGGACCTAGTTCATACCACAAAAGCAGACGAAATCAATCTCTATACAAAATTAATGAAAAGTAGCCGTTTTTTAAAATATTTTTTTTAACGCTGGAATGGGAAATGGGTTTACCCTTCCCCTCCGGAAGCGATGCAGGCTAGACTGCGCCGCTTCCGACGGGTTTCCGCGGCCAGACTGGGGACCAGAATACCCACTAAAACCCAGCGATGCTCCTTCACGTCGCCTGGTGGCTAGATCACGGAAACGCCCGTGAACACGACCGCGACCTAACCAGCGGCGTCCGCCGAGGCAGACCCTCCAGAAAAAAAAGTAGTCATACAACATGCACAGTTCAATTATGTTCTTTACAAAGGGTCGGTTTGCAAGCTATATTTTTCTCTTTCTTTTTATTTAATTTTTGTCTGTCTACGTCTCTTCGCTCATCACGATATAATTATAATATACTTGGTATAAATTATGATGAAAGTGGACGGTTGGCACTACGATCGACCTCAAGTATTTTTGAATTTTTTGCGCAGGACGCGAAAATAACCTATAATGTTTCTTTTTCTTTGTTTATACATTTATGTGTAATTATATGATACACAAAAATTTTACTTGACGACTATTTGCCCTTATATATGTTTATATACATATATATAGATGATGATATGGTTGTCACTCCATATTGTTACATATAAACATTGTAGTTATTTATTAGCGATTCACATGTGACGAATTCATACAATTTTTAAATTCGTTAACCGTATATAAATACGGTTAACGAATATAGATATATATATATTGGAACCGTATAAAAGTACCTGAGGCATTGTTGGACAATTATTTTCTACGAAGTATTTGTAGGTGGTAAACTCTGTCGGAATTTAGATGAAATGTCTGTCCCGACATTCTTCAATATCCGTAGTAATAATAATACAACTAGGCAAATCTGAAACTGTGAGATATAACGAGTCTCATGCCCGTTTTTGATAAAAACTAAAACCGAATCATTGGTTTTTTGAAAAACAAATATTCCTAGCTAAAAATCGAGCCTATTGAATTAAAAAAAAAACTCGCTATTATTACACCACACGATAGTATCGCTAATAAGGAACGTGTTATGAGAAGTAATGATGGCTAACTTAAGGAAAATGTGAGTTTTTATTGAACTGCTTCATAATTTTAATTTATTTAATGATCATTGCTTGCTCCCTGTTGGAAATGATGTTCAAAATTGTTTTCAACACTCACCTTCAGCGCAGCTATCCTCACAACGATATGTTTTTTTTATCTTTCCGTAGTTAAGGACGTAAAGAAAAACAAATGTTAATAATTGAAATGAAAACGTTAAGTGAATCGCGCCAATAATTTTGAATTAATTCGAAGTTTCGTTGATTTATCATCGTCATGATCAACCCATTGCCGACTCACTATAGAGCAAGGGCCTCCTCTCAACATGAGAAGGATTTGGCTATAAGTCCACCACATTAGCCATGTGTGGATTGGCAGGCTTCACACGCATTTGAGAACATTATGGAGAGCTCTCAGGCGTGCAGGTTTCCTCACGATGTTTCCTTCACCATTGCAGAAAGTGATATTTTAATTTCTTAAAAGCGCACATTACTCCGAAAAGTTAGAGGTGCGTACCCGGGTTCGAACCCCCGACCTCTGATTAGGAGGCGGACGTCCTAACCACTAAGCTATCAAAGCTTCAACTAGGCTATCACAGCTTCGTTGGTTTCTATTTGAATACTATTATTAAGTTTTTACGTATTGTTTCGTAAGTGTATTGTTGAATTTTATAAAAAACAATATGTATAATTACCTACCTACTATAATATGTACTACATCAAACTTTAATTATAATTTGAAAATGAATTCAACTAAAACGAAAACTAGTAGAAACATATTATATCAATGGAACAAGTGCCAAAGTATAGTATCGATATAATCCTTAACGTGATTTCCCCACTGCTAAGCGTCTTTTAACATTTAAGAACCTTAAACAAGAAGATATTTTAATCAAAAGTAATCTAATAAATCCACCTAATTGTTAAGAAGACAATGAAATAGCTAGTTAGAGTAATTCCCCGATAATTCAAAGCGCGATGCAGCTAAAACATTTCAGTATCTCAAGTAATGATTAATTAAGCTCTAAAAAATACAATTATAAATGTTACCGCTCCGGACACATTGTACTCTCTGGTGATAACTTAAAGACGTGTTGATTTATACAACTAGTTGAATGAGAAGATAAAGAATTATTTATGCAATATTATTCTCTGAATAAACAAATTTTTGCAATGAGGGAAATATAATTTTTTGCTTTGTTGTTGAAAGTAATCTAAGAGATGAATAAATTAAGATTGCTTACTGTTTTTTATAATAAAAGCGCATCGCTAAACACGTTAAATAAAGTTGTAGTATTATACTGCATATTTTAAGTTTATTAATTTTTTTCAGTAGAAACTTGGGTACTTACTAACGAAAACATCAACTGAATTAGATTTCATGTTAGAAGAAGCATAATATAATCAGCGGATTATAGTACGAACTATAATTCTGTGTAAGGCCTAAAGCTATTATTATCAGTATATGCTACCTCTCACGCCCGTGTGCAAAATAAATACATATAAAAACCAAAAGAGATATAATAAACTTAAATAGATAATAATAAATAAACCTACATATACATTACATAAATACATATTTGCACCGGGCGGAGGAATACGCCCCGGCAGGGGAGACCAAACGGCCGGGGGTCAGGGAGACAGGTTGAGAAACCGACCTATTATTATTATTATTCTTGTATATATTATATGTATGTAAATTCAAAGACACTAAAATCTAAAACATTTGGAAATCATGACAATATAATTTTTTTAATTTTACATTTATCTAATAGTTTTTTGACAACCTTCGTGGCGTACGCTGTCGCATTATGAAGTTGGATGTCCTGGGTTCGATTCCCGGCTCTAGTCTGGTCTGGTGGAAGACGTGTCGCCAAGCGATTTAGCGTTCCGGCACGATGTCGCGTAGACACCAATTAGGAGTGTGGGTTTACCATACTTCTAACAGGTTAGCCCGCTACCATCCTAACCAGCATCATCACTTGCCACCAGGTGAGATAGCCGTCAAAGGCTTACTTGTAGAATACCCCATAGCCATAGTAGCCTGGTTTACAAAGAGCCACGTATACTATAGACCTTCAATAAACGGGCTAATGTTTTTGTAAAACTGCTCTGATTCTATTTCCTACGATAAACGCAAATAAACATACTCACACTATATACTATGACAAAGATACGACTAAGCGATACGGCCGTCTTTATTCATCTTAAACTGTTTTACTTTTTAACTTAACTTTTTTGTTTATATTATTCTTTTGCGTCATTTGTGGATTGCGTCGATGGTGTGGTGTACAAATACAAGAGTATAATTAAATGATACTCTGGAGTTGGTATAGACTATATTTCCCAGAGACGATATATTATATATTGTATTTTAACCTACGCTTATTAACTATCGTTTAGAATGCAACAGGTA
The DNA here is from genome assembly GCA_928268935.1 of Lasiommata megera. Taxonomy (NCBI): domain Eukaryota; kingdom Metazoa; phylum Arthropoda; class Insecta; order Lepidoptera; family Nymphalidae; genus Lasiommata; species Lasiommata megera. The sequence continues at coordinate 9,710,186 of OV743319.1, read as the reverse complement.
ACGTTCTTACTTATACGACCACTACTTAAGGTCGTCGAGATAATAATTTAACAAGAAAATCCTCATCGTGACTTACTAATGTTATTAATGCCAGTATTTTCTGTTTGTTTGTAACCAATATTTTGTTCAACCGATGCACTGATCTCGATGAACATCGGCACATAATAGACTTTCATTCAATTACTAAATAACATTAATAACTTTGAATCAATATAATTGAAATAAAAAATGTCTTTTCTAATTATTTTTTCCACTACTTGTTAGCCATTGTCTGTGGTCAAATCTACTGGTAGTCTAAGATGGCAGCGTTCTTTTTTATGAAATGATACCCATACGGATTTTATGCGACATTTTACCGGAATTTTAAATAGCTTGGTAACACGACTTTAACGGTAGGGTGATTAGACATGGCTAAATCCTCTTGCGAGACCAGACCTAAGAAATAACAGATACTCTAAATTTCCAAATTGCGCCTGCCTAGAAATCGGTTCTGCACTAACTTCTAAAAAACAAAAATAAACGCTGACTAAATAAGGTCAATGTAAGTTAATTCATTGTAAGTTGTACATAAATTGACTATTTAGGTGTATGTTAAATTATTTACCCACAAATCGGCTCGTTTACTTAAACTTCTGCTCTGTACACAGGTATTACTGGTGGAGGCTGGTGATGCTGAGCAAATCTTTATGGACATTCCCGTGCTGGCCACAATGCTGCAGTTCACCGAAGCCAACTGGAACTACCAGACGGAACCTCAAGTTAGATCAACATACCTTCATTAGCTTTATTATTACTTGTCTCTATGATTGCTCTCGCCTAAGATAATCCGGAAGAGATCACTTAAGTTTAAGACAGCCTTTGCAATCCTCAATATCCAGTCTAAATTTCCCCTGTGGGTGAATGTTCTATTACTTGGTATGAAAGTGTGCGCAATGAAGACTACAAACAAACCAATAAGCCCCCATGCAGTGTCATATGGGTCGACTAAAAAAAACTGTCAGAATCTGACAGCAAATTATAAAAAAACTCGTCTTTGTACTAACATAGTGTAGTTATTTTGCGTTACTAGCAATTTTTTGTTGCATTCTTATGAACAATAGACTGTATTCAAACCAAAAAAAAAAGCATAGTGCTTGTACCTATCCTCTCAGGACGCGAGCCTCTTCTCATTGGGCGCGCATCTTTTGTTTCAATTGGAAATATACACTCACATAAATAATTTCAAAAATCAATGTCAATGTCATATTTTTTGTACTTACGAGTATCTTACAAAAGTGTTCATCATTAATTTAGTAAAATTGTTAAATCAAACTAAAACACAGTAATTGTAACAGCAAACTTCAGCCCCACTGACAAAGTCGTGCCGCAAAGCAATTTAGCGTTCTGGTACAGTAAACCGAAGTAATAAATACGGGAGTTTAAAATTGGCTAACGCAACTGAAACCGCGGGAAACCGCTAGTTTAGTGTTATCAGTAACGCCCTGGCCGGCCACCAATCCTCGAAAAGCATGCTAAGCCTCTTCCCTCCAGCCCGTACTAGACGCTACGTGGTGGATCTACACTATATTTACCTCTGCTGGCCTGTGCTCAGCAGTGGTACGTCATAAGCTGTGCCTGACGTCGACGATGAATCAAGCTATTGATTGCGCGCAATTACAATGAAATGTAATTTTTCAATACCGACACGTTCCATATCCAGTTATGTCGGGAAAGACCCAACTTTCAAACAGCAGGCCAAGAAAAAAATAAAGCATGGAAATTTATGGAATAAATTTAACTCCAATTAAATTATACTACATACATTTTCTTAGCGACGTAATGGAATATAATTGTTACACGTTTTTGTGGTTAACAAGACGATTCAGGCTATTTAAGTGAATATTTACTTCCACCACAACGGTAGGAATACTAATCACAAAATATACCTATATCGTTAAGAGCGGAAAAGTGCGGTTTTATAAGATCGATTTATGAATTGAATGAGATAAATATTAAGCGTAAATTAAATAGAACCATTTCTGTGATAAACATAAACATTAAGTATTAACACAGCATTTATTTTTGATATTAAGGGACACATAAATGACATGGGTGAGGAGTGTTTGAGTGTTGAGCGCCTTACTCAAAACAGAGAAACCTCCTTTAACTCGTTTAAGGTAACGATACGTGCTAGTAAAATTAATGCATTTTTAGATACCGCGTTTTGGCCTGTGGGCCTGGTTACCGGCGGTATAAGGAGCGACAGATACGTACAGTTCTAAATAAGAAATAATAAGGTACTGTACTGTACTATTTTATATTAGGTTAAATTTAATATTATGTATCAACTATGGGTATCAAGTCCTGAAATAAATGAATATTATTATTATCCACCACTCCATCACACATCCAGCCACTCAATATATTTTAAAATGCTGAAAAAGTATTCACTCGAAATATTATCCATTATGCAAAAAGTTCCAGTTATCTTAACCAACTGTGCAATCACTTTAGCCAGTCTTGTTCCGACAAGTCAATTAGGCAGCTGCAGCTTTCCATTAATTCTTCTCTCACACGTGGAAACAAAAAAAAACAGGGTGCGAAGCAAGGCCTGTGTTTGGTGAGCTAGGATTAACACCAGATTGCTAAATAATCGCCTTTTTTCTAAAGAACGTATGTAAATTTAGTATAATGCAGCAAAAGCACGGCTTTCGTAGGTCAGTTAACTGGAATGGTATGAGAAATACCACTCCAGTTAACTGACCTAAGAAATACCAGCTGTGAGGTCGGCAAATGTCCGCCCTGCGAAAAAACAGCCATTGTTTTTTGCCAACGTCGTCGATGTCATTTTCTCGGTAACTTTTCTTCTGAGTCTACCATACAGATAATTTCTGCATTATAAAAATATCAGATCCATGTTTTGTCACCAATAATGATTTCAGAAACACGTTTTAATGACCCGTTTAAAAACTGTAGATGCATTTCACGAGTCAGTTTTATCAAAAACAGAGATTAGGAATCCAACGACAAAAAATCTTCCTCGCTTTAAGAGACTTATGCAGGGTTGTTAACACTCCGTATACATGTGAGTAGTGGTTCTTCTTGCACCAAAATTTCAGTAATCCACTGCTTTTATGCAACCCTGGTGTTTGTGAGGCTCTGCTTCTTTGGTTTAAGTAATTTAAAAGTTGTAATTTATCTTCGAATTCAGAAGCCATCTAAAATTGTTTGATGCACGAGCTCGGGCTGAATCTCTTCCTGCTGATTGTAACCGTTGTAAACTTAATAGTTCAGTCAAACCAAGTTAAAATTCGTAATTGATCATAGCGTACAAACGTGTTTAAACCAATTTGAAGGCGGTTTCTAATTTACATGAAGCCGTGTTCTTGGCCATGTTTTTCAGATATATTATATCAAAATCGATGCAGTGATTCACTAAATATTGGGATACGAAAAATAGAATATTCTCAAATATACTTAAGTGGGGTATCGAATGAAAAGGCATGATATGTATATTACAATCAGACATGTTTTATTTGTGTTGTGGGTTTTTTAAACTTTAAATTTAATTGTATGAATAAATAGCGCGGGAAGGTTGCATCTTATTTTTAAATCTACTAGGTAGCGTAACGGATTCAAATTAATTTGCGTTTTAAAAGCACAAAATACGGATGAGGTCCATTCTTAAATTTGGAGTATCTCAAAACTTGTTGAGCGACCTACGTATGATGGTACGTGATGCTATATAAATTTTTGGGAACTTAAAAAGGTGTCTAAACTGGATTATCTAGAATACGAATAAAATCAAGTCGTTTGATTGTCGTTTTTTGTAAGATGGTATTGATCAACCTCTGCAAATGAAATATTATTCGTTCTCCAAATCTCGTAATTTATCTCGCAATTTCACTTATTTAGGCGAGATTGCAGAGGTCGCTAATAAAATTTCACAGATCGCAGATTATATTTAGTGGCGTTATACTTTCCTCACTTCTGACCCCTATCTACCCTGTTAATAACAATTATTAAGTACGTAACAGGGCAACAATTCAAGCATGCGTGATGAAACAGTAGTCACTGCAGTAAAGGAATTTATATTCACAGTCTAAGATATTTAGAGATTTAATAAGACAGTTCAAAATGTTAGCTCGTAATACTAAGAATAAAAAGGTCGGGGGTTCGAACCCGGGCACGCACCTCTAACTTTTCCGAGTTATGTGCGTTTTAAGGTGAAGGAAAACATCGTGTGGAAACCAGCATGCCTGAGAGTTCTCCATAATGTTCTCAAAGGCGTGTGAAGTCTGCCAATCCGCTCATAGCCAGCGTGGTGGACGATGGCCAAACCATATTGAGAGGAGATCCGTGCTCTGTAGTGAGCCGGCAATGGGTTGATCATGATGATGATGAGAACGATACAACGTGAGAATTTCTCCCCGGATTTGCCTAAATAGACCTATTGAATGCTCTATAATTATTATTCATATCTCATGTTTGAAAAAATTACGAACATTATCTAAACCGCTAGTAGAAAACAATACATTACAGTACCCTGGGTGGGAAAATAATTAAAGAAAACGAAGTTTTTAAGTCTGAATTAATAAAAGGTTTTTGTGAATTTATATATCTGGACAAGAAAGTCAGCAGAAACAGGTATTATGATCCAGAGTTAACATAAAGTCTTATGAATGTCATATGCAATTTAATGCAAACAAATAAATATAAGACAGAGAAACTAAACAAAACCGTTGCGATTGTAAATTGTAACTGTCTACTAGCTGTGCTAACCCTATTGGTTGCCACAGCGTAACCGGGCTGTTTGGCGAGCTTCGGAAAAATCTCTGCCAGAAGAAATTTTGAGCCTTAGGAAGAAACTAAGGGAACGTCTGCCTAAGGGTGCCTCTTGTGAGGCCGAACCTCGGCTTGGGCTTTTTGTTTTAGATAACAAATTTAAGAGATAACTTAAAATAACAACAAACATTAACATAAAAAAATCAGCCAAGCCAGCCAAGTGCGGGGCTCTTTTGAATGATACCAACGAGGAGACCAGTGATACCATATCAGATATCCCTGGTCTGCGCGTTGGCAACGATAGCGTCGGGTTTATAGTGTCACGTCCGGCAGTCCTTACGTCATCTATGACGTCATCGTTAATGCCTGCGCTTTGTTGTACTGGTAGTGGTGATTGTATGAGCTCTCGATATAGTGGACGTCCTCTAACGGTAGGGTGGTACCAGAACAGAACCAGACCAGACTGGAGCCGGGAATCGAACCAAGAACTCCAATTTTAAAATGAGACAGCGCACGTACTGCGCCAAGGAGAACCATATTATTTCTCAAATATCTCTATCGGGACTATCTTCCGGATGAAAAATAAGTCGCAGATACCTACAAGATGAAATACATATCCATATTTTTAAGAATAACAAGTTGCCCAACAACATAAATGTTATATTAATTAAAGACCAACCAAATAAAAATAAATAAAATATTATTAGTACAGCTCAGTTCGGCTTTATCCGAAATGAAAAATAGTCCGTGATACTTGTTATAAATAAATATTAAATAAGCTCACTTTAATAATATCCCCCATTGTCAAGGTCATCGTACTTTTTAAACACTTTAAAAGTCAAGGTAGATGCACCATGTGCGTTGGGACGCACCTGTGCAGAATACACTCTATTCATAACACTAGGTGTAAAACGCGGTTTTACCTGCGTTGAATTAAAAAAAAATAACACGATACTAATATTACTATCGAGTGTTTGTCTCTTTACCAACAAGCAACAATATTAACAAACTTACTATGTATATAATAAACTATACTACATCGTGTTGGGCGACAGAACGGAACATTTGTTAATCAACGTTATCTGTCCATACCTAATGAATTACGAAATAAGACACGAATAATACGCGCGTCATTTGTCAAGTCGCGCGATGTTGCGCAACGTTATTGCTTACGCGTCTCGCACCAAATAAATGACTTCGCTATCTGGTCAATATATATATGCCAACCGTATATAAATCAGCCACCTCTATCTCACGATTTATAGGTAGGAGCTGAAAGTTTCACGGAGTGTGCCCTAATAAGACCAAATAAAAAAATGTGTCTTATATATAAAATTCTCGTGTCACAATGTTTGTTCCCATACTCCTCCGAAACGGCTCGACCAATTCTTATGAAATTTTTTAAGCATATTCAGTAAGTTTGAAAACCGGCTACTATGTATTTTTCAAACCACTAGTGATAAGGGGTGTCCAGTGTCCACCCAAAAAAAAAAAAATTATGGATATTTTTTTTTTGTATTATGTGGCATTGAAAAATACATAAAACCCTAAATTTTCATCCTTCTATAGTAGAGCTTATAGTAAAGTTAAAATTTTTGAACATAAAAAACATTAATGTTATTTTTATATTCCCATTTCGTTCACAGCACTCCATACTTCAATAACTCATGTATCTCATACTTAAGCACTACATAAGTGAGTTATTTTTTTTTTACAATAAAAATTCCCTAGAAATAATTTATATGGCAAAACAACGTTTGCTGGATCAGCTATTATATGTTTAAAAATTTGTCCGTACTTTTTTTTATTTCCTTTTTGCTCGACTATAACAACGTCACTACCTGTGTGTTTCATATTGCACTTTATTTCGAAGCCACTTTGTGAGCGAGTCCAACTTGTAAGTTTTTTTATAAATTATCCACCAGTCAGACGTGCGAGATTTTTTTTTTTCAAAAATTATTTAATATAAAGAAAAACTGAATTTTATTTTATTTTTCAAAATCTCGCAACTTTCACAATTAAATGCACATTAGACAGTTGACTGTATCAGGTACTACAAGAGAAACAAGATTCCGACGAAATGTGACTCTCCTTCTTTTTTTGATGTCGTTTATAAACCAGTTTAATTCGAGTCACGTTGCTAATTTTAGTTAACTTGTTATCAAAATGAGCAATAAACTACTTTGGCCCAGTGGCACAACAACGCTACGAAACCATAACGCCATAACCGCTAGACGATCACCACTACTTTAGCGGTAATAGCCTAGTGGTTTAACCTTCATTTCGGTGACCGATATCGATCCTCAATTTTTCAAGCACCTCTAATTTCTCAGAGTTACGTGTGTTTTAAGCAATCAAACATCACATGGTCTAACCCTGAACGAAAACATCGGAAGGAATCTGAATTCTCGAGACTTCTCCGTAAAGATTTAAAACGCATGTGAAGTCAACCCTTCACGACTAAGCCACCGCAGAATGTGGGACTACAGATAGAATCCTTCTCATTCTGAGAGAGCAACTGTGTCCTGCATTAGACTTCAAATGGGTTGAAGATTATATCAATAAGTATGAGTCCTAAATAGTGGATTACATGGAAACTTAAATACCTATCCCTCTGTTGGAGATAAGGATAGATAAATTCTTTATAACACATAAAAATATGAGGATTTCAAAACAAAAAAGACAATGCACAAAGAAAACTACGAGGACCAAACAGAAAGTTACGCCGAAAATCCGAATGAGTCTAGCGTTTGAATAATACAATTATACGCTCAGCAAGTGCTTTTGAAATTCGCCAGGAAATTTCTAAATTAAAATCCGCAAAGTCCGTCACCAGACTATATATGTACTTATATATATATATATATATATATATATATATATATATATATATATATATATATATATATAATATATATATATATATTATATATATATATAATAACTATATATAATTTATATTCTGATTCAGATTCAGATATTCTGTACCGTGCCAAATTTCGATAAGGTGGGTGAAAAGCTTGTGTCGAACATAGCAACCAAACAGATAAACAAATAGACAGAATTTCGTTTTTATTACATTGGTAAGGATCAGTATAACGTACAACAATAATTGTATTCTAATTGAACGTACATAAATACGCGGCAAAAATATAGTTATTCATAAAAATATTCCTCTCATCGTTTCATCGTTATTCAAATTACATCGCATTTATATCTATTACAACGGTTACCTAACAAAGCAATGTCAGCAATTGCGTAACAACATATTATTTTGTTGAATGTTACGCGTGCAATATAAATCCTAACTAATATTATTTGCTTTCACGCCTAAACCATTAAACAACTTTTTAAGTTCTTTTAAAAATAAATATTGAAAACTACATTAGGAATGACAACATAAGATATGCTTTATTCCTGTATTCTCACGGAAAACCGCGGGGCGCAGTTTTGATAATAATATGTAATCAAGTGCTGGATTTTCGAAGGAAGAAAGTCAAAATGTGATAAACATTATACAACGCTACACTAGTATAAAGAAAAAAAGAAATTGCAGCAAAACAATAATACAAAGATATTTATTATTGTGGGATTCTTTTAGGACATGGGCGCGTTTCGAACCCTTCTAGCTTTAGTTTTAAATTAGCGAATGTAGTTGTCACCATTACCTAAGTAATAAAAACAATGGAAAATATATTATTATATGAACGCTTCATAGATGCCTGTATTATGGGTTTAAATGAACGTATGTGTGATGTTTTGTATGAATAGCAAAAAGTATTACCACTAGGGTGTATCGGCTTAGAATTAAAAGTAATATTTGAAGGCAGCCTAGATTTTGACGACACCCAGTTTTTTGACGACAACCGTGGCACAGCGCACTACTCATCTCCACTCATCTCAGTATCTCAGTTAACGATATTTCTTGTGAAGTAAATCTGTTTATTAAAATTATGATTTTATTGACAGTCAGCTTACAGTAACATACTATAATAAATGTTCCAATATATAAATATATGTTATCGAAATTCTTGTAAACTATTTGTTTCTGAATAGTTGTGCGTTCGCCTTTCATAAGATTCCTTCGTTTGAAGGGTGGTATAGGTACATGTCGTGAATTCATACAATATACTAGCTGTACAAGCCAAATTTCACTGGCTGATATCAATTCCCGTCCGGTTGAGGCAATCTCATATAATAAAAAAATATAATGATAGTAAAACATTCACATCAACCCATCGATTAACTTTGGAGTTTTGTAAAAAGTAATATACGGAAACGGAATTTATAAATTTAAATTAGATTAGATATGGATTATAGATATTTTTTAATAAATGCCATTATAATGATGATGAGCCATTAAAATGAAAACCTGTTTTTATCGGTCGGTACAGGTTAAAAGTAAACGTTTACTTAATAATTACAATGATTGCTAGTTATTTGCCGCTGAACAAAGCGTCCTTTACGATTCAATATAGATAAGCAACAAAATTCCAAAAAATCGGTCGAACGGACATACAAACGGATAGACTTAGTAACTAATATGGTCCCGTTCATAACCCTTTCCGATACGTTTTTGCTTTCAAAATTTCTGTATCGAGTTTAATGAAGCTACCTACTATTCAGAATTAACTATGCACAAACCTCGATATTCCATTAAACTTTTAAAAACTTCTATGACATTCTATTATAATTGTACAATCTGATGTTTATTTGTAATTATGGTAACCTTTTGACATAATGCTATTATAGTAGGGGACACTAATGATAACAATTAACTATGTCTAATTACGATATCCTGATAGCAACCCTCATATAATTTTAAGCAATATGCACAATGTACAAGAGTAAGAAGGACTCTCCCGACCTAAGCGCTCCTCTCCGAAAGAGGGGACCTAAACATATCCTTCACGACCCTGACGATCAGATAACTACTGACAACATACTTATACCACCTATCATACAATCATACGCTACACACCGTCTTCACCAGCGACGTCCCCACTATCTTACGTCATCCGAAACGTACGGACGTAGACGTAGACGAACGGACCACTCACCGTCCGACCGCCACGTTATCCCAAATGTCGCCTAAGCCGAGGTTCGGCCTCACAGGAGGCGCCCTTAGGCAGACGTTCCCTTAGTTTCTTCGAGCCCTAGGGCTCAAAATTTCTTCTTTCCAATGCTCGCCAAACAGCCCGATTACGCTGTCGCAACCAATAGGGTTAGCACAGCTAATAGTCAGTCCGAAAAGAGAGAGAAAAAAAAAAACAAAAAAGTAAGAAGGAGACGGATATGTTTTTAATCAAATATCATTAAAACTTATCATCTCATTCAAATGCAACATGTGCGGGAGAGCATAAACATAACAATACAATGATACAATTCATACTACAAAGTTGCAGTGTTATTTTTACTCCAATGAGTGCCTCGTGGCAAATAAGTAACACACATATACGATATTTGTGTGGTGAGAGGCTTTGGTCGTGGCTAGTCACTACCCTACAGACTGTTTATCGCCAAGCGACTTAGCATTCCGGTTCGATGTCACATATAAACCGAAAAGGAGTAGGTATGGGTGTAATGAAGCTGTCATAACCTAGTGGTGGACGTCAGCCGCCTAATCAGATGTCGGGGGTTCGAATGCGGGCACGCACCTCTAACTTTTCGGAGTTATGTAAGTTTTTTAAGCAATGAAAATATCACTTGTTTCAACGGTGAAGGAAAACATCGTGAGGAAACCTGCACACCTGAGAGTTCTCCATAATGTTCTCAAAGGCGTGTGCAGTCTGCCAATCCGCACATGGCCAGCGTGGTGGACTATGTCCAAACCCTTCTCACATTAAGAGGAGACCCGTGCTCTGTAGTGAGCCGAGAATGGGTTGATCAATAATAATAATAATATGGGTGTAATATAACTGCGAAAATCCTAATAATTTATCCTAATTTTAGGTGAGATGCCATTAAAAACTTACTTGTAGTAGAATAAAATAAACCTGCTATAGTGATAGCGTAATGCAAGAATCGCATAAAATCTCCCAAACATGCATGAATGCAATAACCCACACATACGGAAAACATAATGGTATACTTATGTAGAACAGAGCAGCTACGCTACTGAATATGTGTGTGAATATGTATGCGTCGAAATGATACTATGCTTATGTTCTACTATATACTACCAGTCATAATTTCCGCAATGTTTGCTTATTTATAATATAATTCAAGTCGTAGTCATTTCCTAGTCGTGAAAAAAAAAAACTAAAATAAATAGACTACGAGTGCGTTACTTTCCTGTATTTGTCCAATACATATTATGTAGGCAAACATGTTGCATGAACTGACTCCATGTTTTGCTAGACATGTAATAGAAATGTGAAAATCAGTGATCCAGACCAATGACGCCATGGAGCATAGCGGGGTTTTGATGGGTTCTCTGGCCGCCGGTGACTCCCACATATAAAAGAGTGAGGTGATGCGTAAACGCATTTCCCAGCGTTAAAAGGAAGTAAATAAGTAATAAAAAAGGAGTAATTTGCTATTGCTTTCTGCACGCACGTTAAATTCTTAGCAGGTATTTCAGGATTTAAATTTTTATAAAGAATACAATAAAAAAATCCTTTCTTATCAGAAACCTACACTATAATATAGCCTCATCCGTCCATTCATTTGTCATATTTGCCCATTGTATAAAATTTATTGCAGACAATTGGTAGGAGAAAAATACTGTGGTTTTCTGTTAAACATTAATGCCTGCATTTAAAGATTGTAAAGCGTCAGGATCGATTCCATCAATTTTTTTTCTGAAATTGTGAAAAAGGAAATCTTTATGCCATATTTTTCACAACAAATTTGCAATTTGGAAACACTAATTAGTACTAAGTAGTGACTGTGAACATCGTTTTTAGGTTGTTTTTTTTATTATTTAGGACGTTTAAAAATAAGAGGAGATAAAATTACTTTCTGTCAAGTTATTCCTGATAGATAGCTTCTCGGTCATACGAACTTATTACAATTCAGTGCGAGAGGCGTCGAAGGAGACACTAGGGTCATTACATACTTATATGCATTAGTTGAAATTCTGTACACGTACTTAGTCTCTAATCTTTGAAGGAGGAAAAACACAAAACAAACAGATTACTTAAGTTAAGTGATGCTTGACTCTACGTATGTAATTTAAAATATAATATGAACGATTGTTCGTAAAAACTATTCTAATTCATCACCCCACACAAAAAATTGTAGGCAGAATTTAAACGACCCAACAATGAAATAGAAAATCATCATATAATCTTATACTCGTATAGTAGTTTTAAGGACAGTAAAAAAACCCTGATTGTACCAAGTAAAACAATGCTCAAATGTTGGGGGCCATGGCCATGCTAGTTACCACACCCTAATGACAAGGAGGTGCCGCCAAGCGATTAAGTGTTCCGGCACGATGTCGCGTAGATACCAATTATGACTATGAGTTTACCATACCCGTACCAGGTTAGCACGATGCCATCTTCAACTGCATTAGGGTAAGATTGCCGTCCAAGGTTAACTTGTAATGGAATATAAGAAGAAAAATTCGGGATTTCAGTACTACATTACCACCCCGCTGAGAGTAATGAATATAACGTATTTTACCAAAAGAAGACAGATATTGATTGTAATTAACAATTGTGTGTACTTTTGTGAAAAGATAATTTTCACACCTCGTGCTGTTCAAATTGCATACATTAAATTTGGATCACTTTTGGGCGTTTCATTATTGGTCGGTTTGCTTCTATAAAATTATATAATGTTTTCTGCCTTATTGGTGCTACGTTTTGTGAAAGGCACGCTTGGAAGTTGGTGCTTTGGCAGCTTCGTAACCCACATGTATACTCCCCAAATACACTGTGTACAAACTGCGCCTGTATAATTTTCCTACTTAAATAGCATATAACGTAATTTACTTCTTATGGAAGACTTCCATTCCTTCCTTTTAAGACAACCCTTTAAGATTCCAGCATCTAACGTCTGCTAATGACATCACGCATCCTTGGTCAATACAGTTGTAATTATGAGAAGTGACCACGTTCTAATAATGAAGCGGGAAGGTAGGCACAGAATATATAAGTGATTAGGTCCGAAAAGAACAAAAAATCTAAAGTTAAACCACTTCTACAGGATTAACTGACGTCTACGGGGCAAAAAGCAATAATAGAAAAACTTTGACGAAGTGTATGTTCTATCTTAAAAGTGATTGACAGGCATGACGTTATCTAAAGAAGTTAAAGAGCACGCGGCAGATTTGTAATGGCAAGGAAATAGTATTTTACAGAATCTTACCTATCAGAGTATCGATTTCATTACTACATAGCGATTTCTAAATGCACTGCAGAGTTCGTTGCATTGGTTGCGAGTTAGATGCTATTGTTCTAAACTTTTCAAATAATGTAGCCACTAAATTTAGGTATCGATAAATACCCAGTCATTTCTGCGCGTTTATAAAAGTTTGTACAATATCCCTAACGAAAACAGAGCCCTCACCTTTAACCTTGTCTGACAAGAGTATATGTACGAAATTCATCTATTATTTTGTAATACTTACCATATCCTTTGTTGAGGTTATGACGTCAATCTTAGTTTTGATTGTCATCCTTTTTTGCCCAAGTAAAAAAGACTGTTCGATCCACCTAAGTAATGTAAAAAATTCTGAAACCCAATTTCATTTTTAGGTTACGTAATAAATAAATTACTTGCATTTTTTTTTGTAACTGACTACGGCTCTAGGTTGCAGCTAATTTGAGTTATTTGCCAAAAATCAACCAAGGATTTGCCAAACACGGATCATTAGGCAGACGATAGTGTCTAGTTTCAGTTTCTCAACACATTTGTTTGCAAAAACGTGCTAAATGAACGTGCTAAACAAAAATGCTAATTGATGTAATAAAATATAAGCCACATAAACTATGATTAATCATGAAAGTAATCATTTATTAACCCTATGTGTGCAATTGTCTGGAACTTTGTAATGGTTTTCAAAAATCTATTACGTACTTTAATGGGAATCCTGATTGACCGTTGATCTTCTATTTTTACTAATATTTAAAGAAAATTCTTTATTTAAGAATTCTTCGTGCCGAACCAATTATTTTCGGTAATAAATATATGAGGTCAAAAACATACTCCTTCGTTAGTTAGCGAGCCTCTATGTTAGACTCCATTCGTCACTTATTTGATGAAGATAAGTCAAAAGATTACCCGTCATCGCCATGAAAAAAATGTGTAATAACGTAAAACCTACATGGGTAATTTCACGTGAATTTGAGAGAAGTAATACAGTTCCGTGATTTGAGATGTCACAATGTCTACAACGGAAAATTGCGTACTGAGTAATTAGTGGTACGATTTCGTCATTTTTCTAGGTTTGTTGTAAATATTTATGACTAATTTGACTTCGTTAATCAGTTAAACCGCTTATTTGACTTTCTCAAACTGGAGCCACCGTTCGGAATTCTGATAAATAGTCAAGGGCAATACGTGAGTCATTATTGATGGACCTAGACTGTTTGTCTTTTTTTTGTATGAGTTGCACACGTAGATGGTAAATTGCGACTTCATATCCATCCTATCCATCTGTGAAGTGGAGAAGTGGTTACAAATTAAAATGCTCCGTTGGTTTCATAGTTCAGTTAGTTTAGTTTTTCATAGATCAGGAAATCAGGATCCCGGGTAATGCGAATGGATATTCTCTAAAGAAATCCTCAGTACTAGTCCAAACTTATTTTTTTAAATTTAAAAAGTACATTTATTTCTGTCTCTCTATCTAATATTGATGCTTTATCTTACTGATGGACTACATGTATTAGCGACAAAATTAACTGTAGCCATAGCCATAAACTGATAACATAACTAACTATTTAATAACGCAATTGTGTTTCATATTTTTTAATTATAGTTTGTTGTATTTACCTATGCACCATATATATATACACACGTGTAGTACATATGTGGAGTTATGTTACCTTTTGAAGTCTAACCACTTATTGTATTGCGATGAAATTTGGCAAGTATAAGAAGAGTTCCGACAGGTTTTTTTTAAACATTAGGTAATCCACGCGAAACAAGTTGCCAGCCATGCAATTAATAAATTCTGATTCTGATCATTTATGCTGAGGTTGATGATAATGATAATAACGTTTGGCCAACTTTCATATATAAGATTCATATATTTATATACATTTAAAAAGCTATACTTTTTTCATGCTCTAAAACACTGCTCACCTATGTAAGTTAATGGCTAATGATGATGATGATGATGATGATCGTGGTGGTGGTGATGATGATGATGATAATGATTGAAAAGGGGGCGAAAATTTGAAGCAAATGTTAGCATACGTAATTATTGTTATTTTGTTATACACATAAGTGAGTCTTGACAACAATCTCACTTGATGGTGATAATGCAGTCTAAGATGATTGGGCTTATGGTAAAACAATTGGTTTCTACGCGACATTATGCTGGCGACACGTCTTCATCGGTAACGAGTCACGGCCGAAGCCTCTCACCAGACCAAACTCGAGCCGGGAATCGAACCGAGAACCTCCAACTTCATAAAGAGTATATTATTCATTATCGCAAGGCGGTCTTTCTCGTTCCGGCTGGGCATTCGGTGATTACTTGTATAGGTAAAGATTTTCTTGAGTTGCGTAGACTATGTAAATAACATAAGGTAATTAAAGTGATTTTGCCATAAAGCACAGACTTTATGGCAAAATCACTTGATTCTTTCATACGGTTACCAAGTCCTAGTAGTGTTTCATATATGTAATATGAAAACTGTTTCATTTGCATATGCAATATCCTACTTATTTATTTTTAAAAGCCATAGTTTTAATAATTTATCTTTAATATGATTATTGAGTTGGTAATAATATAACACAGATTTCACCGGAAAGTACCTTTTAGGTTTTTAATGCAGGCACTGAAAAGGTCCTTTAGCAAGAAAACACGCTTTAAGAGGCTGTATGTAGGTTTTTATTGGTTTTATGAGAATCTTGACATTTATACAGTAATCAGAGATCAATACCTATTATTTATTATTACTTCCAACTTCTTAAATCACCTAATATGGCACACCTATTAGCCAAAAAAAAAAAAAAGAGAGAACTTTGCGATCCCAAACCGGTCTGAGAATTAGGGCGTTATCAAACGATAAAGAGAAAATACAACAACTAAATCAACTTTGACGATTTCTTTTCAGAAAAGAAATTTTACTGAAATTCATATTTCGTTGACGACCTCGGTGGCGCAGCGCGCGCCCTGTCGCCTTATAAAGTTGGAGGTCCTGGGTTCGATTCCCCTAACAGGTTAGCCCGCTACCATCTTAAACCGCATTATCACTTACCATCAGGTGAGATGCCGTCAAGGGCTAACTTGTTGTGTATAAAAAAATTGTGTATGCTAACATTTTCTTCAGACTTTCGCCCCCTTTTCAATCATCATCATCATTATCATCATTAGCCATTAACTCAGCCATCAGGTGTGATTCCGTCAAGGGCTAACTTGTGATGTATAAAAAAAAACATTTACGAACCTTCTCTAGTCTGGTCTTCTCTTAATAGCTTATTCTTTATCATCATTTACCACGGAGAGAGATTGCAGTCAAAGGTTAAGATGTAGTTGAACAAGTAAAAATAATACTTTGTAGTTTTCTTTTTAATTTTTATAACTCTTATCTTTTCATTAAACTGCGACTGTACTTACATAATATTTTATTTTTACTATGGGCTCATAATTAGCATAAATAAAAACTCTTTTTCTCTTTGATATTTAATGTCAATAAAATCAGCTGTTATCAATCTGTTCACTTTAAGAAATATTAACTATATATATTATAAGGAATTCAAACTATCTATATATATTGGTATCAAACTCGTTTTCGCCACATCGCGCCATGGCAAATTATAAAGTGACAACGTACCTGCTACAGTGTATTTCTCCTTTCGTCTTTTAAACTTAAAGCGTTATTATGTACTAGCTTCTGTCTGCGACTTCGTCTGCGTGGACTTCAGAAGTGGGTCTAAAGCACTCGTTAACAATTTTTAATCTACCCACGGAAACAATTTGAGAGATCGGTATAGAAGGTACACGTCTTTTTCCATAGCATTGGTGACATGCATTCCAAATTTAAAAGCTGTCTGCCCGCGGCTTAGCCCGTAGAACATTTTCAATTTTCCCTCGGGAACTACTTAAGGAATCGGAATAAAAGGTAGTCTATGTCTTTTTCATGTCAAAGGCTACATGCATGCCAAATTTCATAAAAATCCGTTCAGCCTTTTTTGCATGATTGAATAACAAACATCCACAGTTGCACATTCATAATATATATATCCTACATATTCCTACATACCTTGTCTTTTAATTCGCTTTGTTGTCCGATTATAACGACTACCGCAGGGACGAAAGCCGGTATTCATACAATTATACATCCTATAAGGTCTAGAATGTTCTTTATTCGGAATCGGAATACATTGGAATCATAGACAAAGGAGAATTAGATTTTAAGAATTTCTTAGAATTCGTTCGTTTACAAGAAAGTAGCCGTATCTATAACCTAGTTATCAATAACTACTTAATTCTTTTTACGGGCGGCTATGAACTTAAAATACCTAGTTAATAATCGATAGGTTATTGATTATCGAATATCTAATATATTCCTAAAATTTAGAGAACTTTGAGAGTATCTCGGTACATAATGTCTAAAAACGGTACTTCAATGGTAATTATTGAAATAAAATTTTAGTTCTCTTTTAAAAAAAATGCTTGGCTTGTGTCAAAACAGGCCAATTTGTAAAAAAAAAAAAAAAACATCTTAAACTAACTGTGTAGATACAAAACTAATTACCCCGCCCTTTGGGCTCGGTGTCAAATGAATCACCCTTTAAAGGGTCATCGTCATTAGTAATGACATCCGGACTTCATCCGGGTACATATTATGGTATTCATGACATTTACTCCAAATACCAAGAAGTTAGTGCCTATATGATTAAAAACATACTTCCTTTTCCTTACACATCTGAGGTATATAACTTCTTGGCTGACATGATGCTTTGTCTTATATGACATTTAGCAGCGGGTTCCGCTTCCAGGCGTTGATTGACCCTAAAATATTAATAATATAACTTGTTTAACTTTATGAATTTCACTTGCAAATGATAAAAAAATGGCCATTAATTTTAACTGGCAAAACCGAGTGGACGTCATAATAATGGTAAACTATATAATTAGAGATATTTAACATAGCCAATAGTTTTACAAATTCCAGTTTAAAAGGAATTAAACCATGAGACAAGAAGAAATAAATGTACTTTTAAAACTACAGTAGTTGTTGTTCCTGATCGACAGCCTGGCACTTTTTTTTCTTTACGAAAGATATAATTTATATCTCTCTTTATAATATATAATAAATTCACCAAGTGGTAAGTGATAATTCAGTCTAAAATGATAGCGGGCTAACCTTTTAAGGGTATGAATAACCCATACGACTAATTGGTTTCTAAGCAACCATGCCGGAACGCTAAATCGCTTGGCGACATGTTTTTGTCGGTAGGGCGACAGCTAGCCACAGCCGAAGCCCCCCACCAGACCAGAATCGAGCGGGGAATCTAACCCGTCAAAAAAGTTAAAAATTATTAAGCGGTATTAATAAAATTTATTGTTTTTGATTACTATTCAATAAACTATCAAAAAATGCTTACCTTATACAGCCTTAATAATTATATAAGCAGGCATTGAAACGCGACCGTACAATACTCGGTTTCGATTCGTCGATCGAACTTCGATTTTAAATAACTAGTAACTGCTGCGGCTTCGCCCGAGTTTCACTTCATGAGAAATCATAACAGAATAACTGTTTAGCTCCATCCCATTGGAACCAGGTATTTTTCTGCCATAAAATTTCCAATTTCATTCTCTCTCTCATTTCTCAATTTCAAAAATTGAAGTCAACCATTGATCTGTTGTCGCGTGATTAAAAGAGAAACAAATATACAAAATAACACAATTTCGTATTTAAATAAAAGTTGATATGAGTTTATGTCCACAAAATATGTGTACAAAACTAAAATTTTCCAAAGAATATACGAGAATATAAAATGTCACACGTGAGCAAATCCATATACCTACAAATCGTTGAAGATGTGTATATTATATAAATACGATATCGATTTAATAAACATGAACTTACATGTTATTGTAAACACAAATAAAAGCGCAGCATCGTTAACTGTACAAATTTCAATGTCAAGATCAGTACATTCCTATCAAAATAAACCTTGAACCATCAATACACATAAGGTGATCTAATATGAATAATCATGTTAACTTAATAGAGTAATCAAGGTGAAAGAGCGATGTTAACAATGGCGTTACCATTTCCAGGAGGCCGGATGTAAAGGCATGCGTGCTGGTCGCTGCGCATGGCCGAGGGGCAAAGTCGTCGGTGGCTCTTCCGTTTTACATTCAATGATGCACACCCGTGGTAACAGGAAAGACTATGACCGATGGGCTGCTAATGGAAATCCAGGTACTTTTTACAATTTAATGTTAAATTCAAATTCAAATAATCTTTATTCAAATAGTCCTTCAAAAGGTGCTTCTGACGCGTCAATAATTTACATACTAGTGATTTGATGATGATAACTACATTCGTAAACTTAAAACTAAAGCTATTAGGGTTCCTAGCGCGTCCCGGTCTAAGAAGAAGCCCACAACAAACTTAGCTAGGTAAATTTTCTTTCTGTTACCACCATCTCACATGCCACTTAAAATTATATTAAGAGCTATCTTATTAGAGCAATATTTCACACCCATGCTTATTTATCAATTACATAATCCTTTACACTATAGTAGGACTTTTTGAACTTAAAACCTAGTTAGTTGCATACATTACCTACATTTCCGAAGATTTACTAAATATTTCACTTAACTTTATTATTGTATGAGCATATTTAATGTAAAAGAAGTACCTTTAGCGCTATGAAGATCGCTATGTAGCGACAACCTGCTACCAAATTGTACCCTGTATCTAACTGACTTCATTGTTTTAATAATTCTATTATTTTCTCTGTACACAGTAAAAGTATATTCATCAACCTGACATTAATTTAAGTTATTTATTTAATATTCATAACAAATGCTTGCAGGTTGGGATTATGATAATATATTGAAATATTTCAAGAAATCTGAGAATATGCAAATTCCGAAATTAGTGGAGGACACGCAGTATCACTCGACAAAAGGACCGATGAATATACAAGAACCAAAATGGAGAACGCCATTATCACGTGCATTTTTGGATGCGGGTATTGAAACCGGCGGAAAAATTGTTAATTATAATGGAGAGAAACAAATAGGATATTCTTATATTCAGTTTACTATGAATAACGGGACTAGAGTAAGCTCGAGTCGCGCTTTCCTTCATCCGATAAAGAACCGTAAGAATTTCTTTCTTACAAAAAATATGATGGTAACCAAAATACTCATAGATCCTCGGAAGAAACGAGCATATGGTATACAATCAATAAAAGATGGGAAAAAATATATCATAAGGGCAAGAAAGGAAGTAATTCTATCCGCAGGCGCAATTAATTCTCCACAGCTTTTAATGTTAAGTGGAATCGGGCCGATGGAACATTTACGATATAACAATATATCTACCCATATTAATTTACCCGTAGGTTATAACCTTCAAGATCACTGGGCACTTGGAGGTCTCACTTTTCTAATAAACACAACTGATTCGTTGAGATTTGAAAGTATTGCTACGTCAGATAATATCATTAAATATTTTTGTCATCATACTGGCCCATTAACAGCTCCAACAGGCACAGAAGCGATTGCCTTTATTGACACCAAGGACCCACATAACCCTGACGGCTATCCAGATTTAGAGTTACTATTTGTAGCCGGCTCTATTGTATCTCAGCCTGCATACAAACATGCTTTTGCTATTGATGACTATTTGTATGACGTGGTTTACAAGCCTATAAGTAACATGCACACTTGGATGGTATTTCCCATGTTGTTACGTCCCAAGTCAAGAGGCCGAATAAAATTGAGGAACAAAAATCCTTTTGAGAAGCCATTGATATATGCAAACTATTTCAGAGACGGTGGGCACGATGAGAAGATAATGTTATATGGTATAAGAAAAATAGTTGAACTATCACAAACTAAAGCTTTTCAAAAATATGGAAGCAAACTACACGATATACCAATACCGAAATGTGCTCATTATAAATTTGACTCGAATCTCTATTGGACATGTGCGATGAAGACAATTACGAATACCATTTATCATCAATGCTGCACTGCTAAAATGGGACCCAGAAGCGATCCAGAAGCTGTTGTAGACCCTCGTTTAAAAGTGCATGGAATATCAGGACTTAGAGTAGTTGATGCCAGTATTATGCCACATATACCTGCTGCTCATACCAATGCACCAACTATGATGATTGCTGAGAAAGCAGCTGACATGATAAAGGAAGACTGGGGAATCTCCATTTAGATTTGGCTAATTGAGAACTTTCAGTTGTGTGATTACTATTCACAAATCACATACAAAATATTTTCCCCATCATTTTTAGATTGTCGTTAGTATGCAAAATTAACAAAATCTTTTAATGATGAATGTAAATAAACCATTAATTTTTAAATTAAAACTATTTTAATGAATAGAAAAAAAAGAGTGCAATTGTAAATATATCAGCTTTTATATAATTTTACTTGGAAGCTTGACCAATAGTGGGTTTGACCATTTACATTGGTAAGAATTAGTAAATTTATCACCAATACTTATATAACATTTTTTTGCATTTACAGTGTTATGTCGAATTTAATGTACTTACGCTAAATAGATTTGACATAAATTAACAGACAAGACAATGGATTCGGCGATTACTTCAGTCTGTCTGTGTTTGGACAGTTTTCTTCAAGGTCAAAGTACTCGTAGTTGAAAAGCTGTAAAATAATTGTTATAACACCTTGTACAATTGCTCTATGAAAGTGTACGAATATTTTAGATAAGTTTTATTACCGTTAGAACCTCGAGCATGAAAAGTGAATCTTTATATGCACATACCCTTCCGTGGGACGTAGTTGTAAAGTGACATTTAAATCAATATAATATGATTAATTAAGTTTCCATTGGAAAAATAAGTGAGGTAATATTCTGCCCTTTTAAATGTTTAAGTCAAATTTAAGTATTTAAAAGAGCTGCCTTAATATTTAAGAGCTGATTTTTGCCACCTGACTCATCTGTTGTTGTATTAAATAAATTTTGATAAAAACACAGCAATCTTCATATCAAACTTTTATTTAAAAATTAAATATTAAATCAAATTATATCAATAGCACTTATGCTAATTACTAACACAAAAACTAGAACTTACAATGTTTCTAACAGTGTCCTACACAGGATTTTGACTAGAGTATATGCATTCGATATTAAAAGATCGATTTTCCTATGAGTATTTCGAAGTTAGTGCTTTGAAGCTTGTATGTAGTGCACCCTGACGAAACTCACCAAGCCACACCAACGTTAGGATGCACCGCTTTTATGCGTGTATGAAGTCTAAAATCAATGTTGCAATAAGAATAAGCACCGTTCGAACCCCCCCCCCCCCTATTCCAAACGTCGCCTAAGCCGAGGTTCGGCCTCAAAGGAGGCGCCCTTAGGCTGACGTTTCCTTAGTTTCTTCGAGCCCTGGGGCTCAAAATTTCTTCTGGCAGAGCTTCTTTCCGAAGCTCGCCAATTATCCCGGTTACGCTATAGCAACCACTAGGGTAGCACAGGTAGCTAGACCTCCGTGGCGCAGTACGTGCGCTGTCGCATTATAAAGTTGGAGGTCCTGCGTTCGATTCCCGGATCGAGTCTGGTCTGGTGGGAGGCTTCGGCCGTTACTAGTTACCACGCTGCCGACAAAATTTACCATACCCCTAACAGGTTGGCCCGCTAACCATCCTAGACTGCATCATCACTTACCACCAGACGTGATAGCCGTTAAGGGCTAACTTGTAGTGAATAAAAAATAAAAAACACCTCAATAAACAATTATTAGGTTGGCTTTATAAATAAAGAAATAATAAAAATCTTTATTGAACGAACACTATTATGAACCGTTTATAAACTGCCAGATGTTTCAATAAGTAATTTTTGTTGCCCGCTCTTTTCAGAAAACACAGATTTATTACGTGTCTATATATTATGTCCAAAGAAAAAATCACTTTATCAGTAAGCAACAAAAAATCTGCTGTTTGGGTTTTTGCTCTGCTATGGTTTGGTTATGTTCAAAATGTTTCTACGTCTAATGTTTCAAGATTTAAATATGTTTAATTTTGTTCCAATAAAAGCTATGCATAATATTCAAGGTCAAATTTTTTTGTACTGATAGTTGGCGTTAAACTTAAATTTTAACAATCTTTATATACATATATAAAAGGTGTCAGTGAAGATCTGGCTTACTTTGCGGACGGAAGAGTGTTAGATTTTACATACCTAGTTAAAGTTTACACTTGAAGGAAGGTAAATTTTATTATTATTTTTTAATAGAATTCCGACAGCTGTAAATAAAATTATTCTATACAGGCTATACAAGATAAATACAAATAAAGATGATGAAAATTAGAGTCAACTGTAAAATGTGAAGATGGATTAAAATTAGAATAATCGTAACGAGATAATCAAAAATAACGGATATCCTAAAATTCTAATAAGATTTTATATATATTACTACCAATGCAATACAGATAATATAGCTTATTAGCACATTAAAACAATTCAAAGAGTATTAGTGTAGGATCTATTAAAATATATATTTGTTGTGTAATTTCAAAATATTTAAAGGTTTCTTTAAGGTTCAAGGTTTTATTTGTTGAAGTTGAAGTTGTTAATTTAAGTTTAATCATCTCGAATTCGCTGTACCAAGTTCGTAACATGTTAAGGTAACCTCTAAGTAGGCTAACATCACAAATTATTTTAATTTCTAGCTTAAATGTGAATGGGGGTCTACTAGCCTGTTGTTGGCCTTTCAAAAAATGGACAACAATTTTAAATAAATTTCATTAATATTTTCAAAATATTAAACACAAAAGATAGTTTGTAAGGCTTATAGTTCCAGCAGGAAAGAATATAACCAGCTCCATGCAAACGAAGACGCGAGAAGGAAACTTTATCAAAAATGGCGGTCTGTATTGTTTAAGAAAGAACGCGTTTGTCTAAAAGATGCCTACTTACTCTAGCCTTGAGGGAACGCACAAACATCGTAAGGGCGTTCCACTCTTAAGCATTGAGCACAAACAAGGAGGAAGGAAACGATATTTTCTTTTCATTGATGAAATGTCAATCACTAAAGAGCATATCGAAGAATCTATTGATTTGAAGGTCCTGGAATGGTGTAACAGTCTAAGTTAGTTTCAACATATAATAACGCTAACAAGTGGAATTTTGTTACTAATACAGTATTTGGAATTGTTTTTATGGACTGTGTCTGAAATAAAAATATTATTACCATCTCGTATTCGTTTATTGTATTTATCATCATTAATTTTTTTGTGATGTTATAAAATTATAAAACTAAAAAAAAACAATCCTTAAGACAGTCTTGTTCTCTGAAAACGATTGCACTTGTTGCGGGGTAATTCCCAAGCAATGAGCCCTAACTAGTTGCCTTCTTACCATACGCGCCTTGTCAAGTAATACAGCTTTCTGTACCCGTCCCTTAGTCCAATAGCCGAGCGAAAGGTTCTTTAGATGTCCTTCGAAGCTTTTCGCTACAAGACCATTGACCGAAACCACTATCGGTACAATGATCGTTGAATCAACATTCCACAGTAATCTCGTAAGCCAGGCCAAACTATATTGATTCTTTTCCTTTTCAGTTTTCACTAGATTATCGTCTTCAGGGATGGTGATGTCAAGGATTACTGCTCGACGCGCTAATCGGTCAACTATATAATGAATAGAAGCAGGCGTTACTTTGCGGAAGTCCATGATAAACAATAAACAGCAAGTATAATTTGGTATATTCCGCCGACAACCGGGAGATTAGTATAGTATAACACCACACAAAATACTCCACTAGAAAGAATCGCGCTTGTGAAGTCAACATCTCCTGAGGATGATCCGGTGTCAGGTCGAAACGTGCGTAGAGGTTCTAGTGGAGTATTTTGTGTGGTGTTATACTATACTAATCTCCCGGTTGTCGGCGGAATATAGCAAATTATACTTGCTGTTTATTGTTTAACTATCTCTATATCAAGTCTATTGGCTACAAAAAACTTCATTGTACATTGTAATGTCATTGATAATCAACATTATACATAACAGTAGACCAGTAGAGTGAAATTTCCAAGAAGTGACTCAGGATTAAAATATCATTAATATCATTAACCAAAATATGAAGCAGTATATTTTCTAAGGGCCATGATGTAAAGATAATTTATGACACATATTTTTCGGTAGGTATCTTCTTCGGTATAGAGTTTGGCATGCTCAATTACGCGAAATCGAGAATTCTTTGGAATATGATTTTTCTGTTATAGTTCCCTCGCATGGAAGCGGCATAACGATTAAATAGAAATATGTTCGATAGCCGCGCTTCACACATATTTCAGTTTCATTATCAAAATTAATACACGATCGCAAAATAACACATATGCGCGTCGACAGACAACAAACTGGCAGACTGTAAAATTAAGATTTAATTAAACACATATTTGCAGGTAGTAGTCGCCAAGCGGCCTTTCGGCAATCGCCTTGTTTCAGTTAATCACCGAAAGATCTAACATTTTTAACACTGCCACCAATTTTTCGCGCTGTGGCGGATAGGTGACTGTAGTCTGCCGCCTGCTAGTGACGTGGCATAACACATGACGCTATAATGGACTGTATAGTTCTTTGGAGGCAGGACTAAAACATACTACAAGCTAACTATTAATTAGTGGTGCTTTAGTCACATGAAATAAAAACCGTGCATAACTAATTTTTTTTTTTTTTTTTTTTTTTTTTTTCGGACTGTCTATTAGCTGTACAAACCCTATTGGTTGCCACAGCGTAACCGGGCTGTTTGGCGAGCTTTGGAAAGAAGCTCTGCCAGAAGAAATTTTGAGCCCTAGGGCTCGAAGAAACTATGGGAACGACTGCCTAAGGGCGCCTCCTTTGAGGCCGAACCTCGGCTTAGGCGACGTTTGGGATAACGGGGGGGTCGGACGGTGAGTGGTCCGTACGTCTCCGAGGCCGTGGATGGAGCCCACGTCCGGATGACGTAAGATAGCGGGGACCTCGTCTTCGCCGGCGAAGACGGTGTGTAGCGTATGATTGTGTGGTAGGTGGTACGAGTGTGTTGTCAGTAGTCATCTGATCGTCAGGGTCATGAAGGATATGTTTAGGTCTCCTCTTTCGGAGAGGAGCGCTTAGGTCGGGGGAGTAAAAAGAAGCCGCAACTACGAGAGGGTTGGGGTGTCGGATTGATTTCTCGAAATAGATTTTCGAGAGTTTCTTAAAGTGCTGAGCGATAGTGTCAAGTTCTAGGTCTCTGTGCAGATCTACGTTACGCACATACCAGGGACAGCCGGTTGCCGTGCGCATGAAACGGTTCTGAATCGTTTGAAAGGTTTTATACGTGGGACGAAGCGCTATAGCGGCGCTCGCGTAAGACATGATTGGGCGGATACAAGTTTTATATAATGTCACTTTGTGACGGAGAGGTAGCCTACTGCGTTTATTAATCATGAAGTAGAGTCTGTTAAGAACAAAACGGGCTTTCTGACTGACTCTACGTATGTGCGGCGAAAAGGACAGGCGACTATCAAAGGTTACACCTAGATATTTGACAGTGCGTTCCCATGGAATCACACGATTAAATAATATCAGGTCCTTTTTGTATCTGGGGTCAGGGCGGTTTAACCCGGTAAAAAGAAGCGCTTTGCTCTTTTCCGGGTTAGCTTCTATCCTCCATTGGCGGAACCAAGCGCCTAAGCGCTTGATCGCTTTCTGAAGGCGGGCTACTATGTACGGTAGCGAACGACTGGTCGTGTAAAGAGCAGTGTCGTCCGCGTACTGGGCTAGCTCTACATAAGGGCTCTTGGGTATATCGCTCGTGTACAGCGTATAGAGGTAGGGCGCTAGAACTGAACCCTGAGGTACGCCGGCCTTTAGGGGTCTCCTAGACGACAGAGTGCCGTCTATTCGAAACCTAAAGGTGCGATCGGTTAAATAGTCTTTTAATAGGTATAAAAGCCTATCCGGGATACCCTGGGATTGCAATTTATAAATGAGACCGGCGTGCCAGACTTTGTCGAAAGCCTTGGCTACGTCGAAGAATACGGCTCCTGTGAGGCGACCACGTTTCCAATCGTAAAGCCCTCGCGCCACGTGCTCCGTTAGGCGGTGCACTTGGTGGACGCTAGAATGTTTGGATCGAAAGCCAAATTGCTCGTCATTGATAAGCTTTTTAGCTTCGATGACGACTTTAAGCCGGGCGAGTATTATCCTCTCGTACACCTTTGCTAAGGAGTTGAGAAGACTTATAGGGCGGTAACTAGAGGGGAGGTTAGCGGGCTTACCAGGTTTTTTAATACCTATTACTATAGCCTCTTTCCACTCTGTGGGGAAAGAGCATCCTGCCAGCAGGGCGTTATATATCATTACCAGTAGGTACAGTAGCTGGGGAGGGATGCATTTAAGTGCCCTGTTTGTGATCACATCGGGACCGGGAGCTTTCTTAGAGTGCAGCCTATTGATAATCGACTGAACCTCTTCGCAAGTCGTGGGAGCTATGGGCTCGCTGTCTGGAGACAGTGGGCCTAGTGAGTCTATTTTATTGGTGACGATACCTACAAAGTTGGGATTTATGGAACTATCGCTCGGGGTGCACTGTGCTTCAAACGAGTCAGCGAGGCATTCGGCCTTATCCAGATCTTCGAAAGCGGGTGGAAGATTGGGTCGTAAGAGAGGGGGTGTGGCTGCAACGTGGTCAGCTTTGAGAGCTCTCGCTAGGCCATGGTACGCTGTATGGGATGGCGTGAGCTCTCCTAGCTTTCTGTCCCAGTAGTGGGCCCTCAGAGAGTCAAGACGAGCCCTGAGCTCTCTTTGGATTTGCCAGAGTTTTCTCCGGTTGTCGTCTGACGGACAGTCGGCATGTGCCCTAGCTTGGCTGTTCTTACGCGTCAGTATTTGTCGAACGTTGGCCGGCAATTCCCTACGACCGAAGTCGTTAGAAATTGTGCGGGAACAGTCGTTGACTGACTGACGAACGTGCCTGGTAAAGTGAGACGCTGCACGTTTAGCGTCCTCTACGGAGTCTATGGTGTCGGGGATTTCATTAAGGTGCACAGAATCTAGTGTTTTAAGTCGGTCGGTTAAGTTTTTCCAATCTACTATTACTTTGGTCGGAGGGGGGGTGTCTACCGGGGGTCCTAGCTGGAGTAGGACGGGACGGTGGTCAGAGCTAAGCTCGTGTAGTACTTCTAAAGAAAACACATGAAGTGTGATATTCTTAAAAATAGCTATGTCCAGTATGTCAGGTCTGTCCAATGAGTTTTCATTGTACGGGTAACGCGTCGGTTCGTTGGGGGCTAAGATAGCAAAATCTATGTCATTACTTTGATACAATCGATTAAGTTGTCGACCATGTCCGTTAGTAACTCGGGAATTCCAGCACTCATGTTTGGCGTTGAAATCTCCGGCCAAGATGACGGAGTTGCCAAGAGCGAGCAGCGCACGAAAGTCGCTCTCTATGAAGTCTCTAATGGGAGAGAGGTATACTGATGCTAGGATGACCGACGGATGGCCGGTCATGCTAACTTGACAAATGGATGCTTCCATGTTATTTAAGTCGGGAGGGGCATAACTAAGAGCCAACCGTTACTTACGATACACTACATTTTGAACCCAAATGATGTTACACATTGTTGACCCTTTCCTTGTGAGACGTAGCTCATCTTTACGATGAATTTATCGAAGAATTTTCTTGCGAATTACGTTAGGGGTGCAGTTGATAATTTTTTTTTTTTAATATGTTTTTATTTTTTATTTTACGCCAGCTGGCCCCATTATCCTAAGAAATACATTGGTTAAACTTGTTATAGAAATTACTTATTAATTAAAACTTTAATTAATTCCAAGGTGTGACTTATACAAAAATATCTCAATTACAGATGTTAAACTTTTTGTTATCGGTTGACAGAGAAGGCTCCTAAAAGCGCATTCGATGTAATGTACGGGGCGCAAGGTTGAACGCTTTGGTCTCATAACTAAGTGGTAACGAGTGTTATAACCGGTAGAAGTGGTTTAAAAATTCATTATATCTAAATTTTCTCCAGTTCTAGTCTGCTAGGAAGCTTTTGCCTTGGCGAGTAACAACCTTACGGATAAAGACGTACCGGCTAGTGATTAAGCCTCGATGTCGGGTAGTTACCGATTTATCGAATTTGTTTTGTTGCATGCGTCCATCTTAAACTGAATCAACGCTTACCACCAGGTAACATTGCAGTCAAGAGCAGTTTGTAGAATATAAACTGCATTATAATTTACACGTAGTAGTTCATTGTTTTACCTGAAACAAGAAGAACAATATTGTTAGATATGATAAAAGCTACGATACACCTTTTATCGAAAAATACGAAAAAAAATTACCAAAAAACAAAGTGTGTGTTTGATTGATGGACCGCAAAAACTGACACTATAAGACACAGCCTTTGCATCCTAGAGATATTTATTCTCCGAGATATTAAAGAATTTTTCACAAAAACCGGGTACACTGAAAGAAAACGCCCTGCATTCCATCACCTATGTGCCTAATTCTTTACTGCGTGCTGAACTTTTCTAAAAAATATTTTGTGAAACCAATTACCGTTATGTTTATTATTATAAGGCGTTTATTTCATTCCTGCATTGTAAACTTATTTCTTTAATATCATATTACATCGGTACACAGCGGGTAAAATCCATACAGGCCCGTGAATGCGTCAGTTAACTTTCTGGTTTTCCATAGACTCAGGTATTTACAGATCTAAAAAGAACCATACGTCCGTTTTATAAACACTGCTCATAATATATGAAATTCATTTACGTATATAAGTCCTTAAATCCGTATGAAAAAATAGGTTTTATATTGGATACTGAAAAGAATAAAATTTTCTTTTGTATATCAAACGGGTTAAGTCACAGCTAGGATATAATATAATATAGAATTGAAAAACATTTAAAATAAATCCGCCCGTCCACAAGCCGGCTTACCTTTTAATTATATAAACCGAAATAAAATAAAGACGTAACATTTAAAATTATTGTCCTTAAAACAACGCAAAATACATAACAGCAACGCGAAATTCATATACAACAAAAGTAAAAAATCGTTAATTGCTAAACATGTCGACCGTCGTCCACGGCTGGGCATAGGTCAAAAGACCCTTTAGCACTTAAGTTTCATTTAGGTCAACCGTTATTCTTAAAGATATCGTAATTATTAAATTTTTAATACTTTTGTGCAGGCGGAATTTTCGGACTGCCATACATAAATTATAGGTCGGTATTCATGACTAATAAAAAAAAAATTAAAATATCACTTGCGTCAACGGTGAAGGAAAACATCGTGAGGAAACCTGCACGCCTGAGAGTTCTCCATAATGTTCTCAAAGGCGTGTGAAGTCTGCCAATCCGCTCATGGCCAGCGTGGTGGACTATGGCCAAACCCTTCTCATATTGAGAGGGGACCCGTGCTCTGTAGTGAGCCGGTAATGGGTTGTTCATGATGATGATTCATGACTATTAATCATAAGGGGTAAAATGCTTGTGATGAAGGTGTTTTTATATCTGCATAGGAGATAACCATAAACTTTCATATCCGAATATTGAAAGGTAACGGAACAAGTTAATTTTTATTAATCTTTATAAAAAAAAAATTACCGAAATTTAAAAATGTCAACGTGTTTTAGACAGAGAGTAATAAATATACTTAAAAACAGTTTATTTTATATTTAAATAATGCAGACAATATGTACAGAGAAACATATTATATGCATTACTTTAAATTTTATAAAATAATACTAATACATAATAATTTATTATTTTAACAATGGCTAGTACAAAAATCTTGCGATATATAATGCGTTTAACTAAAGCAAAAAAAACCGAATTTCCCCAATTTATTCTTTGTATATGAGTAACACAAATATATTTATTTACATTTTCAGCTTTGTAGGTCGAAGTTTAAATGGTATTTTTAATAAAAAAAAAAAAGTGAATTTCACACACACTACGAGACCTCGCTTTTCTTGTACCAATCTCGGTACAAGTTCGGAAAAAGTTCCGACTCACATGACCATTAAAGTTTTTGCTTCGAAAAACCCAAACTAAAAATACATAATATAATTTTTTTCTTTTTTGTACCGGCGGCATTAACACCCATATATACCTACTAGATGTTTCGCAAGCAATGCTTTCGCACGCTGCGTTCGGAGTTGTGAGTTGTGACGTCAACTCATCGACTCGCCTGCGCTGAACTTGATCATGAAAGAGAGGTCAGGGTAAGAGTATCAACGCTATAACTTCAATAAATAAAACTTGACGCACCACGCCGGCAGTACCAGTTGCTGTAAGGAGCCGTGATCCTGCGCGCATTTGTTGAGATTATTTTTAAATAGTTTCTTTTATTGCAGTGCGTTGCGCGTGTTCTGTTTACGTTTACACGGATCGTGCGTGCTAACGGATTACCGGTCTAATTTATGAAGTGAGTAACTAATAATAATATATTTACTTTGAATAAAAAGACTTGAAAAAACAAAACAAATATATACGGACCATGAGTAAAAATAATACGCACATTTAAACAGTCATTAAAATAAATTAATAATAATTTTAAATTATTACAATTATTAAAAATATTTAAAAGAGAATTTATAAAGAAAATGCTAAACGTGTATAAATATTCAATTAAAATATTTCATTTCTGAATATAGGTATTAGATATTAAAATAAATTAAGTGTTTTAAAATCGAACGCCATAACAAGTTGATGTGTTCTAATAATGTTGAACATGTTGGAATTTCTGTACCTGCATGAAATATTTATAGACGTCAGCTTTTTACTTCTGTAGGATTAATCACTTAAGTGATCCATAACAATAAAGCTTTGTTCGTGTTCTTATTTAATTAAATATAAACTATTTTTATTTATATTTTAAAGGTATCATTCAATAATAAACCAAAATGTGCAGTTCATTAAAAGGTATTCGTATTACATTACATTATAATATTAGATAATCTCATAACAATGCATATTTTGTATATTCAAACATCAGAAGTTTGTAAATAAAACGAATTCCATTCCAAACACATCAACGATCACAATGTGCAAGCAAAACGAAGGAACGATATTTTTTTCCCCCAACTCTAACTTGGTTGAACGTGAGTACAATACAAAGTATATTCAAATCCATAGATACTCACGTAAATATACCCTCAGAGTCGTGAAGCCAATCGCGAATAGCATAGATTAATATGCTAGACATCCGGGCGGATCTCGTCGGGTGAAACAATCGACGACGACCAGTCTTATAAAATACTTGAAAGTCATTTGTTAAATTTATGTATATTTTTTAAAGCTCGCCTTTTTTCTGCGCCTTTTTTTTATGTTATACTCACGGGACCACTTTTAAGAGCATTTCTATTCCAATAAAATATAAAATTCACAAAGTTAAATTAGCAACCTGTCTTTTTAGGACCGTTGATAAAATTGTAGTCATTCTCTTTCGGTTTTACCCTAAATATTAACCATCAAAGGGTTTAAACCTATCGTTTTAAATAAATGTATTTTTTAAAAACAACGGTTTAAGCCAAATCAAACAGACGCGATTATGTTTCAATGAAATCCAAGTTCGAGATTTTTAAGTCGCGCTTGTACTATCACGTTGGGAAAGCAGTTAAAAACGATACATTTAGACATACAAACAAACGTGCAAGAAATCATAATAATTTTAGTTTTAATCCAGCTTTAACCAAGTATCTAGCTTATCAGGAAGTTAGATTACGAAATCTATTGTCAATGTACAGAACAGAAACGAAAGCGAACAAGTAAATCAAGTTAAAAATCTAAATATTAGGAAGGTCATTTTGAACGAGGGTCATCACAGTACATGATGACCGCAATACCTTCCTAACTCCGTGCGATCGGCTGATTCGTCCGCTGATGGCTTAAATAATCAATCGGAGCGATAGTTCCTTAACTTCAACTAATAACAACAACATCGCAACGTGATATTAAAAAGGTCGGTGCTAACTGCTAAAACGTTTAATTTATTACGATTCACGTTATGTAATTTTCCGTCAGCCATGTATTTTAATCTGCTGAATTAATATTGTATTTCGAAGTTATGGGGCAAAATAAATATATAATAAAACGTACAGGTGATTAACAACAGGTGTGCGAAACGGGCGATTTGGTTTTCAAAACTGCCCGCTACTAAGGAGTTTCGAAAGTTGACCCCCAAGGAATACCATGGTGGTAATAGGGGTCACTAACGCAGACAATCTGTCAGTTTTTTTTTATCCACTACAAGATAGCCCTTGACGGCAATCTCACCTGGTGTAAGTGATGATGCAGTCTAATATGGTAGCGGGCTAACCTGTTAGGGGTATGATAAGCCCATACACCTAATTGGTTTCTACGCGACCTCGTGCCGGAATGCTAAACCGCTTAGCATCTTTATCGGGAGGTTGGTAACTGGCGACGGCCGAAGCCTCCCACCACACCAGACTCGAGCCGGGAATCGAACCTAGGACCTCCAACTTTAAAATGAGACAGCGCAAGCGCTGCGCTACGGACGTCGTCAAAATTAGAAACACGAAAACTTTATGAAATTATCGTAAACGAAGTCGCTATAAAAGGTATAGTTTTCAAAATCGGACTATTAGTTTCTAAAATTAGCGCGTTGAATACAATTCAACTCTTCCATTTTATAATATTACTATAGAACTTTTATAGCATTTTTTAATTCTATGTCACATTGCATAGGCATGTAACTCTATTATCGTGTCTGTATTTGTATTGCGTAATCAGTTATGAAAAGTTTTATATGGAAATTTTTAATCAAACTCTTATGATGAATCAGATTTTAAGTCTATATCTATATATATATAATAATAGATAGAACGTAATTTACATGATGTGACCTTGTTATATTAAAAATTCTTAAGCATATTATTAAACATATTAAGCAAACTACAGTTGTTGATAATAAGTACTTATGAGAACTCCCGTGCTTTACGATGTAGGTAAGATTCGATATAATTAGATGTTATGTTAATTAACGAAAATGTGAATGATTTAATAACCTAATTTGACTATGTAATAATGAAATTAAAAAAAAAGCTCCTCATTTAAGTAGCTTAAGTTAAACTATTATTAGAACTGTTACTATTTTTTTTAAATATGTATTTTTAAATATGTATATATACATTTGATTTCGTTTACATATATACATATAGTTTCGAACGTAACTACCTAATCGTAAAATATAAAACATATATCGTCCATATCTACCCAGCGGTACAACTAAACAACATCGTTGATGGAAATTCACGACTTTAAAAAAAAAAAAAAAGGTGTGATTTATTTTATGTTTTGATGAACAGTATTTAGGTATTTATACGTTAAGGATAGCTTACATGGTAATGTATATGTAACTTTAATAATACGAGTATTTTATCAATCTAATCAAATATATACGTGCAATATTTTGATACAGGCATGGAGACTTTCCCACGGTTACACCCGCTTTAACCCTTAGTTGTTAGGTATATTACGTTATAAAACTAAGACACGCGATCCCCGATACATTCACGTAAAAGTTAATCCTGGATGCCACATACTTTAAGGTTTAATTTTAAAAAACTTCATATAAAAATATACTTTGCTAACTTATATTTTTTTATTGGTATGGTGCACAGTAAGTGTATTTTCATACAATTCCTCGAAAAAACATTCTGTTCACTTACAAGAGAACTTAAAACTAATTATAATGATAAAATGTTAATATAATTTAAATAAGTGACTTGGTTTGTTTTTGTTTTTGTTTTTTTCACTTTCACTAAATTACTAACAAATTTTGGCCATATAGTCTCATTTTTTTTTTAAATTAACCTGTTACAATTTCTTTGATCAGGCTATTTTATAGTAGTACTCCCTAGAACTCATAAGTTTTTATTAGCCATGAAACTTTAAGGACGGATTAAGTAGGCAATTGTGTGTCATGATATTTGTGTTGAAAATTATGATTACATACTGTAGGTTTTAAAAATAAATAAAATTTGTTTATATTTTTTATGTTATTGATTTCTATGTTATCAATTTGATGAAATTAAAAATAAAATCTTTAATTCCATGGATTTTTTCATATAATTTATTTTATTATTCATACGACGTGTCTTTTACGTAGACGGACTTAATATTTATATCCTCTTTGCGACGACTTTATTCTAGTGGCTTGCTATAACACTCGCATTAAACCCGATGTAAGGTATAGTAAATCCGATGTAACATCATGTTTATTAATAAAAGATTTTATTACAAAGCTAATATTATAGAACTCGTTTACTCTAGGATTCCAAGTGTAACATCGTTTCATTGTAGGATTATGCAATTTTTATTTATAAAAGTGTTGGGAGTTAGTATGGTAGAAAATGCACATGTATTTATGTCAATTTGTTCTAAGTGTGTTCCGTATTAGCTATAGGCAAAACACAACAACGCACAGAAGATAGAAACTTCTATACTTACAAAAAGTAAATGATACGAGGTTTTCTTCTTAAAAAAAAAAAAAAAAAGAAAAACCTCGTAGATTTCCCGAAAAATATGCTAACAAAGTAACCCTCCCACCATTAAAGCTAAAACTCCACACCTCTAGTCTGTAAAAATATACAATGGTCTGCCAGACTGCATTCGTAACTTAGAAAAAGAAAATGAATTTTACACAGTATTAAAGAACTTTTTATTGAGGAAGTATTATTACACAGTAACGATTTTTTAAATGATGATAAGTAAAAATAAATTAAATCGGTCTCTACTGCGGTCGATTCTAGAACAAGTTGTAACACCCAAACTGAGTATGTGTACACAATATGCAACGAAAATAAATAAATATATATTATATCCATACTAATATTGTAAATGCTAGGTCTCTATGTTTGTTGTTTACAAAAATAAACTTCATAACCCACGGGCTTCTGGCAATTTAGATAGACATAAAAAAACAATCAGACACATTGGTCTTAAATAAGTGCAATTACGCGGTAAAAATCACTCACATAACACTAGCTAGCTATATTTGGGACAATATAAACGTGCGAACCGAGTCATAAACAAGTCATATATCATGAGATCATAAACCTGTGAGACTGCACAATTCGCTATTGAATATCGATATACATAAATAATACATATCTATATATTTTATTATCGACAAATACTTTTTATCGTTTCACACAACACTAGGGCAGTTCCATACGCCTGTATTTATGTGCGAGAGGTCAAAATAATTCACTATTGAATTCGCACTATGTTATAATTCACAGCTGAATTTCTAATGACCAAACTATAGTTTATCATATTTGAAAAAAAAAAAAAAAAGATTATTTTCTTTACCAAATCAATTTAGTACCTAATATTCTGTTGTTTTTTTTAATGAGGACAATTTTCCTACAGAGATATACCACCCATAAAATTCCACACGTAGTAATTAATTGCCTCATGGAAGCCTTCCGAAATAATCAAACTACCTACCAAATGAAAAAACGATCTTCAAAAATCTGAATGTCCGTTTTGAGATACTACGTACCAGTAACTATTAGTTTATATTCTAAATTTTAATACATGTACTAAGCACAGAGGGCAAACCTCTTCGGTTAAAAAAAAACACCTACAATAACAATCCAATTTATATCGTTTTTGATTATACATATCTTAGTCGGAACCTTAATACTCGTAGCAACAGGTCCTGTTTAGGCCTTGAACTTAAACTCTCATGCTGAGATCTATGGAGCGTACTTTCTCTTGGCTCAGCCAAAGTTATGTTAAAAAGAGACTGATTTTTGTCGAACACAACATTGTCTCGTTTAAACTGTATCTTAAGTTAAAGAGTAAAGTATAGCTAAGCTATGGTGTTTAGATTTCGGCCTCTGACCTCGTTCACCTTTGGGTTTTTATACGTGATAAAAGCTAAAATGTACATTGCGAATCTGAGAGGTTTACATTACTATAATTTTTTTTTTCTTCACGCTCGGAAATGCGTTTACGCATCCCCTCCGGAAGCGATGCAGGCAAGACCGCGCCGCTTCCGACGGGGTATGTGGGACTCCCTGGCGGCCAGACTGGCGACCAGAATACCCACTAAAACCCAGCGATGCTCCATCGCGTCGCCTGGTGGTTAGGTCACGGGAACACTCGTGCACTTTACTGCAAACTCATTACTATAACTTACTAAAGCTGGACTGTAGCAATTATGCCAGTAAGACTAAAGCCTTTCGTAGTATTGTCATTTTTTGCGGACGCCCTTTTTTGCTTCCCTTGAGAATGGACAGGTTAATTGTAGCACAATGAGAATTAAATGAATGACAGTGCAATTTTTTACACATGTAACAATATTGTTATTTGAATTTAAATTATAGCGATACTTTCACGCTTTATTCACCTTTTTGTCATGCTTTAATCATTTCTAAAAAGATCATATGTACTCGTATTTAATACGCAAAGAAATTAAATAATATTTCTATTGAGAAACTATTAGCAATAAGACGATACCTGCGTAGGAAATTTGAACCAAAATGATTTATTTGATGTTTTTGATTCGAATTGACATTAGCAGATAAACGTATAAGTAATGATGTCACCGGAGGTTTTGGCGAGCGCGAAGCTCAGCCTGAGAGAAGAGCACTTGGGCTCGACGATATCTGGGGAAAGCGTGTCTCCTGTGAGACTCTGACCTCGGTTTAGGATGACTGGGTTTGTTAGACTGGTGTTTGCTATTTATAACTTGCCTTTTAAACTAAAGTAGTTAGTAGGTATTAAACTGCGGATCGTTAGACTTCACACGTTTTTGAGAAAATTACGGAGAACTCTGAATTAATCAGGATTCCTCGCTCTAAAAGGCATTCAGGATTCAGGCATTCAGGATTCACTAAATGGTCTCGAAATAAGACTTTCATTTTTACAAAAGAAATTATATTATTATTAGAATATAATAATCCATTATGCGGTTTCAACCACGTGAAAATCTGCTGTTTTCAATTTGTTATAAAAAAAAAACGTCACTGAATAACTGACTATGTGTGAGTGATGAACTATGAACGCACAGTTCAAACCACTGGACAGAACATAAATATTTTTGAAAATTCGGCCGATTAGGGTTTCGAAATATGAATGAATATCTGCAGATATTTATATGATATAGATGTTGAGATAGATGTTATAGATTGTCTGCGAAAAAGGGCCTAGCAAAAAATGTGTTGCACGGAAACTACAAATTTTTCTGGAATAAAAAGTATCCTATAATCTATTCCAGACTATAATGTATCTTTATGCCAAACCTCTTCAAACCGTGCAGCCATTCTAGCGTGATTAGTTAACAAACATCCACCAATCCAGACATAGTTATTTTATGAGAGTAGTAATGTCTCCAGTTCGCAATAAACTGGCCAGTGCACGTTCATCTTTTGTGTTCGAAATAGTTTCGTCCTCAAATTAAAACCTTGGACTTGATACTTACGAAAAGTTATTCTTAGGCGGTCGCCCTTTCAGCTGTTGGAAAACCAGTTAAACAAGTTAAACTTGAGAACGGCTTATGAATACTGGTGATCTTATTGTTACATATCTGTAAAACACCATACTTTAACACAAATTTCGAACAACTCTTTTGCTCCCTTAGAGGAGGATAATCTAAAAATTCTTTCATAGCGGATGTCTACTTTATAATAGATACCTGATTCCTAAGTTTGAGCCCTATCCATCTAGTATTTTTTATTGTGTGTTAATGAAGCAGTCATTCACCTTTTCTTTTAATATATACAGATGCATTAAATGGCCTTGTAGAGTATGCTTCTACTGTTTTTACACTTAACGATGCGGTAAAGACAACGTCGGATAAGAATAATATCAGCTAGGTTATATTCAACGAATCTTTTCATACGCATTTACGTCTTGACCTACATGGTAATTCCACTTATTAGATTTTGCCCTACAAGCATTCATTTGTACTTCCTCCACTGAATAATAATGATTAATAATTGAAAGTAATTATCTACTAATTAACATCAATACTCAGAGTTTGTCTGTCTGACGCGTTTGTTCGTTTATTGAATACATATATATAATTGGATGTCGCAAATGACAAGATCTCCTGAGGAGAAGGGATGCCAGGGGGCATCGCAGCGAAACGTAACTATTAAGGATTTGTGAAGTTTTGTTTACTAAAAAAAATAAAAAAAATAAAAAGCTAATATGCCAGAGGCGTGCCAGAAGGCATAGAGTCTATCTTTTGGCGCTTCAATAGGAAGCGGCATATAAATTCGCTAGGTCCTATAATAAAAAAACTAACCTTTTCAGACTGCAGTTTTGCAGCTTGCGCTTACGCTCGCAAATTATACCTGTATAATTTATTATTGACTATGTGAGATGGTGATAACAACAAAAAGCCGGCTGAGTTCGTTGTGGGTTTCTTCTGCGCCTGGGCGCGTTCGTAACTCTCCTTGATATAGTTAAAGCTAGCGAGTCACCCACCACACGAATTAAAATGGTGGAAAATTTATTATATTGCAAATGAACGCTTCATATATGCATGTAATAGCTTTAAACGAATAAAGCTATTTTGATTTGACTTGAATAATGAATCCAAGCAAATTAAATTATGTGCTATCTTTTTCCTAGAATTTCCTATAGATACGGGTTTTAATACTAAATTCAATGTGCCAGCTGAAGTTTGGATTAAGCTGATAGTAAACTCCGGGCGTTAGTTGTACCAAAGCCGATTGCTTGTAGTTACTACCCGCGGTCAAATCCTACGACTCCGGAGAGGTCATCGTTTCTTATACTATGCACTATTAATTTTGTCTCCTTTCTAATCTACTGATAAATAAATGAAGACTTTGCCACTTTTGTGGAAAAACTTGTCAATTTATTATAAATCTGTCACGTGTGAAGCCGGGGCAATATAAAAATTTAAATTAAATTATACGATGAACAAATTTTTAAAGCCTACAAAATATTAGAGGTAGTACGTATGTACAAGTACATCGTGGAAATATAATGGGCAATCATTGCTACATAATTAAATTAAACGTGACGTTTCTCTCAATGGTTGGACTGCTAAGTAGGTCCCTCCTTCCTGCATCCATGTAATTGTCTAAAGGTCTCCGTAAACGAGGCTATCGATAGCAACAGCGGGAAAAAACAGTGCGATAAAAGTGCTAAATAGGCGACCCGCTCATGTCCGAGTGAGACTCGGCCTCCATAATAAAGTAATAATTTTTGGCATACGATCACGCTTTTTGGATCCGTAGACAAGCAGCAACATCAACAATAAAAAATATATAAGAGTGCAAAAACGACAGTAGAAAAAATGTAAACTTCTTAGGCGTGAAAGAGAATATCATAAACCAATAAATCAATTATATAATCATCGTAATAAAAATTAACTAAAGTATTTAACTGTTATCAATTAGTATATCATATAAACCCTACTCATTAATGCTTATCAATTCCCCTATATTTTCAATCGAAGTAGAAATGAATCGATCGCAAACACCGAATCTCTCTTGTACAGAGGACCTTAGCGTGTGTGAATAGTTAGTAGTAGAAGTTACGGGTAATGATGTTAGGAATGCCTTGTCGTCATACTTCTTAATCGAGTTGTAAGATGGTTGATAATGCAGTGTCAACCATGTAATTATTATGCAATACAACATGTTATAATTTTACTCGATGGTTTTTATCACCTGTTATTATCAGTTTATGATCGAAATTATTACTAAATAGTAATAAAACTACAAGAGAAGTTAAATGGCAGTTCGTGATA
The DNA here is from genome assembly GCA_928268935.1 of Lasiommata megera. Classification (NCBI taxonomy): domain Eukaryota; kingdom Metazoa; phylum Arthropoda; class Insecta; order Lepidoptera; family Nymphalidae; genus Lasiommata; species Lasiommata megera. Next base: position 9,669,323 of record OV743319.1, on the reverse strand, counting down.
TTTTGTTACGATGTAAAATAAGTGCTATCCCGCGCCGTTATACACGTAAATATCATTTAGTTATGATATTAGAGCAAGAGCCCGTGAACCCCAGACCTTCGTTATTTTATAAAAGCTGAAAGTTTGTCAGCGCATGCTCCCAACACAGGTAAGAACGATGGACTATTGTGAAGTTTGGGTTGCCGTGGCTTTGGCAGGTAAACGGTACTAAAGGTGTGTAAAATACCGATCTAAATTCATCAAATAATAAAGTGTGATTTTTTGGTATTACCTTCAGAATATTATTAAAAATCACGTTATTGATTGCCAGACACTTAACATCGTGGCAACCCCTTGCCAGACACCCCTAATGTTCATGAAATTATAATTCTACTTATGTTATAGTATAAAAGCTGATTTTTATATATAATATTTAGGTAATAATTAGATGATGTTTCCTCATCAGCCAGACATTTTTGATAGTTCCAACCCCTTGCCAGACAATGATGTAGGGTCGCTGTAGGAGCGAGCGCGAGACAGTATATGTGTAGTGGGTGCGAGTGAGATGGCGAGATAGGTCTATCGCGATCCCTCAATAACAGATTATAAAAAAAAAAACCAAATAAATAATACTCAAAAATTTAATTAAAAATATATTTATGACATTACAAGTTATTATAAAGCATAAAAAAATAGATTGATGACATGACAGATTATTATTATAGTGTACTAAAGAAAATATTATTTTATTCATTATCATCATTATAATCAATGTTATCATTTTCTTCGTCACTGTTACTCCATTCCATATCGTCGTCTTCTTCTTCTTCGTCAGTTTCTGTAGAAATATGAAAAAGTTAATGGGATTGAAAATATCAAAAAATAATGTATAATGGTTTAAAGTAGTATTATACCTGAGACAGTTTTCAGTGATTCTCTGACGAAATTTGGCAACTGATCACCTTCGAACCATTTAAAATGGTACTGATTATCTTCGAGAACCCAACCATTATTCTCGGGTTGATAAATTGTTGGAATTTGCTGATTTGCATTATTCCAAATGCTAGACACATAGTTGGCTCGCAGAAATTGTTGTAGCAGCTCGGATTTACATGGTGGCAGACTGCTAGCATCAAAATTTCGTAGTTTTTTACGGCTAAACGCTTCATTAATATCTGAGACCTGATATGTATTAATGAATAGTTGAAGCCGTGCTGCATCAACATCAGTTATCGAACCAACATTGTATACCTCACATATAAACCGTTGAATAATATCAAAAGTGCTTTGTTGTTCATTATTATTTTCGAATAATTCGTGTTTACCGAATTTAATGAAAGCTGTTTGATACTCTTCCGTTTTTTTCCTAACTTTACGTAAATCTCTGTGAGGTCTACGTATCTCAACTTATTCCCAGTGCCTATCAGCATCCAAATATGTGAATCATTTTGTAGATGGTGCATATGACCAAGCATGATAGCTGCAATGTCAGTGTCGACACTTCTGATCACAATATTTACTTGATTTGGAATACTGCACGCATGATAGACTATTTTGGTATCAGCCTCTTCATGTTTTGGACATGATAACTCTATACTCTCATGATACTTTATAGTCTGTATATATTCGAAATATTTTATGTTGTTAATTTATAATAACTATTCAATTAATAATACTTGAAGATAGCATATAAGATTATTTTAGCTGATGTAAACATGTACTAAGTACTAAACAATACATGCGCAGTAGAAATAACAACTGCGCAGTGAGAGATCGCGATAGACCTATCTCGCCATCTCACTCGCACCCACCATACATATACTGTCTCGCGCTCGCTCCTACAGCGACCCTACATCATTGTCTGGCAAGGGGTTGGAACTATCAAAAATGTCTGGCTGATGAGGAAACATCATCTAATTATTACCTAAATATTATATATAAAAATCAGCTTTTATACTATAACATAAGTAGAATTATAATTTCATGAACATTAGGGGTGTCTGGCAAGGGGTTGCCACGATGTTAAGTGTCTGGCAATCAATAACGTGATTTTTAATAATATTCTGAAGGTAATACCAAAAAATCACACTTTATTATTTGATGAATTTAGATCGGTATTTTACACACCTTTAGTACCGTTTACCTGCCAAAGCCACGGCAACCCAAACTTCATAATAGTCCATCGTTCTTACCTGTGTTGGGAGCGTGCGCTGACAAACTTTCAGCTTTTATAAAATAACGAAGGTCTGGGGTTCACGGGCTCTTAGACCATATGTCATTTAAAAGCCTAGCCAAGCGCGAAATAAACAACTTAAAATACGTAGATACGTAGGTTGCCTGCAATTTTACCTGGTGGTGAGATAGGGCGCTGTATAAGATGGTAGCGGGTTAAACTGCTGTAAGAAGTGTGGTAACTACCTACTAACCTAATCGCAGGGCGGCATGGTTCAGTTTTTTGGCATTGCTGGAATTGCTGTCAAGAGACCATAATATTGCCCAGCTATTAATATTATTAAGTCTAAATAAAATAATATAATATAATACCGAAAACGATACGAACGATGAGAATTACAACTTTATTACATTGCGGCAAGTATAAATTAAATAAAATTTTGGTATTGCCTCGGCGGACGCCGCTGGCTGGGTTATCAGGCGAGCCATCAGGCGAGGCGAAAGAGCATCGCTGGGTTTTAGTGGGTATTCTGGTCGCCAGTCTGACCGCCGGGGAGTCCCACATACCCAGCCGGAAGCGGCCTAGTTCTGCCGGCGTCTCTTCTGAAGGGGATGCGTACGCGCATTTCCCAGCGTTAAAAAAGGTATAAATTGAAAACGCCATCATGTCACTTGTGTCACAGACATCATTGACATAGAATAGGTAATAGGTTATAGTAGTAGTAATTAGTACCACTTACCATTGACGAGTCGCTCGCACGCAATAGTAATCACTGTAACTTATCTGTTTATGCAAACGCTATATCATCCGCTATCAACCGTAAGGCAACGTAATTGGTCGTGGCTATCTATAGAGATATTTAGCGCACAATAAAACAAAAGCCGTGATAGCCTAGTGGTTAGGGCGTCAGCCTCCTATTCAGAGGTCAGCGGTTCGAATCCGGGCACGCACCTCTAACTTTTCGGAGTTATGTGCGTTTAAAAAAAATTAAATATCACTTGATTCAACGATGAAGGAAAACATCGTGAGGAAACCTGCACGCCTGAGAGTTCTCTATAACGTTCTCAAAGGCGTGTGAAGTCTGCCAATCAGCACATGGCCAGCGTGGTGGACTATGGCCTTCTCACATTGTGCTCTGCCAAACCCTTCTCATATCGTGCTCTGTAGTGAGCCGGTAATGGGTTGATCATGATGATAACATATCAAAATATTTAAATTATAATTCACTATTGCTTATTTTCCGTGAATACTATTTGATCTGGTGTCTTACGCCTATCTATCTATCTATCTATCGCCATTGAACTGAGTTTATTACTCACCCTATCGCGATCGGTCTGGAATGCCACCACCATCTATACCAATATGAGTACCTTAAAACCAAGAGTGAACACACACCTTCTGGGCTAGGGTGCTCCATCTTAGGCTTCCTATACGTTTTATTACAGTAATTTAGACGTGTTGCCAAGCGATTTAGCGTTCCGGCACGATATCGCGTAGAAACCAATTATTTAATTGGTAAACTCAGTTATTTAATTGGATATAAAACCAATTATTTAATTGGTTTCTACGCGATGGCGCGGTCTTACCATACTCCTAACAGGTTAGCCCGCTACCATCGTAGACAGCTTCATCACTTACCACCAGGTGAGATAGCCGTCAAGGGCTAACTTGTACTTTATAAAACAAATAAAACAGTCAAGCGTGAGTCTATATACTGGAAAAAATGTAGGCAGATATAACGGAAGCTAGCAGCATATAAAGCTAGTTATATTACTAAGCTTACTAATACAGATCGTAAACAACTGTTGTATATGCATTTATTATAATACTAACTGGCCAGCGTTAAGATAATCGTTCCGCATCGAGATTCTTTATATGACGAGCGCATTACGAAGTATTTATCTATATTCTCTTTGTTTCGGCTAATATAATATTAAGTATATGACACAACCTTGAAACAATATATATATTTTTTTAGCTAATTAACCAAATATAGCCGCACATACATTCAGATGGTAATAATAATTTAGATACGGAATCACGTTCAAAAAAAAAGAAGCCCGTTAACTGTATAAGTTAATTATATCAACAACGTTTAATATCTTATGATTTATTCAGAAATGGGAGCACTGAAACTTAGACGAAAGTTGAGAAATACCATGCATTTAATATATTATCTTATTTATGATGCAGACATAAATAAATGTATTAAAAAATAATTATTGGATACACCGAGTATTTATTTGAATATTAATATTTGTTTATTTAAACGTATTTATTATTAATTGCAAGACAAAAATTGGAAAGTGAAAAAGATTTTCGGATAACTTTCTAGGCTTAAATATAAGTTAGGTTAAAGTTGCGTACTTTAAGTTAGCCACGGGTTTCCCTGATCGTCTAGCAAAGCCGGTGAGATGGGCATGCTGTGGTGTTTTTTTATAAGATTAAACACTCATATAAAAAATAGTCCATCCGGATTTTATCTCATCTATTGTAATCAGAACATACAAGAATAGACAAGAGGTTTGCTTTTTAATAATTCAAGGCTAAGTAAAGAAACGTCATCATTTCCCGATTAGGTTGACGCCTAAAACACGGAATAGCATATATTTGCTTAATTTCCGTATTGATAACTCATTAGGGACATAGGTTTGGCATACCAATATTTATATATAATAGGTTCAAATACAATAAAGCAAAGAGTTTGGTTTTTGTTTATACTCGCTTAATCTGGAAATACCAGTCTGATTAGAAAAATCTTTTATGCATGAATAGCCCAATTCTCGAACGCACGTTATATTTTAAATTTAAATAAATACCTTTTTATTTTAATTTTACGTCACAAACAGGGGTTTAAATAGAGGATGACAGTTTATTCTTTAGAATGCGCTATTCTCAGTTAATATGAATGCGATTTAAAAAAAAACTCTTGATTACCAATTCTTGAGGTTATTGGGTAATTTAACACTAGGTCCTTAAGGAGCGAGCAAATGTAATAGCGCAGGTGGACGAGTCGACGCGGTTGGTCGGGTTATAGTGTCATCATCATCATCATGATCAGCCCATTACCGGCTCACTATAGAGCACGGGTCTCCTCTCAATATGAGAAGGGTTTGGCCATAGTCTACCACGCTGGCCATGTGCGGATTGGCAGACTTCACACGCCTTTGAGAACATTATGGAGAACTCTCAGGCGTGCAGGTTTCCTCACGATGTTTTCCTTCACCGTTGAAGCAAGTAATATTTTAATTTTTTTTTTTTTTAATACTATTTTTTTTATACTGTGTACTATACTTTTTAAGCTAGTACTTTCGTTCACTGACACAGAAACACTCGAAAACAAGCCTGTAAGGGGTAACGTTTTTATCAAAAGTTGCACGCGGTTATAATATAGTAGTAATGATATCTCCCTAAAAAGAAATTCTGATTTAAAAACATATTATAATTTATCGATTAATTAAAAGAGGTCCGATATAAGGAGCAGAGGTTGTTGTTTGTATTGTGATAAATTACTACAGCTCATCTATATCTCAGTTGTCATATCTTTCGACAGATTACATGCTGACTACCTATTGACATGAAGGTAGTAGCTTGTACTGATAATCTCTCGCTCAGAAATGAATTATTTATCCACTGTATATTGATATGTGATCGAATAAATTTTCATTTTCTTGATGCTTTCCCGGTTAAAGTTCCCCCGAAGCTTTAATTTCTTTAATAAATAATTGAATAGAAATATAATTTATTGTATTCTAGTGACGGCGTTTTCTTTTCTTACAATTCGTTATCAGACCATTAACGCTGCTGGGCATAGGTCTGCTATAGGCTGCGGACAGGCCTTCTCTCTCCCATGAGAGAGAGGGTTTTTAGAGCATTGACCCATACTGACCTAGACCCAGCTGCACTAATGTGGTTAGGCGGGGTTGAGCGACAGTTAAATGAGCTCTAAAAAGGATGGTTATGGTCACCACGAATTAATGGTTCCTTAACGGTAGATATCCGCAAAGCTTTTATTGAACTCATTTCTTTCTAATAGATACATATAAGGGTTTAAATAAAACTATTACTATTTTACTCCGGACATCAGATATTGTTGCTGGTAATCTACACCATCTGTGCATCTACAGAAAAGCGCTTAGTAAATAGGCACCGGTTATTTTTTTATTTTCATACAAGTCATTATACTGCCGTTCATGACCTAACCCATCATTTCAATCGGTTTAGAACTCTAAAACGTGACCTTTGCCAGTTGGAATGAACTTTCTGCGGCCAAAGCCTCTTGACCAGACTCGAACCGGGTACGCAGCACTCCAGCACGCACGGCGCCACTGGGGTCGCCAAAGGTTATCTTTTGAAGGACACAACATAAATATACTTCTACCCATACGTTTGTGAAAGTTTTCTTATAGTCGTAAAAATACCACACGTAAATACTTTAAAAAAAAATCAGGGTCGACATCCCACGACATCAGCCCATTTAAAAATACAAGAAGCGTAATAATATAAAACCTATTCCGGCTGTATAAAATGTTGCGGTATTCCATATAGGGTTAAATTATGCACAGCCTAAGGAAATTGACTGGACCTGATGTTTATACTGCCCACGAAACCTTTGAAGCAACTAGTAGTTAATGATCAACCCATTACCGGCTCACAACAGCACGCACATCTAACTTTCGGAGTTAAAAGTTAAAACAAAATGAAAATATCACATTGCGCACATAGCCAGCGTGGTGGACTATGGCCAAAGCGTTCTCATATTAAGAGGAGACCCGTGCTCTGTAGTGAACCGGTAATGGGTTGAATCCTTAAACCACCACAAGAGTGAAAACGCCAGAATATATGAGTAGGTTGTAAAATAGCATGTATTTTTAAAGGCATACCAATTATTGTGATCCTTATTTATAACGCTAAGGCTCCTTTACAAAAGTGGAACATCTTTACATATATATGTAATTGATTTACATTAAATAAACTGTTAAACGAACCTGTTACCCTTAGTTTACTCATTTCGTTGCGCACCTGGTAATAAAATAAAAAATAATAACTTTTCGGTTAAAATTATTTATCACTCTCGTTAAATATGAAACATAAAAATAGTTATAGTTTTGTCTCAATAATATATTTTCACGTATCATAAATATATTTAATTTTAAATGTAAAAGATAATTGCTTGTAAAAAAAAAAGACTGTCCCAGTTAAAAGACACCTGTGATAAAGACGAGAGCAGTTCTGGTAAAACGAAATACCTGCGCAAGTTTAATGAACCCGAAAGCTTGTTTTAGAACGATCTAATATTAATTCAAACCACAAAGTTCAGACCACAGATGATATCGATCGTGTTTTCGCTTACTTATTCTACTTCTAAGACAACCTTCGTGGCGCAGTGCATGTGCTGTCGCATTATAAAGAGCCCAGGATCTCCAAGATCCCGGGTTCGATTCCCGGCTCGAGTCTGGTCTGGTGAAAGACTTCGGCAAGTTACCACCCCCTACCGACTAAGCAATTTAGCGTCCCGGTACGTTTAGATGGCAAATGTCGCGTAGGAACCAATTAGGAGTATAGGTGTAGCATACCTCTAACAGGTTAGCCCGCTACCATCTTAGACTGCATCATCACTTACCATCAGAGTGTCTGTCAACTCGAAGTTTTGTTATCGCGGGGTAGCATGGTAGTAAATAGGAGTATTTGTATCGAATATTGATTGAGATTTTAAGCCACGGTTATAATCACCATGTGATAGCCTTGCCTGCCAACCCGTTATGGTGCAATGCAGAGTATTTATCATTGGCACTGAAGACTTCTGTGGCCCAGAGCCTCCTCCACCTATCTCTATAACATGCCCATGTTTTGCAGTTTTGCATTCCGATGCTTCCTCCTCACAATCCTCCAATGTTTATATATATATATTTCTTTGCAACAAAAATATAGGTAAGCAACCAAGCATCGGTATTGTATCATTTAACTGTTAAAGCGATATAAGGTACCCAGAAGACAGGATTACCTAGTGTGGGTACCATCGGAATATGTAAAACTTTGTATCCGTGTTTTTGGTGAAATACATATTTTTTCAGTTTTCATTTATCCTCAGAATCGATCTCAGATGTTATACATTTCATAAGCGGATTAAGAAGCTGCCATAGGCATTATCATCGTCAGGGGGAGCACTCGTGTCCAACATTGGGGCATGAATATAATGAGAATTAAGATATGAGGGGTAAACGTAGTTGGGTGCCAAAACTAGTCATCAAGTCGAGTCAACGTTCTATTTGGTATTATAATAACCACAATTGTAACACTGTCATAATATCAGTAATTTCTTTAGGTTGTAATAAGATTACATAAAGATTGCATGATTGTACGATATCAACTGATATCGTATCGATAAATGAATGAATAAAAATACAAGATTAAAAGTACCTTACAACAATATTGTTACTCACTCATTGGAAGGCACTTGAGCAAACGTTTCTGTATTCACATATATTCTGATAACTTAAATCTGCGTCCCATTCATAGGCTGAAGATAAATTTATCTATATAATTTGTTACGGTTTTATTAAAGAAGTAATAGATATATATGCCTCCTGCTCGCTGGACCGACGACCTGAAAAGGGTCGCTGGTGGCGGGTGGATGAGGAAGGCGGAGGACCGTGTGTGGTGGCGCGCTCTCGGAAAGGCCTATGTCCAGCAATGGGCGTCTATGGGCTGATTGATTGATTGATTGATAGATATATGACAAAATAAAGCACATTTTGTACCCTTTATTGTTTATTATAGAGAATCGATAAGAAATGATAATTTTAAATTTTGCATATTCAAATTTTCTATAAATAACTTAAGGACACATATTTCAAACAAAAAAATTATAATATAATGGAATCTATCCATTGAATATTTGAATATCATATAATATTATACTAGTTCCTATATAGGGTTTATTCACTCTTATCGAAGCTGATCACATAATATATTATTTAGCCACATTTATAACATATGTAGTTTTTATTCTGAATGTTAAACAAAACGGGTCCTATACGCAACGAATAATAGGTATTGCATAACTAATAAATCTGGGGTTAATATCTTCTCTAATGCTATTTAAATAAAGCAGGCTTAGGTAGGAGTGTTGGCCAGCGCAAACTGGGGTCGGCAGAGCAGAACATTTTGTCTTAACCCAAGGTTAATATGTGCGCGGTAACGCTAGTAAATAAGATCCCGATATCTATGTCGAGACTTCAGTCCGGGGAATTCCCTTTTATTCTTGTTTACCCCGGGCGCTGGTTCTTGGGTGTAACTAATAATACCTGCCTAGTTGGTACCTAACTTACTGTTTAGTATGTGCGACTATGGACATTTAGGGATGGCCCTAGTGTTCCAGTCTAACATTTTCAGTTCACTTCGAATTCCAGGTGAAAAAAAAATTAGGTGCTGGGGATTTAGGAAACTTGCGATTCTCCGCTACCTTAAGCCTTCACCACGGTCCCTGGTATACTTACTATAATGTTATAAAACGGTCCCTGGTAAAAAATTAGCATTGTGGTGAGTTTTCCATTCAAATTTACCAATTTCTTTTGAGAAGAGGTTCGTAAATCATGAGCCTGAGGCAGATGATAATAAGGATTGAATGGGGAACGGAGGGTATGTGTAGACAGATTTCAAGGTTCCAAAAACCAGCCTCTATTACAGTTGAGTTAGTTTACATTACGTCAACGTTAAGTTTAAGAATGCAATAAAATTACATAATTTCAAGGAATGATTAAAAATTGATAATGATTTAAACACAGAATTCGACATGAATGAATATAATAATTCAAGGTTTAAATAACCTTACAACATTCGTTGCTCCACGTGTTTGGGTATTATCAGAAACAAGTATAGATTAGAGTATATAATGCAATACAACTGCAATATAATGCATAATCTTTCAGTCAAATGTTAGAAATGCCGCTCTCGACTATCGCACGTGAGTAGTAATATTTCAATTATATACTATTACTAGCTGTTGCCAGCGACATGGCAATTTGGTGTGTAGGTATGTGTGAGAACTTAAGGCCTGATTAAAATCCATCCCACCTACCGATTATTTTCACGTTCAAGTTTATTTTCATCCAAACTGCCGCTATTATAATAGTAGAAAGATCGTGAAGGAATGCGTACATATACACTTTATTGTATACCGAACAATTTGTATACGCACAAGCAGAGAAAACTGAAAATCCAGTAGGTACAAAAAATTGTACACAATTTTTCGTCCTTATCGCTACAGAGCGATCTTTTTCGGGCAACCAATTGCATTAAAGATCATTATTATCAAGCGTTTGTGTTGACTTTGACTTAATATCTCACTCCCGGACTAGGGCTTTCATCGCAGAGGGATTTGAAGTATTGTAATAATCAAAATTTTTCATATTTTGATATACAAGAAAAATCACAATTGGGTGGAAATTATATATATTTTTAAATGCGTCTCATAGAAACTATAGAAATTCATTTTATGCATCCATTCACGTCACGATAATATGTGAAGACGATTAAGTTAAGTTGAAAAATAACCTGTATTATCATAAATTAAAAAGTCATTAATTATGTGTTTTATCTTGCGTGGCACGGCCGATGGAAACAATTAACTCCATATTTTCTTAAAGCGATGAATTATAATAATTACACCTCGGGACCCTAACGTATTGGAGTTAAGACCATATGCCAGAAAACAAGGCGACTACAGATGCATATCATAAAATGAGGCTAACAGTCGCTGGGTACAAAGGCAGAAGACTGTGGTAGGTGAAGTTCCTACAAAGAACCTATATCAAAATCTACCCTTACCTACCTACAGAGCAGCGGGGGTAATTATTGCAAAGCGGTCTACACTACGCAACTCGGAAACCAACATAATAAGAAAGAAAAATGTTTTATTGTATTAAGATTTGTGAATTTCTGATGTTAAAAAAATGGTACACGAAAAGGGCTCCTCGACGAAGAAGCAGCAGGCTTGGCTAAAGCTGTTTGACATTTTATGAAATTACAAATTACCAAATGGAAACAACCAAACCGCCACAACGAGAAAATGTGCCAAAAATGCAGCGAGCATTATAAATCTTTTAATGGCCAAGGGAGGAAAAAACCATTGCACCGTTTAAAATTACAATAACAGTACACTTAATTGAGTTAATAAGCGTAATAGTTACGTCGCTTCTAAGAAAACCGACTGTTTTGACTTGTTGTTCTGCATGATAAACACACCGGCGGTGCCACACACAATCAGGGGAACGGAAAAAAGGTTGAGTGAAAAACAATAAAGATTAAACAAACTAAATATAGAAAATAAAGTATTAAATCAAATGATATGTCTTAAAATGCAACTTTATAAAGTATTAATTGAATCATCAGTGAAAAGAACCCGTCGAATTGGTTCTTGTCCCAAAGGCGATATTCACGTGGAAAGTATAACATATCTAGACGACGGTCTTTGAAGTTTTGGACCTTCATACGAAAGTATGCTAACTTCTTCATGTACCTTCTGCGAATTGTCCGCTTTCCCAAACGCACTCTTCGCATGGCTTTAGTTAATTTCGGGCTTGTGCAGTTTTTAAGTTGCAGAAACTCGTCTACCCGCCTAGAAGTACTTAAGCCTTTTTCTGCATTAGCCCTTCGTCCTTACAAGAGAATCAGTCAAACTTTACCGTTTTCGATACTGCGATAAATCCTTGAAGTTTATTGCTGAAATCTCGCGACAATAGATATGACCATTGCTTGCATTTCATGTGCCCTTATAATCTCTTGCGTTGTTGAATCGGGCATTTATCGGTTGAATTTAGTTGATGCCAACTGGGATTTGAGATTGAGATAGATGAAGATGAAGAAAAATAATATATGTGAGTTTCAAAATTTCTCACACTGAGCTCATACGAACAAATCAGTATCAGCGAGAAACACCGTGACGACCTCCGTGGCGCAGCGCGTTCGCTGTTGCATTTTAAAGACGGAGGTCCTGGGTTCGATTCCCGGCTCGAGTCTGATCTGGTGGGAGGCTTCGACCGTGGCTGGTCACCCTACCGTCAAAGACGTCTCGCCAAGCGATTTAGCGTTCCGGCACGATGTCGTGTAGAAACCAATTAGGAGTATGAGTTTACCACACCCCTAACATGTTAGCCCGCTACCATCTTAGACCGCATCATCACTTACCATCAGGTGAGATGCAGTCAAGGGCTAACTTGTGGTGAATAAAAAAAAACAAAAACAAAAGGATAACAATTGCCTTTTATAAATAACTAGCTGGCGCCCGCGACTTCGCCCGCGTGGAATTAATTTTTTTAAAATTCAGTCAGAATAAGTTGTAAAAATTCCAACGGGAACTCTTCTATGTCGCTCTCTAGGTCCTCAACTATAATTTCAAAAATCACGACAATCCATAGCTGTTGCGACGTGATTGAAGGACAAACCAACATACAAACTCACATTCGCATTTATAATATAACTATGATTTTGTCTGGATAGTAAGGATTTCTTAGTACAAAGTATTTCAATGGATTCAAAGAAGTAAAACTTTATAAGATTTTCAACTGTACCCCGGTATTAACCTCTTTGCGGCGGATTTTGACAAATCATTAGCGGATGTCTACGCCTAAGCAGGGCCTAACTTCCAAATTCCTTTTCATTCTTTATGTTTCCACTTTCAATGTGTGATTTTGCAAAAGAGCTTATACCTACATGTCATAGTTACTGAAAAGTAATGCTCTAATTGCCGATTTTCATTTCTCTAATTCCAAAAACTCAGAACTTACACATAACCTTCCAACCCCTCACCCCTCTCACCCCTTTTGGGATGGATTTTTGTAATATTTCGTGTATACAGGTTTTTATTATTTAAATCAAATAATCTAAATGCCAATTTTCATGTCCCAAACTTAGAATCCTGACGAAAACTTCCAACCCCCATTTTACCCCCTTTGGGGTGGTTTTTCGCAACATTGATCATACAGATCTTTATTATTTATAATTAACAACTTAGTTGCCAACTTTCATCTCTCTAACTTCAAAAATATAGGACTTTCATACAAACTTCCAACCCCCATTTCAAACACCTTGGAGTAGATTTTGGTAACATTGGTTATACAGATATTTATCATTTATAATTAAAAACTTAATTGCCAATTTTCATGTCTTTAACTTCAAAAATAAAGGACTTTCATACAAACTTCCAACCCCCATTTCTACCCCTTAGGGGTGGATTTTTGTAATATTGCGTATACAGGTTTTTATTATTTAAAACAAATTACCTAAATGCCAATTTTCATGTCCCTAACTTCAAAAACTTAGAATCCTCATGAAAACTTCCTACCCCCATTTCACCCCCCTTGGAGTACATTTTCGCATTATTGATCATACAGATCTTTATTAATTATAATTAACAACTGAGTTGCCAACTTTCATGTCTCTGGCTTCAAAAATATAGGACTTTCATACAAACTTCCAACCCCCATTTCTACTCCTTAGGGGTGGATTTTTGTAATATTGCGTATACAGGTTTTTATTATTTAAAACAAATTACCTAAATGCCCATTTTCATGTCCCTAACTTCGAAAACATAAAATCCTCATGAAAACGCCCCACCCCCATATCACCCCCCTTGGGGTAGATTTTCGTAACATTGATTATACAGATCTTAATCATTTATAATAAAAAACTTAGTTGCCAATTTTCATGTCTCTAACTTCAAAAATATAGGACTTTCGTACAAACTTCCAACCCCCATTTCTACCCCTTAGGGGTAGATTTTCTCAAAACCGTTTCTTAGCTGACCTCTCCTTCATAAAAGGAATCTACCTTCCAAATTTTAAGTTCGTATGTTTTATAGTTCCTGAGATATCGTGATCATCAGTCAGTCAGTCAGTGGTATTTCGCTTTTATATATATAGAAGATAATGATAAAGAATTAGGTTTTTGTCCCGCTAATTGTGCCGTTGTGTAATTAAGCCAATAGAACAGTAGTTGAATAAAGCCGTTCAGATCGTAAAGAAATCGTGAATATCCGGTAATTTAATACCGAGGTCGTTTGTGGGAAGACCCAACCGACAGAGCATTACCAATAATACCAAACCAAACCGATCACCAAACGGATATAGTTCCAAAGCCTGTCGACACATACAGTCAAAACATTGTCGACTATAACGACAAACCGGATTACTAACTAAATTTTATGGGATGGACCGACCTATCAAGGTCAGTACACCGTGAGATTCCGTCAGGTATGGAGCATGGTAAAATGGTTTGCGTAGCAGGGAACTCTGCTTATTGTAGACGTAACTGGTCTTCCCGAGCACGCGACTTTCGTTTTGGGCGTGTTTTTTATTTGTCACCACCTGGGTGTTATAGTGTTAGTAGTGTGTGTAGTCCAAAAATTAACAACAGTGATATTATTTATTCATCAGTTCTCATGATATGTTAAAACAGATAATAATCTGTTTTTAAGTTTCTCGTGGTATACCTGATTATCGGTTGCGGTTCAACAGCTTCCCGCATTTTCACCCGCGACATCTAAGAGTTTAATATTACATTCTGTCCTAAATATATTTTTTTTTTGTAAAAGTTTTAGCTTACCTTTAATAATGACAATTGAAATTCATCTTTAATTTTTTTATTATGTTTAACCTGAAATGCGTTACTGTGCCATATTTACAATAGTCTTAGATGGTGCCGTGGATAATTTTTTTAGATCTACTGATCTCCTCAAGACCCGTATATTTAGAGTACATAATTTCTATGTACCACGTACCATTGAATCAGCGCAAGTGGTAAAGAAGCTCAGTAGTACATTCTTACTTATTTATACTGAAATAAATTATAACTCATTGTGCTGGGATAACAAAATATCCCAATGGAATAAAAGAATTATTCAAAATCATGTCATTATTAGTTTCAGGGTTCATCGATAAAAAAATTAACAACCAAACAAATCCTTTGTGTCATATTTTTAGTACATAAAAATAATATTATTTTCAAATTACTTGGCGCTAACATCACGAAATATATTGTAGCATGTTTGAATCTTAATTCGCAATCCCTACATGAGCATTAATAATTAAAAAGAAGCACTTAGCTCTAACATTTGTAGGCATGAGTAACAAAATATAGCTATTATAAGAGTTAATAATAAATATCAATTTCCCGTTTGAAGACTTAAATCAATGAATAGAAAGCCCTAGCAGAATCTCTTGTAGCCTTGACTTGCGTTCTCGATCTCGCATGAACAATATTATTTATTAAAGGTTTCATTAAGACTCGACGATTTAACGGCTAGTCGAGGAAAATACGCCTACCTTGTAAAACAATTACAGGGATTATCAGACAAGGTTACTAACTTCATTGATATTCCTCGAACAATTTACCTGGGTCATCATTAACGCATATAAGTAGCTCTTATCACTAAAGATCATTAAGGTAATGTCCCTTCATCATTAAAAAATAAACCTACCTAATTAACTTTTTACTCAGAATATTATATTTATTTTATGTTTAATGGTCAGTGGACGTCTTACTCTGCGGAATTATCAAGCGGATTTATTTTTTCTTATATCAAGACCCATGATTACGAAAACGGAAAAAAACAAAGAACCGTTATCATCATCAGCCTTTAACGTACCACTGCTGAGCACAGGCTAACTATCTTATAAGAGAAAGCGTTCTAGAGGACCCACCGCGCTGCTCCCATGCGGTTTGACTTTATTATTTTTGTGATAATAACTAGGAGCTGAACATGCTCTCATGCAAGGCCTTTGTAGTGAGAAGTTTAAAAAGAAAAATTAAAGACCTAAACTTCTAAGACCTACCTGGGAATCGAAACCTCTTGATCCGCAATTGAATATGCCAATGGACCGACGAGAATATCACATAAATATATATATAAATTATTCATGTGAATGCTTATCCGTTTTTTTATTTAATTTCAGATGAAGAACCAACGTCGAGCTCCGATGTTGACGGCGACGCTATGGATCGTCTTCACAGTGTTTATTCCAACCGACACACAGGTCACGAATCCGATTTCATCATTTATGAAGTTCCTCCAAGAAGGTACACATCAACTTGATAACGAACCACCAGACCAAATGAATCTTCTATCGGAATATGACTTCATCGTTGTCGGTGCCGGTACAGCTGGGTGCGTGGTAGCCAATCGTTTGACTGAAATACCCGAATGGAAAGTGTTACTTGTGGAAGCTGGTGTGAATGAAAACTTTGTGATGGATATTCCTATTCTAGCTAATTATCTCCAGTTTACCGATGCCAATTGGAAATATAAAACCCAGTCTTCTAACAAATATTGTGCTGGCTTTGAAAATAAACAATGTAACTGGCCAAGAGGAAAAGTTGTCGGAGGTTCCAGCGTACTGAACTACATGATTTATACAAGAGGTTCGGAACGTGACTTTAATAACTGGGAGGCGATGGGCAATGAAGGCTGGGGGTGGAATGAAGTACTTCCTTACTACAAAAAAATCGAGACCTTCAATATTCCCGCACACGATAACAACAAGTACCACGGACACGACGGTTATTTAAATATCGAGCATGCCCCATTCCGCACAACTAAAGGAAAAGCATGGGTAAAGGGAGCGCAAGAGTTTGGATTTAAATATAATGACCACAATGGCGCAAAGCCAGCTGGCGTTTCTTTCTTACAACTTTCAATGAAGAATGGAACACGACACAGTTCTAGTAGAGCATATCTTCATCCGATTAATAAACGAAATAATCTTCACTTGTCTAAAGTCAGTATGGTTACAAAACTTATTTTTGATGATACGAAAACCAAAGTCATAGGCATTGAATTAGAAAAACGTGGCAAGCGATATAAGATATTAGCGAAAAAGGAAGTTATTTTATCAGCGGGTGCCATTAACTCACCTCAACTACTGATGCTTTCTGGAATCGGACCAAGAAAACATTTAGAATCTTTAAACATACCGGTCATAAAAGATTTACCAGTAGGATATAACTTAATGGATCATATTGCAGCCGGTGGGGTACAGTTTATGGTGCAACAACAAAATGTAAGTCTTTCTACAGGTTACATACTGAACCACTTAGATTTAGTATTCAAATGGATGAGAAATCACAAGGGTCCCTTATCAGTACCCGGCGGATGCGAAGCGCTTGTATTTTTGGATTTAAAAGATAAATTCAATACAACAGGATGGCCTGACATAGAATTACTTTTCATAAGTGGAGGTTTAAACTCTGACCCCCTTTTGCCAAGAAACTTTGGGTTTGATGAACAAATTTATTCCAGTACATACTCTCCATTAGGTAATAAAGACGTTTTCATGGTGTTCCCTATGCTCATGCGACCTAAATCCAAAGGCAGAGTATTGCTGCGAAGTAGAAATGCCAAAGTTCACCCGACCTTGGTTCCCAACTATTTTGAATACCAAGAGGACTTGCAGAAGATAGTGGAGGGTATCAAAGTTGCAATTGAAATTTCAAGACAACCTTCCATGAAAAGGATAGGAACGAAGTTGTACGATGTACCAATCGCAGAT
This sequence comes from Lasiommata megera, assembly GCA_928268935.1. NCBI lineage: Eukaryota > Metazoa > Arthropoda > Insecta > Lepidoptera > Nymphalidae > Lasiommata > Lasiommata megera. Next base: position 9,651,626 of record OV743319.1, on the reverse strand, counting down.
TGTTTAAAATATGGGCCATTTGGCAGTGATGCGTACTTTGCTTGTCAAGCTCAAATGTTCACTTTTACAATTTACCACCAAAGCGGGACCTGTAAAATGGGATTAGAGAGCGACCCATCATCAGTCGTAGATCCTAGATTGAGAGTACATGGGATTTCCAAATTGAGAGTAATCGACGCTAGTATAATGCCGGAAATAACGTCAAGTCACACGAATGCCCCGACGTACATGATAGCAGAAAAGGGTGCCGATATGATTAAAGAAGACTGGGGGATGAAAGTATAGATATATTTATCAATATTTTAATTATTAAGCTCAACTGTGATGTAATTATATTGAATATTAGAATATTATTAAATTTGTTATTAATATCTATTTTTAAGTTTGGTTCTTCCACTTTTCCTAATGAGAAATCGTTAATTGTTATGATATGCTTATATCAGTGCATAGTAAATTTTATATTGTGCAATCTTAACCAATAATAATGTTGTGCAATCTTAATTTACAATTTGCTATCTAAATCATGATCGGACAATACTGTATGATTAGGTTAGATGTAAAATAATGTTAGGTTTCTTTTCCTCATAACTGTTATATTACTTGACGGAAAGGTTGTACTTGTAGGAAATTTCCAACATCACATTGCAATAGTGTTTTTTCCAAAAACTAACGCTGGTAAAGAACGTTACATTCTTTACCAGCGTTATTGAAATGATTATTGTCTTCTTCATTTGTTATTGCGGAGCTCTTGACTGACAATTGAAGATATCATGATCATGTTACCTAGCATATGAAACGCAACACGCTACAGTACTAAAATCAGTCGCCTGATTCAATGCCTCGGATAGACACATGAAAGTATTAAAATAAATCTAAATCGGTCGCGTGGTTGCTTTCACAATTTTGGTAGGAAGAAGAAATGAACTTCACCGATTTTTAACATCGTAAAGAATACTGTGAAGAACCTAAAAAATCCTAGTCAAGAAAATGCGATATGGTGTCTGCATCGTTCACTGACAAATAATTCAAAGTAATGCATTAATTGTATTATTTTTTTATTGATTTCAAGCTTAACGTTACAGTGAGAAATAACATGAAATATTTATCATTTATTTAGTATGAACGATGTTTAGGTCAAGAATTACAGTTTAAGGTGCAAATTCGCGGCACAATTGATTAACTTCAAGAAAAGCTAATAGAAAAAAATAAGAAGAAAAATGAACTCGGAACGACTTGATCAAAAAAATAGGTAAATAAGTAAAATCGAAACATAAATATAGGAGCACAGTTGGAAGCTGGTAATATTTGCTATTGATATAAAACCAGGCGACTATTCACGTAAAATATCCATATTTCTTAGTAAATCTGACTGTCTGTTCTTTCTTAAGTATTACATTTTAATTCTTAGTACTCAAAGATCGTATCTTAGGCTTAATATAAAACAGCATGTGTCATATATTTAGATAGTGATGTATTACGCAGTGTATGTGGTACCTTTGTAGGATATCGTATATCCTATATAGCAATCTTTGGAATTTGTTACCAAAAAAATATTGTGGTTATATATTGTATGAAAAACCCTTTGCGTCTAGGTTACTTTGCATAGGTTTATGCAAAAATCTATTGGTTTGGTTTTCTTTCAATACAAAATGTGCTTTATCATTGTAGATATTATGTTCTCATAAATGGCTATAGCTAAACGTTATGTATATATAAATAGAAATTAAACCTTTATAATTTATTCGTTATTTAAGGGTTCTTATTGTAGATGTAAGTAGTAAATGTTAGACAAAATTGGATTTGTTTTTTAATCTTTATCACAATACTATATAAGATCTTAAAAACTATGCAATGACAGTGGCATTATCTCTATATGTATATATTGTAATATGTATATAGATTAAGAGTGCTAACAGTGGATATGTGCAATGCACGTATACTTTTGTATTAGTGCCAGTATATTAGCTAGTGAATATTTATTTAGTGTTATTTAAGTATATTAGAAATCGAATGTGCAGTACAGTAATCAGCGTTACATTTACCTGACACGTCTTGTACCTGCATACAAACGACACTTATCATTAAAAGTGTCAATTCTGTTCTTAATGTACAATTTTGTTTAAATTCAATTTAAATCATAGCCTATTTTCCGCTTCATCTGAAACTTGTTATGGATCGACATATTCATTAAAATATTGTGAATGTACCGCGTTGATAAAAACTTTATGTGGAAGATAAAACCTTGTGGAGAGAAGAACAAGAGACATTTGTACACAGAAATTCGGCACCACTATCACTATGTTGAAGGTAATAAATATAATGCTAAAGTATCAAGATTTTATTTTCGCAAGCAACGTTGTTTGAAACAAGGGTTATAGCCATATTGAACCTCTGGACATAAATAAATGTTTACGATTTAACGGGAGACTAATTTTCTCCTTTTTTGATTTTGGGTTCAGTCACCTCTGGATCTGCTGGTGTTGGTATAAAATAATTCTGCTTTGCGTGAAATAAACTGTGGACGATAATTATTTTATCTTCCACTTTCATAGTTATTTCTCGAGCATTCTGGCATACCCAACACGTTTTTGCAATTTCTGGCAAATTTGCCTTTTCTACCAAAGGTATAAATGGGATATAAACATTTTAATGTATATTTCGGTCACTATTAAGATAAAATATGGCTTCTACAAAAAAAATCAGCTTTTATAGTATAATAGCTTGCCAACCCACCAACAGGTTGACAAATTAAGTTTTTTGTTAAAATTAGCAACATAATTTGTTTTTTAATACAATTACAAGTAAGACCTTAGTTGTAGCATCATCCATACCATATACCCACTTAATTGGAAAATGGATTGTTTTTAGTTAAACGTGATAAAGTAAGAAATGTACTCGTATTTAACACTTTATATATAAATAGTTACTATAAATACTGTAATGATAGTGAATTATTAGCAAAAGCTTGTTCTGAAAAACCCGTTATGATTCAACAAGTAAAATATTTGAAATATATTTTAACTTACTCAATGCAGTTTTATTTACTACTACTACCTTTATACCATACCCTTGACGGCAATCTCATCTCGTAATAGTAAGTGATCATGCAGTCTAAAATGGTTGGGGGTTTGCCTGTTAGGCGGTATGGTAAACCCATACTCTTAATTAGTTCTAAGCGACCACACTAAATCGCTTTGCGACACGTCTTTGTCGGTAGGGTGGTTACTAGCCACGGCCGAAGCCTCCAGTAAAAACCCAGATAAGATTCAAGCTGGGAATCGAACCCAGGACCTCCAGCTTTATAATGCGACAGTTTCGCCACGGAGGTCATCAAATATGTTAACAATAATATAGTGGGGATACAAAGGATAGACGCATTTGGAGCTTAGATCAGCTGTAATCGCGGCCTTGTAATATCACCATCCCGATGTGAATAAACATATTGATTACTGTGTCTAAGGCTGAGATCTATAGAGCGTACTTCGACTTCGCTCAACCAATGTGAATGTCAAAACGAGACAGACTTATATCGGACACACAACCTTGTCTTGTTTACATTATTAAATAATAATAACAATAATTTAAATCTCTTTTGATTTTATTTGTACCTATTTATTTTGTACACGGGCGTCAGAGGTAGAAAAAACTCTCATTATTGCCAGATTTTAAGTATAAAAGGTGGTACAAAGTGAAAATCATCAGCCAAACAATCATGGCATACTATCTAATGTTTTCCTTTATTCGAACGTAAGTGAGTACAGAAATTTGTCATATAAACAAAAAATTATTAAATGAGAAGAAAGCCTCAACTTACTTTATAGATCTTGACTCAACAGCCGGAAGTGGACAGAACTAATACTACATATACATAACTGCGAGTTTTTACTAATTTCTTAACAGAGAAACCCAATACCAAAAATCTCCTGAATCAACCATTTCGAATGATTCAATAAGATGACACCGTAAGCAAACAACAAAAGTGAGATTCGCTGTGTACCCAAAAATTTACTTGGGACGTCTTGTTCAGCAGAAAAAGCCTATATAATGGCCTATTAACAAAATAGGTTCATTTTCTAATATCTTTTCTCATATTTAGTTTATTGTATCTATCGGTCTGTTTTAATCAACATAATTGTTTACTAAAACAGAACCGACAGATACCATTTTTATAACCGTTAGGATTATTGTAATTATGAAAGCTTGGTTGGTTCAATTTTATTTTGCTTACCCCTTTTATTTATATTTGTGCAAATATAAATAAAAGGGGCGAAAGTGTGTCGGAAAATTATACGAAGCGTATAACGCAAGGCGCCTGACGAGATTACATTTTTATTATGGCAATTCCTCACCAAAGTGATATTGTCAAACAAATACTCAAGATAGTTGAATCAACAGACAGTTATGTATCTTAAAATGCCTGTATTTCCTGTCAAACACAACAAAACTAGCTAAGCTAGAAAAATGCGAATTCGAAATCCATCAGATCTATGCTGCAAAAATTCTAGAGAAATGTTTGTAATTCTAGCCTACACCGAGGGCTGCGTATATAATTTCGAAGGTAACGTATAAATAGTTACTTGGTTAGATAGACATGAATTATTCAACCGCTTACAAAACGCTAAATGGCATAACTACATATTTTTGTTCGTACAAGATTGTTTAAAAACATTTTCTGTTCCCTATCATATTTACAAAATCACGTGCATATTTCAGTTTTTGCTTTAAAAACATCGGAGATAAGGGGGACTTTCAAATAAAATTGAATTGAAGGAGCTTATAAATAATAAGGAATAAAATTGTATATTTTGTATATTGGTATATTTTGTAGGGTTACGCTACTATGCCGCTCGTCAGCTTCGCTTGGGAGAAGGCGGGTAGCTATTGGGCTAGTTGTCCGCCATTGCACAAGTCTCCTTATAGTTTTGGGGGGGGATCAAGCTGTCCTGATCCTTCCTCTTGTAATGCGGAAGAGGCCCGGCGGTAGGCTGGGGTGACTGGTAGGCGACCGGGAAGTATACAATGGGTCCCCCGGGCGTCCAGTAAAACCAGCGAGAGGGACATGCCGTGGTGGTTTTTAGTTCGGGTAGACCACCCATGGGTGGGAGTCCCACATAACCTCCGTCCTGCCCAAGGGACGGAAGTAGCTATAAAGCTTTTCCACCACGACAAAAAAAAAAAAAAAAGGGTTACGCTACTATGTCTCCGTCAGCGAACTGTTAAAGGGAGAGTTGAAAATTTCCGTTTTTTAACTTCTGCTTTAAAACTTTTAATAATGCTACAAAATGGCGCAACCAGCATAAAAGTTCTATTATAAAAAATAAAAATTAATGGAATCTCCTGGCCGATCAACGAGTTTCGAGTTTTCAACAGAAGTTCATAATGCAAAATAAAGATGCTTCGTAATGCTAACTAGTCTCCGATTTCATTATAAGCATAGACTGTCAAAATTAATTTTGCTGACTCGATCAAAACAGATAACCTACAGAACTATTTGTGTGTGTGTGTTAGTTAATATTTCAGAGTACTGTACCCGGCTGTCCATCAGTCTTTTATTGGGCTCATGAACCGTAATAAGTAAAGAATTTCAATTTCCCCAGAATGTGTAAATTTACTGTCGCTAAAAAAAAGTATTTCTAGACAGTCAAGGGCTAACTTGTAGTGAAATAAACAATAAACACCACCACTTTTTAATGATAATTAACGTTTTGTTTTTCTCGTTATTACAAAAAATTCTTTTAACGAACATTGAGACATAATTATTGTATTAAAAAACTTGTATTAAAACTGTACAGGTATTTTTATTTTCGAATTTATCACATTCGTTGTAAAGTGGAGGGCAGAACGGACAGGGATTCTTAAAAAAATATACAAACGCGTTCGAAGATACGCAGTACCGCTTCATTATCATCATCATGACCTACTCATGGCCGGCTCACTACAGAGCAGGGGTCTCCTCTCAATATGAGAAGAGTTTGGCCAGTCCGACCCGGTGGCTATGATCGAATTGGCAGACTTCACGCGCCTTTGAGAACCTTATGAGGATCTCCGAGGTATGCAGATTTCCTCACGATTTCCTTCACCGTTGAAGCAAGTGGTATTTTAATAGCTTAAAAACATACAAAACTCCGGATTGGCAGACTTTACACGCCTTTGGAGAACTCTCAGGCGCGCAGGTTTCCTCAAGATTTTTTCCTTCACCGTTGAAGCAAGTGGCATTTTAATTGCTTAAAAACACACATAACTCCGAAAAGTTAGAAGTGCTTGCCCGGGATCAAACGCCCGACCTCTTATTAGGAGGCGGACATCCTAACTACTAGGCTATCACAGCTTTATTATATTTTCATGACTGAACGCGTTTTGACAGGATAAGTAGTCTTCTTACGGTTCCTAATGTAATAGGCTCAAAAACTAATTGATATTGTCCGCGGTCAGTTAATTGCTTAACTTTGAATAAAGCCAGATCCATTAAGTAACGCATATTGCGTTACTTAAACAAAGAGAACGGAATCAAATACCTTCGCCACCCATGATTCACAAAAAATAAATAAGAGGTTGTAATTCTACGCATTTTTAGAGTTCCAAAGTTTGTTTTTTAATATTCTTTTTTTTTAACATAAAGAGATTAATCGCTGAGCAAGTATGCTTAAGTAATTTCACAATAGATGTTCAATTGAACAAAATAAAAAGAAGATGAGACAGTTCTAAGATAATAGTCAAAATAATAACAGTATTATAAAAACGCAACCCTTTTTGGACCACCACATTGTCTATCCGTCTGTCCGGCCATGTGACACGTCGAACTTCTATATAAATTTCATATCTAATGAAGTAAGAAGAAGAAGAACTAGTAGAAACTTAAACTGAGTAATGAAGACCGTTGTCTCAGTGCTATAAATAATATAATATATTTTTAGTTAAAATTATTACAAGAACACAGCCTTTTAAAGTGTATTTTTATACTTAAAAATCCCAAATCAGTCATCACTGATTGAGTAATTAAATAAAACGACGTATGCCTATGCTAGCATGGTTGTAAATAATTAAACATTACATGCAATCTTATGCTGATCCAAACAAAAAGGGATGGCAAGGTCTTTATTGTCACTGCAGCGGTCGAAAAACTCAATCAAATCCCTCAGTACTTTTTGCTTTAACATACGGAACCTTGGCTTCGGTGCGCGAATCTGTTTTGCACTTTTAGCAAGTTATTTCAATTTTGTAATGTGTTTATGTTTATTTTTTATGGATATGTTTATTTTTATTCGTTAGGTGATGTACTCGTGTATGCTCGACAAAATTTTGTTTACTTTGATTTAGGTTTTTTTGTTTTTCAAACTAGCTTCAGTACTAAGAATTATTAAGAATTCTTTCAGCAAGTTCATTATTTTGTTCGGATAAAGAGAGAGAGAGACAAAAATAAAAATCTTTACACAGTTACCTATTTAAAATACGTAGTATAAATTGCCTTACTTACATCAAAATATTCCGTAATCAACGTATCAGATTATTTAAGTTAAAGCGACGCGACGTACCAAATTCCCATTTGCGCCAGCCGCTGCGCTACAATTTTTCCCCACGATCCTACCCTATGTTAGTGTGAACCCGGAAGCTGCATGCCAATGAACGCCCAAGCATATGAGAAAATTATAAAATATATAAACCTTACATTGATAAGTGTCTTAATCGCGATAGTCCGTCCCACACTTCAACTAAAAGGTAAAAAATAACTTGTTTGTACAAGTATTTTTATATTTGCCATATTTAACAATCACCCCAAGTGGACCCATTTGTTTTTATTTGTTTATACTCGCTAATCTCCGGAACTTTTTATACGCCCTTTGAGAAAGTTTTGAAAGCATTGCATTTAAAACCCAACTCAGTTTATGAGTATATTTGCGTGAACTGATCAAAAAATCTTTTCCACGGTAACCATACATTTTTCCGGGATAAAAGTAACCTTAGTGCCTTGCCAGATTATTATCATTCAGTGCCAAATTTGTTCAGACGTTTGGGCGATTGACTAAGAAACATCCATTAATCCAAATATATACTATTATAATGATATTCCAAATCAAACTTTTCCTCCACTGAACATATAATTAATATTAACTATTATTAATATGTATCAATCACACATGATTTTTTATTTTTATTATTATATTACAGATTATTCTTTAAATTACAAAATTTGTGGCTATATTCTAGCAAATAAATTTTCTTTCTCCGTCCAAACGTCACGTCTGGCTTCCCGGAGGATACGCGCTGATCCTCGCAGACACAGCAATCATGCTGGCTAAATCCTTTTTGGGATAGCGACACTCTTTTTATATTCCGTCTCGAAATTATAGTTTTTGTATGTGAACCCTAATAAACTTATCTCTCATACTTCTTTGTGTAATACTTGAAGTATTTGTTATATTGGCCAGGTATGATCTGCGTACAATCTGCGCACTGGATTGTTCGCTATTTAATAATCTGCAAGCGTAAAGATTTTGTTGACGATATTCCTTATGGCAGACCACTGTTCTTTTTTTAGTTTACTGCCAAAGTGCTTCAATAGAGAATTTCAAGTACCTCTAAATTAATGTTCTAGCCGACATGTTATCACGATAATGTTTATTTACCGTCTAGTAAGTACGTAATCGTACTTAAAAATTAACTTGATGGTGTTGTTATTAGCATCTTAAGTCACGAGTTCATCGACTCGGCAATTTTGAGTTCATTTACCCATGGAAACCGTACAAAAAGTAGTTTTGCAAGTTTAGTGTGCATATTTTATGTACCACCTACATATATACCTGTTTTTGGAATTATAGCAGTATTCAGGATATAATTGGCACGTTGGAATAAATATTTTTAAAAACCATGCCGGCGAAAACAAATTCCGCAGCCTGCCCTATTGGCCTAGAAACTCATGACATATAGGAACCTGTCTTGATACCTACTATATCATCACCAGCCTATTAATATCTTAAGCTGGCAGGGCGATGGGGGCTCTTCTGGTGCCACACGTTTTTTGACAGCAGTAACGACTTATCATCAGGTTTCCGAATTCTGAATTTCCCACTGCAGGCCAGAGCTCCACTTCAAGTTTTGTTTTAATTCCACTACAATACAGCCCTTTAATCTGACTCGTTGGTAAATGATAATGATGATGATGAAACCTGGTAGAAGGAGTGGAAGTTTTAAGCCCTTTCTTCTAATTGATTTCTACCTTTATTGTTCCGGAATATTAAACTTAATCGACCTTAGACTTAATGACCCTGCCGGGGATAAACCCCGGAACCTCCAACTTATAACACAGTACTCAACGCTGCGCCAGCCAGGATAGATCGATCGATTGGACGATCACTAATCACATATTATTGATAATGGCAACAAAGCATCTGGCTTGTACTACAAATTTCTCAACACCAAATGAGTGACAAACGAACCAGCGAGGCAATTATCTACTTGTATCAAGCCAAAATAGCAGTGATAGCTGTGATAGCCTAGTAGTTAGTACGTCCGCCTCCTAAACAGAGGTCCGGGGTTTGATCATGCACCTCTAAATTATTGTCAGTTATGTGAGTTTTTAAGCAATTAAAAAATCACATAATTCAACGGTGAACGATAACATTGTGAGGAAAACCAGCATGACTGAGAGTTCTTCATAATGTTCTCAAAGGTGTGTGAAGTCTGCCAATCCGCACATGGCCAGCATGGTGGACTATGACCAGACCCTTATCATATGGAGACCCGTGCTCAGTAATGAGCCGGCAATGAGTTGATCATAAAGATTATGATGATAAAGCCAAAGTAAAAATCTTACCAGTACCTTTTTAGGAAAAACCGTAATTGGCGTGGCGTATCGTGACCTATAGCCGTGAAACTTACTAGAGGACCTGCTCGGATCGTCCGTCCGTCAAAAGCTTGTTTGCGGAGATAGATAACGATCACTCTGAAAGACTTAATACCGTCCTCCCTTCGCAGAGAAAAATACACCACGGCCTGTCAATAATGTAGGAAATGCATTTTTTCCTATGCGTTGGGGATATAAAATTTCAATTAAGGCTTATATTGTAAACTACATCACAATACTTCAATGGTATACTCAATATAGAAGTAATTATAATGATAATATCATTTCTTTAATTATGGCAATTTACATTTACAATACACATTTAATTAAAAATTTAATTAAACTCTCGACAGTTTCCGATCTCAATGCAATTTTAAAAACTGTTTGAAGAGAAGTCGTATCGGTCTATTAAAATACTCAATATGTCGTTGCACTTGCCCACGCTCGTCTTATCAAAGATGCAAAGCTTCTTATAGCGACGTAATTTTATAGTTTGATTAAATAAAATATTTTAGCGAATCAGAATGCTTATATTACTTCGAACGGAACGGAACGATTGTACTCGTACCTATATTAGCGAACAAATATGGCAAAATAAAATCAGGTTTACTTTAAGAAAAATAAATTATTTACAAGTTTCGCTCGCAGTTTTACCCCCGTAGTCTCCGTTCCCGAGGGGATATGGGAATAAAATAAAGCCTATGTTACTCGATGATAATAGAGCTTTCTATTGGTGAAGGAATATTTTAAATCAATCTCGTCGGTTCAGGCGTGAAAGTGTGACAAACAAACGAATTAACAACGAAACACATTCGCATTAATAATATTAAATTTGGATTTAAAAATCATATGAAAGGGGGGCTCCATGTTAGCCCACTGTACTACACAACACTAACAGCCGGTCTAATTAGACGCTTTAGATATTTCACTTCAAATAGTGGCAAAATTCAGAAACGCTGATACGAATGACTTATGCAGCACGGGTTCATTGGCTGCCATTTGCATTATAAAAACAGCAACACTCATTAAATATTATTATCGAGATCAAAATAAGTCTTCCATAAATAAACGCATTAAGTACATACCTATATCTATATATATCTATACAGCTTCTTGACCCAAAGGGCGAACAGTCTTCCGGAACTATTTATGTATGACTGTTTCATGAAACACTTTATGTCGATATAATCAAAAATGTTAGTTCTACAAAAATGTAGAGGGCTGGATGAGCAAAATGAACTGGCGTATCCCTATAACGCTCAAAAAGTATCTATCGAGGAGATATAGTCCAAAAATGGATAATATCAAAAAATACATTCATTTCATAAAATAAAATAAAAATCACATATTTGAAAAAGCTGTCCTTGACACTATTACATAGCTAGAAGTACATAAGTCTGTATAAAATAATAATAAATGCTCAAACTATTTCAGAAGAAACATAATTCATGACTCAATTCGATCTTCCGTATGTTTTTGGATTTTCATAGAAAGTAGATTGTTGATACATATTTATTATTTCGTTACTACTGTAAAGGTACCATGCCCGAATGAATTGTTTTAGCCAAGCGGAATTTCTATCTTATAGTATATGCTCCTTCGATATTTGATGTGTCGCAAGTTGTAAGCTTGAAAGACTAACACTTTTAGTAATCTAAACTTAACGAATTTTAACTTAAAATGAAATGAGGATTTAATTATATTTATAATTTTTTAATTCATTCTTTTAAGTCGGGGAATTTTTTTTTTCTTAAATATTTACTCTCGATTTTAAGTGGGTCGGTTTGTTATTAATCTTGCACATTACCTTTTACAAAATATAGATTTTCGAAGGAAAGGACGATAATTTTTGAGGAGTGTCCCAGTACTCTACCAGCAACTACATTTTACCGAGCTTTTGACGAGCATAAATTGCTTGATAACTTTATTAAAGTAATCGAATTGCAGCCCGTGAAATATTTTTTATTGATTAGTTTCGATGGATGATTATGTAGTCTGCATTATCGGTTTTAGTTTCAACCAAATCGTTTAGACAGCAAATGCGCAATTTGTACATCAAAACATGAAAAATACTTATACCCAATTGGCTATGATAGGCCTAGAATATTTTAAGAGTATCCTTGATTTCTCCAGGATCACACTGCGGAACCCGAAGGTATACCTTTCCTGATAAAAATTCTAAAAACAATTTTTTTAGAATTGGTCTAGACTTGGCTCAATCGGGGGAAATACATAAAAAAATATCAAGTTAGTTATTAGCTAAGGTTCTGGTACCTATATTCAGAACCTCTTCTTTTTTTGCAGTCAATTAACAAAATAAAATTTTAACATTAAATGTCGCAAGTTTTGAACCGCTGCTCACTTATTTAACTTATTGTAATACAAAATTAACGAAACGTAAATTTGAATGTATCAAATAAATATCATCAAATGCAACATTAAGAAATAGCTAAAAGTAAGTATAAATTTAAAACACTCAACAAATTATAGGTACAGAAATGCAAACAAATACCGATTTTTAAAATAAACAAACTATTAAAAAATATTATTTAAGTTTTACTTACTAGGCAAAACTTGCTAACGGCAATTAAGTCACTTCAAGGCTTTGCCACGTGTAAAATTTAATTGGTTCACTAGTGCTATATTGATAAGGCTGCCGGGTGGTTCAGATTAAAATGTAGCTTGACCAGATAGTCACTGCAATCGCAGTAAGTAGCCCCACCACAGCGGAAGCCTCCACCAGCCGGCGACTTTTATTTTGTTTAATAAAACCGCAAGCGATAGAAGTTAAGCCGCGTCGAATTAACAATGAAGTTAATATTTTTTATACTAATATGTTTCGTATCGTTTAACGATTCAAGAACCGATGAAGAGGCTACTGTGGAAGATGATAATAATGTTCAGAATGTGGGCACGTCTACGAGAAATAAAAGGTTTTTTTGGAATGACTTCCGGAGTCCTGGTATCGATAAAATTATGCAAGTGATAGGGAATCCTTACAATACGCAGAGTTCTACTGGCGATGGTTTTAGCTTCATCCGGGATTCCTACCCCCTGCCTAAAGGTACGTGTTTTCTTTTTTTTTATAATTAAGAAAATTATATAAACTCGAACTTTTTGTGTATTGTTCCTCTGTTCCTTTATTTTTTTATTGCAAGTGTCAATTGTACATCTGTTATATATGTTCTATTTATAATTGTACATCCATACTAAATTAAAAAGCTGAAAAGCTCTTTTTTGTTTGTATGTGTACATCGATTGGTGTAATACTATAGGGTATATAGTATAGTAATAGTATATAGTATAGATTTTATATAAATTTACGCAGCATAATTAACGGACTGCATTAACTGCGTTGTACATTTACTATAAGGTTTTTTTTAATTGCACAAAAATTGAGCAAGCATTTCAAAGCTAATTTCAATACATGACTTGTGGCAACTGATTAAGATCAAATGCACTGCAATATTAAGTTCTATTTAGCATTTTTTTTTCGTATTTTAAAAATTTAATTATGACCTATGAAATCAAACAAATGATGCCGAATGATTCTGCACACACAACTCTGTTAGTAAATTGACAAATCTTAAAATAGTGGTGTGCTTTTCAATATCAATATCAATGTTCAACATAGTCCAATGCAATAATTGCATTATCTTGCTTTCGAGAAAATAAAGGTATTTTCAGTGATAGCATTTCTAGTGTTCCTTTGTTGTTGGATTAAGTAAACTATGTAAATAATATATATATTTTGTTACATTACATTAATAATTAAAATAATATATAATAAATACGGTTATAAGAATACTAATATAGGGTTACGGTTGCTATATATTAGTTAAGTTATTACATTAATAACTAAACGAATAAATAATAAATAAATCGATCGATCAAATAGGTCAAGTTATTACAGACACGTAAGCAGTAAAAGTTTTTGTTTTGCCATGTTGAAGTCTGAGGATATATTGGCTTTATAAACCAACAAATCCTTTATTTTTATACCACGCGTTTAAAAATCATGAAAATGTTATATATACATTTTACATTCACATCAAGCTCTATAATTTTCATATGGCACGTGGTGATAATGACAACAGTTTTTTTAATGATTTGCCCCAAAATAACTCCGTAAACAGAATTCTTTAATTTACGCTCGAGATTGTCTTACGTAACTCCGTAAATGTACATGCCAAATCATTAATTTTCCATCCTGTCCTTCCCAAATAAACAAGACGGGTTGCAAGACTAAAACCGTAACTCAGTTAAGATAATATCTCAGGTGTTTGGTTATTTATCTGTTTTTTCAGCGCACAAATTGTTTGTTTGCTGTGTTAGCATATAAACGTTAGCACGTAAGTTAAAAAAACTAAGACAACTGCCAAACATGGCATGAATTTTCGGGCACGTTGATATTGTGCCATAAAAAATATACCCAGTATCCCTCGGGGATGATTATGTTAATGTGAATTAATGTTAACGCCTTTAATAAGGTGGTACTTATGATACTATAAAGAAACTTACAAATATTTCGTGTACTGTACAGAACTGAGCTAAGCTGAACTAAGCTGTGATAGCCTAGAAGGGCGTCAGCCTCAGAATCAGGTCGGGGGTCCGAACCCGGGCACGTACCTATAACGTTTCGGAGTTATGTGCGTTTTTAAGCAATTAAAATATCACTTGCTTCAACGGTGAAGGAAAACATCGTGAGGAAACCTACATGCCTAAGAGTTCCCCATAATATTCTTAAAGGCGTGTGAAGTCTGCCAATCCGCACATGGCCAGCGTGGTGGACTATGGCCAAACCCTTCTCATATTGAGAGGAGACCCGTGCTCTGTAGTGAGCCCGCAATGAAAATATCTACAATATAGATAGAGTCGGTATTTAAATTCTACGTTAAATTAGACCTTGACGTCAATCTCACTTGGTGGTAAGTGATGATGCAATCTCATACGAATCTCAGAATTACTTTTTAATAGTATGGCGTTTATTTTATAATTCAGAAATTATAAATTCTCAACTTGCTCCTACCATTGTTTAGTAGGCTTAACCAAATTGTATACAAATTTACGTTACGTTCAGTTAATCTCTTAAAGTCAATTAACGAACTATAACAGACGGTTAGTTCTTTTTACTGGGTAACTTTATCTAATAATACATATAAAAGTCAACGCCAAGGCCGTTGAATATTGTCTGATTTTGTTTTACGGTACAAAGTTAAATTTTTGGCATGGAAATCTACTTTACGGGCAATTTGACACGACCGGTTATATAAGTAATAATTAAATGATTCGTAAGTTTAACCTTGTACACAGTATCCATAAACTACTCATAATAATAACGCAATAGTGGTTATGTCTGATCTTACGTACCTGACGACTATCTCAGTCTGGAAATTCCAGGAAAATAACCTTTTTACTGCAAGATTTTTAAAACCTCAAGGAAACGCGAAGGAAGATCAAGAAGAGGAAAACCTAGTTATGTATATAAATGGCAAATGTATATAATTTATTAAAAGTTACGCGACCCAAAATAAGATAATAAATTTTAAAAAAATTACACACAATTTTACAACAACCCCTACAAATTTAAATGACAAAAAGGATACACGACAAAAGGTAAAACTTAAAGCTTAATCCGGATATCTATTATTTGCCAGATCCGATGAATCCTCTATTCATATCATACTAGTATTATTATGTGGATGATACAAGTTCCGAAAACGCCACTATGATACGATACGCGAAACGGCTCGTTCCAAGTCGAGTCAGTGTAGTCCAACCATCAAATATAAGCTGACATAAGGGCATATGATGCCAGGACATAGTGAAAAATAAGAGACAGTAAGATAAAAAAACTTGATAGGGTAGATCGGGAAAATGTTACATTACTGGCGAAACCTTTGGACGGCGTTAAAGCCCAAATTAAATTTCCAATAAAACCAAAATTATTATGTAGACTAGGTATAAATTAGGTACTAATAATAAATAATTAAGTAATATTAATAGCTTCTTTACTTTAGAATGTATTGTGTTGCTGCTTAAGATTCATTGGAGTTTACAATCAATACAATATTCAAAACAACCCTATTAGTTCCATGTAAAAGAGAAAACTTTAAGATTATACCAACGTACGCCTTTGGATTCTAAAATTTTATAAATAGTACTTAAATACCAACCGTTATCTTTTTCAGGATTAACAGAACCATACTCGGAGTATGACTTTGTTATCATTGGCGCTGGATCAGCAGGTTCCGCTTTGGCCTCGCGCCTCTCCAAAAACCGCAATGTAACAGTTTTGCTACTTGAGAGTGGCAAGCCGGAAATGATATTGACAGATGTACCTGCTTTGGCGCCAATTTTGCAGGCGACGGATTATGTGTGGCATTATTATATGGAACCTCAAAATGGAGTGTGTATGGGTAGGTCACTTTTGTCTTAAATTATATAACACCCGATTAAATTTTAAATGTACGAAATAAACGATAAATTTTGAACGACTACGAATTACCTCCATGTTGACATTACAAATACTTTAGTAGGGGCACGAAGCTTTTTAAAGTAAGTACCAATAAGTCGTTAATACAAAAGGTAGATGATATATTCCTATTGTTTGAGATCGCAGTGCAAGGTTGATTGTTCAATAATTTCGGGATAAAATAGATATCTTCAGTGATAGCATCTCTAGTATTAAGAATAAATTAAGAAACTGCAATTAGTTTTTGTAGTATTTCTCTTTTGTTAATTTATCGTCCAGGTTAATTTTAAGTAATTTTTTATTTTATTATTTTTAATGGTTTGTACCCCATCTTGTGCATGCTATGTTCGCATCGAGAAATCAATGTTGTAAAATTAAGATATTTTTGTATTCTAATGACTATGACTATACAATTGTTGACAGTTTTGCGAACTAATAAATAAAAAAAATTATCGCGAATGCAATTGGAATTCACAATAATAAAAAAAAACACAATTATCTATCAGTAAACGCTGACTAAACGCTGGCGTAGCCAGTTTGAATTCCATCCACCTACCACCGTAACCCCAAAATGTGTGAGATTTATATTGCGTTTTGTCCTCATCGCTTGATTAGGATTTCATCCATCACCCATACAGGTCCATAAATTTAATAATAAATTTAGTTGTTACTGTCAAGGCTAAGACGCAAATATTGGACTTTATTAGTAAAATATTGTGAACTTTAAACTTAACCTCTATATATTACATAAAGTTCTGGTGTGCACGCGTTCGTATCGTTCTTGTCATCAGTTTCACCGTTTTAATGTTTTTTTTTCTTCTTATAGATTACATAGATGAGTTAGAGCCGTTAGCTTTATGATTACTTTTACATATAAAATAATCATAATCATAGCTTTAGTTTTAAGTTTACGAATGTAGTTATCACCATCAAATCACTAGTATGTAAATTATTGACGCGTCAAAAGTGTCTTTTAAAGGACTATTTGAATAAAGATAATTTGAATTTAATATTAGGTAGATATAGTAAAGCAAATTTGTCATCTCTCACAATCAGCATGATAAGCGATTGTGGTACCGCTAGTATGTTTGGCAAGCTACTTAAAAACCTAATAACAGTTGGTGACATACATCCAATACGGTTCAAATGAAAATGATTACAGGAATGAACAACCAACGATGCTTTTGGCCGCGAGGCAGGGCTGTTGGTGGAACAAGTGTTGTAAACTACATGATTTATACCCGCGGCAGGCCAAAGGACTGGGACCGTATCGAGGCTGACGGAAATTATGGATGGTAAGCCAAATTTGTTGTTCTGTAACGAGTATAAAATTTTAATTAACTTCGGAGTATACGAGAGTACATACAAGTACTGATGACAACGCAAAATAAATATCTTCATTATTATCATCACCTCAGCCTTATATTTCCCATTGTTGGACATTAGCACGTTGTTGTAGGATAGAGACAAACCCACGCTATAAAATCCTGTTGAGATCTAGTTTCAAATCTCTAAGATCTATTGGATAAAAATGTATTTGTCTACGACCGAGTTAGATTAGGTAAGGTTCACGAATGCTTCCTGCCTCCAAATTCAGCATAACTACAGTCATCCTCCTAACGAAGGTCGAAATAAAGGTAAAATTGATGGACATTTACTATTAATATTCAAGAGACACTTATATTTTATAGGACCTCCCATATCAGTACACCTTAAGGATCGCGTCATGCCATTGTCAAAATCTAATCATAACATCAACCACACCTGCACCAGCAAATACGAAACACAACCGTTATAACTATTCTATAGAGAGACCTCATATATACTTAATTTATAAACGGCGGCTACATAAATAAAAAATAAAATGAACTTTATTTTCAAACGGTCTCTCACTCTCTAGTCGTTCCTTCATTACTGAAGATCATGGTCCTGGTATCCTTGCAACCTCGTGCGGATTAAATGTTTCTACCGGCTTCTATCAGAGGCTAGTCTTGCAATTGTGTGAAATTTGCACTTAGAGTCCCTCAGCTGGTCTGCCCATCTGATTGGTGAGCGGCCTCGCGATCTTTAGCCGTCTGTATTGCCTGTCACAATAAGTTTTTCTAGACAATCACTCCCATGTCGCATGATGTGTCCGAAATAGAAACGGTCTAAATTTAAACTATTTCCTGTGGCCTCCACACTAGGTGACCTGTATCATGGAGACCAGAAACATAAACATGACACCGTTTTTTTTTGTGATATGTAATATCCCTTCTCTTTTAACTAATTCAGATAAAAAAACAACATATCAAATTCATTAATAAAACATTATTGTGACTTATTTTAAACAACTTTCTGGTCAACATATTGCACTATATTATTCTGCATATTAGGTCCTTTAAAAAGGTTTGAATTACAAAACAAATACTATTTGACTATGTTCAATTCAAAGGCGAAAGAAGAATTTAATTTCGAATTGTTAAAATCTACTTAAACTACGCTTGTATCGTTTATTCGTAGTTTTACATTGGTATTATATTTACTTTGCAAGAATTTTAAATCAAAGTCTCCTACTACGATTAGCATAGTTTTATAAGATAACGGCAATAAAATTCTAAAAGCATAGTTTTTGTTGATTACGTTAAGTTTTAGTTTTATTATAATATATTCGTCTATAGTACGGAGATCTCGTGCTACTTTTTTTTATCTGGCATGACCGCTTTTTACGATACTATGTCCACTTCATAGACAAAAATTACTTACGCAGTGATCTACACAAACAATTAAGGATGCTTTACCAGTTTTGACTGTTTTGATTTTCAGGTCTTACAACGACATACTCAAGTACTTCATTGCATTGGAAAAATCCGATTTAAAAGGATATGAAAAGCGACCCCACAGAGGTCGTGACGGAGATTTGCCCGTGGAGTTCGTGCCAATAAAGTAATTGTTTTCCTTTGTAGCCCTTAGCCGTTTATAAAGATCAATAGACTGATGATACAATAAGCTGTGATAGCCTAGTGGTTAAGACTTCCGCCTCCTAATAGGTCGGAGGTTCGAACCCGGGCACGCACCTCTAACTTTGCGGAATTAAAATATCACTTGCTTCAACGGTGAAGAAAACATCGTGAGGAAACCTTCATGCCTGAGAATTCTACATAATGTTCTCAAAGGCGTGTGAAGTCTGCCAATCCGCACATGGCCAGCGTGGTGGACTATGGCCAAACGCTTCTCATATTGAGGAGAACTGTGCTCTGTAGTGAACCGACAATGGGTTGATCATGATACAATAATGCTAGGCTGATATTGTGTGCTCACTCTGCGGAGTGAGTACAGTGGCCGATTTAAATTCAAATATTTACTAGTTACTAGGAATACTACCTGCATATTTATTTTTATATGCAGGTACCTATTAAACTGCTTTTCTGAGACAAATGTATAATATGAAAGCGAGCTTAGCCTTGACTTTGACTTAAGAGACAATTAAAACGAGACCACTTTTAAAGTTTTTAACACTAACTTTGATAAGCAAAATTAAAACATGCACTAAATATTTTGGCCTTAGAGGTTGCAAAAAAGTCATATGGATGTCTTATAAATTACTTTTTTTTTGTTAATTATATCATAAGGTAACTGATATTCAAATAAATATAATGATCGATCACTTTATATAGTAATTCTCATGCACGCTATAATCCCGCAAACATTGTGAGGTATGGCATTTCTGTCAATGCATTTGTAGCCACGCCATTTCCATCCATTTTGTCGACCTCCGTGTCGCAGCGCGTGCGCTATTGCATTTTAAAAGTTGGAGGTCCTGAGTTCGATTCCCTGCTCGAGTCTGATCTGGTGGGAGGCTTCGATCGTGGCTAGTTACCACCCTACCGACAAAGACGTGTCGCGAAGCGATTTAGTTCCGGCACGATGTCGTGTAGAAACCAATTAGGAGTATGGGTTTACCATACCCTTAACAGGTTAGCCCGTTACCATCTCAGACCGCATCATCACTTACCATCAGGTGAAAAGCCGTCAAGGGCTAACTTGTGGTTTATAAAGAAAAATCTCGTGTCCATCCTCCATTCTCATCCGGCGGCTAAATGCGCTCCGAGCTAAATACTTGTACTTTGCATAGTTTGTATTTTTTTTCGCATTAACACAGCCAAGACTAACGTAATTGGTTTCGAATAAATAGCTTAGTAAAGATTTACATAAACTACTTTTTGTACCTGGAGAATACACGGTTTCTTTAGGATAGATCCCATCGGTAATTACAAATACTTTATGTTTAAATGGCCGTGTCAACTTAGTTTGTTGGCTAGTCCTAAATTCCCAATAGCACGATTATTACGGAAAAGTTAATTATTACGGACAAGCGAAAGGTTTGCGAAAGAAGTATTGTGGGGAATTTGTATAATAATATAGTGGTTTTGGCCCGTCAACCTTGTAACAAAGCTAATCTCAAATCTCTCTTACCTGCGGTGATATACTGACATTGTTGTATTTCAATATTAGCAGCAACTAACTGTCTAAATAATCGGAACTTAATAAAACGCCTCAAAAGTTAAACGTTAACCTAGAATATGTTTTCTACTAATTTTTATATATTTCTTTTACAGAACCTCGCTATCCAATGCATTTTTGGAAGCTGGTAAAATATTGGGACATCCCACAGTTGATTATAACGCACCAGAGCAGCTGGGTTTCGGTCGAGTTCAAGTCACTATCAGCAACGGTCGAAGATATAGTGCAGCGAAAACATTTCTTCACCGACATAAAAATAGACCTAACCTACATATCTTGCCAGATACTACAGCTACGAAAATATTAATCGATCCCCAAACGAAAATCGCCTACGGTGTAGAATATGTACACAATAATTTGCTTTATACCGTATCCACTCGAAAAGAAGTTATAGTATCAGCCGGACCTATAGCTTCACCGCAACTTCTGATGCTGTCTGGCATTGGCCCTCAAGAGCATTTAAACTCTATTGGAATACCTGTCATACATAATCTTCCAGTGGGCCGGACATTGTATGATCACATATGCTTCCCCGGTTTAATTTATACTTTAAATGTGACGGATGTAAGTTTGATTGAATACAAAATGTTGAATTTACAAAACGTTATTAGCTGGCTACGACATGGAGATAGTATATTAGCATCGCCCGGCGGAGTTGAAGGCATCGGCTACATAAAGACACCAATCAGCGAAGACGCCGATGACTCGGTTCCAGATATTGAACTTATTAACATAGGCGGGTCCATAGTATCCGACGGCGGGCCAGGTGGTAGTGAAGCTGTACGCAGAGGAATGCGAATAACTGAAAGCATTTTTGATGAAGCATTCGGATCCATCGATGGCACAGACACGTGGAGCACATTTCCTATGTTACTGCATCCTAAATCGTTCGGATATTTAGAGTTGAAAGACAGCAATCCTTTCAATCACCCCCGTTTATACGGCAACTACTTAACAGATCCGAGAGATGTAGCAACGTTTGTGGCGGCAATCCGACACGTACAAGCTTTAACAGCGACCGCTCCGTTCCAACGTTACGGTGCCAGAATACACCCAGCTAAATATAAAACCTGTCGGATGTATACATTTGATTCCGATGAGTACTGGGAATGTGCTGTGCGCACTCTTACTGCAACACTACATCACCAAATAGCAACGTGCCGTATGGGTCCAGTAGGAGATCCTTTAGCCGTCGTGGACCCTGAACTAAGAGTGCATGGTATCAAGAGATTACGTGTAGTTGATTCTAGTATTATACCCCGTACTATATCTGCACATACCAATGCACCCGCGATGGCGATAGGTTTAAAAGCGGCAGATCTTATAAAATATACGTGGAATATATGATATTATAACTAGCTAAGCTTTGTTTGTTTGAATGTATGTACAACCTTGCGAGTAAAAGTGTTTAAACTAGTATGTTAGCTAGTACAAATAAATTTATACGAATTTTTTACTTAAATCGATATCCAACAGACAAACTTGGTGAGAGGAATGAGCAACAAAAGATTAAGACATACATCCATCAATCATTAATAATATGAATATCAACGGTGGTAACATACAAATATGATTAATGTGTATGTTTGTCTGTAATTTTTCGATTCCATAAACATAAAGGTTAGCAGTTGACTTTGCATACGATTGTTGTCATCTAATGGAATATACTTAAACAATAGTTTTGTAATTTATATATTGATTTTGGATACGATTAACAATTTATGGTCATGCAATGTATACAAAATCATTTGAAATTGAACACAAAAAGTATAAAACAACAACAATATTCCTTATATAAATGTGTGTTACGAAATTCAGGTAAAGATACACAGCTAACAGTTTGGTCCGGTGGGAGGCATCGGCCTCGGCTAGTTACCACTCTACTGGCAAGGAGAACCACCAAACGATTTTACGTTCCGGTATGGTGTTAAGTAGAAACCGATTGGGTTGGATTCAGCTGGCAATGCATCGGTGGCTGCTCTGGTGTTGGAGATGTTCATGGGCGGGTCACCTGAAGTTGAGTGATTACTTCAGGTGACCCGCCTAATCGTATGCCCGAGATTTAAATATACGAATGTACCAACATAACATTACAATAACGCTAGTTCTATAAGATTTAGAAGCTGAAGTATCGCTATTATAGTAATATTTAAAAAGGGCCTCTAAAATCAAAGAAAAATCCATATTCAAGTAAACGGGCATCTATGAAGCGTTTATAGAATATTATTTTAATCGTTTTAATTCATGAGGTGACTAGGATGCCAGGCCGGGTGACCTCCACCGGGCTGGGTGTGCCACAGTGCTGTCGGTCCCTTTTCATTGGTACGGAAGAGCAGCATTCGGGTCGGTGCACCCTGGTAACATTGGTTAACAATATATTTTGTGGGATCTTATAAGCCGATAGCTAATGACTCGACGATGTGGGGTCCCTCCGCGCGTCCTTTTGGCCCAGGTGATTCATCACGTGAGGTGGAAGGCTTGACCAGGTATGGATCTGGCAGGCGGGAGTTGGCGGCAGGCTTTTGCTGTTGGAGGTGAGGGTGACTTTTTGGTCGTCCTCATTTTAGGGTTTGTGGCCCTTCCAGGAATTGGACTGGCTCGACGATGAAAGGCCGGTGCGGGAGGGTGTTTCTCCTCAACCTCTCTTGCTCCTTGTCCCTTCGGAGGATTTATAGGCGATGGAAACAGAGTCGTCCATCACTCACAGTACGGTCGTCGAGTTGGCTGGTGTTTTGTTGTTCCGGCACGTCTCTATATGGCGAAACTGGGCAAGTTGGGCTTGATGTGGGTCTGCTGCGACGAACACCCGCTGGTGGAGACATGGTTGTGTGCTAGAGCGTTCCCGTGACTCCACTAACAGCAGATACATCGTGGGTTTTTTAGTTTCCTTAATGAGGATTTCCCCATGCGGGAATAATGCTGATAATCATTTTAACTGCATTAAGAAGAAGCCCACAACAAACTTAGCCGGGTTTTTATTATCACACATGGTCGATAATTAATGACTCAACTTTTATCGTTTAGTAATCCTTTATATCGCAATAGAATTTTTATGTAACCTAACGGTTTATAAAAACTTTGAACTTATTGAAATACATGCCAAAGTTACATAGTTTTAACATACAGTTTGTAATTTGAGTTACTAATTATGTTTAGCATACTAGACAGCACTAAAAGTACATTTTTAATTCTTAATGGGCCCTATTATACATCACAAAAAACGTTAAAAATAACTAAAATACACAGAAATAATACAATGAAAATAGCTAAAATATACAAGCCTGGCAGTCTCTACATCCTTCATATGAAGTATCTTTTTTACCGCAACAAGCAACAGAGTTGTGCGATAAATTATTTACATGCTGACCCCATTGAAGTTTAGCAAAGTTATGCCTTGAAATATTCACTAGATCCAATTCCTAATTATTATTTTGTGCAGTAGTTTTCAAATGTGTAACATTCGGTCACGTAATTTAATACACAAAAGAGCTTAGTTATTTATTAGCCTCAAACCATTGTACTACTTTAGCGAGAGAGTAGTTTACATAGTCATTTAATTTTTAAAATGATTAATGTATAATCAGCAACAAAACTATCCCGTGATTGTCATCAGTAAGATAAAGAAGGTCATTAATATAAATGAGAAACAACAAAGAGGGCAGTGTCTGGTGAAGAGTTTAATGATCTTGTAGTGGAAACAGGAATGGCGCTAAAGACGGTTTCAAAAATAGCCGCAACGTTATAGATTTTTTATTAAATCATCTTACTCACATCTTCGGGTAGCTGTAGGAGATATCTTATAGAGATAAGCTTTCCTTTGTATATACTTCTTCTATAAGTGTTTGTTATCGTTAAAAGAGGAGACGATAGAGGAAATTTTTCGTATTAAAAATTGTAAACTAAGAAGTCAACTAGGTAGTGGGCCGATAAATATCTTGGTACTTTCTTCATATGTGTCAACATAATAGCATAATTCTACGTTAAGCTGCAATACCATTAAGGTTTTCCTGTCAATAAATTTTCAGTATCAATCAATAGTAAGGCGTTGTCGGTGTTGGCGTTGTGTCTTCAATGTGCCTATGAAAACTTAGTGAAAACTTTTTTAAAGGATTTACACCAATCTAGTCTAGCTGCTACCTATTCGTCAATATGCCTTGTGGCTTCAAGCGGAACGACATTATCTTTTCAGGAACATACTTTATCCAAAAAAAAAATTTATTCATATTCTTATTTTTTAGCATGCTCCTTCTTTATCACACTGCCTGCTACGTATATCGGACAAAAAAGGATTATAGTTCCGGCAGTCTATGTACTACTTTTAAGCATTGAACTTAAGTTTCTATAATCTTCCAACATATTAAAAGATCTTGTTTCGGTAGATCTGCATAATGTGGCTTAAACATACTTAATATTATAAATACTAACTATTTAATAATATACAAAATATACTCGTATACATGTTTTTAGCAAGTACTGCTAAATAGTAACTTGATAAAATTTAATGCATTATTTGTAGCATACCGGAAATAGACATAGGATTTGTCCTGGAAACAGGCCATGGCAATGTTACGATGAAGGATTTTTGAACCTTACCACCACTTACCTCAAAATTTACCTACCCCGATCTTGACGAAATTTTGCACAGAGATAGCATCAGGTCGCAGCCTAAAGACGAATAATTTTTATCCCTGGAAAAGTAATGGATCGTGAGAAATTTTTAAAATCGGAAAAAAAATTATTTTTCACAGTTATTTTATAAATATCGGCATTTCGAGATTATTTCTTAACGGTCGATGTTAGGTTAATTTTGGTTGGCTTTATAGTAAACCAATTAATTTGGTGGTTTGGTTTGATTATTTGGCTGGTTTTGGTAATTGGATCTAAATCGAAATAGAGCTTTAATTAACATACCATACCAAATATAGCCATGACATAGAAGTTAAATTATATTAACTTTACTGGCTAAAGAAACAACTAAGCTGTATAGAACTGAATTTGCTGTATCATATCCAAAATATTAATAACATAAATCATTAGGATTCTTGCAATTGTATTGTAAGACATTCCTTATTATTAAACAACCGCAACGTCAAACATATAGAGGTACGTAGTTCAACACGACCAGGAAAGGCATTGAACTTGTTACAGGTAAGTAACAGTGGTATACACAACAATGCAAAAAATGGTCAAGTTAGTTCTGATTTACGCTCAAATGTTTCAGTACAACTTCTAGACTCTTTTGGTAACCCATTCAAAAGGCGGTATCTTGAGCTTGTCTTACGTGTAATAGCTGTGATAGCTTAGAGGTTAGGACGTCAGCCTCCTAATCAGAGGTCGGGGCTTCGAACCCGGACACGCACCGCTATCTTTTCGGAGTTATGTGCGTTTTTAAGCAATTAAAATATCACTTGCTTCAACGGTGAAGGAAAACATCGTGAGGAAACCTGTACGTTCTGAGAGTTCTCCATAATGTTCTCAAAGGCGTGTGAAGTCTGCCAATCCGCACATGGCTCATTGGTGGACTATGGCCAAACCCTTCTCATATTGAGAGGAGACCCGAATTCTGTAGTGAGCCGAGAATGGGTTGATCATGATTATGATGATGATATATAATAGTATACTACTGCCATTAGATACCATAACGCTTAATATACTCGTATCTAATACATGAGCAAGAAAGTGTAGGACAAAGACGTGAAATTCCAAAGGGCTGGTTTAATTAAAACTGCTTCAGGATCATTAAGAACCGTAAAGTTTCTTAAGTCGCATTTTTATTAACTGTCCATTCGCTAATGACCATTTTAATGTGACAAATGATTTATAAAGGGTTTCATGAGATCGCGTTATTTTTGCAAAACGAAAAGAATCCTACGTAACGAAACAAAATTTAATTAGTTTTTTTGTAGCCAAAACAAAGCACAACTTTTAGGTATCACATAATTTTAATAGTTATTACTGACACAAGCTCTTTTCTGCGATATTTTGTAGAATAATTTAGATACACTATACATTTTATTGCATCGCAATGAAAGGTTTACGTCAATCCAGCAACCAACTCTAACAACCAGTTTGCAAATTATAAACTTTATATATATTACATGCATGCAGGATAAATAACAATCAGTCTTGTTTTAAAATTCAACTGGTTGATAATCTGTCCCTTAACAACCATGAGGGCTGCATTAAGTTTGTTTATAAGTGCCATGATAGTGAATTTAGGATTAACTTATGGTGATCGGCCTACTGCGAATATTTACGCAAAGCCGAAAGCGTGCGCGGAATTTTGCAACGTAAAGAATAGAATCCACAAAAGGGAAAATTTTGCACCCAAAAGTAGGATTGTTGAGGTGATGTTGCAGACCCCGATGTTTCCATATAATCGCAGTGAACCTGACATATTTGCGGCATTCAGAGACAAATACGAACTGCCCAAAGGTAAGTAACTTTGCAGATTTAACAAGGTTGCCACTTAAAATGTTATTAAGCTCCTTGCGGAAATCGTATAAATGCATAAAAATGCAATTATACTTGAATTAATTCTTTTAATGCAGAAGTAAATAATTTCTTAGTACTTATTTCGATTAAGTTGTAGTAAGGTTACAGAAAGACCATCGCTTGGGATTTAACGATACTCAATACATATAAACATGCCACGTGGGTAGTGTGTCCAGAAAATTCTTTTCGACAAATCTAAAACAAACGTAACCCCTTTGCTATATATTTTTGTCTTAAACTCCTAAGTCAGTAGACCAGTCTTCGCGAAGAGTGTAAAGCCAGTACACTGTCCCTAAGACTTGGTCCCTAACTATGGATTTTTTTTTATTACATCGGGGACAAACAAGCTCGAGACAGGTAACCAGTTGATAAGTGATTACCATCGTCCATGAACATCTGCAGCGCCAGCGAAGCCACCGATGTGTTCTCGGCCAATCCTATCCTCCTAATCTATTTCTACTCGGCATCATACCCAGCATTATAGTGCCAGTAGGACTAAATATAACCGCTGCCGAAGCCTCCCAACAGACAACTCAAGCCGAGAATCGAACTAAGAATCTCCTACTATACAATGCGGTAGTGCACGCGCTGCGTACCGGTGAACGATGCGGTCATCAAAGCTACCTAATAAGAAAATACCTAGTAAGAAAGCTATGTGTATGTATCTGTATATGCCATCAAAACGGACATGAGAGCCCTCGCAGAAGAAACAGATTTTATTAATTATTGCAAGTACAAAAGATTTAACAAAAAATAGACAAGGTTAGGTATCTAAAATATCAAATTTACTAACAGTTTACCCAGTTGCGAAGTTAAGGTGGCAGCATAGCTGGGTAACAAAAAGGCGTCTGCCGTGTTAACCCAAGGGCGGCTAGGGCGACCTCAAACCGGAACATGCAGCACTGTAATCCCATCCCCTAACGGCCTATGATAATAATCTATCTAATCCGAAATAATTAATAATAATTAGTAATAAAATATAATATAACAGTCGCCAGTAAAATAAATTCATTCATAGCCAAAGAGCATTATTTTTCTTATAAATATAAAAAGGCTATAAAAACTAAAGGAGAACGCAAGAAAAAAGATTTGTGCTAACCAAGGCAACCAAGTACTGTGGTAAAAGAACAAGTTGTTATGTATTTAGTACCCAAAATATACAACAACCTAGACTGACTTAGGCTAGAGGGTAAGGTCAATAAGAGTCTTTAAAAGATAATTTAAAGTACATTTACTTAGGGACCCCATAAGTAATTTATAAATAAAATATATAATACTTGCAAGATTCTTTTATTATATTCAAATATTGGTATTAATTTAATTAAAAATGCAATTTACATGTTGTAGAAATTAGTTTTCGTTGAGTTTTTAATTTTTGTGTAGTTGTAAGACAGTTTCGTTTCATTATATAGTTTATGATAAATAGTAGGGAAAGTGTGCATGTTAGGATAAGTTCTAGGTTAATAATAAGCCAATAGATAAGTTAAGAGCGCCGACTCGCCAACAAACTATTCACCCGTTTGGCGGGATATAGGGATATAGGGAGGGAAATTAAAAAAAAAA
This sequence comes from Lasiommata megera, assembly GCA_928268935.1. Lineage (NCBI taxonomy): Eukaryota > Metazoa > Arthropoda > Insecta > Lepidoptera > Nymphalidae > Lasiommata > Lasiommata megera. The sequence goes on along the minus strand of OV743319.1, from coordinate 9,622,749 downwards.
ACTAAATTTTACCTCAGGCGTAAGTGGACAGATAACATGAAATCGATGGTTGATTCGATGAGGTGATGATGATTAAAAAACGGATGCATCATAAAATATCCAAATCGAAAATAGATCTGAAATAATTATGTAATCTTACAATGATGTATTCTATAATGTACACTCAACTAACATAAAAACGAGATGAAAAAAGTAAGCACGGATGAAATCCTCGTTGACTTACTTCCTTGTTAGTTGAGATTTCTTAGCTGAACAAATATTCAAGATCGTATTATTTAATTTATATAATAATCATACTTTTCAACAGTAACAAGTAGCCTTGTTTCATATTATAGGTTTGACCGTGCGGCAGGTCTTGAAAATAATAGCGCCCTGCCTATACTGGGACAGTATACTTATCACTGAGCTGCCAATAGCCAACGAACTAAATGTCGCAATGATGTTTTATAACTGGAAGTTCCCGGGTTCGATGGTCTGATCCGGTTTTATGGAAGGCTTTGTTCGTGGCTAGTTACCACCGATAAATACGTACCATACCGACTAGGTATCTGAGTGTGTTGTCCATTCATCAATTATCTAGGAAAATATTCAACGAAGGTAGTAAAGTTCAGTCACTTTTTCTTTTGCAGAATTCAAGGGACCTCTCAAGGAGTACGATTTTATCGTAGTCGGAGCAGGTTCCGCGGGTAGCGTACTTGCCGCACGTCTCAGTGAAGGCGGCAAGGCGTCGGTGCTACTTTTAGAAGCAGGATTAGGAGAGTCCATGCTGACGTCAGTGCCGGCATTGGCACCTTTATTCCAAAGAACTAGTAGCGTATGGCCTTACTTAATGGAACCTCAACCAAACGTTTGCTTGGGTTCGTATACCATGTCCATTTACTATTTTTTGTTACAATACGGAACAAACTTTGGGATACAAAAAACAAAACAATAACCTTATTACAAATAATACATTTTTTCGGGTATAATCAGGGTTTGTATTCATATTTTGCTTCATTTATTTTTTTCCTTTTTGTTTTATATTTTCCGCTGTGGTAAATTATTATTAATTATCGCGCCCACCAATTTGATTTATTTTCATCATCGTCATCATGACCAACCCAGTGCCGGCTCACTTCAGAGCACATGATCAAGACTCTCCCCGATTGTCGATTGATTTTTTGTTTGGCCACGCTGCTGTGCGGATAGGCAGACTTCACACGCCTTTGAGAACATAATGGAGAACTCTCAGGTGTGCAGGTTTACTCACGATGTTTTCCTTTACCGTTGAAGCAAGTGATATTTTAGTTAGAGGTGCGTCTGATTAGGACGTGAACGTCCTAACTACTAGGCACAGCTTGAAATAACTATTTTACTTCTTGATAATTATGACACTCTCCTCATTGTCATAGACACAACGAAATATATTCCTACCTCATAGCAAACGGAATTAAGATAATGCAATTTTTAAGTCGTGTTGAGTTTCAAGGGGACACATGAGTATTGTGATTTTGTCCTGCTGATTTATTATCGCACCAGACCAGTCGGTTTAACGTTATGCATATTGACGATCTGATTATGCATACCTAAGTCGATTGTCTGTGTAACATTATTATTCATCCTTACTAGTATTACATATAATATCGGTTGGTTTAACGATCATGAAGCAATAGGGCAACTTATTTTCGAAAATACGTGACAGGCCGAAGAATGGTACAGGCTTTTCATACATCAGATCCATTATTTGCCCGTTTGCCCGCGATATATATAAAAAAATGATTTATCAACCAATACAGAATGGTTATTAATTATTAATTACTCATGTTATGCAATAATCGAGCGTCAAGTGTATTTAGAAGAGAAGCTGTGATAGCCTAGTGGTTAGGGCGTCAGCCTCCTAATCAGAGGTCAACGGTTCTAATCCGGGCACGCACCTCTAACTTTTCGGAGTTACGTGCGTTTTTTAAACAATTAAAATATCACGTGCTTCAACGGTGAAGGAAAACATCGTGGGGAAACCTGCACGCCTGAGAGTTCTCCATAATGTTCTCAAAAGCGTGTGAAGTCTGCCAATCCGCACATGGCTAGCATGGTGGACTATGGCCAAACCCTTCTCATATTGACCGTGCTCTGTAGTGAGCTAGTAATGGGTTGATTATGATGAAGTGTATTTAATAGGCAAAAATCTTTCCACGCATTTCTCTCATACGAGAGAGGGTATTAACGCATATATCCACGATCCACCACCCTACTCCAATATAACCTGTGGTGTCCTTTTACATTTAATATTACATGAAAGTGATTATATATATACATAGTATAGATAATTATTATAAAATGATAAATTAATTTTTTCCAATTCAACTCATATTTTTAAATGATTAGTCGGTTAAGGTGATAACGGCCCAAACGTTTCAGTAAGACATTAGATTATTATTACAGGTAATATGCGTTCACTTAAGTTGCTACTGTTGCTTACACCCATATTTTGGCAGGGCGCATCGTGGTGCGTCATAAAACCTATTTTACAACGATATATATATTAACCAAACTTCACCAATTCGATATTACGAGTATGTATTGTTAATTTGAGCCAATTAAATACGTTTATAGTCTACAGGTATGGATAACGGTCAATGTTTTTGGCCTAGAGGCAGAGCTGTGGGTGGTACAAGTGTCGTCAACTACATGATTTACACTAGAGGAATGAAAGAAGACTGGGATAGAATCTCTGCCAAAGGAAACTATGGATGGTAATACAATAATATTACTCAGATTGAAGTGTGGAATGTCGAATCAGCCATCTTTTTAAACACCACAAGTTAGCTCAAGATGAGATAATGAAAATGACGGTATCTCATCTCATCTTACCTGATGCGGTCTAAGTGATGATGCGGTCTAAGATGGTAGCGGGCTAACCTGTTAGGGGTATGGTAAACTCATACTCCTAATTGGTTTCTACACAACATTATGCCGGAACGCTAAATCGCTTGGCGCCACGTCTTTGTCGGTAGGGTGGTAACTAGCCACGGCCGAAGGGTACTACCATACGTAAGCCGATTTTGAGCATGGGGGATTTTAAACACGTGCTTCAGTACGGAAAATTAATATACGGTCTGTTTTCTTTGAGGTCATATGATGACGTAATGAAATACTACATGAAATCAGAACGAGCTCATCTAAAAGAATTTCAAAAGTCGCCGTGGCACAGTAAAGATGGTGAACTGAATGTCGAAGATGTTCCATTCAGGTAATTTATTGTTTTAAACGTCTTATATATTAATGAAGGCTAGTTCACAACTACCTATCTCAAGTTTAACACTTTGAATTAGTATTAGTGTATTAGTATATAATAACTTTAGTTAAGTAAACTTTTTTTTCCACAGATCAAAACTATCAAAGGCGTTTTTAGATGCAGGCACATTGTTAGGTAACCGGCGCGTTGACTATAACAGTCCAGACGGCTTTGGGTTTGCTTATATCCAAGCTACAGTGAATCGTGGCGTACGAATGAGTAGCGCCAAAGCATTCTTGCATAACAACAAGAAAAGAAAAAATCTACACATACTGACCAACAGTATAGTCACCAAGTTAATGATTGAATCAACAACAAAAACCGCAACGGGGGTTGAATTCCTTAAAAACGGTCAGAGATATGAAATACGCGCAAAGAAAGAAGTTATCCTATCGGCTGGTCCCATAGAGTCTCCACATTTACTTATGCTATCGGGAATTGGACCCAGAAAACATTTGGAATCTTTAGGAATTGAAGTGGTACAAGATTTGCAAGTTGGAGCAACACTCTATGACCACATATCGTATACCGGTCTAGCATTTATCTTAAATACTACTCGATTAACTTTATTGGAAGCGAGGGTTGCGACATTAGATAACATCTTACAATACACGCAATTTGGAGATGGACCACTATCATCACTAGCTGGAGTTGAAACTCTGGGTTACATAAAAACTAACGTATCAGAAGAAATTGGAAATTTCCCAGACATAGAGCTAATAGGTTCCTGCGCTTCTCTGGCATCGGACGATGGAAAAATTGTAGCCAAGGGAGTTCGATTAGCTGATTGGCTTTACAACGATGTTTACAAGCCTATCGAAAATATGGAAACTTTTACGATACTTTTAATGTTGTTACATCCAAAATCGAAAGGTTACATGAGATTGCGATCGAAAAATCCTTTTGAGCAACCAAAGCTTTATGGAAATTATTTGACACATCCCAAAGATGTTGCTACGATGGTCGCCGGGATTCGTTATGTTTTAAAAATGATTGACACGCCTCCATTTCAAAAGTACGGTACAATATTGTACAAGAAGAAATTTCCTAACTGCAAAATGTATAAATTCGGAAGCGACGGTTACTGGGAATGCGCTATTAGAACTATCACAGCAACATTACATCACCAGATATCGACGTGCAAAATGGGGCCGCCATCGGATCCCTCTGCAGTTGTGGACCCCGAATTGCGCGTGTACGGTATAAATAATCTAAGAGTCGTGGATACAAGCATTATACCGAACACAATAGCTGCGCATACAAATGCACCTGGCATAATGATAGGGGAGAAAGGGGCGGATATGGTGAAACAAACTTGGGGCCTATAACTGGGGTACTTCTCTCATAACGGGGCCCGTATCGGATCACATAACGTATACAAGACCATTTGTAAGGCGATTTGATTCAGAAACCGTATATTCTTATCGTAATGTAAACTTTATTTTTTTATTTAACTAATGAGCCATGGTCACATGAAGTTTTGTGATTACAGCTACGCACAATCTTCTTACCTACCAGAGAAGCCACCAATGCGTTGAGGTGATCAGCCTTTAGGATAGGAACTACCCGCCGATGTATGTTTAAGTAATTTATTACAAATAAATCAATTGAAGGGAATATGAGTTTAACTTTAAAACCCATTTTTCATGCCTAATGTCGCAGCCATTTTCCAAATGACCTTATATCATTAAAATGCAAACAGATATTTTTATACATAACATTAATTAAAAATTCAAAAATTTAGTTCGGTACGTTATTCTATGATTAAATAGGTAAAATCTGAATAGTAGTCGTGCTTTTTTTTCATTTCATAGATTTAAGTCAGTCAAAATAGTACATTGTTTGCTTTTACATTTTATGAGGATACTCTCATTTATATCTTTGGACATAGAGAACGGAGTTGCTTAATGGACAACAGAAAATAGCTCGCAGTTAGTAAATATAGTTTAGTGAAGTAGTAGTTTGAGCATAACACGTAGTATTAATCTTATTTACAAAGTTATAAAAGTAATAACTCATGGTTTTTTGATTAAATACTTTTGTATTGAAAATTTTATGTCAAGATGTTAAATTTGTCCATTAGTAAATGATTATCGGGAAACATATAGGTCAGTATAACAACAATATGCAGGAAACAGTTCTTAGTACATAGCGTAGTCTAAAATGCGTAGGTACGTATTCGACGCGTATTAATTTACGAAGTAATTATTTATTAATGGTTTATACAAGTAATTAACCGAAACAAAACTATTGTTGACAAATATGTATAGACTATATATAAATATGTATAGTTCTATAATCAGATGATGACGTTAAAAAGGATAAGGTTTGACGAAGTTTGCTGGTAAGACCACAGACTAAATTATTGGAATTATTACCTAAGTACGTACGTAAGTTAAGATAATAGCCACGCTGCCGAAACTGCCACCAATAAGTCAAATACACTATGAAACGCTTCTTTGGCTCTGAAAATGGGAATTGTGTCAGTAGCTAGATCCTACTACTATCCTATTGCATCGGACGAATCATTTCGAATTGGGAATAAGCCATTTCGAAAAGTATTTATCAGTGATGATGTAGCCTAAGATAAAACATATTTACTTGCAAGATGCGTAATTATATCGATTTTACATAATATTATGTTACAGTGGCAGGCGGCGTAATTATTTGATTGATTGATTGATTTTACATATGTTACAGTGGCGGGAAAATGAATACTGAAAGCCACATTTCTTATCGTTGCGCTTCGTATGAAGAATGATAAAGCTTTTAACATGTTAATGGGATATAACATAGCACCGGTATTGTTCTATCGAATAGCTCTAGAGCAACTCTCCAAAATACACCTTGCAAAATAACCATAAAGACAACTTATTGACAATAATCCAAACTCTCGAGTTTTGACTCGGCAATCGAATTCAACCTCAAATTGAATCATACGTCATTCTTATTTTAGTAATGATCCACACAGTTCCTGCTGAACTTGTGGTAGTAGGCAGCAGGATAACGCTTATTATGATATTATTTTTTATTATAAAGACAGAACCGATTAGTTCCATTTCGCCAATCTTACATCCAGTAGTCGAAGTTGTTAAGGTCCTAATAGAACATTTACAGTTTGTACATTAATCTTTAAGTCAGCCTACTTAAATGATTACGAATTGCGAAATAATTTTTCAGTTAGAGAGCATCTTAGATTTCTGTGTATGCGAAAAAACAAACAGCAAGTATATTAAATTTTTTTAATATACTACTATGTACATCGTACTATGTCTACAATCTCGTTAGGTAGATAGTCATAAATTAAACAATAACAAGATCATCTAGTCGCTAAGCGTAAAATAAACTAAAATATTAAAACGAAGGCGTAAAACAATAAAACGTATAGGGCGTCAACTTCATAGCAGCTACAATAGAGCTACGAAATATTTAACAGCACACTAGATTAGGAGTAGGTATAGTAATTTAAAACAAATGACAGTGACCTTGCGGTTCGTTTCATCTAATAGCTCTTCTGAAGATAAACGTGATAAATGCCGCGAGAATTTTTATTTTATCTTTGAACACCATATCACCAAAAACGAAAGATGAAAACAAGTGAATCATAGATATTTTATATTATTCCTTTTGCATAATATTTTACGTCTATTGCTAATATTATATGAGAGTAAAGGAACATAAGGAAAATGCAATTATTATACATACCTGATACTATTAGCGCCTCGTTAGGGCCCACCGTGTGTATATTGCCCATTTCTCCACAAAATTATCACTGCACTATCGGCAAACACTAACCAATATTGAAATCAATTTCACTTAGTAGTCAAGTTCGTAATATTCAATTAAATTGATTATATTCAATTTATTTACTTACAGCCAAGGACAGGCCGAATTTTGACAGGAAAACAACAATAACCTACTTTTTTATTATTATCCACAGAACACAGATAATTGATTTATTTACTGTATCTACTGCTCTGAGTTCTAGTCTTTTTAACACTTATATAGCTGCATCCTATTTTTAAGAAGTCCATTGTATCATTTTTAAGGCGTATATATTGGTTGTAACCAATGACTACGGATTGTTTTATACCCTTAGTCATAAATTACAACCAATAATTACCTAACCAGAGACTTTTCTCGACACACTAATAAAGTTCAAGACCAACCATAATATCAAGCTTTATTTATGTCACGAGTGTTTGCATATCAATGGCTAAGTTTAACAAGATGTAATTAGAGAGGGTTATAAATTACCAGGGTGGTTAATATCAGAGGGATAACTCGTTCATAGTATGTATGGTAAATACAAATGGTGTTATTAGTATTTAGACTAATTCATCAATTTCTGTGGTAATTAATAGTCAGTTCTAATGACCTTATAAGAGTCATTTTGTTTCATTCAAAAGGTCAACCTTTTAATAGCGTAGGCTCTCAATAATACCTATATCATGAGTTATAACATATTCCGAAACTTTTTTATCGTTTATATAATCCTTTTCTCACGTTTTATACTGACTTTGAACTTATTGAAACTTCTAAAAAATTTCAGTTGGTAATTTCTTTTAAAACAATACAATAATTAATTTCTAATTTTATGCAGCCTACATAACTGAACTACAAGATTATTTTTAGTTCTGGTGTTAAAAATGTTGCATTCCAGTTTTTCTTAAATTTTTTAATATTTTAATGGACATACAATAAATTTCATTTCTGTATTTGTGATCCGCTGTTATTGTGTTTAATTCATTCAATTTATTGAGTCCCTTGGGCTCGAATTCAGCAATTTGTATTTAGCAATACAGTCAACATTATAATGTCTTATAAGACTAAAACTACTAAAATAGTTAGTCCCCTTATATGATTTGAATCGGTTATTAGGTCAATAATATGTATGAGAAAAATATATTATATTATTTTATCTGTAGTGCTTATATACTCATTGAAAACTTCTTCCAAAATGCTCATGACTCATCTGTGATATTTAACAACTGAAAATGTCTATGGTATTTTACTATAGAATTTGTCTATGGCAATTTGTGATTGTTTCATGTTTGTTGGAAATAGAAAATACGCTTTTTATTTTAAGTCTGAAGAGCTAATGCTCTGTATTAAATATTAGAATCTGGTAAATAAAATCCTTGTAAGTATTGTATTTCATGTCTTGAACAGATAGTGATTGTATACTTGCTACATAATGTGTAGAATTTGACACCATTGTTAGGTAAAAAACAGATTCACGCCGTTTACTGTTACCCTCTTTTTAATGGACTGTATTTTTTTTCTAGCTACAAATCGTTAAACTTCAAGTATGTCTGATACGAGTGACTTAGATCGTCAAATCGAGCAGCTCAAAAGATGTGAAATTATAATGGAGGCAGAGGTTAAAGCCCTTTGTGCCAAAGCCCGTGAGATCCTCGTCGAGGAGAGCAATGTTCAACGCGTCGATTCGCCTGTTACGGTATTTGATCTATACTTCTAAATACAAAACTTCACACTGATGTACTACATAGACTCGACAGTCAAGGAAAGCCGCATCGTTTCGTATTGAATTACAAAATCCCTGTATCGGTTGCAGGTCATGAATGGACCTCAACCTATATACTCAATACTCACTTATGGTTATTATCATGCACATACTTGTTGAATTTTTGATAAGTTTATGTCAGTTTTAACTATGACAAGGTAATGGCAGCAGTGAATATGGATAGATTTTGTTTATTTTAATGCCCTTGGAATAAAGGCTATGTAGGACTTAACCAAGATGCAAGTAATTCCTAACCAATAATGGTTGTTGCTTAGGACAACACTTTCTTTGCCAGCAATTGCTTAGCTTATTCATAGTATAACATGGGGCCCTTATGGATGCTACAATTTTGCATGTGTGTGGAGCAATGACATATGTAGAGATAAACATCTCTAGATATGCCTCACCACCACTGCCTCTTGATAGAGTTCATATCATCATCATCATCATGATCAACTTATTACTGGCTCACTACAGAGCACGGGTCACTACAGAGAAGGGTTTGGCCATGTGCGGCTTGGCAGACTTCACACATCTTTGAGAACATGGAGAACTATCAGGTGTGCAGGTTTCCTCACGATGTTTTCCTTCACCGTCGAAGCAAGTGATATTTTAATTGCTTAAAAAAACACACATAACTGCGAAAAGTTAGAGGTGCGTGCCCGGAATCGAACCCCTGACCCCTGATTAGGAGGCTGACGCCCTACCCACTAGGCTATCACCGCTTACTATATTCATACCTATGTTATAATTAGTAGGTCATCATAGAACAGAATAATTTCTGTTCATGATAAATTAATACAAAGACAGTCTATTTTATCTTGTCCCTAGGCTGATCTGTAAACAGATGTAAAAAAGTGAATCTGTCTCATTTTAACAATAACTTAAGGACAAGAAGTTTGAAACATGGTCTGTAATGGATTTCAACCTTAGAGAGCATAATAGGCTAGCTGTCAGTCCAAGTAATAAGCATCTTTTAGTAATCTTTATCTTGATAGTGGCATGGGGCATCAGATGTTGAATTATAAAGATGGAGGTCCTGTGTTTGATTCCCGGCTCGAGTCTGGTCTGGTAGGAGGTTAAGGCTGTGGCTAGTTACCACCCTACCAACAAAGATATTCCACTAAGCTAATTTTCATTCTGGCACAATGTCACATAGAAAGAAAAGGAGAATGGGTTTACCATATCCCTAACAGGTTAGCCTGCTATCATCCTAGACTGCATCATCACTTACTAGCAGGTGAGATTGCCGTCAAGGACTAACTTGTAGATAAAAGGTAAAATTCATATTCTGTGGCTAATAATTGTATGACTGGTAAAATATGCTTTGATAACACTTAACAAAATATATTTGATGTTTAAGGTGTGTGGAGACATACATGGGCAATTTTATGATCTGAAAGAGTTGTTTAAAGTTGGTGGTGACGTTCCTGAGACCAATTATCTGTTTATGGGTGATTTTGTAGACAGAGGGTTTTATTCAGTGGAGACTTTCTTATTATTACTTGCATTGAAGGTAAGATGTTAAATAATATCAATTTTACTCTTAGTTAACTGAAGTTTTGGTAAACAAATCTGATATAGGATGGATATCATATAATCTCAGACTTGCTTCCACTGATTTAAAACTTTCATAAAAGTTAATACAGGAGCTGATTTGTTCTTTGCTGCAGTCTTAAGGGTGATTTCACTTTTTATATATTTTTAGCTTTTTTATTTTAATAAAAAACCACAGAAAGAGCAAAACATAAAAGCCATGTTTTGTTTATGTAAAGCCTGCATTTTAATAAATGCTTCGGCTCTATGCTAAACATTATATAATTATCAGTGATGGTTTCTATGAAGCAAGAGAACGATTGTGGTCATAGTCTACTAGACCATCTGTGGAATAGTAGACTTCACAAACCAATGCATACTGGATAAAATACAGCACCACCCTGAAACCTTACCCAATGGGTTACAACTGTTTATAATATATTTAGATAATTCATAACAGGTAGCATGTTTTACTAAAGTAAAGTGTTTTAATTAAAGTGTGCCATGTAATTCTGTAGGTTAGATATCCAGACCGTATTACATTGATAAGGGGTAACCATGAATCACGACAGATTACCCAAGTATATGGATTTTATGATGAATGCTTGAGAAAATATGGATCTATCACTGTTTGGAGGTACTAATACTTTTATAAACAATTGCACTGGTTCAAGATAACTATGCTACATGTTTGACAGCATCCTTTAATTTTTAAATCAACTTACATGTCTGAGGAGGATTATAATGTAACCTGTTGGTAGGTATGTTTCTTTTTATCAGGTGAACCAGTTTCTACTGTACTTATTTCAAATTGTATAATTTAAGTTATTTCTTCAAATTGGTGTACAACAATTAGGGTTAGGTATTCAGAGATAAATGCTGGTTGGTACATCTGTAAGTAAGGATAAAAGTATTTCACCCATTTTTACTGCTACAGTGAAAGATGTAAACCAAAGTGGTTTTATTAATTAACGTTGAATAGTTACAAACTCTCTATGTTCAACAATTTTACATATGACAGAAGAAAAACCATTGTATAACTAAACAATCGCGCACAATGCTTATTAATAACGGAGTAGAAGATAAAGGTGGATGGAATTATTTCAACATTAAATTTTTTCTCCTACCTCCATGCTTGTAGTATTTATGTCAGTAAATACAATAGTATGTTTATCCACTAAAACTTTTTACCTAAGAATATTTTATCATTTGTAGATATTGCACTGAAATATTCGACTATTTATCCTTATCTGCAATTATCGACGGAAGAATTTTCTGTGTACACGGAGGACTCAGTCCTTCAATACAAACTCTGGACCAAATAAGAACCATTGACCGCAAGCAAGAAGTGCCGCATGATGGACCAATGTGTGACTTGCTTTGGAGTGATCCTGAAGGTGAGAGAACTGAACAGACCAAAAAATTACTTTTCAGAAATATAGATGAATAGTTTCTTCATAGAAAATATTAAAACAATCCTTTCAACCACAATCATATTTTATTTTGCATTGAAAGCAAATGAGATAGTTAACTTTAAGATCACAACAATATGAAAGTGGGGTTTCCGGAAGTATTATCTTTTGAGATAACTTGTTCATGTACATCTGTATGTGTTTCTTAGTAATATAAAGTACTTATTAACGTAACTCCATATAGAATAATAGTTAACTAACTGTGTCGGACATCACAAGCAATATTAACTGTTGGAAAGTATTTAAATTTCCTAATATTTTTTTATTATCATTCAATTTAATTGAGCCGTAAATTGAAATACATTTAATTCATTAACCCTCAACTTAATTATGTGTCATTGCTGTTGCTGGCTTCTACTCTCTTAGAGGGTTTTTGAAACCAAACCCACCATGATGCTCCCGGAATGCAGATTAGGAATCAAAATTTCATATAATTGTGTAATAAATTTTTGATTAACTTTTAAAACAAAAACATGGTGTTTGCAGACACTCAGGGTTGGGGCGTATCCCCGCGCGGAGCCGGCTACCTGTTCGGCTCAGACGTGGTGGCACAGTTCAACGTGTCTAACGACATCGACATGATCTGCCGCGCGCACCAACTCGTCATGGAGGGTTACAAGTGGCACTTCAACGAGACTGTCCTCACTGTGTGGTCGGCGCCTAACTATTGTTACAGGTAAAACCCAGCTGAGTGCCTAGTGCGGTTTCTACGTAAAAGTTAACTTGACCTCTCGATTCCCAGCTCGGGACTTTTCTATTGGAAGGCTTTGGCCGTGGCCGTGGTAGTGGCCCAGCGTGTCAAAAAACGACTTAGCTTTCCGGCAGAGTGCCAGTATAAACCAATTAGTTAAGATTTTGAGTTCTACATTTTTTTTTAATTTGCCCTATGTCGTGAGCCCGCAGCCCAAAGTGCGGATGGTAGTGCATTGACGGCCTTAGGATACAAATGCCATAGAGTATACATAGGTACTCGTGTTATGTCATTTAAATCTTAAATCCTTTTTGTTGTGTTGTAAATATTGACATTAACATATTCAATTGTAATAATCGACTGTGACACTTCGTATTTGGCGGGCGCGGTTTTTACACCCTTTTCTTGAATTAATGTTTGTTGGCTAATTTGAAAAGGATTGGTGTTGGTTGTGTTGTGGACATTATAGTTTTGGTGTCGTTTGTTTAGTGGCTAGTTTTTTGAATGCTTAACAGATATTAATTTGGTAAAGGTTTGAGGGAGCCGAGTACGAAGTTTCCCGCCATTTTTTCCTAACTTCAATTCTCCATTGCTATAAACTTGATATTGGCTAATCTGTGTAAAGCCATAAAAAGAAAAAAAAGACTGTCAATGTATTTACGTCACAAACTGCAGTCAAGAGTGTGTCACGTTCACTGAGCCGGAGAATCTGGGGTTTTAAATTTAAAAAACATTGCGTTACCAACAGATGCGGCAATGTCGCAGCCATATTGGAGCTGAACGAAAATCTCCAGCGCGAGTTTACGATATTCGAAGCAGCCCCGCAGGAATCCAGAGGCGTCCCCTCCAAAAAACCACAAGCAGACTATTTCTTATAATGTTGCCTCTAAGAAGACAATTTCGATTGACTAGTAATACGGTTATAAAATAATATGTAGTGACAAAACAATTTTTGATGTGAAAAATGATTTGATTGTGATGTTATGACTGTGGTGTGTTATCTGTATGTATCGTATGTTATGATTAAGACTACTTCTGTAAAAAAAAAGCAAAAACAAGACTCGCGTACAGTGATTTGTGAACGCGTATGTTTTAAGACGATATTCTCGATAAAATATCTCAAGATGTGCGGGTTGCTTTCAAAACAGAACAGATGTCAAATGTCCGCTTTTTAATGACAGTTGCGTAAGGATATCTAATAATAGCGTGCTTGGTATTTTTAAAATGCGATTGAACTCATTTTCAAACACTGTTGCATTTTAAAGTTGAAGGTCCTGGGTTCGATTCCCGGCTCGAGTCTGGTCTGGTGGGAGGCTTCGGTCGTGGCTAGTTACCACCCTTAGTGTCGCCAAGAGATTTAGCGTTCCGGCACGATGTCGTGTAGGAGTATGGGTTTGCAAAACCCTAGTCCGCTACCATCTTAGACCGCATCATCACTTACCATCAGGTGAGATGCCGTCAAGGGCTAACTTGTGGGGTATAAAAAAACCACCATTCATCATTAATTTTAAACTGTAAGCCTCCTTGTTGTCGTACGTGTGTTTAGTCACTGACAAACAAACAAAACACAATACCTGAAAATCTATTTAACACAGAAACTTTTTGAATGCCAACATTGCAACTTGTTCCATTTTATGTCTATGATGACTAAGTCGTTAGCAAAAATATTTTGTTAATTAGTAATATTGCTCATTTTGTTGTTCACTATGGAAGCGCCTAGAGCTTTTGCGGAGCAAATTTAAATTTCTGAGCGAAGTTACTTATGATTTACTCTTCGCCTGTGTTAAGTTACAAATATTAGTTTTGGTAAAGTATACCTGCCTGTCTGAAAAAGTTGCATCAAAATCGTTTGCCGCAAAAAGTAGCCAAGTAACTTGGAAAGTTTTCCAGCTACCTACCTGTGATTTAAACTCAATGTCGTCTTGTTAATATGTATTAATTAATTGATTAATGAAAATCGATAATTAAACCTTTGATTTTTTCAAGAGGTTACGAAATACATATTCAGTTGTATAAATCAACGCTGTTCCATATGGACGATTTTAAATGTATGCATTGCATTGCATGATTTATGGATACTGAATTAAAAAGGCAGATTTATGTAATTCCTATAAGATCATTGAAGAAAGGGTGGAATTATTTTAAGACCTGAATCTTGAGAGATGTATACAACTAGATTAGCACCATTCTTTCCAACCTTTTATGTGATTAAAACAAATTGGCTGATTCCTAATTATTTTTTTAAGTATTCTTTTAAATTAAAATATGTAAAAATAAGCTGGCCTTTTCGGACCATTTTACTTTGTAACCTAGAAATTGTTCCTTTATCGTACGGCTCCGGCCAACTTACGGATATGGCTTAAAGGAAGCAGACCCACTCGAAACGAAAACGTAATGTTCACGCTACGGTACGGGGTTACGTGTCTTCCTAAAGGTGCCCACGGTGACCCTATTACAAAGCCTCCCGTTATCCGTCCGTACGTCTTTCTGTCTACAGGTTTTATCTCATGAACCGTAATAGATAGAAATGAATATGAAGTATTAAATTCTAATGTAATACAGATGTCTGAGGTCCCTATTAGAAAAATGGATGAAAGGCACTTTGTACTCTTCCATGGGATGCCAGCTATGTAATGGTACAGATCGGTTCAACAGTAGAAAGTTGAGGGTGGAACTAAATGGAATAGATCCTTAACAAACTTTACTCAGACTCAGTCAGATGTTGACGTGTGAAGTCAACATCTGAGGATGATCCGGTGTCGGGTCGAAACGTGCGTAGAGGTTCTAGTGGAGTATTTTGTGTGGTGTTATACTATACTAATCTCCCGGTTGTCGGCAGAATATAGCAAATTATACTTGCTGTTCATTGTTTACTCAGACACTCAATAGCAATACCTAGTTATGAATACATATGTATTTTTCGTTCCCTATGAATAACTTTTAGGATATATACTTTAAATGTAAGTTAAGAGAAGCACTGCCATAAATATAATGATAAAAATGACTTAATAATCATTGAATTTTTCTCACTTTATAAGATCTAAAGCAATTTATTGAATATAAAAATAACGAATTCTTTACCCAAGACTTAAACCGAAATTCGGTATCTATAACTATGCCTAATTGTTGTGTGTTCCATCAGAGTGGACGCTCGGGGGTTAAGTCGCACATTGATATGAGCGAGGACGAAACTGAATTACCTTGTACAAGGGAATTCAAATAGATAAAACCCCGCCACGCGTCAATATGGTTTAATTTTATATATACTATCTCATGCCCGTGGAAATATATAGGGAAGTATTGAAAACACTTTTATAGAGATAACGACGTTTTGGACGGAGTTTTACGAACACAAACATCCGGAAGCTTAATTTTCGTATCGTCGTTTCAAATCATATCGTATTCAGTATTTTCATTCTCTAGGAATTAAGGAAATATTAAAGTAGTGCATCAAATAGTTCTTATCTCTACATGATGATGATGATCCATTAAGTTATTTCCAATTTTTTTTACAGTTCCAACATTATATAACAAATTTATATCTACTTATATAAATTAAACGGTTTCCTAATGCTAGTGTAGTTTTTTTTTCCTAAAGGATTGTTAATAATAAGCATGTAAATATGTCGGAGACGGTATGGCTGTATTTGCTCTGGTGGTATTCAATCAGATCACCACCGCAATTGACGTTACTGATGTGGTAGATTTGAGATGTCATGTTACGACAGTGTCCAATAACATTTAGAGTTTAAGGATTAAAATAGTTAATTGTGATCGGGCGACACTATTACAATTATGGATGTCCGCATCACGCAATTTTTATAGGTGATGCTCTGTCTGGCTTTAGGATATTTTAATATACCGATCAACAATGGTGTTTCTTCTGGATAGAGGATAAACCAGTCGTTGATTTTACTACTACTCTTCACATCTACCTTCCATTAATTGACTTAATAACTCCTTTAAATCTTTGCAGATTCTGAAAAGTCCTTAATTTGAAATTTTTTTTGATCAATTTCTTTTTATTATTATAGATTATTATCCTCTCGTGCACCTTTGCTAAGGAGTTAAGAAGACTTATAGGGCGGTAACTAGAGGGGAGGTTAGCGGGCTTACCAGGTTTTTGATACCTATTACTATAGCCTCTTTCCACTCTGTGGGGAAAGACTAAGAGCATCCTGCCAAAAGGGCGTTATATATCAGTATCAGTAGGTACAGTAACTGGGGAGGGATACATTTAAGTGCCCTATTTGTGATCCTATCGTGAACGGGAGCCTATTGATTATAGACTGAATGAACCTCTTCGCACATCGCGGGAGCTATGAGCTCGCTGTCTGGAGACAGTGGACCTAACGAGTCTATTTTATTGGTGACGAGACCTACAAATTGGGATTTATAGAACTATCGCTCGGGGTGCACTGTGCTACAAACGAGTCAGCGAGGCATTCGGCTTATCCAGATCCTTGAAAGCGGGTGGAAGATTGGGTCGTAAGAAAAGGGGGCGTGGCTGTCAGCTTTGAGAGCTCTCGCTAGGCCATAGTACGCTGTATGGGATTGCGTGAGCTCTCCTAGCTTCCTGTCTGAGGAGTCGGCCCTCAGAGAGTCATGGCGAGCCCTGAGCTCTCTTTGGATTTTCCATAGTTTCCTCCGGTTGTCGTCAGTCGGACAAGCGGCATGGGCTTGGCGGTTCTTACGCGTCAGTAGTTGTCGAACGTTGGCCGGCAATTCCCTATGACCAAAGTCGTTGGGAATTGTGCGGAAACAGTCGTTGACTGACTGACGACCGTGCCTGGTATAGTTACACTGCTGCACGTTTAGCGTCCTCTAAAGAGTCTATAGTGTCGGGGATTTCGTTAATGGTGCAGAGAGTCTAGTGTCTTAAGTCGGTCGGTTAAGTTTTTCCAATCTACTATTACTTTAGTCGGAGGAGGGGTGTCTACCGGGGATCTTAGCTGGAGTAAGACGGGAAGGTGGTCAGAGCTAAGCTCGTGTAGCACTTCTAAAGAAAACACATGAAGTGTGATATTCTTAAGAATAGCTATGTCCAGTATGTCGGGTCTGTCCAATGAATTTTCATTGTACGGGTAACGCGTTGGTTCGTCGGGGGCTAAGATAGCAAAATCTATGTCATTACTTAGATACAATCGGTTAAGTTGTCGTCGATGTTCGTTAGTAACTCGGGAGTTCCAGCACTCATGTTTGGCGTTGAAATCTCCGGCCAAGATGGCGGAGTTGCCTAGAGCGAGCAGCGCACGAAAGTCGCTCTCTATAAAGTATATCTATATCTCTAGTCGGAGAGAGGTATACCGATGCTATGATGATCGACGGATGGATAATTTGACAAATGGATGCTTCTATGTTATTTAAGTCGGGAGGGTCGAGAGGCATACAGTGAAGAGACCTCCCGAAATAAATTAATGTGCCTCCCTTTGGGGCGTTTTCTCTTTTACGTAATTATTTGTAATTCGCATAGTTAGGCGTACGGTTACTAGGTTTAAGGAAGGTCTCTCACTAGAAAAATATGTAATTGGTGTGCACAGGCAAATTCTCGTATTTCGTCAATCTGTTGAATAAGGCCGTTTGCGTTGAAAAACGCGATTCTGAGGGATCGGAGTTTAATATAATAGTGAGATACATGTCGTTCTACAAAATGTCTACGTATTATGTCTACTTAGAGCGTTTTTTTAGTTATTTATAATCATCAAAACATATTATGAAGAAGTTCAAAAGAAATTATAATATTGACTCAAGAATAGTATTGAAACTATCCCTACGAATTCTTGTAGCGTCATAAGAACAGATGTAGTCATACCAGTACCAGTAGTATCAGTATTACAGTCAATGGAAAATCTCAACGGTGAGACTCACCTTGTGTGATCTGTTGATTGGATCTATTTTGTGTTAGTATTTATATAACTCATCTAATCTATACTATTACTGGTTATGACGATTAAAGAAGAAAAAAAGAAAGCGAGCGAGTTTATAATTGCCTTAATTGGTTTATTCACCTCCACAATAAACTTGATTTCATATAAAATAGATTGTTCTACATTAAGTTTCTGTATTATATGCCACCACCAATATAAGTTTTCTGTTAAAAATTATGATTTTCTGATGTAGACTGCAAATTCAATTGCATTAGACTATCTTAAATAATCATTGGTCTAAAGATGTTTATGAACAAGATCTCTGGTATAAAATGTTGTACTTATACATACAAGATCTTGTATTGGAAACCTCGTTATCTGTACCATTAAATACTCCGCTACTGTACAAGTTTGCATGTAGCATACTGAATCTTGAGTGTTTGCTAGAGTAGAGCTGTATTGTTAGTTTGAAATATAGTTACACCAAAAGTAATAAGTTATCACATTATTTTCGTTTAAAATGACAAAAATATTTCTTTTCCCTTTTACTATATCCCACTCTTCATTGATATGCACCATTTTAATACTTTTTCCATCCAATTGATATGATAGTATTAAAATAGGTGTGTAATATTATTATTTTATGAATTAGCAGTTTAATAAGATGTTATAACAAAGCAAATGATTCTTATCAATTTGTAATGTCTTTTTGAATCAATAAACACAAACTACTGTTCAATAATGTATTTATTTATAAATTATATTACACTTCCTATCCATAATGGAGCACTTTATTTTCGTTAGTTATTAATTATTGAGCATAATCATTAGTGCTATTTCATATCAGGTACATAGAGAATTAGTAAGGTCCGTTAAAATCTCCCCACATTTTGTAGATATTTTCAAATCTATAATATCATCAGCTCTTGTTGGTCCTATGTTTAAGACAGCAACTTCTTTATTTTCTTCTTTGGCTTGTAAGATTATTCTATAACTAGAATATACAGTTAAACTAGATCCTAGTACAAATACAGCATCACTTGCTGATACTTGATTTCTTACTCTTTCTACTCTTTCTTTAGGGACATTATCACCAAAGAATATAATATCTGGTTTTAGAGGACCTTCACAAACTGGGCATAACGGTGGTCGAAATCTTTCCACCTGGTCCTGAAATAAAAAATAAACCATATCTATTTATAAATACACTGGTATATTATTTACCTCATATACAGTTCTCAACTAAAATTGAGTTCAAAGTTGGCATAAAATTTTATGCAAGGCATTATTTATCTTACCTTTGATAAATCTACATCTCCATCTGGCCTTATCATATTTATACTGGCATGCATACTGGGGTTATTCCTCATTAATATTTCTTGTAGTGCAAACCGGTCTATTTCATAAGGGCAATTTAGACATTTCACTATATAACCAGTACCATGAAGCTCTATTACATTTTCTGACCCAGCCTTGTGATGCAGCCTATCAACATTTTGTGTTACAACTGAGGTTACTTTTCCAGTCTTAAAAATAATATAAATGAAATTATTCATACAGCAGTTATGCACACATACCAGGCACCTTGTGCTACGATACAAAAATACATGTATCATACAATTCTTTTTAATGACTTTTAACACAAATGTACAACATTACCATATTGTACATTTGTGTGTAAGAGCACATGCACATTGTGCATAAGAGCAATTTACAAGCAAAAATTTCATTGATATGAAATTTGAAAAAATAAAAACAAAGTGTATCCTAGCAAATCTAAATAGTTTTAAACAAATAAATATAAAATTTTACCACAGCAATGTATGAAGTATGTACCAAATCAAATATGCATGCCTAGATGAGGTAAAAAAATTATTTAAAAAGTTTAATTTTTCATATTTCAGCACCTATCTGCTTTATTGGGAATTTAAACATAAGCACTATAGTCAATTAATTCAGACAGGAGCTTGTGTTGTATGTGTACAAATGGTCATGCACACAGCATGACCATTTGTACACATACACCCACCACCCACAAAAGACGGGGACAAAATGCAAAATCTTTAAATTCAACTTAGCTAATACCCTTTTTATTACAAGCTAATTTCTGTGTAAAAAAAAATTTTTCAATGTCATACCTAACTCAGTGTTACCTTTTCCAATTCTCTAATTGAATTATGAGTAGCATTGGGTTTTATGGAACTAAACCTTGGCCACCCCACAAAATTTCTCGCCCAATACCTTTGCCTTACTTTGGGGTACTTTACAAATTCTTGGTACTGAATCGGCTTGTGATTACTGCGAGCATATAATCCAACTTCTTCAGATCGATAATCTGGAATCCCTGAAAATGTGCTAGACTGGTAACATTATTTCATAAAATAAGATCTATCCTAATAGACTACATATATTATATATTTAAAATTATATCGCACCCCGTTGTCTTGTTCCCACCATGTTTGTCGTCGAGTAGTGAGTTATGGAAAACACTAATGATATTTTTTAAGGCTGAAGAGATGATTATGATAACTTTGATTGTTTAACCGTTTTATTTTTTGTTAAGAAATAACGATACGCTTTTCGATATCAATTTTGATAACTATCAAAATTGGTAATATGCAATAGCTTTTACCTGATTCTGTAGATATTCCAGCACCCGTTAAAATAAGAAATTTGTCGTGCTTTTGAAGAAAATCACGTAATTTTTGAAAATCTTTTTGGTCTGGCGGTTTATAGGCGGGAACAAACCCTATTTGTCGAATCAATTTCTTTTGTACAAGATTGAACATATTGAAATTGTGGACAAAAAGTGAATTTAAAGGTAAATAAACCAAATAGTTCAATCTAGCTCGGGAGACGATAGATCAGTTATAATCTGTGGGACAGATTACCTAGTCACAGATAACAAATAAGAATACAGTACACAGATAGACAATAATTTAATCCAAAGAGAATATACCTAATACATTGTCTAAAACTGTGATATAAACTCGGACGAAGAATCAAGGTAGAATTGACATCAAAATAATAATACCTTGTTAGACCAAGACAAGTATATAGAAAGTTCTGAAGAGTGATAAAGGAAAAAACCCATTCTTTTGTCCCTGTCATAGTTTAGCTGTTTTTTTGGTGTGCTCAACTGGTATACGTGCCCAACAAATTTGACGCGTGCCTCTGTGATACTAATTTATTGCGAATATTACGAGTTTTTAATTAGGTTTATTTGTTTAATATAATTTTGAAGGTGTATAGAACGCCATAGTTATGGAGCATTGCTGTGTGATCGGCTGTAACAGTCACAGCGAACGCAAATTAAGAAACATAACCTTTCGTTTCGTAAGTATTTTTAATGTTTTGTTGTTTACTATTTGCATTGTACAATTACATAAAGGTTCCATTAGATTACAGAATAACAGGTTTATAATATGCAGAAATAAATAAGAAAGGTCCCAAATTCTTGTTTTAAAATTTAGTATTAACCGTATAAATTTAGTAATACACAACCAATTGTCAAACATTGGCGATATCAATGTCATGCGGCCATTTTAGAGAGCGTATTGAATTTTATCGGGTTATTCCTATTTTAGGAATACCAGTAGTTAAGAATTAAAGTTACCCATAATAGTGGGTAATTTTTCACATGTAGACCAATTAATAATGAAGTTTATATTCAGTTTTAATAAATATTGTTAAGATTCGCTTAAGTGCATATAATCAGTTATACTATAGTTTTATGTTTTAGAATTATAAAAGATACTGCACTTCGTGACTTCTGGATGAATTCAGTTGGTCGAGGACATTGGACTCCAGGAAAAAACACCCGCATATTTTATTCTAAGCATTTTAATGAAAAATTGAACATATGACATTTTTAAATGCCTTATCAGTTCCAACGCTGTTAACGCAGTAAATAAACTCATTTCTCCACAGTTTTTTAATTTGCTTATTCCTCAATTAAGCCATCCTATATCATTATTACCATCTTATGAGAGAACAAATTATTGTAAGTTAGTGAGGGTTTGCAGCTGTATATAATGAATAATACTTATTCTGCTTATAATATATATGACGGCAATCAGAGAGCAGCGCCATCTAGTTATCCTACATATATTTGTTTTCGGGCAAATGTCGCGTATATATATATATATATATATATATATATATATATATACTAGACACTTGCCCGAGAAAAAAACAATGGATTCAGACTATAATATTGACAACTACATACTAGGTTAACACGGCGTTACAAAACAAAATTTCAAATAAACCATTTTAATATAAAAATAAGTAATGAAGTTACTATAATAAGGTATGAACTGGAAATGAAAAATTTACTTTTAAAATAAAAATTTAATTAAATTTAAAAAATTTAATTAAATTAAAATTTAATTTTTAAAGGAAAGTTGCTCCAAGAAATTAGGGAAATTTTTAATGACCTGGTATTCCTGCATTTTGAAGTACTTTCTATTTGTCCCTTTCGGGTATACGCGGTTGTCAAGTCCACCTTGATTTTCCGTCCGAGCTTTCGGGTATACGCGGCTGTCAAGTCCACCTTGATTCTTCATCCGAGGAAAAATAAAGAAATAGACCACAGAATGGGGTATGTAAATTGCAATCCTCTGACGCGCCGTCAGATATATTTACATTATTAAATGGCACGTAGTGATAACATTCTCTTTGATTAAATGGTATACGTCTTTGTATTGTGTTTACCTAGATAGATAATTATTGTAGGCATTCATTAAGTTTTGTTTGATACGGTTAACGATATGACCTTATTTAAGTTAAAAGCTGCTTCATGTGTATTAATAGAAGATTACTGTAATCACAATGTACTTCCTCTAATCTCAGAATTAGTTGAAAATTCCGGGAGTAAATGTGCTTTGAGGATGCTGTGCTATGAGCAGCCGGTCAACGTGTGGCAAAAAATTTACTCAGGACATTCAATAAAATGCTTCACAGATTCAGAACTTAACGAATGGCAGAAGTCGTCTACTGATAATAGTATTTATATAATAGATTCAGTGAACCAAATGATATTAGATTTAGGTTGGAACAACTGCTTAAGATGCTTAAGAAGTCTGCTTTCAAAACCTGAAGTGGTTAAACTTATTTTAATATTACACAGAGATTGTCTAATCAATTCAAAACTACAGATACAATTAAATAATTTGGCTAATGCTATTGTGTCATATGATAAATTAAATGCAAATAAAATTAACGTTCAAATAAAGAGAACTGGAAAATTGTATAACAGTGTAGAATTGATTTCATACAATACATTGACATCCACATTTAATCTGACACCTGTTGTGAAGGATGTTGTGAGTGTTGATAAGCCAGAAAAAGTATTGCCTAGTGAGCTATCAACATTTAAAATTGAAATAGACCAAATACAACAATTGGAGAAGAATCAATTGAAATTGCCTTACATGAGTAAAATTAATGAAGGCCAGGGTAAAGTTTATTACGAACCAGATGCTGTTGACGACTGGGATGATGAGGATCCTGATGATGATTTAGATATTTAAATATACTTATTGAGTACAATAATAGTCAATTCTTTTATTATATATAACACCAATCTTCAGAAATAGTAGCTCTTATATAGTTTTAACATGTTTATTGTGGGCTTCTTGGCCAGAGTGTGTTTGGAACCCTCATTGCTTTAGTTTTAAATTTACCAATGTATTTATTGCCATTAATTCACTACAATGTAGGTTATTGAGGCATCAATTGTCTTGTAAATTGTCAATTACTGAAAAACACATGCTAAAAAGTGGATAAATCAATTAGTCCTCCTTCTTGTGAGACTCCTCAAAATCAGTTCAGTTTTTCCAAGGATTGGTTAAGCCTTTAGTTGATGCTGTCGTTCAGATGAGTAGTTTGGTCCAAACAACGGCAAC
The DNA here is from genome assembly GCA_928268935.1 of Lasiommata megera. Classification (NCBI taxonomy): domain Eukaryota; kingdom Metazoa; phylum Arthropoda; class Insecta; order Lepidoptera; family Nymphalidae; genus Lasiommata; species Lasiommata megera. Next base: position 9,598,473 of record OV743319.1, on the reverse strand, counting down.
TGTGCACGCGCAAGAACCATAAGCAAGATATAAAGTATCTAATGCTCATTTTTAGCTTAACTCTTCCACACAATAACATAGGTGTAGTTGGGAAATGTTACTCATTTTATGCAACAAGGGGTGGGCAACATTGGCAATCTGGAGCAATGCCCTCATTGCTGGCAGGCAAAGGTTTTCTTCGTCTTAGTGTGTCGTATTTAATTACTTATTGCTGCGTAACATAGTCATCATACTCACTACTAACTATAACCGTATAAGTATGCTCGCAGTATCTCAGCACGATAGAAAACGAAGAAATGGAATCCGTAGAACAAACTGGTACTGTACGGGGTAAACACAGTTCAAAGCGGCTGCCGGCTTATGCTAGACTGTCAGTCAGTGTAGCCCGCAGTGTGAATTTGAGCGTGTCGATTCGGATTAAGGGTTTTGCTTTTCCATTGTTTCTATCTGTATTTAATATGTAAAAATACTTGTATCTCAGGTACAAAATGATGAAATACCAAACAATTTATTTATTTTCACAGTTTCACAACATCCAAATTTCAAATAGCAGTGTGTATTGCAAACTATTTGCATGGATGAACTGTGGCTAAGATCACAGATGGACGCGGGGAGTTCATAGGTTAAAATTCGCGGAAACCATAGGGCACACTTCGTTGATTGATAATTTAGGATATAAAGGTAGGGTTAAAATTCTGGTGCTATACAAATCCTTGGTTACAAAGAATTCACTTTTTATTATTTTCTTCTATATTCAGTTACAATTTTGCGATTTTTTTTTTCTCTGCCACATAGTCTATGACATTACACAATATCTAATAAAGTAGAAATCCATTTACTTGGAAGTTAAATTTATTAAACGACACCATAATTACATCATTGATAATCAACTCTTAAATTATGTTCCATATTAATCGGTCATTGATTAAATTTCAAGAACAACATATTATATGATTTAAAAAAAAAACTATGATAACAGACAAATATTTTAAATCAACTTTCTAAACATTAAAAAAAAATAATAAGCTTACATGTATTACCAAAACAATAAGAACAAAAGACGCGCTTTACTTTGAGTTGAATATGAAAATCTATTATCCAAGCTAAGTATATCACACACTCGGCCCCTAGCAATATGATGACGAAAAAACACTAGCAATTTAAATACAGCACATAACCGATAGTAGGCGATCGCATCGCTCAAAAATGGGCGAACACGAGCGCGAAATATAAGCGATACACAATAAAGCTAACAAAATACATAATATGATATAATAAAAATGATTTACAACCTCACAACCTAACAAAAATCCATATGGTTCATGTACAAAATTTTCGTGAACTTTGTGTTTCAATCCAATTTGTAGATCAAAAAAAGAAACAAACCATATTTAAATGAGACTAAAGCCAGCGACCGGCCGTTTGGGATGAGTGACCAAGATAGCAAACACCATTTGTACCATCGGCGATCGGGGAATTAGCTTTTTGATGATTTCGCTTTTACAACTTTAAATATCTACAGTATCGAATAAGTTGACTATATTTTCCGTGTGTTTTTCTGAATATTATTTAAAATTTCAACACAATAATCTTGTATGATTGCAAGTGTGAGCGTTACTTAAAATGATGCATAGTTTGACGGTGAGATGTGTCAATGTCAAAGCCATATGATGCAGAGTCCGTGGCAGAGTTCAACAGATGCTTTTCTTGGAGATTGCAAAACGCAGTCGCGTTCTTTTGTTCGTGAATTAAAGCGTTCTGGCGCTTCATCAAGCTTTCGAGAATAAACTATATCGCCAACGGTAGATGTGTCTGCTATGGCCCTAAAGGAGGCAAACATTACATCGAAGCAAAAAACGATACCGGCGTTTATATCTGTATTGAAGACATTACTTCTAGACCGCTGTCCAAGATGTTAACTTTTGAAGCTTTAAAATGACACTACGAACTTATAATTTGAAGATTTTCAATTCATATTTATATTATTTATTATTATATTATGATATAATAAAGATTCCAAAAATTATAATTAAAATAATATCTTTTTGGTTGGTGATTTTGCTGCCGAAAATCATGTGTGATAAATTCCCTGTCAACTCACTAGTTGGGAAGGATTTCTTAAATTTTTAAAATAAATAAAAAAAAAAGTTGATGTTTTGTGAAAATGTTCCTGATTCAGCACTTTGCTTAAATTTTATTTAAAAAATTAACTCTGAATGGTTCTAACATTTTCTTTGCTGTAGTGAGACGTAAAAGTAGTGTTTTGCAGAGCTGCAAAATTGTGTTTGTCTTGTGCAAATAAATCCCTCACTATGCTTAGGAATTTACAAATAAGTAATATGATTTAATGAACACACCAACTTTGATATCCATATTAAAATACATGACACAGATGCATTTTAAGATATTACTTGTTATTGTTGTAAATAAAATAAAGTATTCCTAACTATATACCCACTTTTGATTAGATTTTGAATTGTAAAAACAGTTGTGTTTAATACAGGAACATGTCTGGATCAGTCATTAGGTATCTTTGGTTGTTATTTTTCATTAAACATAACCCAAACTCTTATGAATTACGGATACTATAGCATATAATTTCTTGAACACCTTAAATTTATAAGCGAAGTGTATTTTTTGTTTATAGTAAAAATAAAAATGTTTTGTTAACTCTACAATAGATAATTACCGGACTGATCACAAAATCTTCAGATCTATACAGATAGGTGAAAGGCTCGGTTTATGCCCTAACAATATTTTTTTTACTTCGATTGTGTTTTGCATGTAAATCATTTGCTGCACCTGAGGTCTGTGAGTTGTGAGTCTGAACAGTTGTTGTTGTGTGAGTCTGTATGTGCATTAATTTCATTCATATCATATTTTTTTTTTCTTATATATACTGTCTTGTTGGGCTGGTGGCTTACATGTCCAACTATGGATAACAAGTCCTCGGTTCGATTCTAGGGTAAGACAAAGAATTGTTTAGTAACATGACATATGATATTGCTGATGATAGTAAATAATAATATAAATATTATACATATTTCGCAACATTCTTTTTTATTAATTTATTTCATAATTTATATACATTTAAAATCAACAGACACAGTTCAAATCATCTGTAATAATAAATTCTCGGACGCCTTGCATTAAAAGCCATATTATGTAAAGAAAGATTTTTAAATCTCGTGTGAGGGTTATTTAATCCCCGCTCGCCCATATCACTCCTCAGACGCGGCCTATGACTTACGCATACACTATCTAATTATATAAAAATATTGAGATAATACAAGGTGTAGGGTACAGTTTACAGAAAACTGACTATTGTAGACCTTTTGATCCACTCTAACGAAGAAATCCTAGCGAAGCCGACATGTTGACAGTACATTTCCATATGTTTAACTATTTGTATAAGTTCGAAAAATAATATAAATCTATCACAAGACTTTGAGCCTGACATAATTACAAAAAATATAACATTAAAATGTACACAAGTACTTCAAATTAATAAAAGGTGTCAAGTTTAATTTTTTTGCTCCGAAATTCCCATACTTTTCCGTAAACCAGTACCCCTACACGGTATGTTTAATTTTTAATAAATAATAACGAATCAGTTTGCCTCTAATTCAAATTGGATTGCAACAGAGTATAGTGGGGAGCACATCTGATCGATACATATACACACAGGACAGGGAGGGCGTAGGGTGTGGGGATAGGCGGGAGACGGACGAGCTGGCCCTTACTCGCCCTTCAGCTCTTTGAGCCGTTCCTCCCGCGGCCGTGCGCCGCCGAATATCGATGAGGCCTGACTGGTCGACGCGAGCGAGTTGACCGGCTCAGTCACCGTACGCGGCTCCAGCTTCAGCCGCTGCCTGCCAGACGTGTCTGCAACCCAACCGTGTGCGGAGTATCAGCGCGACGAAAATACAGCTTGCCATTTTATATTATCACATACAAGTCACTAAGATGTTCTAGTTTTTCGATTCTCAAAGACGTAGTCTAGTGCCCAACAAATTTTATAATGGTAGAGCAGGTAAATTGAATACTTATTACGTTTGAGATAACTAAAGAAATGCAATGAGTTTTCACTTAGTCACGTGGTGGCACAATAACTTACTACATATTTAAGGTTCATTGATTTCTCATTTAGAAGGAAAACTTCTAATAAACTTTGTCATATTTTTGCTTTGCGCCAACACACGCATACCTGGTTTTTATGTGACATATCTGTCTCCTCTCCAGGTAATATTTGTCTTCTGTCTCATGTAACTAAATTTGTAGCGCCTTTGAAATTAGAATGCATACCGAAATCTTTATAAAACGATAGAATACTTTTTGTTTTATTGATTTATTTTGCACCATTTGGTGCCGATCATTAGCTCAATTAGCAATATTCAAGCTCTAGCTTCCAAACTACCCGTAACTTAGAAGTCTGGTCCTTCCCTTACATTTTGTATACATAACATTTAAGAATAGAATTTTGTACATTAAACTGAGTTGAGTTTTTTGGTAAGCATGGTTGTGTGAGAGTGCGTTATATGTTGTGTGTGGGTGTGGGCGAATCGCGGCCAAAAATTCACTTCCAATAAAAAAGCTCCATTAATGATTTTCGCTATACCTGATCTCGGAGCGGGCGGTTCGTCGAAGTTGCGACGTGGCGCCTGGCGCGGCTCGGGCGGCGCCCCGGAGCGACCCATGCGGCCCCACTCTCCACTGCGCGCTTCTTCGCTCGCACCCCGCGCGCCGCGCTCGCTCCAACGCTCTCCGCCGCCACCGCCACCGCCGCCACCGCCGCCGCCGCCGCCACCGCGCTCGGGTCCGCGCTCAGCCCATCGCTCACCGCTCGTTCCGCCGCTGCCGCGCTGCTCTCCGCGCTCGCGGTCTATCACAAACTTACCATTACCATTCTAAACAAGGCGGAAGTCTTGATGTAGAAGACAGAGTGTCAGGTCAAAGCCAATTTCAAAGGTTTATAGTTGCTGGAAAATAATGGGCATGTGGAAGTATGAAGCCATACATAGTGTGACACCATTGTGTGGCCTTGTGATGTGCAGGAATTCTACCAGGAAAACTCGCATTGAATGGAACGTTCATCTGGAGCTTCGCGGGTAGCATCTGCTCTGATTTGATTGAATGAAAATTAAATCCAACAATGATGCACTATTTTATAAGCGTTATATTATTATTATTCATAAAAGATAGCAGGGTGATTTATGAACAAAGTGATATACATACAAATTTCTGTTACAGATACAGTAAAATATTTCATAAAAAGCTATGTGTAACCTTCTAAACCTGTTATTATAATTAGTATGTACTAGTAAATGTAAGATGTAATTGTGTGTTTAAACTTTTTAAATCTTAGTACTAACCATCGACGTAATTAGAAAGAAATGGATGGCGGGTCGCATAGAAAAATTAGCAACACAGATATTGTTATTGATCAAAACATTTTAATTTTAATTATGTCACATTAAATTGCTGCTAGTTTTTGGTCTTTAAAATCTTCCGCATTACTTCCCTTCGAACGAGTGAAAATTATCTTTAAAAAAAATATGTTGGAAACTTTTTTTCATGTTTTAATACAATTTGTGTAAATAAAAATGTGTACTAGCTTATTGAAGTTTTCCTGGGGTAAAAAAAAAGCCGTGACATAGGTTAATTTCGCATTTATTTTATACAAATATTATATTGTACATAGGTATATATTATGTACATATATACAGATACATATATCGTACGTAGGATGAGGAGTAACAGGCTAGCATGGTATGGTCCTATAATGCGGAGGAGAGAAAGTGATGTCACCAAAAGAATGTTATAGAAGTGAGTGGAAGAAGAAGACGTGTTGTGCCGGCCCCACATAATGTGGGATAAGGTCAAGAGAAAGAAGAAGAAGGAAGATATCGTGTACGTAGGCGGAGAAAAGAAAGTACAAAAAGCAAATATATATTTGTATAGACAAATACTTGCTTTTCATATAAACCAGCATGAACCAAGAATCGTTACGGTATGTTAATTCTTTTAAACCTATTACATTGTATTGACTTTAATTTTATTATTATTTTTATTTTTAAAAGACTTCTTTTGTATGGATGTACAGTGTATTTAAATAATCTGTCCTACAAAAGAATTTTGCATTGTATTTATAATTAAATACTATGTACCATTTAGTTAGGTTACGTGGGCTAAAAATAACTAAAATTCGCCGCGAGAACGATGAATGCTGATCCGAATTCCATTTCTTGATACGCCGATGGATATACATGGTGGTACAAATTACCATACAACCTTTTGCATGGCTAGTGATTTGTACAATACAAACATTTGCATGACTAGTCATTTGTTACATAAAAACTTTGTATTACTAGTTATTGAACTAATAATAGTTAATAATAATTAGTTTTTATGTATTATGATTGAACCATATTAACTTTTGCATGACTAGTGATTTGTTCCATACAAACTTTAGCATAATTAGTGATTTACAACATTTGCATGAACACAAATTGCAAGCTTAGTGTAGACATAAAAAAAGCACACAGCACATGTTACTATGGCGATTATGATTTTAGTAGATTAATGGTGATTAATTATTATCATGATTAATAATGAGCAGTTAAATATAGGGTAAGATAAACTTGTCTTAGAGATCCTACTTCATTGAATCCGGAACCATCATTTTTCCCTTTCCACTGCTTTATAGCTACACCCTTGTAGCTATAATTTAATAAATCAATTTCTGTTGAAAGTTGGTTTTAACCTCATATACTGACAGACTCCCTAAACTTGATGTTTGACTTACTCTAAGGTTTTGATAATTTATTTAAGGGTAAAAGCATACATTGACATGTCCTCTGTCACATCTATTTAGATGCACATTTGTGCATTTAAAAGCTTTCACAAAATATGAAATTTGAGATTAATAAAAATAAATATTTCATTAAAATGACTTTTACTTAATTTTTATTACTCTTCATATACCATACCTAGTGTAACATGTTGTTACACTAGGTATGGTATATGAAGTTATGTTTAAAAAAGGAATTTATCAAGTATTATAAAAAGTCAAGTGTAAAGTTATAATGTCATAAATTATAAACCTCGGGTCTTGAAGAGCATCTGCATGATATTATTCCCATGGACACTTTTGGAGGATAACATGAAACTCATAATATAAATAAAATGCACTGAGCGCCTTTGGATGATGAATCTAAGACAAGTGAATCTTTGCAATGATGTTAGCAGTGTTACCATGTATGAACCCGCCACCCTGGCTCCGAGGTGCACGGCGCTCTGCCGCATCGAGGTGCTCGTACGTACCACGGCCGCCGTCTCGCCGGAACCCGCCGCCCCCGCGCCCGTCACGCCCCCCATCGCGGCCTCCATCACGTCCGTCGCGGCGGCCCCGGTCAAATCCACCCCCCCTGTGTAATAAGTACACCGCAACAAAATTAAGTATAGTGATAGGTCCGGTAGCTTTTTATGCCCCAGTGCTGGAGCACAGGTTTTTAGAGACCCAACACGCTCCTTTAATGTAAGGTTTTCTTAACAATACATTTTAGTGATAATAAACCGGAACTTGTCTGAATATACCCTCTATATGAACCCCGTATATATAATATGGGGTGGGGTGAGCATATTGGAACACAACAATTTCCTATTCATGGCTTAATCTGGTCATCCAACCCAGGGCTTTGTGATCCACCGTCAAACGTGTACCATATTAGCCTAATTATATTGAATTTAAATTAATTTTAATTCAATTTATGAATAATAATAACTTCAACTTCAAACTCAGATGCTAACATTAGTAATCAGGGTAACATTAGTTCCACTTGTAGCATATCTACATTTACATAGTATACACTAGTATTAGTTGATATGAACAAATATTAAATATATTATTTTCAATCATCTTACCTATCATTTCTTTTTTCTTCGGCAACATCAATTTTTAAAAAGTTTCCATCTACACTGAGAACTCCATTCATTTCAATCGCTTTAATCAAATCGTCCAAACATTCAAATTCCACATAGCAGAAGCCTTTGAATTTATCGGTTTCTCTATCCATAACCATCCTTACATTTTTAATAGACAAGTCCTGAAACAAATATGTATATAATAAGTGTTACTAGTTAATAAAAATGAAAGTAGACAGTCCATATTAGGAGTACTGTATGCCAAAAAATTAGAAAAATAGTGAGATTACATAAAAAACAAAATATAACAATTAAGTCACACAAATTAAATAAAAATTCAGTATCTTGCAAGTTTTTCAATCTGACCATAAAAATTTTAAAGAGATTATGATTTTTTTCTTGCTAATCTTATCAGTGCTTGTGGTAGAAGCTTACACTGTTCAAACCAAAACAGTATTTTAGGATCAATAGAGTTTTCTGTTATTTTTTAATTTGGTAACATATCTAAGATTCCCAAACTAGGAAATATTTCCTAAGTCAAAAACCAAAAATTTGGTAACTTATTAAGTTGATGTACATAACACCAACAAAAAAAAACAATTATGGTTTTGCTGTTATGTATAACAGAAATAATGTTTACCTATTTAAGAAATAATATTTAATATTTACATAGAAATTATGTAAAAAAGGATGTTTAAGTTGCAGATAATGTTAGGCTATTTGGGTCAAAAATATTAAGAAAAAACAACATGATTTGAACTATGTGAATACTATGGTGTATTTTTACTCAATTTATGCACTATAAAGGACTCCACCCATGCTCTATAATTATATATCTACTGACTCTTAAAATGAATCTTTTATAGCTCTTTTCATAATATAAAATTATCAAATTCAGCCTGTCTTAACCATTTAAATAAAGCTAAATTACCAAGATGCCATGCTTTGTTCATCCAATAATATTTTGATATACAAACAACATGAATAGTATCCACTTAAGATGATTAAAATTTTCAGTATTATGGTGGAAACTACATGATTTCTACCCTGTAGATTTGGCCCAACCATAAGAGTGAATTTCACAATCTCCTGATAAGCTTAAACTAATGTATAAGCTTGATGATTTGATAGTTTTTGTACGGCAAATATGTTGAGATATCAAATTTACCCATTCATAATCAGCCAATATGCATCCACTGCTGATTATAAGCCTAGCAGCAACAACTCATCAATTTACACATTAGTTAAATTCAAATTATCTTTATTCAAATAGTCCTTTAAAAAGGCACTTTTGATGCGTCAATAATTTACATAGAAGTGATTTCATGGTGATAACTACATTGGTAAACTTAAAACTAAAGCTATGAGGGTTCCAAACGTGCCCTGGTCTAAGGAGAAGCCCACAACAAACTTAGCCAGGTTTTTTTTTTCGTTATCACCATCTCACATAATGAATAATAAATTATAGTACCTATGGAGATAGAGCAATTCACACCCAAGCTTTTTTATCATTTATATAATTCTTAATAACTTAATTAGATTTTTCTATAAGTTTTAACTACAAGTTTACTTTTACTTCTAATGTTCAGTGCATTACAGTCCATTTTACATATATATATATATATATTGGCTATGCAAATAAAGTTTATTGGGTAACTGTGAAAGAGGTTGATCATTTACCACTAGTGATTTCAATCTATAAAAACTGAAAAGACCAGTCTCCTAACCAGCTGACTCATATTAAAGTTGGCAAGTGATGGTAAATAGAATCTATATACATATTCACACCAATTAACTATAAGTAAAAATTGTGTTTTTTACAAATAAAATGAAGTTGTTGGAAAACTTACTAAACAGGGCATCATACTTTCAGAGCCCTCCTAGCTTTATTTTTTATTTCATTCAAAATTGATATTATTTCACAACTCATACATAAACATTCTGGAAGAATTTGTATGTATAAGTTGTACTTATGGCTGACTGCTGATATACATCTGTATATAAAAAGTTTATACCAACAATAGATATGACTTGAGAGTTGAATTAAAAGGTAGTTACAGAAAACTATGTATGATAGCACACATAGTAAAAAGATTTCCTTCTGAAGCACTGGTGCATTTAATATTTATATATATTTCTTATACATACAATTTGTTATAAGCATTTATAGAAATATAATCAATCAATATCCAAAGCAATGTTATGTTTAAATTACAAAAAGTTTCATCTTACATAGTATATGATTATCTTAACCAAATAAAAGTTTATAATTAATTAGTTGCTTGATGACTGTTAATATTTTAGTGGTCTGATTGTGTCTCTATTGGTGCAATTAGTTTTGCGATTTGCAACAGCTATCACAAAACTATGGCAATGAAATGCAATAGGTAGTTTTACTTACTGGAAAGATTCTGTTAATATCGCCTTGAATAGTGCAACCGGGTAAGTTTCCAACATAGGCCTTGTACGGGGGTTCCGTCGGGAGCGGTCGCCCGCCCGTCGTCCGTCTGCCGCCTCCGTAGTCCCTGCACACAGTCATGAACCATGGTATATTATAACCTACAAATACACATTTCACTCACTTTTCACATCCGCCAACCACTTTTTAGCACCGCTAAAAGCTTAACAATGATTTTTAATTTGATTTATTATAACACGCTTTGTTTTAAACCACTTTCAGTCAATGTTATCGCACTGTCAGAACAACTGATTTCTTGAAGAATACTGCATATGTTCGCGATGAAAATAATTTTACTGAAAACTAAACTTAATTGGATTGTTTTATTACTAAATTAAATCAGTTAATATTATATTTTCTGAATAAATACCTCGGATTACCATCGTCAAACCCACTGCGACCTGCCATGTTAAGAAACATGGAATAGAATAATAACTGCGCGCGCACGGCGCGCATCAATTTTTTTTCTAGGCAACGCCACAGAATATAATTTTATTTTGTGAGATAGCAAACAAGCAAGAGTCGAGTGAAGAAGTTATTTTATTATATACTATTAGAGTATTTAGCAGATTTTTAATATAAACATACAAAATTTCTACACCTACATAATAAATTTATGAGTAAGTATAAAGTATTTATTATTATATTTAGATAAAAATTATTAATACATAATTATAATTTCTAAAAAGGCATCATTAGTTAAATTCTGTAATCTGTTGTTTTCTAATTAATATTTAAATGACAAGGCAACGAAAAATATCAATGAAAGATATGCCATCAATTTTAGACTTGATAATTTAGTTTCTAGATTTGTCTACATTACACAAATCACAATTAAGTAGACAAGTCTAAAAGTTGTGATTATCTTTTTAAATTATGCATTTTAAAATACATTTTAAGCTTTATTTATTTAGTTCAGAGATTTGTGTACCAGTACATATTCTACTATAAATAAATCCTTCTTCTTCTTGTTCTACTTGATGGCTTTTTGTAGCACATGCTCTTCGTCATTCTCGAGTAGCTTAGAGAAAGTATGAAGGAGATTGGTCATTAACAAGAAAAAATATAACCAGTTGCCTTGCCAATGGATGATTGAGACTTGTGAAATTCCTTCTTTTCAGCGAAAATTGAAGGTATTTTTACTAATATAACAAATGATTATTGAATTTTTATATGTATACCCTGTTTATACATGCTTATAAGCGGACTTAAGTCTAATTTGCAGATAAAAGAAATTGTATTGAATTGAATTTGTATGTTTATGAAACATTGATTTAATTAAATGAAGTAATTTTTCCTACTAAGCGTGTGTCATACTAACCTTATCTATATGTCTCGCTCTAGCATTTGGATGTACTATTTTCTTTCTATTTCATGGTAAATCTATATTAGGTATAAAAGAAATCTATTGACAAAACTTGAAATAAAAAATCAATTAACGACAACAAATGCAAAAATAACATTAGGTTATAATAGAATATAATAATCAAAGGTGAAATCTATAGTTATTTTTTTAAACGTCAAAACATATAATTGAATATAAAATATTCTGTACTTTATAAATATTCGCTTATCGATATCGATAATTGTTTATCTTTACCTTGGCAGCCATGTTAGGATGCTTGTTTTTGTTGTTTTTATAGTTTTCCCTTAAAGAAAGGCAAAGATCAGTGACCATACAGCCTACGGCTAGTTTTTTGTAAGCGTGACAGCAGTAGTGATTACATTCTCTTTGCATGACAGTTGAATTACCGTACAACAATTCACATGTTAATATTTTATTTATATGCTTTGAGGTTATTTTTGACTTTCTGAAATAATGTGTTGTAAATGAGACGTGATTGCAATTTTTTTAATATTATTATGAATAAAACATAAAATGAAAGACGAAACAAATTTAGATCAATCTCAGAAAGAGATAATTCCATCTTTGTTAGATGCTTTTGATTTTCTTAAATCTGTAAAAGATGATATTAAAGTTACTGGTGGTCTGAAAATCATTTCTCGTCTTCAAGAAACTGAGGTAGGTAATTTAAGCGGAATTCGGAACAAACTGATATAATTGTCTGTCACGTAGTAATTGTGTAAATTAATTATTTTCAGAATGAGAAGAATTTACAATATACCTTAAAAAGATTGGTAAGAAGTCTGGGTGCAAATGTACCTGATATGCGAGTGGGACACTTTGCCACTCTTGTGAGCATGTTGACTAAGTTTGATCAAATAACAGTGCCTCAGTTGTTAGATTTGGTAAAGAAAGAATTACATGCGAGTGGATCTTCAAAAAGTGTAAGAAGTTACTTTTCTTGTGCCTGATATATTTTCATACTGCCCAACTTGATAGGTGGTTAGCATGTTCGATTGTAGATCATAAGGCCTTCAATTCTCTATATTTTCTTCTTTTAGTTTTGTAACACCTATCTACTTTAACAGTGTAAACTCTATATAACAACTAAAGGGATTTCATTCTATGTTGTATAGAGAATTGTCGTTAAATGGAAAGAAGAAAAATCAGACTTATGATAAGAAAGACTGCATCATCACTTACCATCAGGATTGCCGTCAAGGACTAACTTGTTTAAAATAAAAAAAAAGTTTAGGGTTGGGTATAGATATCTGGTACTCGATTTTACTTATGTTTATAGCTTAGGAGCCTTGCCTGGGCTAAACTTGAACCTTATACACTGTTTTTAGATGGCGGAAATTCATTTTAAATTAATTACGATAAAAATAAATTTCACTAAAAAATGCGTATAACGAAATGCAGCTATAAGTTTTTGGTATGGTTTGTGAATTAGTTACAAAAAAAAGTGTGTAACGGAACGTTGCAACGGTCATTTTGTTAACGTCCGTCAATGTCAATCGTCATTCCGTTTCTTATAGTGGTCACGTCAATGTTATTTGTTGTGTTAAGTGTTGTGTTTTCACTGTTTTTTCGATGACTTCTGCTCTGTTTTTGGACTTATTTGATAGCTTTTGACGTTTGACCTTGGCTTTAGCTTGCAGATGTAGTAGTTGAATACTTGTGGAGGCGAAAGGTTGAAAAATATAAAAAGGATCCGTTCCTTGAATAATGCAAGCTATAAAACATGTTTAAATAATTAATTAAGTAATTAAAATAAAAGTTCCATTTTTTCATTTACCACTATCATAGCAAAAAGGTATATTTAACATAGGATAATTAACACAACCATTAAGCTGATAAACCTTTGGAGCTGAGCGGAGCGAGGCAGGATTTTTAATACATAGGTCAAAATCTATTTTAAGAAGCTAGTTACACTGTTAAAGTAGTTAGGTTAGGTTGGAACATAAAAACCCATTGAGAGCCGAGCAGAGCGAGGGGTCCCCTATAATTTGACATGTAAAAGGTGTATTTAACATAGAATATTTAATATATAGGTCATAATCTGACAGGAAAAAGTTATATTTAACAGAATATTACATACAATGGTCAAATTCTGTTTTAAGAAGCTAGGTTAGGTTAGGTTAGAACATAAAAAACCACCAAAAAGGTATATTTAACACTGGATAAGTATTAAATAGGTCAATATTCCTGTGTAAAAATAGTAAGGTTATGATTTATAAAAAAAATCATTACTCAAAAACTATAATTTTCCGCCAAAGGGGAAAAGTGGAGGGGGGCTTACCCTACCTTCCCCCCCTCCCCCCCTCCCCCCTATCCCTATCATTCCCCTACGCGATTACCGGATATCTATACTTTACCCAAAGTTTATTTCAAGTTAGTAGTTATGTACATATAAAATTAATTTTAATTGAACAATGATTTTCTTTTAATAGCCATGTTTACGATTTGATACTTTGTGAGCAACTAAGAACGTAAAGTATTAAGTAACTCAGACTTATTTGTCATGGCCAACAACAGTCTACATGTACAATCCCAATTTGTAATCAAAAGAACAATTTTTATTTTATCCACTACTAGTTTGCCCTTGATGGCCATCACACGTGTTGGTAAGTGATGATGTAGTCTAAAATGGTAGAGGGTTAACCTGTTAGGAGTATGATAAATCCATACTCCTAATTGGTCTAGTGAAATTATGCCGGAACACTAAATCGTTTGTTGGAGACACTTATTTGTTGGTAGGGTGGTAACTAGCCACAGCCTCCCACCACTTTCTCAGAAAGCTTAGTTTGCATGATCCCGACAGTCAAGTTTATTACGGGTTAGGTTAATAAAGAGACAAAAGAATGTACACAGCTGCAGTTTTCACTAATTTTGGCAACTTGAAAGGTACTTCGTAACTGTTGTCATTATTCAGAGTGGGTGTAATGCTATGTTGCTTGTATCAATGTATGGAAAACAAGCTAAACCATCCAAAGACGAGTGTGTTTCGACACTTTAGGGAGTTTGTCATTAAATAGTGTGACATTACATGGACCAACTGAAACTAAATTTTTGGCTTTTTACTTTAATGTTTAAACATACTTTACACAAAGGTAATAAATAGATTGTTTGCATCATTACTTAAGTTCCAAATTAAGTATGCACCATATACTACAATACACTACTGTTTCTTAGTATCCATACAAGAGGTAATTTGCTTAAACTATGTAAATAAGCTGACAAATAAATATTTAATCTTGCAGGAAGTTGGGGATGTAGCTCTAGGGCAGATATTGGTATGTTGTGCTGTGTTCCGATCTGGCCTGATGTTAAAGAGTACAGATGAACAGCAAAAAGAAGTAATGCAACTTCTACAAACAGCTAGCAGTAAAAAGACTTATCTTAATACTGTGGCATCTTTAATTTTGCTTGATTTTGTCAATCAGGTATATATAATCTGAATTAAAAAATAATATCTTATAAATATGCCCTAATTATACTTTAATTATTCTGCTGCTTTTAACACTCCTGTCACACAGTAATATTTTATTACACATTGCATAACCAGTATATGCTTTTAATGAAAAAAGCCAAAAGGGAGACCTTAAAATTGTGATTTGCTATAATATTTTTGTTCTTTTAATTGGATAATGTTGTACACATTAAAGCAATTGAAACATTGTTGTAAATTTTTATGAAACATTGTTTTTATGATTATTTTGTGTCCTTGTTATGTAGAAATATGTTTTCTGAAATTTACTTGTTTATTTACAGTTAAATGAAGATCAATTTGGTACAATAGTGTGGTCAAACATTAAACAAGATTATAAAAAAGATATTAAAGACCACACATTGGATTCTCTATACTTTCTTCTTTTGGTCAGCACAAAATTTCCACAAAAGGTTAAACTAAGAAAGCTGATTGGTGTTACAGATATTTTACATGAAGATCATATTCCTGATATATGTGAAAAGTTAATGGTAAATAAATATCCATGCAGGAAATCTCAGTGCTTTTAAAAATATATTGTATTTGAAAATTGACCCCCAAGTCTTGAATTGTTTAATATAATAGTATTTTATTACAGACAGGTGTAGACTTCAATGCTTTAAGTCATCCCATCTACAAGGAAATTGGAGAACAAATTGTTAAATCAACACATGTACAGTTATTTTGGAATAAAATAGATGGATACCTTGTGAAACATAACAGAAATAGAGAATTAGTATCTTTAAACATACTGAACACAATTTTACTTAATTTAAATGAAAATGTTGCAATCATACCTGATTTGCTTAGTGACAACTTTTTAAAATTGTTTATGGATTGGTTCAAAGGCTTGCAGACTGCAAGCAAAATCAGGAACAAGAGAGATGATGAAGATGATAATAAAATCATGATAACAAAACAAAAGGCTGTGCTTGTTGCTTTAGCAAAAGCACTAAAAAATCCAGCAGTTGATAGTAAAATCAGGGTAGCAACACTTAAAAAGTTGCTTTTTCATCCTGGTGAAATAAATTTCACAGAAATCACAGGCTCCACTGTTGTGAAATCTATTATAGCAGACTTAGATTCAGATGGGTTGAAGAAAATGGCAAAAATGTTGAAAAAGGTACTTTTAAATACTTCAAAAAAAGTTATTAAAGAAAATATGGAGAGAAATTGGTATAACAATGAAAGAGTTAAAGCTTCTGAACTAATTTCTTACATTGTCAGTCATGAAGCTGTTAAAGATGACACAGAATTCAAAGTCACATATATGCAACTATTGATGTGTTTTGGATTCTTCAAAATTGGTGGAGATGATAATGTAGCAGTTAGTAGTGAACTAGCAGGTAATTTTATGAGAAATTTATCAAATTTACTATTAAAGGTAATATGAAATTACAGATAATAACCTTCCCATTTTATTTTTCAGGGTCCATTAAGATTTGCTTTTACCGATGCTTAACATCCCGTTCTTCAAATGTAGATAATTTAGTAGACGTTTTATCATCCCTTAATTCATTCATTTCCACTATAATGATAAAAGATAAAGTTAGAGAAAAACTTGAGAAACAATTTCCTACAGAAAACATGGAATGTTGGGAAATGCTTACAGAAGTATGTCAAAAGCTTGAAAAAAATGAGACAAAATCAAAAGTAGAAAAGGTTTTTCTTATTTTGCTATACCAACTTGGGCTTTTTTTATTTTCCGAGCCTACCCATGTTAAGATTGCTCGCAGTTCTATAACAGAACTAAGGAGTTGTTATGACCATTATAAAAAAGAATTTAAAAAGAAAAATGGAAAAGCTGATAATAGTATGAATGATGAACCAGAATGGATTGAAGTAATGGTGGAAGTGCTATTGTCTATTTTATCAATTGAATCAAGTGTACTTCGTTCCGTAGTTCAATGTGTTTTCAGACTTCTTTGGGAATATTTAACCCCTTCAAGTATTGGTCAAATTGTCTCAGTTTTAGACCCAGACAGTGAATCTAACCCTCTTACACATGATAGCGAATCAGAAGGCGAAGAAGATGAAGATGAAGATTTTCCTGCTGAAGTTGATAGTTCTGGAGAAAACGAGCTGAATGGAGAAATAAGCGATGATAGTGATAGTGACGTTGAGGATAATGATGAGGATCATGACGATGATATTAAGACTCCAGACCAACTTCGCATAGCAGTACAAAAAGCATTAGGAACAGCAGCTGCTCCAGACACTGATACTGAAAGTGTAGATGCAGATATGCTAACTGAAGAAGAAGGAAAAAAACTTGATGAAGCTTTAGCAGAAGCCTTTAAGCAATTTCGTCAAGGGAAAAGTAAGACCACTAAACGGGATCGTAAAAATAAAAAAGCTTTAGCAGATTTTAGAATTAGGGTCCTTGATCTAATAGACATATACTTAGAAAAGGACCCAGCAATGGATATTTGCTTAGGAATGATTGCCCCTTTAACCAGATGTCTTGAATTTTGTATGCAAGATAGTCAGTTCAAGGAGTTGGAGAATAGAATAAGGAAAACTATTAAAAATCTTACAAAAATCAGAAAGTTTACATCAATTGGTGATGTAACTGTTAAAATATTAGAAGGTTACTTGGAAGCTGTTATTGATAAAGGAGACAGATCCCATTTTATGTACCAAGCACTTGGAGATATCATAACTTTTTTTGCTGTCTTTATTATTCATTGTTCACAAAAACTTGATGTTTCTTCTAAAACAAAGAAACCGAAGCAGGTGTCACCAATTATTGAGAGATTTAAAGTATATGTTGAGCATTATTTCCGTAATCGCAATTGTTTGCTTCCTATAATTTTTTTTCACAATGTATTGCAAACAGAATGGGATGGAAAGTATAAATTAATTCCTAGTATAATTGACAACATTTTTGATACTAAAGTGAGGCAATTTCGTCGAAGTGAAGGCCTAAATTTATTAATTGGATTTTATCAAGCATTAAATAGATGCAAACCTACTTCAAAAGCAACCATTACTGAAATCTCAAATGTAGAGAAGTATTTCTATGATAGATTTGCAGAATTATCAAATTCTGAAAATGAAGTAGAAATGAAATCGAATTTCTTGGTTACTTTGAAAAAATTATTGAATATTATAAAAATGTTTCACGAAAATAGTAAAATTGAAACAGAATTAGATATAACATCAATGCAGAACATTCTAGCATCTATCAAGACTACTATTAAAGTTAAAAACAATAGTGAAGACACTAAGAATTCAAATGGAGTGAAATCAAAGAAGAAAAAGAAAAATAAAAGGAAAATACTACAGACAAACGGTGACCCATTAGAACCAGTAGAAGTAGAAGTTAAGAAATTAAAAAAGGATTCTACCGGTGATTTATTATTGGCATAGTTGTATAAAACATTTGGAACCAATGCAATTAAATACTGATTTTTTTATAATTAGTATATTTATTTCTTCTCATCTATTCTAAAAATCTTACAATAGGAAGCACTAACTGGCTGACTTAGAATCATTAATCAATAAGTCAGTAATGTTCCTTCCTACTATATTTACCTATGGTTATAAACCAGTTATTAATGATTATTATTATTAACTACCAGCCAGTAATAATCTCTATCTATAATAAAATCTTAAATTTACCATTGCCGCATTATTACATTGAAGTGAGAAGATTATGATCACCCCTCCCTCATAGTTCCATATGTGCCCTGGTCTTAGAAGCCCACAACAAACTTAGCTAGGGATTATTTTTGTTACTACTACTAATCATATTGCTACATTAACCAGATCAACCTTACTAGGTTGATCGAGAGCAACAATTCATACCCAAACTTTTTTATCATTTACATCCTTAATATTATAATGACTTTTCTGTAAGCTTACTTATTAACTGTGAACTAATTAAGAGGTACGCACTGTGCCGGCCAATTCGGAAATAAGGTTGGGTGCTGTGCCGCGGTGAGCGAAGTAACACTGGAGTTAACTTATGTTATCCAGATCGCAACCATAGAGAAAGCTCCCTGATGATCAGAGTGCCTAGTGCGAGATTATTTGTGTATAGAAACAACAGTGCCATCTATTACACAATAGATGGTGCTCCTCTCATTGCATGCAAATTGAAGTTAACTTTCACGCGATCAAATAAGTAGATCGTTCTCAGCACTCGGAAGACTCAGTGGTGTATCTCGCATACAGAATCAACGCATATACAGCGCCAGTTAAGCCGGGTTCCCGATTTCTTACGAATATTTATAAAAACTTCGCGCTCCGCACCACAAGAGGCGACCTTAAACATGTCCGCCACGACAACGAATCATACACGGAACGAACAACACAGCGGAATGCGTCGAATATGTTGTGGTCCATATATTCTTTATGACTATCGATCACAATACCCTGAATTTGATTCAGGCTGGTTATAAAGTATTTGATCCTTTCTTAAAAATTATCGTTCAATATCATCAGCCTTTTACAGTTCATGGATTGGGCACTAGGATTTCAGGCTTTAGGGTTATTGTAACGTTATGTAATCATAATTTTGGTCACTACATTACGTACTTATAATAATAGTATTTAAGCTTACCAGCCCGCATTGGAGCAACGTGGTTGGTCCATGCCACAGAATGCAACGACTTTGTCTCAATTTCAATTTTCGAATGGACAGTTGCAGGTAACCATATTAGTTAATTCTGCGTGACCGGGGGTTTTTTTGGCGAGCATGAAGCTCAGCCTGGGAGAAGAGCACTTGGGCTCCACATCTGGGGAACGTTCCCCTAAGGGCGTCTCCTGAGAGACTCGGACCTCGACTTAGGGTGTCGTTGGGACTTGTTGGGTTTGTTGGACTGGTGCATCAGTCCGAGCGCCCCCGTGACCGTGGATAAGATTTACGTCTGGATGACGTCAAATAACGGGGACCTCGGCTTCGCCGGCGAAGACGCTGTGTTGGGTTTTGTACCGTGTGTGTATGACCTACCTGGGAAGCTTTGTCCAAAGTCGACAGGGTCGTCAAGGACGTTTTTTGGTCGCCTCTTTATGAGAGTGGCGTTTGGGTCAGGGGTGTAATTAGGCGCCTTACCACCCGACTGGGGTTGGTTGGGGGGCTGCTTTTTCAAAGTAGGTTTTGCGGACTTTTTAAAATATTGCTGTATTGTCGGTAAGTCTAAGTCACGGTATAAGTCTACGCTGCGCACGAACCACGAGGCTACCTTGGCCTATACGCATGAATTTATTTTGTAACGTTTGTAAGCTCTTGTAAGAGCTTGGCGGACGCTGGGCGAAGACCACGCTAGCGAAGGTCATGATCGGTCTAATGACTTGGTCTATGCACTTAACCCACCTGTATATGAGCAAGAGACCTGTGCCACTAGTCTAAAACTGAACTCCATGTTAGAACTTAATACATATCCGGAGAAGATATCTAAACATATGTTGCATAAACGGATCAACGGATTAAATCCATTAACATAATAAGGCTAGACACTAAAAATTTTAATGTAAGTTCCATCTAGCAATTAGCTTAACTTTTTAAATAGGTACCTACTATTTGTTTTCCCTGGGTTTTCGCTCCTTAACCATATACCAAGCTTCAAACCACCGGTATAGCAGACAGATTTGACAATATAAACATATTTTACGAGGCAGCTTTTACCTGCGACTTAATTTGTTTGGATGAAGATAATGAGTGTGATAATTCACAATCTAATTTAAAAATCTTTCACCCGCTATTCTAGGCTATTATCTATTCTTGTGCCTAATTTCATTAAGATCCGTTTAGCTGTTCTGGTGTGAACAAGTAATAAACATCCACCCATCTAAACTTGCGTCTATAAAGTAGAAGAAATAAAGAAAGTGAAATTTATTGTACACTAAGTATACCTTACATCAAGAATAAATGTCATAGCCTAACAAAGAAGTGCTCCCCTATTCAGTAATTTTTCGGGTTGTTGGTAAAAGGTAGCGGCTTGTCACCCGCATACAATATTTGCGACGATTATACAACTGGTTTCAAATTATGTGGGATAACGAATAAAAAAAAGACGGGTTGCACTCCGGGAGTGCCGGCAGAAGTGAAAACTTGATTATTAACGTTGAGCATGTTTGATATTTTGGAATAGTTAGGGAATAATTTTGCACCAATTGCTTTATCAGTATAAAAGTACTATCATTTATGTGGTAGAATACAATATTCATTTATTGCGCTATCGTACACAAACATGACAATTTATATTACATTAAAAATTTAACACTTTAAAACTATTACAATTATATCTCTCCGAAAAATCAACTTTCATCCATAATTTCAACGACTTTTTCATAACGCGAATATTCGTGTAACATACACGAACATTCGCGCAAGCGCCCTGCGCTGCCTAAACGAAACAGTAGGCCCAGGCATACATTTTCGCCGCGCCGTAGAGAGGGGATAGCTGTCTACTCTCCATCCGTCTTACGCTTTTTCGATCAGGTCACGTGTCCTGACGCGAGTTTAAGATTTTATACCCATTACAGAAAAAGTGCTCAACGCCGCTAAAGAAGTTTTCACTTCAATAACTATTTTGTTGGGCCATATTCTGAATCAGCCACGGACCGGCTGAACAAAAATCTAGCTGTAAAAGGTAAAAAAGTGAAAGGTATTTTCATTATAATAGATAGGATAGACTGTCCAACTGGGATATACCGACCAAATAAAAACCAAATCCATAGAAACACAATTGCTTCGTCGGTTTGAACTTTATAATAATATATACTCTGTGAGACTTAAATCCTGTCAAGTCATGGTAACATTGGCAGTTGGCACACCGGAAACAAGCACAACTCATATGTTTCACAACCTGCATAAATTCTGCCAGCCATCTTTTGTGAAAAAATCATTTGTTTCGTGTCGTCAGGGTACATTTCTTAATTGTAATTAATGTCAGAGCCACAGTCTTCGCTTTTATTAAAAAAGCAATTAGCAGGTATGTGTAACTCATATTTTATTAGATTTAATTTCGACAGTCATCTCCACCAGTTTCAGACGACATAACTCTTCGCGCAATCATTGACCTTACTGGGTCGAATTTAAGACTCGTTGTGTATTCTATAGATTGCTATATCCCTTGAAAGTCTATGTGAATTCATAGTTTTACCGAAGGAAGTATAAATAAGTGAAAATAAAATCAATATCTGCTGCAGTGACGGGCGGTTGCCAAAGACAAATATATAATGAGGCATTTTAGTTACCTAGTTATTGGCGAAGTTTCATATTACCTTTTTTAAATCGTGTGTGATTTCGATGATTTTATTAGTGTTCTTTTAATTTAGCATCTACATTTCTCATTTCAGAATTGAACAAAAATCCAGTAGAAGGTTTTTCTGCTGGGTTGATAGACGACAATGATATATACAGATGGGAGGTACTCATTATTGGCCCTCCTGATACATTGTAGTAAGTTGAAAACCGTGAAAATTAGTGTTATTATTTTACTGATAAAATTTTTGTGATTTATAAAACAGCTATCTTCAATTGTTTAGGCTAGTGATTTGATCACTGAAGTCCTGAGATTTTCAAACAATAAAGTTACAAGTAAGGATTGAAAACAAGTTTTAATTTTAGGAGGTAGCATTACTCAATGTTGATATAATGTCTACCAAGTTTTTTCAATATTATATCAAATATTTGTTTCTTGTTTTATTATTTAATAAAATTAGCTTTGCTGCATACAAAACACTTATCAAACAATCTTGCCAAAGTTAGGTGAGAAACAATAATCCCATGCACATTTCTTCACAATAAACAAGTACATTCTTAAATAATTTTACTTCCAGTGAGGGTGGATTCTTTAAAGCACATTTACATTTTCCAAAGGAATATCCTTTAAGACCACCTAGAATGAAATTTGTTACTGAAATATGGCATCCAAACAGTGAGTAATAATCAACTTATTATATAATATATTAACACTCCAGTATTTGCACCTCTATAGATAAATATGTAGTGTGTCTAATGAAAGAAGAATGTAACCAGACGTAAACAAACCTACTGCTGGATCATGCACATAGGTGAATCTGCAGGGTTTGGTAACCTATTTTTACTTACATTAATTTGTATAATCATCATCATGATCAACCCATTACTGGCTCACTACAGAGCATGGGTCTCCTATCAATATGAGAAAGGTTTGGCCATAGTCCACCACGCTGGCCATGTACGGATTGCCAGACATCACACACCCTTGAGAACATTATGGAGAATTCTCAGGCGTGCAGGTTTCCTGACGATGTTTTCTTTCACACACATAACTCCGAAAAGTTAGAGGTGCGTACCCTGATTTGAACTATTTCTATGAAGTATTACATTATATATAAGTGCCTGCTGTGCTTAAAGTGATAAAAGTCTAAATAAGAATACAACAAATACCAACTAACTATAAAACTAGTAACTGATATCTGACAATAATTAACTAAAATAAAAACAGGAAGAAATAGAACAAATGAAATTTAGGTATCACCCTGAGCTCTTCAGGACATGGCCTATTTCTTGTTGTTTCATTCCATGGAATAGGATAAATAACTACAAAATCAAGGGACCGAATGTTTCCAAACCCGTCCTTAACCTTATTTGAACTTGAGCATTATAACGGTGAGCCGTGAAAGAGATAGACTAAAGGCAGCGATGTTTATGTCTGGTATCTGCTTTCGTTGGACACACTTTACAAGATGATAGAGATTTACATACATCAAACAAACAGTTCTTTACCAGGAAAATAAATATTTCAAAAATATAAATTATTAAATATCTAATATAATAATGTACTAAACCTTTTTATGAACATAATTCCGACATATAAAAATTTTGCAAATATATATTTATATTTTTTATGTAAATACAATAACATAAAATAATAGCACAAGAACATGTTATATAATTGTCAAAAAAAAGCAATATTATCTGGGTGTTGTTGCAATTATCAATGTTAAATTTCAGTTGAAAAGAATGGAGATGTCTGCATATCAATATTGCATGAGCCAGGTGATGACAAATGGGGCTATGAAAAAGCCTCTGAGAGGTGGCTACCAGTGCATACAGTTGAAACAATCCTCATTAGTGTTATTTCTATGCTGGCAGACCCCAATGATGAAAGTCCTGCTAATGTTGATGCTGCAGTAAGTAGGACTCTTACGTGTTTTAATTATTACTAAACAACGTAAAGAACTAGATGTTATGTTGGAATAGCTATCAAATTTGTGTTAAACAAAACATAATGTGATGTAGAATGTTTTTTTTTATTATATTCCATTTGAAGAACCTGAATATTATACAATCAAAATGTATTGGGGTGCAGAAAGAATAGCTCACATATTTTTTCACACTTCTGTCTTTTTAGTCTAAAAGGATAGTATTTTTTTAGTTCTTCAATTTTATTCTCCATTGATCATTTTGGTGAAGAATCTGTTTTAATATATTATATGCAGTGGTATTTAGTTTATTAGATAAAATGCCTATAATAATATTATTTTTATGTATAGGTAGGTTTTTGATATTTATCTCATTCCATTATCTTAAAATTTCTTAAATAATAACTTAAATGAGCTTCTTTTGATTTGGTGATAATCATTATTTACAATCATTATTTTCTTCCACTGTGTAATAATAATTCCATAATTTTAATAGAAATTTTGTTTTATGTAATTTAGTTGTGGATTTGCTTATATTTCATTAGAAATCAAGTCTCATTTGTAAAATATTTTTCATTATTAAAAGTTGTTACCAATTTTTTCAACATAATGTCAATTTTTATTTTTGGGGTGTTTAGATTAAAACATTTTAGTTATAATAACATTGCAATTATGTTAATTCACAATCAATTTGGCTGTGTCATAATGTGATCATTCTCAATTCTCATATTCATTATATACTTAGATAACATGTTCATTTATATAATATCATCATATTATCATTATTCTCATAAACATATTTATTTATATTCACAGAAAGAATGGAGAGAGAGATATTCGGATTTCAAAAAGAAAGTTGCCAGATGTGTTAGGAAAAGTCAAGAAGATTGTTTTTAGGACTGAGCGAAAACATACAACAGATTGTCATGATGCAAAAGGGCCACATGACACAGGCCACAAACATTCAATTGACATTTTATGATTTAACATTAGGTTGCACACACTAGCGCCAAACCAAACCAAACTGACTGTAAGTAGCAGTGAGCTCATTCTGTTTCTTTTTACAGAAAGAATGGAGAGAATCATATTCGGAGTTTAAAAGAAAAGTAGCACAGTGTGTGAGAAAGAGCCAAGAGGATTGTTCTTAGATAACAGTGCCCTTTTTATTTATTTATTTGGATAGTGAGTGTTTGGTGGTAAAGTTTGAATGTCTTTGCAAGTTGCGAAGCCTCACCTCAACTCAGTGTAAGCCCTCACCACCTGGGCCAGAGACAATATTGAAATTGATTTAAATAATTATTGTAATGAAATGGTATCGCTGCCGTATTTTATAAATAATAAATTAAAGGTAGAACTCGAGGTCTTTTTCATCTTTTTTAAGACATGTTAGCTAGCTATTGTTATAATAATAAAATGGTGTATGATATTTTTTTCTACAGAAAACAAATCTGCAATTGTTCGTAAATGTTGTCGATCTCCTTAAAGAAAAACCAAATTGATAAAGTAATTTAATCGTTATTTATTAGTCACTGGATTTGTATATTTTAAACATTGCTACAGAAACACTAGCTGAAAATTGTTATGAGCAATTTTTCGTCTGTAAATTTTAGTTACCTTTATTTTTGGCAATTTGTCAATCAATCAATTCACTATTAGGGTCAGCGCCGACCGAGCGTTAAACTGCATTTACATGCTTGATTAGATTTCCTACTAATAATTTAAAAATCATTGTTATCTAATTCAAATAGTTATGTAAATAATATTTTTTTTAGTGACTAGTTTTTTGTATCCTTCTATATTTTTGCTTATATTGCTCGATATTTTCAGTTCTTTTTGATTTATATAAGTGGAATATAATTTAATTTATGCCCAGGAATAATGCTACAGCATTCTCTTGTAGTTTTTCATACAGTCTAGGCTGACCCATTGTGAACAGATCAATAGCGAAATGTAATACTTTGTAATGAATGCTGTCTTAGTGATAAATATATTCTAAACATTATTTCAAATAATAAATGCAAGTTTTGTAAAAATATCTTTTTATGTAATAACCTTGCCCATATTTTACTAGGTATAAAGGGCCAGTGTACGGTATGTTTATGATCTTTAAAATGTCTCGGTTATTAGTTATATAATTCAATGCAATGCTCAGAATGAAGATGTCGCTGTTTTCTGGTGAAAGTTCGTGAGATCGCAAGGTTGGTGTATGCTACGGGCCCTAAGGGTAAACTCGGATGACAGGAGTAAAGCGCGCGTTAAGTTTTTCCATTCGGCGCACGCTTGTAAGATGAAAAATCAGTTCTGCACTGATTGAAGTTGGAAGATGGATGTGGAAACAAATTTTTGAATTTTTGTCTTATAGTGAAAACGAAAGAAACTGCAAATTTCATTCATGTTACTTCACAAATTGGACAAATAGTCTCAACTGAGCAGTAGTAAAGCAAGCTGATGATTTAAAAACTTGGATTTGTGTCCGGCGTCGGTGCATCGCACGTGGTCACCTAGGATACACAACTGTTAATTAGGATTTAAAATTACTAATACTAAGTTTAACGCGTGCTAAGAGCTCATCATCTGAAAATACCTCATGGTTTCAATAATATATACCTACTTTTATATAATATTAGGTTATCAAATGTATTTGAGTAAGTTTGGCAAGAAAATAATAGTGACAAAAGATTAATTTAAAACATAAAAAATAGTCAAACAGGTACTCTTATTAGATTTTACTTTACAATCAATATTAAAGTGTTGTAAATAATGGATAATTTTGGATAAGGGATGGTAAGAGTTCATTTAATATTTGTTCAATTTAATAACTTAACATTTCATTTCAATTTCCCTAGTCCCGACATTACCTGAAAATATATAAGAAAGTTACAATAAATTAACAAGTGTTGCTTAAGGCATATCAGGTGTTCTTGGCTGTTAGCCTATAATATAGGACAGGGAACCTGAATTTACTTCCCAGCTGTTGAACCGTCGAAAATTGAAGAAATCCAAATTTCTAATTGACAAACAAAAAAGAGTGTACCGGATGAGATCCTTCATAAGATTGAAACTGCCCTGAAATATCTCATCGAAGTTGGTTAAAAATCGAAACTATTTAGTAAGAAGGTATCTATTTGCTAAAATATTTTCGGATTTGTTTATATCATAATTTCATTCTATTTTATTTCGCTGTGAATATAATGGAACTGTAAAGCTGTTAATAAATGTATTAATTTTAATATTTAATTTGCTCATCTGTTCCTATATTTTATCTCTGATCCAAAGCTCTGCCCTTAGGTGGGGCAGTGGTGAAACTTATTTTAGTTGGACCATGACCCCACTCAGCAATCCTTAAAAAAACCGAATCTCACATGCAGTTAATAATCAGTTTAGGTGTAAGATTATTCATTAATTATAACACATGCTTAAGTTTCGTTTTATTATATAAATAGTAAATTTGTAACTAGATCAATTATCAATACAACTAATGGTTCCTCTGTAGATTGGAATAACTTAACCTTCAAAATAAATAGTGTTGTAATATTTAATTGCAAAGGATTATAATAATAATTATGCCCTTAAATATTGATTTGTGATGCATGTACATTATTTACTTGTATATTTTTACTATAAAATCATAATGCAGTGAAACATTTTTTTTATTTTCCTCAATGTTTTAAAAGGCCTATTTGGTATATAACTTACATATAATACTTACACAAAATATTTACATTAAAAATAGAATTAACCCACAGTTAGTCACTATCAGAGTTTTCTACTAAAATTACTCTTTGTATACTTCTTGGGTCAAATGTGTTTTCAAAACATCTTTTGAATACAGACTTAATTTTTATTCTAGAAGTTGGTGACCCTGGAATATCGCAATCCATATTTTCTTCTAAGTTATTTGCATTATTTCCACTACTTCCATTTTTAGTTATGATTTCTGGCCTCAAATCTATTTCACCAGGAATATCAATATAATTGAATAGATGTGAATCTTCATCTAAGCATTTTGATATGTCTATATCTAAGTGAGGTTTCTTATTTGCTGAACCTACACCTACATTGTTTACTTCTTTTCGTTTTTTGTCTGTCCGTGAAGTATTTTGTGTTGAGACTTGCGTTGCAGTATCAGGTTTAGATGTAGCCAAAACAAAGTGTGCTTCAAAAGTTGTGCCATTATGTACAATGAATACTGCAGGCCTACCTGTGGTCTCAAATTGTAACTGCAAAGGCAAGCTTAGTGCTTCGGCAAAGGCTAGTAAAGCTCTAAACTCCTTGATTGTAAATGTTATGGTTGTTTCATCCCCTATTGTGTAACTGTCGAACTCTGATGGCTTTAAACTTATTTGAGTTCTTATTATTTTTGTCAAATCAATGTTAGCATCAACATAATTCCGTAATATCAGTGATTGGTTTGTTGCTTCAATTGTCACTTGGTCATCTGAACTTTGAAAATTACCAAGAGCTTCAGAAAGTATTCTTTGAGAAGATGTAATTCTAAAACATGTAAAAAAAAATTTAAATATGTTTAACAGAGACTAATTTAAAATATAGAATTCTATAATATGTAACAAGTATATTGAAATTAATTAAAACCACAAAATAAAGTTATTGGCATTGTATTCTAGCTTAGTACTTGAGGAATTAATGTGTTTGAAAGTGTGTATACAATTTATTTCACTTACTTTAAAAAAAAAAATTATGGCATGCCTTTTTTTTTTTTTAAATATGAGGATAAGAAAGAATAGGGTGCAGTAATTCTAAGAAAATGTACAGTAAGTATCAAAAATAGACTTAAAAATCACCTGTTTGGCACAAGGTCTTTGGTATAAACAGCTTGCATAGCTTTGCAATCTAATATTGAAACATAATGTGTCTTAACTATACCATGCTTGCATTTCAGTTGAAATATTAGTTTTGATGATTCTGGATCTAGTTTTATTTCAAGGTTTTCTACTTGTTTGTCCATATGTGTTGGAGACTTAAAAGCATTTAGAGCTGACTTCATTGATATTTTGCATTTCAAACCTTCACTATCTTCAGTAGAATAGAAGTTATAGTTGAAGTACGAGAAGAAATTCTTGTTGAATTTTATCATAGCGTAAGCGCTTTCAGCAGCATTTAGGGTCCTTAAAAGTACACAATCTGGTAGAGATTCTAAATATAATTCATCCCCAAATCTTGCCAAAGCATGTATTGTCCTTCCTAAAACTAAACGACATTTGTTTAAAAATAAACAACTGTTATTTTTATAATCAAGTAGGTAAGTACAAGGATACTTACCTTTAACATTTGGGCCAGGAACATGACATTTCATGTTTAAAAAATCTATTTGATATCTTAAGTTTAATCAAAATATCAATTTCATTCACATATTATTTTAATTGAATAAAGAATAGTATCCGTATTTTACTTTCAATCTAATTTGTCATATATTGGATTACTTTTATTTCAATGTGTTTACTATTTTGATTTTTGACAAGAAGTTAGACGAGATTGTTTTGACATCGACACTCGACAGTTGACAAAAATCGGCTGAGATACCTATAATCTCAGAATAAATTCTAAAACCGTGTGTGTGGTACACCTAAAAAATGAATTATGAAGTAAACGAAACAATTTGGTATACTTTTAATAGTATGTTAATAATAGTATTCCTTAAAATAAGAATAACATTGCGTTCGTATCCTCTTTGGTAAGGTCATTAGCATTTAGTTATCGATTATTTTCAGAACAAAAAAAAACTGCTGTAATGAGAATTTTATCATAGCTCATTGCCACTTAAGAGTTAAAAAGACGGAATATATTTACAAATTTTCAATTTAGTAGACTATCCATTTACTATTACTACTACTACTACTTTTTTTTGACATGTGAAATTCACAACACACACCTAGGTATGCACAACTGCGCCGCTTCTGGCGGAGTATATGCAACTTGCTGGCCGCTTACCCACTTAATAATAATAACTCTGACTCGGCTAGGATAGTCCGCCGATTTCTCAACAGGTCGCCTTGACTCCCTTCAGTGAAAATATGTATTTTGTAATGTGCATGTACTCGTAGATTTTTATATTTTTATGTATGTAAGTATATATTTCTTTTGGTTTTTTTATATATTTATTTTGCACACGGGCGTGAGAGTTAAAGTATTATGGAAACTAATAATATAATTTTTTTATATCAGGCCTACCCCACATACATTTTAATTTTCATTAATAAATATACAATTTTGACACTAAAAATACAATTATAAAACAAAGTAATAGCTATTAATATAACAAAATAGTGTGAGAAGTATGTTAGTACTTTGTGGAGACTCTCAACATAAAACAAACAAAAAAAAAAACGAAAAATAAATATATCGCTAATTTTCTTGGGATCGCTGCAGACACTCCTATGAAACCACAAACTATGACTAGAAATTTCATCCTTTGAAGTTGGAACTAGCTACTAGCTGTAACTTATGTTGGAAACAGTTAAAAGGTTTAAAGGTTATTGATAGATACTTGCTTCAATATTATTATAGATTGTGGTTGCTATTAGATATGCGTTATGTAAAAACAACATTGTTTCTCAGATATCTAGATGGGTGTTGATTAGCGTTTGAGATTTCTTAGAGAGGGTAGACGATGCGGCATGTTAATGCTCTCAACCGCAAACCAGCGCCCTCCGGAGAAAAATCCGGGACAGAGATTATTCTGTTTATAAAGGAATTGATTAATTGAGGTATAAGTTAATTAAAATATGAGGGGTTTTATAATCAGGACAGGCCGAGTTTCGTTATAAAATCTTTTAAAGTTTTAGTCTTATTTAAAAATAATAAATTTGTAGCGGAGGTCTGTAAAGGTAAATACCAAGAAGTAATTTTAAACATCCGAATAACGGCAAATAATATAAAATCGAACCAAAAAAGCTTCATTCATGTTAACCTATTGCAGGCATCTATTAATCGTTCATATCACATTTTCATTATTTTTATTCGTAAAGTGATGGTGGATGATGATGATGGATAACTACACTTGCCAACTTAAAACTAAAGCTAAGAGGGTTCCAATTGCGCCCAGGTCTAAGAAGGCCATAACAAACTTAGCCGTTTTTTGTTATCACCATCTCACATCATCTCTAATAATAAATTTAATGCAATAAGAATCTGCTGTTAGGAATCAGATATTTGTGATGTGGACCCACTTAATATGGTGGAGATAGACGTGCGGACCTTTGCGGACGTTATATACTTGAAAATCTGAGACGCTGTAGTAGATTGAAGGTAGGCAAGGTTAAAGCAAAGTTTCAGATAGATGAATTATTTTTATTAGGAACATTAAAATTTTTGATTGAATTTTTAAATTCTCGTAGCCCATGCTTCTTAAAAATTCGTATTATTTGGCTCTGATGAGTATTGTGCATTGAATATTGAACGAGGTAGGCTTTGAGGGATAATGGAATCATAGAACTTGTTAAAATTGGGCGAAACAAATTGACAATAATTAAAACTTCGAGATTAATTTAGAATTGGTCGAGCTATTAAGTAAATTCGACTAAAACTTTAATGACCTATCCCGAAGGAAACCTATTCTTTTCCGGGATAAATAATATCCTTTATTCAAAGTATCAGCTTTAGCAGCTGTTAGCAGCTACATTGAATTTAATTAATTATTATAAGTTAATTTTAATTATTATAAACAACGATTGCATTTAAATTCATTGAGGAGTATTCGCTTCGATATGATCGACAGACAAACCGACAGACTAAATAAAAAAAAAAAAAAATGTTTCAGGTACTGTATTCATATTATAGCTTCCTCCGATCAAAACTTAAAATATTTTCAATGTACAGTTACAATTATGTCGTAAATATAGATATAGATAAAACGATGCGATAATGTTTTATTATAAAATAAGACCGTATTATGACTTGAGTTGATACATTTAAATTTAAACCGAATACCGAATTTAAAATTCGGCGGCATTGTTTTTCTAGGAGGGAAAACGAGTAAAAAAAATTACTGATGCTCTTGGTCAGGCTTTAATTCCATACTCTAGATTTTTATATGTGGAATATCTAGCAGTATAGTACAAAACGTAGCTTTTATTTGTGTTCTAAGACCGTGCGACGACTTCGAATTAAGTACTTAAATATATGACCCGGTAATGTCCTAGTCAGTGAAGGCTTACTGTTTGATCTGGCCGTGTGTACCGCATACCTATCTGAAATTGCGAGTGATAAAATCAACGCGGACATCGATATAAATATTTGTTTAATAAATTATTTCATAATAAAAGGCGTGCTAATGCGATGTCTTTATTTTAAATTCATTTGGTGATTAATAATAAAATAATACATCATGGAATTAAGGGGTAAGCGATATTCATATAATATATTGTCAATTTAAATGTGTTGTCCTGGAATAATATACTTTATGATATTTTTTATTCCGATAAACAACTTTATTGTAGGAATGGGGAAGGTGGTGATGTGATATAGGTGATTGTCTTCCACGGCATTTCATACATAGCATTAGAGAAGTAGATATGTGGATACAAGCGTAATAATAAACATGGGTGAAAGCGGCGGGCCAGTCTAGATGTAGTGTTTATAAAGCTAATTTGCTGTATATGTTACACCCTAACTATACAAGGTACACTTTAGTGAGTTAGGTGTAGGATGATTTCCAGTAGGCCTAGATTGCAGAATTATAATTACAGAAAAATGTATTGAAACCAAAAATATTAATTTTAATATCACCATTAGCCTATTAAAGTACTTTTGATTACATACACATTTTATTTTCGTACCTACACATATATACATATAATTACTTGTAGAAATTCGCATAAATAACTTTAATATTCATGAACAATGATGATTCCATAATTATTTATTAAATTGTAGACAAACAATGTTTGCGGTTTTATATACTTATTTAATGTTCCATAAAAAACAAACAAATTTCACTTAGATGGACTAAGGCTAAGTTATTATAAGTACTATATAAGATTAATTCTCGAGGGCAAAAACAAATTCATGGTAGCAATTAGGCTAGGTGGGCAAATACAGGCCATAAAAAATTCTAATTCCTAAACGCTTACACAAATTCATCAACACTAGTGTACCTACCGTATTCTCTAAAATACAAAGCACCATATTACGATGTTTGAGATGATATTTAAAAATATTTTAGGATTTCGAGTTTCTTATCTCTTTACGTAGAGTATTTCATGACATGCTTAACATAATTAACTTAATAGAACTCGTAAACATCATCATCTTGATCAACCGGTCTCCTATCAATATTACAAGGGTTTTGATCATAGTCCACAACGCTGGCCATGCGCGGATTTGCATACTTCACACGCCTTTGAGAACATTATGTAGAACTCTAAGGCATGCAGGTTTCTTCACCGTTGAAGCAAGTGCTATTTTAATTACTTTAAAAACGCACATAACTTTGAAAAGCCAGAGGTGCATGCTCGGGATTGAACGCCCGACCTCTGATTATGGGCTTTTTTGACGAAGTATTAGATGTCATTTATTGGCTGAAATAGTTAAACATTCTTAAGCCTATATAAGTCGTATCCATAGCTTATGGATACGAAAATACAAGCTTGTTTAGTAACTCCTCTTACAGATCAGCGTAGTTGACGTCGCCATAGTCTCTTGGTTTTTATTCGATTTTTCCATCGTTGCACAGAACCAGTAAAGCGTCGCCTGTTTACCTGGTTAAGTTAAGGGGCACCCAAGAGAATAAAGCCCAATAATCCAAACAAAATTTTTATATGCTTCACTGATTGGCAAGATCGAGTTATCCAAAACAAGGGTTCAATTGCGCAAGGGTATTTTTAGCAGGTCTTCTTAGGGTTAGGTACCCACAATATAACTTAAGGCTATCAGCATTAATCAGTCCGTGAGATTTACCTTAGGAATTTATATGACACAGTAGTTTTGGCGTTTATGGTAAAGAGATAAACAGTTCGACAGAAAAACATTAAAAAAGCGAAATCTTCCCCATTAATTAAAAGTACATTTGCAATGGGTATGAGAATAGTTCAAAGGGTTGTAGGTGAACATATGACCTTCCGGATGTCTTTAATCTTTGAGCTATTGAAGCTACTTCGAGTTATACAATTTTTTGTTGTAAAGTTTCAAGTTTAGTATGTATGTTTTGTTACTGAACCGCTTTGCTGGAATTTTCCATTGTAGGTAGGTAAGGTAGGTAGGTATTATTTAACGTTTTGAAGGCTAGATTCGAGTTTTGTTTTTAGCACGGTTATATTTACTTATTATTAGGTTAGCGATATTTAAGTCAATAATCGGCGTGATTGAATAATGAAAGTTATGTTTACGAGAGGCAAGTTTTTAATATTGACTGTAACAAAAACGAAAATACAGATAGTTTGCGCCGTTACTCAGGCTTTGTTGTTTTTGTGTGTTTTTACCATCTTTTTGGGTCTATCATTTATGTGAAAAATTTGACAATAATTTTCTAATTTAGCTTACTTATCACACTCGTGTTAATTGTGTTAGTACAGGCGATATTAATTTTGCAATTGCTTTGTGTTTTGGCTGGGTTGCGGTCGAGTGCAAAAGTGTTCCCGTGACCCAGTCACCAGGCGACGCGAAGGAGCATCGCTGGGTTTAAGTGGGTATAGGTCGCCAGTCTGGCCGCCAGGGAAAAGCTTTGTATTTCTTAGATGGCTCGTGTTTAATTATTGTAGACTACTATTATGTACTATTACATCATATTTTTTTTTTATTTTTTTTATTTAAATTACATAGGTAATATGTGTACATTATATAACAACTGCAAAAATATAATAGACATAATAATTAATAACATAAAAAATATGTACCTTAGCTAATAAAAAAACTTATCTAGCGTATAAAAACATTCATTAGCCAGCATTCTTCGAGTTACTGGTAAATAACATAAAATAATTAATTATATTACAAAATTTACTATCATGAAATTCAATCATGAATTCAATTTTCATATAAATGGTTCAATGTAAGAGTCAGATTTTATAAAGAACTTCTTGAAATTAAGATCGCTTTTAAGAAACTCGAAGTTTTCTATGGTTCTGTTTGAGAGATGCCACGCCACAGTGAGTTTGCAGGAGCCATCTTTTTCTGTGCAATATTCGATGGGTAAAGTAGAGGTTGCATCATCTTGGTTGGGATAGTATGTGTACTCAGATAAAACTCTCACTCCACAATCCAGAACATTGTCCGTTAGACTTCTTATGACTCCTGTGGAAAAGATACCATGTTGTAATTGTTTTTTATTTTATTTTTGTGTTCTTATTGTACCATTTTTTTATATATATAGCGAGCAAACGAGCAGGCGGGTCACCTGATGGTAAGTGATTACCGCCGCCCATGAACATTTGCAGCACCAGAGGAACCGTAAATGCTGGCTTTTGAGTATTTTGTTTATCCGCCCTTTGAAGATCCCCATATTATAACCATTAGGGAACACAGAAGATGGAAGATTACCATTTAAAGATGTTTTTTTTTTTAACAAATAATGTCTTGTCCCATATTACGCATGCTGAGTTAGTCTATAAGTGGAGTGTACAACATTACAAGAGAATTGTAGAATGTATGTTTAAATTAAGATAGTTGTATGCACGTTGGCTTCCTAATAAATATATAAATAAATTATGAGGATACTACGTTTTTAAGAAAATAATAGTTGTTATTCTAAAGTATAAAGTTAGCTTTTAAGTGGGTTTACGGATTCGACATGCAGATGCACCGTGAGAGATTGGATCTTGAATTGTGAAATGCAAAGTTTCATAATGGTATCCTATGCCATAACCGTAAACTATTAACTGTAAACATTCGTATGTTGTTGCTATTAGGCACGGAATAAATATAATAAATAACTGGACCCACAATTAATTTGAATTTTTTAAATTTTGAAGACCGACGAGGCGAAGATTGAACCAGAACGAAGTGAGTGTTATAAAAAATAGAATCCTGAACGTAGTGAGGGATGCATAGGCATAAGATTCAAATAACTTTTCTATGATCTCATCTCACTATAAAGGGAAATAATAATTACAATTTAAATATGAAAACAGATCATTGTTTTATTATTTCTTTCAAATCTATATAAGTATACAAAAATATTTAGAAAGAAGGTTTTTCTGTCTGTTCTAAATTAGCAATGGTGCTTATTAAAAGCAATAAAAAAGCTTGGGTGTGAATTGCTCTAACTCCATAGCTAATTATAATTTATTACGGTGATAACAAAAAAAACCCGTCTATGTTTGTTGTGGGCTTCTTGTAACACCTGGGCGCGAATGGAACCCTCTTAGCTTTAGTTTGTTGGCGAGCAGTTATCACCATCACTTCTCGAATAAAAATAATGGAAAATGTATTATATATGAACGATTCATAGAAGCCTGTTATAGGTTACATGAATAATTTGATTTAATGTTATGGATTTGCAAAATTTGGTCAAAATTGCCGCACCTTTCACATGTTGTCCAAGAGTATAGTATAGATCCTTATATAACAATTCTTCCAAAGTGAGGACTCGGGTAGAAACTTCTTTGCTTACCATTTTTACAAGTATCGTCTACGACTTTTTTCGTAACTGACATAAATTTTTCCAGTGTATTATTGAAAGTTGCTTTTAAGCAAAGGTAGTCGTCTTCATAGTAAGTTGAACGCCGGGACACAGGTATAGTTTCGTATTTGATGACAGAGTTGAAAACGCACCGATCCCGTTTTGAAGTAATCTGTAAAGTTTAATTATGTTACATTTAATTTTTTTAATGCTTTTCCTTCAACTCTTTTTTTTTTCAAGCATATCCTCTTTCACGCAATCCATTCCCGAGAGCTGGTGCTTATTTAGCCAAATGTTATACAATGAAAATTAAAAATAATTAGGTGTTTAAGTAGGTGGTTACCTATTTTTAAGTTTAGTAGAATAAGTCTGTGTTTTCGTTGTAAGTACTAACATAGGTTCACACGCCTTTGAGAACATTATGGATATATATATATAGCAAGTGATATTTTAATTGCTTAAAAACGCACATAACTAGCACTAAAGTTACAGGCGCGTGTCTGGGTTCAAACCCCCGGCCTCTGATTAGGAGGCGGACGTCCTAACCATTTGGCTATCACAGCTTCTAGTCTGCCAATCCGCACATGGCCAGCATGGTGGACTATGGCCAAACGCTTCTCATATTGAGAGGAGACCCGTGCTCTGTAGTGAGCCGGCAATGGGTTGATCATGATGATGAACACATTACTTTTTTTATTCTTTTTATAGTCTTTCGAAAGAAAGAAGGCTAGACTGGAGAATGCTAGAAGGTATATTTGTTCAACTTATGATATAGAATATGACCGATAATATTCTAACAACTTTAAGATGACTATTTACTCAGAGGTTGTAGTTTATCGATACTCGAAATTCAACGTTTGCGTGCGTGAAAAAACGCTATACCTAAATATAATCTATAATATAATAAAACTGTAACCGGACGAATTCTGTACATTAAATATATTTTGAAAATTTTAGTTGGAAGATGCTTTACTATCGATACTGGGCCCAAAACAATTTTTTTTTCTGTCTGTCTGTCTGTTTCTTAGCCGCGCATCACGCCGAAACTACTAAATGGATTCAAATGAAATTTGGTATAGGAGTAGCTGAAACTTCGGTTCAACATATGGATAGTTTTTCTCCCGGAATTCAGCACGGTTTCCTTGGGAGAGGGGATGAAATCATTAACGCGTGCTCTTATTTCACTCATTCTTTTTTTTTTGTTTGAAAGGAGATATTTTAATGTTCATTCTTTAATTATTTCAAGGTCGTCGGTTTGTAATCCATTGCTTCGTGATTGGAAGACAAACAAACACTTTCACACACACTAGCTCAACGCAGACGTCGCGGGCATAAGCTAGTATTAAATAGAACAATCTCGGTTGTCGGTTGGGAAATAATTACATATATTTAGCTTCGCTTAGTTTATTATTATTTAACTCCGTACGTTAATTTTTAAGCTATTAGTGGATTTGTGTCATGTCATTGTGTTTTTAATTTTAAACTCGTAACAGTTTAAATGTGGGTAAAAAACGTTTCGTGCGTGACGATTAAATGTCAAACTAAAGAAAATTGTACCGTCTCACTGTTGAGAGTGGTAGAATGGTAACGAAGGGGCAATATAGTAAAGTTCCTGTACACAAAATAGGATCTAAGAAGTATTTGCAGTTAGTCAAGTCCCTGATCTCCTCTATCATCAGGCTGAGACCTATATGCAATCTTAGCCTTACCTCTGACTTCAAAGAACAGTTAAAACGTTATGTGTCTAGCATAATTTTGTCTCGTTTTAACAGACACTGGCTGTGTAGACACAAATATGCGCTCTATAGATCTCAGCCTTAGTCTCGCGGTGTCCACAACAGGTTACAGCCGCCCGACCCCCCCGTTATCCCAAACGTCGCCTAAGCCGAGGTTCGGCCTCACAAGAGGCGTCCTTAGGCAGACGTTCCCTTAGTTTCTTCGAGCCCTAGCGCTCAAAAATTTCTTCTGGCAGAGCTTCTTTCCGAAACAGCCCGGTCACGCTGTGGCAACCAATAGGGTTAGTACAGCTAATAGACAGTCCGAAAAAAAAAACGGGTTGATACACGAGCTAAGGTACTTAAGAATTTCAGGATGTTATGCAATAAAGTGGTTCTTGGATACCAGTATTTATATTATATTAATTAATAGATAATAATTGTATTGTTGTATTGCCCTATATCAGGTGAAAAATAATGCGTGTAATCATTTAGTTATTAGTTCAGTTCAGTTTTATAACACGAAAAGCTTATTACTACGAACTAAAGAAAAAGAACAAATTTTGCAAAAAAATTACAAAAAATAATATAATCCGTTTAGCCGTTTTTGAACATGCTGTGAAGGTGAAGATTATCTAAAGCAAGTTGTTTGATAGTAATATAACTTTTTTTAGACAAAGTCGCGGGCACCGCTGGTATGCCTTTATCATAGTGGTGTCGTAGTTACTTAAATTTTATTACCTCTTGTCCAATACACCTCGGTACAGAGAATACTTCGTCAAAGATGTCATATGAAGCTTGAAGAGCTGGATAATGAACGTTGCCGTTGCAGAAAGTCCAAAGTCCATCTCGTATGATATAGGTTCGAGGAGCTTGTCCCAGAGTTGACACCGCTAATGTTGTTACACCAGACCTGAAAAGAAGAATAATTATTAGGTAGTACATAAAATAATCATCATCATCATGATCAACCTATTTTCGGCTCACTACAGAGCACGGGTCTCCTCTCAATATGAGAAGGGTTTGGCCATGGTCCACGACGCTGGCCATGTGCGGATTGGCAGACTTCACACGCCTTTGAGAACATTATGGAGAACTCTCAGGCGTGCAGGTTTCCTCACGATGTTTTCCTTCACCGTTGAAGAAAGTGATATTTTAATTGCTTAAAAACGCACATAACTCCGAAAGTTATAGGTGCGTGCCCTGGTTATCTCTGATTAGGAGGCTGACGTCTTAACCACTAGGCTATCACAACTTCAAATACGTCCTTTCACAGCGTACATAAAATAAAAACTAGTAAAGTCGAAACCAGACCTTTTATAGATTTTAGGGGTTTCGAATTCGATACCCGTCACGCACCTCCAACTTTTCGGAGTTATGTGCGTTTTAAGCAATTAAATATCACACCTTTTTAACGGTGAAGGAAATTATTGTAAAGGCTTGCGAATTCCACCTATTAGCACTTAGCCAGCGTGTTGGACACTTTAATCCTTTTCATGATGAGAGAAGACTTTACAGTGTACCGGAAATTAGTTGGTGATTGTTATAATACTAATAATTATTTATTTTCCTATTAATTTACTTATTCGGTCGCCTAGAAAAACTATATATGTATATATCGGGTATTTGGGCATATTCTGTTTGTTTTATATATCAGATTGCCAGAAAGCCTGTGCCATATACCTAGCACTGGTCTTATTTTTATAGACCACAAGTTAGCCCTTGAAGACATTCTTGCCTAATGATAAGTGATGATGCAGTTATGCAGTCTAAGATGGTAGCGGATTAACTGCTAGAGCAGTGATTCTCAATCTATTTTTTTTTTGTTGCGGCACATATTTAACGATTGCAAAATTTGGCAGCACACAAAGAAAAAGATAAAAATTATTTACTTACTACAACACACTGCATAAATAGTTTATGACAAAAATTTTAAATATACGAAAGCTAATATATACTACAATAATAACTAAATGATTATTAAGTGATTAATTATTAATTATTTTATATTTGCAAAATTTGGCGGCACACTTTTGAAATTAGGCGGTTGCGGTCACATTGGTTGAGAATCACTGTGCTAGAGGTATGGTAAAGCCATTATCCTAATTGGATTCTACGCGACATTGTACTGGAACGCTAAATCGCTTGTCGGTAGGGTGGTAACTAGCTACGACCGAAACCTCCCAGATCAGACTCGAGCCAGGAATCGAACTCAGGACCTCCAACGTTATAATGCGATAGCGCACGCGCAGCAAAACGGAGGTCATCTGCATCTTCAGATTTCCACTTGTTTTGGTCTCTATAGAATTTTTTAGGCAGTGTCAGAGAGGATTGCCAAAACTATAAAACATATTATATACTCTTGTTAAAACAATATGAAAATTTTGAAAAAATAATTTCTTCAGTTTTCATATAAAAACGAAGAATCTTTATCCCCTACATATTATGTTTAAAATTGTTGTCTCAAGGTAGAACAGGTATTTAGGTAGGTACCTATTGTGTTTGTTTTTCCTGCCAACGAAAAAACAAGGCAATTATTACGTATGCAAGGCCATATATAAATACTACTTTTCATAGATGGATATAACTTTATTGATTAACAGTAGAGTACCTATTAAAGTAGTTGTATGATGCATTGTACACGCGTGCCAAAAATATAAAACAACAAAAAAATCTAAATTAGGATATTTTACTGTGTAAAATTTATATTCGGACGGCGGATTCTGGACAATCTAATAGTATTCAAGGAAACTTCTAGAGGAATTCGAGATGTGGACTTATCAAAGGATGCTAAAGCTCAATTGGACTCAAAAGGTTACCAATGAGGAAATTCATTCATTCGTCAGTGCTTAAGAAAATATTTTTACTTCTATATCTACACTGATATTATTGAGTTTTTTGTTTCTGTGTATTGTTTGTAATCCAACATCACGAAATGAACGAACCGATTATTTTACCACCATTACAGAGCTATTTTATAGAAAATAATATAGGCTTCATTTCAGTGATGAATAAGATTTCAGCCTGAAATAAACGTATCGATATAACAAGTCGATATCAAAAAGCGTTGTGAAGCTAATTTAAATACGAACGTAGACGCTATATAGAACTAAAAAAAGGCCAAGGAATTATACGCCTATCTATCACTCATGATTAAGTCTAATGCATTGAAAATAATCGAAAAGTTGAGAGGTGATTTTCAATCAATAATTCCATTGGAACAATCAGGGGTAAGGTAATTTAAAAGTTATTTTAATATGGCAAGGCACTTTTAGGTGGCTTAACTTTATCTTCTTCAGCATGGTTCGAACTTATGGTTTAGATAATGCAAAATAAAAAAAAGGTTCACCGCACGGCTTTCTTATGAAGCGACCCTTAGTTGCAACAGAATGACATTTCATACATTCGAGAGGTGAAAGATAAAAAATAGACAGAAGGAGAAATAGTAAATAATATTAAAAGTGACGCATATATCATTTAACTTACAATTGCGATGACGAAGCACAGTGGAAAAGAGCGACGTGATGTAAACACAATAC
This sequence comes from Lasiommata megera, assembly GCA_928268935.1. NCBI lineage: Eukaryota > Metazoa > Arthropoda > Insecta > Lepidoptera > Nymphalidae > Lasiommata > Lasiommata megera. Next base: position 9,556,288 of record OV743319.1, on the reverse strand, counting down.
GAAACGGTAGAAAAGGATAATTGCTCTGACTGCCAGAAAAATCGACAGACGATCAGATATTCACATGGCCAATGTACAAATTCATCAAAGTAGGTCTTCGTTTTGCACGATCAGTAATCATCAATAGAATATATACATATATAAATCCACCAAAATACAATTCATACCAACACATACCTGCCATTTGCTATAGTTTCCTTGAGCAAACTTTCTTGAGTTTCTATTTTCTTGATCTGCTTTTTTAAACTCTCAGTCAATAATTCTGCAATTCTTAAGGTTTCCTCTAGTTTTATTTTAAGACCATGGGTACCTCCATTCTCATTTGATGGCCTTTGGAATTTATTTTTTGTATTTAAATTATACGATTGCTGGTACCGATTTAAGGGTGTGACTTCAGGACTATCTATAGGGTCGTCTGGGAGCAATTTTAAAGCTGGGTTCCTAGTATTTTGGGTTAAAGCCTCTTTACTGTAAGCAAAATATAACACATTGGAAATTTAACAAATATAAAGAAACATGCAAGTGAGTTTGGGTCCAAAGATGAAACCCAAACTGATTGACCCTCCGAGCTATGTGAGCACCCATTAAACGCATTTGTTTCGGCTATGCTATCGCTTGCATTACAAGAGACAGTGCCGTGCACAGTGGCTCTAACCCAATTCAATTGAAATACCAGGGTATGCATGCAGTTAAATTGAGTGTTGAAAAAATCTTCTCTTGTGTGGATCTTTCGGGTTTGCCTAAATATATACCCTATAAAGGGACCCTAAAGATCAGCACCTTCGTTTCCCAACGTCTCCGAACCCGGATTCTCACAAATATGTTGCATCCCAGGCTATGCATTGCTTTTACGCATGTAAGTTTGGCTTATCTGAGTTTCTCAGACTTACATTTAAATTCTATTTTTTTTCTATTAAATAGTTGATCTCACGAAAGCCAGGAGAGGATGAAATAATTATTTCATCCTCTTAGTTTACGTAACTAAGTTTTCGATAAATTGATTGCTTGCCGTTATTTTTCTTGATATTACAGATGGCGTTAGTTGTAGAATAAATTCAAATTCATATACAAATAGTCCTTTAAAAGGCACTTGATGCGTCAATAATTTACATACTAATGATTTGATGGTGATAAATAACTACATTCGTGAACTTAAAACTAAAGCTATGAGGGTTCCAAACGCGCCCAGGTCTAAGAAGAAGCCCACAACAAACTTAGCCAGGTAAATTTTCTTTTTGTTATCACCATCTCACATGCCACTTAAAATTATGTTGCTATATACACCTATGCTTGTTTATTATTTACATAATCCTTTACACTATAGTAGGACTTTTCTACAAGCTTACGTTTTATATAAATAGATAGATGTATCGAAGTTATATATTTAGTCGTGAGAAACGTAAATAGTCTCACACATCTCCAAGCGTCAGTCACCGGATAACCAGTTTTTTTATTTGTATAGATGCGTTTAAGATTGCATATAATTTATAGGAAGCCAAGGATATAAAAGGACAAAAACAAGTTATTTTTAAACATAAGGAAGTAAGTTTGACTGCGTCTGGTCAACGTAAACTATACAAACAACACAATATTAAACGATATGATTTAATAAACCTGTTGGAAAGTTGTCATGGTTTACTTGACAGACTTTTTAACACCTCCAATTACCGAGACAGTACGTATATCACATTACACAAAGCTACAGTTACTCCAAAAAGTAAGGTCTCAAATTGAGCTCAGAGAAACACCTATAAATATAACTTTTTTCATTTGAATCCTCTGATCTATTAGAAAGAGAGTGTGTAATAAAGGGCGTTGTTTTAATTGCCATAGTGAATAGTTTAGAAAAACATTTGCTTACGTATTTTTTTTCGTACAACTTATAAAATGGCTCCAATAGAGTCACTAATAATGGGATGTGGAATTGGATATGGAATTTATTCTGGCATGTCTTTCAATAATTCCAAAGTTTATATAAAACGAAAGCTTGTAGAAAAGTTCTATTACAGTGTTTGGGTCAAAATAACCTTTTTTATACACTACAAGTTAGCCCTTTACGGCAATTTCACCTGGTGGTGAGTAATGATACAGTCTAAGATGGTAGGGGGCTAAAAACTGTTAGGGGTATGGTACGAGTACCATACTCCTAATTTGTTTCTACGCGACATCGTGCCGGAACGCTAGATCGGATGCCTCCCACCAGATCAGACTTGAGCCGAGAATCGACCCCAGGACCTCCAACTTTTTATAATGCGACAGCGTACGCTCTGCGCCACGGAGTTCGTCAAAAAACATGGGTAAACAAGCTTGGGTATAAAATATTGTTCTAGTAATATAGAGCTCTTGAATAATTTTAAATGGCAAGTGAGATATGGTGATATCAAAACGAGAGGTTACATTAAGTTAGTTTGTTGTGGGCTTCTTGTTAGACTAGGGCGCGTTTTGAACCCTCATAGCTTTTGTCAGCTCCTTTACGAATATAGTTATTATCTACCATCAACATCAAATCAAGATTATTTGAATAAAGTTTATAATTCTGAAACGGTTCTGATTTTATTTCGCTTGAATTCGATAACAGAAGGTTTTTTTTTATGTATCAAAATACCTTAACCATATCTTAGGTTATGAATAAAAGTGAAACTTACTATTGGTATTCTAACGGAGTCAGCCATTCAGATACCTATAAAACGAACGTTGATTTAAAAAAAAAATACGCATTTAATATATTACTGAATTCTAAGCTTATTATAAAAAGCTAAGTATCTTAGTATTATTATCAAAAGTAGTATTGACTTACCCAATCACAAAGACTACCTTTTATCATAAGTCCTAGAATGAATATAATCCGCATTTCCAATAACTCCAAGTTGGTATTGAATTTAATTCCGTTTATGCTACCAATTGTTGTTGTAGTGAACAGAATTGTGAATTTTGAAAAAAATGCTTATAAGTAGCCTATTAATAGCTTCACTGCCATTGTTTTACGTTTTACTTTGTTTTTCAATAAACGAAGCAGCTGCTGTTCATTCATTTGACCGTAGGAACAAATAATGTACCGATACCAAGTATTAAATAATTACGAAATGGTTTAAAAGTGATGCAGAGGAAGTCAGATATGATCTGCTGAGTCTAGATCTTTTTTTTTTATATCTACTACAAGTTAGCCCTTGACGGTAATCTCACCCGGTGGTAAGAGATGATGCAGTCTAAGATGGTAGCAGGCTATTATGTTAGGGCTATGGTAAACCCATACTCCTAATTGGTTTTTACGCGACATCGTGTCGGAACGCTAAATGGCTTGGCGATACGTCTTTGTCGGTAGGGTGGTAACTAGCCACGGCCGAAGCCTCCCACCAGACTAGACTCGAGCCAGGAATCGAACCCAGGACCTCCAACTTTATAATGCGACAGCGCGCGCGCTGCACTACGGAGGAGTCTAGATCAAAGCGAAAGAACATTATTATAAGAAATTTAAATATGTAAAGAATTGGTGGTCCCGACAATCAATCATAACGAAAAAGAAGAGATTATTTTCGTCGCTTTATAAAGTTGGAGATCCCGGGTTCGATTCCCGGCTCGAGTCTGGTCTGGTGGGTCGGCTGTGGCTAGTTACCACCACCCTACCGACAAAAATGTTCCGGCACGATGTCGCGTAGAAACCAATTAGGAGTATGGGTTTACTATACTTCTAACAGGTCAGCACACTGCCATATTAGATTGCATCTTCACCTACCATCAGGTGAGTGTGCCGTCAAAGGACTAAGTTGTAGTGTATAAAAAAAGAACAAATTCTATTCATCATGTTAATTTGTACGCAAAATTTTATCTAAATTATAATGTTTTATCTATTTCGCCAATTGTAAATATCTATTAATTATTGAATATCATGTTAAGACGTGAAAATCACCTAAAAATATTTAATCTGATAAAGCAGATATATTTTACCTCATGAAGATAATGTTTTTTTCAAACGTGTCTTACGTAACACGATTGACGATGATGTTTTTCTGATAATTATTGTTAGATAATAACTGTGTTATATGTATTTTAAAACCAACATCAAAAACCTTGCTTAAACACTAAAGGAAAACATCGTTAGGATACCTGCACGCCTGAGAGTTCTCCATAATGTTATCAAAGGCGTGTGAAGTCTGCCAATCCGTTATAATATTGAGAAGAGATCCTTTGTAGTGAGCCGGCAATGGGTTGATCATGATGATAATGATGATTAATTTCCTGACCCGTCTTAATAAACCACTGTCATCAGTACACTACAATAATTATTTTATTATTATCAGTACACTATAATAATACATTATAATAATTTAAAGTTACTTAATGACGTTTACTTGTTGTCTTCAACATGTTTGGTCCATTAAGATGCCTTAATTCAAATTCAAATTATCTTTATTCAAATAGTCCTTTACAAGGCACTTTTGACGCGTCAATAATTTACATAGTAGTGATTCGATTGTGATAACTACATTCGTAAACTTAAAACTAAAGCTACCAGGGTTCCAAACGCGCCACAGTCTAAGAAGAAGCCCACAACGAAATTAGCCGGGTTTTTTTTTCGTTATCACCATCTCACATAGTCAACCATAAATAGTAAAAAAACCTATGAAAAAAAAACCAAATAATAGTAAAGTACCTATGGAGATAGAGCAATTCATACCCAAGCTTTTTTATCGTTTATATAATCCTTAATACGTATACCTACGATTGCTAAACGTAGACCTTCATTGAAAATAATAAAACCACCACTTTTTTATAATACTTACATAATCTTAAAGAGAAATTGCGTTTTCTTTATTTCAGCGCAAAAGTTTGTCGAGAACTTGTTAAATGGAGAAGCCTCTCAACTGCCTTCAGACTCTGTAAAGGTTGAAGACTTAGAGATGAAATTGCCTGATTGGTTCGACGAAAAGAAATACAAACAGTGAGTATAGCAGATCTTACTATATTAATTTCATACAATAGCCATGATATTTTCTATTCTTTAATAACTGACTAACTGTTATATATGACTGGATATATAATACAATTTGTCCCCGCGTTGATTAAGGGTCAATAAATGTTACTTTATAAAAACGAATGCCAGTAACCTACACGTATTGAAATTTAAATTTTTGTATCATTTAAACTCTACGCGCGAATAATATGCTGTGTTTCTTTTAAGATCTTTTTAATAGCGGCATTATCGTGGCATATAGTATTTTTGTACAACGTTGGTATTAAGTGGTCTTAGCGTGTGGTACAGTGTGGTAGTTCTTTTTCTACCGGCTTGTTTTACGAATACCTTTCACATAAGAAAATAAGCCATTTAGTATTATAACCTTTTATGGTTCAAACACATATATCTATAATTTTAACTTCCCCATCTTCTGTAGTAATCTTTTGACCACCTCCGTGGCGCAATGCGTGCACTGTCGCATTATAATATTGGAGGTCCAGGGTTCGATTCCCAGCCCAAATCTGGTCTGGTGGGAAGCTTTAGCCGTTACCACCCACTGACAAAGACGTGTCACCAAGCGATTTAGCGTTCCGGTGCGATGTCACGTAGAAACCAATTAGGAGTATGGGTGTACAATACCCTTAAAATGGTTAGCCCGCTTCCATCTTAGATAGCATCATCACTTACCATCAGGTGAGATTGGGCTATTAGGATCAAGGGCTAACGTACACTGTATAAAAAAGGACAAATATTATTTTCTACTAAACTAGCAAGTTACATTTTATATGCTGTCTAGCTTATATAGTATTGGCACAAATTTTACTCCTTTTAGGGGCAGTCGCTTCTACAACGACTTCTTGTTTATGATGACGGCATCAATGGTGGCTGGAGTAATCGTGGTGTTCTCCATTCCTTCTATAATAAAAGTGCTCATTGGCACGCGACGCTCCAGTTCAGCTTACACAGCTTACAAACGATATTTCTCAACCCATCAGCACGTGAATTCCTGGTTTGAACACGACCTTAAACCTGGTTCAGTGTAAGCATACTTATTCGCATATTATTAACTAGCTAAAACCAATCACTCTTAAATGTTAATTAATCTGGATTAATAAAAATAAAGGCTTCTGAATAACTTATTAATATATATCTTATATAAATCATAAAAAATGCCATGCTTCGGCGACCTATAAAAGTTGGAGGTCATGGGTTCGATTCCCGGCTCGAGTCTAGTCTGGTGGAAGGCTTCGGCAGTGGCTAGTTGTCGCCAAGTGATTCAGCGTTCCGGCACGATGTCGCGTAGAAATCAATTAGGAGTATGAGTTTACCATATTATATCTGGTTCTCTCTTCATATTTTTACCATTGGATCGCGAGGCATCCTAAGGATTTGCACTCTTACGTAATTAAAAAAATAATCTATGGATTAATTGATTAACATCCAAGTTTTGTTGTGCCTTAATATATCTCACTTTATAATCTTCTTTCCGTGAATGTACTCATGTTTATGACGTCCGATGAAACCGTTAATTGTAATTTACCTTTAGTGTCTTACTTCTGGACATAGGCCTCAAATCTCTCTAAGGTAGGATAAGAGTTTATACACTCCACGCTGTTCATTTTATAGACAGTTTAATATATGCCCGGTTATACTGGTTTGATAAACAGCCAAGCGATTTAGCGTTCCAGCACGATGTCGCGTAGAAACCAATTAGGAGTGTGGGTTTACCATACTTCTAACAGGTTAGCCCGCTACCATCTTAGACCGCATCATCACCAGGTAAGATTGCCGTCAAGGGCTAACTTGTAGAGTATAAAAAAAAAAAATTGTTACGAATGGAGTTAGTATTATTGATTGGTAACCAGTTAGGAAAAGAGTATTAACATCTTTTGCTGTTTTTGCTCAGTTGCTCGGTTACAAAAGAGATTTCACATCTCGGACCTAATTATTATGATTATCACTAACGTGTCAATAACCGTTAGATCCAAACAACCCGTATTGGAGCAGCATGGGTGGTTTATGCCAACTGTCTATCGTAAAAGTGAGGATGCAGTTGCTCAGAAGTGGGATGATGATTTGCCAGTTACTAGTTGAGTTGATGAGTGCGGATGTTGTTTCAGCTCGTGGCGGTCACTTTACACCGTCAGAACTCGACACCTTCAAGCAGGTCGCGCCTCCACATTAAAAGGCAGAGGCACCGTCTCCCAGCGAGATGTAGCACTAACTCTTTTCGGCTTTGTAGGTTTCATGTTTCTGAAACCGGACAAATTTAGTGTCAGACAACTGAAAGCAGGCGATTGGGAAGCGTACAACCATTGCTGGAGAGTTATTGGTCACATGATTGGACTGGAGGAGAGGTAAGTGTTTAAGATAAGATAAGATAAATACTCTTTATTGCACACAAACTTTAAAGAAACAACAACACAAAACATTTAACGCATAAGTATGCAAAGTCGGTCTTATTGCTTAATTTGTGATTAAAACAAATTAAATTATCCGAATATGTTGGCTGGATATACGGTTTGTATAATTCAGTCTTAGATCTGTGCAGGCATATTAGGGGCTGACTCTGGAAGATTTTCCTTAGTGAGTCTCATGGTACTACCGAGGGGCTTGATCTTAGTTAATTTTAGGCGAACATAGCTGTGCCATAAGTATGTATGCAAAAATGTGTTATCTAGCTTGAAATAGGATAATATGTTAGCACGTAAGTATATGTTATATGGGATTTAAAAAAAATACTATAATAATATACTATAAGTACAAGAATTGTTTACTATATACCCTCTGATAACTGAAATATTTGTAAACCAAAGTTTTGTTATTTGTAAACAGAATACACATCAGTTATGTTATCCGTGTCTAGTTATTTATCTCTTAACGTATCCGCAATTCTATACGTAAATGTGGTGACCCCGACATGATAGAGGTGCCCCTAATATTATTATAAACTTAGGCGTAGATAATAGTGCCAGTTGGTTATATAATTTTAATTAGAAAAAAAAAATGTTTTCTGACATAAAAAAATTACAGTATTAATTAATTAACTTAATGTAACAATAAGTAGTAACAATGCAGATATTTTTTTATATGGGTTTCAGAACAGAAAAAAATATGTAATTGTTTTTTTTGTTATTAAAAGCACGACCCCCGCGATGTGTCTTTCAGCCTACGGCGTTGCTCTCACCTATTGGAGAGAAGGTTAGCGCCCACTGCCACTGAAGGATATGAGGATAATGATGAGGACCATAATTGTTTTCGAAACTAATATAATGAAAACTATGTAGTGTCATCATCATGATCAACCCATTACCGGCTCACTACAGAGCACGGGTCTCCTCTCAATATGTGAAGTGTTTGGCCATAGTCTACCACGCTGGCCATGTGCGGATTGGCAGACTTCACACGCCTTTAAGAACATTACGGAGAACTCTCAGGCGTGCAGGTTTCCTCACGATGTTTTCCTTCACCGTTGAAGCAAGTGATATTTTAATTGTTTAAAAACGCACATAACTCCAAAAAGTAAGAGCTGCGTGCCCGGATTCGAACCGCCGACCTCTGATTAGGAGGCTGACGCCCTAACCACTGGGCTATCACCGCTTCAAGTATTCCGATGTAGTGTAGTCACATTAAATTGCTAAATTTTCCGAAAAACGGGTCAATCTGCAATTGGTATTTTTAAAAATCCACTTAATGTTATTGTTCTAGATATAACATTTGCCGTGACACTTACGAAGAGACACGACAAGTGTGTCGGATCTTACAAGACCGAGTTTTCACGCCTTGTTTAACGAACGTTCCAGAATATTTCGAGCATATGTCCCGTGTCATGTTAGAAGGCTTGAGAAACGTCATGACTACTTTGGAGCCTACATCTATGATGTATACGGTGATGTGTTTGGCTGATGTACCCGGATACATCTATACGGAGCAAGACCGAATAGATTTTCAAATCAAACTAGGAAAGCATCAATTAAACGGAAAACTTCGCGATGAAGGTTATTTTGACGTTTAATTATGACGAATTAATCGCTGCTTGGCTACCTTTATTCTTCTTCACACTAGTAAGGGGATGAGTTGATCCCCTACTTTTGTATTAGTAATACAACGTTGTCCGAGTGCAGGGTCGCAAAATGTGCAGTACACTTTAGCAAAATGTCCGTTAGTCTTTCGAGCTATGTGTCCGTCCATTTTTCAAAACTTGCTGATTAACTCAGACGGTAACAACTTTTATTCAGACTTTATTTCATGGAGATACTCTGAGAGTAACCTCTAGTTGAACTATTAATAAAAGTATAGGAAAAAACGTAGTTTATAACTACCACAGAACAAATGATAGCAACTACAACACGTACGTTTCTTTTTTATACACTTACAAGTTAGCCCTTGACTACAATTTCACCTGGTGGTAAATGATGATGCTGTCTAATACTGTAGCGGCCTAACCTGTTAGGAGTATGGTAAACCCAGCATGGGTTTACCATACTCCTAATTTGTTTCTACAAGACATTGTGCCGGAACGCTAAATCGCTTGGCAACTCTTTGTCGGTAGGGTGGTAACTAGCCTCCCATCAGACCAGACTCGAGCCGGGAATCGAACCCAGGACCGCGCCACGACCTCCGTGGCGTCGTTTACATTATCAAAATATGTAACCTTAGCAAATATTCTAACTCTTTTACTTTTTTTCAGGTGTGCCGTCCACAAAACTAGTACAAGAATGCGCAATAGAAGGTCTGACTAAGGGAGAACCGCGCGTATTTTATACGCGCGACTATGACTGTATGGACGACATACCAGCATATAAACAGTTATCTTTATTGGGGAAATACAAATTAGCTTACAACACTATGGCGATTGCATTTTATGCTACTGACATTGGCAGAATCATCACCAACTTTCATTTGAGATGTGCATTGTTTTTAGCGTCATACTTTCCGTATCTTGCTTTGTTTAATTTTGGTATGCATAACATTTACGTGAACATGTTCAAGGAAAGTCCAATAGATAATACAACTCCCAAGCCAAATTCAGAGTATTATAAGCCACAGCCACCACAGCCGTGGTACAGAGTGGTATTTTCATTTTTGTGGTGAAAGGCTGCTTTTAAATACATCGATGTATATTAGTACTCCACTATACTCCATTTTCTTATTTGCCTTCTAATGTAAACAAATATTGTATTATTTTTTTATTCACCACAAGTTAGCCCTTGACATCTCACCTGATGGTAAATGATGATGCAGTCTAAGATGGTAGCGAGCTAACCTGTTAGGGGTAAGGTAAACCCATACTCCTAATTGGTTTCTACGCGACATCGGTCCGGAACGCTAAATCGCTTGGCGACACGTCTTTGTCTGTAGGGTGGTAACTAGCCACGGCCGAAGCCTTCCACCAGACAAAATTTATTAATTTTAACTGTAAAGTATGTTTTGTATTTTATATTGAAAACTTACACATAACCCATAACCGGTTCACTACGAAATCCCGTACTGAAACCCGGGCAAGTGGTATTTAACGGGTAAAAAGCAAATAACTCTGAAACGTTATAGGTGCCGTGAAATCGAACACATTTTCCCAAAGGGCGGCCGAAGTCTTTCGCACTAGGCCAGGATAGGCAACCTATTTGTATCAACGTGGCATTTTTCTACAGAAATATTAAATGCGGTCAATATAATGTTGTCTTGGGAAAATAATATCAAATCAAAACTTTTCCTTTTAACTAAAAAAAAACACTGCAATGTTTCGATTACACGTGTAATTTAAATAAATGTTAAATTGGTGTTGCAAATCAGAAGAAAAATAATAAATGTTACGGTGGTAAAAATCCCACATAACCCGAGCTTTTCCCCAAAGCAATAGTCGGGTATCTCAGTAGATAAACCAAAAAAAGGGTGGTAAAGCAAGCGAATTTTTAACAGCCGTATAAATATTAGTGCATTTTGATGTTGTTAACAATGATGTTTGCAACAATATAAACATAATTGACTAGAATTCTATGCGTAAATAAACTATGCATCAGCAGTTGAAGCCCAAGATGTAACTACAAGGATTAATAAGGGCCGCGCCGCATTCTGTAGCGTTGGATCAATTGCGTGCACTCGTCATATACTCGTAATACTTATCTCTCACTTTTATTGCTCAGTGCATTATGAATTTAGGCAATCGGTATCATGCCCAAAATATTACGTACCATTTGTTCCCTACCTCATTAGGCTATCACTGGTCAGAATTCTTAGGTCATCTGGACGTGGGCTCCATCCACGGCCTCGGAGACGTACGGACTACTCACCGTCCGACCCCCCGTTATACCAAACGTCGCCTAAGCCGAGGTTTGGCCTCACAGGAGGCGCCCGTAGGCAGACGTTCCCTTAGTTTCTTCGAGCCCTAGGGCTCGAAAAAAAAACTGTTTAGAAAAATGCTTAAAGAAAAAATATTATTTTATTAAACATACTTGTATTTTGTTAGTTAAAAAAACCTTTAAATTAAAAAGAGTATTTACATAAAAAAGTTATACCTAGTAAGAAAAATGGAGTATACGTATATAAGTTATTGTACCTAGCATAAAATATGATATTAAGATTCTTTCAGAACTAAACAGCTGTCGCCATCATTTGTTTAGTAAATCATAAGCTAATTGTATTTATTTCGGTTAAAAATAAATAATGGTTCAGTTAAGAGTCATGTTTTTTTATTTAACCAGTCTTATAGTAGTTCTCTCAGCAAATTAGTCTTTCTGTCTGTCAGCAGTTGGCGTGAAAATAATCAATCTTATTTTTTTTGATGTTTAAGAATATATCATGCTAGATTTGACCGCATCCGCTCATGATTGAGTTGAGCTTTAGATCTATTCCATATGTAAATTAATGACGCGTCAAAAGTGCCTTTTTAAGGACTATTGACGCGTCAATACGACGCGTTGAATAAAGATTATTTTGAATTTGAATTTAAGACCTGTGTCTCATTGATCGGGTCTAAAAAATAGCTTTTATCTCTTTAAAAACAAAATCTTTAATCCATACATAACTATAATACTGACTCGAAGAAACCAATTAGGAGTGTGAGTTTACCATACCCCTAACAGGTTAGCCCGTTTCCATCCTAGACTGCATCATCACTTACCACCAGGTGAGATAGCCGTCAAGGGTTAACTTGTAGAGTGTAAAAAAAAACAATTTTCTGTTGTTGATATAAAGTAACAAACCTATAAATCACTGCCGCATTCTTGTTATTGAAAAGAATTTTCTACCTTTAAAATCAATAACCTGTAACATTGTTAATATTTGATAAGTAATTTAGTGACAGGTGACTGGCAGCAGATATGACGAAGTTTAGCGTTTTTTACTTGTTTGTTTTTATATTGGTTTTGATGGTTAAACTTCTTGTTTTCCTGCACAGAAAAATCACTCATTGGTACTCTTATATAATATTTCACATTTATGGTTTTTATCGTAATTTGAGACGACTTTTTATTCTTAAAAATGATGCCATAGAATTATCGCTTGTTCACCCGAATCAACACGACTCGACTAAAATAAGTGTCTGTTGGAATGGATGTTCCATATTATGGGTATAAAATATAGGTATGTCGGCGCGAAGGAGTTATTAACTTCATTCAGCAGCGCCAAGAAAATCAAGAATCCAATAATTACCCACATTTGAACTCTTTAAATCACTAATAGTCATTTCTTTGCTAATCAGTGTATTTAGAAGGTAGCAATCAATTTTGTACAAGCATGCTTTGCTATGGCCTGTACGGGCGGTTGTTGCCTTTCTAGGCATTCTCACTCGAGACGTCGGACCGTTCGGACCTCTTAATTATGGTCGCAATAAAAGTGTAATCCCGGTTTTAATTACTATGAGCAAAAGTAAACAAAAGCGTGACGTCAGCAATGCTGACGTCACTCTTACTAAAAAACAACTCGGACGCCCTTAACTCGTCATATATGTAAAGCACAAATTTCAATATTTTTGTCTGATATCGAGGGGACCACACGTTGGTCACGCTGACATTTAAATTGATTTCTTTTTCCAAATGGCTATACAAACTATATGCATAAATTTCAATGCATTTTAAGTCAAATCGGATTTGAGTCGATGTGGTTTGCGAGGATTTGCATAAATAGGTTATGAACGCTAAAAATCAACACGATCACGAAAAATATCAATGTATGAATTGCGCTGATATAGTAGGTGTGATTATAATTATTTATCAGTATAATAAGATATATTATACCTAAGTATTATGTATATTTTTAATAAAGATAGATTAAATTGGGCAGTGTGTTAGAGTTAACGTTGGTAATAAGTAAATTATAAAATATATTTATTGACGTCATCCTTGTTTAAATAATATACACCTAATATTTTCATTTATATCCTATGTTTATATATATATTTTACAATGGATTTAAATGGTAAGCTTTTGTATTTTATATTCATGATATTCATACTAGGCTACGGCTACGTCCATCCACGCCCTAACCCGTGTGTATTATGTTTATCCAGAAAGAATCTTAGCGGTATGAAACTTCTATATTAATAGAGCGAAGCTTTTAACGCAGTCAATGCAAGCATGTGAAGCGGTGATAGCCTAGTGGTTAGGGCGTCAGCCTCCTAAACAGAGGTCGGCGGTTCGAATCCGGCACGCACCTCTTACTTTTCGGAGTTATGTGCGTTTTTAAAACATTTTAAATATCACTTGCTTCAAAGGTGAAGGAAAACATCGTGAGGAAACCTGCACGCCTGAGAGTTCTCCATAATGTTCTCAAAGGCGTGTGAAGTCTGCCAATCCGCACATGGCCAGCATGGTGGACTATGGCCAAATCCTTCTCATATTTGAGAGGAGACCCGTGCTCTGTAGTGAGCCGGTAATGGGTTGATCATGATGATGATGGTGATAGGACACATTTCCTTAGCGGACAGCGACAAATTCTTCTTGTAATGTAAGTAATTGGTAAGACTTTAACCATATTTAATGCACGTACACAAGCCACGTGAGCGTGTTGGCGTACGACGCTCACGTGTCATGCCTGGGTACGCTGTGCCACGTGTCAAGTCAATTCCGCCCCATGGTTTTGTAAATAACGCGTCAAATCCTCAAATAAACTGACTGGCGAGCGTTGAGGGTAATCTAAATTGATAAATATTTCAGTGGACGATTATATAAACGGCCTGTTTTCAAACAAAGCCTCCGAACAGCCATGTGATGAGAAATTGCCTGAAAATTTTGCGATGAGAATACCGGAATGGTTCGATGAAAAGCAATTCAATAAGTAAGTACAATTAAAAGGGTTTTCCAGAAAACGCTGTGGTGCTTTGTTACACAAAGATTAAGCACGCCGATTTCAAAGAGGATTGCACTATTACACTATCCCGCCATTTTTTTTGTCTTATTTCACGAATAGGTAAGTCCAATGCGTTTTCGATAACCTTACTTCTAGAACAACCTTTACGTTAATAGTCTCGTATTGATTGTTTGATAAGAATCGGTGGAGCGGATCATAATAACTAATACCTACCACACCGCAACAGCGTAATGTTTGAACCCTGACCACGTGTTCTGCGATGCCTGCTAGCTTATACCTACCCTTGAAATCTATTTACGTCTTGTGACGTAGTCGTAAATCTTCTGGTGTCCTTTACTGACCTTTACTGAAATCGAGTGCCTTGGACAAGAACAGAATACACCACAATATATTATTATATTGTGGCGTACTCTATAAAAAATAAGTAATAATAAAAATAGGTGTCCTTCAGGGATCTATTTAAGGATCTTCCTTGTTCCTCATTTAAATCAATGATCATTCTTATCTTTCTGAAAAAGATCCGTAAAAAAACATTTAACATATAAATTATTATTTGCTGATAATGCACTCATGTTTAAAATTAAACGTCGTAAAAAGCTTTTGACAATGTCAACTATCCCTCTAAACTAGTTCAATAATTTGCGGTTAATAATTTGGCTCGGAATGGAAAAAAAACTAAGAGCATTAAATTCATATTACTTAAAAATACGAACACCACTGCTTAGTAATAAGGAATTTGATCTGGTGAATACAAAAGTTTTTCTTGGAATGACTTTAGTACAAAGGTTAAATAGGGCCCTTGTGTCAATTGTTTATCGACCAGTCTTAGTTCAGTTGCATACACTGGTTAAAAATATGTGTGAATTTTATTAATTTTCACAGTATGTTATAAGTATGGTTTTTTATGGGGTAATTATGCTGATTTTGACAATGTTTAAGCTGCAGAAGTGGACTATTCGTGCTATATATAAATGGCCCCAAGAAAATCATTGAGAGATCAATTTAAATAAGACAATATAATGACATTGTACGGCCAATACATATTTGGATTAATTTAATATTCAATAAAAGATGTGATTGGTATAACATGTCCTGCACGCTACCAGACTAATAAAATTTTATATTACCTAAACGTTGGCTTGTGGAAGAGTCCTATTATATTGCTAGAATTATGTTAATGATAAACAAGCTTGGGTATGAAATCTTTATATGAAAATAATAATTACCCGGCTAAATTTTATTTATTTCGGAAAAATAAAGCTTTTCTATAAAGCTGATGTACTCAATTCCGTAACATGCATTCTATAATATCTATCCGCTTTGTGATGAAATTCTATATTTGAAGTCTTGAAATAATCCCGAATATCTACTAAATTTTAAAATCGATATTGGGTTGTTTTTTGGTTGATAATCGTACGGTCCGTAAAGGACGGGCTTGGGGCATCTTTTTTTAGATGTTGGGGTTGGGAGTGTAGTTGGACGCTTCAACCACCAGCGAGTTTAACCAGGTGTCGGGCGGCTATATAAGGTGTTTGCCGCACAAGTAAGGGTAAACGTATAGAATTAACAGTTGCTAATAAGCGTAACTTTTTCCGTGTGAGGATTATTTTTTTTACCTTTTTCTCGTAATTTTAACCTTCTTAGACTTCCACATATATTTAAAATATAGAATTAGGCAAATTGGTCGAGCTGTTCAGTTAGCGCTTAAATACACGAACGATTTAACGATTTTTTTTCGTAACAATATTTCAGAGCACGTAACTTTTATTGGAGCCAGTCTTTCCAGTTCACTTTGTCCATGTTGCTGGGTCTGGTAGCGGTTTTCGCCGTACCTTCGATCCTCCGCGTGCTCATGAGCTCACGTCGCTCGAACTCTAGCTTCACAGCATACAGGAGATACGTGTCGACGTTACTGCACACTGTTTCTTGGTTCGAACACGATTTTAAACCGGGGAGTAGGTAAGAATTGGTAAACTGTTCTCGAAAAAGTAATCGGTTTTATTGCTTTTTTTTCTAGTGAGATTTCCTACAATTTTGATTTAAGTTTTAGTTTTAGTATTTATTCTCCTGGAATACGGAGACCTCGGTTCACGTTTAGGATTCGTAGTTATCCGGTTTATTCAAAATATGAAACGATTAAACAAAAGGGGCTGCCGATTGCCAAGCTTTGCTTCGTTAGAGTATTCCTACAAAACAAAATGTATTCGCTAATCAATAGACACTTATATTACAGATCCGTATTTGATATACTTTTATCATGCGACATTTATCAAAGTTTTATTATTTTGATTATTTGTGAATATTACCACGATAATTAACGCTACTTTCATCACCTGAACAGTTCGTGGAGATCATTACTTACGGTCCGGACTCGTCACATGAAAGCCAGTAAGGCGGCTAATCTAAAAGGCAAGGGTATCGTGTCCCAGCGAGATCTAGCACTTACGCAGTTCGGATTTATTGGTTTTTCAGTATTAAAGCCCGATAAATTTGGAATTCGGCAGCTTGAAGAAGGTGATTGGGAAGCCTACAACCATTTCTGGAGAGTCATTGGACATGCGATTGGCATGGAAGACAGGTATGAAGCGCACAGAACAATTTCAGTTTCATTTTAATGTTTTGAGTTGGCTGTGATGGATTGACCTAGGCGTGAGCCAAGTATTTTTAGTTTCATAACACTGATGTTTTTTTTTAAATTACACTAAAAGTTAGCTCTTGACGGTGGTTTCACCTGGTGGTAAGTGTCTTAGATGGTTGCGGGCTAACCTATTAGTGTTAAGGTGCTCATGTTTACGTAGTCCTAATTGATTTCAACGCAACATTCCACCGGAACACTTAATCGCTTGGCGACATGTCCTTGTTGGTAGGGTGGTAACTAGCCACGGGTGAATCCAAGACAAGACTTGAGGAAATTCATAATGATTTTGACTATTTTTAACCTTCTCAGACGAACCTGAAACTATGACGAGTAAAGAATGATAGATTAGGACAATGCTATTATATATTTGGAGCTCGATACTAAATTATTCAAGTTCATTACATCGTACAGGTACAACTTGTGTCGAAAAAGTTTTGACGAGACACGCCAAGTTTGTCAAATTCTTCTCGATCGTGTGTTCACGCCATGCTTGGAAAATGTACCGGAATACTTCGAGCACATGGCACGTTCCATGTTAAGCGGCATCTGGCACGTAAACCCATTAGTAAATGTGGATGCCATGATATACTGGACGAAATATTTGGGCGGTGTGCCTGGATACATTGACACAGATTTAGATAGGATAAACTTACAAAATAAAATACGGAAACAATTGAAAGGAAGATCAGAAGAAATTGGTAAGTAATACGGTAAGTATTTGCTTTTATATCTACATCCCTCCGTTGTAAATAGGTAATGAAACATTGAAAAACTATGTTAAAATCCATTAACACGAGAAATTGATCTTATAATATATAAATCATATCATCATCATGATCAACCCATTGCCGGCTCACTAGAGAGCACGGGTCTTCTCTCAATATGAGAAGGGTTTGGCCATAGTCTACCACAATGGCCATGTGCGGATTAACAGACTTCACCCGCCTTTGAGAACATTATGGAGAACTCTCAGACATGCAGGTTTCCTCACGAGGTTCCGTTCACCGTTGAAGCAAGTGATATTATAACTATTTTTTATTTAACTTCGAGAAGTTAGCGGTGCGTGCCCGGATTCGAACCCCGACCTCTGATTAGGAGGCGGATGTCAAAACCACACTACTATCACAGCTTCTAAAATATATTTAAGATTAAATTTATGTTTTTTTTTTTTAACGTTAAGTATATTATTGATATTAATTTATAAGTATGACGTTTATTTACTTGAATACATATATAACTTAAAATAAGACTTAGATTAACCTAACCCTAAAACAAAAATTTATGATTCAAGTTTATTTTTTAATTTTTTAGGTGTGGACGTGAGTGAACTGATCGCTGATCCATTAATTACTCTTCAACCTACAACTACACCGCGTGTTCTTTACTTGCATGATTATGATATACTTGAAAGAGCACCCTCATACCAAAGATTATCCCTCGCTTCGAGATATAAATTATCTCTCAACGCGTTATTTGTCGCTTTCCACAGTTCTTATTTGGGTCGTATTTGCCTGAATTGGGTGTTTATAACGACTCTATTCTTCATGAAGTATTTCCCATACGTGGCTTTCTTCAGATACGGTGTGACAGCGTCCTATGCTAGAATTTTCGAGGAAGATCCAACAGATGATGAAGAACCGAAACCAAACGCCGAATACTATAAACCTCAACCAAAATTGCCAATATACAAACAGTGGTTGGAATTTATTTAGTAGAATTTATCAAAGAGGTAGAAATTTTGTAAAATGTATACGCTTATCCATAAATACAGAAATATTACGGAGCAATAAATGATTTTCAAATGCAGACAACCTTTTATTTTAATAAAATAAGAATGTTTCGATGTTTTTTGAACAGATCTCATTATATTTAAAAGTAATCCTTCTTAGATATGAATTTGAAAATTAAATTGTGTTATTACAAAAAATAAGCATATGTACAATCTATATATATAAAAGCGAAAGGTCACTTACATACTGATTAAACACGAGATATCGTATCTGTATGTATAATGCTATAATTTAGCAAGTAGATAGTTAAGAGATGTCAGCTAAGAAAGGATATTTGGAAATTCCACCCCTAAAAATAGGGGTTGGAAGTTTGTATGAAATTTCTTTGTTTTTAGGGTTTGAGACAAAAATTTGCATTAAGATTAATAATAATAAATAAAAAAACATGAACATCATTTTTTTTAAATATTACCTGTTAAGGGTGGTAAAATAGGGGATGATAGTTTTTGCTTATTTTTTTATTATGAAGTCTACAAGCTTGAAATTTTGAAAATAGGTTTCTTTTAGGGAGTAGTAAGGTTAGACTTTTTTTTCATCCAAATCTACCCCGAAGGGGGTAAAATAGGGGTGTGAAGTTTGTATGAAAGTCCTATGTTGTTTAATTCAGAAACACGAAAATCGTCAATTTGCCATTTGCCTGTAGCTTACTTTCTGAAGCAGGGCATTGGCCGCACGGTTAACCTCAATCTTAAGGGAAATCAGCAATTCTACGCAGACGAAGTCGCGGGCAACAGCTAGTATACAATATATCCATTTTTATGGTACTTTGAATAAGATCTGTACGATTCTTGTACATTGAATTTATTTTTAAATTTTTGGACGGGGGAAGCTATAATGGCGACATAAGTAGACATGAAATATTTATTATGGAATTTTGTTCTTCTTGTGTTCTCTTCTTCTCTGTCTAGAGCAAAGGTATCCATAGTTGTTGGTGAATATAAAGTTAAACAAGGTGATGCAAGAAAAAACAAGTCGAATCGTCGAAGCAATTTAATTAAAATTACACGGTTAAATCATATTTGTTCAACAGATCCAATTTCTTCCTGGCTATAATATATATATATCCTTCTTATGTCGCTTTAAAATTAAATTGTATAATTATTAAAAAAAACGTAACAACTGCACCTGCAATCTGAAAACCATATTTCATTAAAAAATCATTAAAGCTTATTATGGAGCTAGTAAGTTAGGTTTGTTAACTTAAATTATCGCAGTATGTACTTACAGTAGCCAATAAAGGTCTGCCAAAGGTTATTATTCCCAGTGGAGAAAACGTTGGCAGGTCTAAAGAGAATATATTTTCGTAACTGTTCACTTCTTTGGGACTCAAGTAATGCTCTTGCTGATATATTAACTGACTCAGTAAATATTTAGTCTTTTGCATCTGAAATATTTCATGTCCGTAAGTGATTGATTATTATTTGTTTTATTTTTATATCTTCTTTATTTTTACACCACAACATAAAGGGAAATAATAAGAAAAACAGAAATAAGAAGCAGCATGATACAAAAGGCGGCCTTATCGCTTAGTAGCGATCTCTGCCAAGCAACCTTAGGATTAGAAAGTAGGTGGCTTATTATATAAACATACACCTGCATACGAATAACTACATACTATAATACATAAATCAGATTATATAAATACTACGTAATTAATGTACTACGTTAAATATTACGACTAAATTAATATATACGTTATAATATAAATAAAAATTAATAAAATAAAATCGTCATTTTTGAGTTATAACAGGGCATTTGATTATTTTAGTGTGGATTTTAATTTTTTTACAATGCTGCAGCCCCACGCCTCTAGCTTGTAAGTTGTATTTATTAATCAGACATGAATACCAATAATTCTTATCATATACTACTGAAATTTCCGAGACATATAGGTAAAGCTAGCAAAGTTTTACTGGTGCTAATTACGTAAACTTAAAAAAATATATATACCTACAACTGGCGTGAAATATTGTTTTATGGTAATAAGAGTAGTTCTATCGTGATGTAGTTTATTAATAAATACCTTTACGGTAGAACTACTTGGACAGGTGTTATAGTTCAAATATGATAGTGGTTATGGTTCGAACACGGTATTTATACGTGAAGGTATGTTCGACTTTTTTTGAGATACTTTTTTCGTTAAACCACCTTATATATATGTTTATACGTATCATTTAAGTTTTGTTATTCAAAGGGGTAACGCTGCTTCTTCGGAACTTTGTCTAAAGGGACTCCTCATAATAATATATTTTAGTTACGATATTATATTTTTTAAGATTTTTAGTTTTAGGTTCCATCTAAGGTTTATTTTGAGTTTCAGTTGTTATAAATAAATACACTTAAAGACTTAAATATATATGTAAATTTAAGTTTTTATTATTTACTTAGGTACAACTTCGCTTATATTTCAGTGACTTGACACTTTAGACAATTTTTATCGACGTTGCATGCGTTGTCTTGTATGATGTATATAATTTGTTATTCCGTTCTCATACCTACATATGCCAGGCCTACAGATACGTTACCTCTACATACAGCAGATGACATGGCTCTATCATCGTAAACAATTTTGAACTATGCCATGTCAGCCATAACGCCTGGCACGCGATTTGCAGTATAGATTCAAGCGACTTATCTGCAAACAACCAATACATAAGTATTTATTCTTCTTTTACTTACCCTTATACCACATTATGTGGGGTCGGCACAACAGGTCTTCTTCTTCCACTCACTTCTATCAGTCATCTCACTACCCACACCTTTTACACGCATATCCTCTTTTACACAATCCTTTCATCTTTTCTTGGTCTTCGTCTACTCGTTTGCCCTTCCTTTTACACAATCAATTATATAAGTATTAGCTATTGCCCCCGACTTCGTCTACGAATTCAGAATTGGGTCTTAAGCTTCGCTCGTTAACAATTTTAAATCTTCCCCCGGGAACTCTTTGAGAGATCGGTATAGAAAATACATGTCCCTTTCCATAGCATAGGTGACATGCATACCAAATTTCAAAGCTGTCTGCCCGCGGCTTAGCTAGTAAACTATTTGCAATTTTCCCTCGGTAACTACCCAAGGAATCGGGATTAAAGGTATTCTTTTCCATGTCAAATACCAAATTTCATCCAAATCCGTTCAGCCGTTTTTGCGTGATTGAGTAATAAACATCCATTTCACATTTATAATATTAATAATAATATATATAATTTAATAAATATAATTATAATATATAATTTATAATATATAATATATAATATATAATTTAATAAATAATATATATAATTTATTTTTATTTAATGACATTTCTTTTGTTTAGATATTACCATCTCAATTAAATTTCAATCATTTTATATTATAGGTTAAAGTTAGGTGTATGCAAATTTGTATCGTACCTGAGAACAACAAATTTAATGCTAGATAGTATACTGTCACGAAAGTATATAAACCCAGTCCCAAGATCAGCAGAAGATATATTATGCCTTCGGATAGGTTTACGAGGTCCATTATATTACAAATCATAAATAAATAATGGCCCAATTCCTTGTTTTCCAGAGTTGATCGCTGAACTGAATTAACTGATTAATAAATTTATGTTTATATTACATATATATAATAAATAATGATAACAATTTTAGCGAGTTTAATGACTTATTATATTATATATTCATCTGTGTAAGTATTACTTCTATTATATAGTATAGTATATTTGGAATTAGTAATTTGAAAAAAAAAAGCTAGAATATTTACTAACTTATGCAAAAGCTGTGATAGCCTAGTGGTTAGGACGTCCGCCTCCTAATCAGAGGTCCGGGATTCGATCCCGGGCACGCACCTCTTACATTGCGTAAAAATTCGAATTAATATGTGCGTTTTAAGCAATTAAAATATCACTTGCTTCAACGGTGAAAAATCGTGAGGAAACTTGCATGCCTGAGAGTTCTCTATAATGTTCTAAAAGGCGTGTGAAGTCTGCCAATCCGTAGCTACATGGCCAGCGTGGTGGACTATGGCCAAGCCCTTCTCATGATGAGAGGTGACCCCTTGCTCTGTAGTAAGCCAGCAATGGGTTGCAATCATGATGATCATTCGCGTAGATTAAGCAATAGTTATAGTTAATTTCAACCCAATTGGTTCTATACTTTTCAGCGTAAAGTAGTAGCGAACTTACACACACATACATACATACAAACTTTCTATTTCTATATAATTATTAGGTATTTGTGGATACAACCATTGCCTGATTTGATGTCATCATCCGATTTTCGCAAGAAGGTATTACTTTTCACTGTTATTATACTTATTTCTGCGTTTTTGTTTTCTTCTAGTTGCCATTCATTTGTCGAACAAAATATTTCATTAGACCCTGGAAAAAATAAAGTCATACATACAAACCTGATTTATAAGTCATATATGAAGTATGTATCCAATAAATACTAAATATCTTGATATATTTGACGGCGCGTCAGAGGATTGCATACTTCTTTCTGAGGAATATTTGTTAAAAAATGTTGGGTTAGAAAGATTCTGGGTCTGTGTGACAAACTGTCATTCAGTTGGAGCGTGAAATGCGTGGTTGGGACTTCGTATTCGGTGGGCGCGGTTTTTTCACGCTTTTCTGGAATTAATGTTTGTTGCCTAATTTTGAATAGGATTGGTGTTGGTTGTGTTGTGTACATTATAGTTTTGGTGTCGTTTGTGTAGTGGCTAGTTTTTTGATTGGTTAACAGGTATTAATTTGGGAAAGGTTTGAGGGAGCCGCGTCCGTCAAGTCCTAACTTCAATTCTCCATTGCTATAAACTTGACATTGGCTAATCTGTGTAAAGTCATAAAAAGAGTAAAAAAAATGCGTGTTTGCGGCATTGAGCCGGGGACAATTTAAAAAAAAAGAAGGGGCGGGAAAAGCTTGGTGATCTGTGACTGGGTTGGGATAAGTTGTTCTTACCGCACCACATGCGATTTCACGAACCATCTGAATCCAAATAAATCGGGCGTATTTTGTGTTAATTATAAGACAATTTGTTTTCTTATCAGTTGAGTTTTGTGCTGTGCGAGTGATGGAAGATGCTGACAAAGACCCTCCTGCGCTCGCATATTTTATTGGAAACAATTCAATTACTAATCCACGCATGCGCGTCATGTGTACCTACTTTTTTATTTATTTCTTATAGCCGTTAGTCCTTGACTGCAATTAAGTCTGCTGATGATCCACTCTAAGACTGAGATCTTTAGAGCGTTATTGACTTTGACAAAGTCAGCTATATTTGCGAGTAGGTAGAATATGCAAAATTTTGTGATGATCGGCCATGTTGTTAGTTTATGGTATTAATATAGAAACGAAATCTATAATATTGATTGGATTTCAAATAAAAATTATCTTCACTTACTTTTCACAAAACGTTGACTTATCGTTGCATTAAAGGCTTTTATCGCTGAATACAGAGTTAAAAAAAGAATCGCATCTTGTACTATTAAAAAAACGATTAATACGGTTTCGAAGTAAAAAGCGTAAATAAAAATTAATCCCATGGCTGAAAAATAATAAGTAATAATAAAGGTACATATATTAATTTAAAGGTAAAGTATTTTTTTTCCACGATAAGCTGCTGTAAGAGATGGCAGGGCGAACTGCAAGAGCCCCCGCCCTTGCCACTAAGGCCCCGACGTCCCTTCATATGGGACTATTGATCTGACAGATAGAGACGGAGATTGCAAACATCCCGAGCGGGATGTCTCCCTGTCGATCTTTCAAGCAGCCTATTTCATGACCTCTACATCCATAACATGAAAGGAGTCCTGCGCCAGGCCAGCTTTGCCGCTATTACCGCTGAAGCGTTAAGACTACTCCTAGCCCCTTTGTAACTTACTCAGTGAACAAACTTAACTTTAGAGTAAAGTTAAACTATAGCCTAGTAAATAGGTCTCCTAATCAGAGGTCGGGGCTACCGCTAACTTTTCACTTTATAAAAATATCACTTGCTTCAACGGTGAAGGAAAACATCGTGAGGAAACCTGCACGCCTGAGAGTTTTCCATAATGTTCTCAAAGGCGTGTGAAGTCTGCCAATCCGCATATGTCCAGCGTGGTGGACTATAGAAATGGGTTGATCATGGTTATGGTGCTGATGAGAACTATCACAGTCTTATATATATAGCATATATATAATACTTCTCAACTTTTTTTAAAGTACCAGGACTCCATATAAAATGAAAGATTAACGCTAATGTGAATGTGACGTCGGTTAAGATGAACATATACTATAACATATATTCTACTATAGAGATAATGTTTATTTAGATTGAAAGAAATATATAAACACGCTTCATTAGGTATGCCGTATACGATATAGAAGCAAGAAGGTATAGCAGAACAGCTCTTTTCATAATAACATTACCTTGAGGGCAGGTTAAATTTAAATGCTTCACATAATGCATAAAAGATAGGTACTACATAAAGAATAAGTTTATTCATCTATACTATTAATAGAGATGCAGTGTTGGTTTTTTGGTAGAACGCGATAATCTCTGTAACTACCTGTCAGATTTGAAACATTTTTCTACTTTTTTTTTTGCTACTGATTCATTACGATAACTAAAATGTTTATAGGAATAATTTTAATTAAGTATCGGAGAAACTTAAGTTTATCTTAAGTTGTATAATTAAGATTACTTACTTCTTTCGCCTTTATTTCTTACAATGAATACAACCAAATTGAACATAATGAGTGCATATCCGCTGAGAAGACCACCCAATATGCTAGTCCAGACTAGCCATCGTTTGGGCTCGAAAGAGTCATCATAAGCCGTTTGCGCTTTTATCTTGAAAATCAAGGTTTTATAAAAGGATAGAAAAGCTATGTCACAGCTAGTAACATCCACCTCCTCCGTATATATATCTTATATTATATTTGGGTATACAGATTATTAATTATGTGCGGCGTGCGTGTTTTTGTGTGTGCAATGGGTGTGCGCACGCGCACTTAAGTGTGTATGTGTACGGGTATTTGAGTATGTGTAAGTGTTTTTATTTAAATATATTGTTAGAACTCTAAGAAAAAGTAATCACTACTTTTTTACATTTTAACAATATGTAAAGATAAAAATTTAATTTGGAAGTCAAATGGAAAGGGAATAATAATATCTAAAACACGATTTTTATATTTAAAAAAAGGCAGTTTGAAACTACGTGGGCCAAGTACTGAACGAATAACTAAGCTGAACTTTTGATGTCAAGTACAGTAACTGATGGAAGTTTTAATAGAAATTTATGTGAAATTTCTTCGAGGTCAAACTTGCGGTTAACTTATAGTTAGTTATATTCTTGTGTATAACCATAGACTAGGTATACCTATTTACCACAGTTCATACAGTGGGGACAGGCATAAGCGACCCTCTACGTGATGGCACAATTAACGGTCGGTTTCTACTGATCACGTACGGTAATTGACCTAGCTACAATATATTGTCACCGAATGGTCTGCTTAACGATATATGCAGGATTTTGACCCTTACCTCTTGTATCAGTTTCAGTATCCGGAAGAAACGCCTCATGCGTGCTCGTCCGGAAAACACTCCTAAACTTGTTATGCTCATTGTCAATACAACATCGGTGAGAAACAATAGAATAGATGCCTTAGAATCTAGCGCCAGCCCTTTTTTCATTTGTGCGAAAGACAGATCAAACAAAAATATGACACATATAGATAGACCTAAAAAAACAACCAAGTATTAATATTTCCCTGCATTAGACATCTCTCATCTCTTTGTTTATAATATTTGTTTTATATCCTAGTGATATGGAAATACCGTATTAGAAATAACTGAAGTATTATTTGAAAGACATAAATTGGAGTGATCTTAATTAATATTCATTAAAATATTATTTGCGTAAGCAGTATTTCGAGTATTCGCTGTAATAACACAAGTTTAACTCATTTAAGTAAATGTATTTTTTATATAAATCACTCATTGTTAAATTAATACAGTATTAACTTGTTGAAACTTATTAAAATCACAACTTAAATACCGAAAGTTTTTCTTAAAAGTTGTGTCGAATTTCTTCATTACATTCATTTAATTTACTATGTATATTTTTTCTTCATTACTTTACATACGTGTTGTCAAATATTATAAAATCGTCTCAATCCAGTCTAGCAATATTATTCAAAATAGCAATAAGAGTTTGGAATGCCATGAACATTGGTAAATCATAATCTTATACCATGAAAACAAATGTTGGTCCATTCATTATTTTGGTAACGTGAATGTCATGTAACGAAATAGATTAAGAATCTCAAGAGAAGCTGCATTAGAATGCTTATTATATAGATAACTTACGCAAAATAGTGATGACTATAGCACTTATAATAGCTACGGTACGGGATATGGTAACTCTGAAGATGTCACCGCTGACGCGCTCGAAGCGAAGTGGTGCGAAACCGGCGAAGCGTGTTACACGCAGAGCTATCACAATCGCACCGCTGATGAAACATTCCTCTTGTTCCTTTGTTTCAAGTTCCATCTCTCCGTAATCTGTTTCATAAATATGATCAGGCACATCGTCTTCATCCTCGGCCTATTAACGTCCAACCTCAGAGAAAGAATTGAGAGCCTAGACCCTCCGAGGTGATCCAACTTAGGACCAACAATCAGAATGTCTTCCATAATAAACTATTAATAATTTTTAATACATATTAAAACATCCTTGTATAACATAATTATAATAAAGATTAAGACTAGGACATTAAGTAGGAATATTTTAGTTTTGTTAGGTGGAGATAATCAAAACATAACGCTTACTGATTTACCTAGTTCTGGGCATAATCTTAATAGTTAATAGTAAACAAGCCAAAAGAGTCTCTTCTAGGATCTACTAAAGTAGGATTAGCCAAAGAAGTAGATAACATTACTCAGACCATAGGTCGATTCATATTTGACCACAAGAAGACTTGTAAAAGCTAAGCAATAACGTACTACGTACGTATTTAAGGTACGTACGTAAGATAGTAAGAAGAAGATTTATAAAAAAAAAAAAATACCTACCCCACTACCTCTTATTATCGTCATACACTGGTATCAAACCTTGCCTAGGAAAACCTAGATACTGCAACGTATCGGCTTGAGCTCGTACCAATAAAAAATCACATTAAAAATTACAATTTAAAGCCCACATCAGGTTTCCAGTAAGTATTATCGATATTTTTGTTACAATGTTGTATGAAAGTGAAACAACGGTAAGTAACTAAATGATGTATTGATGGTAAAAACTACATGCATTAGTCTACAGTTAATGGACAAGTGTTTTTTGTGTAAATACAATGCTAAGCATACATTTATAAATATCAGATAAGCTTTACACAAATTATCTAGCAACATTGTAAATACATTAAATTACCTAGCAAGTGGTAATTAGATTTTTTTTATGATACTAAAATATTCGGATGGGATTTAGTAGATATAATCCAATCTTTTTCTTTTGATTTTATTTGTCATCTGAAAGACGTTAGACCTTCAAATATCAAAAATAATGTCATTTAATCGAAGGTAGGTAAGGAATTTGACCACGTGGTCAAATTCATAGAAATTGCATTATTGGGCAGCGACTATGGTCATTGCAAATTTGGTATGGAGATGACAGAACACTGTTTAGAAACTGGAAAGGGGACATGACAGTTTTTAAATTCATTAAAAAGTTGAAGTTTCATTTTGACAAAAGAAAGTAAACAACGCTTGGATTCTGATGAGAATAGAAATAAAACAAAAATAATCGATAAGCTGTGCTATAATTTTATAAAGTTAAATAGAACAAAGAAAAATAGCCAGCAATTAAAATTGCACGCTATGTCTATGCTTGTTTAGTACTATTTTCGGACTTCTCTACGGCACGAACATTTCCAGAAGTCATCGGCCGCTTTATTGCTTGGAATGTTCCTATCATCATGTGGGTGTCCTGGGAGTCAGGTGTATCTCTTTTGACTTTCTTGAAGTTTTTTCTTTCTATTTCCACATAATTCTCATTATCTGGTTTCAAAGTCAATGCAAAATTGGCATAGTTATTTGGAGTCTGTTTAATTTTCCTATCTAAATTATCCGTGAGCCCCGGGGTAACAGTCCCAAATAACTTAATTTTTTCTTGTTTTGCTTCAATGCGATCTTGAGCTTCATTATTCAAACAGTAGAATTTCCCACAAAAATAAGTAAGCAGCAAAACTACCAGTAAATAAGTCATCTTCCTTCCAAACTCTTAATAAGAATGTTACAGAAATGATAACTAGCAGCGAATTTTAAAATTCATATTTGTGTTTTAAGTAAAACCGCTTAAAACACAAATTATAATATTATCGCTTTGTCAACTTTGTTATCAGTACTGAATTTGTAATGTAGGTGTTTTTTAACAAGCGCGCGTTGCTGTAACAGACGCGTGACATTCTACAAGGAATTCAATTAAAGGTGAATCATTAGACAGTTAATTTTTAAATGTGTTAAAAGCATTGATTTACCACTAGCCGTAGATAGAGCGCGTCATACAAAAACAAGGCGAGAATTTGTCACCAACTAACTATACATTCCTACATATCGGTATAGTCTGTTCAATAAGTCAGTTTACATGGATTTTGTAAGAAATTAAAAAACGCAATCTGGCAACACTTTACTTGCTTTCGTGTTTCCGGTGTCAGTTAAAAACTATTTGTGTAATTTTGGATTGATTGCCGTTAATTGTGGTTTTTAAAATGCCAAAGCAATTAAATCGAGGTGAAAGGGCATTTCTTAATAAAATTATAATGTATTGTGAAAGAGAAAAAGCCGAACAAAGGCATTTGGTGGATAAAAACAAAGTAATGCAGCGAGTGTCCGCCATGACCGGTGTGTACCACATCAAACATAGTTTGATACTTGGTTATCATTTAATTTCTGTTGTTGTTAGTAGTAGTAGTATTCATAATATTTTGCGTAGTGTATTAAAAGTTAATATTACTAAATTAAAAGTATATAAATAAATAATGCAATAAAAATAAAACTAAATTGTATGGTTGTATGGAACCCCGATGCAAGTAAAACTGCGAGCGATGGCCGCCGCGGTTTTACACAGATGGTAGCACTGAGCAATCCGTGGCCGGTAGAATAGCGTCTGAGGCAGTAGAATTCACTTTAAAATAATCATAATTGTTACTTTTTTAATTAAACTTCATTTTTCAGGCGTTTCTTGAGTCACATTTACTCGAATTAAAGCAGAAGCTAGATTAAATGATAGGTTATTACGTACACCAGGAATAAAGTACCTACAATTGCTAAACGGAAAGATGAAATAAAGGATCGGTTAGTGACTATTGGTATAGAATTTACAGATAACATGACCAAGGCTGTTTTATTGTAGCTTTTAAGAAAGCACAAACCCAAGCCTGTGTATGAGATTGATAGGATTCTTGAAGATCAAACCATACAAAGATTACCTCCCTATCACTGCGACCTGAACACCATAGAGATAATCTGGAGTTAAAGAAGATATGCAGAAAAAAATATAAACAGGGAGAAAAAGGAAATTGCAAGATTAATAGAAGAAGCATTTACATCTATAACAATGTGCTAGTGATATCTCTGGAATAGTTTTTGGTTTCAGAGATTATGATTCGTAAGAAACCATACATTCGTTACCATACCCATATGGGTATGGTAACGAATGTATGGAATTATATAATATTACTAATAAAACATATATTTTAAGTTTATTTATTATCTGTACCCAACCTAAACGAAACCCTAATGCAAACCCAGTAATTATAACACAGGATATCTTGGCAACGCGCTGGCTTTCGCACTGGGTAGGCAGAAAGGCTGACTATCTCTTACGGTCCTGACGTCTAATCGTAATCTAAACCTAATTCATTCGACCATTTTGATTTATGTGTATATTTTTGTAAAACAAAATAACATAAAGTATCAAAAGTATTCAATTTATCAATAATCATTTTAGTGTGGCTATATACCATTTTTCAATTACCTTTTAAATTACCCATGTAAACTGACTTATTGAACATACTATATATCGATGTATTACAACCCGTGTAATACACTAGACATCTGGCCGTTATATTATCTATAGCGGCGCGAAGTGCTTTTTAATTCATTCGGATTATACGGCTCGAGTGTTAGAATAAGTGACTTTCGTCTAGCCTTGTCACACACGGGGGGAAAGGAGTGCATGCGTCGCTATTTGTGCACTACTTTTCCGTCCCATTTTTTGAGCGTTAATGATCAATCTACGGCTAGTGGTAAATCAATGGTTAAAAGTTAAATCGCTATATTTACTATGCATAGTCATTAAATAATTAAGTTAAAAGAAAATGCTTCTATGTATAAACGAGCAAATCTCCAAAAAAATGTCTAATTAAAAAAAAAAGCGGCAGCTACCTTTGGCCCGATCGTTTTAAAAATATATTTATATAAATAGGAAGTACTTATTTCTCATGTCTGAGAAATGAGGAATGCGTTTACGCATCCCCTCCGGAAGCGACGTAGCAGAACTGCGCCGCTTCCGGCTGGGTATGTGGGACTCCGCGGCGGCCAGATTGTGGTTACAGAGTTAGTGGGTATATTAATACCCAGCGATGCTCCTTCGCGTCGCCCGATGGCTGAATGTCACGGGAACACTCGCGCACTCGTCCGCAACCCAGACTGTCTGGTTGTCTATGACGTTCACCATGTCTGTCTGTCTGCTAAAATGTGTGGAATTTCGATAATTGGTTAATGTTTTAAAAATCGAGGATACTTTGGATAATGGGGTTCTTTTTTAGTATCATTTTTAATTATTTCAAGGATAATCAGTCTAGTATATTTGAAATTTTATGAAGATGTGCTAGGTAAATATTATTTATGAGAGGACACAACTCCTCAATGGAGTCCATATTCCAGAAATCCATTTAATCAGACTTAACGATGCCAGCACACGTTCATATACCGTCTGCGAATTTTGACGCCAGCCATTGTTTATAAATCTAATAATTCGCTCATTTGGGCCAACGTGGCTTACTTAACGTAACCGAATTATTTTAGGTTTCGCTACCGGTGGATGATTTTGGTGACTTTGGTGCTTCTGTGGATTTCCTTATTAGTATCATAGTCTTATTCTCACATACTGAGTGACTTTTTTATCAAACCCATTTCAATATTAAGGTTTATTATGATCAACCCATTGCCGGCTCACTACAGAGCACGGGTCTCCTCCCAATATGAAAGGGCTTGGCCATAGTCCACCACGCTGGCCATATGCGGATTGGCAGACTTCACACGCCTTTGAGAATATTATAAACTCGCAGGCTTGCAGGTTTCCTCACGATGTTTTCCTTCAGCGTTGAAGCAAGTGATATTTTAATTGCTTAAAAACGCACATAACTTTGAAAAGTTAGAGGTGCGTGCCCGGATTCGAACCCCCCCACCTCTGATTAGGAGGCGAACGCCCTAACCACTAGGCTATCACAGCTTCTTATTATTAAGGTTATAGTAAGCAAATTAATTTAAAGACTCTAGCGGTGTATATTTTACTGACTTATTCGTACTTCTTAAAAATATCAAATGTACCCTGTCCTCGTTTACCTTGACACGTATGCTGGCTAAATTAAGCAAAATAAGCTGTAGTACCGATTCCCACATCATTTTAAGGATTTTGAAGTATAGTCTAACAAACTCAGCCTTTTAAGTATAAGTATTTACATGTAGGTTTAATAGATAAGTTTGTATTAAAGTTCTATTACCCTTAAATGCCACACCTAAGTTAAAATAAGAATATAAAATAAGTATAACATTAGTACACCACAATCAAAGTTATTTACTTTGATTATCGAAATATTAAGATTTTATCTGTGATGTAATTTGTTACGTAGTAATTGTGACATTAAAAATAAATCATAACTGATTAAATAACAACCTCATAACTCATGTTAGATCATATTTCAAAGATCTTTGCAAGGTTACGGTTACCCATTACCTATAACTCTACAATATTATAAAGTAAACAAATGGCAAGTTGATTAAAATAAAAACAAAACGAAAAGGAAGTTTTAAAAAACGAGTATAACATTATCAGTAAACGGTAGGAAATGATGTTGAGATATCTTTAATTACTTCCGTTATCTTTTGCCTTAAATATTTTATTTCACTTTTTCGCTGGCTGAAAACTAAGTAAGATTACTTACTAGAGAAATTATTATACAGGGAAATTATGAAATATTACATTATTTCCGTTTCCAGTGATGACTTACGTTTATGAAAGTTGGTCGCTTACAGGCCGTATAAGAGTCAATCAGCGGTCAATAGCTATGTTCGGAGTGTCTATCTGTGTACGTGATCAAAGAGACAAGAGGATTTTTTTATACACTATAAGTTAGCCCTTGACGGTGGTAAGTGATGACGCTGTCTAGTTAGGAGTATGGTAAAAGCACGATCCTAATTGGTTTCTACGCGACCCGACTACATCGAGCCGGAACGCTAAATCGACGACTCGCTTGGCGACACGTCTTTGACGGAAGGGCTAGCCACGGCCGAAGCCTCCCACCAGACCTGACTCGAACCCAGACCCTCAAACTGTATAATGCGACAGCGCACGCACTGCGCCACAGAGGTCGTCGATATCTGTCAGAACCAGTTTTATCGACATAGTTCAACGAATCGCGAAGGTAAATTGCCACGTTGGGATCGGAAATCGGTGGTTAGCTTAGAGTTAGTTTAGTTAGAATCGGCTACCAATTATAGGTGGACAGAAAACATCAAACGGGCCACAGGAAGCCGCTGAACGCAAGTTGCACAAAACCTTGGAATGTGGAACTTGTCTAGCTTTGGATGTCAATCGTTTTACGAAGGTTGTGATGATAATGATGAATTGCTTAGATATTCAAATATTCGCTAGTTATTGAACAATTTAAAGAAAATATGATATTTAAATCAAGCAAAATGTACACGTGGATAAAGTTTGTTTTAACTAATAATACTAATATAATAATTACACTTTTACTAAATGTCAAGCTTACAGTTTTTAAACATTTTAACATCTGTAGGTTATTATGTTAGGGCATGGATAATTAACAACTTGACCTGGCTGGTTTTTTTTATAACATTACAAGTTAGCCCTTGACGGCTATTTCACCTGGTGGTAAGTGATGATGCAGTCTTGGATGTTAGCGGGCTCACCTGTTAGGGATATGGTAAGCCCACACTCCTAACTGGTTTCTACGCGACATCATGCCGGAACGCTTAATCGCTTGGCGACACTTCTTTGCCCGCAGGGTGGTAACTAGCCATAGCCGAAGCCCACCCACCAGACCAGGCTCGAGCCAGGAATCGAACCCAGGACCTCCAACTTTATAATGTGATAGCGCACGTACGTATACATATTAGGCACCACCTAAGTACCTATTTAAATTTAAATAGGTACCGCCTAATTGTAAAGACTAATTTTAAATTCGTTATTCAGTTATTTTTCTATTGTTTTTGTGGTGTAGTGTTTTTGTGGAATACATTAATTCTTCTTACTTATTTTTGCTGCATTTGCGATGTTTAAATTTATCGTGACCTTCTTTAACTTTACACGTGGAGGGCTAAGATTAAGCCAAATATCAGGTTAATTAAAAAATAATAATAACCTTGGGAAATATACGGAAGCAGATGATAAACAAACAAAAAATTAAACTGACATATACTACTAAAGTATAGGAGACAGGTCGGTGACCTTGAATATGATTTGCTCAGATATACACATAAAAAAATTCTATAATTAACTTTAAAGCAGTTAATCGATAGTTATATTCTATAGAGTTAAGATGATATCGTGGTTTCAGTGTTTGTTTTTTCTTTGGTATCAAAGAAAAAAAGCAAGCACTGAAATCACGATAACGATGAAATCGGATACTATTGAACCGACTATACAGACATTTCACCGATAGAAAGCTATTACATCCTAAAATTTGCAGTAATTTATTTTAGTGATTATAAGATTTCGGCCTACAATACTTTGTAAAACAGGCATGTGGAAAATGTGTGTGTATACAATGACGAATTAGAGCTCAGAAACATGGTCGCTCACTATGGGCCTCATAAGAAGGCTCACTCAGCGGGCAGAGTATCTACATTATCCAAACAGAAATGAGGAGATCCGTAGAAGAACCAGAGTTACCGACATAGCTCAGCGAGTTGCGAGGCTAAAGTGGCTATGTGCGGGGCACATAACTCGCAGAATCAATATACGTTGGTGTCCCAAGGTGCAGGAATGGCGACCCCGACATCAGACGAGTCGCAGGGAGCCACTGGAAACAAGCGGCCCTAGACCGTAGAACTCTCTTTCTCCGATTTTGGAACTACAAAAGATTTTTTTTTTTCGGACTGTCTTATAGCTGTACAAACCCTATTGGTTTCCACAGCGTAACCGGGCTGTTTGGAAAGAAAGCTTTGGAAAGAAGCTCTGCCAGAAGAAATATTTTGAGCCTTAGGGCTCGAAGAAACTAAGGGAACGTCTGCCTAAGGGCGCCTCCTGTGAGGCCGAACCTCGGCTTAGGCGACGTTTGGGATAACGGGGGGGTCGGGCGGTGAGTGGTCCGTACATCTCTGAGTCCGTGGATGGAGCCCACGTCCGGATGACGTAAGATAGCGGGGACCTCATCTTCGCCGGCGATGACGGTATGTAGCGTATAATTGTGTGGTAGGTGGTACGAGTGTGTTGTCACTAGTCATCTGATCGTCAGGGTCATGAAGGACCCACAAAAGAGCTATGTATGCTATATATAAGTTTATAAACACGTTGCTCTTCTAAATCTCTGTTTAAACCACGCGGAACAGCTAGTAATAGCATAATATGATAATCATCAAAGATGATCATTATCCCGCACGATATGGATACAATATATGCAATCACTATTATTGCACTATTTATCTTCGATAAATGAGTTTACTTCCTCTTTACTGTTGTTTAGATAATTTTCCCGGAACAAATACCGTTAGCGGTGTACAACATTTTGATTGTTAAAATCTTTGATAAATAATATTAATTATTGTGTTCAGTTTTGTTGGACCTATATCTCTAGGATTAAATTTAATAGACTTGTCTAAAAATATTCCTATCTTTATACTCAAAAAACTTATGAGGATGGATTTTCTTTTAGACCTGAGATTATGGACATTTTTGTAAACGATTGTATATCTTAAGCTAAAGCTAACTAGCTCAGATTTTGATAGATCAAATACCAGTGAACTGAAAACACATATTTTATTTGAATGCATTTTTGCATGTTACTTGAAGTTATATGTAAGGTCATGATAACGAGTGTGTAGGTATTGAAAAATGGTCAGGTCAAAGCAAGTTTCACAAAACACATCTCCCAAGAATCAACAGAAATAGAAAACGTGTTTTTTTTCGTTCTCAAGTCACATAAAAGACAGCCTTTTTTATTCCATTACAATTTAGTACTTGAATACAATCTCAATCACTTATATTAACAATTGGTAAGTGGTAATACAGTTTAGAGTGGAGCATAGCCTTTCTAGCTTGCCTTACTTTTATGGAGGATTCATGAAACCCTAGTATTCCTAAGCAGTTTCTACGCAACATCGTAATGGTAAACAAAGACATTATAAGATAATTTCAACTCTCTACATATTACGGTGTAAGAGATACAGGGACATGGTCCCAACTGCAACCTTGGGGTGCGGAATTCTAAAAAGTACGTTCTGAAAAAATATGCGATAGGTACGAAACTTCTGCCAATTCATTCGGTCGATATAAAACCGACTGTGCTGTTAAACTAATGAATACTAAGCAAAAATGAAACAGGGAACGAATTTCTTTTACGCCTTAGTGTTCGCGTTAGCAATCTATTCGATAACGGAATGTTCAGCCAAGGAAAAAGATAAATTAACCAGCAAGGCTATGGCATCAAACTTAGAGACATCTACTGTATCTATATCAATGGAAGAACGAGACAAAAGTGAAGAATTTAATCTGATGGAAGTTATGGCGGAATGTAATGATTCATTCCGTGTGGAAATGTGTAAGTAAATACATTATTAATATTAATGTTCTAAGTATTACGTGAGATCCGTATGTAGCGGTGTAATAAAAATAGATAGGAACCATCGAATCTCCAACAAAATATACGAGTATCTAGACTAATTATAAAAGCAATGCACTGCTAAAGAGGTAGTATTTAAAAATAAAATCCTTATCTTTATATTGTAATGTAATGTTTTTTATTTTTGTTTCAGCATATCTAGAAAATTTTAATAAAAGTGGAAGCTTTCCAGACGAAACCGACAAAACACCTAAGGTTGGTTATTATTTTATTAGATTAGGGGTTTGTGAGTTCTGTACATCTTATTAGATTCGTTTAGTGCTATATTACTTTCTTTTGTCTATAATCTTTACTATTTCTTCTGCAATGATGAGATATCATAAAACTATTGAAATTATATATTAACAGGTGAAACATTGATGGTATATATATTATATAGGTAATTTAGTATCATAGGTTGCCTACTATGCAGTATACCTATACTACATACATTACCTGAATACCTGCGCACTTACATTATCTCACACTACATTATCACATTATCTCTTTTAATTAATTTTGGTTTAGTGTTTTATGCGCTGCGTTTTGGAGAACTCTGGAGTTGCCTCGCCTGCGAGCCAGTTTAGTGTAAAGCGCACTGCAGAAATATTTCCGCAGATCCGAGATATACCCGGAGAAGATATCGCTAAAATTGCAACCGAATGTACTGATAGACGTAAGTTGATGTTATTTTGTTTAACAAAGTTGAAATTCTAATGCCACCGATGTAAAAAAGGGAATATCTTGATCATCAATGGAGAGACAATCTTGCGAAGATTCCCACAATTATGATGACCTTGGCGCAGCGCATGCGCAATAGTATTACAAAGTGGGAGGCCCCGGATTCGATTGACATTGTGTTATACTGGATTTGTTGTAAACATGTATATTGGGTTAATAACGGATAATATTTATTTACCTACTGGATAGGTAGGAACTTAATTATTTCTCTTGAAAAATTATTGACTCACTCTTCCGGTCTGTGTCCGAAAGTCAAGGAATTTATAAAACACTTCTGCCCTAGAGTGCCAACTCCAGAGATAGTTAACAATTTAACTGTACTTTGAATCTAATACCATTATATTCTTTTTGCAGCTGAAACGTGTAAATGCGAAAGGTCGTACCAATACCTGAAGTGTTTAATGGAGACTGTCATAGAAAAATTTGATCTTAAATGATTGAGATACTGGCAAAATAATGAATAATCCGTTGATCCTTTACCG
The DNA here is from genome assembly GCA_928268935.1 of Lasiommata megera. Classification (NCBI taxonomy): domain Eukaryota; kingdom Metazoa; phylum Arthropoda; class Insecta; order Lepidoptera; family Nymphalidae; genus Lasiommata; species Lasiommata megera. The sequence goes on along the minus strand of OV743319.1, from coordinate 9,518,291 downwards.
ACCTTTACGCGTCTCTTATGGAAGAATGTTTTGTTTATTGTAAGATATAACTTAGATAGTAAATATAAATATGTATAATAAAGCAATTTTCGAAAAGATGCAACATCTTTCCACTTTTCTTTTTCCAACCAATGGTGCCAAACACACATCTCTAATATCCAACTGAATTTGAATATCTAAAAGTAGTATTTTCGTTGTCCCCATGTACCTTGTAGAAAAGGAAATAATCATTACTATACATTCAAATGTAGTTTAAGAGATTTTGTAGAACAATTTTTTGTAGTTAGTCGCTGTTATTGAGCATCATGTTCCACATAGACATTTTAACTATTATTTATATATAAATCTGTTCTCAGTACTACATTACTATAATGAATATTATAACTTAAAACAATAACACTATTCATTATCATCATCAGCCAATTTTAATCTACTGCTGGAGGCCTCTTTGAATAGGCCTCTCTGACGGCCCAGACACCGTTTGCCGAGTTATAAAATCGAATTTATTGATATTTGGGGTAGTTCAGCAATAATTGCACAATGGCGCGTTAATAGTCCTACGATTTTCTATAGAAATCACTATGGTTAGTAGATTACCAAAATTGATAAAACTTACAATTGCGAAGTCATTGATCGATCATTGACACATAATTTTAACTAGCCCCGGAATTAGTACGACTGTCTTCTTGATATCGCCTGGGATACAAATAGGTGGCGATTCTGTGGTACACTAATCATTAAATTAAACTAAATTGGCAGGACTTTAAGTAATGCTGTCCTTTTTACGCTGTAATATCCTGAATAGCATATAATTATTATTTAGTTTAGATATATAATATATATTTACAAAAGAATTAGTACAAATACTATCCAACGATATTTTAATATTTTATAGGAAGCATGGATTCATTGCTTCATTCGTTCGTTGGTCGACCCCCAACAAGGTGGACAGACGACATCAAACGAGTCGCAGGGAGCCGCTGGATACAAGCGGCCCAAGACCGTGGCCATTGGAACTCCCTAAAAGAGACCTATGTCCAGCAGTGGACGTCTATCGGTTGAAATGATGATGATGATGGATTCATTTGGTGCTGGGTTTTCTGCAAGGCTGGGTTAGGAAAGTGAGAACCAATAAAATAAAACGCAAATATAAGTATTATTTAGAAAACTTATTTATTTGTTTCGTGTATAAATTACTAGGCATACTTAGTTATAATATGAAGACTAGGTGATAAAGAGCATAGAGTCGTTTAAAAATAGCCATAGTGGAAAAGGTTTTGATATTATTATAGATTATCGTGTTTTAGGTCCGAAAAAATTCTGCCATACCTGTCCGACCCATCCAGTGGTAGGTTCTCTGAAAATATAAAGATAAAAATTATCAAATCCTGAATTTTTTTTTTTTGTTTTTTAACGTAATTAACCCTTAGCAGAAACATGGCTACTTACTCTTTTTTACAATTGTACATGTTATTAATTTTTTTTACGTCTCCCCGGCTGAGACCCTCGCGTTGACCAAGTTTCATGTCTTTCATCTGTAGAAAAAAGTGAGAAATACATTTTAATAACAGAATTAAAATGCTACAAATATTTTATAATAGTATCCGATATTCTTTTAACATAAATCGAGTTTGTATCTTTTACCAAGTTAAAAGTTAGACGATGTCATTTTGTTGAAACTTGCATCTATATGATGCTTTCAGAGTGTCAAAGTCTTTACTTTATAATATAGTGCATGCAATTTATCTTTGACCAGGATTTTTTATGACACATGAATTGGCTTTTATGAATAAAAGACACCCCTATGCCAGCCATCCCTACGTAATGTGGTTGTTGGTCGTGGTTCACTTTTGACTTCAAGTTGTGTCTTCGACATTCTGTTCAAAATCAATCAACATACAGAAAAATTATAACATTAACCCCATATATGGTGCGCAAACAAATCCTACTTTACATCAAAAGAAAGAATAAGATAGGCAGTCCCCTTATTTGAAGCGCAAAAGATCGTTTTCTGTATCAAAAGAAAGAATCAGGTAAGGTATTAAGCGCGTCCGAGACTTCCGATTTATACTTTTTTAGTGCTTCAATAGTTTTTTTAAATGGCTGTATAGGTGTTAACCTTTGCTTTTCTTTTCCTTTGAAGATTAAGGTGTAATTAGATAAATACTAATATTTACCTAATTACACCTGCCAAATTCATAATTAGGATATTTCGTATAATAGTATATTAAAGTTACCCGAGGAACAATCGTCTTCTGCGAGTTTCTAGAAAAAGCGTACTCAGAATAATGCATCACACTGTTGTAATCGTAGGATACCCCATAATCGCTAGTTCGCTTGGTATCTGCCTTCTTGAAATTATTTTCTGCGCCTGAAAAGGTTTTGCAGCAGTTTATTAAATCATACAAATTCTCAGTTTTATTTTTTAGTTATATTAAGTACCTACTAATTAAGCATATACTGCCATCTAGGACATTAGTGCTAATATTTAGGACCTTAGTATAAGATATGTACGCTCGTGATCGTAGATTCGTTTTCTAATATCGACAACAAATACTAAGGTCAAATTTTTCCACACTATTACTCAGCCAGTACAAGTTTGTGAAATAATAATTATTATATTATTAATAGACTTTTTGGAATAACAAAAAAACTATTTTCTTGTAAATTATTCTAAATCATGAGGTAGTTGGTTCACGGGTTCAATGCATTTACAGTTTTCCTAGTTCAAGTCAAACCTAGTTCTTAAATCAAATCCTCATTTTTGTTTCTACAGGTACCTTTACAAATACGAGTATATAACATAAATTTACCGTAAGCTGTGATAGCCTAGTTGGTTAGAACGTCAGCCTCCTAATCAGAGGTCGGGGATTCGAACCCGGGCGCGCACCTATTACTTTCGAAGTTATGTGCGTTTTTAAGCAATTAAAATATCACTTGCTTCAACGGTGAAGGAAAACATCGTGAGGAAACCTGCACGTCTGAGAGTTCTCCATAATGTTCTCAAAGGCGTGTGAAGTCTGCCAATCCGCACATGGCCAGCGGGCCAAACCCTTCTCATATTGAGAAGAGACCCGTGCTCTGTAGTGAGCCGAGAATGGGTTGATCATGATGATGATGATAAATTTACCGGGTTTTATATTGGCATATTGTATAGAGACGAAGTCGTCCCTCTCGGGTCGACTCTGCTCGTGCAGAAATCCAACAGCGTGCAGAAGCTCATGTATGATTGTCCCCTTTTTACTGACACAGCCAGGTGCTTGAAGATTTACTTCTTGACGACCACCTTAAACATTTGGACAGAAACTTTGCTTATTCCATAGGAAGTTTTAATAACGAATTATCCGCGGATGAAGTAGCATGGCAACATCTATGATTGTATAGTTCGATAGTTATTGATGAAATGATAAATTCGTTCACAGCCTATTTAGACTCCACTGCCTTGCAGAGATATCCACTCTCATGCTCATATAGATTTATAGACCCACGTTGCTGCAATGCGGATTGTTTTTTTTATACTAAAGAAGAATCGTAATAATATAGTATAGTTTATATTTTTTAAGCAATTTAAACATCACTTGCTTCAACGGTGAAGAAAAACATCGTAAGGAAACTTGCATGCTGACAGTTCTGCGTTCATCATAATGTTCTCAAAGATGTGTGAAGTCTGCTATTTCGCACATGGCCAGCGTGGTGGACTATGGCCAAACCCTTCTCATATTAATAGGAGACCCGTGCTCTGTAGTAAGCCGGCAATGGGTTGATCATGATGAATATGAATGAGTAGTATGTAAGACAAAATCTTCTGAATTGTCAGGAATTTGCCCTTAAACATAATGTAATTATTTTGAAAAAAGTAATGGTGGATCAAGGATAATATACGAGTAGATAAAAATATAATACCAATCCGTCCTACGCTAGACCAGCAACCTGTATTAGTGTTCTTTATGAAAATGTAATCAGGTTGACCGCTGTAGGCAACGAAACGAAGACAGGTAAGGCGATGGTAGTCCGCAATGGCTTTCCTGATCATGTCATGCTGGTCTTGAGCTGCAAAAAATATCTTGTTAATTCTTCTATCGCAAAACATCACGTCCCTGTGTTTTGAACGTGTGCAATTTTGGCACCGTACCTCTCCATAGGAAAACTCCAGTCCATATTCGTTACCCAGCACTGTCAACTTTTCTTGACCAAACAGTTTTTAATTTTATCAACACAGGGTCATGAAAAAGTCCCATACAAAATTTCAGAAAAATAGACTAATCAGCCCTAATGAATAAAAAATTTACTGTACTACACATAAAATTCATTAAAAATTATATATTGAAAATTAAAATAACGCAGATAGTCTCCAATATGACAGCTGCTGTTCTGAGAGTTCTCAGATGTCATTAAGTTGGTAGTGTTTCAATAAAGGCCCTAAATTCACATTTTTACATCACTCACAATACAGTATGTTGCAGACTAGAACCAAGGAGTTGTATTTTGTTTTTTTTTTTTAATAATGATAAATAAAAAAATTAAAAAAAAAAACCAAATGCCGCCCGTTACACCTAGTCCTACGGATGGGTCAAGATGAGTGCTGCCGCATGCTAATGTATTGTAGAACTTTATTTCTAATATTTTCGTGGTCTTTTTTTTTTCACGCTGGGAAATTCTTTTACACATACCCTCCGGAGGCGACGCAGGCAAGACTGCGCCGCTACCGACGGGGTATGTGGGACTCCCCGGCGGCCAGGCTGGCGAACAGAATACCCACTAAAACCCAGCGATGCTCCTTCGCGTCGCCTGGTGGCTGGGTCACGGGAACACTTATGCACTCGACCGCGGCCCAGCCAGCGGCATCCGCCGAGGCAGAGCCTCCACGGGGGGGCCTATATTGACCCCCGAGCTCCGTCCGAGGCGCGCCAGGAGTGAGGTCCTTCCCTTAAAGGTGGTTCTATAGTTACTAACTAACACAATTGGCTTTTCTTTATGAAAAATTCCACAACTTTTTTTATTGTTTTTTTTTTAAATTTTTGTTTTCATCTAATTAATATACCCTTTACACTTATGCTTAGTGATAGTGATAACTATTTATTACTATAATATTGAGTGATTGACAAGCATTTGTATACTCACTGTATGATTTATCAATCATGTACGGTATTATGCCGTTTTCCCATCTTAAGGTTTGTTCTCGAATTCCATTCCTCGTTAATTGTGTCATTAGTATATCACCTTCGGCGTACCCTCCCATTTCCTCGGGGTTCATGAGCGAGGACTCCGTCCATTCGGCTACTGTATCACCTTAACGATAACAGAGAAATGTCAGCTTACAATTTTGAGCTTTATGAGCCTCCAACTTGCATGGTTCAATCGCTATTATGGTTTCAAATTATTGTATCACATTTTTTCGTTTACTTAAAAAAAACAATGAAATTTTAATATTAGATATTATTTCATTAAATTTTCAAATATATTTAGACTTCTTTAAATTTATCACTAAATGACTCTCTTAGAGCCATTTTATATACCAAGGGCAGTCCAGTCTGCAGCACGCATATTATGGTATTAAAAACAGCATTACCCTATAATTAAATACAATACAGTAACATAATGCTGCAAGAGTAACTAAAATACACAAGCCTAGGCGTTTTTATATCTGTTAGAAGGCGTATCTTTTTAACCGCAGATGCATATATTTAGTCTTTCTAAATATAATGTATGCTTAAAGCGGTAGATAGTATCTCCATATATCCATACATCTTTAGAAATATTTTTCAGATTTCCTTTACACATTGTAAGAGAAGAAATTAGAGAAGATTCGCTCAACGCTGCGTCAGACGATTCGAAGGCTTTAAGATTCAGTTACGGTTAATCGTGCTCTCCGAAGCAAGTGAATGGAAAACGCGTGTTCCTTACTACCTTTAATTTCTATTCTAATCGAATATAAATCCTCGTGATTAGACTCAGGATACCGAAAAATCCGGAAAATACCACTATCATACAATTTTCAAACTTATGAAGGGATTGAATGAAGAGAATGAAAACTATTTATTTTATTCCCTCTATACCCCAATATCTGTTTGTGAAATTCTCTTTAAGATTATCTATTATCATAGCTCGCACAAACATTTAAGAAAAAATTCGTTTCGGATCGTTAAATTTTTCATCATCATCATGATTAGCTAATCGAAATCACAGATAAATATTACACAGATAATACATTTATGCCTTGCTGAATGACGGAATTGAACAATCGCTGAAGGACTATAAGTATCGGTTTTCCACCCGCTTTCAGGAGTTCTGCTGTGATTCCATCATCACCTGGCGCTTTGCCATTCTTAAGTTGTTTGAGAGCCCACCCAATCTCATATAGGCTGACGTCCGGGATATCTTCGGTGTAATGTCGGGTCAATTTAGCTCTCGGATCCTTGGCTAAATTTTCTACAGGCTTCTGTGTTGTGGTGTACAACTGACCATAGAACTTTTCAACCTCACCCAAGATCTCTGGTTTAGAAGAGATGAGACTACCATTGTCCGTCTTCAGTCGCATCAACTGACTCTGTCCGATAGACAGATCTCTCGCGAACACTTTAGAGCCTCTGTTTTGCTCGATTGCATTTTTAATGCGCTCCGTATTGAAGTGCCGCAGGTCACATGTCTGTGATTTAGAGATCTGCCTATTAATCCTCCTATAGGCGGACGCATCCACTGAAGATTGTAGTCTCATCTCATGTCTCTCTTCCATGAGCTTGAGTGTATGGGTTGAAAACTTTCTTAATCTATTTTTACGGTGAGTCTTATAGAACTTGGACCCGACCGTATGGACAGTTTCCACCAGCCTGTTGTTCAAATCGTCCACTATGTCGCAATTTGCAAGACAATCGAACCGGTTCTGCAGTTCCAGTTGAAAGCTCTCGGGGTTTTGTATATGGGCTCGAGTAGGCCGGAGTGTAGACTTTACCAGTCTAAACCGTTAATTCCGTCATTCAGCAAGGCATAACGCCAGAGGCGTGGCGCAGGAGCGTTGTGGTTCTGTTCTTCAAAAAAGGTGACAATACCTTACTGAAGAACTACAGACCCATCTCGCTGCTGAGCCATGTCTATAAGTTGTTCTCGAGAGTCATCACGAATCGTCTCGCTAATAGGTTCGACGACTTCCAGCCTCCCGAACAAGCCGGTTTCCGGAAGGGCTTTAGTACCGCAGCGTTGGAAGATGTTTTCAAGCTTCTGGATTGGAACGGACTTGGCATCAACATCAATGGCGAGTACATCAATCACCTTCGGTTTGCCGATGACGTAGTCGTAATGGCAGAGACTCTGGAAGACCTCGACGCAATGCTCAATGACCTTAGCAGAGTTTCTCAACAGGTAGGCCTGCGTATGAACATGAGCAAGACAAAAGTCATGTCGAACGCTAATGTTCTGCCCTACCCAGTAATCGTTGAGAGCTCTGCACTTGAAATTGTAGACGAGTATGTATACCTAGGACACACAATCCGATTAGGTAAGTCCAATTTCGATAAGGAGGTCAGCCGCCGAATTCAGCTCGGGTGGGCAGCGTTTGGGAAACTGCGAGACATCTTTTCGTCCAAAATCCCTCAGTGCCTGAAGACTAAAGTTTTCGAACAGTGCGTGTTGCCAGTGATGACTTACGGATCCGAAACGTGGTCGCTCACTATGGGCCTCATAAGAAGGCTCAGAGTCACTCAGCGAGCAATGGAGAGAGCTATGCTAGGAGTATCTCTACGTGATCGAATCAGAAATGAAGAGATCCGTAGAAGGACCAGAGTTACCGACATAGCTCAGCGAGTTGCGAAGTTGAAGTGGCAATGGGCGGGGCACATAGCTCGGAGAACCGATGGACGTTGGGGTCCCAAGGTGCTGGAATGGCGACCCCGCACCGGTAAACGTAGCGTTGGTCGACCCCCAACAAGGTGGACAGACGACATCAAACGAGTCGCAGGGAGCCGCTGGATACAAGCGGCCCAAGACCGTGGCCGTTGGAACTCCTTACAAAAGACCTATGTCCAGCAGTGGACGTCTATCGGTTGAAGTGATGATGATGATGATGAATACATTTTATTTGTATAATTATATGTATACATTGAGCCAGGGTTACGTCGAATCGTACTCCAACTATGCGTACAAACTTCAACTTTTGCGGACTTGAGAAATTAAATAAACGTCAGTTCTGACGTACTTAAGTAATTACCGAATAGAAAGAAATTAGAAACTCACCACTCTCATTTTTCGGGGTTCCATATGCCTCTGGTCCCAAGCTTGATACGTCTATAGTGGAATCGTCGCCATCTATATTATTATCTATTACAGAATCAATGATTATGACGTCCGAATCATCATCTTCTACGGGGAGTGTGTTACACGCGGTAAAAAAAACAATGCTCAATAATATGAAGAATATTTCCATCTTGGATTTTTTAAAATACTTGCGAAACTTTTTAAAAGTGTACTTATGGCGTCAAAGCTGCTAGTGCTACTATGGTGAAAATACGTAGAATGCCTAATTTATACAAGAGAATAGTGTACACAGACCATCTAAAGTTCGTTACTCCTTGGTGATAAAGGATTTACGAAGGAAATAAAAACATGATAAGGAATTCGCTAACGTTTGTTATATTATTCGGCATGTTAGCTAATCAGAATAAATAAAACTATGTAGTTTTCCGGATATTAAATGTTTTATCGTCGTTTCCGTGTTTATACATATTTATTTTTTTGTACACTGTCTCAGTAGGTAGTAGGTAGGGAAATATTAAAAAAAACACCGTAACACGTTTATACGTGTAGGTTTGTATACAAGCGGAAACACGTAACAGGTTTCTTTACAAGAAAATTAACCAAAGTAGCTCATAGAACTTTTACTCGTATACTTTCGAGGCAAATTAGTCACGGGTCAATCGAGTCAAATCCGGTTCATTCGGGTCAAGGTCAGGCACAACCATCACACAGTTAAATAAAATCCCGTCCGATTAAATGTCGGCGGTCAACATTTAACAAAGTAAGCCGACCCGTTTAACGGATAATTATTAGTGTCTTTCAACTGTAGTTGAATATATAAATATAGAAGTGAGGACTATGATTTTTTTTCGTTAGTCTCCATTCGCGTAGCGCCCCTGGAATGTACTCGTAGCTGATGTTGCGTAGCAAAGATGCTAAACGTGCTAAATATACCATATTTATTATTTATAGTAATATAAAAATTTACATAACTATAAATAATAAATTTACATTTATATTATAGCCTGTATGTAAGTTTTTCTTGATATATCTGATGTCATAAGATTGTTTACGTCTTAGATTACGTAGAATATGGTAGGCGTCCGTATATGTAAGAAAATTGAGACAAAGCATCGTATCGAATAATAATAATTGTATTTCTGAAGTAATAACAATACTAAGATAGTAATTCGAATAATAATAATTGTATTTCTGATGTAATAACAATACTAAGATAGTAATTAAAGATAAAATGTTACTAACATACTAACAATCTATGGACGCTTCCATGTCCGATTTAAATGAGAAAAAAAAAAGTGTCTTGTGTCTTACTTTAAATGTTAAGATGGCTAACTTTAAATGTTAGCCAAACAAAGTACAGGCTCTGTTTCCAACGTAACTAAGAACCTGATTTCATCGGTATTTCTCTGTTTTTATTTTTGTATTCTAGTCACTATTGGGGAAATTATAATTAAAAACAAAAATAAAGTGGTTTAATGGTGTTTCAAGCGAGGCCACACGCTGGCTTAGTTATTTTTTATTTAATCTGATCATATAACTTAAACAGATTTACATCTCGACAAAGAAGTGTTTACTTGATACTAATTTACACTAGGGGCTCTAAATTAAACGTTTATGCTTTAACAAATGGGATAGTTAAAGTTTCTAAAATAATCATTTTCGAGAACTTTAAACTGTCAATTATTTAACTATCGCAATGTATTTACATTTATAAGAATATAATGGATTCAAATTATCATAAATGTTTGTTTTGATTTGACGAATGTTACTTATTTGATTGATAGCATAACGGTTTATCCGCTATCTGGTTTCGAATCTCATGTTCAACTAGCGCTTTTTATTTTAACTAAACCCCAATACTTACCAATTACTGATTCGACCGAACCAAGTTCCTCATGATCCCTAGTTTAACATGCAAACCCATAGCATATAGACCAAAGAGGCATTTAATATTCACCAGTGTCAAGTACTTCCGACTGTGTTCGAGTGAGTTCGGAGTATTTGTTCAAACTCGGAAGTACTTTTATCACAAATCATGTTGGCCTAAATGTTACCGGATGCTGTCAGCACGGTGCCTAACGGTTAACCTTCAGGCTTCAACGTTAATCATTTGTCTTAGACATGAGGCACTTGTTATGTCAACTTACCGAACAGCTTGTTTACATTTTTTATCTATAGTTCTGTGTAACCTCCCAGCCATTACTTTTATGAAGTAAACACGATTAATTTTGTTCCAATTCGTTATAATCTAATAATAGTTATAAAACTGCAGGATTGTTCTTTTTTTCACGTAGCACAGATGTATTGAATTGAGTTTTTGCATAAAACATTGTGATCCGGGGAGTGAAATAGTTATATGTTTCAGAAGTTTTGCATTCTTAGGACGTAAGATGTAATTTTTTAATCGGTTTTATGACTTTTAATATGTCGGCAGTCAGAGAACAGCGCATTGTAGTTTTAGAAACATGTACGACAGACAAGAGTGTGGGATCGCTCCCTCTCTTTACGCAACACTAAGTGGGTTATGCAGGTTCTTAACAGACGCACCGGCGCGGGACGGCGCATTGCGTTCATTGCATTCGGTCGGTTCGGATTGGTGGTTGAGTCGCGGTAGTGCATAGTCGTACTTGGTGGAGCATATAGTCTGCTCCTTATAAATTACCATACTTATAATTGTAATTATGTTCTACCAAGAGTATCTGGACTTTGCCCGAAACTACCCACGTCTACCCAAATTACCGACGAAGACACGCCCCCGCCCCGTAGTCATCCTATATCAGAAGTGGAAAGTGGGACAATAATTAGGCTCCACATTGAAAATAGCAATATTAGTAATTATTTCACTAAAACCGACCATTTTTTCGTGACTAAAAGTAGCTTAGGTATGTTAGTTCACTAGTCTATATACGATACCTGGAAAAAATCACGTCAATCCACTGATAATGTTACGTAGCGTAGTGAATGTGTTAAAAACAATAAACAATAAAAAACGCCTGATCAGTTTTTGGAGTTTTTAATACATGTAGGTACAAAAAGTTCAGGCTTTCGTACGGTGAACAAAACGTTTACTTATGTTCTAGAAACGTGAATTATTGACCTATTATTAGACAAATTCAGAAATAGGGGACCCGTATTTATGGGAATACGTAATATATCTGTTTCTTTCTAAATACCTATTTTTCACACCACTCGCTCGACATTGCCTTATCTCAACCTGTTATTCAAAGTAAAGAACGCCATTACACTTAGCGGGGCTGTAATGTTGTACTTAAAACCATTAATTACACCCTTAGATACCATACCATATTAATATATCATCACCATCATGATCAATCCATTACCGGCTCACTACAGAGCGCGGGACTCCTCTCAATATGAGAAGGGTTTGGCCACCACCACGCTGGCCATGTGCGGATTGGCAGACTTCACATGCCTTTCAGAACATTATGGAGAACTCTCAGGCGTGCAGGTTTCCTCACGATGTTTTCCTTCACCGTTGGATAAAATATAAATGATATTTTAATTATAAAAAAAATTAAAATACATATCACATATATATTTTTTTTAAAACGCACATAACTCCGAAAAGTTAGAGGTGCGTGTCTGGATTCGAACCGCCGACCTCTAATTAGGAGGCTGACGCCCTAACCACTAGGCTATTAATATATATCTAATAGTATATCTACATTAAATCTTTTATTAGTGTATTTAGTCATGTGGTTGTAGTTCAGAACATCTCGCATCCGGTGAAATTTTGTTTATTCTCATATTCCTATCTCGGTTAGTTTAATGATGGCGTCCCTTTACTTGCCAGTGCCCATAAATCACGAACCATAGAGTATAAATTAATGAAAATTCCCTCCAAAAATTTTTTCTCTTGCTATTTTCAAGGTCATGAGTCATAATGATAAATGCAAAAATCTCGCTCTTATGGTACTCGAAAATCAGTCGTTTGCTCGGGATATCATTGCATAAGACACTGAATAAAATACAATTTTCTGTTCAGCGTACAGGTTTTTGATAAATAGGTATTACTATTACTGAAATACCTGCCATGTTTCGGGTACAACCAACCAATAACCAACAATAGATAGGTACTATTGAGGAGCTTACGCATAGAAATTTAGGAAGCAGGGCTTAATATATCCGTAATTATATCCTAGTTAGTATGCACAACGGCAAAAGTTTACGTGACATTTCCGAAGACCTTCCTGGCGCAGTGGTCTTAAAGTGGGATCCAGGGTTCGATCCCCGGCAGGCTCAAGCCGGGATTTAGCTTTAATGAATTTTCTCTAGGCTTGTGGTAGCCTTTAGCCGTGGATTGTTAGATACCAAGTTACCGACAACTACGTGCGGCCAAGGGTATCGGTACGATGTCACGTTGAAACAGCTTGTTGTACGGGTTTATTATATCTGCGAAACTTCTAAGTTTGGCGCACTGCCATCTCAGATAGCATCATAGCTAACAACCATGGGTACTGGTTTGGTAGAAGAATAAAAATGAACAAACGACGAATATCTACTGCTGGTTATGTCGTTACTAAGTTAAACTGGCGTTCAAACAATAATTTTGTTACGTTAAAGAAGATTACATAGATTAGTATCCCGAGATTGTTACATTGATTATTGTCCTATTTATTGACGCCGGATGTAATCCAAAAACTTCAGATAGCCGATCCAATTTAGTAGCGCCCTCCTTATCAGTAGGGAAAAGTAGTAGGTCAGCACTACTATATATTCTTTTAGATATAGATTCCTTAACTTTTCTGTGACTTTGTAATAAAAATAAAATAAAATAAAACACCACATTAAATATATAACTTCGTGTATTTCTAACACATTAGAACTTTATACACTACAATATTTACATGAGCATTCGCTTCACAATATTACAATTAAAATAGATTTCTCTCTTACTTTAAAATATTTATACAATTTTCATACCTACATAGTACACTAATAATATTAGGCAAAGTGACAAATCACTCCAAAAGCTAAGATAAATCGTATATTGTTATACAACTTTATTTTTACACATACAGTTTTAAATACTGAACACCTACCTAATGGAGCGAATTCAGTATTTATATTCAATGGTCTCTATATAGTCATTACTTTATTTAACTTCAATTTACGTGGCAGTAATATTAGTTTTTCATCCACTGAATACCAAGTTACTTTTATGTACCTACTTGTACTAGAGTCATACAACCGTCTCTATGTTTCATAAATACAGAGGACTTTAAAACAATACTGTATCAGCATAAAATACATACTACATGTTCTTATTTTCGTCTTTTATAATAAACACTTACGAAATCTAAAGATTAAAAGTACTCGAACAACTGTGTAACAATTTGTTGTATGCATAGCGTGTACGAACAAAACAAAAAAATGATTCAATAAATAGTAGATCATCGATTAAACATTCTTAATTAGTCTTCATCATCATTCATAATTACAGTAGCTTTAGCGTGAGAACACTCCTAATCGAATACTTGTTATCGTACAAAGGTCAATGCGAAAAAAAGTAAACAAACTAATTTGGGAGCGAAAAAAAAAACATGAATTGACTTTTTCTCTCTCTCTCATTTCAAAATATACTAACGTATGGTTTTAAAGTCGTTCTTCGGATTTCTATGTTACAAGCATTCCGCAAGGTGTTGCTTCGTTGTGTGGACGAACTTAACTCTTAAAACAATTTGCATAAGATCGATTTTACTTCGAGTTTACAGTTAAAGTGTTACTAGTAAACGACTACTATTGCGAGCCTAGAGACTTTATACTTATAGAGTTGTTTATTTTTTTGCAAAAATGATGTTTTTGTCGGCAAATAAAGTAATGGAGCATTTAAGCCGATAGCCCATTGCCGCTGGAGTTGGAGTGTCCTCAACGCATTTTTTGACTTATGAATATACGGACGACTTTAGTATTAATACGAGTCAAAGGCAATGGACGTGCCATTGAACCACAATTGGACGTTAATGGCTTAGATTGAGCTTTAGTAAGTTAAAATTAAACCTACAATAAAACCAAAGTTAAGGTTGTGAAAAAAATGTGCGACCGAAAATATTTACTTATGAAAGCGCGTGAGGTAAACTGCACAAAGTATCACCACCCCCGCTAAGCGCAAAATGCAATCGCGCAGTCCGTCCAATGCAGTTTGATCTTAGAAATCAACGTGGCATACCATCGATATGCAGTGTTTTGTCACACTGTAACATATGAAAGATGCTCTCAGCAGGAGTGAGATAAAATACTGCATAACTATTCAAAGGCTATGCCACGTTATTTGTAAGTTATTTAAAGAGTCTAAACGCGCGTTTAGCGAACTATCTGTCCCATATCGTCCGTACAGCACAATTAACATTAGGTTTTTTGAGTGCCTGAGAAAACTATTTATCACATAGAAAGATAACACATACTAGCCACATTTCAATTCGTTTTTAATAAGAATACTTCACTAACCTATAACCACGGATATTAGAAATTGACAACATCTAAAAATGTCTTTGTACACAGTTCCGAGTAGGTACTACAGTATGTAACTGCACACATCACAGATATATAGAAAATATAAACTTTATCTTGTTAATCTATACATAACAAGTTCCTAACTACGAATTTAGCTTACTCCTAATTATTCACATAGAGAAATTTTAACAATTCAGCACTGTGTCAAACTACATAAGGTTTAAAATACGTTTGGAATTTTAGCTACTAGGGGTTATAGTACGATTTGTTTTTATTGTTCGAAAAAATATGACTCATAGCACCGATCGAAATAATTGTAATAATCATATTGCAAGTATGCAATTATAGGTATTATTAGTTGAATTTATGGTAGTCGCTTATTGTGGACAACGATTAAGTGTAACTATTCCAGTAGTAGAAGCTTTCTCAAGTCGCATAGTTTTTAGTCGCGAACTGAATAAAATTTAGCCAATTTTTGAAAAATCAGTTGGATAGCTCTACAATCATCACATTGTTTCTGCCAAGATCCGTGCATATAATTGCAATATTATTTACAATTGGAAATTAATCAATGTAAAAAAAAGTAATATCTGCAAAATATTCCTTATAATATACGAATCCGCTCCAAAATATATTTCAGCTTCAGTTAAATATATAAATTTTGCTCCTTATCTTACTGGCTCTAAATAAATAAATAGAATTTAAATAATATTTTTATTTTATTTTATTATACATTCATATCTTTACTGTTCTGTACAATCACATGGAATTCATTTCATTGTAGAAAAATATAACGTGAATTTTACCTACGCTAGCGTAACAGAATGGCCGGACTAAAATGTATATTACAGACGGTAAGCGCCGCAGTAGGTATCCGAATGGGACGCAAGCAACGTACCTGCATACTAAAAAAGCTAATGAGGTCAGCAGCACTACACGATCGCATCCAACATGCCAAGGTCATCCGCATCCTTGTCGCATGTGATTTACTTCAATCCTTTTGCTGACGTCATTCGCATCTGTATAAGCTAAAAGAATCGTCGTCTAAAAGAGTCGAGCATTTCGTCCCTTGCAGTTCTTTCGAGGTCTTATAAGACAGACGCCTCATACTGTCGTCACATATTTATAACACGTATTTACTAAAATAAATCAGCAACTATAAAACGTTCACACATAAATCACGAAGCGCAAGCTAGTAGAAGGGGCAGTATCAGCATTACATCGTCAAAAATCTTCCTTAAGACAAATTTTCCTTCACACAAATACTAACAGTAAAAGAGCGTTCTGACCGTCCGACCCCCGTTATCCCAAACGTCGCCTAAGCCGAGGTTCAGCCTCACAGGAGGCGCCCTTAGGCAGACGTTCCCTTAATTTCTTCGAGCCCTAGGGCTCAAAATTTAGAAGCTCGCCAAATAGCTGGGTTACGCTGTCGCAACCAATAGTTATAGTACAGCTAATAGACAGTCCGAAAAAAAAAAGAAGTAAAAGA
This sequence comes from Lasiommata megera, assembly GCA_928268935.1. Classification (NCBI taxonomy): domain Eukaryota; kingdom Metazoa; phylum Arthropoda; class Insecta; order Lepidoptera; family Nymphalidae; genus Lasiommata; species Lasiommata megera. Next base: position 9,502,081 of record OV743319.1, on the reverse strand, counting down.
GCCCGCCCGGATTTTTGTTGGTGATAAATGCATACATTTTCTTATTGAGAATTAGATTAGCGAACACACATTTGCTGCCCCGTTAACAAACTTAAGGAATACTTATAGGTTCCCAATTCTTGGGTGAGCTTATTTTATGAGAACACTTTGGAGGCTGACAACTCATCTACGTAAATTATTGACCAAAAGATAAAAGTATTGTTTAAGGTCCATTCGTGAAGATTTTTGAAATGTAATGATTCAAGAAACCCGTCAACGCGTCGGTGGGTTTTTATGTGTTGCAGATAATGCATTAAAAAAAAACAATCTTTGTTGTTTTGCGCATTCGCTTCAGAGCAATGGCATTCGTTTATCCACGTTACTTTCTTTGTGACCACATCACGTTATTCCATTCAGATGATTTTTTTTTTACAGGATTCAATGAACCTTATGTGAAATACAGTGCTGGATAAGACTGGTGGAATAATGTGATCCGGCCAATATAACATACCCTCACTTTAAACATATTAGTGTAAGCCCGTAAATTAGGTCACACGATCACTGAATGTTAGATCTATAGAGCGTGATTACCTTACCTCCGATTTAAGATAAAGTTAAAACGAGACAGCATTTTGTTCAGCATAAATTATCTCGCTTTAAAACTAACTTTGGCTCAGCAAAGCACGCTCTATAGATTTTAGGCTGAGATAAGCAGCGTTTTCGCTTAATAATTTAAACAACATAATAAAGTGAAACAGTCTGATTAAGTATGCTATAAACTTACGTAAGCATCTATTACCTATTGTTCGAATTTGTTTAGGTTAGTTATAGTTTATTTCATTGTGCATGTCACCATACTGAGTCGGTTTGGTTAAAATATTTTGTGATGATAACAGTTCAGCGATGTCTTTTTATTTAAATACTTGTCTCAAAACAATCTAATAACATTCTTATGAATCAAAAATACAAAACAATGTACGAATATTTTTAATTAATATTCATGTAAAAAACATGTCAAGACTGCTATTAAAGATACCAAAAACGACAGAGTATAGGTATTTTGATTAGAGTTAACAAGTGTTTGACGATATATATAGGTACGAATAGAAAGATTTTAAGTTGATTTGTCTAACATTATTCTGTTATATAATAAATTTAAACAATCACAGAATAATCTTGTATACTGTAGCAGCCTACAAATAATCTAAATTTAAATACAAAACTCACTAAATAACAAACATTCAGTTATTTTTCTAGAAAAAATGTTTTATATTGAACAATAATTAAGAATTACTTATTAAGTTTTATATCAATGCAATGATTTGACGCCATATTAAAATTAAAATTTTGGTATGCAATAATCTTTTGCACAGACAAAGTCAATTAATAAATTAATACAACTTCATATTAAGAAAAACTGAAATTCAACCAATTGTTTTGAAACGTTACTGCTAGGGATCAAACAATTGACCGTGTGGCACCCTATATGTGGCGCTATATACCATAACAAAACTAACAACTAACAGTAAATATTACATCATCGTACCACGGGATGGGTTGTTGGACCCCATGCCTTGGTGAGCAAGTTAAACCGCTCATTCCAGTTATTACCACTAACATGTGATAACACAAAATAAATCCCTTCAACCTACATTGCAGCAGTGGGGAATCTATCTTCTATAAGAGAGGGCATGCACCCAGAATTCGATGCTTAATGAAATACACAACAATATGCAATATGCACTCACTTGCATATCTTGATTCATAAATTGCCTAGTACACATCAGAAAAGACCATTTATTTACCAGATGACCTACTTTTAAGCATATTAGAAGTTTAGATCTAAAACATCTCATAATTAGCTCAAACTCTCTTATTTTAAATGTTAACACCAAATTATTGCTTATCAAATTAGGCAGTGAACACAGATTACAACCATTTCGTATCGGTACTCAAAGGTACAACCATGTGACTGATTGCAGACTTTATTAATAGATACGATTTAGAGGAGGTTTCCTTAAGGCATCATTAAACAATATAAATTAAAATGTAACAATTGATATATTTTATAAATTACAATTTTAGATAGGTAGGTAGTTATTTTTTTGTGTACAAAAATTCAAACTGTGACTGCAAATTTTAAAATATGGTTAAAATTTTAGTAATTACTAAGCGGCACGCTATGCCCGCATTCTCAAGCCTTTTCACCAACGGATAATTTAAATATCGTCAGCATCGAAACGAATCCGCGTTCTTAAATATTTTACAGTTATGATTATGCTCGTGGTTCATGTTAAGTGCCTGTTCGATTATATCTGTTTAACAACTTAAGAGCTTTAAAACGGAGTAAACCAAGATTTCGCCATATTTCGGCTTAGAACTGGTTGCAAGCTTAGTAACTAGAGCTGATAATTTAAAATTTAATCCTACAAACGTAATTATCAATTTAAAAAAGCGGAACTGTACTAATCATTTGACGTCCTCCATTATTTCTGGTTAATACTCAAATTTGCCACGGGAAAATCGCTCCAAAAGACTAGACGAGCATAGAGAGTCGTTAAGATTTTGCAGGGGTTGTATATACGAGTAAATTAACAAGTTATCTGTGTATTTGAGATTTAAATTGTCAACGTCTAAACGTATTGTTCTTTTCTTTCATAGTTTATTTAAATAATTGAGGAACATTCAAAAACGCATATATGCTATTATAACATGCTTTTAAAGTTGTATGATTTTCATATCATAACTTGTACGCGTGCGAACCACACATATTGTGTTACGCGGGCGTATATATATATGACATGTACACGTCCTTTCTGCATTTAATACAGAAGAAGAAAGTTATTATTGTCGAAACATTTAACTCACGATGACGGAACGAAGACGGTATATTACGTTTGACCTTAGAGGTTCTAAGTTTTTTCGTTATAATGATACCATTATTCTAAATACTGAAATGATTATAATTTGACTTTACTGGGATCCGATCTGGGGTACCGATCTGGGGTACGGCGACTTCCATAACCCCAACAAGTTAGCCCTCTACTATCACTTAATACGATTGCAGTGGCTGACTTGTAGTGGAATAAAATAGAATATATCCCGTTAAGCCTAAAGTTAACAAAAGAAAATTTACTAATTTATTAACAAAAAAATAATGTTTAATTTAGAGTCTACGTTGTAGATAGAGCGAGGCAAAATGACGATAGGATATACGAGTAAAACTCAGATTCGACATCAGCGACTCTCTGTCTGTCTGGAATTCGCTGCACAAGTTAGTGGAGCATCGGTATAAATGAACAGATAGGTCAAGCGAACAAACCTTTTACATTTCGAATAATAAATAAACCAACACAATTCCTTAGCACAATGAGAAACTAACTTACGATGAAGTTGCATATTCGTCATTACTCAAAATAAACTTACATTACATTTTCTAACGATCGGTGTTTTCTCAATTAATTCAGTTAAATCTGTAGTCAAACCGGCAGCACAAGGTTACCTGGTGCGCCACTTAATTTATAGCACCTAGATTAAGTGCGCTTCCAATGGTGCTCCTTTAACATTATCGCACCAAAGAGTCTGTGCCATTTTTGCTTCTGAACCTGAAATCGACACAGGAGACCTATATCGCTGTATGTCCAATTGTCGTAATGCTGATGATGAATGTACACTTGGTCTGTTATCCTGAGCACTGATCACTGATCGCACGCGTCCGCCCGCACTAGCAGGCACTGCGGGCTCACAGTAGCGGCTACGGTCACGTGTGCTCGCGGGTGCGCGCGTGCTCCGAAACCACAACCACGGGCTTAACGAGCGCGGTGGCGCTGAGGTACTGCGTGCTCAGCGTCAGCGGCGCCACGCCGCCGGTCACCATCTGCGTCTCCACCATCTAAGAAAAACAAAAATTGTTTCCTATTTGAGAACAAGAGCAAAACTTCTTAAAGGGTGAAACCTTCACACAGGGCACGTCTGTTTATAACCTATGTCCTGTATCATGTAGAAAGTTGAATTTTTTAAAGCGTATATTCTTTATACCATCAAGTATGTAGAAATCAAAGCTGGAAAAAATACGTTTCTGGTTATTGGGTATCGATGTTTCTTTTTCTTTTTTTTATGCGGGTTTCATATGGCAATTTATGTACGTAAGTACGTAACCCTTCATGTAAGAGTCAAACTTAGCCGGCCCTTTTTTATTCAGCACTAGCGAAATTCGGTCACGCTTTGTAAGTCAACCTGACAATCAAAATTATATAAAAACACTCGAATATAGAAATGCAAACTTGGGTTCGATACTTTTTGACTTTACGGAAGCTGAATCCATACTATTATATAGAAAGTTACGCGTTATTTTTCAATTGTTATGGACTTTTAAATAAAAATATCGTTAAAACAAAAATAATAGATAAAAGATATATTATTGAAACATCTTTACCTTATGTGTGAGTGTGTGCGTTTGCAACAAGTGCGTTGTCGGCTGAGACACAACTATCGGGGTCAATCCACTGACTACTACGCTGCCTTCTGAAACAATATTCATATGTCTGAGAGAGGGTGTCTAGACCAACAAAAGGATAACGGTCCATCAAACAAACAAGCTTACGTCATTCAAACACCATTTCTACTATGAAATCAATGTCATTTTGACGACCTACTTGGCGCGGAGGTGAACGTTGTAGTCTTAGAAATGGTAGGTGCCGGGTTCGATCCCTAGTTATGCAAATTTAGGACTTTATAATTTCTGAATTACCTATGTACCTCCGAGGCTATGGCCGTGGCTAATATTCCGGTAAAGAGGTCACCGATCATCACTTGCCACCAGGCGGGTTAACTTGTAAAGGAGTAAAAAATACAGCAAAAATTGCAGTACAAAAATAATGAACTCTTCTGTTATAGTCAGCATAACACATTCATTGTTGCCTTCCTTCCACTCACTTCTGTCACTATCATTATATACCCAGTCTCTTTCTCACAAAATAAAACTAATAATTATAATGATTGAATATTTCCGAAAACCTATAAGCCTTACATTATTTGCTCGTATTAATTAGATGAAGCTATTAAAAAAGTGATGAATGTGGGAGTGAGAAGCGTATATTTTTTTCTGTCTCATAAAAAGTGCTAGTTTTTTATTTAGCGATCTTCAAAAAATTGCCAAACAAAGGACTGCCACTGTTACTAAGAACCTGATTTATATTGTTTTTATAAGTTACAGAATTTTGCATTTCTTTAATTTCTAGTAACATTCAGGATAAAATTTGCATCATAGCAAAAATGAAAATATATATACTATATGTCTATTTGTATTTGAAAGTAAAATATACCTGTGGAAGACGGCGGGGGCGACACCACACCATTTTCTTTCATTAATCTATTGCTATCTGAGGTTACACCTGCAAAGATGAATTTATAATTTATTTATTAAAAGGGGAATTAAATATCTAATTGTATTGTATTATGAAAATTATGTACTGGGCGTAATTTCATAGTTATTAATGCAACTGTAATACTCTTGCACTTTTTTAGGATACTTTTTTTTGCTATCTCGGCAAGAGACTTTCAATTAAGACTTTAATTTATATTTGCCTATGGCATATGAGACCAGACGACAGTTCCTTCGTATATGGTATGAATGGACGAAATTTGATTCGAGTTGTGATAGCTCAGTGGTTAGGACGTCAGCCTCCTAATCAGAGGTCGGGGGTTCGAATCCGGGCACTCGGGCCCGTGCAATCTCGCAGTTATGTGCGTTTTTATGCAATTAAAATATCACTCGCTTCAACGGTGAAGGAAAACATCGTGAGGAAACCTGCACGCCTGAGAGTTCTCCATAATGTTCTCGAAGGCGTGTGAAGTCTGTCAATCCGCACATGGCCAGCGTGGTGGACTATCGCCGAACCCTTTTGATACTGAGAGGAGACCCGTGCTCTGTAGTGAGCCGACAATGGGTTGATTATGATGATGATAACAAGAAATTTCGATTCTGCTGTCAATTACATAATTAGAACGTTATCTATTTTAATGAAATTGATAAAATTAGAGTTGAAAAGTATTTTTTTAAATGTATATGCTTCCCTTGTTTTGTCACAATATAAAATAGTGATTAAAAGCATAGACTTCCTACTTGTATTAGAACATTAAAACTGTAACGCTGTAGCACTATGGTTGGAAATATGGTAGTTATTATAGTGCTAATTACTTATAGCTACTGCATTCTATAAATCCTGAATATATGTACATTTTCAGAGGTATGTGAAGATCTTTTGTAGACATTTCAGACATCCTCTCGATTGTTTTTAAATTAAATTTTAAATGGCTTGGGGCTTTAAATTGTTAAAAAAGTAGTAGGCAACAATCAATCACTCATAAAATTTATTAAAAAAATTGAAAAGCACTTTTCAATTCTGGTCAATAACTTACATAGTAATGAGTTGATGGTGATAACTACATTCGTAACCTCAAAACTATAGTTACGAGGGTTCCAAACGCGCCCTGATTTAAGAAAATGTCCACAACAGAGTTTCAACTCATATTCTTTGTGATATCACCATCTCACCGACAAAGACGAGTCACCAAGCGATTAAAGGTTCCGGCACCATTTCGCGTAGAAACCAATTAGGAGCGTGGGTTTACCATACTCCTAACAGGTTATCCCGCTACCATCCTAGACAGCGTCATTGCTTACCACCATGTGAGATAGCAGTCAAGGGCTAACTTGTAGTGTATAAAAAAAAATCTCGAATGCCACTGAATTAAGTTTCAACTTATTTAGGAGATCTATATCTACGATCAAAATATGTAACTTGTATCTAAGATGGAGGGGATTTCAAAAAGTTTACCATTGGTGTGAATTGAAGGAGCTTGCAGCACCCGCAGGCCTGCGCTCGTCGACAGCAGCTGCAACGCGGCGGGACCTACCACCAGTCCTCCGCTAGTGACCACCTGCGTTAATTTTTGTTTTAATTAATTATAAAAATAATGCCAATTAATCATCATCATCGCATACTACCTTCCTTAAAATGATGTTTAGTCGTCAACAATCGAAAAGCCTTCCTAACAAATAACGCTTTCTTTAGTCTGGGTAACGTCGTGTCTACCCCTTTATATACAACCCGATGTCTTGGAGATATCTTCCTAGCAATTTTTTCTCATATGTCTTAAGAAGGAAAACTGGTCTCCTCTTTGTAGGTGGCCAAGGAAAGCAACTTTTATGCGAATAATGGTGGACATAGTTCTCGGCCTCGGTCTTTCCAATCTGTCGTACACAAATCTACCTAAACTTTTTAGTTTACAGCTCCTTCGTAGCAAAGTTGTATGTTTATTGGTTTCTAACAGGATATACTTCGGTGCGTGTGCTTAGGAATTTAATAATGCGGTGTCTCCGTTGCCAAGTCAGAACAGCAAGATAATGGCTGTACAGTACCAAGCGATTTAGACGCATGATCTCGCGTAGAAACCAATTAGGAGTACTGATTTACCATATCTTACTACCAGTTGAGATTGACTTCAAGGTCTAACTTATAGTAAATAAAAACCCCTTTTTGGTTGATATTCAGTTAATATGCACGAAACGCGTTTCTGATACGGACCGCGTAAGTACCCCCGACCACTTATAACTCTAGAACCTTTAAGGACAGATTGAATAGACATTTTCTAGACAAGCGCTCTCCAATCTAGACCTCTACATTGCTTTCTATCAGGCATGTTTCTATTTAAAGGTCATAGAGCGATAGTTCATAAAGCGAGCATGATCACCGCCGCCCATGAATATCTATAGTACCAAAGGAACTGCCAATGATTGTCAAAGGTAAAAAAAAGCTATAGAAGCTGATGATAACAGCAATGTTTCGCTCCATAACTCATATAGGTAATGCGAACTTATACCTCAAGTATTGTACCTTTAACTTCGATTTGAACAAAAAAACTATATCAGTCAACAAATTTCGATTTTTTATACAAAGATTATTCTTACTCACTTGTGATAAAGGAAGGTGAATTTGGGCCGGATGTACTAGGTTATTTAATGTACTCGTTACTCCATTTTCTTGACCATTCTGCGGAAATAAAGGAAATACATTTAAATTTCAGATAACTTGCTTTTCAAACTAGTTTTTTTTGCGATCTACCGTCTAGGACTGTTAAATCCAAAAAGCTAAATTTGCATAGCAAAAGAATGAATCCATATTTTCAATTTAATAGATAACTACCTGAAGCGATGGATCAGCTGGGGCGATGGTTGTGAGGGTGAGCGTATTATGCCTTGTGCCATATGACGTCCTAACGACCTACAACAAAATAATACAATATATTGATATTAATATTAATTAATTGGTGATGAAATAGGTTTTTTTACGGACACTATTTATGTCTGATCAATCGGGTGTATAATGTTTAAATCCGAGATTAACTTCTTACTGCGTTTACTAGGCGCCCATACCTGACCCGGCCACCAGGCGGCGGGAAAGGATATGCACCGTGGGAGTTTAGTCAGTAAGAGTCTGACATAACCGCCGCGTCTCCTCGGACGCGGGGTATCCATGAGGATTACCCACGTTAAAAAAAAAAAAAAAAGGCGCCCATACCTGCGGGGTGGTGGGTGTGATCTGTATTGGTAGTGTACGCAACTTCGTGCTAAGATTTAGGGTTCGGGGCGGTGATGACTCCATTTGAGCTGCGGAACGCGTCGGTGACGAGATAATCTGAAGCGAGACAAATTATACAGAGTTATTACTAATATCAGTAGTTAACTTAGGTTATACTCTAAATTTTTAATTCAAACATTGATACATATTTAAAAAAATGTCAGCGTCAAAATAATTAATTAATTAATATTAATTAGTTAAATTAATTTCCTATTATACATGTGAATACTTACACTTATAGGAAGTCCTAAAATTTGTCCATTCAGATTATCTTCTCTTTCTTTATCCTCACAAACAGGATCTGAAACATACGAAAAAAAATATTGTTATAATAATACTGTGTTTTATAGACGCAAAGTAACGTGAATAAAAAAAATAACATAATATCTCGCTTTTATCTATTTAAAAACATTATTCAGCAAAAAATTCTACTAATCGCCTTTTACACTCTTGTGCAAGTATTAAATAAAGTCTTCCAAAAGTACTAGGAACGCATAGCGCGTGAAGATTTGTACGCAATACACACCGATGCTACGAGGGCGGGTCGCACACCGGACCGACACATCTCTATTCAACGCGGCAATCCGTTGCTGCGCTGCAATCTTCTCTCGCGCCAGCCGTTCCATTTCATGCTCACATTCACGCTCCTTTCGCCGTAGTACCTTAAACGAAGAAAATTCAGCGTTTATAATGAGTGTCTAAAACATTGAAACGTAAACAGTCTCTACTACAAACAAATATATAATTTTTATACTCTACAAGTTAGCCCTTTGACGGCTATCTTACCTGGTGGCAAATGATGATGCTGTCTAGGATGGTAGCGGGCTAACCTGTTAGGAGTATGGTAAACCCACGCGCCTAATTGGTTTCTACGCGACATCGTGCCGCAACGTCTTTGTCGGTAGGGTGGTAACTAGCCCGGCCGATGTCTCCCACCAGACTCGAGCTGGGAATCGAACCCAAGACCTCCAAATTTATAATGCAACAGCGCACGCACTGCGCCACAGAGGTCGTAAAATTAATTTATATATAAATATTTCATTCTTGCCAGCGGCTTAGATAAAAACAGAACATTTAGTTTTGTTATGATAAAAAACTGGAATATTTACTATGCTGTTACGTTTATCTAAATAAATAACGGTATTTTTGAGATAACGGATTTCGTAACTGAAAAACACCCTAGTTACAAATATGTACTAACACATATCTATATACCTATATAAAAGTACTTGTATTTTATATAAGTTACAATGCTACATCACGCCCGTGGCATTTGCTTACCTATTCCCACAAATCAAGGTTGCCAGGCTGATAAAATTGTGTACAAAATAATTATATTTAGATAGGATAGCGCGATAGATACTTCAGTTAAGTGATTGTTAATAATTAACCATATACCTACATAATTAACAGTATATAGTAATAACAGTATTATATAGTTTCAATAGAAGTGCGCTTAAGCATTCATAAACATTAATTTAATCTTGACCAAAATAATTAAGGTACCTCTATCCCAATGGTAACATTTCAAGAGCTCATTATTATTAGGTACTGATTATCATTCAACTCCTACACGAGGCCAACAAAATTATATCCTGTTAGTAATCTTAACTCTTATTTTCGGAATAATATGTTTCAGTTAGTTAGTAGATAGCAATTGAGCGATAATTAGGATTACATGACTGAAATGGTATTACAATAATCCTAAATCGAGTATTTGAAACGTATTAATGTGAGAGGCAAATAGAGTTGTATTATTTAGTGTTAAAACTCAAAATCGTCTACACTTTGAAACATAGCACTTGGCGGCGTTTTAAAACTAAAAAAAAAAGTAGTACAGAAAGTTCGTATATAGTTAGTGTTCTATCTGTAACGTTATAGTGTTTTGATAATCAAAAACCACTCTACGAGAGTAAAAATCGTATACTCAGGTACTGGGTAATAAATGGCACAGGGAGTAATTTATCAAACAGCTTTTGTAACATTTTTACCTGTATATACCGGATGGCCGAGCCGAGTATGGACAGGTTGGAGGTCTTTTTGTCGTCGGGCGTTGCAGGCAACTGTCTCTTGAGCAGTTCGAAGCACTCCTTGAGGTGAGCGCGGCGGTTCTTCTCAAGTTTGTTGTGAACTTCGCGGGTGCCCGCGCGTGGCACACTGCCGTTGCTGCCGTTGCTGCTACTGCCGCTACCATTGCTGCTGACTGACGGTGGAGATGGTATTTGCGGAAGCCTGCATCCAATACATTAAAACGTAAGGTACTTTATTTTATTTATAACCTAACTTAACAGCCTCCGTGGCGCATCGTGTTCACTGTCGCTTTATAAAGTCGGAGGTCCTGAGTTCGATTTCCAGCTCGAGCCTGTTCTGGTGGCGGCTTCGGCCGTGGCTAGTTACACCCTACCAAAGACGTGTCGCCAAGCGATTTATCGTTCCGGCACGATGTCGCGTAGAAACCAATTAGGAGCGTGGGTTTTTATTAGTCTGGTCCTATTAACATAGACGGGTCGGTTTCGCTTTCCGGCTAAATATCCAATAGAAACCAATCTGAAGTATGGGTTAACCATAACCAACCAAGTGAGATTCCGTCTAAAACTAACTTGTAGTGGATAAAAAAAATCTAAGTTTAGTAATGGCAGAAATGTAAGGATTTCAACCATAGGCTATCGCTTCGGAGTGATGTGAGAGATTAGATGGGTTATATTATGTTATCGATCATCTTGCGCTAAATCCACGTGTTCAAGAAATACATAACATTCAGTCTTGATAACGGAGACGCAATATGTAGGTGAAAGTGTGTGGACATCAAATGTGGACAGTGGGACTTACCTCTTATCTATTAAAGTGATAAAAAAACTGTAATTTTATAATTCCTCGTCTTTTTCTTGCCCTTATCCCACATTATGTAAGGTCGGTATAACGCGTCTTCGTCTTCCACTCACTTCTATCAGCCGTCACCTCGCTACCCACACCTTTTAACCGCATATCCTCTTTTACACAATCCATCCATCTCTTCTTTGCCTCTACTCTTTTGCCCTTCCACGTTCATATATAAAATTCTTTTGGTGACATCAATCAAAATTAACTGCTTTAATTTTATAATTAAAGCCGTTATTTTAATGACCATACCTAGAAAGCAATGCTCTATTAAAAGTAACCTATGACTTATCAGTATCAGTCAATTGTGGCACACAATTGGCGGTTACTTATCCTGATGGTTTTACATTTATTGATATCAATTTAAACTGTAATAAATTAAAATCTCATGTAAACTTATACTCTGAACGTTTCTTCGCACTACAAGTTGATCCTTGACTACAATCTCACCTGGTGCTAAGTGATAAAGTTGTTTTAGATGGCACATCATTCTTAGATTGGAATCTAAGGAGTACCTTGGGACCAATTGACTATTATTCACACCTTGCTACTGAATTGATTTTTGGTGCTAATTATAAGAGTGGGCAAAGATGGAAATAATCACGAGACTCGGGAAAAAGGCGAAGACTGTGCGTCTTGTTTCATTTGACTTATTTGAATTCCAATGGGTGCGTTAAAAAATTAACCCCTGCCCTGGTTAAATGGTCTGAATGGAGACGGGGGGGCCTTCTCCATTCAGACCATTTAAATATATTGAAGAAATATTCTGGAATCATGAGGGGAATTTTAAATAAATACTCGCTTGACCGCTTCTAATTTATGTAATTAAATCACGGAGTGAGGGTCCGCATAAAATACAATTAATAATGCATGCAGCGAGAACTGATCTATTGAAAACAATGAATAACAAATTGACGAGACGGAGGCCACAAAATGAAGATGGGAATATCTGATTATGTACACGTATGCATTAACAACGCTAATGTCACGGTGCAAATGCCTTACTATCATCATCATCATTATCAACCCGGCTCACTATACAGCACGTCTCCTAACAATATGAGAAGGGTTTGGCCTTAGTCCACCACGCTGGCCATGTGCGGATTGGCAGACTTCATACGCCTTTGAGAACATTATAAACTTTGTTTCCTCACGATGTTTTCCTTCACTGTTGAAGCAAGTGATATTTTAATTGCTTAAAATACCTCATAACTCAGAAAAGTTAGAGATGCGTACCCTGGTTCGAAACTCCGACCTCTGATTAGGCGGCCGTCCTAAGTCCTTAAGTATTAATTATTGTTCTAACTAGGTTGCTCTTACTTACACTTAAAGTGACAAGAGATAATAAATAAACTATCTTACACTAAGTTTTTTGTATGCTTCTCCTTAATCCAGGATGCTACAGTAAAAAAAATGTGTGCAAATCACTAAAAGTGCCTTCTAGGTCTATTCGAATAAAGTTTTCACTTTTGGTAATACTATGTTCGGTCAGTTCTCCGAGCTATGTGCCCTGCCCATCAGGTAATTTAAACCTATTGGCTGGACACGAATAGACAGATAGATACAAGAGTTGAAAGGAGCCTCTGGACACAAGCGATAGAAGTTATGGGGAATTTCGTTTCGAATTTCTACAAAATACCTATGTCGAGCAGTTTATATGCTGATTGGGTGATATGCTGATGGAAAAAAATGCTTTATTACTATAGTATTTATAACATCCAACACAAAAACTGTAAAAGGTTAAATGAGATGCCGCTTCATATCCTAATAGTTGCCTCCTCTTTGAGAGCTCTCAAAGAGGAGGCAACTATTAGGATAGGATAGGTAATATCGTTACTATCTTCTGAGCGCAATAAGTTTTACAATAATGGAGTTTGTTTTTATTCATCATGGTATATTAACATTATATAAATAATTTTGTTGCAAAATTATTTGTATGGCATCGGTGTAGATAGAAAATATATATATCAAAATGCGGCAGTAACAATAATCTATTAGTAAAAAGAAATGTTATATAAACGTAAGAACAAAACTTTTGTACTGTCAATTCTCGCGAAACGTAACTCCAATTATTTATGCCGTTGCTCAGTAAGTCTGCGTCATTACGTCACGAATATAGCAATGCTATTTTCGTCTGATCAGTAAATAAAAACGCTAAACAACTCCGAACATCAAACTAAGGTTCATAACACATTATTGTTATGATAAAATTTTAATTAAAATAAACTAAAAAACGTACTTCCCAAACTATATTTTAGTAAAAATGTAATATTTAATATCCATTGCACCGCGAATACTAGTTGGCTAGTACTAAAGTGAGTGAAGATTCTTATTTCTATTTTGCTTTATCTGCCTTTACTAGACCATTTGATAAAACATGAACAAAATCATCGCTCAGTCATGAGTGCTCTGATTGGTTGACTAGCCCTATATAAGCTATTTATTTTGATAGCAAATAGCTTTAAATAGTAATAAATCAGTAGAGCCGTAGGGGTGTTTTTATGAAGTCGATTTCTAAGACGTGGTTGTTATCTAGAGACCTGGTTCTAATCTCGCTTCCTTATGTCTGGTTAAAAATAATTGCTATTTTTGCGGTTGATAACACGTGTTTATTAATTACTTGCGTTCGTACAATAGGTCACCGAAATAACTTCTCGTTGTATTGTGCCTACGGTACAGCCTGCGTTAAAAAATTTCCCTTAATGACCTCTTGTAAAATTTTACCTAGCCGTGTTCTATATAAAGTAATAACTAAAAGCTTGTAATACTTTTTTAACTAAAATTATTTTTTAAAGATTCAGGTATTTCATTCAGTTCAAGAGTGGAGATGGATAATTAATAAATAAAACGTCAACAGGACGATCTATCTACATCTACAAGGTCAAAATGACTTTTACAATTTTGACCCCTTTACATTTAACTGTTTGTTAAGCGGTGATAGCCTAGTGGTTAGGACGTCAGCCTCCTAATCAGAGGTCGACGGTTCGAATCCGGGCACGCACCTCTAACTTTTCGGAGTTATGTGCGTTTTTTAAATATTAAAATATCACTTACTTCAACGGTGAAGGAAAACATCGTGAGGAAACCTGCACGAATGAGAGTTCTCCAAAATGTTCTCAAAGGCGTGTGAAGTCTGCCAATCCGCAACATGGCCAGCGTGGTGGACTATGGCCAAACCCTTCTCATATTGAGAGGAGACCCGTGCTCTGTAGTGAGCCGGTAATGGGTTGAACCTGATGACCTGACCTGATGATCTTTTACTCGTGAAGTCTATTTGCATGTGCATACTTGGAAACAATTGCATCGACTAGCTAATGAAGTGTTATCTTTTTTTGCAATTAAAAATAACCATGAGCTAAGCTAGTTGTGACATTTTTTTATTAAACGTCTCTCTTGACTTAAAAGGTACTACTTTTTTTTTTTTTATAACAAACTTTTTTCCTTACCCTCTAATAGGTGCCTATTACTGTTTTTTGACATCTTTAAGCTGTATCAACTTTGTACACCCTGTACTTTGCTCGCAACGTATTACCTACTTTGTTAAGGCAGATTTAAATCTAACCTAATAGGTGTTATGTGATCCTCTTTAAGATGCTGTGTAGGTAACCAATAAATTTATTATGTATGTAGGTTACGGCTCAAGTACCTAATGGTCGTTAGAAAATATGTCGTTAGGAGAAAAACGAAGATAGGTAACTACTACCACCTCATAATAGATATTAGAACTGTCACTACCTAGATACTAAAAGTATCTTGTATTAATTATCTAAGTAAGTAATATCATTATACGTGATGTACATTTATCTTTACAAAGTATCTGTCTGTCTCGTGGCGATTTTCTAGCGATCGCATATAACCCTCACAGACGTTTAAAGTTTTTCACTGTCTGCTTTCAGCTGATGTTAGACACGCCGCAAACAATTAGAAGGCGACTTTCACAGCCAGGTAAAGGATTTTGCAAGGTATGTATTTATACACGAGATTATTTTTAGAAACTGCAAAATACGAATGCTGCGCGTGCAAAGCTGAGCTATCTGCTAGTTAATATTAATAACTAAACTGTTAGGTATATTAATTACTTCGTGTTAAAAGGTCATCGTAATGACAAATGTGCACAGATAATTAATTGATAAAGTCAAGTTTTACAATCTAAAAGCACGCATAGTAATTGCGTTGAAATTTTGCATACAAAAAATATACAAATATCGCTCTCGCTGATTGCCAGCTGTTTCGAGGCTCAAATGTACCAGGAGTGCATAACTCACCCGTGGCTGATATTTGTATTACGCGGCCTGGAATGTTCTTGTACGAAGTCGAGGGGAGCGGTGGAGGGGGCAACGGTTGCGACGGGGACGACGGGGGCGACAGGGGCCAGGACTGGCTCGAGGGGCGCGGGTGCAGAGGGCGTCACCGACACCGGCGAGGTCGGCCGCACCACGCCGTTGCTGCGCGTCACCGACACTCCTGTCAGCCGCACCGACACCGGCGACTTCGGTTCCTCCTCTGTAAATAAAGGGCCACGTCAGAGACTAATCTCAAAACAAGCAGTGGACGAAGGCCAGCTTGTCAAATCTGTGTCAATTACTCGTCGGCGCTTGCAGTATGTGGCGGTAAAGTACCAGGCGAGCATGATGATGTAAGAGCTCAATATCGTTCGAGAAGCGAGAGGTCATTACAAAAGTGAACGTGACAAAGATACGTTCCCGGTCTGGCCTTTGACATTTTTTTCACAAAATGAACCTTATGTGTACTAAACAGAGCACGATTTTCTTTGCCGCCATGAAAATGTTCGTGGCAACGTTGACGTTGTGGAAAGCAATGTTTGAAGAGTAGATGTGAAGAACGAGATAGAACATAAGGGGCGTGGCTTATAAACTGCGTCAAAACAAAGTGTGTAATGGCGCGTGGATCGAGTGTTTTAACATAGCCGGCTGTTAGTTTGCTGCGCCAAAAATCAGCTGCTTGTTTAACTGGCTATCATTTTAATAACGATACGGTTCCACTATACGCTCGATTTGCTACAAGGTTTCACATTGCGCACTAAAACTACTTGTACAGAGAAGTCATTGACACTTAGCAGTGCAGAAAGATAAGTTTGCGCGTGTTACTTAATCAGTAATTTTATTCAAGTAAACAAAGGTACATACTGACATACGCTGGACTACTAAGAACTAGATAAAAAGTGAGTTTGACTTTTTATCACCGTTATAAGCGTGTGATAAAAATGAAACCCATTCCTTACACTCTATCAGGAGTTGAAGAAAGAGTTCTCCCCTGATTTTTTTAATCTTCAAATTCTATCGCGCTATTGTATTTTGTGATGTCAGTAATTACACCTTCGTGCACAAATACTGTCAAATGTTTCAGTCAAAAATTCTGGTCCAGGTAGACATTAAGCAAAATTCGTTGTTTTACATAACGCTCTCGCATTTAAAAGGTAAATAAGAAATCCCGGGAATCATTTTCGTATTAATTAACTAAGTTATCAAACATACGGTGGATAAGAGATTAGCTATATTGTATTTAAAAAATATTGAGTTAGGTGGTCAAATTATCAAATTTCAAATAATTATTTCAAAAAATTTATTTTCGCAAATAATTCGCAAAACGTCACATTTACGGACAAAACTTAAAGAATAAAAAAAAACTACTATGAAGCATGAATAGCAGATTATGCAAATAGTGCAGTTTTTATTTTGCTATAGGAAAACATTTTCTTTTATTATTTTAATTAAAAAAAATATTTACAGTGTAAAATAAAGTAAAATAAGTACACTGTTTTATATTATTTTAACAAATCTCAAAAATATGATTCGATTAGATATTGCTTTTTATAAATTCAAGTATTGTTTTCATCTAAATCGTGACTCGCTTGAATACAACAATGAGAATCTTTATTTTTTATTTTTATTTCTATTAATATTAATAATACATCGATTGAAGTAAGCAAGATTGCCACCAAAGACACTAGTCAGCAAGGCGACAAACCAAATCGTCCCAGAAAAAAAAAAAGAAACAAGGGGATAGGTATCAGCAGGCGATTGACCGATTGATACAATCTTCGCGGCCCGAATTAGAATAGCTAAATCGACTATTGAGGTGGACGTATTTCCAAAGGCTGGTGACCTCTTGACTTTGACAAACAATCTCACATTATGTCAATTTATTCTTCACAACACATACTGTAACATTTCACATTTACAAAATAGGCATACACGATGTGACAATAGGTTTTTTTTTATTCACTACAAGTAAGCCCTTGACGGCTATCTCAGCTGGTGGCATGTGATGATGCAGTCTAGGATGGTAGCGGGCTAACCTGTTGGGGGTATGGTAACCCCACACTCCTAATCGGTTTCTACGCGACATCGTGCCGGAACGCTAAATCGCTTGGCGACACGTCTTTGTCGGTAGGGTGATAACTAGCCACGGCCGAAGCCTCCCACTAGAGCAGACTCGAGCCGGGAATCGAACCCACGACCTCCAACTTTATAATGCCACAGCGCACGCACTGCGCCACGGAGGTCGTCAAAATGGTAATTATTTATAAGCTTTTACGTACGTAGCTTAAAAAGCGGTGATAGCGTAGTGGTTAGGGCGTCAGCCTCCTAATCAGAGGTCGGCGGTTCGAATCCGGGCACGCTCCTCTAACTTTTCGGAGTTATGTGCGTTTTTAAAAATTAAAATATCATTTGCTTCAACGGTGAAGGAACATCGTGAGGAAACCTGCATGCCTGAGAGTGCTCCATATTGTTCTCAAAGGCGTGTGAAGTCTGCCAATCCGCACACGGCCAGCGTGGTGGACTATCGCCAAACCATTCTCATATTGAGAGGAGACCCGTGCTCTGTAGTGAGCCGGTAATGGGTTGATCATGAAACGCATGTAGCTCAGGAATTTACGAGAATTCCCGAAATTCACCGGAAAAAGCGCCTCTTTTTGGATTGCATTTTGTTTGTTACACAATCAAGATATTTACAATACTCATTACATGCACTATGGAGAATTTCGTTATAAAAATTCCATTTGCACTCCGTTTCCGTGACAATGTAAATTGAGAGGCATATGTAACTGTGTTTTGTTATCTTTCGCTTGGTAAGAAAGTTGCGAATAAGCCGGTTAATAAACGTTTTTGGTTATTAGGTTGTCGTCGGATTTTTTATTAACGGTTTACCAAATGAAAATGGTTGTGCTGTAATGTTACAAATTGTTTTATTACCGACCCATTATTCCTGAAGCAATGCGGATGATAACTAAAAACTTTTTAGGTTAAGTTAAGTTTTTTTTCCAGTGTATTTTCTATTGTATTTCTGATCTGTTCTCGTCACTGTTGTATTTTTTTTGTTGAGAAAAACGCTATAATAACCTCTTAAAAACTGGATATTGCTTACTTTCCCGATCTCGACCAAATTCAAATAATCTTTATTCAAATAGTCCTTTAAAAGGCACTTTTGACATATCAATAATTTACATACTAGTGATTTGATGGTGATAACTACATTCGTAAACTTAAAACTAAAGCTATGAGGGTTCCAAACGCGCCCCGGTCTAAGAAGAAGCCCACAACAAACTTAGCCAGATAAATTTTCTTTTTGCTTTCACCTTCTCACATGCCACTTAAAATTATAAGAGCTATCTTATTAGAGTTTGTCGTATTGTCAGTTGTCTTCAGTCAGGGTCGTAAAGGATGTATTTAGGCCTAGTGCATAGAGAGCGCAATTTTCAGAATCTGACAATCTAAACAATTCAAAAGTATAAGTAAATTTAACAGGTATATATACATCTTGATATGCTACACTAGATGGATAAATTTTACGTTTAGACAAAATCCCGAATCGATATGGGAATCTGTCGAGATGTCAAAATAATCCACAAATGATTAAATTACATCGACCGCTTGGGAAACTGTCTCAATTTTTATTATAATTATATCACGGATTTCACGACATCATCATCATCTATCCAAAATCGAGGTATTAAAATTTATTTCGTTGTTACGAATTTATTATTATGATTTTTAAGTATTATTAATTAAATCAGAATATTCTTTAAAAAGAAAAGAAAACACAAGACGTAGGAAATCGCTTACTGTCCGTCTCATGTCTTTACCAGGGTAGCATGTCTATCGAGGTGGAAGCAAAAGAACGGGGGGGTTTTACTCGTGCGTCATCATTTTCTCGGAACTGCTCCTCGAGCGTATACTATTACTGATTCTGGCATATTTTCTGGAACGACTGTAACTGGGACAAAATGAGAAATACACTAGAACAAATTACCATAAACTACATTTATTTAGGGTCGTCTTTCATGATTCAAACACAATATACTGTGACATAAAACAACCAGCCTATAAACTTATTCGTAAAATATATATCTGAAAAAATTATGTTGATAGTGTAAAAGAGATACAGGTCAAATATGTACAATTAAATAGGTTAGAATTTATATTCTAGCAAAAATTCATAGCGACCATATTTAAGCATCCAGACAAATTATAATCGCATTCCAATGTTCAAATAATGTTCCAAGTAACTAGATACTTAAAAAAAATCACTGCAAAACTTTTAAAATTAATAATTCGTATACCAACCGAACAAGTTTGAAAATAAAAGCAAGAATAAAACAAAGTTCTAAAATGAACTATTATTTTCTCTGTGCTAACGTGACTACAACTGTCTCATTATTATGAATCAATGTCAGATTGAAGAAAAGTATCTTTGAAAAAAAAAAACGTATTGAAAAACACACAATTTTTTGTTACATATTCGAAGGTGGGCAGCCAAAGTAGGATGGGCCACATCAGAATACGTGTTACCGTGGTAGGTACGTGAACAAACAAACTTTTTATCGTAAAATTCATATAGGTAGTAGGTATTAACGATATGATACGATACAAGCTGTATATTTTAGTATTGATTAGTAACAGAATTTAGCAATTGGTTTGTTTATAAAACACTGTGTTGTTTAACTTTTTTTTAAGTCGGGGTCATTTTTTTTTTATTACTTCGCAAAACTGTCAACAATTACATAGTCATAGTTCGTTAGAATACAAAAATATCTTAATTGTACAATATTGACTTCTCGATGCGAACATAGCATGCACAAGATGGGGTACAAACCGTTAAAAATAATAAAATAAAATAAAATAGTCAGTCAAACAGAACATGCAGAAGGAAAGTTGAGTGATAAAAACGGTAGCGAAATGATGCTATCGTGAGGACTTAAATGGAACGAAAACAATGAATCATTTGTAACAATTTAATATATTGAAAAATAAGATCTAGCTGCATACAAAACAATTAGGTATATTATGTCCCACGCCGGTAGAAGTTGTGTAAAAAATAAAACCTAATAACTACCTAAAAGATTTAAATTATGCTAACAAAATCTTAGTAGGTAGGTAGATAATATGAACATTTAATATTATAAACACGTGTCCAGATGAAATCGGCAAAACGGGTGTATTGAGGTCGGTGTTGTAGAAGATAACCGACTACAAACGAGTGATACGGTGCTAAATTGACTCCTCCAATTTCATAATCGCCTGGTACAATTTGCGCATGCCGTCGCACCGAGTTGTCGAGTTTGACGGCGCGCGGCGTTCGCTCGCAGGCCGCCGCAGCCCTCCCACAGAGGAGCAGACGACCGCTCTCTTTTACTCGAGTCCATTGCGATGCTGTGACCGTTACAAAGATTTTATAACATTTCTATGTACAGCTGCATGGTAGTTATATCAATTTACTACTATTACCGTGGGTTCTAGAGAGTTCTTATTGGATACCTACTTTCGATAGTATCGGATATATTTTTATGACGTAAAATAATTATTTTTTGAATTAATCATTCAACAGCGATCGCGATGCAATATTGTATGGAAATACTTTCTGTGCCCAACAAATGATATTTTTTCGTATTTTCGACTCACATCTTAGATAAGAGACAGATATTAAAGAGGAATCCTTACGAGGGGGTAGACTTTACTTAAGCAAACCAGTCGAATGTCGATAAAGAAAAAATAGTAAGCACATAACATTGTTTGCTGTGGGTAAATAATAATGGTTAATATAATTAATAATTATGTGGTTAATAGGATTAAACAACTTATCCACGCGCGGAGGGCTGTCAGCTGTGCATAGGACACAGAATGATTAGTGGGGGAGGGGGGATTGGCACGTGGCAGACAGTTACGCGTATACTACTGTGACTGACTTTTAAGTCGACTGACTGTGGTTACAGTGAGTCGACTTAAAATCTGTTGTGATTTTTTAGGGTTGCAAATACTGCGAACTATGATATTTTGCTTTAATTCCGTTACGGTTACGTTTGAAAAAAAATTTTATTTCGGATATCCGATAGTTTAGATTACGGTTACACTGGCCCATGAGATCCCAGCTTTCAACTTGTTATTCAAGATCTTTCAAACGATAACCTAATATTGATATGAAAAGGACAGTTCTAATTCAACGAAATTTTTCTTCGGTCGCTAATAATTATTGAAAAGTTGTATAGATTTATTTTATACAGAAGATGCCCAAAGGATCAGCGCAATAATAATTGCACAGAAATAGTTAAAGAGCAGAGAGTATAATATAATACTTTATGAAATAAATACAAAAATCGACCTTGACGACTCAATCAGAATAATATAACAAGAAGAATCTATATTAAGAGAGAAAGAAGAAGAATGTAGATATAGACAAGTTATTGTAGAGTATACAAGAGAACTAGACTTATACATAGTTGAATTTCGTAGATTAAATTGCGTTGAATAAAAAAAATAACACCACATTAAGCGGGCTTAACGCTTATAGTCGGATTAACAACTATTTAGGCAAAAGAAAAAATTGGTATGGTACATGGGTAGCTCCTGCGAGCACTTTCAAACAAAAACTATAGCATGTTTTATAATTTCCATGGTTATATGCATAATAGACAATTCATTAAAGCCACAAATCTTGTGCCCAACCATGGGATGATGAAAGACAATAACGATTTGGCATCCAATGACGTTAAATATATATAATTTTTATCTTAACTTGCAATTGTACCTATTTGTAAACGCATAGCAAAAAAACATCTAAAGATAAGTGAAACACAAAGAGCGATACAATTCAGATAGTGTGAGTCTAATGTCTTTTAAATACAAATATGTATACAGTTATAATATAGATAGGTTTTACCCTGGATTAACACATATTTATTATCTTAGAAGAAAAAAACATGATTTCCGCGGGATTTACGTAAAACGGAAATTCACGTCGATGAGCTATAAACATAGCTATAGCTTGCCATAGCAAACTTCCACGAAATAAATTAATGTGTCGAGAAATGCAGCGGTATCTGGAACGGGAACAGAAATAAGAAATGGGATACTCTACAATTACAAACGTTTCTATATATTGTATTAAACAAGAAAGCAAACGACCTTTATGATAGATACTATGGCTGTTATAATAATCATGAATCGTCTACATTTACTTGCCAATAATATTTTTATCGCAATGTCAACAACCTCGCGTTTTGCGCTCTACATTCTATGACGTAACTCTAAGCAACACGTGTAAGCATTATCTTAAATATTTTATGTTTGTGTTGGCGAATAGTCGCCAGTCGCTACCGACTTCACTACTAACTAGATCTGCGGGAAAATAGAAAAGAGTAGTTTGATTAGTTCACTGAAAAACAAGCTTTATTGACTACTAACCATCCATTATCATTAGTACCTATGTACGTAATTACAAATTACAAAGTATAAAATACTCGTTCAATGGTTAGTTTAATTATAGATATGCTAAATCAAATGGTACGTTCATTCATAACATAGGCACGTATATTTACTTTTAAATGTTTTTCTAAACCCTGTTTTTAGAATATATATATTTATAGCTTTTAGTAGGTGCAAATTCACAGTTTTGCTATAATCAATGATGACAGAATTATACGATAAACTGACAAAAAACAATTGAATAGAACTGGAATTTCCATAAATAAAGCTGAGCGAAGATCAATTTAATGAATTATATAAAATCTTGTGTGCATTTACACACAAGATATAATGTTCAAAGGCGTGTGAAGTGTGCCAATCCGCACATGGCCAGCGTGGTGGACTATGGCCAAACCAATCTCATAGACCCGTGCTCTGTAGTGAGCCGGCAATGGGTTGATCATGATGATGACATTATAAGGTTTGACCGATTTTAAGAGTATCGATATTAAATGGCCCTATCTCTACTGAAGTTTGTTTTGTGTCACTGATAAATGATAACACAAAATTGTTGGACGTAACGATTTTTATACCAAATATTAAGAAAATTTTTAACAGAAGCAAATAGTATGTACCTATTAAATAGGTTAGAGAAAAACGTAAACAATATATAGGGGATAAGCTTAGTAAAGAAAGATAGTCATTCGGTGTTTCCGATATAAGATTATAATATTGCCTAACCTTGCAGGAGAAGTCAACACTTGTTCTCAATAGTATAATGATAGGTACACGGAGGTCAGCAAAAATGAATTGAAAAACAAAGTGGATAATATAACTTTGCACTTGTATGCGACAATAAATTGACGCATGACCATTAAACATTATTCTATAATCAACTTTATAGTTATTAACACTAAAGTCTCATATGAAATGTACGGGGTGATATCTGACCACAATTGTATGTTGATAAGATTATGGCCATGAAAACGAACGTGATTTTTAGTAATAAACTAACCTGATAGCTTGATTGAGTGAACATGATTTATAAATTCAGTAGTTAGTGATAATAGGGTTGAAACAAAAGACATTAAAACGTTTACAAGGTAAATTGCTGAGCACTTATCGTATTTGTCGGGATTGTCGTCAATAAACAAAAAACGTTACGTTCGTCATCAATGAACGATAATGTACCTAGTAACAGCTAAATTGAAGAATTAACATTAATGTTCAAGTTATCCTAATTGGATTTCTAATGGTAAAAGTATTTGATCAGCTAATTGAAGGAACATGATATACAATGTATAGGAACCAAGGTCGCTGACATAAAGGTTTATTATTCAAATTCAAAATTCAAAATAATCTTTATTCAAATAGTCCTTAAAAAGGCACTTTTGACGCGTCAATAATTTACACAGTAGTTATTTCATGGTGATAACTATATTCGTAAACTTAAAACTAAAGCTATGAGGGTTCCAAACGCGCCCCGGTCTAAGAAGAAGCCCACAACAAACTTAGCCGGGGAAATATTAGTACATTAACTGACAGGCCTCGCTTAAAAGAGTTTGTAGGTGTGATGGTAGGTGAATCGGAGAAGTCCTAGACATAAAGATAATTAGTCCAAAGCAGACAGACAGTATGCTACTCCTAGACAGACCTTTTGACGACCACCGTGGCGCAGTGCGCGCGCTTTCTCATTGTAAAGTTGGAAGTCCTGAGTTCGATTCCCGGCTCGAGTCTAGTCTGGTGGGAGGCTTCGGCCGTCACCCTACCGATAAAGACGTGTCGCCAAGCGATTTAGGGTTCCGGCGCGATGTCGCGTAGATACCAATTAGGGACATGGGTTTACCATACTCCTCACAGCCCGCTACCATTCCAGACGGCATCATCACTTACCACCTGGTTAGATAGCCGTCAAGGGCTAACTTTTATTGTATAAAAAAAAGACAGACATGATGATATTTAAGTCACGTAAGTCATAAACAACATAGTTTCAATAACACAAATAAAAGGTACCCAATCACGTAACCAACAACGTAATTTATACCAGTAAATCCAATAAAGATGTGACGCATTTGAGGCTGGTCGTAGGAAGTAATTACGTAACACTTTCGAGTAACTAACTACCTTTGATGTAGGTATGCGGCGCTAATCATCCGCCATAGGAACACGAATGACATCCTTTGACCTTTTCCTATCAATAATTTACATATGCAGTGCTAAAATACATTTTTTCGTTTCACTGGCTTCAGTAAATTAATGAAGATGATAAAAGTTAAACACTTAAAGAGCTGATCAAAAAAATTCAACAAACGGTCTATTTGATTCATAAATAAAGTCTAGTTTAGCAAATGCAAAGTATTGTTATAAGAGTCAATCGCGTTCAGTTTTTTCTTAATCAAAAAAAGTTTTCGTGACTTTTTATAAAAAAAAAATTACTACACTTCAAAAATATTCATAAATAATGTAACACACACACAAACACACAAAGTAGAATTTGCAATAGAAATACGTGATTTGCAAATTGAAGCGTCGATCATGTTGCTATACTGAAATTATCACGTAAACTAACTCCACATGAAAGTAAACGTCAACCTCCCATTTTATGTATGGACGATCATTTGTCATGATTTAACAGATCCATACAAATATGACGGATAAAAGTTAAATATTACGTTATGTTTGTTAACTTTGTAAGTAACGTTAAGGGCTCTGTACAATTTTTAGCGAGGAGTCGTATTCCCAGCATTTTGTGATAAATATATTTATCTACTGGTACTGCCGTATCAATAGGTATAGATAGTTAAAGTAGTAATTAACATATTTAGCAATTGTGTTAAGTTAACTGTTATTAATATCTCAAGCAAGTACAATTAGTAATTACGGAAGAAACGAAGGTTATTTTGAGTAAACAAGCGGGAAGTAACATGAATTAATTGCAAATGGCTGAACAGCTTGATTCAAACATTGATATCTGACGTTTAAAATATTAGCTTAACTACTCTTTACCCATTTCATTATCAGCACACGGTAAATTTGCGTGGCTTGTAAAGTGTTTCGGTATATAAATTTGAATACACTATTGACAGTTAGTAACAACTCACCCAAGTACTCTTTGATCCACTTCTTTTTTGGAGGCCTGGCGACCTTTCGAGTGTCCTCTTCCTTGTTGGGGCTTGGAGTGATCGAAGTAGAGGGGTTTTCAACGTCAGGTACACGGGACGCAGAAGTTACAGAGGCTACCAGTGACTGTGGGTACCCGTAGCCGTTAACAGGGTAGCAGTTCGGGTGGAACTGTTGGTATGTTTTGAGCACGATCGGAATTGGCTCCACTATTCTGCTGTATTCTGTGTCCCTGGTATTTATCGCAATGGTGTGGAGCGTGTCCGAGTAGAAGGCGTCCCCTGGGGCACTCATCGCTCCAAAAAGTTCCGGTTGTACACGACGCTGTTGATAATTTGCAGTGACCAAATTCACTTCGGTGGACTCCATGAGTATACCCATTCTATGTTCAAGCACTGTTTATGCTAAACTTTTATTTCACTAGTCCGTATTAACATAATTACATATGTATTTATCAAAAACAGTCTTTAATATACATAATGGTAGGTAGATTCTTTCGATTTGTTTTACTCACTTTAGAACTTAATACATTGTTTAAAATTTCCGAACACTGCCTATGGTAAAAAAAAAAACTTTTAGGGTGCGTTTGCGAAGGTAACAAATAATCACAGCTAAAAAACTTCCAACTTTTCGTTATTCGTAACTACCCTTATACGTATGGCTTCTGTAATGAAATGCCGTATATAACGTAGTAGGTAGGTATTTGCGTAACGTTCCACCAAGAAACCCATACAAAAAATTGGCAAACTTTTAAACAAAGTTTTTCTCGTTTCATTATTGTTTCTCCGATTGACGTAGTTATTGTTTTTACGGCCAAAGTTCAGAACAATGTTACAAATCATTTCAATTCGCACAAAGATTGATTGTTCAAGAAAACATAAAAAATACAAACTTAATATCGCAAAATCTGTGGTATAAAACGTCTTTGTTACATGGTAGGTAGGTAGGTAAGGTGTTCCGTAACATTATAATTTTATTATTAATAATGTTTGGATATTTAAGTTACGTCGGGCACTAAAGTTTCCGACAAGTACGTAATGATGTACCTCCCTAGACGTTAGGACAACATATGTACGTAGAATCCGTATGAAAGGTATGAGTAAGGCATAACAGAATGACTCAGACTATACAACAAGTATATAAATGTTGTTCGATGAAGTGGCGATGTGCTCAACAAGTGAGGGCGGCCTACACCACACGGCAGCATGGCTACGGGCACGTGTACTATCCCCTCTCCTCACTCATTGCCAACGCAGTGTAGTAATCACTTTCAACCTCCTCCATTGCTATGACACTCTAGTACGCGGGGCAACTAAATTGGCAGACATTATTATTCTACCAAATAAATATTCTAATGTGTTAACCCAGCAAATGCAATATTAGTTATAAATGCAATATTAAGTATTATATATATATATATATATATATATAATACTTAATTATATATATATATATATGTATATATATATATATATATACTGAGGTACTGTCACGAAAGATAGCCTAGTGGTTAGGGCGTCAGCCTTATAATCAGAGGTCAGCGGTTCGAATTCGGGCACGCACCTCTAACTTTTCGGAGTTATGTGCGTTTTTAAACAATTAAAATATCACTCTCTTCAACGGTGAAGGAAAACATTGTGAGAAAACCTGCACGCCTGAGAGTTCTCCATAATGTTCTCAAAGACGTGTGAAGTCTGCCAATCCGCATATGGCCAGCGTTGTGGACCATGGCAAATCCCTTCTCATATTGAGAGGAGACCCGTCCTCTGCAGTGAGCCGGTAATGGGTTGATCATGACTGTCACTAAAACTAGTACTAAGAAACACTTAGAAGTCTCACAGTTAACCAGTCACCAGTGGTGTGCGACGATGACATTCAAACGTCATTTATTAATTTTATACGTACGATGAACATTAAGCTTAATTTTCTATAGTCAGTGAGAACCAGGCCAAGCTGCCCTGTGTTATTTATAATTTCTTCAATGTTTAAATGCATAAACACGATACAGATTTTGCGCTCAGACGATCTCGACGAATGTTTCTCTGTGACACAGAAGCATCTTTATGCAATGTTGATTTCACAATGTACAATAGCTTGGTGGACTTTTTGAAAATCTGCGTAATTTTTCTAAGTGGGAAATTAAGAAATTGTAAGTAGGTACAGATTTGCCTGGTTTTCTCTGATCATAGTCAATTAAGCTTGAAATATCTTTGATCCGGATGACCAAGGGCCATTGTATAATGGGCAAAATGGATAGGTGTCAAAAAGGATCCCTCTAAAGGAAGAATAAGTAGTTTAGATATATGTATAGTTTGTAGTAGTTTTCTCAAAAGTACCAAAACGATTATTTCGTAGTTTTAGTTTTGGTACAAATGATTTCACGGGTAAAGATATCCTGGGATATTTTTACAGTATATATACCAAACACTAATTTCAGGTTCTCATGTATTTATTGTAATAATAAGTGTATTTAAATATGATCATTTTCTTACAAATTTTATTAAAACCTTTATTTATCCCATATTACCTATCCTTTCAATGAGGATTTATGAAGAACGTACACGAATTGTATAATCTACATCTGCGGAGGATTCTTTTTCTTTATCCTTTCCTTTCGCAACATTTTTTTGTGTTTTCCTAGTTGAGAGATCTGAGTTCATTCTATATCATGGACTTAGTAACGCCTGCTGCCATTCGGTCTGGTTTGCGTAGCCTATTCACAAAAAGGCAATTAATTATTTTAAACCCACATTTAGCGCTTCTACCTACGCAATTAATGATTTTGTCTCAACAATAATAACCTTGCCTATTTTGCTACACCTTTCTTAACTTAACGTTCGTCGTTATCTTGTTTCTAACTTCAATAAAGCTGCCAATCAAAAATCCCGTAGGGGATGTTTTTTCTAAATATTTAATAAATAGTACTGGGTCAAAAAAAAAACTTTATATTACGGTAATTAGTAAGTGTACATTATTATTATCAGCCCGTACTGTCCCAATGTTGGGCAAAGGCCTCCCTTTCTTCCTTCCATTTGTCTTTCCCCTTTCAACCACTTTCAACCTACATGAAGTGTACATATCATTAATAATTAATTTAGATAATAATGTTATTATAAAACCATGGCAGCAGCGAGTACTAAGTACATTTTTTTATTTTTTTTTCGGACTGTCTATTATCTGTACTAACCCTATTGGTTGCCACAGCGTAACCGGGCTGTTTCGGAAAGAAGCTCTGCCAGAAGAAATTTTGGGCCCTAGGGCTTGAAGAAACTGAGAGAACGACTGACTAAGGGCGCCTGCTTTGAGGCCGAACCTCGGCTTAGGCGACGTTTGGGATAACGGGGGGTCGGACGGTGGGGACTAAGTACACGTGCCAAGCACCAATGTGTGAAACGTTCAATAACACAACGTAGGTATCCGCCTCTTCGTGTGTTACAATGCAAAAAGACAACCCAATCCTATTTGTATAAAGAAACATACTGTCTAGACGAATATTTTCCTTTGGTCACATAGAAACGACTAAAAAATCGTTTTAAACGAATCTCTATACAAAATTGATAGATGTAAAAATAGTTCGGTCTTTAACATAATACGCTGGACAAGATAGCGCACTAGGTAGATTCAATATCCAAATCTATAAGTCTTAACTCCTAACTCATAGCTTGATCTAATTCCATCAGATTATGTGAGTCAGATACAGATACCCACCTACTTAATAAAAATCAGAGTACCTACCCGCTAAAAAGTTTTTTTTTTCGATTAAGAACGAAATGTAAGAACATTCTTTGATTATGTAATTATAGTAGTAATTATATTCAATAAAATATCAAAAAACAAATCTTAAAAAACTAGAACGCTTCGAAATACTCGTCGCAAAAAACAAAAACAAAACAATTTCACTGGTAGTTCATAATATTATAAACGCGTTTAAACATAATATTAAGAAAAGTTTTTTTTTATTAGGATCTAAGATAATAAATATTATGCACTTGTAAAACATTACTTGAAAACTAAAAATACAGCAAGATTTGAAACTTTACTTTACCACATAAGCATTTTATGATCGACTAATAATTGTTTATGATTATATCTGGGACGATGCTGTGAAATCAGTTTTAAATAGGTGATGGATTTATTCATGTCAGCTAGTTGTAAACGAATCAATTATTATTAAAGATTATCTAAATCTGTATTATATGAATAAATAGGTTATAGTGTAGCAAATTATTTTAATTTATAAAGGAATAAATATGTTACGTCACGTAATAAGACTAAACTGGAATGAAATTTTGTTAAATATCATGTCTGTTCACAAATCAAAACTTTACGCTTTTATTGACATTTTATTAAGAGTCGCTATACAATTAGTCAAATCACCATACGTTCATGCAAGTCGCGTATGTTTTGATAACAAAAGTAGAGATCAAAGCGTTGGCAGATCAAAAATAAGTAACGATTTTAAATAAAAATTTTCGTGTTTACTACTAACAAAAAAAATATAATGAACATGGGAACATAAATGTACATGGGTTAACATAACGATGGTAAATTTATTAGTTGATATTTCGACCGTGAGTCCCATCGTGACTTGTTCGAAATATCGAATAATAAATTTAGTATCATATTATTTACCTATGTTCATTTATTTTCTACTGTGCAAAAAAGGGCAGGTATTTAAGTAAGTACCAATTCTGTTGCACCCGAATTTCGAAACACAAAATTATACGATTAGGTAAAGCGATAGTGGTATTTTTTTACATGAATAACTCTGATTTTAGTTTATGATCGGCTTGACCTGTGTAAGTTTAAAGATTTATTTACAAAACCTAATATATGTAAAACCATTGCTTGGATTAACTTTTTACGACCGACAATGACTTTGTACGGTAATAAAAAAAATATAAGAAAGCGAGAATGATCTTTATGCAATAGAAACGCTCCCTCGAGAGGCAAACTAGTTAGCGATCCAAATCGTAAAAAATCTATTAAACGCCATATACAATCGAATGAGCTTTTTGGCAAATGAAATCATCAGTTTTAAGCTATCACGTCTTCACGATTTTCTTACATAATCTAGCGATCAACACCCGAGTGGAGCCCAGGCGAGTCAATTGTCTGCAAGTATGAGCGGAACATATCTTCTTAGGTACACCGTATAACGTAGAACGCGCAACGGCGTTACGCAATGAATAGGACACGTGTATGTATTTGTGTTATGTAATAGATTCTTAACTCTCGATATGAAGAAGGGTTTATTCACACATCTGTCAGACTGGTTACCACGCCGAATTTTGGCGACCACCCCGGACCTATTCGACTCCCGGATCGAGTCTGGTCTGATGGGAGGCTTCGGCCGTTGTTAGTTACCACCCTACCGACAAAGACGTGTCGCTAAGTCATTTAGCTTTCGGGCACGATGTCGCGTAGAAATCAGTTAGGAGTGTGGGTTTACCATACCCCTATCAGGTTATCCCGCTACTATCAGACTGCATAATCACTTACAACCAAGTGAGATAGCAGTCAAGGGACAACTTGTAGAGTTAACAAAAATCAGCACCTTACACACAGTACAAAAGTTTCAAATGTTGCAGATTTTAATACGACACATTTTCACATAGATGGTGTAATACTGTTTTTTATTGTGTGGTGTAAGTGTCAGATGCAGCGACGGATTTTATTAGGAAAAGCTTAAACACATGAAAATGATGATCGTACAGAAGTATGAACTGTGTTACCGTTACCACCACCCTTCAAGAAATAAATACAGTGTTCCACAAAATAAAACGGAGCTTAACTGCGACAGCGTTATAGACGACTTTTTTCTCATCGCGTCGCGGCGGTGACGCATATAAGTGCAAATGTCCAAAATAATAGAGTGATAAACAGCAAATAAACATGAAAATGTTTAATAGGTGTTATTATTGTGAGCTAAAAACTAATTGGTGTTTAAGAAATATCCCACAAGTAGTGCGAGCGACGATTGTGAGCAGCATTATTATTTGCCAGCTCATTATTCCAGTAAATAAGTAAGTACTGAAATCGACCAACTGTTTAAAACAAAATTCATTCTGAAGGATATTTCTAATGTTTTAGATTCCGATATTATTACAGTAGGGTTTTAAAATTGCGCATGATTACACTCATTCAATCAATGCGCGCATAGACGTCGTCAGAAAAAAGTTTTCGTTGGCGTTTTGTGTCGTCAAGTGAGTCCCCAATATCAAGTGGACTTGACAAACGTGGTGTTAATAGCTGTCAGTCGTACATGAACAGCATAGTAATATTAACGTGACTGATAGGAAACATGTCATGACTGATGTATGTGAATGAACCCTTACGGTTTAAATAATTGCGATTGTTAGTATGCTCCAACTGAATCTGGTCTATTTTTTGCTTAGCATACAGAATATTATGTCTCCCCATAGGTTTTCTATAGATTTTTAAGTAAGTGCCTATTCTCTACCGTATCTACTGACAGCATCACCTTTTTCAGAGGTCTGATGCCTATCAAAGGGGCGTGAGTTGTTCAGAATAATAAGTAAGTGGTGATGAAACAGGAAAAATGATCGAAGATACTCCAGTATTTTTTTTCAATACTATAAAAACAATTACATAATCTATATTAACAAAAAAAACATAATGTTAAGTTAAAACTTATCGGTGAGGCTACTTATTATTTATTTACTAGCTGTGCCCCGCGGTTTCACCCATTCCATTTTTTGATACGCATTACTTTGTTCATTACTTTAAGAGGCTATTGTACGTACATCGCGCTTAATCAGAGTAATTAACTATTAGTAAAAATAATCAAAGCTATCATAAAACTATGATATTTCCTAAGATACTCATTGAAATCAAATATGTCAAGGGCAATTTTGTTTAAAATTAAATACATATTTAACTAACTAATTACTTGTGATGAATAAACTATTCATTTAGATAAGGAATTATATCGTGTTTATAAAAACACCTCACAAATAAGCATTATTTTAGAACAAATTCGATTAACACAAAAAAGGTTATACGAGTAAACCTTAAAAGATAGATGTTATTAGGTCTTTCGCAGACATTTTTTAGATCTTTTCAATAGGACCATTTCCGTCTTACATGATTTTTGTGTAATTTTAATCGTTTACAAAGTGCACGTCACGGAAGTTAACAAAAAAAAAATCACGTTTTTGCAACATCCCATTAATCCGTGTTATCGCATAGAAACCAACACAAAAATAACTTTTCAATTGGCACCTTCTTAGTAGTTCCTCAGATTAGCGTGTTAGACCAAACAAACGCTTTATAATATTAGAGTTTGAGTTGTTGTTTTATTTTGATGACTTTTTTCGCTTGGTATCATCATCATAATCAACCCATTGCCGGCTCACTACACAGCACGGGTCTCCTCCCAATGTGAAAGGGTTTGGTCATAGTCCACCACGCTGGCCATATGCGGATTGGCAGACTTCACACGCCTTTGAGAATATTATAAACTCTCAGGCTTGGTTCCTCACGATGTTTTCCTTCAACGTTGAAGCAAGTGATAGAAATATAATAGTGATTCGCTTGGTATGGAAAATCAAATTTTTTTTACGCTTGAAATCTTTTACGATTTAAAGACACCCTTCTCTGTTATACGTAATATTGTTGTACAAACAAACATAAACAACGAGTATGGCCATTGTGCATGATTAATGATTACTCAATCATATTACATGAGTAAAATGCGGTGGCCGTAAGTTGCCATTGTAATAAAACTAATTATTATAACAACAGTAATTATTATGGCATACGTTTTCTCGCACGGCCATTATCAAGAATATTCGAGACTAGGTACATTATATAGAAAAGGTTCTTTTAGGCAGTACAGACGTAAATTCAAATTCAAATAATCTTTATTCGAATAGTCCTTTAAAAACACTTTTGACATGTCAATAATTTACATAGTAGTGATTCGATGGTGATAGCTACATTCGTAAACTTAAAACTTAAAGCTATGAGGGTTCCAAACGCGCCCCTGTCTAAGAAGCCCACAACAAACTTAGCCGGGTTTCTCTGTTCGTTCGTTATCATCATCTCACATAATCAATAATCAATTATAGTATCTATGGAGATAAAGCAATTCATACCCACGTATAAAACTTGTTGCAAAATTTTGTTGCTACTGACAAAAAGCATACCATATTTTAATTCAAGATAGCTTTAATCATGTAACCTATTTCAGACATCTATGAGTCGTTCATATATAATTTATTTTCTTCTTTTATTGACACTCGTCAACTAAAAACGAAAGCTTAAGAGGGTTACAATTGCGCCCAGGACTAAGAAGAAGCTCAGTGTTGTGGGCTTCTTTCTCGAACGGGTTTATTTCTGTTAACACCATCTCACTTAGTCAGTTTTATTAAGCTGCTCATCTAAACTTCATATTATAAAGAGGAAAGATTTGTTTAGTCTTTTACTTAGTACTAAAGCAATTTCAAAAATTCTTTTACCGTTAGAAAGCTATTTCATACTGACATAGGATATACTTTATTTCACGAATAATTGAATTTATGCTGAAATAAAGCTATTTGTATAACAAACTGGCGGAAAAAGCTCTATCAATCTTCTTTACCCGCGTGCGCTGACAAAATAGTACGTTGTAAATAAATCCAAAGTTATACAACAATAGCGGTCTAAATAAAGGCGCATATCTATCTCATATGACTAAGCTACAATAAAGCATTTTATAAGCAAGACAAGCTTATGTAGATAAACTGTCCTTTAGAGATTTTATCCTTTATATTTTGGCAGAAAATCCGTAATTAAAATTACAACACGTACGGGATGGGAGTATGCGTGATTTTTTTTTCAGACTGACTATTAGCTGTACTAACCCTATTGGTTGCAACAGCGTAACCTCGGCTTAGGCGACGTTTGGGAAAACGGGGGGGTTAGACGGTCATGCCATCGTGGTGGACTATAGCCAAACTCTTGTCATTTAGAGAGGAGACCCCTGCTCTGTAGTGAGCCAGCAATGGGTTGATCATGATGATGAATCCTATTTTTTATGATTGAATCTGATTAAAAATCACTAAAACATGCGTTAATTTAAATTATATGGAATAATCTAAAATTATCAAATTTACGTTTAATTCGTGCCGGCGGCTTTCCCAACATGTGCTAAGGCATGTAGGTGGGTATATTGATATCACAAATGCGAAAGAATATAAGAGAAAGAGTTTGGAGAGGTTAGAATAGCGCTTTAGCTCTATCTGGCACTTAAACTATTAATTTATACATGTATATGCAAAGCAACGCGGTGTTTGCGTGATTGAAGAACAAACCAACAATCACACTTTCGCATTTAATATATCAGTTACGATTCATTGCAATCTCTTAAGTCAGTAGAATAAGACTTCGATGATAAGGATTCGAAAACTTCGATATCCTTATCTTTTTTTTAGTCGGTGTAATAATCTAAACATAATATTTGTATTATAATTGAAAATCGCTTTAAAATAAATAATATACATATTTTAATACATGACCGATATATACGTATGCCAGTCTAGTTTCGAAAGCAGTTTCGCAGCACAAAGCACACATGATTCCTGCATCGCCGAAGCAAGCTCATGATTATGAATGGGATAGCCCCAGATAGGTTTAAAGGTAGTCGGGCATACACCGACGGAAATTCACGTTCAGCAGTATATAATTTAGGATATGAATGAAACTGTTGTATCGCTTCTCATATAAATGACCCATCGAAAATATAACTATATTTTGTTTTGCTGAAATGGTTACGTTGGACATTCCAACGTTATTGTATTACGTCATTCCGTTATTGAGAAGAAGAGGAGTATATGATAGAAGTTTCATATTATTTTCAATACAAAACCAAATTTCCAAATATTTCTGTATATTTATTGTAATCTATATATATAAAAGCTAAAGGTCACTTACATACTTAGATACTGATTAAACACGAGATCTCAAAAACTATTGTACATATAAAGCTATAATTTAGCAAGTAAGTAGTTGATAGTTAAGAGATGTCAGCTAAGAAAGGATATTTGGAAATTCCACCCCTAAGGAGGTAAAATAGGGGTTGGAAGTTTGTATGAAAGTCCTATGTTTTTAATTTAGAGACACGAAAATCGGCAATTTGACATTTGCCTGTAGCTTACTTTTTGAAGCAGGGCATTGGCCGAACGGGAAACCTCAATCTCACGGGAAATCAGCAATTCTACGCAGACGAAGTCGCGGGCAACAGCTAGTACATAATAAATTTCTATTTGATTGACTGAAACTACCCTGATAAAATCTGCACGAATATAATAAGGGTCCTACCTTAGCGTGGAGATTATAGGTACAAGATGTGGGACTCGAGCTGTCCATGGCCGTTTATTTCCGTCTATTTTTAGTTGACTTATTGACTGAATACTTGATAAGAGGAACCGCTGTATTTCTGGTTGCTTTCCTTTAAGCCGTGGAAACAGCTTTTCTAACTGCTGGTGATACAGACTGTCTTAAAAATGTCTGTAAGGTAGACCACCTCGACGTAAACTAATTCGTATTTGTAACACTAAATATTTTTAAAACTATCCCACAGATTGGGGCTTTCGCGAAAATAGTGAGATAAAAGTAATTAAAAACTGATCAGATATTTAAAAAAAAGAAAGCCGTACATTTATGTTTAAACATGATCCCAAAACTATAAATAGTCATTTGTTAGTCTTGCAGCGCCAATCTATTTTCTTTATTACGATAAATATATTAACAAAGCAATTGCATTACTCACTTTTCAGCCACCTATTCTTATAGTAATCATACGTGGGGTCTAGCCTCGCAGCAGACGTCACGATCACTAGCCACCTACGTCCAGAACAATCGAAACTACCGACGACTTTCATGGATTGAAGAAAGAATTATAACATTGTTCCGCAAGGCAGCCATAAACGCCACGTATATTCAATCAACTGATATAGGTACCAATAATGAAACTTATTTCTTATACTCTGCTCTATAAATACGTAATTATGTATAAATTAATAAAATCATATTACCTGAATGATAATATTGTACGTAATGGACTACATATTAAGAAGCCACGGTGGGTGTAAATGTATTGAGATGGATCTTGAAATCCAATATAAAAATGCCTACAGTTTTGATTTTTGTTCTGGAATGTTTAGAGTCCAGACAATGCTAGGTAAAGTCTGCGGGCGGGGGGCGCGGGGAAGGGCTCCAGCGGTGGCCACTTGCTAATTGTCGGCTGCAGCGGACGCGCACGTGGGGTGCGGCGCGCAGGTGCCGCCGACCTCGCGCTATCTCGTCTCGCCGCGCGCCGAGGTCGCGATGATAACGAACGCTATTTTTGTCCGCAGCCGCCGGCCCCGCGTTCGTGACCGTCGCAAACGCACCCGCGGAACCACCACGAACTCCCGAAATGGCCAAGCGTAAGCGAACGACCGGAGCCGCTGGGATCGCGATTTCAGAGCGAGTGTTCCACGACAACCGGGTCCCGAAGCCGACCGGCGTCGACGAACTCTGTTCGACGACTAAACGGATCGCGGAGTGCCGAAGCGCGACGCGTCTCTGAGGTACGGAGCGGGAGGAGTGCGACCTCCGAGCCCCGCGCCTCCCCGGCCGCACCGGACGAAATCGCGAGGGGGAGGGCCGCGGCTGAGGGGCGAGAGGCGCGCACGCGGTCGAGCGCAACGTTCGCCGCTGCACTGTCTCAGCACTTTACATAACGCTGCACGGTCGGCGTCGAGCGGCAACACGCGGCGCGCCGTATTCGCTCGCCTCGAAACGAGGTCGCAACGACGGCCGCGCTACACCTACAGAATTCAAAGACGGGCGGTCGATGATGAAACGGCATTAGTACTCCGATGACGCGTTTGAAGAGTTAGTCGGTCACCGACGGAGTCACTGAACCTCGACGGCGCAGCGGCGAATAAGGTGAATGGAACGTTGCAACCGAAACGGGCGACGTACAAGTCTGCGGCCGCACGTCGCTCCTTGTGCGCGAAGCCGCTTAACTTTCTAAATAATACATGCCAGGTTAGATGGAAATATTCTTACTGTGTAAATTATAACACTTTTTATTACAATTTTCAATACAGAAAATACTTATTTCTTAGATTTCTTTTGCTTCCATAACATCCGATTCATTATGAAATAAAAGTAAATGGACTACACGTATTACAACAACAAGGTTAAACCAAACAACACGAGTAACAAACAAATGATCTAATTTGCCTAATGTTACACGTTATAATCCGACTAACAGGATTTCTGTAGGTACCTGCCGGCGTGACTAAATGGCATGAGTAATGTTGTACGCGAAATAATTTGACTCTACATGTACGCTAGAAGCCAGACAGTTTTTAAATGAACGTCTTCTGAACTCAAAACACCTCGAAACGATCAAAAAACTGTAAACCATCCAGCACTAGAACTTTGCAAATTTTACGGAAGCGTAAAGTTTGTATACTACTACTATACTATTACAAACATTTATCAAATGCAACGATCGCGGATGTAGTTCACGCTCGAAGTGTTTCCACGTTAAAATTAATCACCAAATCCAGTGACGATAAACCGAGTCCCGGATACACAAACATCCGTAAAACTTTCGCGTTTAAAAGGAGACAAGGATTATTGTTGGGAGCGAAGTATGTGATGGCAACACATGAGCAAGTGGGTGCAGGTACGGGTAAGGTCGAGCGGGGCGCGGGCGGCGGAGGTGGCGAGGTGCGCGCATGCGTGCGACGTCTGACCTTGGCGTGGTGCATCAAGCCCTCCCCCCGAACAAACACCTCTCCCCTCTTCATGCGCCTCTCGTAACCACACCTGCCGGTTAAGCAGGTTGGGATCCGACCTAGCATCATTCCTAGATTCTATTTTCGGACATGAACTTGGAAATCACTCCTTGGTTTGATCCGTTGCGACACGAACGAGTCCTAAAAGCGCTCAAGTAGCTGGGGAATACAAACACGTTTGCTTCGTTAATGGACAAAAGATGCTGTGTAAGAACCTTTTTTCTTGGGCAGCTCTTCTTCGGTATGACTTAATATTTTTCGGATCCCTGTCTTTATGACGAATTTCCTTCATAAATGTTTTTACTTATTTTGGATATAGTAGAATTATTGTAGAGGCCAACTGGTAAAAATACAAATGGAAATGATGTAATCCTTTAAAAGTATGTAATTGTAATTTTTATAACAATCGATAAAAACGCTCGACACGGGAGTTGAAGTGGAAACGTCAGGGGGAGTCCACCCACCGGATGTCGAGATATGACGCCGTATCGCGCGACACGTTAGAACTCCCTGATTCATGTACCCAACATTTACTGACGTAATAACACTGTACTCATTCGCGTACAAGTTGACAGCACAATTTTAGCAAACAGCAAGTGTGTTTGCAACCAAACATAACATTAGGACGTTAGTTTACCAATTATTACAATTCAGCGTATGCTAACAACAAAGAATTACCCTCCTACTTTATACTGAGGATAGTAATATCAGTTTTCTATAATGTAAAAAAAAAAAAAACAAAACGAATCAATTTTTCTGCATACTATTATTATTAGCTAGGTAGAAATATAGATTAAAAACCATACTGGAAACTGAAAAACTTAATATAACAATCAGACATGGCATCTTGCTTTCTCTTAGTTGCTTAACTCTAACGGAAAAGAGGAATCGGTGTACGGTGTAAACATTAAAATCGATACAAATAAACGTCTCGATATTGTCACATCTACAATTTTAATAAGTGTTTTCCCGAGAAAACTGGAAATTGAATATCTGATGGAAGTCACGACCGCAGTATACGTGCACATAAATTGAAATAAATGAATTTCAGTTACATAAAAACATCAAATATTACATATGTTGTTATATCACATGACACATAAAACATTGCAGGAATGAAAATATTGGTTCCTAAATTAAGTAACCTATAATAGTATTAAAAAATATACATATTTTTTTCATCAAACTTACTTAAGAACCGTTTCCAAAGAGATTCTCAGATAAGGTTTTTGTTAGTTTTCTTTCCGTAAAAATCAAATAGCAGACTCATTAAAAGCTGCTCTTTCTTGTCAGGCGAATTAAAATGCGTAAACAACGTTGTTAGTTGACCGGCTTCAAATAATAAAATCCTGTTTCGAGGAACTACCAAACAGGGTGGACAGGTATGATCTGTAGATTCAAAGCATTCGTAGATTCGTAGGACACTGTTACACATGATAATTTAGTTGACCATTAGTTTTTCTAACGATTAAGTACGTTAGTGGCATAAATAAAAGGGTTTATTTCTCTTAATACATCACATTACATTTAAATAATTACGGAAATTATTTAAATAGATTGTGATATTAAAGAAAAGTACAGTACATTTTTTTAGCCCCGAGCATTTGTAAAATAGGTCTTTATTATGATTTACTAAATAACTGCACTTATTGATAGTGATTTCCTGGTTTCCCTCATTCTCCGGTGATCTTTACCAATTTGTGACCTTGAAATATAAACTTTCAAATATAACAATAGTTAAAATTGGTCGTCGGCAATTGAATACGTGGGTATTGCCGAAACACTTCATACGGATCTAATTAAGAATCCACACATTATTTCCAAGTCACATTAGGGTTAAGACTGCGAAATGCCAATCCGTGGTCAATGTATGATTTATCTCCCTATTTCGAGCGGTATCCTGGACGTTCAACTGTGCGTTTACCAATGGTAATGATATATTCATGATCCGCATATGACCCGTTAGTCGCACGTAGTTGTAAAATCGAATAAATTGCGGGTAAATATTCTAACATTTGGCTGTTGTACAGCCTACAAAATTCAGAAATAAGGTAGGGAATTAAATGCGTGAGAAAGATAGTCGGATGGACACTAACAATAATGTTACAAGACATGAATAAATCACTAAAGATTGGGTACATTTCGGAAAGTACTCGCGTAGCATAGTGAGATGGCGAGGTCACCGGATCCCTTTCACCATTCAATACCCTTAGCATAAAATTTGCACTTCCACAAACGTGGACTCGTTTTCGAGTAGCGAAACACAATAACGTCAAAATACAACCGACCTAATATTACTCGTTTCAGTTTTGCAACTTCTGTATCACGAATATAAATAATACACGCGTTCTGCTGGTCTGAATCTAACAGATACGCCTTCGTGATGAAGCTCCCCTGATCTTCGACTGATTCTGTCTGCTGGAACTTTGCGCTCGAACCAAATCCTGGCGAAGCGAATTAGCGAGTTCTTGAGTTCTTGAGAGTTCGTGCGAATTATAAATTACAACTTTGCCATTATTAAAAACTACATGGTTTAAACAGAACTCAACGAATTCTCCAAAATGCTCCTCTTCGCACGTTTCACTCTTACATTGCCGCATCTTAAGAAGAACTTGATTTCATAATTAACCATTGTTTAGCTGTCCCAAAAAAGAAATTTGTATGACTGCGAACACATATGAGCTTAAAAATGTGTGGGTTCATCAATATTTCGATACATGAAAACGGATCTTGTTGATTCGTGCGCGTACAAATCTTATACTAGGGGTACTGATCGGCCAGTAATAGTGACGACCTTAATGGAGCCTTGGTGATAAGATTCCCCGAGTCTCTGTGGTACCATCGTGCTACGAGTATGTATTCAGTTTTTACCTAGCACCAGAAGGTGGGTTATTGATTTAGTGTTGTTTTTTCGAGTTCGAGGTTGATCGTTTACGAGGTGTTTAATTTGCATTGGTTAGGTGAGTCAATCGGTTCTTGACAATAAAAAAGTTTTCCTTAAAACTAAAGCTTTTCTTATATGACTACAATTATATATTAGCAATCTAACAGCGCAACAGCAAAGAGCGATCTGTTTCTCTTCTGCGAACAGGTAATGTCGTAGGAGACAGCGGAGCTGTTCAAAGTGGACGACAAAGACTTTCCACCAATCCATCGAAGAGAAATCGGACGCAGGCAGTTCGGTCATTGTCGACGCCTAACCTGGGCCGGCTCCGTTGCTCGTTTGATATGAGTCCTCGGATTGGAAGATGCATCGCGTTTTTTGTGCTTATTCGGCGTTTCGCAGATACACTGTTGAAAGCCACTGTTGTAGGCCAACCTCGGCGGTCCTTCCACCTATTATCTAGGACTACTAGAAATATATAATACTAGCTGACGCCCGCGACTTTGTCTGCGTTGAGTTAGGGTGTTTGTTTGTCTTTCAATCACGAAGCAATAGATTACTAACCCGAATTACTTGAAATAATTACAGGATATACATTAAAGAATCTCTTTTCTAAAAAAAAAAAAAAAAAGAGTGAGCCTGCGCGACAGGCAGCCTTTGTGATATTGATACGTTGGACAAACAGACAGAAACCAAAATAACATTTTTTACAAAAATTGTAAAAAATGTTATTTTGGTGTATGTACCGTATATATGAATGCTTTAAAAAACGGTTATTTCAATATTACAAACAGACACTCCAATTTTATTTATTTGTATAGATTAATACTTAAAAATTGTGCACTACTTTTCGATACTCCTGCGTTATCCGTGGAAGGAAACGGAAATTGGAAAAATCAACATAATTTCTTTTATTAATTTTTATACTTGATAGTAGGTTTGATAGTAGGAGAAAGATTTTACGAAAATCATCATCATCATCATTATGATCAACCCATTCTCGGCCCACTACAGAGCACGGGTCTTCTCTCAATACGAGAAGGGCCACAGTCCACCACGCTGGCCACGTGCGCATTGGCAGGCATGCAGGTTTCCCGTTGAAGCAAGTGATATTTTAATTGTTTAAAAACGCACATAACTCATAAAAGTTATAGGTGCGTGCCCGGCCTCTGATTAGGAGGCTGACGTCCTAACCTAAATCTATCACAGCTCTTAAGAAAATATATTTAGTAATTACTAATCTTTTGCTGGTAAACAGGTAAGAAAACTTTATTCGATTTATGCTGCACGTGTTTATAGATAACACTTGCAAAAGATAAAACTCAGAATGAACTAGAGTATTCAGTGATAAGCCAGCATAAGATAGGGTTGTCATAGATTTTCGAGTTTTTTATGGATACAAAATAAAAA
Source organism: Lasiommata megera (assembly GCA_928268935.1). Lineage (NCBI taxonomy): Eukaryota > Metazoa > Arthropoda > Insecta > Lepidoptera > Nymphalidae > Lasiommata > Lasiommata megera. Next base: position 9,458,667 of record OV743319.1, on the reverse strand, counting down.
TGGTGGATTGTATGGTTCTGAATCTTTAAGTGAACAACAAAACACAACAACTTTTACAAGTTTTTTTTTAAGTTAAGTAAAGCGAACGCTTTCAACATATTTGAGTTAAACTCGCGTTAACGAGTTTCGATTTAAATTTTTTTATGAGGCTATTGAATAGTTACTTGTTATTAAATTCAGATTCATGTTTTATTTCAAGGTACGGAACACAAAATCTAAATCATATACATAAAAAGTCGCATAATATGGCATAGCGTTTTTTTTTTCTGACACAAAAGAGGATATTTTAAGTCGATACCAAAAATAACGCTGATGAGATTGTTTTTCTATCAAATTTCTATATTTTCGAATTTTGTTTGAACGCACTACGCCCGGGAATTAAGGGTGATAAAATATATTTTTTAATTATTAATTGCTAAGTTCGTAAGAAAGTTATCATCATCTAAGACCCTAAGAATTTAAACGCGGGCGGTTCGTTGAATAAGATCGTGTATGGTACTATACTTATCAGAAGCGCACACAAGATTAACACTATGGTTACATCTTCCTTTGGTGGACAGAAATCATTCCCCCGGTACGCACCTCTCAATTGAGTCATTAAAATGACTGCTATCTCACCTGGTGGTAAGTGATGATGCTGTCTAGGATAGTAGCGGGCTGACCTGTTAGGACTATGGTATGGACTCACGCCCCTAATTGGTTTCTACGCGACATCGTGCCGGAACGCTAAATCGCTTGGCGACACGTCTTTGTCGGTAGTGTGCTGGACAACTGTCATAACCCTTCTCATGCTAAAGGAGACCCACGCTTTAACGGGCCTACAATATTTAGATAATGATGATAAAAAAATGCATCGAAAACTTCATAGACAACCCTACCCAACGAATACACTTACGAATTGGCCTTGTGCTCATACAATTGTTTTTCAAACAGGTTTAGGAGGTAAGATCTATATCAAAATACTTAGCATGTAATTAGGTAGGAGTAGACTCGTCATATATATGTATTTAATCAAGATAGTACCTACCTACTGGCTTGATATTACTTGTTCTATGCAGGGCGGGAATTTCACACGCAGGTTGACAACTTTGCAAAGCACAATTAAGGGTTATCTTTACTTCGGGGCTTCAGTGTTTTATGAAGGCTTTTGCTTTAGTTTTCTAAGCTTAAATACCTGTTTTTTCTATCCCACACTCAGTAATACAAAAACAACACATTGGTCTCAAACTTGCACCTTCATCATATTCTTCTACATTATAAAATACGTACTCGTGGTATGTTTTGATATAAAATTAATTGTTTATATAAATTAAATTTTGATATTAATACAATAAACAATACGATAGCTCTTAATAACAAGTTGCTCTTAAATAAGTTTAATTGGCACGTGATATGGTGAAAATAAAAAGAAAATTTATCTGGCTAAGTTTGTTGTGGGCTTCTTCTTAGACCAGGGCGAGTTTGGAACCCTCATAGCTTTAGTTTTAAGTTAACGAATGTAGTTATCACCATGAAATCGCTACTATGTAAATTATTGACGCGTCAAAAGTGCCTTTTAAAGCATTATTTGAATAAAGATTATGATTGATTGATTGATATGCAAATCGAGAGTAGAAGCAGTTGATACGTTGAATGAAACGAATATTTCTTAGATGCCGTAGACCCAAGTTTGTAACGGAAAGTAAACATTGGTCTGAGATTTTTTTGAATAGAAGTTTATTCTCTTGTCATAAAATTCATACACACATATACCTCAACACACACACATGCTTATATCACTGCATGCTTTATAAAATTATGAATATAGACAAAAGTTATCTTTGTTTGCTACTAGGTCCTAAAATAATATTATTGTATTGTGTTATTGGTACTAATCATTTCTCGGAGGTGAGCGATAATGGTACCGATACAGTTCATACTATGCAAACATTATCGTGCTGGTATTGTTTATAAATACCCAATACAGGCCATTTATATCGCCACGTACGTAATGCAATATTCCACTACTAATATTGCGTAACCTAAAAAATTTGGTTGAATAAATAAATTACAAAAGAGAAAAAAAAATTACTTCCTATAGCCTTTTTTCTTCTACTTTTTTTTGTATTTAATAAAAGGAGAGTTTACTTAACGTGCAGTGTGGCAGATAATATGCCTGTATCAGTTCTGGATATAAAGTCTATCGTCTATCATCCGACAGAAGAAATACGTACACATACGAGTAAGTACGGCAATATTAACCCTCAAAAATGTCGACTTTTATTTTTATGTTATTTCTTTTTATTTATATTATAAGATATATGTAAGTATTTTTATTTAATATTTATAACTGTATTGTATTATTTATGTAATCTAGTTTATGTAGTAGTATGTAATTATTCGTATGCAGGTTTTTGTTTATATATTACGCCACCTACTTTCTTCTTTTTATTTTCCTAATCCCTAGGTTGCGTGGCAGAGATCGCTACCAGGCGATAAGGCCGCCTTTTCTATCGTTATTCTTCTTGTTTCTGTTTTTCTTATTATTTCTCTTTTTATTTGTTGTGGTGTACAAATAAAGAATCAAATAAATAAATAAAATAAAAAGCAAGAGAGAAAGAAAAGAAGAAGAAATTCCCAAAATTGCTGTAACTGTAATTACTATATAGATATCAATTGCTGGACGTTCTTCCAGTTTCCTATATCCTCGATGTATGTTAAGATTACATTCAGCAGTAAGAATTGAGATTTTACTTGTAAGGGATGTCTGAGAATACAGTTATAGTCTTCCTAAAAACTGTTGCTCCGAGTTATTCACACGTGTCTTCTCGTAAATTGAGACCGACCAACTTAAATCGTGCGTAGGATACTATCATCATCATCATGAACAACCCATTACCGGCTCACTACACAGCACGGGTCTCCTCTCAATATGAGAAGGGTTTAACCATAGTCCACCACGCTGGCCATGTGCGGATTGGCAGACTTCACACGCCTTTGAGAACATTATGGAGAACTCTCAGACGTGCAGGTTTCCTCACGATGTTTTCCTTCACCGTTGAAGCAAGTGATAAATATTTAAAAAATAAATAAATACTCCAATATAAACAATGAACAATTAAGAACAATTAAATAATCCGCGACAAATAGATGAATATGTGTGGTATACTATTATTTATGTTGTCAAGTCAATTCAAGTAACTGAGGAAACTATTGGAGCGAATGTGCGTAGGAAATGTATTTGGAAAGATCACATATATTCGGAAGCTGTAACAACTTAGATTTTAATTTTTAATTTATATCATTGCACTTTCCTAACATCTGTTTCTATACAGATATGCCTTTTATTTGATTAAGAGGAATGAGAAAAGTCATATGCCATATGAAAACTCTATATAGGTTGTTACTAAGGGAGAAAAATAATCTTGAATACCTCATTTTAATTTTTATCATTTATACTCGGACGTTACAGGTAGGTGGTAGTGTCTTTACTCTTCATATAAACAATTATTACCAGCTACGTTTTTTCACAAATGTTTTAGGTAACACTTGTGAATAAATTTTCTATATCGAAGCCCTACGGAGGAAATTGAACTTTATTTCGATTGGAATAAGGTCCTTCTTGTCAATTTTAAAAATATAGAAAGTATCTTTTTACACATGATTTGAAATTAGCCCCATAGTAACATCTAACAATTACTAACGATTTGAAGTGTTTTTTTCATGACACTTTGTAACTGTAACCAAATGTCCCATACCATCTAGTATGAGTTGATGTGCAAATCGTCACCTTGTTTGTTAAATAAACTCCTTTTTGACTATAGATTTAAGATGACATGATAGGAATAGAGTCCACAAAATTATCCACGGAAAAACTAGTTTGGTTAGACTCCCACATCACATTGCCAATCTCTTTGTTCATATGATAGGTATAAAACTTCAGGCGCATTATGCCATCTAGGTGTTTATCAGCTGCGATAATACATGTAGAACGTGAGTTCATCGCCTAGCGGCATAGCGATTTAGTCAATCTTTACAATATTGCGTAATTCTCTTAATTTAAAATTCAATGTAAAATAAACCAACTATAATTACGAAAAGAAAGGAATAGCATGTATAAATAGTTGAGAAGGCAGCTACAGGATGCGTGTGCACATCGCGAGCCGGTCCGCCGCGCCCCTGCCGCGTTGCATCGCGCCCTCCCCCCGCGCGACACGCGTCGATCAGCTGACTGCTCGCAGCCGCGCCGTGCGCCAGCCTCGCTCCCGCGCACCACCGCCTGACGCGCTCGACTTTCACGCGCTCTCCGCCTAGCGGACACAGCAGTGTACGCACAATACACTAAACGGTCAAAACACGAGTTCAGACGCCAACACCTATCACTCCACGCGAATATAGTGTAGGTGTCTGACTACGATTTACACGCGCATTATTTCTCATGCGAGTTACTAATGTGATGTCGTCATCATAAAACTTTCGTTTACAAATAAGGAGACCACTAGTACGCGCGAAGTGAAATATAGAAATGCAGTTAACAGTGGCAGGGGCCGCACTCGCACGCGCATGCAATGCATAAGTGTCAAGTTAAACACGCAGCGGGGATGATTTTCACTCGCGGCCGGATAATCTAAGCACAATCGCGAGTCACCGAATAGGTAACTCGAGCGGGGTCAACGTCTCCGTCGCCGTACAATATCAGCGTATGGCATTATTCTAGTTTCGGGCGAACGGTTGTAGTAATCGGCGAATTTCGGGCTTCCTTTGTTTACGTGGGGCGGGGCGGACCGCGGCTGCGTGGCGCTCAAGGTCAAGAGCGGCGGGCGTCGGCTCGCCGCAGGGCGCGGGTCGAGCGGGCCCGCGAGGGCACGTCGCCACTTACCGGCCTGGAGGCGCCGCTCCTGCAGCTCGATGAAGCGCGCCGCCTCGAGCAGCGTGTCGAGGAGGCTCATGTCAGGAGCGCGGCAAGCGCGCGCGGTACGAGCGCGCCCGCTGTCACGCCGCGACTGGCCACGCGCTCCGCCGGCCGCTCACGTGGCCGAGCGCACGACGCGCCAATGGCAGATCGGCGCGCGCATCACGTGGCCGAACCCACCCGCCAATGGCACGCGGCTTGCGCTGCCGGCAGGGGCGCGGAGAGCGCGATCGATGCCAGTGCAGCCGGAGGAACGGCGACGGGCGGTGGCGATCGAATGTAGGCAGCAAGGCGATGACGCGTCCCGCTTTGTTTATGATCGCGGGCCGGCGCGAACTCGCAACACGTGCGGCTCGTTCCGCCCGACTTTCACTTCATCAGCGATGGTGCGCGCAGAATAAAAAGTTGATATTTTTTGATTTCACTTAACATCTTCGCCTATTCCTTACTTTAAAATACTTACAAGTATAATATATAGCTATAATGAAATATAAAAGTGATTTGTGTTTAATTGCTTTGAGCAATAGCATGACATTGCAGAGAAAATGACAAAAACCTATAATTTGAGTCAGTAACCAATTGCTATAATACAGGTTTAGGTTTTCCGAGGTGTATAAGGGAAATCGGCACGCAATGGGCAATAATGTATGTAATAAACAACATTGTCAACAGACAGCGTCCAATTATTAGCTCGTTTAAGTAAATATAGCGAGGATTACTAGATACTAAAAATTTAAAATATAAGTCCAAAATATTACCCATCGTTTTCGTAAGTAACATTTCTAGCAACTTCTTTGTAATAAGCACTAAAAATCATCCGTTAACTTCATATGTTGATATCTGTAGTGTAAAAAACGTAGTAGTGAGTGTGTAGCTTTTTCGTATAAATTTTAGTGTCAAACAATTATTTAAAATATTATTATATATAGGATAAATACAGGATATCCTTTTAATTAGTTTCTTATATAAATGTTACAATTACTAGTAAAAATTATTGACTTGACTAGACTTAAGCAACATCAGCAGCACCTTAAAAAGATTGGAGTATTGTCAAAGATATTAAAACATAAACTGAACCCTGGTACCTTTAATAAAATGTTCTAAATTCATATCATATAATGTTACCTACATTAATCCATACATCTAAATCTCAAATCTAAATATCTAATCTTAAAAATAGATTAATCATGTCACAAACCTTCGTAATAATTGGTCATAGAATTTTCCTTCCCCATGAATAAATTCAGCGTGTCGAGAGCAAGTAACTTTACTGTAAAAGGTATTGGTTTAAAAAAAACATTAAATATTTAAAATAGTGTATTATTCCGTCTTATAAGGGCAAAAAATATTTCAACAAACATAAAACATCTTGCAAATAGGTACATCCGTTACGAGTTCAAAACTCACAATGTATAAATAAATTCAAGAGAATTTTACATGTTTTGTCGATTTTCACACGTAACAAGAAACACAAAAATATATATAAGCATCGCAAACACACGTCTTATAGAAAATTATACATTTTTTTCAAAATATGTTTGGTCCACACCCGTGATCCAAATGTGATGGGTTTTTTCCCATAGTTTTTATTGCTACACAATTCTTGTAAAACATTCCACGTTGTACAAATACATTTGTTATTTTTTTTAATGGTTTTCGAACACCGACGCATGTGCAATATTTATCGTTTCATTCCAAGATACACGCCAATATTTTTACATTTCAATGTATTTTTGGTTTTCTTTACAAATTTCTTGAAATTTTTCCACTATACTTTGTCTGTGCAAAGAGTATACCGCGACTTATTTATACCCAACAGCAATGAATGGGTGCGGCTTAGACCTCAGCTCAATTCGATTGCGCGGCGGTCCTCTCAAGGAGTATACAAACCTCATTAAAGTCATAATGACTATATCGACACCAGTACTGAATACCTATTGGAAATCAAAATACTAAAGCAAAGCCAATTGATCCACAGAAAATTATTTAAAAAAAACCGTTCAATTTCAAAAACTTTATGTCAATTTATAGATGCAACTGAGGTTGAGATCTAGAAATCGCGCTCAGTCCTACCTCTGACTTAAGAAATAGCTAAAACGAGGGAAAAATAAGGGTCAACCTGAAGTTTTAACATTGTTAAAGTAATTAATTGTACGCTCTATAGATCTCAGCCGAAAAATCTCAGGGTTTTCTGTTTTTCGTTCATAATATTTAATAATTATATTGTATCAGCATCGCCCAGCGATGTATAGGCGATTAGGCGGACTAGCAAATGTTAAAGTGACAAATTAAGGTTTCTTTCGTTTAACACTTACTTTATTAAAAAGTTAGTACGAACATTCCCAAAGGCAACTAGAAAATAATTAATAAGGTAATTTTTGTCTTTTATATTTATTTTTAATCTTGACTTCATATCATCAGAATGAAATATACATCTGTATAAACGTTTCAGGTAGGCTATTTTTAAACACATCATCGAACAAAAGTTGTTTTTAAGCTTTTTGTTACTGTTATAATTATATACAAGGTAGTTGTCAAAACTCATACCTGACGGAAAGGTAATAAGGTTGAAGAACTGTAGAGCTTACCCAAGAGATGCCTACTGCCATTTTGTCTTTAATTAAGCTAATAATAATATTTCAGTACACTTAAACATTTGTATTTAATTTAACTTTTTTGTAAATTTGTACTCGTTAAACACAATTCGATTGATATAAACTTTTAATGTATATTTACTAAATTTACAAAATGTTTGCACAAGTAGGTACCAAATATTTTAATTGGACACAAAATTTCCGTAAAACATTACCCATCGAATAATTCGATGGGAATAATAAAATTAGGTACTAATAGGTTGTTAATAAAATAATACTAATGAATATACATATTATTATATTATAATAATTAAACTTAATATAATAATATAACAATATACAAAACTACTGATACAACTACGTAAATTCTTTGATACAACACAATAAAAAAATTATTGCATTTTTGCATTTATTGCTATAATTTAAGAGATTGCTAACTACATAATATTATAACTATATTTTACGCTAATGTAGTTCGTCCCCTCAGAGTAACTTACTAATTATACAATATAGGAGGACGCATAGTAAAGGACATCAATCAAGTCTTTTTATTAAGCCATTTTGGGCATTTTTTATGCCCTTTTTTCTCGTGGGTAGATTCTCATGGATAGGTCTACGTAACGGGGTGGCACAGAATTTATGTCAGACTCCTACTGACTATAACCCCCACATGTTCCTATTCACCACTGTATGGCGGAGCGACAAGAACCCTTCGCACACAACCGCGACTCCAACAGCGGGTCTGTCGCAGCAGACCCTCCTCGGGCCCATTTTCGCCAGTTATACATTTTTTATGCCGTACAAAATATGACAGTGAACCTTAATTTCGTAGCGCAAACAGAAAAGTGTTATATTAACTGTATGTATGACTTTAACGCTTAAACAGGTGAAACAAATTATATGCCATTCAACTTTATTTTAATAAGTTTTTAAACGAGATATATAGAGGCGTGCACTTCATACAAATAGGAAAGCATAACTTTGGGGTACTGCCTTTTTTATGACTCGTATTTAGCATATTCGTTTTGATTTTATTTAGACGAAATTTACAAATATTGATCTAATATAAAAAAGGTAAATGGACAACTTGTTTGAGTCGTTTTTATGAAAGAAAACTTGCATATTTAAGCTTTTTCTTTAAGTGATCAGAAAATTCAGGGACATTTTAGGGTAACGTTTCTTTCCGAGAAGTATACAATGGGTTTCCCGGTCTTTCACCAAAGCCAGGGAGAGGGGCATGCCGGTGTGGTTTTCAGTTCGGGTTTATATTATTAAGTCTCCGCTGTCTATCATTTGTTAGAAGGCAGTATATTTCATATGTATTATATATAAAACGTATGTGTTGTGTGTATAAGTTAGGATTTTCACAAAATTTGTATTTCTATTGCTCCAATAGCAACAAATACCATTTAAAAATAAAATGAAGTTCAAAATTAAACCCATCTATTAAACACAAGAATCATGAAACGTTGTAACAATATTTAATTGTAAGTTAAAAATTAAACCAATCTATTAAACACAAGAATCATGAAACGTAACAATATTTAATTGTAAGTTAAAAATTAAACCAATCTATTAAACACAAGAATCATGAAACGTTGTAACAATATTTAATAGTATAAATGGTTATAAGTCTAGAGGTTTACTTTCTAGAGTACAGAGATCAAAAAAATAAGGAATTGTGATGAAAGTTTGTAAGTTCTGAGGACGCCCGCAAGGGTTCATGGCCCAAAAACAATATATTTTTTTGCACGGCAGTGCAACGTATTCCTACCTGGCGGTAAGTGATGATGCAGTTTAAGATGGTAGCGGGCTAACCTGTTATGGCAAAAACACACTCCTAATTGGATCCACGCGACATCGTGCCGGAACGCTAAATCGCTTTGCGACACGTCTTCGTCGGTTAATCGAGTAATGAACAACAATTCTGAGATCCTTGTTGTAGGCCGAAATAAAAAGAGCAAATGTTGACTGATGTCCTTTATCTAACTGTAATACGGATGCTAAGCAATTTGCAATGCTTCGACTAACCTACATCACACACGCTTGCTCGGGCATGGTTCTTGTAACTAAGCCCACGTCCTCTATGACGCTGCTACCCGGACCTAAAAATAAAAAGGTTACATTATGTTATATGATATATCACTAGAAAACAGATTCGAAAGACTTATGGTCACAATATATTTGGCGTTTATAGTGCAATTTGGTCAGAAGTCAACGTTGCAAATACTGTTGTACAACTAAATTAACTCGACAAGCCATGCGTAATGCTATCTTTTTTTTAATGGGTACAGTGTGGACGGGGGACATAATTACTCTCAGATAAATCAATTAATTTTAGCTAAAGATGTATGTACAAGAATTAGCATCAATTTCCAAGAGTATTTCGTTCGTTCACACAGCTATGTGTGAACAAGATGTTATGATGTGTCAATTAAATGCTATCAAGTAAAATTATACTAAAGAGACTTGGACAGACGACATCATATAAACCCAACGGGGTGACAGTATTTCGAAATTCATGTACGAGACCCACAGTTGGCGTTATTCGGTTTATATAATGATGTGTTTATCAGGAAGTCCCGCAAAACTGACCGACGCGAGCCTTCCTTTAATTAATGCTGTTGAGCGACTGTCTAGATACGCTGGTCGCACGTATTAACGACAAGCGATATATTTCCTAACACGCGATTGTCGCGTGCGACACGTTAAAGTCTTGTTAGCAGACAAGGTTACGGGATGAATGTCCATTAAACTACACTCTTTGCTTTCGGTAAGTCAAGAATACCGCCGTAGTTAAGCAAGAGGTTATTTTTTGCTGTTCTTTAAAATGATGAATCTTATTTATTCACCAATCAAACACTTGTGATGTTGATAGCTTCCACTCTTCTTCTATTAAATTGAAACCAACGTATTTTAATTAATAAATCAATTACCGAGACACCAGGAGCGCAGTACCGGCAAGAGATTGCCTGAAGCGCAGGCGCTAGCTATCGGCTCAGATTGCTAACGTAGAGGCTCTTGAGCTCCGTCTTAGGCATATTTTCGAAGAGCGCGGCGCGGTTTTGACCCTCGCCCTTTTTGACCCAATGCCCGTAAACCCGGAACGCACAACCGTCTATCACCTGAAACATATTTATACATATAAGGGTACTTCTGATAAAACGGTAAGTAAAGTCTCTTCGTTGTCACAGGTCACCTCTTCCAAAGTTTTTTACCGAGTCCAAAACCCGGATAGACGTTGAGTCTAAAATATTCGTTTGTGAGGAAATAAAACTGGTATGGTGTCATAATTCAATTTTTTTAAAACTTTGTATGTCTAATATAATTATCTTATTTATAATTATTACATCTTTATTTGACTTACATAACATGACTTCCCTGATTTAATTTTAAGTAGCGATACAATAAGATGTGCTTATTCCTATGAAACTTAAGGCTCGGGTCAGAGAACTTAGAACAAACGAATACGTTGTACACTCATCGTATTCGTTTGTTCTAAGTTCTCGTGTCTGTATCCTCCTTGAACCACTCAAGTGTATTTTTTTTAAATATCACCAGCACCATAGAAATTTTATGAACGAAGCTTTTGCAGTTTGGTGACATAGAGAGCTTTTTTTTACCATCAGACAGAAATAATTTAATGATACAAAAAATCCACGCGGATGCATTTGCAGGTTTACAGAGCTTGTTTCATTAATGATATGCTATGGAAGGAGTCTTACCTTACGCAGCGCTCGCATAGTGTACGGGTCCCGCAGTGCATCGCATAACGGAACTGCGCGCGCCGATGTGTGAGGGAGCCGGCGCAAGCGCACCGCCGCTCGAACGGTCACCATAGCCAGCCTCAACTTAGCGCGAGCATTGAAACCGCTTGCCTTAATCGCCTGCCACATTCAATATTTGATTAATACAATAACCCACAGTTAATGGTAGACACCATACTACCCAATATCCCAAAAAAATATTATTAGAATAACCTGTTTCAGTTAATAAAGCTAATTATAATGACTAATCATTATATATTATCAGAACAATTAAGCCCACCGTATTTCCTTGTTAGAGAGCGCTTCTATAAGTACTGACCAGATTTTTGTTAAGTCTCCCATTTGTCAATGATACTTTTACACCAATTAATTAGCTAAGGTATGCTTATTACTATAACTATAACTTTTTGTGATTAACTTTATCAAAAAAGGAGATAAACTTATAAAGTTCAATACACTAATGATATTCTTTCTGAACACTTTTACTTACTTTCCTTTGTATCTGTGTACCAGTATCAATACAATATCATCATCAGGTATCAGTAACAAGGAACAACTCCCCTCTACCCCACAATTGATACAACTTCCCAAAGGTGATTATTACGCATAATTATCTTACCGGTACCCACCGAATCGGCTATACATATTATGTATGTGTATACATATTATGTATGTATTTGCTAATTTGCTTGCTTTGTGATTACATGCACGTGCATAAAACATGCAACTAACGTTAAAAACTAAAACTATTGTCTTAACTTTGATCTTTCGTTATATACGTGTAAGAACATTTGTAATTCTTTTAATGTTTTTCATGTAAATGTAAAATGTGATGTCTAGTTTCATTGTTAAACTGCTTTACGAGACAATACTAAATCTATATAAAAATATTTGGTGAGATATAAGTTTTCTGTGTGATTTTAGGGTAATTTGTTAGTGTATGCAGAAAAAATGTCCTATTGGCTCTCCTTAGTCGTTATATTGAAATTCAAAGATTTTGGACGTGTGGTCAATTAGTTAAACTTAACCTTCTATTTCGTATTATATTGTATATATTTGTATTATATCGTATATATTCGTATTATACCTATATTATCGCAGGCTATTGCTCAAAGCATCGTATAATGATTTCAAAAAACCCTAAAAATCTCGAGAAATCTCATCATCTATATCCTAATCTATTGGTGTACAGTTGGAGACTGAATTTAATGTTTTAAGACTCTCGCTACTCTAATGCAGATTTGCGAGTTGCCAACCGAGATTGGTATACTAAAAGGTACGGTGATGTACAACGCCAATCGGCGTTTGGATTTGCGTTTGGTTTGGCGTTTGGGATTGGCGTTGTACATTGTTGTACACTCGCGGCAGTACTGAGAATTTCTTGGAATAAAAATCAACAATACCTATTAACTTTTAGTTTGAGATGGGAATCAAATGGAATCAAGGCTCTCTTGTTCTGCAGTCGAACCACCAACGAGACAGTTTGTTGTGAGTGCCAATAGGATCGTTTTTTTCGTTCGTATGTATTTCCGCATTAGTGGACAATATCAGTGTGTGCAGTTATGTTTTATTAGTGTGTTAGTATAGAAAGCACAATCTCCTGCATCATTACCATGGCCAACTCGTCGATCCTGGACATTTTTCGGCTGGCACCGGAGTAAGACTTCTTCAGCGGTGTCATGTCCTGGTCCCATAGCTAACCAGGGAATATTTTTGTAGAAACATGCCATCATAGCGAACGAGACGCAGGTATAAAATGGAATCTCGTAAACGATAAACAAATAGAATCCACCCAAACAATATAACATAATCTTGTTATGTTGACTATAAATTTATTTGTAACGCATCATGTCGAACCATTTGTGGCAGTTACAAAAAAGCTGATTTTGTTGCCTTAGATACTACATAATATTACTAAAGTAACATTAACTTAATTGTGATTTTATCAAATGTTTTAGTCGTCACTCAACCAAGTAGATAAAAAAAAAATTGAGGTGGTATTTCAAGCTACAATAACGACATTATATGAAACTCAAATTCAGAATTAGACTCTTGAGAAAAATTAAAATTTCTAGCTTGAAACTTAAACATTCTGCTTGAACATTCTGCAATAAGGCTAACTACCTGAATGTAGAAAACCCTACGTTAAGTCAAAACTTTTGTCGAAACAAAGATTTATTAATATACCTTTAGGATACTTTAAAATTTAAAAAGGAATCTTCATTTATCGCCTACAAGACTCATTTACAAGATAAGAATAGCAATATTCGGACTTGCGTGAAACATTCGCTATGATGTCACATGCGTGAAAACAATAATTCTTAATGATCCAATTATATATATTCATTTAAGTGTTTTATACATTACTTTTAACATTAAATATATTCCAAAGTATTATGTTTTTTTAAATAATTAGATTAAATTAAGTAATGCGAAAACGCTTAAACAAATACTGAAGAAGAGTGCAAAAAGCTGTACTGTGCCATACACTATTTAGCCGTAATTATTCACTATACGCAAAATTGAGTTTCGCTGAAAATTAGAGACAGCGATGTTATTAAAGATGAAAAATATTATAAAGAAAACAGAAAAGCTAAAACTTTTTTTAAGATAGCCGAAATCTCAATGCAATTTTACAGAACCAAATCAAGGTTGGATTAAATAAAACAATTTATCATTAATATTAAGCTAAAAACGAATTAAAAGTTAAAAAAAAATGAAATAATAAAAGAATGTAGATGAAGAACTATCTAAATGTTAGAACCAGTTAACTGATATAAATTTTTATATGTAAAAAACTGTAATGTATCAAATTTTGATATCAAGGGATCTTAGTAATAAGGCGTAACTGGAGATACAAAATTAGCTGCGATTTGCTACGCGTAAAACTTGTTTTCTCAACACAAATGGTATTCCAATCCAATATGACACGTAGTCGTGCTGTACGCAGGATAATGTTTTACCATAGACAATATCCATAAACAAAGATGCTGGATAAAATTCTATTGCACAAAATATCTTAATTCAAATTTGACGGGTCTAAAAATACCATCCATTATCACGTATAAAAAAATGTAAATATATAGTATATGTTAAAGATTTAGAAGAAGAAGAAAGAAGAAATAGAAAAAAAGAAGGGGTTACTTTGCGGATGTCTATGGTATACAATGATCTTTAAGCTTGATTTGCTGTAATTTGCGTAAAACAGGCTATTCTGCATGGCGTAATTTATAATATATTCAATCCTATAACACCACACCATACATATTTTAGTCAAAGTTTAAGCAATTGTGAAGTCAATATCTCCTCAGGACAATCTGGTATCAGAGCGAAACTTTCGAAGAAATTACAGCAAATTAAGCTCAATGGTCATTTGTATATAACAGAAATTCAGAGAGTTCAACTGATCTGAAAGTCAGAAGACTTCTTGTTGGTTATTTAGAACCCCGGAAAAATTATTAAGTTTGTGAACAACGTTGCTTATGAGTCGGCCTACTTCTTTGAAGGGTTTTTAATTGAATTGCGACGTCAGTACCGCAAGCAATGCTTTTCTTAGTACTATGGACTGCTGTTCATTGAGGATTCTGCGGTCAGATTTGACAAAGTTACGTTGCCAATAAAAAAAGCATTGACGTTTATCCATACACTTCATCTTCTTTGAAGTCTTGAGACTCTTGCAGCAAAGTGAAATCAGCTCAGAAGTGCAATATTGCGTGCTCAAATTTAATTAAATTAGAAGAGTTGTTTTTGTCATAGTAACCGGAATGTAATCCTAATAGATTAAAAATATACCAGAATGGCATAAGAATCAAGGAAAATCTCACCACTGTATTAAAGAACGGGTGAAGCAATGCATCGTCGATTTCGATCCTTTCACTGGGATCGACGACAAGAAACCGTCTAATCAAGTTCTTAGGATCTTCTGTAAATAAAAAAAATATTTCGTCTTCATATTTCGGAACTATGTAATTGTAATACATATATATAATATACTAAAACTAGTAACATAAGAAACAAGAGAAATGTCATACAGAACTGTTAGGTTAACGAGCGAATTGTATGTGTCAAATTATACTTTTTTGCAGATGAGTGTGCGAGCGTTCTTGCGACCCAGCCAACAGGCGATGCGAAGGAGCTACGCTGGGTTTTAGTGGGTATTCTGGTCGCCAGTCTGGCCAAGAGTCCCACATACCCCATAGGAAGCGGCACAGTCTTGCACACGCTCACAGCGCTCCCGGAGGGGGTGCGTAAACGCAGTAATGCGTTAAAAAAAATTAAAACTATCAAGATTGGTGTTCACTAACCGGATATATCGACCCACTCGGGGCTAGTGAAAGAGTATTTTCCCTCCATGATGTTTCTCAACATCACCATCTGTTTGCGATGCCAGAACGGCGGGCAACCCACTAACCTGTACAATACAATTAACATAAGAGGCTGCTATTTTGTCAGAGGTTAGTTAACAATTTTTGGCTACACAAAATAAAAAGTATTATAAAAAATATTTTAACAATATAAGGTGCGCATCACCTTGAGAAATAAAAATTTCTTTTTTTAATGCAATATTAATTCGCAGTTATTATCGCCCGTCTCTAGAGCGAGGAACTTCAACTTAATTAGTTTAATTAATAAAACGTATTGAATTAAAATTAATAACAATCATAAACTATTACATGAATATTAAGAAGAGCGTAGATAAATTTTAACGTTATTCTAACGACGTTAATGGACGCATACGAATCTCCAATTTACAAGCAGTTTATAAAATGTTACGTAGTGTCACCGGGATTTTGAAATGGCATTTTCTTCCGGCGATTATGTGCAAATCTTAAATAGAGCCTAGTTTTCAAAAAAAATATTATTATTAGCTATTATATTATGGTTAATAAAGAATAAAAGAGTCATATGAATACAGAATAAACGCGCTATAGTTAGTCAAATATTTATAATTTACACACATATAAAAAAAAAAAAAGTAGATTTCAGTATTACCGCGGGAAATAATGTTTTCTGATTTGACACATGGGGCGGGTTTCTTAAACAATACAAATTTAAGTGTGAAATCTGCAATGTTCTCATTTTCTTAAGATTTTGAAACTTCTAAAGATATATTCACGAACCTTTCACAGGCATGATATTATTTGAGTTATTAAGTGATTGAAAATGCGTCATTACATTTTTGTCTTTGATGTGACCAATTGACGATTAATTGCCATTTTATTAAAGGAATTCCAAACATTTTTATTGATAAAATATGTCCAAGGCCGTTAAAAACTGTTTAACAGAACAAGTAAATCTTTTTGAACGACATTATCAATTACGTAAACGATTGTTTTGGTTTATATATACAACTTGTAAGTTTATCATACACAAAATTAGCGTACAAGATAAGCGATGAGTAATATGACGCCGATACTGATATCAATTGAGACCTAATAATTATTATTATTACTTACAGAGTGAACATAATAACTCCACATGCCCATCTGAAAAAAGTAAAAAATTACAGTTAATAAATACTCCAATATAATTATATGATATAAATGTAAAATTCTAGATTTCTGATTAGCTAGTAAATTGACTTATACGTTATCAAGAATTGAAGGTCAGGCACCTTTTACCTGTATTTTACCTATTAAATCCTCAGGGCCGACGAGAAGTGTTATAAAAAATAAGTTTATTCACATAAACCTATTACAGGCATCTATGCATCGTTCATTTCATTATTTCTATTCGTGAAGTAATGGTGATAACTACATTTAACAACTTAAAACTAAAGCTAAGAGGGTTCATCATCATCATTAATTATATCTTACAAATACATAACACATACCTAATTATTTATTGTTTTAGCTTGCATTTATTTTGTATTTAAGTTACGGTTCCGATTTGTTATAGTCATACCAAAAAATCATTAGTAAAAGTTGTAAGGTATACTAGGCAAACATAAGATTAGCAGAGCTTCTCCAATATCAATTGATGTTAATATAACAACTACTTACATATCGACTTCCTTCCCATAGCCGGGCGCATCTTCAAACATATTAGCTTTCAACGTTTCGGGCGCTAAATACCCCGGAGTACCGCACAACTCTGTAACAATTCGATCCCATTGACAACATTGTAAACTATCAGGACCTGTTGACGTAAACACGTATACGCCTCATATACTTGGAACATAAGGCAAAATGTACCAACGTGCAAATTGGGGAATCTAAGAAGTTAATTTAAACTTTACTACCCCACATTTTTCTGTAGTACATTATCCAATAACTTATCCAGAGTTCTAAGGATTAGGGATTCAGCTGAGTTCCGTGAGTGATGGATGGAGCAAAATAATTTATGTATATCTTTACATTCCTAATTATTCGTTCTGGAGCATGACGGTACGCGACATAGTTATATCAGATTTAGTGCCATCTAACAAGAACTGCTCCTAACTTACACTTAGTTCGCAAAACTGCCAAAAATTGCATAGTCGTACTTCATTACAATACAAGAATATCTTAATGTAGAATATTGACTTCTTGATGCGAACATAGCAAGCACAAGATGGGGTAAAAATCGTTAAGAATAATAATAAAACTAATACATACACTTTCTAAAACCTTACTGAATAATTGAAATCCGTTCACAGTAACTATATTTATAGTAACTTATATGTCAGGACGACGTAAATAGACACAACTTACCTTAACAATAGATTCATAAACGCAAGAATAAAGGTATTAAGTATAAACAGGTTGCGTTTGAAATGACCGCGCAGTTGAAAGCATCAGAGCATAAAATGTTTCACAATTTTTAATTTTAATGTTTTCTCATCCAATATCATAAATATAAATATTATGGACACATTCTTATTTATACATAAAAAATAATTGTGTACCTAAAATTTAACCCTGAAACTTATTTTCAGATAAGTTCACTTACACAAAAAATAAAATAAGACGGGTAAGAATAACGATTAAAATGATTACTAAGCTTTTAAATATAATCAGACTTGTCGTAATTAGGGTACATATCTACTAATAAGTAGTTATAGCAACAATCAAATTAGTCCAAGGTTGCTCGGTCGGCAACTAGACAGTGTCGAGTAGTTGAAAAATCTGAACTGGACTAAGGGATTCGTAGAAAAATAAAAAATGCAATGCTTGCAAATTTAGTTCTACTAGGCCATTACAGAAGTAACATAAACGGAATATGATCTACAATTTGACGACCTCCGTTGCGTAGTGCGTGCACTGTCGCATTATAAAGTTGGAGGTCCTGGGTTCGATTCCCGGCCCAAACTCGTCTGGTGGCTTGGGCCGTGGCTAGTTACCAATCTACCGACAAAAACGTGTCGCCAAGCGATTTAGCGTTCCGGCACAATGTGTAGAAACTAATTAGGACCTAACCTGTTAGGAGTATGGTAAACCATACTCCTAACAGGTTAGCACGCTACCAACCTAGACAGCATCATCATTTACCACCAGGTGAGATTGCCGTCAAGGGTTAACTTGTAGTGTATATAAAAAAAAATCTCACCAAATAACTTCTCCCCATCTTTGAGCACCTTTGCGAAACCGAAGTCCGTGATCTTCACGTTGAGCTGATCGTCAAGCAAAATATTCTCAGGCTTCAAATCACGATGTACTATGCTCTTGCGGTGTATGAACCGAATGCCCTCCAAAACTTGCCTGTAATTACATTAATACTATTTTGAAGCGAACCTCGTTAATTCGTTATTATACTGCTTTGTTTTTATCTTCAAGGTAATGCCGTCTGTCGGCAGCACGCGCAAATTTCAGCGAGATCCTTTTACCAATTTTATAAAACAATATACACTTTTTTATGTCTTCAAATGACCATAAACTCACTTCGGTAATTTAAAAGTATTAATTTGGTTCATTTGTTTTTCTCGTTTATTTTCAAAGAACATAAGTCTGAGAGCCATTTTCAGAAAAAAATAGCAGAAAACAAAGTAATAAAAAAACATGAACTGTTTTTTTCTAATACTAGGGTAGCATATAACCGCGCAAGAAGTAATCTGCGACTGGTCCACACAATGGTGTTCACATAATAAGCCTAAGAGGGCGTGAAGCTACGTCAAGAATCGTATCATTCTTTATGACGTCATAGGAACAAGTTTATAAGTAATTGCAATTACCCAATATTATCAATCAAATAATTAAGTGGGTAAAAGATTAGAGGGTCAGATTTTGTTTAACAACATATGACCTTTATAGCTCACAAATATTTAACACTAAATTTAAACAAATTAAAAATAACATATTTTATACTGATATAGATGTAGACAATCCAACATGTTAGACAACCCTGATAATCCAAATAATGTTACATTAGAGTATGGATCGATTATTACTTATTTACAAGCCTGGGATGCTTCGACAGTTGCAGTACACAAATTAAGCTTTCAAAACTAGGAACATTGGGTCTATTTTACTTTGACGTTACAATGATTTATATTTTACTCGGAAACACGTTTAAACGTTTTTTGGGTAAGCCTAACAGTATCAGCGCAGGCAGTACTTATTTCAAAATTCGAAAAATTAAATTCATAAACTCACAGGAATTATTATAAGGAAATTCTCTATATAAATCAAAGCAATACATGTAATTGGTGACATAATATTAAAAGATGTAACAACTTTATCAGTATACAAAAAAAAAAATACCTCATAATGTATCTTGTCTTTTTTTCTGAGAGTGTAACAACTGATGTCAGGTAGTCAAAGAGTTCGCCATTCTTACACAGCTCAAACACCAAGAATATGAAAGTCTCAGATTCAAAAACATCCTGTAGTTCAACTGGAAATAATACAAATAATATATTTTTAGATATAATGAATATTATCCACAGGTCAAATTCTATAGAAAATTTAAACGAACATTTTTGAATTCTCCTCATATTTCCGATATGACATTGCAACATATCATGATATATTACAATAAATATAAATGTAACAATGCACGAAATGAGTTTTTTTTACGTAAATTTTGAATCATATTCTAGTAATATGAATTGTCACTTTTTACTTTCTAGTTATTTGAATATCATGAAGAGTCTAAGGGCCCCCTTTTTCTCCATAGAATAGAACTCAGTAAGAGTTGGTGAATATGGGTGTTGCTGCATAAAAATGTTTGGTTAGGTTTAAAATTATAATCCAAGTCATTAAATATACTGTTTAATATAAATACACAAGTCAAATTCTATAGAAAAAGTTGACTGTGAAATCTGATACCATGTAAGTTTAATTACACTTCAAACTTTGTAATAGTGTACACTATTACAAAAATATCATATTATTTTACCCCTAATCTTTTTCTAATAACTTTTAACAAATTTCAAAATGTTATAACAACTCACTCACTAATATATGGATGCCCAGCCACCATTCTAAGTATATTAATCTCTTGTTTAGTAGCCTCCCGCATTGTATGAGTGTCCACCCCATCTTGGGACTCCTGACTGAGATCAATAATTTTTGCAGCATATTCTTTTCCTGTTTCTTTTTCCACACATCGTCTGACTGTGGAACTAATACCTCTAAAACAAATATGATTTTATTACTAAAACAACCTCTTGGTACAACTGAACAACTTAATAAAAGAAGAATAATATCTACTCATTTTTGCTTCCTATAAAAACAAGTAACACATTATTATTAGTAAAACTTATAATGAGTTTAATTAGATATTTATAATTAAAAAAAAAACTGAACAGACATCCTATCATATTTGATGACTATTATAATAACTACATTAATGCCAAATTTCAGCCTACAGTCCGTAGTTTGAGTCTGTTATATTTTCCTTTTTTGTATATAGACATTGAATTATAAGACAACAAGCAATAATACTGGTTCTCTATAGGACTTAAAAAAACAGAGAATGTGTATCTGATGATTATGTGTTAAAGTTAATTTGATTCCCTTTAAAAAGGAAAAGCTTAGATCACACATCTGCCTGTGAAATCCCAATGTAAAGATGTGTTTGACAAATGATCCAAAACAGCCAGACTGATAGTTTTTTTTTATATAGCATACATAAGGTATACACATATACATAAGGCATTTATTAAAAATCTACTTATTTCTTGAATTGATTATTGTGATGAAATTTGAAACAAATTTTGTAAACTTGCTTTCTTTAAACCTAAAATGCTTGTAACTTGTAAAATGATAAATTCATCACTATTAAGTTGCCTAATCAAGGTCACTAAAATACAAGATAAGGAATATAGATATTTGTTAAACCACATTATACTCTAATTACTTCGCTTAGGACCAAAATTTGGCAACAGCACAAAACAATTTCCGCTTGTAATATTCTGTTACGAACTCTTGAAGACATAAATAAAATCTGAAACGTACCGTCCGATTATTTCTTTAGGTTCATACTTTGCATAGAATTCCTTCGCTGCATCTTTGTCAGGTAAATTATCGTCTTCCTCTTCCTTTGCCATACTTATTTTGTCGGTGTTTATAATATTTCTATCGCTTGTTGTAGTAACAATAGATTATTCACAATGACGAAAGGTTATTGCTATAATATATACATCTGTCAAATTTAATTTTGTTACAAACGTAATTTAACAAATCTCTTCGATTGTCCAACGTTATTTATAATTCGAAAAGATATTCAAACTTCAAAATTATCACTACGTTTTTAAAAGATGATAAAATATATTATGAAAATAAATCGACTAAATATAAATCATAGGAAGAGACCCAAGAATTGGGGTCACCCAGGATGACACTTGACATTACAATACATAGACTAAAGATAATATGTGTGTTCATACTGAAGAGCCAAAGAGGATAGCAAGTACGACCGATATAGTATAGAATATTTATATTTTTAAAATCAGCAAAGAAATGGATGAGTGATTTGTATACATTAAAGTTCTAACGTAGGTACAACCATTCCAAATCACATTTAGAATCGCGACGTTCCTAAGCTTTGTATGACCAAGAGGATGTAAACACTATGTAATTTAATATCATATTACTTCTTTCTTTTTATTTTATTATAAAATATGGATTAAATGATTTTTAAACGCAATTTTGTACATCAGCTGTTTTTGTCTATGCGCTTGTGACATAATTTTTTGGTCTCTCTTACTCATATGGATTCGAAATCTTCTCTTTCAAGTTTCAAGATTAATTAATAATTTGTGCTATGTTTTCTCCTTGTTCCGTCCGTTTGTGTTGCTTTTACCGTGTTAAGAAAATATATTGGTCGAGATTCAGTGCTAATTCTGCATCAAGCTGAACTTAGGTGTCTGGATTTCGGTGTTTAGTGCAAGTTTCGGGTGACTAAAAACAGGTAAGAGCCTATTGCGTATATTATCTAAACCTCGCGATGTGACAGTACTGTGCTCCATAAAAACATCGTTATCAACCTTGAGCCACGAAAGACAACATAAGATAATATGCTGCTTTCTTGTTTCTCAATTAGAAACAATCATCACACTAGAATAAATATAATTTTGCTAGGACTCGAGTTCACTATCTAATTATTTCTATTGACTGATATATCTGGCTTTTAAAATCAAAGTTCATGTACACAACAAAGAATCATATGTTAAGGAAATTATAGATACACTTATTGGGTTACAAAAGAAAACAAAGTAAGTATTCTTATCTATGCTGAAATCAAGTAATGTGACACATATATTTCTTAAATATGTAAAAAAAATTACAAATTCAGAAAATTTGAACATGCCCTTGCATGAACTGAGTTCCGGAATTTGGCAGGTAAATTTCAGTTTACATATAAGTGTTTCATATTTAACAAGTTAGATGAACCAGCGTACTTGGAACTACACCCTAAAAGGTTTTTATTATCCAGTGTTTATTATTATTTTAATTTGTACATAACTAAAATTAAACCTCGCTATTAGTGCAGGTAGACCCTGACAATTTTAAATTAAACAATGTGATGTAGAGTTTGACAATGTTAGCAACACTTTCACTAAGGTTGTAGGGTGTTTTGAAGCTAATAATATGGTACTTAATAGGAATGAATTGCGTAATATTAAACTCAGTTTTTTTTAGAGATAATCTTTGAAGCTAAATTACTATAGGGCTCTCACGTAACAAACTTATCAAGCCATGACATGCATTTTCAATGCCACGTGGAGAAGATAATTCATGTCATAGACATAGTAACTACTAGGACTCGTTTATCGATTTTAGTGATACATTATTTTTATGCTGCAGAAGAGAGCTGTTCATGCCAAGGACCTTTTATAATAAAGATAACTTTGAATTTTAATCTTAATTCTGTGGAATTAAGATTGAGAGAGAAGTGTGTGTAACACACTGATAAGATCACTTAATTTACAGGAGTGTATTAATCTACAAATAGACTAAACAAAGCAAATTCTACTTATTGTATTTACAAGTCTTATATAATTTAATTACAAAGAGATTAGTTGTTTTTTAAAAGTTTTACACAAAAACATCAGTAAAATATTATACACTTGTGCAATTTTACATTAAGCCTCATGATTGAACAAATGTTGAAGAATTAATTAATAACCTGAGTGACTAATGTATTTACATTAAGGTGAGTACAATGTAAACTGTAATATATTATATGAATAAAATCTCATTTATATATCTATTTAAAAGTTTATCTACTATATCTCTCAGGCATTCCAACTGAAGCAAAATAATTTGTTAATCAACCAAAGTGACCAACAACAAAGCTGTCATGCGTTTAAAGCCAATAAAAGAATGAATTAGCAGTTGGCTGGTCACTTCTGTTAAAAAGAGGTAGACAAAGGTCTTGAAGACTGGAGACGGTTTGGGTGATTTTATCAGGGAAGTGAGGCAAGAAGAGTAAGAGAGACATTAACGTTTGTGAGACTTGAAAAAGGCAGTGAAATACTATTTGTTGATGAGGATAATATTCTGAATGCACTAGACTTACAATACTGTAAACTATTTTATTTTTTGTTATTAAGTTAACTTGACCTTGAACTATGCAAAAAACTGTTCATTCAATATTTATAGCCACTTGAGTTTTTTTAGATACTGAGTGTCCAGACAGCTTTTAGATAGATTTTATTACCGTGCCGAAGCTGGCGACGTCCTTGTCGGGGACACGAAGAGGCGACCCAAGGGCGCCTGAAAGTACCTATATGTAGGCTGGGTGCCTATATTTTATATTTTAGTTAAAATGAATGACTAAAGCCAGTCCATATAAATATAGAGGATTTAATAAGGTCAATCGAATGTATTTTTTCAGCTGGGATCATTGTTTCATAACATCAAGCGTGACGAACAGGTGTTAATTTACATTTCATGTGCACTTTATTTTTTGGAATATTTTGTACCCAATTTTATATTATGATATTCTTAAAACACATAAATAACTGGCCTTTTATTTCAATTCAAAGCGGCCGTTATTGCTATTAAAAAATAATTTAAGCTATTTTATCACTACGGTAATAGCTTCACCTCATTCCAGCACAGTATTGATACTGGAATCATGTGAATGAGGCTTGCACTCAATGCAAGTTATGAAGCATGTAGCCGATTGGCTTCTTAACCTGTATCGTAACGTGATTTTAAGCACTTTATTACACCCTTCTGAGCAATGAGACATTAAAAAGCTGAGATGGACGATGATTAATGATGTTCAGAGTTCTGAAACCTAGTGAGCAATCAATTTCAGTTACTGGATTTGCAATATACTTTTCAATCCGGAAACAGTTACTGGAATCTTCTAAGCGCTAATATATTAGTAATTTCCTAGTGGTTGAAGTTAAATGATGTAGTATCAATTGAAATAATGTAATATCGCTTTTAATATTACAATAATGGTGACACTCTGATTTTTCAAATACGAAATTTATATCATATAGACGCAATAAGTTACGGAACTAGAATTTGGTGTAAAGTGAATTCTTCATAAAGTTACAATATCAAGACTAATTAGTAACACAATCTCAACCTAGACTTACAAGAGTATCTAACATTTAGGTCGAATGATGTCCTTTTTGGATTGCACTAGTATTTTTACTAAGCTGCGCAAAAGGTATTTCTGAGATTCGCTACATGCGTAATAATGATCGAGGAGTTGGATTGTGCCAATTTCACGATGATGATGAAGCGAAATTATTGGATTTTGGCATAATTTTTAATTATCACTTGCTAGGTATTATAATCCGGAACCGATAGATGGTGGCGGACAAAACCGAATCATGCATGAAATATTAAAAATAATAATGTGAAAAGCAAAACATATGTTGTTGTTAGGTTACAAACGATAATTTTGTTGGGCGTTTTGTTCACCGGTGGTTGAGATGTCAAAAAAACTAGATCCAGCTACTGGAATAATGTGAAGTGGCCATTAGTTAGACACATAACCACCTTCATGCCTTTTGGATTCGAATTGACACCTGAATGAACTACGAAAAATACGATATCCTTGATAATATCCATTTCACTTATGAATTATTAACCTTCGCAGTAATTACTTAGTACATGCTTGATACCTACAACAATAACTAAGCAAAAAGTAACTCAAATTTCGATGTAACTTAATCTCATAGCTATTACAATTTACCATTTACGTTAAAAAAACTCCAGTTTTTTATTCTATAGACATTGGATGAATTTGGATCAAAACATTTTTCATTGATAAAAAATCTCCCCTGCCAATCTCGCACATAAACTAATTATCTGCGTAAAATCACGTTTAACGATATTCTGTTACTGCGGCAAAGAATGGCAAACGAAGCACTCTTTACGATCAAGCTACTAACTCTTTAAATTACCTATGCACAGTATTATGCCATATAACAGGTTACTTACTGCTGGTTAGGTGCTCTCCAAAATATGGAAAAAATTTAGGCGAGACTGAGCTTTAAAAAGAAAAAAATGCTTTTGTCTATTCAATTCATCATCATCATGATGAACCCATTACCGGCTCACTACAGAGCACGGGTCTCCTCTCAATATGAGAAGGGTTTGGTCATAGTCCACCACGCTGGCCATGTGCGGATTGGCAGACTTCACACGCCTTTGAGAACATTATGGAGAACTCTCAGGCGTGCAGGTTTCCTCACGATGTTTTCCTGCACCGTTGAAGCAAGTGATATTTAATTTTTTTTAAAACGCACATAACTCAGAAAAGTTAGAGGTGCCCGAATTCGAACCACTAGGCTGTCACCGCTTCAATTACCTATTCTATTCTTCTATTTATATAGTCTATTCAATTACCGCCTAGGATATCGTTGTTTAACTGATTTGTCTCGCACAACCGTAAAAATACTACACAAGGTTTTCGAGGTCGTTATATCCAACAGCATCAAGCCAGAGAGCCATTGAAGAAATCAATGCATTTGTTTGTTTATCTAGGCACTCTTTTCAACGTCACGGTTTCAAGTCACGATCTTAATTTAATAGTATAAACACGTAGCGACTAAATAAGCTTCACCGCATGTGCATTGTGCATCCTCGTACGCTCCAATTAGTGTAACCATATATCAAAAACAAAAAACGATTAAGTTTTATTTACAAAAAAGTTACATTGTTTTTTTTGTCGCCTGATGATTAATGATTGCGTCTTTCGATCACGAATGCTACATAATTAAGTTTGACTTAACCTTTTAAAGACAATGTCAAAAAATTCATTAAATTTGGCCGTATAGAAGGCACATTGCATTCTAGGGTTACGCAATCTCAGATGAATAGCATTGCTACTTATATTTGAAAACTTTTAATTTAACGTCCAAATTAGACGTTTAGCTTATAGCGACAATGAAAGTAAGACGTTTAGTGTTTAACTCTGTCATAAAACTTATTTTACCTTAATGCTGCGTTGCTGTTCAAAAACCTACAAAAGCATTCATAATTAAATTCAAAATGAATTATGTTCTTATTCATATTAGCCTAGCACCTAATAAAACGTTCATTAATATTTTTTCATTAATGTGAGGCGATTAGGTTGATATTCTGCTATTTCGCCAATGATTAGTTAGTTATTAGACTGTTATTTAGTTTAAAAATGGAGGTTTCCTGCAATGTTTAACTTTATAGATTTTACCTATGTGCTCATACCTAATTTCAATGATGCTACCTCGTATTTTGCCGCTCGCTTCGATTAATAGAAAACAATGCAGCGATTAGGTTTTTTGACAATATCGACGTGGGATAATTAATTATTTTATTAACTGCTTTATATCCCACTGTCCCCGTTAACAAGTATTGACAGCTGGGAAAACGGTATCGTTTTTCAACAATTTTATTTAAGTCCCCGTGTACCCCTCTACGGGGGCAATGAAGCTATATCCGTGATGATCCCCAAAGGACGCGTGTTTCCCCAAACTTTTGGTCAAAACTACCAAGTGAATGTAATAGAAACCCACATAAAACGTTATCTTATAACCAGTCTATATAAAATGTAATTATTTACTTAAGTTTGTAGCCCAACATGACAATTTGTCGGTGGTTACCCTATTTATGCATGCCTCTAAGGTTGTCTAAAAATAAACTTGCTTATAATTACTCATGGTACAACTTTATGAATACTCGTAATTGTCGTTGTATTGTACATATGGGTTTACTCGTAAATAAGAATAGAAAATAAATCATAAAATATAAGAAATTTTTAGTCAAACCATTAAGAATGAAACGTCACAAACGCACGGTTTGTACTTGAACTCAACTGCCTTTATAATGCAACTTTATTATTTTACACAAATACGCTTACCAAAATTATCTATTATCTGATGGAAGGATTGTCGGCGACAAATCTCTTACATATTCCGGCACGGCGTCTTGTTTCTTACATACCACATCGGTATTTCTACATTATAAAGAGAAAAGATTTGTTTGTTTGATGGAAACTGCTGGACCTATTTTCATACTTATCTTCCCTAACCCTTATACTTATCTTACCATTTGAAAACTAGTCATCCCGAAGTAAGATAGGCTATTTTTTTAGATGACTATTTCAGTAATAATAAAAGTTATATCTGCAATAATGGTATTTGTAAATCTAGCCAGTAGTAAAAGCGATACCAAGCGATATATTCGCTTTCGTATATTAAAATTACTGGTCTTAAGTAGATTTATAGAAAATCCACGCTATATTCAATAATCCCATGAGCCACGATGACAAATATTTTATCGAAAATACTTTAAAAATTTAAAGGTGATTTTGTATCGTGATTATTATGGAAACGAAGTTATCTTATTTTCAAGAGTATCTCAATTAGACAGTTGCCCACTTCATGTAATTTTAAGAGTTAACAAAAAAATTACAATACTGAGCATGTTTAAAACTGTATGTAAGGAACGCGACTCATATTTTACTTACCCGCATAATGTTACGTTATGGCTCTTAGTTTACGCGGCATAATCCGCTGAGTCTTACAACCTTCGATCAAAAACGTACTAGATATTATGTAGTGTCACAAAAAATCTAAGGAAACAGTGTCAAACTTTTCTTTATAATATAAATATAAGATAGCCAAAATATTTCCTCACTTTTATCGCGTTTTCGGATGTATTGAACAATCAGCTTTGTTTTCTCAGTAGCAAATTAACGGTTATAATATTATATTCTTAATAGGTTAGGTTAACCTGGGGGGGGGGGACCTCACATAATAAAGCTTTTACCACCACAACAAAAAAAGTTTAACTTACCCAAAGGGTGAGATATTTATTTTTCACATACTCTTTTAGACCACTGATAGTCAACTTATAATTTATTTATGATCGAAGTAACAACACGTAAATAGCCGAAATCAGAAATTACTAACTTAACAGACCTTGATGTACCTATATACAAAAATAAAGCGTGCAGATGATGATAAAATATTTTTATACTAAGTATGTATGCATGTAAATTGTGTAGCCGGCGCGATGCGTGCACGCAGATGCAATGCAATGACCTTGAGTGGGCGCCTGTATGTGAGTGTGTTTGCTCATGGGTGCAAGTAACAAACGACTCCATGTGACTATCTTATGCAGGATGGAGACAGAGTAAAAAAAGTATCTTTATATACTCATGATGCCTGAACAAAACAAAGAACATAATGATCTCAATCTGGCATTTATGATGCCTTCATAAATATATACTTATAACTGAAATTAACTCCTCAGTGGGAGATATCAGGCCCGAGTTTACTTAGTTTAAAATAAAAATAAAATCTTTTATTCGACCATGCGATCACATTTGTTAGTAAGGAAAACATACAAACTAATGTTAGTAACCTTAAAAATAATTAACTCATCCTAAAACTATATCTTAGACAGGCTTCATTAGTGAGCATTTGCACCATATGGATATTGGTTCAGGTACACAGCATTATGTCATATGGTATTTTATTATGGGGTAATGCTGCTGATACTGACACTATATTCGTTTTGCAGAAGAGGGTTGTTCGTGCGATATATAAATTGGGTCCCAGAGAGATAAATTTAAAGATTATAATATTAGATAATTTAAAGATAAAAAATGGACTGTAACGCACTGAACATCAAGTAAAAGTAAACTTGTAGTACCGTTTAGTTTGTGCAGCCACAAAATTAGTAACTTGGAAACAAAGGAAATTGTATTTTATTTTATAATAAATTACCTATTGATATCTTGGAGATGTCTATTAATAAGTTCAAAGTTTTTATAAAACGAAAGCTTGTAGAAAAATGATATAACGATATTAAGGATTATATAAACGATAAAAAAGCTTGGGTGTGAATTGCTCTATCTCCATAGGTATTATAATTTATTATTCATTATGTGAGATGGTGATAACGAAAAAAAAAACCCGGCTAAGTTTGTTGTGGGCTTCTTTTTAGACCGGGCGCGTTTGGAACCCTCATAGCTTTAGTTTTAAGTTTACGAATATAGTTATCACCATGAAATAACTACTATGTAAATTGCATTTTTAAGGACTATTTGAATAAAGATTATTTTGAATTTGAATTTGTACTGACAAACAATCCTGTCAGCAGTCGTTGAGCATTAGTCAATTCTCACTTAAATTTATGTTGTTATTTTATTATATTTATTTTCTTGTTGTTATTTTATTATATTTATTTTCTAGACTCGCTAAATTTAAATTTTTATCTTAATTTTTGGTTTAATAGTATATTTATTGTACGCATTTTTTGTCTCAATATTTACGATGAACTGCCTATAAATGGGTTACACATTATACATACTGACTGACTTGTACATGTGACTACCTGAGGCATATTTTTTGCAATATATATAATATGTTAAACTCTGTTGGCGTTTCATAGTAAAAAATAAATAGAAAAGAATTTATTCTTTCTCTTTGAATCTTACTTCTTTTGTTGTTGAATGTTGAATGATGTGATGTGAAAAATAGTTTGTGCTTTTAAGCGAAAATGACTGTCTCTTTCCCTACAAAATAAAAATATATAAAAATATATTTCATTAATCTGATGCGACGGACAATGGTGATCACTATAATAGTTTCATTTAAAACTAATGCCAACCCGACGAGAGCTAAGATGCACGCCACGATATAATTATCTCTATCTATATAATTTTCTCGTCTAGCTTCGAAGAAAAAGTATTAGAAAGTGGTAAAGATAATTATTTTAGTATATTACAAAGTTATTATTGCACAAACGCTATCTACTCGATTTATGTATGAATTTTCCCACAAATTGTGTAAACATAAGAAACTTGAATCTTCAAGTAAATGAGTAAAAGTGCCAGTAACATCTGGCTCTACGATCTATATAGCATGTATCGATATTATTACGACTACCTCTGTCTGTCCCGCTGTCACATTATAAAGTTGGAGGTCCTGGGTTCGATTCCTGACTCGAGTCTGGTCTGCTGGGAGGCTTTGGCCGTGGCTATTTAACGTTCCGGCACGATGTTGTGTAAAAACCAATTACTACTACCAATACTACTACCAATTACTAACAGGTTAGCCTGATGATGCAGTCTAAGATGGTTCTAAGACTGCATCATCACTTACCATCAGGTGAGGTTGCCGTCAAGGACTAACTTGTAGTGGATGAAAAATAAAATAAAAATATATCGACTATTGCGTAGGTACACAGTCATTCGACAGTAGATTTGTATATTAAAAAGGGAACTCCATGCATAATTATCTGAATGCTGCGGATTAATGTTCAATGTAAAAGAAAATTTCTTTAACAGTCGCGAACCCATGTCTTGCGCCGCACCATTTGTCGCCATTATCGGAACCATGAACGTATCCACCACGACGCGCGCACTGCTATTTCTGTCTGCAACCAGGGCGTCGCCACATAAAAATGCATATCACCAAGCATAATTAAATATCTCTTTTTATTTCTGCTCACGTAAATTCCGCACATAAACTGAGCATTTTATTTAGTATATCTAGACGTAATTGAGTAGTCGCCAAGATGCCACCTTTATCTTTTATATTTATACCGTGGGCATTCGAGCGGACGGTTCATTTGATGTTAAGCGATTACTTTCGTCCATAGACATCTGCAGCATCGGAGGCACCGACGCGTTGCCAGCATCCTCCCAATCGGTTTGGGAGCATTCAAGTATTACGTAATGCAATTATTGAAGACTTTATAGAATCCCCCCCCCCCCCCCCCGTAACGTTTTTCTGTACCCCAACCCTAAAGTTACGAATATATAATATTTAAGAATATATATAGTATGTAACCATTAAAGAAAAACAAAAAAAAAACAATTATGTTGAACAAAGTATAGTACCTTTGTTGTTGTATATATTATACGTAACGCGTTGTTTAAATACTCCCGCCCTTGTAACGCGCCGTAACGTTTTATAAGACCCCCTACCCCCAAATTTCTTTTCTTTCTACTCTGCTTCATACCGGAAAGCTAAATCTAACTAGCTGCTTGCCAACGTCCATACCATGTTGAATACACCGGTTCTCGTCCGATCACCGAAGTTAAGCAACATCGGGCGCGGTCAGTACTTGGATGGGTGACCGCCTGGGAACACCGCGTGATGTTGGCTTTTTTATTTTAAATAACTAGCAGCGGCCGAAGCCTCTCACCATAAAAAAAAAGACGGGTTGCACTCCGGGAGTGCCGGCAGAAGTGAAAACTTGATTATTAACGTTGAGCATGTTTGATATTTTGGAATGGTTAAGGAATAATTTTGCACCAATTGCTTTATCAGTATAAAAGTACTATCATTTATGTGGCAGAATACAATATTCATTTATTGCGCTATCGTACACAAACATGACAATTTATATTACATTAAAAATTTAACACTTTAAAACTATTACAATTATTTTACATTAAAAAGTTTATCTATATCAATTTCCATATTTTAAGCACTTTACATTCACGAATTTTACGAATACACAACAATGTGATCACTACACAGACGGTCGAGCCATCAGCTGTCACCATCCATGGATGCGCGTGGCACGCTGTAACATACACGAACATTCCTGCGCTGCCTAAACGAAACAGTAGGCCCAGGCATACATTTTCGCCGCGCCGTAGAGAGGGGATAGCTGTCTACTCTCCATCCGTCTTACGCTTTTTCGATCAGGTCACGTGTCCTGACGCGAGTTTAAGATTTTATACCCATTACAGAAAAAGTGCTCAACGCCGCTAAAGAAGTTTTCACTTCAAAAATTAAAGTTAATTGAACCCAGGACCTCCCACCCCACTTTATAATACAACAGCGTGCGCGCCACGAAGTTTGACAATATCTCAATCGTTTAATAATATTTGTACTTTTAAAAACAGAAATTATTTTTGCAAGATTATTGAAGTTGTCTTGCCCACTGCCTATTAATACACTTACAGCCTTATTGTTGAGCACAGCCATTATTTTTCATAGAAAAGTTGGATAAAGAGATTGAACTATTTACGGTCTCTACTTTCCCTTCAACCTTAATCTTTAACTCCGGTCTGGTACGTAGAATTTCATAACAGAACTACCAGTATAGTAGAAATCTGCAATCAAACATACCTACTAACCGCGAGACCAACGAGGTATTCAATTCAGTACTATAAATTATTTATTAGTGCCAATAACTTACTCGTATCGGTATAATCTCCTGCATAAGCTAGAAACTTAGAAAACCTGTAAGTCTGCCTAGAATGTTGAATGTAGTCTTTCAGGTTGCTACTCGGGTAATTTTTCCTTTAAACAATTATAACAGTTATATTTATATATACCTTAATAATATTATAGGTTGATATCACTGAACAGTTACAAAAAAGAATAGTCAATCGTTAAAAATACCGTAGGACGACCTCCGTGGCGCAGCGCGCGCGCTGTTGCATTATAAAGTTGGAGGTCCTGGGTTCGATTCCCGGCTCGAGTCTGCTCTGGTGGGAGGCTGCGGCCGTGGCTAGTTACCACCCTACCGACAAAGGCGTGCCGCCAAGCGATTTAGCGTTCCGGCACGATGTCGTGTAGAAACCAATTAGGAGTATGGCTTTACCATACCCCTAACAGGTAAGCCCGCTACCATCTTAGACTGCATCATCACTTACCATCAGGTGAGATTACCGTCAAGGGCTAACTTGTAGTGGATAAAAAAAAAAAAGGTACTAATATCAAATAAAAAATCGTAGTTTTTTTTAAATCGCAGATTACACTACGCCAGTGAAGCAATACATCTTACATTGTTCATTATAATGAAGCGAATCTCCATTAATTATTTGAAATAATGGTTAATAAGAAATGTATTTAGGACAATGTTGACAGCGCTAACCACGAGCGCCTTCGCGTGACTAAGTTGTAAGAGATATTTTACACAATCGACAGATTACAATTATTAGTCTGCCTACGTTTTATTCAGTCGTGATTTTTTATATCGTACTAAAACAAATACTAAAGTTTAAACAAGCCTAGGTAGTAGGTATACTAGCTACTAATTCACCGCCAATATATCACTTACTAGATTTAAAGAATGTATGCTACTTTCATGCTTATATGCTTTGGCCTACGCCAGTGAGGCGACTTCTAACAAACACTTGTAACGATATTATAATATAAAATTGGACTGTCACTTGTAAAAAAAAAACATTGACATAATTTATTATTTTTATTGACTTGGTAGTTGAATAAATGGCTTTTTTATTTTATTTTTTATTTATGCTACTTTCAAGTTATATATATTTCTGGTTAACAAACTGTAACTGAAAAAAAATTACAACCCTAACTTGTTGTACAGACATACTTGTATGTCCGCGTGAATTGTAAACGTGTGTGTCAAATATTGTTATAATATCATTGTCGAGGAATCGAACGTTTTTCTGTAGCTGCAGTAGTGTTAAACCCCATTTGGCCTTGAATATCCCCATTCGACCACAGATAGCACACATTCTCACCCCACATTTAACATTGTGGTTCAACAGCGGATGTTATGGTTGTGCATTTTTATGATATCTTAGTACTTAATTTTTTCTAAAAGTAAATGTCTAATAAAGTTGAAGGTCCTAGGTTCGATTCCCGGCTCGAGTCTAGTCTGGTGGGAGGAGGCTTCGGCCGCCACAGACGACAGTTACCACCCTACCGACAAAGACGTGTCGCCAAGCGATTTAGCGTTCCGGCACGATGTCGCGTAGAAACCAATTAGGAGTATGAGTTTACCATACCCCTAACAGGTTAGCCCGCTACCATCTTTGACCGCATCATCACTTACCATCAGGTGAGATGCAGTCAAGGGCTAACTTGTGGTGAAAAAAAAAAAGTTCTTGTTTTGTGAACTAAAGTTTTTCGTCTATAAGAATCGTTACTAATAAGTTATCGTTTTTCGAAATAGCCTTTTGTATGCTACAATATGTTATACCGTATATTATTAAAGCGCGGGGTAAAGCTATGGTATGAATAAAATAAATTCCACGGTCTGTATACCACCTTAATTGCTAAACTGATAACAGATATCAGTATGTTTTCATGCACTTATACTGTTTGTGATAAATGACCTTCACATCTCTTTGTAATCACTCATCAGACATCAATCGACTTGAGTAAAAAGTAATATCATTATTAATACGTGAATGTTTGTAAATATAATAACTTACAAATAGTGTTATATGACAAATATGTTAAAGATTAAATATAAATTTGTTTAGGTATAATTATTGTGTGCATTTAGTATGTAAATATAGTCTTGTATGATATTGTGTTCGATTATTTTGCATTTACTTCAACCATACAATGGTGCCAATACTTTTTTAATTACCTACATAAAAAAATAAACTGTCTTGTCTATACAAATAAATAAAATTGGAGTGTCTGTGTGTAATATTGTAAGTAACCGTTTTTTACTACATGCATATGAATATGTATACGGTACATACACCAAAATAACATTTTTGTCTGTCTGTCTGTCTGTCTGTTTGTTCCGGCTAATCTCGGAAATGGCTGGACCGATTTTTACGGGACTTTTATTGGCAGGTAGCTGATGTAGTAAGGAGTAACTTAGGCTACTTTTATTTTAGAAAAATAAAGTAATGTTGCAATGTCCAAGTACTGTCCAGCACCGCGCGCAGCTCACGCGCATTCCACCGCCTATGCCATCACGTCTCGGGCGCCTCCCACTTCTCCCACCAATTATTTTAGTTTAGTAATTATTTCAAGTAATCACGGGTTAGTAATCTATTGCTTCGTGATTGAAAGACAAACAAACACACTAACTCAACGCAGACGAAGTCGCGGGCGTCAGCTAGTCTGGAATAAGTGTTTTTCTTTTCCATGGAGTATGGGACTAGCAATTTTAGAGCTTAATTTAGAGTTGTGGTTTAGTTTAGAGATTCGTGTAGAACATAATCGGCACCACTGTCGGTCCTGTCCGTTAAGTTTTAACTCCCTTATCACCCTAACTGTTTATACTGTCTTTGTTACCCCGTATTGTATATTTGTGGTTTGTTTGCAAAAAATATAATGAATAAAGCTTTTTTATTAACGAACTTGTTGGCCATGGGCGGCCCGGGTTCGTTTCCTAGAAGGGGCAATATGGGCATTTTAGTTTTAATTTTTATGATCTGGTCTGACTCCCGCTTTAATCGCGGCACGTTACCATCTTAAACTACATCATCACTTACCATCAAGTGAGGACTTAGTCAAGGGTGTGTAACCTGCGATGTTATTTCACAAAGTTCTAATTAATGAACTAAATAAAGTTGATTGGACGCAAACTAATACAAAGAAATGTCCAAATCAAATCCTAAATTTTATTACAGACTCGTATGCGAACGCTTACGTCGCGGTTAGTAAAAATTGCACCTATAAACCACGGAATAAATAATTTAACACCGAGGACAAACCTGTTCGGCTTTTTCGGTATTTATATATATATATATATATATTTAGATTTAGATTTTGTTTTTTATTCACCACAAGTTAGCCCTTGACTGCATCTCACCTGATGGTAAGTGATGATGCGATCTAAGATGGTAGCGCGCTAACCTGTTAGGGGTATGGTAAACTCATACTCCTAATTGGTTTCTACACGACATTGTGCCGGAACGCTAAATCGCTTGGCGACATGTCTTTGTCGGTAGGGTGGTAACCAGCCACGGCGGAAGCCTCCCACCAGACCAGACTCAAGCCGGGAATCGAACCCAGGACCTCCGACTTTAAAATGCAACAACGCACGCCCTGCGCCACGGAGGTCGTCAAATAAAAGAATAGTAAAATTGTTTATATCAAATCGGCGCTCAAAAAAATCACAATTGCTAACATAACCTAAACCACATATTTGCAATTCTTATTTGTCAATTCATCACCTCCAGACGATGCTTTGCAAGAGGGAAACGCCACGAGGGAAAAACCACGGGCAAACCTTGGTCGCTACCTTAAACAGCTTATCACGCGTAAAAAGGTCATTGACATGCCACTGCTGTATCAATAGGTATTCGTGTTACTTGAACATTCATATTATTACTTGTCGTTAATAAGCAGAAATATAATCACTATTCATATAATTAAATGTAAATATTTGCTACGGACCGAATGCATAGGGGCACTGTACCCAATATATCATATATATTATAATTTATAATAATTGAGCATCATTATCATTCCCAGCCTGTTAACCTCCATCTGATAATCAAGTGCCTTCTTTCTCACAGCTGAAAGGGTTTAGCTTTAGACCAACCCGTGACGCTGCTTCACTATGGGTTGGCGATCTATTTATCACCAAGCTGATGTCAGCGAGATGAGCGAAGCAAACACTTTAATAAAAAAAGAACTGCCAATATCGGTTAAGATTTCATTAACTTAAACAGGTCAAAAAGGTTTACCTCCTAACCAGAAGAAACCCTAATAACCTCAGGCCTGATCCAGAGTAACAGCTACATTGTACTACATTGTGTTGTTAATCTGTAGTTTTTTCGTGATGCACGCGAACAGACTAACAAAAAATAAATACAAATTGAATATCTATATATATTTATATCAATGCTTTGCTTTCGATCATTTTTCGAGCTTAGCGATCAAAATATTATAATGGTCTGGTGGTATATAGTTGATTTCTTTCCATGTTTTTTTTTGTAATTTTTTTACACACCACAATTTAGCCCTTGACGGCATCTCACATGATGGTAAGTGATGATGCAGTCTAAGATGGTAATAGGCTAACCTGGTTAATTGGTTTTACACGACCTTGTGCCGGAACGCTAAATCGCTTGGTCATTCGTCTTTGTCGGTAGGGTGGTAACTAGCCACGGTCGAAGCGTCCTACCAGACCAGACTCGAGCCGGGAATCGAACCCAGGACCTCCTATAATGCGACAGCGCACGCTCTGCGCCACGTAGGTTGACAATACGCATCCAATGTTCTAGTATAAATTGTTTGTTAATCTTTACCCATTTTCCCGTGTAATTGTCTTGGGATTTTTCCGTTAGGGCTTGGTTGACCCCTATTTATCCGTATATCAATTATTTATTTATTATTAGGCAAAGAACTACAAGTGCTTAGATCGTTAAAGTGGCGTCTAGGCGGCATTCCGTATGGAAGCCCTACGCTTACGTTGGAAAACAATCCCGAGTTGGAATTATATTGTTTTAAATCTTAAACTTAAACATGGCACATACGTAAGTAGTTACTGATCTTGACAGTTTTAAGCTATAACACTATATATATGAAGCGGTGATAGCCTAGTGGTTAGGGCGTCAGCCTGCTAATTAGAGGTCGGCGGTTCGAATCCGGGCGCTACGCACCTCAAAAAAATATCACTTGCTTCAACGGTGAAGGAAAACATCGTGAGGAAACCTGCATGCCTGAGAGTTCTCCATAATGTTCTCAATGCGTGTGAAGTCTGCCAATCCGCACATGGCCAGCGTGGTGGACTATGGCCAAACCCTTCTCATATTGAGAGGAGACCCGTGCTCTGTAGTAAGCCGGCAATGGGTTGATCATGATGATGATGATAATGACTATATATATTTTATACTTAATTTTTAACGATGACTATATTTAGATAGCTATAATATATTATTTATATAGTAAATTGCGCACAAAGGGTGGTTTTAAAACAACTCACAGTACGAACCCAACTGTAGCGCAGGCTAGCCTTTGAAGAAAACATTTATATTTATTACGTTAAATTATACAACCTCATAACGAAAAAAAAAAATATCTTTTTGTTTTAAAGACAAAAGCAGAACTTAAGTTTTTATGAAGGGCATTAAATGATGGCGTATGGCAACTATTGTGACAGTTCTTTTGTTGGACTATCAACCTTAGGGGATATTAACGTATCATTATTTAACAGTCGATTAACATAGAAGAGATTATTAAGCAGTAATTATAATTGTTAATAACATATATTTCATTTTTTATGAATACAAAAGAATAAAATAATAATGATATCTAAATAGCAATTACGAGTATTATAAATCTATATATATAAAAGAAAGACGTATTATTTACACTATTTATAACTCAAGAACGGCTGTACCGATTTGACTGGGATTCGTAGGGGAGGTAGTCTGGAATCAGGAGACGGACATAGGATACTTTTCATCCCGTTACATTTCCCGCGGAATTTATGACAAACTGAATGAACTATAACTATAGCTTCAGCTTGCCGTAGCGAACTTCTTTGAATTGGTAGGTTATTCCATTGTAGTTTTTAAAAACCCCTAATCTACGCGGACAAAGTCGCGGGCAACGACTAGTTAAAACTAAAGCTTTCAGCGGTTTACAAACACGCCCTGGGCTGAATCTGTATTATTTTTTATTGTTTTTGTAGAAGCCTATTCGAACTAACACAGATCTAGATATAATCTCAATACATAGCTGATAACTTTATCACTGTGTTTTATATGACGCCTTTGCATAAGTTTTGTATCTCTAAAAGTATCGGTAAAATGATGAAAGAAATGTAAAAAATATTCTGTAATTATGAACACTTTTTATACTCCGTCAGGCTTAGTACCCCTTTAACAACTAGTTGTATAATAAATGCTTACTGAGACCTCGGTCTATTTGCATACCATTAACCTTTATCAACTTTAAATGGGTTTAGGTTTTTTTTTTTAACTTTATGTAACTGATAAGGGGGACTAAGTTTTCAGTCACGTTTAGGATTCTGTACCCGAGGGGTGCCAACGGGACCTAATTAATAAGACTATGCTGGCCCTACGTAAATATACTCGGGCCGCATTAGTTTGGGAGTTGAAATTTTAACAATATGTCTTAAAAATAATTGCCGTAATTTTTTTTTAATTAAGAGTAGATACTGTTGACAATTAAATGGGTTCCCGTCTTCATCATGATCAACCCATTGCCGGCTCACTACAGAGCACGGGTCTCCTCTCAATATGAGAAGGGTTTGGCCATAGTCCACCACTCTGGCCATTTGCGGATTGGCAGACTGCACACGCCTGTGAGAACGTTATGGAGAACCCTCAGGCGTGCAGGTTTCCTCACGATGTTTTCCTTCACCGTTAAAGCAAGTGAAATGTAAATCGCTTAAAAACTAACTCCGAAAAGTTAGAAGTGCGTGCCTGCGTTCGAATCCCCGACCTCTAATTAGTAGGTGGACGTCCTAACCACTAGGCTATCAAAGCTTCCCGTCTTAGCATCCCATAATGTCAATACAATGTAATTAGTGTATTATATAGCACCTTGGCACGGAAGCCTTCGCGTGTAATTCTAACTTCCACTTGGCTGATTTTTATGTATGAAATACGTATAAGTGTAAAAAACGTGTCCGTCTTGATATTTTGTCTTTGAGTTTGATTAGAAACATCATGCATGTCCATTTTAGTAGATTGCCAAGTTTGTCAAAAACGACCCTAACATTTTTAAAACGGCTCGTAATGATGTTGAAGCAATAACTGTGAGAAATAGAAATCATAAAAAACAGTACTTATTAGGAGAAATAGTTACGCCATATGCACTAAATATTTTCTAATAAATTACTAGAATTTAACAATAAATTCAAAAACACTTAATTTTTAATGACGTTTTGGTTTTATGTATTAAGTTTGACATTTTTGTTTGAATTTCTTTCAAATCAATTGTTGTTATCAATGCATTATAATAATTTGCATAAAAGATTTCCATATATTGGCAATCCTCTATGTTTTATTTTTATTTATTATGTGCCAGCTGTGTTGCGTGGTTTATGCAAATAAATATATTCTATTCTATGCTATTGTTAGATTTTCAGCGTAATAAGAGATATTTCTCATAGTATCAAACCAGAGTTATAGAGGTATGTTCCAACTTGATAACTTAATCAGTTTCTGCCAAAAATACCGTAATAAGCAGCAATCATTTTGTTTATCGATTATAATATCAACCAATCGAAAATAATCCAACTGAAATTTTTTAAAATTCGATCGTGTACAAAGTTATTTCGTCCATAGATCTGATTCATATATTATTTACTGTATTCTCTGCTGATATTTCAGAATAAACATTAAGTTTACATCACCCACATCCATATACTAAAGCCAATACAAAAGTAGATAAAAATGCTAAGACTCTGCGATGTCTAGTAGCGTCGCGTCTTCGGTTTAAATAGCTATGCCCTTAACCTACAACCACGACGAGAAAATAAGAATAGCCTACTACGTGACAAACTTCACGAACCTTTGCCTTAACATGGCTAAGAACAAATTTTTGATTATATATATTAAGTTCTTAAAAGTTATTAGTGAACTTATACTAAGTTGTTATTATTAAACTGTTAAATAATATACTTACTAAAAGTGCTACTAAATAAAATTGAAGAGTATGTAAATTTATAAAAATCAGAATCTCAATGAAGCTAATGATTATAAGCCCGATAAAATAATATAAATAGGTTATGTATATTTTTTACTTTTTACCAGTTTGTCCGGGATAATTTTTAGAACAGCTGAACGAATGGAATTTACAGTAGAGTATTATTGATAGTGTTAGCATACACAATAATTGCGTTAGAAATATTTATTAGAAGCAACACTGATTAAGAATATTTTTATTCGATATTGTTTGGAAAATGTACCTTAGAAATACTGTTTTTCAAAAGTTACGGAAGTTAAAGCGATAAGTTTCTTTTAACATTTAGGCATCCGTTACGAAAGAGTTTCACTTAAATGACAATATTTAAAATCGTATGAATATTTTTTAAAGTCAGTAACTCTAATAAAGTTAGTCAACCTAGTAGTCTTTTATTTTTTTAAACGAATGCTATGCAAATGCATAATTAAAGAACTGGAATTAGTGACATTTGTTTTAGCGATGCCTTGATAATATGTAAATAATTTTATTTAAGTAATAGTAATCAGTTGGTTATAAAGATGTCAGGAAATATAAGAACATTATGTATAATCTAAGACGTGGGGCTGGAAACTAAGGCCGGGGATATATAAAGCGAGCTTAGCCTTACTTCTGACTTAGAAACAGTTAAAACAAGACAACTTTATGTGTTCAACATGTAATACCGACAAAGACGTGTCGCCAAGCGATTTAGCGTTCCGGCACGATGTGTAGAAACCAATTAGGAGTATGGGTTTACCATTCCCCTAACAGGTTAGCTCGCTACGATCTTAAACCGGCATCATCACTTACCATCAGGTGCGATTCAGTCAAGGGCTAACTTGTGTTTTATAAAAAAAAAAAAAGGCTGTCTTGTTCTAACAGTTTCTTCTGTTTGCCTAAGTGAAGTCAAAGTACGCTGTATATATTTCAGTCTAAAGCCTAGATCTACAAAGCAAGCGTCTTATTTAGCTTCTTCTAGATTAGTCTAGAACAGGATACGGTTAAAATGTCGGAATCATCAGCTCGCTTTATAGATCTCGGCCGAAGACATTGGAGGGAATATCAATCTAAGAGCACCATTGGTGGAGTGGGAGTATGTTGGGCTGGACATGGTGTATACATGATGACCCCGATGCCGACTATGAGACGAGATGAGAGATGAGATGAGTTGTATGCGTACCCTACGTCAGTTTTTTTTTCGGACTGACTATAAGCTGTGCTAACCCTATTGGTTGCGACAGCGTAACCGGGGTTGTTCTTCGTCATGTGTAAAGTATTTTCTACTTAAAACTTCGATTGTGGCTGCAAATTCTTGAATTACTTTGATTACTGTACACTCATGATCGAAGTAATAAAATCAAGATCGAATCAAGGATCAATCAACCTCTAGAATGTTTTCAAGTTCGTTTGATTGGACTTGGCCTTTGTCGTAGAACTTATGTTGAAATCGTACCGCAACGCCACAGATCCCATAAAACAAACAAAATTATGTCACGCTTGATCATTTTAAAATACATTGGTAATTTTTTTTTTAATTTTGTAATCTTTTTATCTATTAAGGTTAGTTTACACATCATATTGTTTATATCTTGACACAAATCTTTTGTTATCGTTGGATATATGGAACCTTTAAGGGTCTACCTTATAAATTAAACCATGGTTCTGTACATAGTATTGCCTAGGTATCTACTATACCAAAATGAATTTGTTGTTATTATTAATAAAAATAGCCGTGCAGTTCCGGCTAAGAATGCAACTGCTCCATATCAGCCCATGGATGTCGTAAAAAGCGACTAAGGGATAAAGGTCGTAAAAATGAGTAACTGTAGAACATTATGGTATACTGTACTCATTTCTGTGATTAAAAACGGAGATTCCAACGTGACCCTTGGAACCGAAGGTGGCGGTTAATCCACCAACGAAAATTTGCCCAAAGAGGGCTGAGGTCAGGCAGGCGGCCGGTTGTAAAAATATATGCCAGAACCTATAACAGCATGTCTTTAAGTTTAAATGGAATCTGTGACGGCTGATAGAAGTGAGTGGAAGAAGAAGACGTGTTGTGCCGACCCCACATAATGTGGGATAAGGGCAAGAGAATGAAAGAAGAAGGAAGATAAGATTAATAAAAATATCATCACGTTTCCTTTCAAGATACGGAACCCTCGGTGCGCGATATTTGTTCCATACATAACCGTCTTTATTTATACTACTGTACGACGAACATAATCAATATACTTTGCATTATTTAAAATACTGTATGTGTGGTTATTAAAAAAATAATTAACACTGTCGGCAAAAATGTTCAATGCCACGGTGTTTACTGTAGCAAAATGCATAATAATAATATAATGAGCAGATACGCGCTTACGTTGCATAAATTCAGGCTACTCCTAGAGTCTATAGTAAGTGAAGCGCGGTATAGACGCCGCGGACTCCCCGCGTCGCGCGGCTGTCGTGCCCCTCCCTCCCCGTACCCCGCACGCGTCGTGCATCGTGCTTCCAGTTGCTTCGCAGCTGCCGCGCGCGATCGTCGCATTATCAATGCGACACCGCTTTTTATCTGTTATAATATGGATAGATATCACATCCGCGCTCTCGTCAATATCCAGTTTTCATATTTGTGGTTTTGCGAAGTGTTCGACAAGTATAAATGGATTATATTGTAAAGTGCCGAAGGAAAAGTTTAGATCTGTAAGGTCCGCATTGGAATTTATCGTACGACTCGCCGAGCGTTCCGACGTGTTTGGCACATGGTTTCATAAGGTTGTGGTGGCAGAAATAATGAAATCGTATTCCATTGATTGCCATTTGACTTATAAAGTTGTGAAAAAATTGTAATACTTCACTTCGTTGTGTTTTGTGTAGTAACTATTGTGAATTACGGCATAGCGTACTCGTGGCGTCCACGTTACATTATGGCGCGCTTTCATTTTAGAAGCCGAAACCTCAGTAGTTTTAGTTGCCGTTGCGAACAATTACGTTAAAAAAATAATGCTGTATAAAAATAACTAACCTAATGATAACTGATCGGCGATAGGATAATGTTCATAAATAAAAATAATCACTCAATATTGATGTATTACAATAAGTTATGTGATGTAGAAGTTTATCCGTAAATTACTTTTATAATAATTGTTTTTAAATCGTGAGCATTGCTTTGTTCAAAGTACAATTTGGTCCGAGGTCGCCGGCTCCACAAAACATTGGCTAATCACTCAATGAATAGTTTTTCTTAACAGCTGTTTACAGCGTGTCATGC
The DNA here is from genome assembly GCA_928268935.1 of Lasiommata megera. NCBI lineage: Eukaryota > Metazoa > Arthropoda > Insecta > Lepidoptera > Nymphalidae > Lasiommata > Lasiommata megera. The sequence goes on along the minus strand of OV743319.1, from coordinate 9,413,945 downwards.
TATTTTGTTGTATACTATATTTAAATACAGCATCAAGTTAAAAATCTAAACTCCTCTAATGAGTATAAACTTATTTTCGTGCCGGTAATTTGCGATTCTGCAGTATTTTCCTTAGTGTGTATATACTGGTTGACTGTGTTATAAACTAGCAACTGCACTAACCACATTATACTATGCTCCAACACTAATAGCCAAAGGGTCCGTAGGCGTGGCCAGACACATTCTCTCCGCGTCTACTTCCTAGAACTTAACCATTGAGAGAAATCAGGTTTCCTATACTATTAAGGAAATAGCATTACTGAAATGTTTACGATCTATCTGCAAGCCTCTAATTAAATGCCAATCACGTAAAGATATATTCATAGGCTAGCTTATAATTCCTACATTTGTAAGATTTGTTCGTTTACTTGTTTACTTAAAATATAAATTGAACTGTTAGCTTTTTTGAGTGATCCACGATATTTACATGCTTGTTTCAATATTTTTGTTCTGAATCTAACTAAGAAATCTAGAATTACCGGTTTATCTATAAATCAATTATTGGATTGACATTTTAACCAGCATTTTATTAAATCTATTTCATCTGATTGAGCACTAACTACAACTAAATAATTTGGTATCATGAACATAAGTTCTCCACAGAGAACACAACTTAAAAATCTTAAACGTAACGATAGACGTCCAAATCTCTTATATTGTCAAAACTCTCTTAAAAATTAGGCGAAGGCGAAATTATGTTCTCTAAGTCAACGTCTAGACATCTTAGCATTGGAAATAAATTCCTAGTTATTGATGTCGCATTAGGGAAAGGTTATGCAACGGGAGAAAGCCACGTGGCGCAATTGGGTTTGGTGCGCATGTCCGTCTGAGGCTACGGATTAATACAGATTTTAAAACGGATTAAATATACCGAACTGATTTTTTTTGTAGGTAATTCCTACACAGTGCTACGAATAAAACTAGTTGCTTATCTTGAAAATGACAAAATTGATATTTCGGAAGTTATACATTTCATTGTGATAATAAAGATGACTTTGTTATGTCGATTTGAACTTATCGATATTTCCAACAAATTTTATGTTATTACTTAATTAATGAGTTTGGGAATAAATGAGAATTGGCTAGAGGGCTTGTCTGCCACGTGGTGAAACTTCAGTTGTGCGCAAGTCCACGTCACAGCTGTGAACTTGGAAAATCGTTACCGACTATCACGTCACAGTCTGCTTTTAATTTCACTAGTTATTTTACTACTCCACTCTGTTTATGATTTTTTAATTCAGTATAAATAAAAAGCGTCCATGCAAACAGATACGAAATAACGATGATATTAATTATAACTTATCTTATCATACTTAGAGAGCCTCGCTGAGGTAATATTAAAGGTGGATTGATAACAAAATGTGTGAATATGTTTATTTTCTTTTAATTCTTCAATCTGACCACACCCAAGTTTGTCCTAATTTGATAATAAAAACTAACAACGTTTTGTTTTTGATAATATGGCATAAAATATAATTCGTATAACTCTTGATTTCGTATATTAAAGGCCTTCTGTTGAATCGGCTGTAAGTATTTCCGTGTATATTGCGAATATATGCCAAGGACTTTTTTACTGTCAATGTATTTGGATTAGTACCGTCAAGTGAGACGACAAGATTAAACAATGCACTCAACATAAAACTAAAAACGAAATAGGCAACTATAGAAGCTCTCAATATCATATAACCACTAAAAGAAACAGTTGTTTCCATATGCAGTTTAAGGAAACACGTAGCATCTGTGCTAGATGTCTTGATAAATCATACCTTGACGACCTTGCATAAACCTGCAAGGAATGCTTTTTGTATCCTTATCAATAGCTAAACAGGTAATTAAGCAGTTTTATTAGATTTATGACTATTACAAATTATGCTTTTCTTCTATATCGTCGTATATCGTCCTCCCTTTGTTTTGTTTATTCATTGAAGCTTTTACAACACTGGTTAAGGGTTATGCTTAGAGCCGATCATTGACAGAATCAACGAGCACGAAAATTGGGCATAATAGTTTTCTCGAGATCGTGAAACAAAATATAGTACGGGAGTAAATACGTTTTCCGTACAGCAGCAATTTATTTGTCACAGAGGCATACAAAATATTTTGTGTGCGTTTCACTGTTAGTTTACCTTGTAGTACTGCTTTTACTATTATTATTGTTAGTTGTTTTATATTGCTCGAGCAATACTTAACAAAAAATCTACAACTTATTCCCAAGGTTGAAGGTTATACTCATGAGCGTTGGCACCTGTTCGCGGAATAGCTCGCATAACTTGTTTATCAACACTGACGAAGCATTTTATCGCTATTGGTCGTTGGTAATCGTTAAATTACAATGCGAAAATTGCACTTCACTGTGCCGGCGCCCGGCACATGCTATAATGAGTTTTTGCTAATTCTATTTATCGCATTTATTTCTGATCCCTAGTGTGATTTCATAATCATTATCGAATCATCATCGGATATTAGAAAGAACATTTTATTACTGTCCTAGTTCATTATTGCTTTTTAAGATGCCTGCATAAATAATCCTTCGGATCTTTTAATTTGGTACGTATCACAGTCGATGTTATCCGTTGTTATTATGACATCGTTACTTACACACTATTATAGATATTTTTCATGGATGATATCTAAGGATCATACTGTCTGGCAAAGATATGAACTGTTTTCGACATCAAAAACAAAAAGGCCACACACATAATAAACGCTTATCGACAGCAAGGTCGTATGCCTTCCACGCGGAAATCCGGCCGCATTCCATTATAAATACTTTATTGTTTCTCTTGTTTAGTCTTTGTGGATTCAGTGAAAGTTGTGTTTACTCAATTTATTTTTATCTGTATCATGTTTTGCTATCTGAATAAAAATATCGCGAATATCATACAATAATTTAATTTATGAGTCTAGATTTTGCTTGTCCTTGTTATATATATTAGATTTTATATCTCCACCAAAATTATTTCGTACGGCTCATAATTTTGTAAAATGAGTAATGTATTTTATTAGTTGTTGAAAAAGCGCATTTACACGTCTGGTAAGTTAACTGTAAATGATTGAGCAAAGGTCCAATCAATTTGTTCACTTGCGCAGCAAACCGAAGGTCGTCTGGAAGAAATCGTGTAACGATTCATAGCAGCAGTCTTTAACTTCACTAAGCTTAGATTGATTGGCATTGAAACACCCGACAATCGCATCGTGTTTTTCAACACGTTTCGTGATATCACCGAAAATAAACCTTGGCCAACTATCATCCTTGTTTGTAAGCTCCACTCTCGGTCAATTGCTTGATAAACTTTCTGAAATAGCCTTGCGTGGATGACATAAATTCTCACATGTGTTCCCTTCTTGTAGTACCGTCTTAGTTCAATAGATTCAAATCATTAGATACAGTTACCGTTGAATTGGATAGATTTTTGGATCTTCGTTGTATTTAACAATTAAGTTCCTCATAATACCTGTGTAATTTTATACTTGCGAAAGATATTAGATGTCAACCCGGAAACTGTATGGAAAACTGGAGTGGCAGTATAGTTTTACCAGTTTCACTAACAAAACTAACCGCACTAGACATTGCATTTGGAGTGACGATTTCTAAAGCAGACTTAATTGTTTTCCAAGCGTAGCTCAGCGGAGCGAGCATGTCATGCTGAACTATGAAACTGTGACCTTTTAACACACAGAAACGAAAGAAAAGAAAGAAACACACACAGAAAAGAAAGAAAGTGATGTAGTGTATAGTAATAAAAACTTAGCAAAACTTAGTGTTTCAATTAAATAATTAATATTTTAGTAAGTACTATTTATATAACTCTCTTAACCTAATATCCTGTTAGGTGTTAGGCTTACATACGGATGTGGCATCCTTATTAATTTAATGTTATATGTAATGATTATCTACTGATGCTCAACTAGGAAAACCTTTGCTTCAGTTTCAGTGCCTGAATCTGAATCTCCTGGGTGTAATTTAAATTAGGAAACAGTAGCGTATAATGGATGAGATGTGTAAGGAATATAAGTTCCTTATCGTTTATCTGATAATGTGGATAACGACGAGTAACTGATACGATATAGAGGTGAGGATTCGTGCGACTTATCAAATATTCTAATCTTAGTGGCATCGAAAATGGAAACATTAGTAAACGCTTTGGACAGTTCAGTATCTCACATTTGAAACTGATATGCCTGTCTCAGCCCCGTTAGCTTAACTGCGCTGTATGCGGTTTTAAAACTGAATATTGGTAAGTTTCAAATAATAATTGCCAATGAAAAAATAAAAATGAATTAATCACTGGAATACGTGCGTCAACATTCGATACAATTCGTCAAATAAAGTTTCTTGTGAAATTCATTGAGTGTATGAGTTCTTGTGATGGAATGTTGACAGTAGGCAGTAAGGTAACATGAGAATAGTGAATGGCGAAGAATCGCGTTGCGCGTTGACTGGACCGTTCTCAACTTGCGGTCCGTGTGAAACACGAGCCCTTTACTATTCTGTTTTATTCTAAATATTTTTTATTATTCCCTGACGTGTTTTTGTCATAGTAAAAGATTAATATAAATACGTTAAATGTCAGACCTCTGACTGCTAATGTTATAGTGTCAGTATTCGATCAATGACTAAGTAGGTACTAATGAAAAAAATTCAACGTGAAATACCTTTAATTACCAATCTAATATTAGGTATGTGCAACAAATTGTGAAAGAAGTATGTTTGCAATCAGCAGTGCATGCTTTGTTAATTCATTGTAGAGAATTACGGTTACCGAGCGAAAAGTTATTGCGCATATTTAAATAGGCACTCTCGATACACCCTTGAAGCGGTGATAGCCTAGTTAGTGGTTAGGGCGTCAGCCTCCTAATCAGAGGTCGGCGGTTCGAATCCTGGCACGCGCATCATAAGTTTTCGAAGTTATGTGCGTTTTTAAAAATTTAAATATCACTTGATTCAACGGTGAAGGAAAACATCGTGAGGAAACCTGCACGCCTGAGAGTTCCATAATGTTCTCAAAGGAGTGTGAAGTCTGCCAATCCGCACAAGGCCAGCGTGGTGGACTATGGCCAAACCCTTCTCATATAGAGAGGATACCCGTGCTCTGTAGTGAGTCGGTAATGGGTTGATCATGATGATACACCCTAGCCTAGTGGATTTCAGGTAATTAAAGTTTTGTAAAATAAAATTTATTAATAATTTCATTTCAATTTTTTCTATCAGTAATTTAATGTCACTGATCGACCATTGAGACACATATGTATTGAACGGTAATAGCAAACTTGGGGCCAAGGTGAATAATGCGCTGGAACCAAATGTGCTTTTCCACAGATGTTGTTCAATCTAATATAAAAAAAAATCTTAAATTACTCAGTTTGCTGAAATAAGAATGTCCCCACAAAATTATACGAAAGGATTTTAAGTGAAATCATTTGAATATTAAATACAGATGGGACCTAACTTTCTAAATACGTTTTGATACATGTGATGAGGAAGCATGAATTGTCAAATCGTTTAATAAAGAGAACTACCAACTAGAATAACAACTATTATGTCGGTAACATGATATCGTGTCATTTATATGCATCAGTGGAATCTAAAGAATCCTGGAATATTTGAAATAATTAACATATCTGCCGGTGTTTATAAAGCTTTTATGCACCTAGTTCAAATAGTGAAGAACTGCTTCACTATTAATATACCAATAAACTTAATTTAGCGAAAGGATTTGTTTAACTTGTGGATGTGATACATTTTTTTTCTTTTAAGACTTTATGATTATTTTATTTTGCCCAATGTATTCGTTCTTCAAGAAGTTAGTAACCAAATTTGTCAATCAGTAAACCAATGGAGTTATGGACCTAAATTGGGTCATATGAAAGATGGTTAAGCCTATAAAAAATAATATCCATAGATCAAGACTAGAGATTAGCACATTTACAAAAACCATATTCTAGAGGAAGAGTACAGACAAAGTATGCGGTTACAATGTCTTGCTTGTCACAGTTTATATTGTTGTGTATCGTTAATGAGTTCTTTGCACTTATTTAATGTTATAATAAGGATGTCATTTAAATTATTTCCTCATATGTATATGACGGAATATATTTAAATATTAGAGATAGGTAACTAAGTATAACTGTGATAACATTAATGGAGATTATATGAGGGTTGTCAAGAGGTAATTTTACGTTACGTTTTACTGTAAACTCTGTAAGCTTGCGTGTAAAAGTAAAGGACGTATGTTTTTGCTGTTGCAAAACAAGTCAATAATTTTGTACGCAATTGCAGGAAATTCATAAAAACATCGGTGTAGCCGCAAGACCATAACTTTTGAGAGGAAACGGCAATTTGAAAGCGGGCCTACCCTAAAACACTCCCGAAACTAATTTTATTTGTTATTATTTGTGCAAGTTATTTCGTTGTTTTGCGAAGCATCTGGCGTCGTTGACCGCATTCCTAGCTGTCGTCAGACGTTGAATGTAGAGCGAGTATCCGTTGAACACCTACTAGAATCACGATATTATATCTCTTCCTGCATTTTGCTGTTCTAGTATACATCACATTACTGTTGTTTAGCAGTTATTAGCTAGGTTCGCTAGGGTAATTTCAGAGCTGGACTGGATTCAATATCAATTCCAGTCGTGTGTTTATTCCATAATGTCAACTTTTGGCCTGTAAATATTTCATTTCCCACTGGGCTGACGCTCAATTGGATGTCTAGACAATTCCGGTCGCACCCATTTAGGACACGTTGGGTTTTAAAGTTGCTATGCTATAATATAGATACTGATTATTAGTATCGGATTCAGTTGTATACTGATAACTGAAGTAAATTTGCCGTCATATTAGTTCAGGAAATATTGTAGCTCATGAATCGCCACACAAATGAAAAGTTCAACTATGTCATGATCAACCCATTGCCGGCTCACTACAGAGCACTCTCACTGGGTCTCCTCTCAATATGAGAAGGGTTCGACCATAGTCCATCACGCTGGCCATGTGCGGATTGGCAGACTTCACACGCCTTTGAGAACATTATGGAGTCTCAGGCATGCAGGTTTCCTCGCGATGTTTTCCTTCACCGTAGAAGCAAGTGATATTTTAATTGCTTAAAAACGCACATAACTCTGAAAAGTTAGAGGTGCATGCCCGGGTTCGAACCCCCGAACTCTGATTAGGAAGCGGACGTCCTAACCACTAGGCTATCACAGTTCAATTATATATAATATTAAGTACGAGTATTATAATATAACATTAATCTATCGGTAATCGGGTACATTGCGTGGCTTGAAAGCGGCCAAGCATTGCATGTCATGAATATCAAATTATATAATTAAAAGTCAATAGAATACTTTTACCAAACAATATACTATCGAATACAACTACAGATAATATAACTACAAACTAGGTCTTCAGGAAAATGAAGAATTTGTGCTTGCTATACTTCATTTAATTAGAAGTTAGATAAATACTTTTAAAAGTGTTTTAATAATATCTAAGAGAATTAATATATATTCTAAATCTAATGAAATGTGATTTATAATAATAAAAAGATAAGTCTTTGTATTATTATAAATCTAGTTAAAAATTTTAATTAAATTGTTTTAGATTTTATTAAAGTATAAATATAAGGCATTATTATTAAGTCACTTTTTAACGATAGGCTGGTAACCTTGAATAACTTTACAGGAAGCTAAAAGAACTTTACTAAAATCAATTTACTACCCTGTTCTATTTTTACTCATGAGTTCAAAGCTGTTTGACTCTAAAAATTTCTCATCCAATTAGTTCGTACCGTCTGTTATGTCTGTTTCGGATAATCCAATCCTGCATTATATTGAGGGCTCGATCTGACATCCGGAGGTGAACGACCTGTTCAGTTGGATGTATTATGTTCTAGATAACAATAACATAATGTTCGCATTATAATCAATTACACAATAAAGAATATTGTTTATCGTTTAATAGTGGTAAAATAGTGTAAAGTGGTGATCAATTGACTGAATCAATTTATAGGCTGTCGGATACGAAAGTTTTAAGAATCTTTGCAATTTTTTCTCTTTGCGTACACGATCGGCATTATTAGCTTAACAGGTAGGGTACAATAGTGAAAAATATCACCCTTTTTCCTTAAGTAAGCATACCAATTATGGTATTTATTATTTGGTATTTAAAACAATGGATACGAAGTACGAGTAGGTATTAAGTGGGTGATTTAAAACTTTTTAATTATTTGCAGTTGAACTCGCGTACTTGTAAATTTCTGTATTGTATTCACTGTTATTGTTTTAATCATTAAAATTTTATTCACTAATGAAGTTACTGTTGCCACAATTTATTACGACAAGAAAAAATATGAAACCCCGAACACGTCAGACCTCTGCCTATTAATTACATACATCCTTACCTACTAGAAGACAACCTCGTGATCGAATAATTGTAGTGCAAATGTGATATTATACAAGTGTAGTGAAAACTTATTTATTATAAATTATATACAGTTACCCCTTGAAAGATGGAACGTTACAGAACGGATATGTTTCGATTGTGTGTGTTACTGGTTCAGTGAGTTAAACTAGTGATAGTTACGTAAGTCTGATTTGGTTAGACGCTAGTTTCATTGACGGAGTATGCTGATCAATACGTACTTGGACACGGAGGACTTCGTACACCTGTACTATCCAGAAGATGAGCCGCCAGCTGCGCAGGGATGCGGCGCGGGCGCACGCCTTGCTTCCAAGTACCCGCGACCACCGTCGCCTGACTTTCAACAGGTACCTAACTGAGAGTTTTCCCATAAAAAGGGACCCAAGGGAAAACATTAATGTTAACTAAATGTGTCGCTTTAAAAATATAATAATAACAAAGTTACTAGCGGTTATAGCCTAGTGGTTAATACTCCGGCCTCTCTTTCGGGGGCCTGAGTTCGATCCCGGACGCACGCGCTTTTTTACGCGTTTCCGTAGTTATGTGTGTTTAAAATTAAGCCATTTTAGATTAAATATCACATGCCGGTGCACACATGGTGAAGGAAAACATCGTGATGAAACCAGCAAGCCCGAGAGTTCTCCATAATGTTCTCAAAGGCGTGCGAAGTCTTTCAGTCTGTACTTGGCCATCGTGGCTGACTACGACCAAGCGCACCGTCGTAGGGCGCAATGGATTGATAACAATGATTAAGGATGATAAGTTATATCATTAGGTGGTTTACCTGATTGTCGGTATTTACAAATAAAAAAAAATTTGAATCTCCGATAATATAAAACCTCAAGGTTTATATGAAATTGCGACAAAAAATATTATGTGTCAAGCCGAGTGGAAGCGGCGAAACAAGTTTTGCATATAAAACAAACAGCGTTTACGTATACAGAAGACAAAAAAGTCATCTTGTATTCTATTTACGTACATATCTACTGAATTAAACATTAAATAAACGCGAAAAACATCTGCACAGTATCTACGCTATACCTGGAATAACTTAACTTTAACACTGTTCCTGAATGTTTCAGGAGAAGGTAAAATATCTTCATTATAAGATTTTAACAACAAACTCAGCCGTTTCCTATTGTATTGTCATACTAATAATAGTTGTAAGTAAAATGTTGCACTGATTATGCCTGATCAGCTGATTGCCGTTTCGGGATACCGGTAAGAGATTCAAATAGAAAACTGTTCTGGTGTTACGTAGATATCGAAGCCAAATTTCCAAATCAATAATGAACCCAACCTATCATATCTTTTTTGTATACAACGAATTATCCCTTGGCTCTAGTTGGTAGGCGGTAGACAGCAGTACATCGATTGGTGGTACCCGTTTTTGTCGATAGGGTGGCACCTGGCCACAACCGAAGCCTCATCAGTCCAAAAAAGAACTAAGAAACTTGATAACTTATTGTAGGCAGGAAATAAATTACTTTTTCATCCACTCTGTAAATGTAGTACACTAGATGTAAAGTATTACATTATATTCTCTTACACTGAGGCAGGTATTTAAAAGTACGGCTACTCAAAGGAGTTCGCTTATGAGATAATTTAATGAGAAACCTCTAGCAGCTATACTCAGATTATCACTACGTGATCATATCAGAAATAAGGTCCGTGGAAGATCAATTAATGGCAAAGTATAACAAAGCTTAAATGGCACTAGGCGTAAGACCGAAAAAGGAAGCGATCTAATCTGTGAGGAAAGTCCATAAAAAATCGATTAATGATATAGCGAAGCTAAAGTGATGAATGAGACCTAGCAGAACTAGTATAGTGAAAAGCCCTACTAAAGATTCCTTAATTGAGGCGAAGAGCAAAGACAGAAGAGATAGTTGACTCAGACTTGAAAGAAAAAAGCTAATCCTGCTTTCTTACTGAAGCAATAAATTTTTGTTTACTCGCGACGCCATTCATTGCAGTTCATGATTGTTAATATTCAGACAATTGACACTAACGGGGGCTCTTAGTTTCAACACAGGACAGCACAATGTTATCTCGAGGATATGACCGGGTCATGCTTGATGGGTAGGTACAATTTGTGAGAAATTCACCATATTATCTATAACATAGTGATAACATACTCTCCTTTTATTATCCTGTGTTTGACGTGAAAAATTCGCTTTGAATTAATTATTATATAGTATTCAAGGATCTTAACCGATCTGATGAATGCTAGTAACATGTATCAAATCAAACAAATAAGCCTCTATTCTACTACCAATTGTAACATTATTTTCTTAATTATTGAAATATAATGTAATGTAATCTACTATAGATTATTATTTAATCATGTGAAATTTATCTTATCTAGTATTATATTGTAAATCATTGGGTCTATTTTAAGGTAGAAGACACCATTCCGGCGCAGGCCTCTTAAGTCTAATATCCCGATCTTTACCAATTTCTGCCAAATTTTCTGTGTATAGTTTATATACCTTTCTTTTCCTTTGTCGACTTTTTATAATATCATTTTCTGTCTCTAAGTGTCTATTCAGCCAGTCTTTTTGTATAACTTTAGTTATATTATGACTAACTCCGTGGCGCAGCGCGTGCGCTGTGGTATTATAAATTGGGAAGTCGTGGGTTTGAATCGCAACAAGCCGTGGCCACCGGTACAGACTCGAGCAGAGTCTAGTCCGGTGGCCACGGCTTGTTACCACAAGACATATCGCCAAGCGATTTAGTGTTCCGGTATAAAAAAAGGAATAGGGCCTAAGGAATACATTAATAACGTGGACCAAATACATATATGAATATAAACCATATTAAAAGGCTGTTTTATGTTTACCACTTAACTAGCACACGTATTCGGAGACTCATTTATTAGTAAGATCAAAGTATAAACTGATAAAACCTTTTTTTATTTGTAATGTACATGTTTTCATTACGTTCGCTAAAAAGTTTGTTCTAAAAATTAAAACAAAAACAAAGTAAATAAAATAAAGTGAGATTTTAATTTATGTATATGTATGGTTTTTGTTTTAAAATGTTTTAAAAGATACCTTGCAATAATAAGTAACGAAAAATCGTTTAAATTAATGTAGAAGTAAGAAAAAATACTATGCAGGTAGTCTTAAGTTAATTATTCATTCATTCAAGGAACTACGGTATGGACTTTGGCATAGAAAATTTTCGGTTTCATTGTTCATTGTAGTAGGTTTCGTGATGACGTTATGAAAGCAGCGAGGCTTTGCGATATCGTTTCCGTGATTGGGCAACCTCCTACTTGCAACATCGTCACCGTCCTTGCGGGAGCATCGTAACTATAAAAATTGCTCAAAGATTTTCTCACTTAGGTTTTTTTTACTTCACTAAACGTTGCCCTAGGCTGCGATCCCATCTGGTGGTAGTTGATGATGCAACCTAAAAGTTATGTTAAAGGCATACCACATCTGTTTCTACGCGACATCTTATCATAAATAAATGCATAAATAAATGCTAAATCAGTTGGCTGTAGTTCTTCATGTATAGTTTTATCCGCGTCGTTGGTGATTCCAGATTTGATACGTATTTACCTCCCACTCTACAAAGTACACACTATCGTATCCTATAGCAATATCTTAGGTTAGTAATATTTTAGGTTAGTAACCTAAAATACCTACGCATTACAAATAAAATATGTTATTTTTATCCAAATACTTACTACTAAGTAAGTGGGTACTTACCCTAGGTAAACTTATATGTGCTTTTAAACCTGAATTGTTTAAAAAGGTACTAGAATATTCGACACAAAAAGATTATTTATATTATTCTTTAAAAGGAGACAACCCTAACGTGGTCAATAAAGGTAAGAGTCAGCGATAGAAAGAGATATAAGTTGTAGGTTATATAACAGGCAATTAATCGGAGCTTGATTAATTGTTGACCAGATTCAGTTTTTTGTTTGTTCTTGTTTTTTCTCCTTATTGTTATTATTGTTTTCCCCTTACTATTCTTTTTCTTCCCATATAAGTTTTTCTTGTTTTTCTATTTCTATTTGTGAAAACTTGTAATTAGTATATAATAATTAATATAGTACTATTCTTATCTATTTACTTTTTCTATGAGCTGTAAGTTTTCCTTGCAAAATAAAATAAAATAAAATATTGATTTGAATTGCTCAAATGTTTCGGACTCAATCTTCTTTGCAAGTAAAGAAGATATCATGATGTCATGTTTGAGTCTTGCGGTCGACCAATCACAACCTCTTGATTAAACGAGCGCGTCTAGTGATTGGTCGACAGCAATTTTAGCTAGACAATCGTTTCAAAGTTTATTTTTATATAATACTTTCATAAAATCATATGCGGCAAAACTCCAAACGCAAAGTTTCTTTGTTTGCCATGCTATCCCACATTCATGAGATCTCATGAGCTCACGCTGATTCAATGAAATACCTACCTTTGTACCAACTACGTAACGCATTGACTCATCTTAATTTAAAAGTACGTACTTACAACCAATCAAGCCAAACACAACATGGCATCGGTCGTCGGATATTTTTATTATTCGAAACATGCCTCCGTAACTTTGAACTTTAATTCATCGCCAAGGATTTCAAATTCCAACGGCGTGAGAGACAATTTGTTATTAATGTAGCGCCACCGAAGCTCCTTCAGTGACTATCTGACTTTTTAACGCTACCAATAAGAGGTGAATGAACTGTAGGAATTTAAATATAAGTGCTCGATGTATAATGTCTAACTGTTACAGTTAGAATTATTATGGGTGGTTAGCACGTATCACGACTATGTCGCACCTAAACGGTTGTGTACCAATTGTATTGATTTGTCATGATTTTCGGATTTATATAATTGTACCGACAAAGACGTGTCGCCAAGCGATTTAGCGTTCCGGCACGATGTCGCGTAGAAACCAATTAGGAGTGTGGGTTTACCATGCCCCTAACAGGTTAGCCCGCTACCATCTAAGATTGCATCATCACTTATTATCAGGTGAGATTGCCGTCAAGGGCTTACTTGTAGTGGATTAAAAAATAAAAAATAGTGGCAAGGAATAGGTTGGTTCGAAGAGCATTTTTTTAAATCATTACATGTTAGCCCTTGATGGCAATCTCATCTAGTATAAGTGATGATGCAGTCTAACATGGCAACGAGCTAACCTTTTAGGAGTATGTTAAACCCATATACCTAATGGGTTTCTACGCGACATCGTGCCCGAACGCTAAACCGCTTTGCGACACGTCTTTATCGGTAGAGTGGTAACTAGCAACGGCCGAAGCCTCCCACCAGTAAATGTTAAGCCGTGGATCCCGGTTATTATCATATCCATACTAATAAATAGATTTGAAAGCTTATTTGACTTTTATCTTTCCAGAACTATAACTCTAAAGAAATATGGATATAATTAGTTAATAAGTTAGTTGTCGTTGGCATGAAATATTTGAATGTTAATAAATGTTTTTTTTTAATTTGATCAATCTATGGTGTGTACACCAGACACACACACACACACACCATTAATATTACAAATAAGTGTCTTAGATATTAATATAACGTATACAACAATTGATATAGGTAGTAGGTACTTACTAATTATTTCTGTTTCAAACAGATGTCTATTTTTGGTCATACGATTTACTAATGTCAGGAAAGCGTGCCTCACCTTTTGCTACTTTCCTTGTTTGGTGCAACAGCGCAGTCGTGCTTGGTAAATGTGACGAGTAGGCGTAACGAGTTATGACTAACATATATGTATCGATTGTCAATATATCGATAGAAAGATAGATATAGATCTATATGATCTATATCTTTCTATCTATCGATAAATTGTGCCTAATTTATGGGACGCACAAAATTAAGCCTAGGGGGATATCTTATCGATTTTATTTTTATTATGAGATAGGTTTGCGCTTGACGACAATCAGTACCAGAAAGCACTGATGAGGTCTTGATTGGAGCGCGCTTGCCTAGAAAATGCCTATGCACTCTTGCCTTGAAGGAAGGAAGGAATTATAAACAAAGTACCAAAATATGATTATACATTTAACTGTTTGGTGACTCCTTCGAAATCGGTAACAGACTGAATTGTGTGTCTCACAGAACCCGTAGTTATACAAAATAGTTATGCTAAAATTACAGACTTCCTCATTATATAGGTATAACATATTTATTACAAGTATGACTTAGTTTTTCGAACGTTATCCAGCTAAGTATATTCAGTGAAATTTTGGATGAGATAGTTTTATATATAACGAAGCATAACGTACATAAGTACGTACCTACCTATCCAAACATCTGCCATACTTGGGGCCCTGATTCATTGACATTGAATTCGTATAACCGCAATAAACAAAATAGTTAACTAGGTAAGTACTTTTTGTGCGTAGATAAGATTCAATGTCGGAAAACATTGACTACACGGTACGAGACCGAATAAAAGTGTTTTTCCTATTTAGCATACAAAACTCTAATATATATATATATATATATATATATATATATATATATATATATATATATATATATATATATATATATATTAGAATTCTATATGCTAAATATAGAAAAAATATATATATGCTAAATAGGAGCAACATTTATTCGACCTGGCGCGATTGGAACCCTCTTAGCTTTAGATTCAAGGTGCCGTGCGTAGTTATCACCATCACCTCACAAATTAAACTGATGAAATTAATGTGTCAAGTAAGTACCTACCAAAAAAATCTACCATTTGCGTGATAATTTTAATGTCATAATATGAGTTCTTTTTCACGCCACGCTAATATAAGCCACTCGAAATACTAATCCTGCGCAGACGATGTCGCGGGCACCCGCTAGTATACGATATGTCCGAAATAACTGTGAAATACTTAATAGATAGACGCTTTTGTTACGCAACATAACCATTATAAGTTAACATCCATCGAACGCATCAGTTCGCTAAATTACGAAGATTTAGTTTTAGTTGTTTTAACAACATATTTACTATAACCATCAAAAACACCATAGCCATGAGCCTATGAATCAGCGCTACGATACTATTGGTACCCATAATTCCGATTGTACAACCAGTGGGGGGGCGACGTTTGTTACGTATCTGTAGACGACGCGACGTATTATGGTACTGCCTACCGACATACTCATTACCAGCACGAAAGCATACATTTGAGCAATCGCTACTATGTAGCATGCCTGTGAAAAGATTACTTGTTATAAGCATGCTATTTTGAAGCTTTAATAATTCATTTAGCCTATGACACAGTGCTACCATACTATTCGTACCAATAATTCCGATTGTACCACGACGCGACGTATTATGGTACTGCCTACTGACATACTCATTACCAGCACGAAAGCATGCTATTGAACAATCGCTACTATGTAGCATGCCTGTGAAAAGATTACTTGATATAAGCACGCTATTTTGATGCTATATTAATTGATTAAGCCTTTGAATCAGCGCTACGATGCTATCCGTACCCATAATTCCGATTGTACCACGACGCGACGTATTATGGTACTGCCTACTGACATACTCATTACCAGCACGAAAGCATGCTATTGAACAATCGCTACTATGTAGCATGCCTGTGAAAAGATTACTTGATATAAGCACGCTATTTTGATGCTATATTAATTGATTAAGCCTTTGAATCAGCGCTACGATGCTATCCGTACCCATAATTCCGATTGTACCACGACGCGACGTATTATGGTACTGCCTACTGACATACTCATTACCAGCACGAAAGCATGCTATTGAACAATCGCTACTATGTAGCATGCCTGTGAAAAGATTACTTGATATAAGCACGCTATTTTGATGCTATATTAATTGATTAAGCCTTTGAATCAGCGCTACGATGCTATCCGTACCCATAATTCCGATTGTACCACGACGCGACGTATTATGGTACTGCCTACTGACATACTCATTACCAGCACGAAAGCATGCTATTGAACAATCGCTACTATGTAGCATGCCTGTGAAAAGATTACTTGATATAAGCACGCTATTTTGATGCTATATTAATTGATTAAGCCTTTGAATCAGCGCTACGATGCTATCCGTACCCATAATTCCGATTGTACCACGACGCGACGTATTATGGTACTGCCTACTGACATACTCATTACCAGCACGAAAGCATGCTATTGAACAATCGCTACTATGTAGCATGCCTGTGAAAAGATTACTTGATATAAGCACGCTATTTTGATGCTATATTAATTGATTAAGCCTTTGAATCAGCGCTACGATGCTATCCGTACCCATAATTCCGATTGTACCACGACGCGACGTATTATGGTACTGCCTACTGACATACTCATTACCAGCACGAAAGCATGCTATTGAACAATCGCTACTATGTAGCATGCCTGTGAAAAGATTACTTGATATAAGCACGCTATTTTGATGCTATATTAATTGATTAAGCCTTTGAATCAGCGCTACGATGCTATCCGTACCCATAATTCCGATTGTACCACGACGCGACGTATTATGGTACTGCCTACTGACATACTCATTACCAGCACGAAAGCATGCTATTGAACAATCGCTACTATGTAGCATGCCTGTGAAAAGATTACTTGATATAAGCACGCTATTTTGATGCTATATTAATTGATTAAGCCTTTGAATCAGCGCTACGATGCTATCCGTACCCATAATTCCGATTGTACCACGACGCGACGTATTATGGTACTGCCTACTGACATACTCATTACCAGCACGAAAGCATGCTATTGAGGAATCGATACTATGTAGCATGCCTGTCGGAAGATTGCTTGTTATAAGTAGTGCTATTTTGATGCTTTATCGATAATATGTTTAGGAACATAAATAAAACTCGGGAGTTTTAATCACAATTATAGTAGCTAAGTAGCTGTTTAGTTCAACACACGCTGTCAAACATATTTTTATCCTACATACTTCATGATCAATACATTACCGGCTAACTACAGAGCACGGGACTCCTCTCAATATGAAAAGAGTTTGCCCATAGTCCACCACGCTGGCCATGTGCGGATTGGCAGACTTCACACGCCTTTGAGAACATTATGGAGAACTCTCAGGCGTGCAGGTTTCCTCGCGATGTTTTCCTTAACCGTTGAAGCGAGTGATATTTTTAATTGTTTTTTCCTACATACTTAATGCACTTTATTTGTTAACAAAGTGAAAGCTAATCACAATACTGTACACAACAAATGATTAATTTTGCACATAACCAACGTTCATTGATTTTGACGTATGCTAACTAAAACGCTAGTGGAAGAGTGATGTTTTTGCAGCAGGACTGAATAGAATAGAGATACAGATCACTTACACATCACACTTTCTTTAAGTTGAATCTTAGGTTGAGATCTATAGAGCTTACTTCACAGACAAAGTTAGTGTTATTACTAGACAGATTTATATCGAACACATTGTCTTGTTTTGATTGTATATTAAGACAGAGGAAAGGCTAAGCGCGCATTATAGATCTTGCACTCAGTGACGTTCGCGCTTGTACTCTGTAGGTACAATGACATTGAATACTTAAAGATCTGCGCAGCGGTTATTTATAAACTAGTATGGGAGTACCTTAATTGATAAGCCTGCTATTCGTGCCTTTACTGTTTCTGCACAAATCTACTAAATTCGACAAGTCTAGAAATATCCGTTCCATTGTGTCCTTTGTTGAAAAGGATACTCAAGTTTCAAACTCGCTAAAATAGATACAACTAGATATAGACTACTAAAGATTTTTGTCGACCTTCGTGGCACAGCGTGGGCGCTGTCGTATTATAAAGTTGGAGGTCCTGTTTTCGATTCCTGGCCTTCTTCTCTTCTTCCTTCGATAGAGTCTTTTGTGGTGGGAGGCTTCGGCCGTGGCTAGTTACCACACTACCGACACAGACGGATAGTCAAGAATTGTAGCGTTCCGGCACAATGTCGATTAAAAACCAATTAGGAGTATGGGTTTACCATACCCCTAACAGGTTAGCCCGCGACCATCTTGGACTGCATCATCACCATCAGGTGAGATGTCGTCAAGGGCTAATTTGTGGTGTATAAGAAAAAAAAAGTTTAATTATTGTTTGTTTTGTACGTGCTAAACTTGAAACCTCAAGTCAGATTTGTAAAATATATTAATTGATTAAGCCTTTGAATCAGCGCTACGATGCTATCCGTACCCATAATTCCGATTGTACCACGACGCGACGTATTATGGTACTGCCTACTGACATACTCATTACCAGCACGAAAGCATGCTATTGAACAATCGCTACTATGTAGCATGCCTGTGAAAAGATTACTTGATATAAGCACGCTATTTTGATGCTATATTAATTGATTAAGCCTTTGAATCAGCGCTACGATGCTATCCGTACCCATAATTCCGATTGTACCACGACGCGACGTATTATGGTACTGCCTACTGACATACTCATTACCAGCACGAAAGCATGCTATTGAACAATCGCTACTATGTAGCATGCCTGTGAAAAGATTACTTGATATAAGCACGCTATTTTGATGCTATATTAATTGATTAAGCCTTTGAATCAGCGCTACGATGCTATCCGTACCCATAATTCCGATTGTACCACGACGCGACGTATTATGGTACTGCCTACTGACATACTCATTACCAGCACGAAAGCATGCTATTGAACAATCGCTACTATGTAGCATGCCTGTGAAAAGATTACTTGATATAAGCACGCTATTTTGATGCTATATTAATTGATTAAGCCTTTGAATCAGCGCTACGATGCTATCCGTACCCATAATTCCGATTGTACCACGACGCGACGTATTATGGTACTGCCTACTGACATACTCATTACCAGCACGAAAGCATGCTATTGAACAATCGCTACTATGTAGCATGCCTGTGAAAAGATTACTTGATATAAGCACGCTATTTTGATGCTATATTAATTGATTAAGCCTTTGAATCAGCGCTACGATGCTATCCGTACCCATAATTCCGATTGTACCACGACGCGACGTATTATGGTACTGCCTACTGACATACTCATTACCAGCACGAAAGCATGCTATTGAACAATCGCTACTATGTAGCATGCCTGTGAAAAGATTACTTGATATAAGCACGCTATTTTGATGCTATATTAATTGATTAAGCCTTTGAATCAGCGCTACGATGCTATCCGTACCCATAATTCCGATTGTACCACGACGCGACGTATTATGGTACTGCCTACTGACATACTCATTACCAGCACGAAAGCATGCTATTGAGGAATCGATACTATGTAGCATGCCTGTCGGAAGATTGCTTGTTATAAGTAGTGCTATTTTGATGCTTTATCGATAATATGTTTAGGAACATAAATAAAACTCGGGAGTTTTAATCACAATTATAGTAGCTAAGTAGCTGTTTAGTTCAACACACGCTGTCAAACATATTTTTATCCTACATACTTCATGATCAATACATTACCGGCTAACTACAGAGCACGGGACTCCTCTCAATATGAAAAGAGTTTGCCCATAGTCCACCACGCTGGCCATGTGCGGATTGGCAGACTTCACACGCCTTTGAGAACATTATGGAGAACTCTCAGGCGTGCAGGTTTCCTCGCGATGTTTTCCTTAACCGTTGAAGCGAGTGATATTTTTAATTGTTTTTTCCTACATACTTAATGCACTTTATTTGTTAACAAAGTGAAAGCTAATCACAATACTGTACACAACAAATGATTAATTTTGCACATAACCAACGTTCATTGATTTTGACGTATGCTAACTAAAACGCTAGTGGAAGAGTGATGTTTTTGCAGCAGGACTGAATAGAATAGAGATACAGATCACTTACACATCACACTTTCTTTAAGTTGAATCTTAGGTTGAGATCTATAGAGCTTACTTCACAGACAAAGTTAGTGTTATTACTAGACAGATTTATATCGAACACATTGTCTTGTTTTGATTGTATATTAAGACAGAGGAAAGGCTAAGCGCGCATTATAGATCTTGCACTCAGTGACGTTCGCGCTTGTACTCTGTAGGTACAATGACATTGAATACTTAAAGATCTGCGCAGCGGTTATTTATAAACTAGTATGGGAGTACCTTAATTGATAAGCCTGCTATTCGTGCCTTTACTGTTTCTGCACAAATCTACTAAATTCGACAAGTCTAGAAATATCCGTTCCATTGTGTCCTTTGTTGAAAAGGATACTCAAGTTTCAAACTCGCTAAAATAGATACAACTAGATATAGACTACTAAAGATTTTTGTCGACCTTCGTGGCACAGCGTGGGCGCTGTCGTATTATAAAGTTGGAGGTCCTGTTTTCGATTCCTGGCCTTCTTCTCTTCTTCCTTCGATAGAGTCTTTTGTGGTGGGAGGCTTCGGCCGTGGCTAGTTACCACACTACCGACACAGACGGATAGTCAAGAATTGTAGCGTTCCGGCACAATGTCGTTTAAAAACCAATTAGGAGTATGGGTTTACCATACCCCTAACAGGTTAGCCCGCGACCATCTTGGACTGCATCATCACCATCAGGTGAGATGTCGTCAAGGGCTAATTTGTGGTGTATAAGAAAAAAAAAGTTTAATTATTGTTTGTTTTGTACGTGCTAAACTTGAAACCTCAAGTCAGATTTGTAAAATCTTTGTTTGTGTTTGATAGCTCAACTGACTGTAGAAAGTAAAAGTGAACATCACGCTCCGACCTTAAGGGGCCGGGGAAAAAAATCAGAAATAACGCTTAAGTTAAAATGAAGCAATGGTGAGCAGGCGATGCGGTGCGCTAACAGATCCAATTTATTCTGTAGTAAACGTTGAGTAAAACCGCGAGGTACAGCTAGAACATAATACTATGATTGTGATGATATTCCAACCTTGATGGTAGTGCGATTTACCTGTGCTAGTTAATAGTAATACAGGGTTTAACATGAGTATTACAGAATTCTAATGGTGTTTAGTTTGCTGACGAACTAGTTAGGAAAACACTATTGAAGACGACCAGCGAAGTAGGTCTTAGCTCCGCCGAATTTTTAGTTCATCCGATGATCGATTCATTTGCGGATACAGACAAGTTTCGGCACCCTTGACAACCTAAAACATCATAAAGGGTGAAACATCATAAACATCGAAGTGTGGGAATGTCTGACTTGTTTTAAAACCCGTTATCCGCGCTGTTCTTTCGTTGTTTCTTTTCTTTGTGCTCTCCTAAAGGCATTAACGTGACGGTCTATCAATAAAAAAAACAATTAATTCATCATAAACTGTATTCAAATATAAAAAGGCACTTTTGATGCATCAATTACATAGTAGTGAATTGATGGTCATAACAACATTCGTAAACTTAAAACCGAAGCTATGAGGGTTCCAAACGCGCCGTGGTCTAAGAAGCTCACAACAAACATATCCGAGTAAATTTTCTTTTTGTGATCACCATCTCACATGATTATCATTTATTAGAACATTATTTCATACCCTAAAGCTATATTTTTATCATTTACACAATCCTTTACATTATAATAGGACTAACTTTAACTTATCTACAAGCTTAAGTTGTGTTTAAATTTTGAACTTATTGAAAGAAAATGTTGAATAGCGTTTACCTTTCCTCAAGATTTGAAGTATCAAATTAAAAAACCATTTTAAATCTGACAGATAATTTTAAAAACAAAACAGAACGATATTTTCTCGCTTCTAACTGTGAAATAATAAAAAACAAACCGCTGCCATTCATGGCCATGTCTACATTAGGAAACAGGAAGTACTCGTAACGAAATGCCTTACTATATTGTCACTTCCTTCCTTATCCCCTTATAAAATAAATATCCACTATTAAATGTTTCTCTGCGAAACTACCTATAAACAGTCTTATATAATAACTTTATGTGAACGCATTGTTAATGTTTACTTACACATATCAGTGCACTTATATAGCATTATTAAATTCACAACCACAATATATGAGTTGATTTTGGGAATCGTATCTGTAACGTCAGAGAAAAACATATATGATTAATCTGATCAAGTAATCATCGAGTTCAATTTATATTATCCGCGAAAAACAGGCAAATCTGGACGGTGCAATCTATAAATTCTTAAATATACTATATACTTTATACAACACGAATGAGATCTTCCAGAAATTTCTCTTCGTACGTCTTCCAGAAGTGTTACTGCAAAACACATTGTCATTCATCTTTGTTGTTGACTTCACAACGTTGCATTGAAACAATCGTAAGTTGTGAAGTGAGCAACCCTCGAGAAATCCTTTATTTGTGTAGTGTATCAAGTTAAAAAAATATGTAAGTTATACTTTACAGATTTGCGTGGCTTTCCCTAATCATAGCAAATTTAACTTGAATTTAATTTTTATAACATTTAACGCAAAGAAACGCTTAAAACTGTCCAATATCAGTAATTTATTCTTAATTAAATTAAGTTTCTTAATAATGGCGGTCTCCGTAACGGAAGGTATTTAAAACTTTTAAGTTTTATGTTTCCTAGATTTGAGTTAAGTTATACTGCTTTTTTATTCAAACTCTCAGTGCTAACTTTGAGATATAATCGTGAAAACACCGCATTGTTATAGGATGTAGGTAGAGATTAAGATCAGAACCTAGTATAAATCCTCGCCTCTATTACAGAGAAGTATGTGCCCAGCTGTGGGCTTTTAATAGGCTGAGGCCCACGATGATGAATAGCGATCAACTCATGTGGTAGTTGGGAAATTCCTTACAGGTAATTGTATGTATGTGTAGTACGAGTGACTTCATAAGGACCACCATTCAAGGTTTTGTTGCGGTTCTGCGCACTACAAATTAATTCTACGTATGCTATGAATTTTTGCAGAATTATCATTTACATATAATGTTTAAATGTTAATTAGAATAACGTGACTCTGAAGATTGTTTTGGGTTTTTGTTAGGTTTTTTTGCGCCGACTCTGGTTTAAAATGAGCTCTTCCGTAAGTCGTAATCCTTCCCTTTGTTGTGCACATTTCCTTTATCTCGGCGGTGATATGCAGATTTGAGCCGTGACTGTGGCGGTGAGTGAACATCTTATTAATAGTATTTGGGTTTAATAATAACCAAGGATGTTGTGGCTTAGCCGCGTTAGCCAAAATCGGACGACTTCGCTGATCATGTAGTTCGGTAAGGATGAGGTAGCTAGTTTGAAGGTCCAAATTTGACCATTGCTCTGGCCGCGGGGAGGGAGTTTAGCCGTCGCGTCGATTTCAATCGTTATCAGATCTTAACGAATTTTTATTTTCTTTCTGACATGAAATATCTAATTGGGCAAGTCCGAGCTATAATAGAAAGGTAGCACACTTACTATTTTCCTGAAAATTTGGGGGATCGACATATCTTTATTCTACAGATATCACAAATAAGAAAGAATCTAAAATCAAAATTCTATAAATAAGAAAGAATAACGCAAAGAGGATGTCCTTAAATATATTTTAAGGTTGTTGGACCAGAGCAAAATACCACAATAGAAATCATAAAAGGAAAAAGTGGATTACAAAGAATTACATGACAATTGTTGGTGTAAGGACTGATAGAGAGGTGAAATAGATGGCCGTGGACAGAGAAAAATGCTTTCGCCATTTTGCCGTACCCCGTCAGGAGATTACCTCTTAAATTAAAAAGACCAGCAGAGAGCGCTGCGGATGTTAGTTTTCTAACTAATCTAATTTAAAACCGAAAGTTTAAAATATTACCTTGCGACTTAGGTTCATCTTGTTAACGAGTTAAATTAATATGCTTAAATTACCCCCGTATCAGTTAAAAATAGACCAAATATAATACAAGAACGTAAGTCTGTGGTTCTGATTCAAAGTAACGTTTGCTATTGAACTTCTGGTATTAGTAACTAGTGGTAATCGGGGTATATAATAAAATTGGTGTTTACTGTTCCCATTTTCTTGAGAATAACTTAAATTTAGCCACTTGAATATCATCTCGAGAGATGTTCAAGGTTACCAACAAAAGTACTGTGCAAGTTTGTGTACATTCGAATGTTTTCGACAGATGTTTCAAGGTTATAGACCTACAAAAAGTATAAGTTTGTTTGAATGTTTTCGGTAAATCGATTTCGTTACTTTTTGATTTTAGTTATTGGACGTTCACCTTTCAACTAGGTAGGTACTTTGCCTGAGCCCTATGTATTTCTCTCGTATCGTTAACTGTTCTAACCTAGTAAATTTGATCTGCAAGACCTTCGTTATCAATGCTCGTAATAACATGCAATATTGCTATGAATACATACAGTTTACATCGTTTAAACTGCATGTTATTTCTATTCCAAAACATATCCTACAAACAATGTTTCAAAACTTTGTTTGCAAACCTTGGTACGACCTTTATCGGTTATCATCTCGATATCAAGTCTTGATTTCCCTTTATGCTACGCTTACCTGCTTGTCTTTGTATGTACTAACTACCTATGTACGCGCCAACCAATTTCTCGATTGTGCACGTTGACTAATGTCAGTAAATAGATGAGCATAACCGTCCGTTTAATTTAGCTCCTATCACAAACAACGAAAAGTAATGATTAAACTATCGACACTTTATTATTACTTAGCTTGGATGATAAATTCCTATATTTTTCTTTTAAAATCTAGCGATCACACCGTTCTTTATGTCACATGTATATTGTATATTACTAAGTCTTAATGAGTTGGCTGCTGTCCTCTATCTGAAAAAAAAATCATCAGGTTTTAAGAAACCTTTGGCATAACTAACTTTCATATAAAAAAAAGAGTTAACAAAATCGGCTGAACAATAACGGTGTTATGAAGTAAAACCAACAATAAGTATGTAAGTGTTTATGTAAATGTGTGTGAAGGAACTATCAGTAGTTATGCATGAAGAACAGACAGACAGACAAAATAAAAATCTGTTTTGGATTCTATCTATATCATATATATTTAATGTAAAATTGTACGAGAATCGTCCAGTTACAGTAGTATTTTAAGTACAGTAACTGACT
Organism: Lasiommata megera; assembly: GCA_928268935.1. NCBI lineage: Eukaryota > Metazoa > Arthropoda > Insecta > Lepidoptera > Nymphalidae > Lasiommata > Lasiommata megera. The sequence goes on along the minus strand of OV743319.1, from coordinate 9,388,508 downwards.
GGATTTTTTAATAGGAATTTCTTGAATTGCTTCTTTATGGGCATAAGGCGTGGGCCGAAGTTCGTTGCTCTTCTGAGATTTAGTTACCGATATTAGGCTGCTTAACGGTAGGTGGAAGCTTTTAATTACAACAATGGAACAGATTGCGACCGTTGGTATATTATAAGTAAAAGTTAATATTTTAAATTTTTTATTAAACATTGTTTGAGGAACGTAGGTTTGAACTTGGTATAAAACAGGATGACCTGAGCCAGCTGCAGAATAATCCCTTGACATTTCTAGAATTTGCTACGCTAGGTTATAACGAACACTTATCAGAAGAAACCCTGTAATCCCCTCTCGTATTTACCCATCCCGAAAGATCGGGCCCGAAAGCGGTATATAGAAGGATTATTATCAGCATTTTTTCTTAATATATAAAAAAAGATTCCATTAAGAAATTTATATTAATTTCTATGCAATCGTATAATATAATAATAAGGAAACGGAAGTATATATAAGCATAAGCAGATTTGGTATATCTGTTGAATATAATAAAATTATTAGTTGATTGCTACCAAATGTCCTCAAAATGTATCCATTGATCGTTCCTAATCGTATTAAGAAAGTGACACAACAATGTTTTTGTAGAAGCAACCCAACTAGTTCAAAGGCTTATTTTTTTAGGAATTTAAATCATCGTCATCCTTCTAAGTCTATTAATATTCCAATGTTAAGCATTCACTCTCGTGGCGAAGGGGGATTGGAACTGGAACCCTCGAGAATGCTCCAATGGCTAGAGTTTGGAGAAATTTAAAGCGTAAGAGGAAATGGATCGTCAAATATTTGTTGGACTTGTAAATCACGAAGATTATATGTATATAATATTGTATCATTAAGACACTGTCTCTGTCGTTGTATTTGTATATTGGAGCCCTTTATCGGTGAGACATGGGTACATAAATGGGTAAATGTACAGTTTTAGTCGTACATTGTCGTATTGATGATCAAACGTGTGCAACCGTGCAGAGAAAGATTTAAAAATTTTGTCCTGCTTTAACGTCGTCTGCGGATGGAATTTGGTTATTTCTTTAAATTATTTCACTAGTGTTGATAGTGCTTGGATTAAAAAAAAAAAAAAATTTACATGTGTCCATCATTCATCCATTTGCAATACTTGTATAATCAAAATTAAATCGAAATATTTTTGTACAAATAGAAGCATTAATTTATGTTAATCATTCTTATGAAGTGAAAGTGCTGGTGATCATGAAAACAAGTGATGCTGTCTCCGTCTAAATACGTCAACCCTGCGTCCTTAGCAGCGTTAAAATTAAAGTCCTGTTTACGACCAATGACAAGAAGCACGCGTATGTGCAGTGTCTTGTGATTGGTCGCAAACTAAAAAGGACGCTGCTGGGTGGGTTCGATTTACTTGCAATCTACGGGTTCTAGTTTGAGTCCTGCAGTCGTCCAATCACAGGATTCTTGATCAACCGGGCGCGCCTTTTGACGGTCGCACGTGAGTGCTGTTAGGGACACCGGTATGGCGCAGCGGTTTGGCCATACCAAAAAAATAACGCTTGCTTATATCCAATACTCAAGTGTTGTTGTTTGTTCACAGGTGGCAGCGACGTCAAGCGACATGAGCGAGCGCGAGCGGTATCGCACGCCGCCGCAGCCAGAGCCGCCACCGCACCGCGTGCGCGCCTCCGACCTCTACCCGCGACTGCGGACGCACTACGATGAGCCCGGGCTCGACGCTGGGTTTTCGCCTATCTGCGGGGAATTCATACAGGTGAGATTAACTTTCACTTTTAATCTGCACCCATGTCTGAACTCCTGGTTCAGCGTCGTTTAAGCTTGCCGAAAAACTATAAAGTATCCTTTATGGTTAAGATTTTTAACTTGTATTAACATCAAAGCAATAAAGACTGATTGGTTAGTCGCAAATTTGGTTTACCTTCATTTTATCTAACGTTGCGTCAAGGGGCTGGCTATACAAATTAAATTATGCATGGCCTGTATTTTTTTTTAACTACAATCTATTTAGAGCGTACAAGTGGCTACTAAGGGTACAGACCATTTTATGAAATATTCATCTTTCGATTAATTTAAGTGTATTTTGCCGTCATCAACGAAACTCTCAATTGAAATGGAAATATGTAGTAGTATGAAATATGTAGTATGGTTTGGAAATATGTAGGTATATTCAAGGCAAAGCTTGCTCGATCAGATAGCTAGAAACTGAAAATTGAGAGAACAAATATTTCGTAGGTTGCGTAGGTGACAATATTTTTTTTAACTAAAACTATTTAATAGACGCATCGAATTCCGAAGTCATTGTTGCTTCTTATATGCTATGTTGTTAACATATAAGAACTCATTTTTTGTCATGCTCAATCCTCCAGAAGCAACAATGACTTCGTAATTCAATGCGTCTCCAAAAAAAGGCCCTTTCCGTTTCGCCATTGTTCAAGGATTATCCTGGTATCGGTATACTACAAAGGTTCACAATTTTGTATCGGATCTCAAGTTTAATCACATGATGTTAGTGGTGGACTAGGTGCTTTTATAAGATCCGATCTTTTTGGTCTTATCCGTAAAGATCACGTCTTTCCATTAGAGAGAGTGCTAAATCTTTTTGCTAGCAAGGTTAAAAGTACTTCGTGGTGCACAAAACTTTTGCTAACTTATCTGACTTTAGTTAAACTGTATCTTCTGCATTATTTCGATGACTTTGTTGAGTTCATAAATAATGAGCATACAATAGAAATCTATGTAAACACAGCCTTTATTTTAATCGACCATAAATAAAACAGCTTTCAAAATAATGAACTAATTTTATATTCGGTTCAGTAGTTATAGAGTTTATCGATAGTAATGCATTATAAACAAAAAAATCTTTTCTCTTAATAATATTAGTAAAGAAAAATTCTACGCATTTCATCTTGCTTCCATTTTGAATAGCAACAATTTTATAATAATATATTTATCCTTTGTGTGTGTCTTAGTGATCCTAGTTAGCGAAAGATTCCTGTGCTCTAGTGTAGCATTTGAGCTTACTGCTAATTAGTGACAAGTTTAGTCACAATTACCGATATATTATCAAATATTGTGTAGTCATGCTAGAGGTATGCACGCCGAATGCAGCAGGTTGAAAGATCCGTTGGGTTTTAATCGTTTGTACGTTGAGATGCTATTGAAATTGCAAGTTCATTGAAAACGTCACGACCTTTTAAGAGCAGCGAGTAAAAATATCTATTCATTGATGTCTTACTCGGTACCTAAAATTATAGGTACCTAAAAGATTCTTTGAGCTAATCTATGTCTTTATATGATTTATGATATTTTTTGGCCAGCCACATTTAGAGTCATATTAAATTCGTATATGTATATCTTCTGTAGTTATTTATAATTCGTCATAATGTCGGCAACTTTTTCTAAATCGGAATCTAAAGGTAGTCAAATCCTTAAAAGGTTCCTTTGTGTTAGTAAACCGCAGTGCGTAGAACATCGAGAATAAGTATATGGATGAGTTAGGGGGCTCGTTTATGATCAACCTCCATAAATCCAGCAAACAGTATATAATAACTAATTCCTGATTTACATCAAGTCTATTCACGGTATTTTTTCTATATACTCGTACTAAAACCGTGCATGACCTTGATGTTGTTAATAATATATAATCTAAAGCAGATATAAAATATACGCTCGTAGTTGAAAATACTATGACAATTAAATATTAAAGTTAGCCAAGTTTCAAGGCCAATATCCCTATAGCGACCTTACTCTTACGTCTGACATAGACAATATTAAAACAAGAAAACGTTAAGTGGCCAACATAAGTCTGTCTCGTTTTAACACTAACTTAACTTAAGTTAAGTTAGTGTTAAAACGAGTAAAAGTACGCTCTATAGATCTTGGCATAAGTTTTGATAGCCCAGGTAGGATCAGAAAAGTACAGAATCTCAAAAATGGTTGCATAATAACCCATTTAAGTGTTGCTTATAGGCAGAACTTTAAGAAATATATACCTATGTAGTTAATTTTTAACATAGCAACAATATAAACTAGTTGTTTATCTAAAATAGTAAAGCTGTTTTACTATCTTAATTGTTCAGCGATTTATTCAAATTATTCATGTTGTAAAAACGCGATAACAACACACTCACCGAGGGACGATGCATTGATCACTAATATATTCTAAATCGATATGATGAACCAAATGGTTTCTGGTTGAACATATTTAATTTAACCTATTAATTACACTAAAGTGTGACGTTTTTACATATCTATAAATATTTTATTTCTCCTAAATTGTAAGTGAATTATATAAAATAATATATAGTATAACGAAAAGAATACGGTATTTACATTTACGTATCATTATTACAGTATTTATTACTATGCGCCACAATATAATAATGTAACGGTAATTATCATAGTTAATAATACTCTCGAGAACCATCTAGCAAAGTGGGAAGTTTACTTAAATACTGGTGTCATAACAATCTACCCACTTTAGTGTCCTAGTAAAACTTAAACATCGCTTAAATGGCCAACTAGGAAAAATACCAAAAGAATCGTATAAATCCTTAGCACGGTAATATTATCCTTAATCATCACATTTTACATCTGAAGATGGCACTATAATTAAGTGAACGCCGTCCTATTGTGACCAATTATATATTATGTTGGTGATATAATATCAGAGCTTCAAAAGTAAATTATTTTTGTGATTAATTTTTTAATTTTATGTCTTGTGTTGCTACAGTAAAACCTCAGCTACCTAGTTACCAAGGTATCATAACAATGAGGCGCTCTCTCCGCAGTGGGTGGGCCGCACAGTGGACGGCGGCACTATCGCGATGTCCAACTACAGACTTCATTTGCAACCTCGTCGAAGAAGCGGCCCTGGTGCATCCATACCCCTACGGTTGATTGACGCCCTGGAGATCCGCGACCTACTCTGCCTTATCATTTTCTGCAAACATGGCCGGCAACTCAAGTAAGTGAACGAATGTGCACAACAAATTTTAAAACACTTAAAACTAATTTGCACGCTCGCAACCGTAGAGTCGCTATCGAGTAAAAAAAAAACTTTAACGTCGAACTAAATGAAACTGCTTGAAAACTCAAATTCCAGACTTGTTACTGACACCGTTGTTTTAACATTGGTCATATAAACATCCGTCGTGCAGTGTTTGTAACTCTTTAACTAGTGCTTTTTTTACTGTGACGTTAAGCTGTTTCGATATTTGAAAACGACTCCACGATTTTGAGTGTAAATGTAAAGGGCGATGCTTCACTTTATGCCTACAGCAAAAATGCTAATACCATTTATATGGGACAATAAATGGAGTAACGAAGAACCTGCAATGTATCAGAAACAATGCTCCGTCACCTACTTAAATACAATGAATGAAATCTATTCATTGTTGAAATAAAAGTTTTATAAATTATAAGCAACATCCAAACAGGTGATGGATTACAGACGTACTCAAGGCTGAATTAAATTATCTTAAATTTAGTTAAGATATAGTTTTCTTTCTGGAAGAGTAGGTTTATATCCCGAAAAAACGGGTTACACGTGGGTATTTTTGATAAAGCTGTCATTTCTCAAATTATACACACAAATTTCAAATTTACACTTCACAATTTACTCGCGAACGGATCGACCACGCTGGAAATTCTGTATCTCTAAATAAATACAGTCCATTGACTGATAAGGGGCGTCGAATAAAGAAAGTAGGTATATGTAAAATATAAATAATTAAAATTTTCCTTCGGTGACGCGATAACATGACTTTGAACTGCTTTTAATATTTTTGTTGCTATCATCAATATAGAGTAGGTGGGTAGGTATTAATTAATTATGTTTTGTGTTCACTCGAATTTATCTATAGGGATTAGAATGTATATTATTTTATCTTTTTGTATGGGCAGTTCAGCCTCCATTGGTGCCCGCAATACTAGAAAAGTTGTAAATGGATTCTGAAGGGTTCGAGGAGGACTTCTCGCGATGTCTTCCTTTACAATCAAAGCAAGTGTAAATGCATTGCCAAATTAAAAAACGAACTATCTAACGGTAGGCTGAATTTTTAACCACTAAGCTATCACATCTTGAGAATGATTATGGTGACGCAAAGTTAACAGTAATACAAAATGATATTTAAAATAATGTAATATTTAATTTGTTTACCAATGTTAGGAACTCACGATTGTGTGCGATTACAAAGCTGTTACACAAGAGAAGAAAACAGTCCGCACACGTAATGAAGTAAACATTGAACATGCATGCAATGCCTTGTTTAAGCAAGAATTGTTTCCAAGTCTCTCTTTATGTTTACTTTCATTTCGGCTTCATGTAACCTACACTTGTGAATTTTAATCATCTTCAATTATGATAATATTTACAATAACAGGTCTCGTTAATAAATGAACAATCGCAGTTGTTTACAAGCAATATATTTTATCATATTCGATTCCGAATAGAAATGGATCTGTTTAAATTATTGGGACGGTAATGAGAAATATTTTGTCAATGAGTATACGTTTACCTAACTAAAATTATTATTAACAATAATAATAATATCTTTTAATTATTTTGACAATTAGGCTCAATAGAACATTTACAATACATGTCGGCGCGAAGGAGTTATTAACTTCACTCAGCGCCTAAGAACAACAAGAATTCAATAATACCCACATTTGAACTCTTGATGATTTTGTTTACATAATTTGGACGGAATCAATTTTGTACAAGCATGCTTTGCTGTAAATACGGGTCGATGCCCTTCGTGGCATTCTCGTTCGAGACGACGGACCGTTCGGACCACTTAGTTATAGTCGCAATAAAAGTGTAATCCCTCAAGTTGTGGTTTTCATTACTATGAGCGAAAGTAAACAAAAGCGTGACGTCAGCAATGCTTTCATTCGACATACACTATAAAATACAAAACATAAACATAAAAAAATATTTTAATAGAAAATAATTCCCGAAAGTAGAAATATATGCTTTCGTAAACCTAATTTTGATGTTTCATAAGCGTTTTACTGCGATCTTAAATAGAGGACAAAGTAAGAAGTGTACAATTATACTACAGGCCTTAGTTTACTTTCTTAACTATAGAAGAATTAGATTAAACAATATAGAAGTATGTCCAAGATGATGGAAGATACAGGTTTATTGTTCAGGCAGACCCTGACTTCCAAAATAGATATATAAGTTTGAATAATAATAAAAAGTCCAATTTAATAATAAAAGGTTAATATTTTGATTTTCTACAGCTTCGTGAAGCAGATGGAAGTTAATTATGTTTTTATTTAATTTCACTTTGTTTCCAAAATTCCTTTGGGTGTACTGCAAACCACTTGAGCGGTCGGAACTATAAGTACCAACAGATATTGTTTTATAACGTTATTTTACACAAGTACTTGAAGGCGAAGGAAGGAAAAGATATACAAACATATCCGACATAAAACAAATTGCATATCTCTTTGATTCGCTTGGGTTTTAATATCGGTCAAACTGATAGTACCACAAAGAATCTATAAGATGGCGAAAAATAAATGTCAAACATACATAACGATATCTAGCTCATGAGGTTAAATGTGTGATGACGCGGAAATCATCGTGAAATTCTACTCATTTCTTCCAGTGAGCATATTGCTGCATTTATTATAACTATCAAATAAAAATTGCTACTGTATATATACAAGTTCTTTTTTAATAGGTAGCTTAAGTATTTGGGTTATTTGAATTTGTCTAGTCACATACGATTAGGTTTATACCGAACAGAGTTAGCGGGTTTCAACCCACGCCTTTCGATGTCGCGTCGTTCCCAATAAGCCAGTCACGCTATAATGATATCACCGTGTCTGTATTATAGATATAACTACCCGTCTTTTGATCGGCCGGCTATAATATCACTTTCTGTAAGCAATGATCAACGAGTCAATGGAGATAAATAATGTCAAAAAACTTTATATATTCGCACATATTCGAGAGTAAAAAAGTCGGTATCCGTGTCTTTTTTTTTCTCGCACGGAAATAACATCAGACGTCGGTTTACATCAAATAGGTTCAAGATACATTATTCTTGACCACTTGTTCCTTATCCTTGAAAATAGTAGTCCTTCTCCGATGTCCGCTTGGAACGGGTCCATTATATCTATCGGCTTCTCCTCGTGTCTATTCGCCGAGTTGGACGCCCTCAACAGGTCAGCGTATGTTTACCAACACGTTGGGAATTTATTACGTCGAAGTATCACGTAATTATAGGTAAATCGGACCAGCTATACAAAGTTTATAACAATCAGTTTTACAATCGTGCTCTAACTTTATATTTTGTTTGATTTCAGATGCTCATTCAGCACTGGTGACCTTTGCATAGAATGGTGGAGAAGACTGAACATGGGCTTAGGTCCTATCGGTTCCCTACAAGAGACCTTCGCCGCGGCGTACGCAGCCTGGGCGAAGGAACAATCCCCCACGTCCGTCCACAGAGCTCTCATGCGGGCATCACACGCCCCTCAAAGAAGTTGGTTTGGACCCGAGGTAGTTACATTTTCAGTCAGTTGACATTTACAATTACACACAGTAGATGAAGCCATGAAACTTAGGAATGTGGAAGCGAGAAGCGTATACACGAAATATGTAAGAATATTTAGACAAAGCATCTTCTCTACCATGCAACGTCGATTTTCGCTTGGCGAACTTTTAAAGTTTTTGTTTGGCGAACTTTACTTTTACTGGTACTTTTAATAACTATCGAGAACTTGTTTACGATCGATGGGTTTTCTCCAGTTCCAGTTTTCCAGTTAGTTGTTTTCTAATCCCATGTTAGGAAAATTTTGCATAATAGTAAAAACTTAGTTGTATTTAGTTTTTTCATGTGCAACGACAAGGTGGCTTCATCTATACATCTATACAAATAAATAAAATTGGAGTGTCTGTTTGTAATATTGAAATAACCGTTTTTTACTATTGTGTGTACATATATGTAATTATTTCAAGTAATTCGGGTTAGTAATCTATTGCTTCGTGATTGAAAGACAAACAAACACACTAACTCAACGCAGAAGAAGTTGCGGGCGCCAGCTAGTCTATTGCTATAATGCTTAATCTGATCATAATAGCTTACTTGCTTAAAAATACGTAATTATGTAGTTATCATAAAAGTAAACACATCATGAGAAGGTCGAAGGTGCATCTCAACAAAGCGTTACATAAACAGCGATTAAAAGTTTGTTTTAATATCTTCGTATAATATGAGATACTATAATATTTTTTAGGGTTTGAACACTGTAGTAGTAAAACAAGGAAACCTTTTAATTTAGTTATATGATATATTAAATACTACTCAGACAATCGAATTCAAATATATATGAACATCAAAAGTGAAAAATGAACGTGTCCCCTTGACATTGTTAAACTAGTAAGTAGTATTAAAATCATTATTAGATTATCGTAACAGGCTTTTCCGGTTACGAAAAATCGTAAACATATTTACTACGATTATAGTAATAATAGGTACTAAGCGATCACAATAATGTTATGTAATTGCTTCGGCGCCGCGTCTGTTTGGTTCGGACTTTAAACGACAAAAAAATAGGATTCCGATTTGTTTGCCATTAGAAGTCGAAACCATTTCGTAAATTCATATAAGTATTGCTTTATAAATATGATTTTGGTACATTTGACTAATCATTTTAACTATGTGCTATTGAAGAGAAAAAACCAATGATGATGACAATTCATGTTTTGAATTTTAAGTGTCACCTAAAACAACTTATCTCGTCCGGCAAAGACGATTTAGTGTTCCAATACGAGCTCGCGAGGAAACCGATTACCACAATATTCAAATTCAAATTCAAATTCAAAATAATCTTTATTCAAATAGTCCTTAAAAAGGCACTTTTGACGCGTCAATAATTTACATAGTAGTTATTTCATGGTGATAACTATATTCGTAAACTTAAAACTAAAGCTATGAGGGTTCCAAACGCGCCCCGGTCTAAGGAGAAGCCCACATGGTATATATATGGCCCATATGGTTTTGATATAACTGGCATACCCCTAACACGTTAGACTTCTTACATATAACACTATATCATCACATACTAGATGCGATTGCTGCCAACTTGTAGTGAAATAAGGACCAAGGAAAAAAAATATTTGTATTATATTAAATAAACTTGGAAGTTGTAACCTGACAAGCATTTAAATACTTATACTTTTTTTTTAACAACAAAACATTTTAAGTTTTGTTGTTGTTATCTAAATGGAGCGGCTTGGTAAGTCGGCACCGTGAATGATAATATTATGTTAATTGCAACACGAGTACATAATACCTACAAGAGATCTATTTTAAGAATGAATCGATAAATGTACCGTTTATTTTGTTACACAAGAAAATCTAATTCAGAATTCAAATTCAAAATACCTTTATTCACGTAAACCTATTACAGGCATCTATGAAGCGTTTATAATATTATATGAACGTTTCGTAGATGCACAACACATTATCCATTATTTTATTTCACGAGGTGATGGTGATAACTACACTCGCCAACTTAAGACTAAAGCTAAGAGGTTTCCAATCGCGCCCAGGTCTAAGAAGAAGCCGACAACAAACTTAGTCGGTTTTTTTTTTGTTTAACCATCTTACATAATCAAGAATAAATTATAATTAGCTATGGAGTTAGAACGTAAGCTTTTTTTTATCGTTTATTTAATCATTAATTTCGAAATAACAGTGAATGATATTACTAAAATCCATTAAGATCATTAAATTTGTATTGCCACATACTTACATGATTGTTATTGTTAACCCATTAAATTACCTCGTTGGTCTAGGGGTAAGCATATTGAGCTAAGAATCACAAAGTCCTTTCGGCGACCGTTTTTTCGTTTATAGATTCCGGTGAAGTTTTTAGAGTTATAAACAAAGATACGTATAAAAGCTGTTATAGCCTAGTGGTTAGGACATCCGCTTCCTAATCTAGAGGTCGAGGGTTCGATACCTTCAACTTTATGCGTTGGAATTAAAGTATCACCGTGAAGGAAGACATCGTGAGGAAAACCTGCATGCCTGAGAGTTTTACATAATGTTCTCAAAGGCGTATGAAGTCTGCCAATCCGCATGGCCATGGTGGTTGACTATGGCCAAACCCTTCTCATATTGAGAGGAGACCCGAGCTTTGTAGTGAGCCGGCAATGGGTTGATCGTAATGATGATAAGGATCATTTAACGGATAAATGTATGTAATTTTTGGTCTGTTTGCTCGGTTTTTAGTTGGAGCGACTCGGTTTCACTACGAAGGGTGCTTGGCGGGTAACAGCCGTGAATTCAGAGTACAAATTGTGTGCCTCCTATCCGCCTCTCCTCATCGTGCCTGCTTCCGTTTGCGACGAGGACTTGGATTCCGTTGCGAGGTAATTAAATATATACAATCTCATCCAGTGGTAACGGATGATGCAGTCTTAACATGGTAGCGGGCTAACCTGTAAACCCGTACAGTTACTTGGTTTCTACACGACATCGTGACGAAACGCTTTAATGCCGTTATGGTGGTAACAAACAACGGCCGAAGATTCACACTAGACCTGACTCGAGGAATCGAACCCTGGACCGCCTAATTTATAATGCGAGAGGCACGCGTCGTCAAAAGCAAGATATTCATGTTACGCAATGAAGTTTAGCGAGGCCAGCGTGACGATGTGTAAAGGTTGACTTTAATATGAATTAATTAATTAATTAACTAACGATAATAATAATATAATTTCTTTATTACGGCAACTAGACCAAATTTACATTTACCATACGATACAATACCTACACTATATAATACGAAACAAACAAAATAAAAATAAATTAAACATGAAATGAACCACCCGACAGTTCCCGATCTATATGTAGTTTTAAAAACTGTTTGTTAAGTAGATTGGAGAGTCGTATCGGTCTATTACAGTTCGATAATGTAAACTATAGAAAAAAATAACAAAAACGTGAATATATTGTATATAATAAACGGTAAGGTAAGGTACCTGTTCAAACTAGTTCATTTTAATAATTTCTTCATTAATTATTTGCCTTGCCAGAAGGCTTGCCTTTTTATTACGAGTAACTTCTATTATTATTAAGTATTCTTTGCCTAGCCGGTGTTACTTTAGAAAGCTAAACAAATTTCATGTCTGCAGTAGAAGACGCTATTTCTCGATTATGTCTGTGTGACCTAGTTGTGTAGAGATTCCTTTTTTTTTTTTTTATTACAAAGTTAACCCTTGACGGCTATCTCACCTGGTGGTTAGTGATGATGCAGTCTAGGATGGTAGCGGGCTAACCTGTTAGGGGTATAGTAAACCCACACTCCTAATTGGTTTCTACGCGACATTGTGCCGGAACGCTAAATCGCTTGGCGACTTGTCTTTATCGGTAGGGTGGTAAACTCCCACCAGACCAGACTCGAGCCGGGAATCGAACCCAGGACCTCCAACTTTATAATGCGACAGCGCACGCACTGCGCCACGGAGGTCGTCAAATGTTATTTGACCGTCCGGGCGGTAAATAACGTGTTCGCATAGCGGTCTGATGAGATTGGCGATGGGTTCGGGAGTGAAGGTCATCGCCTCGACTAGCGGGTCGTGATGTTTATTGAGCGATTCGTTCGCAGGTTTCGCGCGATGCGCCGCATCCCCGCCGTGGTGTGGAGGCACCGCGGCACGGGAGCTGTGATCGCGCGCTCCTCGCAGCCCGAGGTGGGCTGGTTCGGCTGGAGGTCCAGCGAGGACGAGCGGTTGCTGGCTGCCTTCGTCTCCGCTTGCAACCAGGACCGACCCACGCCCAACAAAGTACCATTACTACATCATATTATACACTTTCCTATTTCATTCCCATTATATTAGGGAGCATTCAAGTATTACGTAACGTAATTTTTATACACACAAAGTTATTATTATACACACTTACCTATTGTACTCCCATTATATTAGGGAGCATTCAAGTAATACGTAACACATTTTGGGGGGAGGAGGGGGGGTCTTGTAAAACATTACGGTGCGTTACAAGGGCGGGTGGGGGAGTATTTAAACGATGCGTTACGTTACGTTAGAAACGATTAGATTCTTCCACAACCCTTTTTGTTTATATTTTACGGGGAATCACTGAATTGTATTGTACATTATTTTTATTTCCTAAGTTGGCATACCTTTCGTTTATGTTTCGGGGAATTCCTCAACTTTGGGTACATGATTTAAAAATCATGTATTATCGATTTCAGTATTCATGAGAGTTGAGAGTGAGATAGTTCACAGAAGCACATTGCTGTTGTCAGTGTTGTTAAAGTTGTTGTTGATTTATGGATTCAAAATAATTGTAACTTTAATGGACACTTATATAAATGTTACGTAACGTTGGGGGGGGGGGGGGGGGGATAGAAAACGTTACGGTGCGTTACATGGGGGGGGGCTAAAATCTTCAAAAATTGCGTTACGTAATACTTACATGCTTTCTCTGTCGTCGTCACAGAAGTAGATATTATGTAGAATCAATAAAACCTAAAGTTTTATTGATTACATAATATCTAAGCTAAACACGACGCGCTCTGGGAGCGAGGCAACGTGTCACTACGTGATATGTCCGCTCGAACCGCGTTGCACGACTGAGAGTTCTCCATAAATTCTTAAAGGCGTTTGAAGTCTGCCAATCCGCATATGGCCAAACCGTTCTCATATTGAGACACGTGCTCTGTAGTGAGCCGGTAATGGGTTGATCATGATGATCATAATGATTGCACTTTAAGATAAGATACGATAAATACTCTTCATTGCACACATAAGTATGCAAAGGCGGTCTTATTGCTTCAGTAATCTCTTCCAGACAACCCTTGGGGAAAGAATTAATTAAAATATTAGGGTATTGGCGCAATTTTCAAAACATAATATAAAATATCACAAATATAATATATAAATATATACTTTTATATATAAATAAATAAATATCAATACACATAAACTATTCATTAATATGCGGAACTTACACTAAGCAAGCCTTTTTTGTATTTACGCAGCAACTAAAGCTGCTGATAGTGGACGCGCGCTCGTACGCGTCCGCGGTGACGAACCGCGCGCGCGGCGGCGGCTGCGAGTGCGCGCAGTACTACCCGGCGGCGGACATCCAGTTCATGAGCCTGCCCAACATACACCACGTGCGCAAGAGCTTCCAGCAGATGCGGGACCTCACCGCCGAGCCCGCGGAACAGCCCAAGTGAGTACTGCACGTACTGGTGCCAACGTATTTTAATCTTTGCACTTTACATTAATGATCGAGGTCAGTTCAATTGAATTGACCTTGATCATTAATGTACTAGTAAATGTGCTTAATGTGTCATGTGTAGTACAATAAAAGTGTTTTCAATAATTACAACGATTTTGGCGCAGCGTGTGAGGTGTCGCATTATAAAGTTGCAAATCCTGGGTTCGATTCCCGGCTCGAATCTGGTGTCTAGTGAGAGGTTTCGGCCGTGGCCGTGTTGCAAAGCTATTTAGCGTTCTGGCACGATGTCGCGTCGAAACCAATTAGGAGTATGGGTTTATCATACCCCTAACAGATTAGCCCGCTACCATCTAATAGACTGTAACGTCAAGGGACGTTACAGTCTATTACCACCATCTACTATTAGTACCATCTAGGTGAGATTGCCGTCAAGGGCTAACCTTTTATTTATTTACTTATGCAACTTGTTGCTTACATACGTACATAACATAATTAAAAATAACAACAGAAACAGCAACTGGCGACTTGTAACTTGTAGTGTATAAAAAAAATAGCAATGTTAATTGTGTGTTCAGCTGGCACAGCAACCTGGAGCGCACGCTGTGGCCGCAGTACGTGTGCGGCGTGGCGCGCGCGGCGAGCGCGGTGGCGCGCGCCGTGCACGCGGGCCGGCCCGTGCTCGTGCACTGCTCGGACGGCTGGGACCGCACGCCGCAGCTCGTGGCCGCCGCGCAGCTCATCCTAGATCCATACTACCGCACGCTGCAGGTACAACAATACCAATATTATTTATTATTTTATTGACAGTTGGATGCACGCCAATGAAACACAGTACATACAATACACAGTATAAATGGGACGAACCCGGGGCGGGGCGCGTCTTCATCGGTAATATGGGTACCGAGAGTAGATACTCTACTACTACTCTACTACAGATACTATTAGAACAGAATTACAATTGTAAGTATCATAATTTATAAAGAGTAGACTATACGGTCCACTATGTACGACTATGCACTACCGCGTCTCGACCACCAATCAAAGCGCCGTCTCGCACCGGTGCTTCTTTAAAAACCTGTATACCACGCTTTTTACATTAAAATAATTTATTTTATTTATCACTCTTATCCATAATTTGAATTATTTAAAAAAAATCTTCTTTTTAGTTAGGTTTATTCATTAAAGCGTGTTTTTTTTTGTTTTTTTTAACTATTATTTATTTAATAGTCATTTTAGTAATTGAATCATTTGTCATCCCGTTCGATAACTGAACAATTATCGTCTTTATTGTGAATGTTTTCACTCTAATTCGACAAAAGTTTCCCTGGGCCTATTATGTTATTTTTATATTGCTTTATCGTTCACAGCGCTCCATGCCTCTTTCACTCATATACCACATCCTTACACACAATAAGTTAGTTATTTTTTTCTACAATAGAAATTCCCTAGAATGAATTGATATGGCAAAGCAACGTTTGCCGGGTCAGCTAGTTAATTTATAAATAAAATTGTAAATATTTGTTTCAGGGCTTTCGTATACTCATCGAAAGAGAGTGGCTGGACTTCGGGCACAAGTTCGCTGACCGGTGCGGGCATCGGTTCGGCGCGGAGGACCCCAACGAGCGCTCCCCCATCTTCCTCCAATGGCTGCACGTCGTCTACCAAATGATGGTGCAGTACCCGTGGAGCTTCGAGTTCAATGAGGCATACCTGGTGAGGCTATAGGTCTTTAAATGTATTTTACAGAATATTTATTTAACTCTATTTATATATATTATTATAATATATAATCTTCTCTGCGTCTGCGTTGAGTGAAAGTGTGTTTGTTTGTCTTCCAATCACGAAGCAATGGATTACTAAACCGACGACCTTGAAATAATTACATGATACACCTTAAAGTATCTTCTTTCTAACGAAGAAAAATTAAATGATGAAATGTATGAGTGAAATTCGAGTACGCGTTAATGAATTAAAACGAAATACACATTTCCGTTCTGAATTCCGGGATACAGACTATCCTATATATTGAACCGGAGTATCAGCTACTCCTATACCAAATTTCATTCAAATCCATCCTGTAGTTTCGGCGTGATGTGCAGCCAAGATACAGACACAAAAAATAAAATAAAAATTGTTTTAAGCTCAGTATCGATAGTAAAGCATCCTCCAATTAAAATTGTAAAAATATATTTAATGTACAGAATTCTTCCTATTACAGTTTTATTATATAAAAGCCTGGAGACACGTCTCTGTCGGTCACTAGTCTCATCTCATCATAGCTTTAATTTTAAATTTACGAATGTAGTTATCACCATCAAATCACTATGTAAATTATTGACGCGTCAGAAGTGCCTTTTATAGGACTATTTGAATAAAGATTATTTGAATTTGGTTCAGACCAGACCAGAGAAAATTTTAAAAATATTTCTTCTCGAATTGTCTCTGCCGGGGATCGAACCCAGGACATCCCACTTACACCACAGCGTTCATTGTTCGGGTAGTGCATGTTGAGTGACTTTGGTCGTTCTCTGCGGTCAGATAAAGTTGGCGACGCACGTGCACTCGTGCATGTTCGGCACGTTCCTGTGCAACACGAGCCGCGAGCGCGCCGAGTGCCGCGCGGCCGACACCACCGCGCAAGTGTGGCACCTGCTGCAGGCGCCCGCCTACCGGAACCATCTCTACTCGCCGCACTTGCAGCACGACCAGGTAACGCAGCGTTCAACTTTTACGTAACGCAGTTTTTGAAGATTCTAGACCCCCCCCCCCCCCCCACACACACTTCCCCCATGTAACGCACCGTGTCTGTTTGTCTGGTGGGAGGCTTCGGCTGTGGCTAGTTACCACTCTACGGACAATAACGTGTCGCCAAGCGATTTAGCTTTCTGGCACGATATCGCGTAGAAACCAATCAGGAGAGTGGATGAATTATTAATAAGTGACCATTTAAGTCACAATTACGCGTGTTTAAATAATCCCCCTCCCGCCCTTGTAACGCATCATAACTGTTAGTGCTAGTAGACAGTGATTGTTAATCTTGATTGTGAATTTAAATATGATTATTACATCAATTTATTTATATTTATCTAATTATAAATCTGCCGATAAAATGATGATTCATTAGGAAAAATCTTGCGAACACTTGGTGATTTTTGCTAGTATTCATTTACATCTTACTAGCTTGCAATGGCTTCCTTAATTGTTCGAAATCCGGGCACCATATTCCATTTTATTCGCTAGGGTGGAAAATTTTATTTTTAACTAGTCGGTTTTTAAAAACTCCTATGGAATAAGCTACCAATTGGAGGAAAATTTCTGTGGCAAGCTGAAGCTATAGTTATAGTTCATTGACGTGAAATTCAGCTCTTCATAAATCCCGCGGGAAATGTAACGGGATAAAAAATATAATATGTCCAATAAAAAGTATCCTGTGTCCATCTGCAGATTCTTATCGTAAAATGTCGTCTATAACTCCGTCCTTAAAGTGCGTTGTATCTTAAAATCGTTTGCTTTCAAGAAACTCCCATAATAATTATTGATTTCAAAATGTGTTCGCTAGTTCTAACTAATTATTATTATATTTGTTTGCAGGTGATATGGCCGGAGTGCAGCGTGCGCGCGATGCAAGTGTGGTGGGGCCTAATGCGGGGAGAGCGGGAGCGCGAGCCTACCGCTCGGGAGCAAGCGCCTGTGCAGCCGCCCCCCGCGCCTTCGCCACACCACAATGGTAATCTAATCCGACTTGACATCTCACACTTTTGCTCGGCCATTGAAAAATCCTTAACTCTCGCTATGTTCCATATATACGTTATGAACAACGTTTGAAGTGGCGTAAAATTCACGAAAATCTATTTATTTTACCTCATATCATAATATTCAAATAATATTGAATTTATATTATGGCATTAAAAATTCAATATCGAAATTAATAAATATAAGCAATATAACACTTACGCAATAAACAACTTATTTAAAAGAAAATTCAATTATGTACATTAATATATCCGGTCTCTGTTTGGTTATAATGTTGACCACACTTGATTGATTTTCTCACTATTGAATCACAAAAATAGGTTTCTAATCATCATCATCATCATCATCATCATGATCATGATCAACCCATTACCGGCTCAGTACTGAGCACGGGTCTCCTCTCAATATGAGAAGGGTTTGGCCATAGTCCAC
Organism: Lasiommata megera; assembly: GCA_928268935.1. Taxonomy (NCBI): domain Eukaryota; kingdom Metazoa; phylum Arthropoda; class Insecta; order Lepidoptera; family Nymphalidae; genus Lasiommata; species Lasiommata megera. Next base: position 9,370,062 of record OV743319.1, on the reverse strand, counting down.
CACTTGGCCATTGTGCGGATTGGCAGACTTCACACGTCTTTGAGAACATTATGGAGAACTCTCAGGCATGCAGGTTTCCTCACGATGTTCTTCCTTCACCGTTGAAGCAAATGATATTTTAATTGCTTAAAAACAAAAGGTTTATAATAGTAATAATTAAATGTATTTTTATGTCGCCGATAGCGTAATATTATCTAGGTATACCCTATTTCTACTTACTTGTCTTATAATGTAAACTACCATTTTAATACTATTCCGTAAATAAAGCAAAGATTGTTCATTGGCCATATAATAAAGAATTAAGTAAGGTTGCACCATAAACCGCGTGCTGTGCCCTGCAAACCTATCTATATTGCTGCTTATACATAATCGAAAAATACATAATTAATTATGTATCTCTTTATTTAGGTTTAATGACTAAAACGAGATCCTGTGATAACCTACTGAACGAAGGAGAAAAAAGGACGGCACAACGAAGATGTAGCGACCCAAGTCTGGCGCCCGACGTTATGTGAGTATACCTTTACCATTATGACACTATTAACAACGGACAGGTAACGACAACCCCCTCTCGCAGGAGAGAGAATTTTACAGCATATTTCCACCATGGTGCTCCAGTACAGTTTGGCGAGCTTCACGATTATTATCTACACATTATGAAATGAAAAGAAAATACACTTTATTGTACACCACACCAAAGAAATACAAGAGAGTAAAGAAACACAGAAAAGAAAAGAGGTACAATAGGCGGCCTTATCGCTAAAGAGCGATCACTGCCATGCAACCTAGAGACCAGAATATAATATAATATATACAATTACATATAATACATAATAAACAATATAAACACTTGAAAATATAAATAAATATAATGCTAAAATTATAATATTCCAGAACATGTGACATTCTAGATATGGATTGAAATAGTTTTTGTTACTTGGTTTATAAATAAATAATGTAATTTTTCAATACTAAACCCGATAGTTCCTAGTTTTATAGTGACCTATAGGTTACAGTTTAGTGTATTGTGTAACTTTACAGGAAATTATCGCTAGCTGTGAACGGTACGAGTAGTGGGGAGAGCGAGCGCGAATGCGTGGTAGTGCGAGCGGAGCCCGTGGCGCGCGCCTCGCTCACTGACAGCGGCGTGGACCAGCTGCGCGCGGACACCGATACTGACACTGACCAGGTTGACCAGGTAAACGACCGCATCTTATGCTTGCCTGGTGTTCTGTACTGACAATTGATACTGCTGATGTTCTACTACTTTAATTATTAACAAGCTGATTCCTGCGACTTCGACCGAGTAGATTACACATAGACAAAGAAGAAGTAAGAATAGGCATAACTGACTCATTGAATGAACAAATGAAACCGGTTAATAAAGGACATAGGTGTAAAACCCAAAATCAATTATGCTAATATATTATAGATTATCTAAACTATTTTTTTTAATCTATACTTGAATTTATAAAAGAGAAAAGATTTGTTTGTTTATTACCATTAGGATGGTAGTGGGCTAACCTGTTAGGAGTATGGTAAACCCACGCTCCTAATTGGTTTCTACGCGATATCGTGCCGTAACGATAAAGTTTATACCGAAGAAGAACTGAAAATATAAATTGAATTAAAATATCTTCTGTGTAAATTGAAATATGAGTATATTTTAATGTTTTTAGTAGTTTATCGGTTTTTCACACAGCACCTTACGCATTTATTATATTCGTCAGGAATACACTATGATATACATCTTACAAAATAACATTAACATTAACCTTAAATCAAAACAATGACAGTGAAATCTTTTTCTAGGTCGACGGGTTACACCCAGACCACTTCGAAAACAACCGAATACGGGACTTAACAAGCAACTCATCCTCTCTAGAACGCGAAATAGTGGCCGTGCCAACTGTCTCGTTGGAACAAGACAAACCCGAATTGAGTCCAATAGCCAATCACTTGATAGTGAACGGGGAAGCCGACATCGCGGACACCGTGCGGGTCGCTGCGGAAGTGGATACGCCCGAGGAGCCGCCGGTATTCGTGTGCGATACTTACACAGATGTGCTCGGTATGGCTGAGGTGAGGCGATGGAATGGCTTTTATTATACCCCTTTCCAATAAATTATCGGTATCGGCAAAAAAAAAACAATACTGTACTTTTACCACCCTGTTGAATTTAGATCCTGTTTTAGAGGTTTTTATGTAATGCTATTTCAATTTTTTTTAAACGTTTAGATTTTTGAGCGCTAGATAGTTTAAGGTTAAATTTTGAAAGATACTTACTTGGAACACTTTTAAAAGAAAACCGAAGTATAACCCAAACGTATTAAAACAACACAGCCATTATAGTAAACTTAAATTTTAATTTTTAACGATTAGACATAATATTTAATCAAATAAAACTGTATGACATAATATATATCTAATCGTACCGAACTACTTTCATATTGATTCCGATCAAATCGGTAACCTTCATCTCGCCAATTGTGACTTTTTGATTCATGCATGGCATAGCCCAAGACAAGAAAGTGTTAACAAATATGAGATTTTTGGTTTGGTGACGATTTCTGCCAGTTAATTTCTACGGCAAGTTGCGTTATGTAGCTTCGTTCCAAAAATACCCTATGACTTTCCGTGTCTATAAAGTTACGGGTTGCCATAATTTCAATCTTGTGTAAACTCCAAGCTTTAAGCAAGTTGTTCGTCAAGCTCGGTGATTGTTATTCTACTAAGCTGAAATTTCGATCATAAGATTTTTGGATTCGAATCGAATGTGAACTGCAAGCCCTTCGGAGTGCCAAGTGCGAGATTTTCCACCTATTGGATCGCGTGAAAGTTATCTTAAATTTCTATAAAATCGAAAGAGAGTCACTGTTAAATAAATAAATGGCTCTTCCTATTTAATACAAATTAAGTTAACTGTAACGAGATCGGATAAGTAGAAAATCTTGCACTACACACTTATTTTTCTTAGCGTCAAGATTAACCGACTGGAATTGCATTCTTTGGGTCTATCTAGATTGTTTTGCAAGTAAACTGTTACATTTTACCTGCCCGCTGTTTCAATTTTGATGTGGTAGACTTGTAGTTCAAATTTCGTGGATCAATAACCAATAAGAACTTGGTTGTGTATCTGATGATGACGTTTTTAATTTTGCCAAATCCCACAGGCTGCAAGAGAATCTGCCAGGACACGAAACATAAGTATTACATGGCGTTCCATATCTGAATCCAGTAACCAATCGTCCACTGGTTTCGACATTCCCGAGAACTCTCCCCAGAACCGCTTGGAACCAGCCACTCTACGTCTGCAAGAAATGCCCATAGATAACCACAACTCAACCGAAGGAGATGAGCTCAACCACAATGTTTTGAATGAAATGACAAACCACAATAGGGAAGTACCCCAAGAAAGCAATGGTGATGTGAACGGTTTGGCGGATATAGGTGCGAAGTTCTTGGAAGTTGATTTAAATGGTGAGTTGGCCTTTAATTGCACTAAATTCATAATGGTAATTATTATAATTCATGAAGTATTAAAAATAAGACTTGCCGGGCAGGTGAAATTTCTGTAAAGCTCAAAATTTGATAGTAAAATTGTAATAAGAGCGATTTGGGTTATTTATTTTTATATACACATCTGGTGGTGACGCAGTCTAAGGTGGTAGCGGGCTAACCTGTTAGAGGTATGGTAAACCCACACTCGTAATTGGTGTCTACGCGACATCGTGCCGGAACGCTAAATAGCTTGGCGACACTTCTTCGTCTGTTGGGTGGTAGCCACGGTCGAAGCCCACCTTACCAGACTCGAGCCGTGAATTAAATCTCTCTGGATGGAATCTCGATCTCCAATTTTATAATGCGACAGTGCTCGCAATACTTCACGGATTGTTTTCGAGCTTACGTGTTGTCGCCAGGCCAAGTGTCAGCCAACCACAAAGCGGTGCTTGCTTTCGTGCTACAGTCCAGGTTTTTCTAATTCCGAACAATATATTTGAACTTTATAATTTAATATATTCTGCCGAACCTTTTTGGCCTTACTTGAATTTGCACTGGTAGATGGTGCGTCGTCGAGCGGAACGAGTTCGGAAAGCGAGGGTGAAGGCGCGGCGAGCTGCAGCACCCGCGTGGCGAGTCAGCTCACGCTGTGCCCCGCGTCGCCCCGCCGCGCGCCCTGCCAGGCGTGCCCGCACTGCACATGCGCCTGCGCCAATGGTAATGGAAACGGTAAGTTCATACTTATATCACACATTCAGGTCAATCATCGTTATTTGATGTAAATGTAAACATAGGCTTAAATAGGCTAGGAACCCAGGGCCGTTAAACCACATTAAAAATGTACTTGAGGATTTTAAAGGTCTACCGCGCGTTGCCTTATAAAATCTTCAATCTTGTACTTATACTCGTTTACTAATCTCCTGCTGCACAATTCAGTAGTTAATCCGGCGATTAGTATTTTTATATTTGCGAAGTGTGTCATATCATATCATAGTTGAAGACAGTTAAAAATGTCGAATGTCTTTAAATATTTTTACTATATGCAGGTAGTGCACCGGAACCATCATCGTCCAGTAGTTCGTGCTGGTGCGGCGTGTGCGGCGAATCCGGGGAGGGAGGAGCGGGTGCGGTGGGCGGTCTATCCCGCGTGCGTTGCGTGTGCGGCGCGGGGGCGCGTACTCACTGCGATTCGCTGGACGGCCTGCCGCCCGCCGCCGATCCGCTGCAAGCGAGGCTGCACCAGATCATACTCTACCAGAAGGTACGCTTTTGGCGTTCTCTAGTACCTACTTCTACCTCTAGGCGTCAGCCTCCTAATCAGAGGTCGACGGTTCGAATCCGGGCACACACCTCTAACTTTTCGGAGTTATGTGCGTTTTTAAGTAATTAAAATATCACTTGCTTCAACGGTGAAGGAAAACATCGTGAGGAAACCTGCACGCCTGAGAGTTCTCCATAATGTTCTCAAAGGCGTGTGAAGTCTGCCAATCTATGTATTCACGACTATGTAACTAGGTACTCACGATCAACCCATTACCGGCTCACTACAGAGCACGGGTCTCCTCTCAATATGAGAAGGGTTTGGCCATAGTTCACCACGCTGACCATGTGCGGATTGGCAGACTTCACACGCCTTTGAGAAAATTATGGAGAACGCTCAGGCGTGCAGGTTTCCTCACGATATTTTTCTTCACCTTTGAAGCAAGTGATATTTTTTTTGTTATATGTGTTTAATGAGACGAGTTTTTTTTTATCGGTAAAAAGTGTCAACATTTTAATCTCTTCCATAGAAAGTAGTGGAGGATTTGCGAGGACAATTACGAGACGCTCGCGAGGCACTCCGCCGCGCGTCGCCCGCTCCCGCTGCGCTGCCGGCCCCCCATGCACAGGTATGACCACATTGAGTCACACGCCATCCTGCTCAATGCGCGGTGAGTCAAATTTTAAATTAGGTTTTTATATGGATCTGGCTCGAAGGACCTAAAATTTTAATAGTGTTTTTCCTTCGTGTTGTTTGATATAAATTAATTGCTTGATTCCTGATGCGATACCATAAAATGATTCGAAATTGAAATATTAATAAAATACGTGCGTTTGAACAACCGGAGAAACAATCGTAGTTATATGTTATTAGCGATCAAAAATACGTGATGTTAATTTTACGCTAAAATTGTTTAAATTAAAAATTGCATAAATTAACTTGTTATTTTCACTTGACTTCTGGATTTTTACGTTTACATTCCTCACCTATTGTTTTGTGTGCCCAAAACTAAATGACTCGTCATCAAACGCCTGAGTTTACCTACATTGTGAGAACATTTGCATTAGGTCTTCATTAAGATACCAAACATTCGGGCGCTCAAATATGTTACATTGTGAAGGAGAACCAGAGAGACCCAAAATTTCTCTACTTTCTTTCTTTCTGAAATCTTTTAAATAAGATACAATTAATTTTAATGATATAAATTTAGCGCGCTCGAATCAGAACTAATAACGAATTGGATGTATGATGCAGGTGGCAGGCAACAGCAACGGCAACGGCAATGCTAACCGCAGCCTACGCAGTGGCAGCAGTAGTGGTGCGGCGAGCGGCAGCAGCAGCGGCAGCGCATCCGAGGTGGAGGTGGGCGAGGAGGCGCGTGGCGTGCTGTGGCTGCCCGACAGCGCCGCGCCGCGCTGCCAACACTGTCGCAATCAGTTCTGGCTGGCGCGACGCAGACACCACTGCAGGTGAACTCGAAATATCTATATGTCCCTTTTGTGCAATAGATATTTAATTAAAAAAGTCTATTACTTTAGAGATTGAGACATTACCCACAGGATGTCACATTAAATATTATAATCCTGCTTAATTTTCAAATATTATTTTCTATGAATCCGGCTCGAAGGACCAAAACTTGTATGGTCATGTCCTTTGCTTGATTCCATAATTCACTATAACCACATTAAGTGTTAAAACTAAATAGGGAATCTTGTATTGCAGGCGGTGTGGCGGCATATTCTGCGGCTCGTGCTCGGAGATGAGTCCGTGGGGCGACATGGGTGCGGTGCGCGTGTGTCGCCGTTGCCGTACGCTGCGGTGACCGCGCCTCGCGCCCCAGCACCCCTACCCTACCCTACCGACTGCCCACAGTGCCCAGCTCTCCTACTATCTATAATTACCGACCTTGCTTTAACCTTATCGCTCTCCTGTTCATTGGACGCCAAACTTCTAGAACGCGAACTGAGTCTCGAGTTTTACTTAAATTAAGCTTTACTGGAGTTGTCGTTAAAACACAATACAATGAACAGTTAGCTTAATTTGCTAGTATACGTTTACATCCAGAAAAAATCAATAATCATGTCCGGAGAAGGTGAAAATTTCACCGTTAAGACTTACAACTTCAACTTAAAACTAAGCTTTAACCCGTTGTCCTATAGACGAACGTCAAACGCGGCAACAAAAATATATTCTTTGTGAATTTGTGTCCCGTAATTAGTCTGCAATGAGACGTAACGTAGTGCAAACATGTTTTTTAACGAACCGAGTTGCGACGCTGTGTTTTGGATATAGCTAACATTAATTCAAATTTAAATCGCTCTAATAATATATTTGTATTTACAAAGTGTTTATGAGTTAGTATTAAATTTAAATCAATAATGAATCGCAACTTTTTTCACGCATGGACATTTACAAAATTTAACACACGTCGCGCCGTTCCCTCATTTAGGACAGCGGGTAAGTATTGTATGGCAGATGCTCTCGAATCGTATTCCAAGCGTACTAGATGTTTTTCGCGGCCCGTAATAGTCCTTAATTTACGTAATCACACTGTATGAAAAACATAATCTACCCCAACAGAGTTAGGGAGTACACAATGAATAATCTATGTGCATAACAAATTAACGGTCATTCTATTTAATACTATGACTTGACTGTGAAGCATAATTTAACATGATTGTTTTGGAAATATAATTTTAGAACAAGGTACGCATACCAATGGTACAAGAAGACGTTGTACAGAGATTTAATATATATTTTATTTGAAATATCCGTCAACTTTTTTACCACAAAATTAGAACTGCTTCTATAGGTTGCTATTTATTGAAAATCTCTAGTTCCAACTGTTGCAGAAGATATGTTTATGTTACCCAAGTAAGCGGACGTAGGTAGTTATACAAAAAAGTCAGATTCACAGAAGCTGTTGGAATGAGATAAAATATTATACATTAAAGATCTTATCGGTCATATTAATTTGGTATACAAATTTATCACCAATCGACAAGTTTGTGGGTTAGGACGTGTTTGTATAACTACTGACAGCCATTCTGTACTGAATGAATAAATGTCAAAAACATCTTATTTTATAAAGCCAAGTGCATATACATATAAATAATTTAAATGCTCAACTTTTTTCATTGCTAAAAGACTCTTTTCTTGTTTAACTTCAAAAAATACATTAAGAATCTTTTATTTCTTGTACAATCGATAGCTACAACTAATACTAAATATTACAAAAGTAAAATTTTCAGCGAATCTCTTTTGTACTACTCAAACTATGACATTATAATATGGAAACCTTACTACATAGTGTTTACCATACTTGTTATAGTTAAGATTCAATGAAAAAGATATAATGCAATAGCATGATTGATTATATGCGCAAACGCACTTGGCTTTTAACCAGAGAACATTAAAAATAAATTGATACGGTTGATATATGTAATGTATTTTGAACGTATGCATCTAACAATGGATCACTAATGGACTTTTTTTGTCTATAGTGAAACAATTCTTACTAAAGACTTTTGTCTTTTTTAAATAACTCACGTTGATCAGAAACTACTAGAGTCCTCATTTACAAGACAATCCATCTATTAATACTAGTCAGGCCTGCTTTGTTAAATGTGGCTTTTAATATTGTTTTGTTATTTTTTTAAGAATGCGAACGTCTAATCAGGTTGTTTTCTTGACATCATGACAGGTTACTCCAACTTTACAAATGATACATATCTATGTTATATATTGAGAAATATGTTATGTGATTGAATATAGGATTGTGATTTGATAGTTATTTGCCGCAATATGTAAAGAAGTCGAATAGGTTGAATATTTAAACAAATAATAAATTATATAACTATGATATGAGACTAGTGTTGTGATCCGGAGAGTTGCAAATATATTAATAGAGAAGGTTGTTATTGAATATTCATAGTGTGAAAGCTGATTTTAATTTTTGTTCTATCGTCTACGATATATCTTTTGAATGGCAGCCAAACTGTCGAAGCCACTATAGACTGAACTGTTAGATAATTCGTGGCTATATAAAAGGACGGTACTCGGCTGGCAGACATATAAACGGTATCGTTTTATAAATCGTACTTGTGGATATAATTGGATATGTTTAACAAATATATTCAGTAGGCCATATCATAATCCAGCTGAACAAATTGTCTGATACATTGATTGGGTATTGCGGTATTGTCAAATAAATAATACAGGAAATGGTTAATTATTTTCATATTATATCATCGTTGCAATACACCCGCAACGTGTGACGTATTACCGAAGCGTTGACACTCGTGTTGATTTAATACAAATGAGATTAATTTGTACGCCCAAAAACATATTTCACGAGACTCTTAGGTCGAGATAATAATGCAAGCCTTATGCCTAATTTACACACGTTGTCAAGTGGTTAAATAAAATTTAATTTAATTGTATGTCACATAATGTATGTAAACAGTTAATTTAGTAATAAGATGCAAGTTAAATTTAGTGTGCAAGTAATCAATGTGCAATAGAATTTGGTCTATTTTACGGTTAAGTAGTCTACCACACTTTTGGACAGGTCCAATATAATGAAGCTCATTATATTCGATTACGCGCGGGTCGAAGTTTATAGTAAAATGTTGAAATGGACGGCAAATACTACACAAATTTATATGGATACGTGACAACACGTACTTACAATTAAATATCTTAATGTTAAAATTTAGTCAACTACTTGACAGCTTAATGTGTGTAAATTATACAGTTGAAATGAGACAACCTTATAAATTTGACTCGTTTTAACACTTAAATTGGCCGAGTAAAGTGAAACTACCTACTCTCTATAAATCTCAGAGAAGTCTTTACACGTCACCCGGTCTAAATCCTCTGCCGTGTCGAGACTTGACCCGTATTATTAGGTCGGGATAAGTTGTTGAATATTTGTCTCTATCTTTATTAACGTTCCGAGAGTTCCGTCGCAATGATTTATGCCGCCGTAGAATAAAAGCCTGTTGACTATTTCCTAGTTAAATATACGCTGCTAGACGGTTATCGAATGCTCGACTTTATAAGTCTATATTATTTGTATATTAAAGTTAGTGGTCTATATATTATTATTATTTGCTTTGTACATTTAAACGCCGATGCCGTATTGTTAATATAAAATAAGACTATCAAATTAAACGACTTGAAGGTACAATACCACAAATATTGAGCTGTAGATTGTAGACACTGAGGGTGCGTTTTCCTGAAGCTGAGCACAGACCAATCAGATTACTGAAAAATTACGAGTTCTATTATCACGTGGTCTTCCAACAATGTAATTGGTTGAAATGCACCCTTAGCCACGTAAAATTATTGCTCTATGTATAACCGAATATCCGATTTACCTACGAAAATAATTAATTAGTATAACTACGAGTTTTGTATTTTATTTGTGATATTGATGATAATTTTTATATGATAATGATATAAGAGTTTAAAACATGTTGATACACAATAAATTTATGGTGATTTTAACAGTCGCGGTGCGTGCTCGTTGATTTTATTAAATTATTGTTAATAACAATAACTTTAATGCTAATAAATTGAGATACATGTAATGCCTTTTGTATGATAAGCAATAAAATAATAACCATGAAAATTCTATTTAAAATTATTTAACTCAAATAAACTTTGAACTTAACGAAATGTGGTATTGTGAACGGTAAAAGTTGATCGATATTGGATTGGAAATCATGCTGAGGTCCATAATTGTAACGAATTAAGATTTCCTAATAGCGGTAATCGAAGGGTCGAATTTATTGATCGTCTTGACATAGATCTAAATTTATTTACTTTCTTTTTGCACAAAATACTATTTTATTTTTATTTTACGTATCATATATTATACATTGTTTTAAGATTATTTTTGTTGATTTATGTCGTGGATAGATGTCAAGACGATTGTTTGTGTGAAAGCGGAAGAGATATGGAGTGTTTTGTTTATCAGCAGGAATTGTTATACTTGCATATATTTTATACTGAATGAAGCTCGGAGTAACTTAAGGTTCATTGTCGAAGTGCAAACTTGTTTATGACCAATGAATGGCATAATGTGAAATAAAGCATATTTAGTTTTTTTAAGTATTTTATTTCACGTCCCTTCCTTCATGATTAACTCGGCGGGCGGTGGAAAGAGCTGTGCTGGGAGTCGTACCAGAGACAACGTGCTCAACGTTGGAAACATAGACCAGTTAACCAAGTTTTAATGATTGGTTATTGAATTTCAAATTCAAATATTCTTTATTCAAATAGTCCTTTGAAAGGCGCTTTTAACGCGTCAATAATTTACATACGAGTAATAGTGATTTGATGGTGATAACTACATTCGTAAACTTAAAACTAAAGCTATTAGGGTTCCAAATGCGCCTTGGTCTAAGAAGCCCACAACAAACTTAGCCAGGTAAATTTTCTTTTTGTTATCATTATCTCACATGCCACTTAAAATTATATTAAGAGCTATCTTATTAGAGCAATATTTCACACCCATGCTTGTTTATCATTTACATAACCATTTATACCCTATAATAGGACTTTTCTACAAGCTTACGTTTGAAATAAGAAAATCCGCTTAGGCACTAGTTGCTGACACAACTCAGCGACTTGCGAAGCTAAAGTAGTAATTTAAACATACTATCTTGGAGGACCAGTTAAAGTTTGTGCAGTATTCACCACTAGCTACTAAGGTAATTCAAATCACAGAACGATTCGTTGTTTTACAACGACCGTCCGTCTGTTAAGATGATGAACCTGTCCTTATTATTTTACCGTGACCGCAACATAGCTGTGATAGCCTAGTGGTTAGGACGTCAGCCTCAGAATCAGAGGTCGGGAGTTCGAACCCGGGCACGTACCTATAACTTTTCGAAGATACGCAGTTCTGGCACGATGTCGTGTAGAAACCAATTAGGAGTATGAGTTTACCATACCCCTAACAGGGTTAGGCTACCATGTTAGACTGCATCATCACTTACCATCAGGTGAGATGCAGTCAAGGGCTAACTTGTGATGAATAAAAAAAAGAGTTATGAGCGTTTTTAAGCAATTAAAATATCACTTGCTTCAACAGTGAAGGAAAACATCGTCAGGAAACCTGCACGTCTGAGAGTTCTCCATAATGTTCTGTGCAAAGGCGTGTGAAGTCTGCCAATCCGCACATGGCCAGCGTGGTGGACTATGGCCAAACCCTTCTCATATTGAGAGGAGACCCGCGCTCTGTAGTGAGCCGGCAATGGGTTGATCATGATGATGATTATTTACTCAGTAAAATTTCCTAATCTTAGACTATTTATTTCTATTATGAATGGAACTGTAAAAATAAAAATGAATAAATAATGGGAAGTCTAATTCTAAAATATTTAATTTTAATATGTGATAGGCTAGTGGTTAGGACGTCAGAGTTTGGGCGTTCGCCTTTACTTTGCGGAGTTATGTGCGTTTAATTGCTTTAATTAAAACATCACTTGCATCAACGATGAAGAAAACATCGTGAGGAAACCTGCACGCCTGAGAGTTCTCCATAATGTTCTCAAAGTAGTCTGCCAATCCGCACATGGCCTGCCTGGTAGACTATGGCCAAACCGTTCGCATATTGAGAGGAGATCCGTGTAGTGAGCCTTCAATAGGTTGATCATGATGATGATTAAACAATGAATGTTTAATCAATATAGGCGTATATTCCATTTGGACATATAAACAATATAACAGGCAGACTAATCGGGGAGACTTTTTGCAGGTTATTAGCCGGCTATAGGCAGTATAAGTATGCAACGTCAGCAGGGCCTCGTGCTCGTACCTTGTACAGTGCACTAAGGGCGACTCCTCGACTCATATCATTCAACATCAAAATATCATTTAACATATTATCAAGTCTTTATCAATTATCAGCTTTCCACAAATGACTACACTGCCCCTCCACAGGCGGACAGTCAGCCCTTCTTTCTAGTCAGCAAATCTCAAGGCTTTTCCCATGTCCCCTATAAATGAAGTAAATAAAAAATAAATCCATATTTTAATAAACATTTATTTTTCTTGAGATTGTAGGAAAATATCCAGTAGAAATAGTTTTTATACATACTCTGTATACCTTATACATATACAATAGGAACAAATAAATAAAAATAAAGTTCTAAACAGCTTCGTTACCATGTATCTTAATAAACAATTCCTTCAATAAATTCAACAATATTTTAATTTTATTTGATATCTTTTCTCTTTGACATTGAAATCTTAAGTGTTTATTTAAATAATCTTATATTATATATATATTTTTTAACTCGTTTATATCATGATCAACTAGTCAAATAAGTTCAAAAATCAATCTTCAAAATATGGTCGATTAATATAACCCTCGTATTTTGTTGTCGAAATAAGTTATTTTCGAGCGCGCATATATAGTTAACAATGCCATTATATTACCTTAGCTGATGTTTAGGGAAATACATTTTGATTTAGTGATTTTAAATTATCGAACTAGATAGATTGCGCAAAGGGTGAAGTATATAGATAAGACAAGTTCATTTTTTTATTACCCATTAATGAACGCAATAATACCAAATGAAGATTATCGACCATTTTTAATATTTTTTTTTTATTTAAAATTGTTTTGGAAATCTTTTTTCCTAATTTGCATGCCTCGTCTGTAAATCATACACTGACCTGCTATACTATAATAGAAGGCCAGTGGATTTATGTCTATAATGAGGCATATTTTGTTTACTTATTTTAGAAACGTGCGTGCTTGAAGTACTTCCGCTATGACGAGTATATAAGAAAAAATAGATGGACTAACTAAGACAAAAGTGACTATTTAAAGGAATTGAAGGTTATGTTTAAAGTTTTTTCAAATAGATCACTTCCAGTGCTTTTCGCCTTTTTTTATTGCTTTTAATTATTCAAATAGAGTGTTCATTAAAACAACCTATGTTACACAATGATAACACAGTGATAAGCAACACGAGTGGGAAAAAATCGCACTCAAAAATCATTATGAAAAAAAAAATAGTAATTAATAAACGTAAATTATCCATGGCTAGAATAAACTAAAATGTTTTTTTTTGTCTTTCCTGATAACCTCACTTTTTATTATAATCGATGTTTTTTTTATTTAAATAAGTTATTTGGGGTCACCGATTAAATTACGTCACTCGAAAAAATTCTACCGATATAATATAATACCAATTCAAAATCTACGGTTATCATCAAACTCATTGCATGCCAGCTATATGGGGCTTCATTTTTAGGTCATGGCGAAAATTGATTCTTAAATATATTAACTTAGAACGAACGTTGTACCACCTTAAATTCCATTCCATATCATAAAAAATATAAATTTCGATGTATTCCATTTTTGCCGTTCGTTCCGATTATTTCCTATTTTATCTAAATCGCGTCTGTATTGACGCAGTGGCATAAATGCTAAAATTACCTACTTATTTTAATTTCTTAACATAACATGACTTTTTATAAATTCTTATAATACCTTTGATCGGTTCTTGATATTCATTCAAGAATATTCTACTACTGACAACTACGAACCACACTAATAAATATAATTTTTAAATATCAATTACAATTAACACTTAATATTTAAGATATTGCATAATTATTTAACATGCAATTCACCTAAAAGGGTTGGGTATAGATATCCGGTACTCGATTTTACTTATGTTTATAGCTTAGGAGCCTTGTCTGGGCTAAACTTGAACCTTATACACTGTTTTTAGATAGCGGAAATTCATTTTAAATTAATTACGATAAAAATAAATTTCGCTAAAAATTGCGTATAACGAAATGCAGCTATATGTTTTTGGTATGGTTTGTGAATTAGTTACAAAAAAAAGTGTGTAACGGAACGTTGCAACGGTCATTTTGTTAACGTCGGTCAATGTCAGTCGTTATTCCGTTTCTTATAGTAGTCACGTCAATGTTATTTGTTGTGTTAAGTGTTGTGTTTTTTCGACGACTTCTGCTCTGTTTTTGGACTTTTTTGATAGCTTTTACGTTTGACCTTGGCTTTAGCTTGCAGATGTAGTAGTTGAATACTTGTGGAGGCGAAATTTTGAAAAATATAAAAAGGATCCGTTCCTTGAATAATGCAAGCTATAAAACATGTTTAAATAATTAATTAAGTAATTAAAATAAAACTTCAATTTTTTCATTTACCACTATCATAGCAAAAAGGTATATTTAACATAGGATAATTAACACAACCACCACTGAACTGAACTGATAAACCATTGGAGCGAGGCAGGATTTTTATTACATAGGTCAAAATCTATTTTAAGAAGCTAGGTTAGGTTAGGTTAGAACATAAAAACCCATTGAGAGCCGAGCAGAGCGAGGTGTCTCCTATAATTTGACATTATTTACAGAATATTTAATACAGTGGTCAAAATCTGTTTTAATAAGCTAGGTTAGGTTAGGTTAGAACATAAAAAGCCGAGCGACGCGTAGCGGAGCGAGGCGTCCACTATAATTTGGCAAGAAAAAGGTATATTTAATATAGGATAGTTAGTATATAGGTCGCAATCTATTTTAAGAGGCTAGGTTAGGTTAGAACATAAAAAACCATTGAGAGCCAAGCGAAGCGTAGCGTAGCGAGGCGTCCCCTATAATCTGGCACGAAAAAGGTATATTTAATATAGGATATTTAATATATAGGTCAAAATCTATATTAAGAAGCTAGGTAAGGTTAGGTTAGAACATTAAAAAAAACACCAAAAAGGTATATTTAACACTGGATAAGTATAAGTAATAAGTATTAAATAGGTCAATATTCCTGTGTAAAAATAGTAAGGTTATGATTTATAAAAAAAATAATTTCTCAAAAACTAATTTTCCGCCAAAGGGGAATAGTGGAGGGGGGCTTACCCTACCTCCCCCCTTCCCCTATCATCCCCCTACACGAGTACCGGATATCTATACTTTACCCACCTAAAATGTTAAGCAACTTAATAAAGTCTGCTCATGATTTAGTTTTAAGAGTATTTTATAAAACTTTTGTGTGTTATAAATTAGAACTATTGAAGACAAATAATCGGTAGGTATATATAACTATAGTACTCACAACAAATAATGCTAACAAATGCAACTGCACCGAATCTGTTCGAAATATAGTTCTGTTTGTATTTCCGTAACGACGATGCCTAAATTGACTAGTAAATCAAATCTATATACATAATTGCTTAAATAATGCATGAATAGATAACTAGTTTTTCCCACCTCTGTCGTGACAGTTCGTTATACGATGACAACACTGACAGCTGTCATTAACTGTCACTACCAAATCGTCCTTCTTGTATGATGGAACGTCCAGAAAAAAAACTGAATAGTTAATTAAATAAAAGTTATATATTTTACTAAACTATTTTATATTATATAAGTGTTTAAAAAAACCATTTTCCTTGTTATAATCCCAGAACGTTTTGCCACATAGACACCGCTCATAACAACGAAATATGTAGCATTTTTCTCTATGATTTATTTAAATTTATTTTAATAATCTCTTTAATATTGTGTTAGCAAACAACAGTTTTTATATTTATAAGATATTAAAAAAGTCTCAGTCGTTGCATACATTTAATAAAATTGACTAGTTAACCAAATGAGAACGCAATAAATAAACCTATGTTAACAATTAGATGTGTATAACAAATTAACAATGGCGCCAATTCTGTCCTACGCTAATCTCCCAACTGAACTAAAATATTATGATATTATAAATTATTGTAATAATATAATTTTTTTGCTTTTTGTTATTAATCATGCTAACACGATTTTTGCACTTTTAAGAGATTAAAGTACAACAGAATTGGCACCAATATGTTCTTACATAAACTATTAATACTGTTTCAATTATTTTACATTTACACAAATAAGCATTCGGCCGTTTATAATATTTATAAGCAATAACATTTGTAAATTTTCTTTGTATGACTAACTTTTTTCACTTTCCATCAACTTGAAATATATGTGAAAGGTTGACCGAATATAACATTATATAAAACCCCTTCTAATGTCTAAAATTTCTACTACCTTTTTAGTTTACCTACATTAATTAACTATAATACAAAACTTGCAATGCTCTTTTGTTTAAATACTAACACAGCTTCTTAATTACTGTATTGCAAATGACAAATCTACGTTGACCTAACTTTATTTAACCACTTAACTAACATTATTTTGTTACATTTCATAACTGTAAAAATTGTGTAAAAATTTCTCCATTACTTATGGGAGAAAACTTTTTTTTAAAATTTGGTTATAAAAGGATAATCTCGTAAAGTAGGTATGTTTTATTATTATTCAATATGCTTAAAACATACTTTAAAATAAAAATAACAAAAGTTTGTTTACATTACAAGATCAGAAAAAAATAGACTATATATTTTTTGGTTATTGTAAAATATAAAAATTAACTAATACTGAATAATATAAAAATAAGTAATAGGCCCACGTTTAGGTTACTAATCGAGAAATATATTTATTTCAAGAGGCTTAGGCCTTTCGAAACTTTCTAAATTACTATAAGTACTATAATTCACTCCAGAACAGTTGCACATACTAAATTTAGAGTGCACAAACGCTCTTAGAATGAAATATAATAAATGCCAAAAATAATACTGCTTCCTTTTTAAAACTAATTTGTATTATAATTTAAAGTTTTTTTTTGGTTTATCGCCGATAATAATAACCTATATCTACAGTTTTAACGTAAGATTAGCTTGCTGGCTTGTGATGCTAAGGTCGAGTATCAAAAATGGTACGTCAAAGTAAAATGTACTGAATTCACCTTTTTCCGCATCGATGTCCTGCGCTCAATAAATTATATATATCAAATTATTTTATAATAGTTATCGCAGTTATAATTGTATGTTAAGTTAACATATAATTATAGCTCTACCTCTATTATAGTTAACTTTTTATACTGTAAGAGGCACGTGATCAACACATACCGAATGATGATTACTATAATATAAACATTGAGCAAGTTTATTAATATTCAGCTAATCATACTGAATTGTGACGTTTGTCTGAAATTCGTTAATTATGCCTGCCATAATAAGTAAAGCATCCTTTATATGTCTGAGATCTTTTTGATGACAAAAGTGTCGAACTTACCAAAACCCAACTTAATTTTGATGTTTTTGTAGATTGGATTCTCATTGCATAACTACCTACGTCTAATTGATGTCAGCAATCGCGGAAATCATACTTTTTTATACACTACAAGTTAGCCCCTAACGGCTATCTCACCTGGTGGTAAGTAGCAGGCGAACCTGTTAGGAGTATGGTAAACCCACGCTCCTAATTGGTTTCTACGCGACATCATTCCGGAACGCTAAATTGCTTGGCGACACTTCTTTACGGTAGGGTAGTAACTAGCCACTACCGAAGCCTCCCAGCAGACCAGATTCGAGCCGGGAACCGAACCCAGGACCTCCAACTTTATAATGCGACAGTGAACGTACTGCGCCACGGAGGTCGTCAAAAGACTAAAGGCGTACGAGAAAACTTGCAAAGGGCACACACGCGTTTCTGTATTGGAAAATAGAATGAGCTTGTCTAAATGACGCGAGTGCGTGTGATAGGTTTGGCGATGTGACTACCGCGCGAGTTTTAGGAGATCCAAAGGTCTCAATTTCAATAGAATAAAATTTAACGCTCTGGGCCTAAATCTAGAAATTGTATAGCTTTAATTTCGAGTCGATAGGTAAATTCGGTTTTAAATATTCCCTACGAATTAAAAACTTTATCCACTACCTATTAAATGAAAATCAAGTAACTTGCATATTCTTAAACCCAAGAAGTATTTTATTCGTCGTTACGTTATTGAAGTACGATACATATAATTACATATAGTATCTTTTGAAATGTCTACTTATTTTTCTTTCGTCTTATTCGTTGTGGCATGGTATAGGAAACGTATGCACGCCCCTCATTCTTTCAAACATTGAAAAAGCTTATTTGCTTCCTCAGTGAGCTTATCAACAAATAAATAATTGCTCGTTACAAGTACAAGAAATTTCTTAAATTAATCGCGCATGCGTGACTTTTTTACTTTGAATTCACAAATGTCCAAACTAAAACCACCAAATACTCGCGGAATAAGGTTACTCGTATATTTGCTTTATCGGGAAGACTTCAAAACCCTACCTTGTTGACGTGATATTTTTTACTTTGAATTCACACATATCTAAACTAAACCCACCAAATACTCGCGGAATAAGGTTAATCGCATGATATTTGCTTTATTACAAGGGAAGACTACAAAACCCTACCTTATGTTCTGCGACACACACAGTTATTTCGATAAAATTTTACGTACCTGCCACAATTAAATTTATCCAAGTCAATGTTGACTAATTAACTATGAAATTCGCCGGTAGTGTAATGTATAATTTTTACCCAATTGCACCACAACAAGTGTCATGTTTTTATGTCTCTTATTATATTCTGTTACCAGTTGCAGAACTCTTTGTTTGACTACGTAAATAGCAGAGTACATTTCAGGTGAGAATGGTTCGAAATCTTTGTATTTCTTCTTACGCTTATAAATTCCTTCTCGTTTAGCCACCGCGCAATTCATGTCCTCCTAGTACAATATATAAAAAAACAGTTTTAAATAACGTAAATGACACCACAAAACAAATACAAGTTATTATATATTATTTGGCACTTTACGTAGGGAGAGAAGGGGAATATACACAAGAGAGGAGAAAATAAGTTTATAATAATATTTATTTACAAACCTCTGTGACAGTGTGGTTAAGGAAATTCAAAATCCCTAGCAGTGAGTTTCTCGTGTCCCGCACAAGCAGTTCGTAGAACACTACATGTATGGGCCCGAGGAACTTTGTAAGCCATTGCCGGTGCAACGACTCCCACACTGACAACTGATTGAATACATATGTAGACCAATCTAAAATTGATTTCATAACCATTAATTACTACATATATTCTACACCTATATATATAATTATTATATGTCGGGTCAAGGGCGTCCGAGTTGTTTTTGTAAGGGTGACGTCAGCATTGCTGACGTCACGATTTTGTTTACTTTCGCTCATAGTAATTAAAACCACAACTTGCCGGTTTACACTTTTATTGCGATAATAACTAAGAGGTCCGAACAGTCCGACGTCTTGAGCGAGAGAAAGCTTCGAAAGGCATCGACCGCATTTATAGCACAAAGCATGCTTGTACAAAATTGATTGTTACTGTCTAAATTGTATTAGCAAAATCATCAATAGTTAAAATGTGGGTAATTATTGAATTCTTGAGGTTTTTGGCGCCGCTGAATAAAGTTAATAACTTCTTCGCGCCGACATATATTATTTTTATCATTCTACCTATCTGGTCACTATAGAGCACAGGTCTCCTCCCAATATGAGAAGAGATTTGGCCATAGTCCTCCACGCTGGCCATGTGCGGATTGGCAGACTTCACACGCCTTTGAGAACATTATGGAGAACTCTCAAGCGTGCCTTCACCGTTGAAGCAAGTGATATTTTAATTGTTTAAAAACGGATATATAACTCCGAAAAGTTAGAGGTGCGTGCCCGGATTCGAACCGCCGACCTATGATTAAGAGGCTGACGCCCTAACCACTAGGCTATCACAACACCTATCTGGTCTAGTGGTCGCCAAGCACATAATCAACAATCGTAATCGTAAATATTGTATTTGAAATTTAAGTATCAGGCATTAGAAAATTGATTGTAACAGAACCTTCCTTTAAATAAGTAGATATTTAAAAGATAACGCCATGATTTTCAATAACATATCATCTCTTAATAAGTGTTAATATTTTTTAAAAATACACACCAGATTTATTCTGCTCAAGACTCTTCTTCTTAAATGCTGATTTTGGGGCTGTACCTATATGCCCTTTATGCAGTCTATTGAAATCTGCCTGAAATTTATACAAGATGATAATTGTATCCATTGAGCCGATTCAATTCAGTGTAATAACCACATTGACAAATTGTCAGAAAATTTCACAATACAACAGCAGGTAAGCTAATATACAACAGCCTCCCTTATCAATAGCTAGGCTATTTTGACAGTAGCAAAGAGGCAGAAAGCTGTCGTCTCCATATAAAATTTGGGATGATTACACAACTGGCACTGGCAAAGCATGCCTTTAGTATGAAACTAACCAAGGACCTAAACCAAACTTATCAAAAACTAGATGTGCAGAAAAAATTAAAAGAAAAAAGCAGGCAAGCTGTCTTACATTGCAAGACTAAATAAAAACATGTTGAATATAAACAAAACACTGTGCACACAATAATCACAAATAAAAAATTGAAATAATAAAAATAATTACCATCATGAAGTCAGCAAGTGCAGAAGCATAATTACATTGTAAAAGTGTCTATGCTGAATAGTGAATTATTTCTGTGATGGCTAGAATTAAACAAAATCTCTCATATACTCTCAACATATAAGCTATATATTTGGTGACTAGCTGTTTGACCTGAGCTTTGTTCTGGTTTATAAATTTCCTCACAGACACAATCTATTTCCTCGTCATATTTTATCAAAATTGGTTCAGTTGTTTAGGCAGACCATGTATACAGAGTAACTTTCGAACTTATTAAATTTATATCAAAGGCAAACTAATGTTTAGTGACCACTGTCGCTCATGAAAATCTACAGTACCAGCTAATCCACCAATGGTGTCTGCTGAATTAATCTTCCTAATTGATTTCTACTTGCATCATACCAGAGTGTTAAATTATTTGCTGTTATATTTTTCTCAGCAGAGTAATTAGCAACTGTCAAAGTCTCTTACCAGACCAGACTTGAACCCAGGACCTCCAATTTTATAAGACAGTGCATGTTCTGCACCGCAGGGGTTTTTATTAACAGATTTCATAATTTTATAAATACTTATATTAACATTATATGTATTTGTATTTGAACAGATGTACTTTTGAATTTAATTATTGAGTGCAAATTCTCATTATGTTACAAGGTAATTCTTAGTAGTATTTTACAAATATTTTCGAGTTGTGATTACTTTCTAGAGTACAATAAGTTGGTAGCATCATGCATATACATAAAATTCATTAATTTTGTTAAAAAGCATGTTTAATCTTTATAAGCAATATAATAACGAAAACATTTTTTTAAATAATTTAACCAAAATCTAACTTGACATGCATATATAGCAAATATATTCACTCAACTTGTTGGTTTTGATGGCTACCATATTTGATTACAGATCAAGTTCTGGGTTCAAATTCCCAGTAAAACCAAAACATATGAACAATTTATTTTTCTGCTAGGAAATTGCCACTGTCCACCCTCATGCCAATAAGCATGTTAGGGGATGTTTTCACTAAAATGTAATAACATTACTTTCTTTTTTAATCCACTAATGCAAGAGAGAATGCCTATGCCCAACAATGATGCACTGATAGGTTGTGGAAGAATACTGTTAATAACTTACCAAAATAGCATCTCTGGGATTCCTAATCAAAAGAATTGCAGATTTGAATTTATTAGCTTCCAGTGGAGGAGCTTCATGAGTTTTTACAACTAACACTGAGCCATCTGTCACATTTTCAGCTGGGAAACCATGCATACGTAGGCCATAATCCATATATATTGATCCAGTCACTATACCTAAAAGTTTAATAGTAATAAATTAATTTTTTACAACCTCCATTATAAAGTTGGTGGTCCTGAGTTTGATTTCCGGCTCAAGTCTGGTTTGGTGGAAGGCTGCGGCTGTGGCTAGTTACCACCCTAGCGACAAAGGCATGTCGCCAAGTGATATAGCGAGTTAACAAAAAAAAATAAGTTTGAGGCATACATGGTTTACTAATTAATGCTTACATCGTTCCAAATGGTACCTGGTCTTACTATATGTAAATAAGCAGCATACTAATCAAATGAGCCAATAAATACTGTTGTCAAGTCAGTAATTAACTAGTTAGTGTTTTTTTAGCTACATAACTAGCCTGTCATCACTTTAAATACAGTAATGATATAAACAGTATTTATGTAAATAAGTTTTACATTATGTATTAACTTTAATGTAAGTCTTACTATATGTAAATAAGCAGCATACTAATCAAATGAGCCAATAAATACTGTTGTCAAGTCAGTAATTAACTAGTTAGTGTTTTTTTAGCTACATAACTAGCCTGTCATCACTTTAAATACAGTAATGATATAAACAGTATTTATGTAAATAAGTTTTACATTATGTATTAACTTTAATGTAATATTCAGCATAATTGCAAAGCGTCATCACAATATCCAATGTGTATTGCAGCTTATAGAGAGCTATTCTTACGCAGAGTGCTATTAAAGTTGGAACAGTTGGGAAGCTATCATTAATTTTAATAACAAGATGTAATGCAGTGTTACTACCTACCTGTAACCTGTTGCAGGAGATATCTTAACCAAGTATTTCCACTCCCTGGATAAGATACAAGGGCAACTACGTGGGAAGAGGGCGGTGAGCGCAATCTCAAATCTTTACACCAACTCACTCTTATCTCACGAAAGCCCAGATGACTGATACCCATATTGTTACCATAATAACTTCTACCAGTTTGCAAAGGACGTATCATAAAAACAATTAATGAAAAATAAACCAACACAACAGTCACAGCGATTAGAAATGTTGACCGTCTGTTCATTTTCGTTTTAGTTTCCTGAAAAACATTATTTGGGCGTAAGTTATTTTAAATGAATCACAGGGTTGATGTTATTATGTTATGTTGTACTTTAAGTACAAATGCTATTTCATTTGTTTATTGCTCATTATGTAGCACACCCAGATTTGACCAAAATGTATGCATTGTTTTTTTTACTCTGAAAGACGTCAATTTAGAGACCAAAGACTAACAAAGAGGCCAAAGAGTAAACGAATCGCTACAATAATATAGACGGGATACTACACCATCTTTTGATGCTAGACCAGAGAGCGCCGTCTATTATCTGGTTAGTAAAATATTCACTGTGCCATACACACACATTTTTTTTGGCTGTCTATTAGGTGTGCTTACCCTATTGGTTGCCACAGCGTAACCGGGCTGTTTGGCGAGCTTCAGAGAAAAGCTCTGCCAGCAAAACATTTTGAGCCCTAGGGCTCGAAGAAACTAAGGGAACGTCTGCCTAAGGGCGCCTCCTGTGAGGCTGAACCTCGGCTTAGGCGACGTTTGGGATAACGGGGAGGGGTGTGACGGGGAGTGGTCCGTACGTCTCCGAGGCCGTGGATGGAGCCCACTTCCGGATGACGTAAGATAGCGGGGACCTCGTCTTCGCCGGCAAAAACGGTGTGTAGCGTATGATTGTGGTAGGTGGTAAGTGGTAAGAGTATGTTGTCAGTAGTCATCTGATCGTCAGGGTTATGAAGGATATGTTTAGGTCTCTTCTTTGGGAGAGGAGCGCTTAGGTCGGAACTCGGGGAAGTGGCACTTATTATGCGTGCGAATTAACATGGCATTTGGGTCAAATGAATATTCGTTTAAAGTACTAGTGCAAAAAAATATATACATTTTTACTCAATCAAAAGGAATGTTAGACATGTTCCATTACTAAGCACTAATAATGAATTGTCACCTAACTCTTCTACGCCATATACCTATAGTAGAGTTGTCACTTTCATCTTCCCCAGTTTCACTGTTATAGCTTTCTTCCCTCCCAATGAATGAAATCTTCTTTCAAAAAATTTTCTTTCAAGGCCTGGCCCACCCTGTATAAAAGAAGATCAAACGGATCTGAAAAATTGAAATCCTTTTTGGCAGCGGCTAATATTTTCTTAATGGATGATGGAGATGGTCGTTTCGTACTGTGTAAAAACTATTGATCAAGTTTCTCAGAGCGATTTAGCCGAAATTGTCTAGATTTATCGGTGAAATACTGATTAACTGACGGAAAATGTCCAAACGTAACTATTATAACTAAAATCCTACAGCAAATAAAACAAAACCTCCAAACGTAACAATATCAACAAGAAAAACAAATTACATACTCCGAAATTTAAACATACTAACGCTAGTGGTCTCGCACTGGACGAGAGCGGGAACCGCGCGGGGAAGCGGGACGTTGTTTTCGAGACAGGTGCTATGTAAATGCTTGAACTTTAGCTATGTAAGCAATATTTTTGTATAATTGCAGGATGTTGTAAATAAAATACAGTTTTACTTTATATAACTTTTAAAACAAATGAATAACATCTCAATTCACTGTTCAATTATGGTCAAGTCCATAAAATATTAAAGGTGCTTATGAATATATTCCACTCAATGCTGATGTACAAAACAAAGGTTCAATAATTTGTGTATGTAAAATAAACTATACTGCAAAATAAATTCAAATATTACCAATTTTGAAAGGGTATCAATGTAGAACATAGTCTATTTTTCTTATACAGACTGTGGTATTATTTATAGGAAATATAATAAAAACGTTTTTATAGGGTATAATTGCCCATTATGTAATCACATATATATAATACTGAACATTTTGTCGCCTTTATTTGGCTAATTAGTACATAGGATGGTGATGCTTAGTTTCAGAATTATCAATTTCGGCGTATTATTATTGTATATACCGAGTGAAGGCCGTCGGAGATGAAGAGTGACGTCAGCATTGCTGACGTTACGCTTTTGTTTACTTTCGCTCATAGTAATTCAAACTACAACTTGCGGGTTTACACTTTTATTGCGACCATAATTTTGAGGTCCGAACAGACCGACGTCTCGAGCGAGAATGCCACGAAAGGCATCAACCGCCTGTATGTATAGCAAAGCATGCTTGTACAAAATTGATTGCTACCGTCTAAATTACGTTAGCAAAATCAGCAAGAGTTCATCATGATCAACCCATTACCGGCTCACTACAGAGCACGGGTCTCCTCTCAATATGAGAAGGGTTTGGCCATAGTCTACCACGCTGGCCATGTGCGGATTGGACTAAGACGCGGAAGACTTCACACGCCTTTGAGAACATTATGGAGAACTCTCAGGCGTGCAGGTTTCCTCACGATGTTTTCCTTCACCGTTGAAGCAAGTGATATTTTTACAATTTTTTTTTGAAGTTGCGTGGATTCGAACCGCCGACCTCTGATTAGGAGGCAGACGCCCTAACCATTAGGCAATCACCGCTTCCGCAAGCAAGAGTTCAAATGTGGGTAATTATTGAATTCTTGTCGTTCTAGACGCCGCTGAATGAAGTTAATAACTCCTTCGCGCCGACATATACATAATTTTTTTTATTTATTGTTTAATTTTTCTAGATACTGTTAATCTCTATATAATTAATATTTATTACAGTTCAGATATGATTATTTGGAGGATATTTCCAACAACACTGCCATCATGACTGATAAATAATGATTATTAAAGTTAATTACAATAAGGGCCAGCAAGTGTAATACAAGAAAAATAATGTTATATGGTTCCCTTGCAGGTTAGACACACAAGTCATAAAAGATTTAAGAATATTTTATTAATCAAATTTACTTTATTTTGTACATGTAAATAGTTTCCATTTTATTAATATAAAATATCAATTCTTTACTTGCCACATTTCATAAACTATGGCAATGTAGTCAACTGGCTGAATGTTAACAGTAATCAATGATTAAACAATATCATGACTGTATTATTATTCAGACTACTTATGCTGTGAACAGTAGAAGCTTGAAAAAATATTTTTTATATCAATGACTAGTATTGACATTCTGTCAATGAAATAATAATCCTGTTAATTATTCAATTTTTTGTTCTTCATTAAAACGTTGAACTATTAGATGTACGTATTTTCCGTAAAATTGTATGACAATTATCAATGTTCCCTGTACAAATTTCTAAGTACATTTGTAGTGGTAGCACTTGTGGTGAATTGATTTGAAGTAAGATTTTTCTTGCAGTTAATAAATCTCCTCTCAATATTTGGCATACAGCTGCCTTTGCCCAAACTGAAATAGCTACCATGTCTCGAATATGACTAGGCACATCAGAAACTAAGTCATGTATCATAGGCGGATGCAAATGGTCTGCAGCATCATTGGTTTTATCAAGGTTAATTAAGGCTTCTGCTGCGTATATATGAGCCCATGCTTTTTGACCATTAGTTGCATCTGATTGAGCCAAAAGCTCATTAGCGCTCATTAGAGCTGATAAAGGGTCTTGTAATTGTAAGAATATATAACTTTGAAGAACTAGGATTGAATTCTTCAAATCACATCTCTGTTTCCAGGTTATAGGTGGCCCAGGTGGAGCTTGGATTAAACCTGTGGACGTACTTCCTGATGTTTCTTGATCAGGCAGTAGAGTAATTGCATTTTTCAAACAAAGAGCTGCAAATTCTAAAGACAGTGAGGGTATAGCAAATGAATCGCCAGATACAGGATACTTTTCCTTATTCTCTTTTGTTAGCAAAATTTTTGTATGTGGCCCACTGCCTAATTTTTTTACTGTGAAGGGTTTAGCTTCATCCCTGCAACATTTTTTTACACAACATTCTGCAAGCCTTAGCCAAATTCGAGGATTATTAGGATAGTGTCGAGCAGCCTCAACTAAACACTCAAATGATCCTTCAGAATTATTTGCGGCAAGTAGTGCCAGTCCTAAATTAAATACATAAAGTGGTCTATCCTTACACACTATTAACATGTCACTATCATTGTTGTCCATAGCTTTAAAATGTTCCTTTACAGCATGCTGAAAATATTTGGATGCCAAATATGGTTTTTTTATTGAAAGATATATAACTCCGAGATTATTATTTATAGCTGCCCATATGTCCTCACCTTGAGTTCGAAGATCATAGTTATACTTCATTGTTTGATATTGGCCAAGTGTATTTGCTGCATCTATAATATCTCCATTAAGGTACTTTTGTTGGGCTACAATAAATAGATTTTCAATAGAGTCTGGTTTTAACTTAATCTTTTGCCCCAGATAAAGCTGTGCTCTAGATACAAGTCTTTCATATAAGGCACTAACGTCGTTGTTAGATTTCAATGAGTCTCCATATGTTTTTGCAATTTCAAGTGTCTTTTCGTAGGTACGTCTACATAATGTAGCTTCAAGCAGCAGCAAAACGATTTGATTGTGCAATTTAACATCTTTAACATTTTTACATGTTAACAGTTTTTCTAAAATAACAACACACTGATAGTAATACCTGGAGTGGTAGAGCAATACTGCATAATTGTACAACATGCAAGGCACACTCAAGTCTTTGATGTCAACATCTGTAAAAGTAAGATTTGCGATATGGGCGATGGCCATTTTAAATTTGTCAATATTCTTGAGATCGCTGGCTGCAAATTCTACTACAGCCTTGTTGTGTTGAACTCTTTTCAGTAACGTGTTGTTGTTGGACACAATACCTTCCAAGTCACTTAGATTCTGTAATGCCGACGTGTAGTCTTTTTTCAAATAGTTCTGATAAGCCAACACTGCTAATTCTTCTTTATGGTTAGCCATGATCGTTTACTTTATATGCTATTTTTAAGTATTGTTTTAAAAACTAAAATTAACTGTTGTTCCTCCGTCCTCGTTTTGTGGTTGTCAACTTGTCACTTGTCAAGTTTTTTTTTTAATAATATACATAGCTCTGGGTTAGTTATTTATTTATTTATTTATTATTAATATACAAGGAATATTATTAGTTATACAATAAAGGCACCGAAAAAACCAAAGAGGTTTGTCCTCGGTGCTAATCAGTATCTTAACAGCTTAAAACTAGAGGAACTGAGTAAGCATATTAGGCATCGACACTAATGAGTCAAGCGTCCAACTCAGCCAAAAAATATTCTTTTAATTTCGGTTTGACATTTTTAATGTATAATTTTTGGAACGCTGGAGGTAGTTCGTTCATGAATCGTGGAACCAAATACGCGGTCGTTTGCTCGCCGTACGTATTGTTAGCGCGCGTAATGTTAAAGCGGTTGGCCGCCATCGCCCGCGTCTGTACAGGTTGTTCTTTTTTAATGAATATCTTCTCATTGAAGAACTCTTCTTTTAATATTGTGTATTTAAACAGCTTCTGAACAGGCAATGTTTGGCAATGTTTTTAAGTTGTTATACACATCTATAGTAATCTATGTTTCCAATCATAGAGTCAGCCGAAGACAACAATAGTACTTACTTAGAGTAAACTTTATTCAAATTATACAGTTAATTCGTAACACGACGCAATAATATTCTCCCTGGTCATCAACAAAATATCCTCACCGATTTACTGCAAGGCCGCTGTCACTCATACGAACTTCTTAGAATTAATTTGTCGTTTTATGTCTTATTTTGACTTACATAGAAAGTATAATAAACTAAGATATTAGTTTCAGTGCTCGTTACCATAGAATACGTAATTATGTTACGTCTTGTTTCAAACTTAGTTTTTAAATCCTCTTTTGTCTTACATGTGTTTGGTATGCTACAAAGCAATACGTTGGCAAGGAAAAATTACTAAGTAAAGAAGACTATTCGAAATCTGGAATTGTATCTAGTTTTGACATAGTAAAGTCAGAACGTTCATATTCACTTTTCTTACTAGTGGAACCCACATTTATGAAAAAAATGGCTCTGATATTGCCAACTGGGGTTCGAACTTACTCTACTTACAATCTGATATTGGTACAAACAAGAGTCTAACAGACATCTAGTGTCGTCTTCTAGCTAGGCCTAATCCAGTATGGATATTTTCTAAGCATAGGTAAAAGAAAATTCAAAATACTTAAAGGTTTAGTTTATTTTATTATGTTTGAGGAAATTCCACAGTCGTAATAGAGTGTGCTGCCAATTGGAATGTCGCCTGCTGCTTTCCATTTCGTAAATTGATGGTTTTGGCACCGCCGCTGTAATAGAAAAATAAATATTGTGTTTTGTCTTCAAACCAAGAATACATTTATACCAAGAATATATTTTCAGCGGCAGTTCTGAATTGATAATATGATCGATCAATGAAATATAGTAAAATGCGCATGCTAAACATGCAAAATATATTTTGGGTTATTATACTCACTCGTTGTAAATAATAACGACAATAGTATTCTTCGGAGTGAGAAAGGCGATTTTGTGCAAGCCTGATGAAAGAATAAATTTCTTCTCTGTAATTTTAATCCTCACGGAGTCACGAGGCACAAATTTAGAGAAGTGACCCATTGCGTAGAACATAGGCTGCTTAACAAACTCCTGACGTTCTTTGTCTACAATGATGGGAGAATCCACAAAGTTACCCGACCAGTTCGGTCCTCCTTTCATATCTAAACACAAGTTCCAGTCTATCCACCCGACTAAATTGTAATTCAGATCCTAAAATAAAATAAAAAGTGAGTCATATGCAAGCTTGATAGGAACCAGGATCCCAATTTTAGCCTTAAAAAAACCCTTTTTATTTCGTATTTCATACAAACTGTATGAAATTTACCTTAATACATAAGAGCATGTGTATTTATAATTTCTGGTTCTACTTTACTATTAAATACTCATAGTCGACCAAATTCAAATTCAAAATAATCTTTATTCAAATAGTCCTTAAAAAGGCACTTTTGACGCGTCAATAATTTACATAGTAGTTATTTTATGGTGATAACTATATTCGTAAACTTAAAACTAAAGCTATGAGGGTTCCAAACGCGCCCCGGTCTAAGAAGAAGCCCACAACAAACTTAGCCGGGTTTTTATTTTTTTGTTATCACCATCTCACATAATGAATAATAAATTATAGTACCTATGGAGATACAATTCACATCCAACCTTTTTTTTTCGTTTATATATTATAATCCTTAATATCGTAATATTTCTACAAGCTTTCGTTTTATAAAAAACTTTGAACTTATTAACCAAGATATCAATAGGTAATTTAGTATAAAATAAAATACAATTTCCTTTGAATGAGTTACTAATTTTGTGCAGCCTACTGACCAAAATGAGGATTTAGTTTAGTTAGTACCTAGACTCACACGGAAGTTCGTTGGTTTATCTGAACAGACGCTTACCTCCAATATATCTATTATATAGGCTTTTGCTCTATCCCATGACCCTAATAGCACTTTACTTTTTTCCCAAGGAAAACTACCTGTAAATGATAAAGATATCTGTTAATCGAAGTCTGTTAGGTCGATACGACAGAGTGAACTCTGACCAAGTAAATGGCGATATCGAGACTGTCTCGAAAGCCTTTCCTGCAAATACCTATATACCGTCATATGTACAATATCATTAAATACTTAATTAAGTATATAGAATTATTCTTGACTTGCAAGTTCGAGGTAAAAATCCTTTCTAATCATTTATTGAAGCGCTGGCAGTAAAATTGAACCGTATGCCATCATGGGAAAAGAAATAACGCCAACACATTATCCTTAGTGTTAGAATAACATGTTTCTCTGTTCAATTGTTTAGCCTCATATTGCATTTTAATCAACAAGAATAATGTCGTTAAATAAAATACATTACACAATTCTGTTACATTCGAAGCACAAGGTTACCTGTGGTTAAGTAGACTTGGGTGTTGGGTGTTGGATGACGCTCTGTTTCCAGAATTAATAAAATACCCATCGATTTTATTATAAGTACTTCTAAAAATCTAAACCGAACATTTCATAACGGTTCGGAACGGTGCGTTATCTTAAAATCAGCCAATAATTTCGAATTAATTCTTCTACATACCTTCACAAGCTTCAGTTGCCAGAATGAATTTATCTGGATGTGTTAATGTCACTGCATCAAAAATAACAGCAGGAACGAACTTATCTGTATAATAATGCACACCCACTCCATCTATATATTCTAACGCCTTAGGAGAATGAGTGAGCATCTAAAAACAGTATTAATTTTCATGAGAAAAAAATTTAATTAAAAAACGAGGATATTATGGTTATACCATAAATAATACGCACATGATAATATGTGCGGGGCTTAAGGGACAAGTTAACGAAAATACTGTGAAGTAATTTTGTTTAATGCCTAAAGAAAAACGCAAATATAGTTTATCGGTAATGTATGGATTAAGTACTTAGTACTTCACAGATGGTTAAGTCAAGCTTAGAATCATGTATGATTTCCGGGTTTCACTCTTTGTTAAATGTTCATTACACCATTTTATAAACCAATGGTTTGAAGCTATTTCTTACGTAAAATTTTACAAAATTCTTCCTAGAAAATATGAACTGAAATTCTTAAAAGCATTGTTCCTGTAAAATTTTTATATTGTCATTTTATGGCAACAAAATTAAACCAATTTCTTACAAAAATGTTCTAAGGTTGTTATTAGAACAATATTAAAAGCGTGGATCTTGATTTATTTCCACACATAATAATAGAATTTGTTATAATACTGTAATGTAATCATACTTACTGCATTAAACCAATAGGGTATTGTCAATCTTTGGTCGTCACCAGTAATAATTTTTACATTCTTAAAAGTCGAGTTACGTATCGTTGGCCCCAGATTTTGCTCAATCCATTTACCCTGCAATTATTTATTAATTCATGCGCGTATAACCATATAATATAATACATGTTTCAAAATTAATTGGAAAAGTTATTTGCTTAAAATCTTTACATTAATAGACCTAGGTATGTACACAGAGTAAGATCTAGAAGTGTGTGCAAATATTAAAGTTACCATATCTTGCATAGTCCATCCAAGTGAATTGAATATATTTACTGGCAATTTTCCGTTAATCGGTTCATTGGTTGTTGTGATCCCCCATATGGGAACACCAGCTGCCGTGTACTTTTCTATAAATCTGAAAATATGAATTTTCATTCTAAGCTCTCACATATAAAATCCCCCATTTACTTACTTATATATCTTTGAAAGCCAGTTTGAAAGCCTTTTTTGCCACATCTGATACGAAATGATTATAACAGAAGGATAACGAACAGTAATGCCTTATGTGAGGAAATCACTATATTATATCACTATATTTTTTTTTAATTCGGAAATATTGCGTCGCTTGGATTAAATATGCGATCTCCAGGCATATCAAGTTTAGTTCGAATACATTGAAGTCAAAAAAGAAGTCATAATTGAAATAGCGATCTGCATTAACGCCATCGGAAATATTCAATAGTAGCAAGAGTTACTTTGGGAAAGCTTATGGTGGTACACTATGAAAATTAAGCTTAATTTACTGTTATCCACGTAAATCAGGCAAATCTGTACTTATAACTTATGGCTTATTGTGGCGTTACCTAGATGGGCGGTGAGATACAGTGGGAGCCCAAAACTTATAAAATATAACTTGCATGTTGAATTCAACATCTACATTAAATTCGATTTGATTACAGCAAATTAAGCCTTTCATTGTTTCATTTTAACTTTCGTTGTTTACGCCATCGAATCATATTAAATGTAAAGATTTCAGGCATCTTTTTTATTTTTATTTTATTGTTCAAAAATAATTCAAAGCACATTTTAATTGTAAAGCTAACCGTCCTCCAGTAACTTTACGTTTATGGGGAGGACGGCGAAATCACCTTAAGAATTTGCTAAAGTTATGCACTATAAATAGTTAACTAAAAGAACTTAAAACTAATAATAACTAATAATTAAAGATAACTTAAAATTTTTTTTTTACATTTTTTTATAAATATATGCTTCCCAACGTCAGGAAATTGTGTTATTATTTCATTTCCTAACCACCTATCAATATGATGTTTGGCCCTTACGTGATATTTTGAGTGATACCGTTGAGATGTGCCTAGTTTCGAAGTGGGTTAAAATCAAAACTGAAATGAAAGCGCATAGTGAATGAGTTAACCAATTTACGTTATTTGTCTTACTTAAGATGGTAATCGGCATACGTCTGGTAGTACTCGGGCTTGAGTTGACTGTAGCCGGTGTAATTATTGTTGCTCTTCATCCAAACCGGGGGCGACCAGGTGGTAGCGACTACATGAACAGGCGTCTTTGCCACTTGCAAAATCGACTTGAACATCGGTATCTGAAATATGCATCTTCATATAACAGATATTACGTATATTTTCACAAATTCAAAATTCAAATTCAAAATAATCTTTATTCAAATAGTCCTTAAAAAGGCACTTTTGACGCGTCAATAATTTACATAGTAGTTATTTCATGGTGATAACTATATTCGTAAACCTAAAATTAAAGCTATGAGGGTTCCAAACCTGGTCTAAGAAGAAGCCCACAACAAACTTAGCCGGGGTTTATTATTAACATTAGAAAATAAAACTATATGTGTCTTTATTTTCTGCCATATGTGACAAAAAATATTCATAATTATCGTCAATCTGTTGATGACAAATGTTGAGCACAGGCCTCTCTCATAGCGAGGGTGTGTAGTGATAGGCCAATTATGCTACTCCAAAGCGAGCTTTAACGATTATTAGTATATAAGTAATAATAGCTGTAGCAAACAATTTTTTAGTGGCATGTGAGATGGTAATAACAAAAAATTTAAAAGAAAGTTTGTTATGGGTTTCTTCTTACACCAGGTTTTGAACCCTCATAGCTTTACTTTTATGTTTTCGAATGTAGTTATCACCTTCGACTCACTGCTATGTTAATTACTGTCGCGTCAAAAGTGCCTTTTAAAGAATTATTTGAATAAAGAATATGATTGATTAACAAAAACACCAGGTTGGACAACATTCCTTACTTTCGACGACCATCCATAGTTGCATTATAAATTGGGAAGTCCTGGGTTCGGTTCTTAAATCAAGTCAGGTCAAGTGGGAAGCTACCACCCTACATAACGCTAAACTATCTAGCGTTCCGGTATGATGCCGAGAAGAAACCAATTAGGAGGAAGGCTTCAGCCGGAAACGCATTGGAGGTTCAAGTGCAATGTTGTGTTTCAAAAAAAATCATAAAGGATAAAAAGTATTCTATGTCCGTCTCCTGGTTCTAAGCTACCTCCCAATCAATTTTCAGTCAAATCGGTGCAGCCATTCTTGAGTTGTGAGTGAGTGTGTGAGACTGATGTTTTAAATGGAAAAGTAAAAAAAAAAAAATCAAAATTTCATAAAGGATAAAAAGTATCCTATGTCAGTCCCAAGCTACCTCCCAACCAATTTTCAGTCAGATCGGTACAGCTGTTCTTGAGTTATAAATAGTGTAACTAACACGACTTTCTTTTATTTTTCTTTTTATTTTCTTCTATAATAGATACTAGCTGACTCAGCAAACGTTGTTTTGCCATGTAAATAATTTCTAGAGAATTTCAATTGTAGAAAAAATCTTTTTTTTTGCATTTTGGCCAGACAACAGCAAAGATTTAATCTCTGACCATTTTGGATTACATGTGAACGTGATAAGTAAATAAGGTCACACATAATATCGCACGCATTATTAAAATGACTATTAAAAATTATTGGTTGACGATAGAAGGGTGAAAATTTAGGGTTGTATGTATTTTTCAATGCCACATAATTCAAAAACAAAATTTAGCCAAAAATAAACAAAAATAAGTTTGGGGTGGACACCCCTTATCACTTAGGGTTTTGAAAAATAGTAACCGATTCTCAGACTTACTGTATATGCATAAAAAAAAAACATAAGAATCGGTCAGGCCGTTTCGGAGGAACAAATACGTTATGACACGAGAATTTGAAAGATGCAGAGATAAAGCCGCGCAGTAAAATATGGTAATAAAACTACTGACGTTGACAGTAAACATACTACAAGCACGAAAATTCGTGCGAATCATCTTACTTTGTATAAAATGTCCTCTGGCGAGAGTGTGTAATTGGTTAGGCCTACGTCATCCAAAGGAAGCTCGTTGTAGGCATAGGTGTGAGTAGAGAAGTCGCAGCCTCCGATAGGCGTCCGTACCATGTTGTACTCCAGACCATTCTTACTGAAGTAAGACCTGGGCAAAGAATACTCCATGAGAATTGGTTGATTATGATAATCGTGAAGCGGTGTTAGTCTAGTGGTTAGGGCGTCAGCCTCCTAATAGGAGGTCGGCGGTTCGAATCCAGGCACCTCTAACTTTTCGGAGTTATGCGCGTTTTAAAAAAAAAATTAAATATCACTTGCTTTAACGGGGAAGGAAAACATCGTGAGGAAACCTGCACGCCTGAGAGTTCTCCATAATGTTTTCAAAGGCGTGTGAAGTCTGCCAATTCGCACACGGCCAGCGTGGTGGACTATGGCCAAATCACGGGTCTCTCAATATGAGAGGAGGAGACCCGTGCTCTGTAGTGAGCCGGTAATGGGTTGTTCATGATGATGATGATGTATAAAATTGCGGGGCTAACTAATGTCATTATACGTATATGTGAGCTATTGTATATAAAATTAAACAGTTTAAGTATTTTTATTATTTTCGATCATATCATCACGATCAACCCATTGCCGGTTCACTACAGAGTACGGGTCTCCTCTCAATATGAGAAGGGTTTTAAAAACACACATCACTCCGAAAAGTTATAGGTGCGTGCCCGGGTTCGAACCACGGACCTTTGATTAAGAGGCTGACGTCCTAACCACTAGGCTATCACAGCTTAAAACTATCTTGAGGATGCACCTTTGTTTGGTTTATAAAGATTGAAGAAATTATAGATTGCCCCGTTCAGATTTGCCTGTATTACAGAAAGGTTGACGCCCTAACCACTATGCTATCACAGATAGCATAGTGGTTAGCATATATTTTTTCAGATCATACTTATATCTCTTTATAAATACTAGATATAAGGCGTCAAGGCACGCCAGCGCGTCCCTCCCTCCTTTTATTTATAACATATCGTAACTCCTTCCAACTCAATACAGTCGAATTCTAATCAATGAGCCAATAGCTTCTTACAGGAAACAGTATTGTCATTCAAAAATACAATTTATATCAATAATACAGCAATATTTATCAATGAGTCAAACTCACAAGTTAAACAAAATACATGGAAATTGCTATGTGAAGTACGTGTAATGTGAAGTACGTGTCCTCACTGAGGAGTTGCTTAACAACGAAACTAGCAAAGAATCTAACTTGACTAAATAATCCTGCAGCACTGGAGGGAGACTCTTCCAATTGATCGCTGCTGAGTCGGTCACAGCACCACCGAATCCTTCTATACGTTGGTACCGTTTTGACGCATCCAATTCTAGTTTTATATTATGGGATGTCTCTGTAAAATTAAGGTAAAACATAAAGAATTATTATATTATTAATTAAGGTAAAACATAAAGAATTATTATTATATTATGACCAAAAATTTATAAACAGACTTCTAAAAACGGTATCAATTAATTTTTTGTTGTACATTGTACTTAACTATTTCTCCGCAGCAGAATTTGGGCCAAATTACGTGATTATATTCTATTCTCGACTCATAATAGTTCAATTCTCAACTTTGAATGACCTTAATAGTAATAGAAATAATTGTGTTTTTTCGTACAAATTGTGTCTCAACTTTATTCCCCTCTGGAAATAGGATGTTTTGTTTGCTGCACTATAGACCAAAATTTATTTAACGAGTTTAATTAATGAATAAAACTATGAATATATATATTTTATTTACGAACTTTATTACGAACGAAAACTTACGATCGTTTTTCCACTGCCCAAAACTTTTTTTAAAACGTAGGCCGCTCTGTAACAAACAAACCTCAGGCTCAAATTTTTGTTTGAAAAAGGTTTTATTCTAGCAATGGTTCAAACAACAAATTATAAGTATCTAGTTAAATATCTTTAACGTTGATCGCACGAGTGCATTTTCTACAAACTGATGTAAATAGGGTTAAAAAAAAAATCTCTAGTGGGCTAGCAAATGTGAAACATCGAAACTATGTTATAGAAAATATGCATGAAAGGATCGCTTATGTAAGGAAATAAATGTGACAAAAGAAAAATGCAGGGTAAACAAAAATATTCCATTTTTTTTTAGGAATCCACTATAAAAATGTTTAGATCTATTTTTCGCACATGTGTCACCACGATCTTCTCTATTTTGTTTGGAATCTTAAAAATCAAAATAGATGATAAACTGTTAAATGTTTAGGTTAATCTTATAAAACTTTACTAATACCAACCTCAGATGAAGTATAAAGAACGAAAGTGCCATTTGCGGGATGATCTCTGGTCACTTCATCGCAATAGGTTGAATTGCAGACGCAGACTACCGACTGATTTTCTATAGGCCTTGTGGCACACTGTTTATCTAGAAGGAAAAATAATAAGCAGGCAGTTTCAGTTGTAATTAATTGTTTACAGTAATAACTTGTTTTGTTATTTATCCAATTATAATTCAAAACTATTACAGCTATATTATATTACATCCGTGGCGCGCGTTCTGTCGCTTTATAAAGTTGGGAGGTCCTGGGTTCGATTCCTGGCTCAAGTCTGGTCTGGTGGACGGCTTCGGCCGTGGCAGTCTTACCGACAAAGATGTGTCGCCAAGCGATTTAGCGTTCCGGCACGATGTCGCGTAGAAACCGATTAGGAGTATGGGTTTACCAACAGGTTAGCCGGCTACCATCATAGGTGAGATTGCCGTTAAGGGCTAACTTGTAGTAAATAAAAAAAATATTACCAAGGACATCAAAATATTAACTACATAGGTATATTGTCAACGACTAGATGAAAGTATAACCACTTTGTCTTTGTTTACAATTATCTTTATTGTGTTTGACTTATTACAACTACTTTTCGAGTTAACCTAAATTAACCATCAATCTATCTAAATCAACCGCGCTTGTACAACGTACTCCCCAGTTTCCGCTCATTTTCAATCTTCCCGCCATTCCCGTTCTTTTTTCATTTTCACATTACGTTCGAAAACAGAAGTCTCTTCTTTGAAGCGAGCGCTGGTGTGTCTTGACATTTTACATGCGTTATATAAATGTTAAAATAAAATGAACTATAATATAATCTATTACAATATTTATATTATACTTTTTTGTTAAACGATTTCTAAATATGTATTTATGTATGTTGTATCGACTCAACCGAGGAAATTCTCAATTAAAGCAATTGGGTAGGCTATGCGGTTATCGCCCAGTTTCTTATTTAAATATTAATATACAATATTATTATTTTTTTCTTATTTTATTATTATTTTCTGTGTTTATATTTTTAACATTAATCATTACAGAATTTTCATGATTATTTAACGAAACTAAAAGGCTGATTTTTAAGATTATTTCACTATTAGGGAGTTTTTTCAGGCTTTCTTTCTTACTGACCTTGTAATAAAAATATTTCTGGACAAAGTAGCGCTATTTGTAAATCAAGCTAAAAGAAACGTCAATTTATCTGTGTACGCAGAATTAATGATACGTTATATGGTAAATACTGCACTGCTGCAAAACTGTAAAAATACTGTGCAATAATATGTCTTAAAAATTGTTTGGGTAACATAAGATTATGCCTATCACAAATAAGTCACAATGACGCAGTAATAGAGACACAAACAGGCAGACGCAAAAATAATAATAAAAAAGGAGATTTTCACCCGGCATTAGTAGGAAGAGGTTATTAATTTTTTTTTAAATTCATTCTATAATGACAAACATCTAATGTAGATTAACATTGAAAGTTACAGAAAGTTATTTACGACCCTTTCGGTAAGGGACGATAAGACGAGGCTCATATTATTATGCTAAATAACATTGCGCTACGGCTCCTAGTCAATGTAACTTAACAGCTGGTGGTCGATATAAATCAGCAAGTTTAATCAAGGTCGAAACAGTATACCTACCCTATATTTCAGTAAGAAGGTCACATAGCCTCTACGCAATACGCTCATTAATATTTTATATGCATGCCAGAATCGTAGTTTGTAATATAGTATGAATGTAAGATTTAATAAATGCTAACTTACCCGCTAGAAGCGTTTTAGTATACGTGAATAGTAATACAACACACACGAGAAACTTCATGATAATGACATGTAGGTATGTATTGTCTGAACGAGCTTAGCCCGTCAAGTGAACAATGAGGATTGACCATCAGCCGCGTATAAATATAAACTCAAGTTTTATTATTCAATTTGGATGTTACTTGGAAGCCTCTATCAGTTTATTTGCTTTAGGGTACCACTAAAAAAAGATAAAAAAGTGCAAGTCAGATTTATGCGCCGAGGTTCTGTACCTAGCCTTGTAAAAGATTTAGTCTAATTTAGCTAATTAGTGAGACACGGCGAACGAGCCGCTCCCATTTGCATTGTTACCTCTGCCCGGTAACTGGAAAAAGGGGAATTGGAAAAAAAGATGCTACTATTATATGATAGATGTATATTATTGCTAAAGTAGGGGGCATTAGCAGTAATATACAGTATAATTTTTTTAAATAAACTTCTATAACCTCTTGAGAGAATTGTATGTTGTTTATCCTATTATAAATTAATACTTACCTGGTGTAGGGGACACCGTGATCATGAAGACGGTTCCCCCAGCGTGAGGCCTTGCCATTGCACTGCCGTAGGGTTGATACGATGCGATTATCCTTAATGTGAATAACTCATTAATTAATAATTAATCATGGATTAATAGTCATTATACATGAATTTGCTCTCACGCCCGTGTGCAAAATAATTACATATAAAAGCCAACATAAATGCAATATACTTGAATACATAAAAAATAAATAAATCATTACATAAAAACATATTTATACCGGGCGGAGGATTACACCCTGGAAGGCGAGACCAAACGGATTTTTGCATCCTAGCTGAGAGGAACACGGATTCATAGTTGCCTGACTGGGATCAACCCATTCGATATAATGATTGGAATGGTTTCAGTGGATTGTACATAATACATCTCGGAATCCTCGTGAGCCAGATGGAGATACTTGCGTTTTTTTTCCGTCTCAGCTCTTACGAGGTTCTCGTCAAATGGAATGCTGAAGTCCACTAAAAACACCCTCGACTGTACCCGTCCACCACCATGATGTCAGGCTTATTCGCTAGAATAGTCTTGTCCGTGATGATGAACCGGTCCCAACAAAGCCAGACTCGGTCGCGCTCGAGTACCGGCACTTGTGATCGTATAATTAATCGTAGAATTAATAGTAATTCAACGCTACGCGACAATTTTATACCTTAGTTACTTTGCTTGCTACGTAGAGTCGTAGATGGCTATATATAATATTTCTCCGTTCTATTCTCGCATATTCTCTAATGGCTAAACAGTAATCGGTCGTGGAACGCCCTAGATGCCTCGCACGAGC
Source organism: Lasiommata megera (assembly GCA_928268935.1). NCBI lineage: Eukaryota > Metazoa > Arthropoda > Insecta > Lepidoptera > Nymphalidae > Lasiommata > Lasiommata megera. The sequence continues at coordinate 9,329,140 of OV743319.1, read as the reverse complement.
ACTCGAAAAATAATATATAAGCGTACCCTTTATATAATACGAATAGTAAATAATATTAATCAAAATGTATTATTTAAATCACAACTGAATTTAATTTATTAGCAGATATATAATTCGAGCTTATATGAAACTAAAACACCTTTTTTGAATGTAGAAATTAGAAACATGTGGATAAGTATTATAAATATGAAAACAGTAATTCAAGGCGCCAAGCGCGCCAGCATGCGGGACTATAGAGGTTCTATTTCTATTTGGTTGGCAGCTTTTTTTCCAGGCTTTATGAGCGGCTTAGCGGGCAGCTTCAACCTATGACTTTTGAGATACAGTGATGCGAGCGCATCTTAAAATGTTACTCTCATCATTTTATCATAACGCGCCTAAAGAAGTATAACTGCAATAACTTCAAACAGTTTATGTAAATCTACCCATAAGGATGATAGAATGGGAAGTAATAAAATGGTGACCAGGCTGATTACCAATTTCAAAGAAAAAGGCGTGAAAGTAAGTGTTGTAGTAAATATATTTTTTTATACACTACAAGTTAGCCCTTGATGGCAATCTCACCTGGTGGAAAGTGATGACGCTGTCTAGGATGGTAGCGGGCTTACTTGTTAGGAGTATTTTAAACCCACGCTCCTAATTGGTTTTTACGCGACTTCGTGCCGGAACGCTAAATCGCTTGGTGACACGACTTTGTCTGTAATACTTACTTAACAACGCATTTCAATTTGTAACTCTAAATCATACTCAAATAACGTAATACCTATTCTAATATCTAACTAAGATATTATAATATTTGAGTTTGAAACTAAATTAATTATTTTATTATACAAGATTTTTTTATCTATAACATATTTGTATTTCTCCAAAGACTTTATTTAAGACGAAGTTTTTTTCAAGAAGTTTCTTGGTTGTTTGAAAATCAATCTAATCCAAAACTTTAGATCGAACATTGTATATAGTAACGCCATCCTTATCGACAAGGAAGAGTAGAAAAAGGTTAGCACTAGTTTTAACCTGCTATCTGAAGATTTTGGATGAGATGGATTATTTACTTAGGCTTTTAAAGAATACTCCGGGGTTGAAGTTGAATTAGACACTTAACAGCAGTGTACTCGTAAATCTTGCGTAAATGAATAAAAAAAAGATTTTGTAAAATATTTTATTAGGCAAATAAAGAAAGCAGTCTTATAACATTATTTACAATTCTATTCTAAATTGCTATCTTTATTAACTATGCTAGAAACTTATCTAGTTAAAACTATGACAGTATATACAAATTAAACTTTAATTTTTGCTTACTAATTGTCGAGTATTTTTCCTTTTTATTCGGCTATCTTACACATCTATCGAATCTAAAATATCTTGAATACAGACCATTTTGCATTTCAACGGTTTATTATCTTTTAATATACCCGCTGCTAAATTAGAAGCAGGTATATTCGTACCAATTGTATTTGAAGCCGATTGAGCCGCATCGACGACATTTTCGTTATGTTTAGATGATAGAACTTTATCATTCCTTTTTATTTCTTCGCTTGAAGTTCTAGTTGCAAATGCATTTTTAATTTTTGATAGCAACAAAGTTTTTCTGTTATTTGCTTCTTGCTTATTGGCGGAACGTCTGTCGTCATTGTTGTGATTCCCATGGTGCAATCTGTCTGACTCCTCGGGGGAAGTGTCAGGAAATTGTGCTTTGGTTAGTGTTAAGTCACTTGCTGAAATCTTCGGATCGTTAGATTCTAATTTCGATTTCAGGATTGGTTTCCTATTTGTCAAACTTTTCGAGAACTTGGGCAATTTGGCTGAAGCAACGGCGGATCTAGATCTAAGAGGATCCGATGAATATAGGGACTTGAAACCGGATTTTACGGTGTCGGGGCGAATGGATGTCGTAGCAAAAGATATTGTGACTTTATTTTCTTTCAGAGGTCTTAGTTTTATTTTATTTTTTGGTAATTTTGGTTTATTCAGATAACTTTTACTGTCGTTTGTGATTAATCCTTTTCTAGTACCAAAATCTGTTTGATGCGGTAAAATGCCCAATCTCTGTTTAACATTGGGTCTAAGCATATCATTAATATTTGATCTAAGTGCCGTATCGGCTGTTTTCTTTTTAATCGATTCAAAATATGGTTTATTTTTTGACAGTAGTGTAGTTTTCATATTAGATGATTTTGTTTTATCAGGCACCATTCCAATATTATTATTTAATACATTTTTCGAACTCCTTAATCTACTTGGAGGCCATAATAATCGTGAACTATCGGATGATAATTTTGGCGATATTGAACTAAGTCGTTTGTTGAGATCAGACTGAAAAACTTGAAATTTGTCGTTAAAATCCTCATGTGTTTTCAACATAGCTCCAAATAGATTATCGGTATTTATCAAGGGTTCACCCAACAAATTATTCTTATTTACTCTAAACGGCTCTCTCTGAGCCAGATCTAAAGAATCCCTAAAAGTTTTTAAAGCGTTGTTTGTATGAGACTGTAAATGATCTGAAATACTTGGAACTATGGAAGAAATTGTATCTTGAATCATCTTAGGATTGTGTACTGGTTTAAAGAGATGATCCAATCCATTTCCAATGTTGCTTTTCAGAACATTTTTGTAAGAGAGAGGAATTCTTTGGGATGCGAGACCTAATATGTCTGCTTCTTTATCTGGGCTAAAGCTGGGAAGGGTTGGAGCTAGTGATTTTATATCGAGAGATTTTGGACTTGCTACTTTAGCTTTGTATGAACTTAAATTAGAATCCGAGTGAAACTTTGTCGTCAAATCTTGGTTAAAGCGCTTTGAAGAGTCAATGTTCCTATTGTTCTTAGATACCAACGATGGTTGATAAGCAAAAAATACTGAATCCTCGTCGTCATTTGTTAAAGTGTCAGTACTTAAAGGCCTATAATTGTTTGACAAATCTTGTGAATCCTCTGTAGGCTTTATATTATCTTCAGGCTGAATAACGAAATCTCTTTGTAATAGTCCCAATTTGGAGCGATTCAAATCTAACTGGGATATACTTTTAAATACTGAATTACTAGGTTGTGCAGTCATCTCATTTTCTTCAGTATTTGTTTTAATGGAACCAGAGTTTTTTGATTGAATATTGTTAGCACATACATTTCCTGTAATTTCATCAGTTTTACTAATGTTTTCATCTGTAGGATATAAATTTGATTTTCCAACTTCTAAGTTGTTTGTACTTTTCACGTTTAAATTAGTCGATGAAGTATTCATATCAATATTATCAGATACTCTGTCAAAAACTTCAGCAGATATATATTTAGAGTCTTTTTTGAACTCTTCTTTGTTGTAAGACAGCGTAGAAGTTTCAGAGTCATATTCTAGAGAACTTTGTTCAACTTTAAGTAATGAATCTGACATTTTTTGCAAATCTTGCGTAGTCATATATTGGTTTGTGGTCGTTTCATTATTAATTAGTTCTTGTGTTTGATCTAAAGATGAACCACGTATTTCACTATTTGGCTCTGTATCCGGTAGAGTCGTTTTGTGGTCCTGATTGTTTGGCTTAACTAACTGTAAAGCGTCTTGTACATTAGATCTTAATTTTTCTTGAATTTTTTCATTCGCCTTTTTAAATTTTTCGAGGGTCCTATATATGTCTGCTTTGATATTAGGCAAATTAGGATTTATTTTCGAATTCATCTTGTCTTTTTCTGCAGAAGTTGAAGGCGTAAGATTTTTCAGAGTCATAGAATTAATTTGCTTCCTTTCATCTTCATTGGAAGTTGAGTATTCGTTATTAACGGCATCTTGTAAGTTACTAGTAATACTAGGTTCAAATTCCGTTTCTTTAAGTTTTTGAAAATGTTCTGTAGTACTTTCAATCTCTGAATCATTCGTTTGTTCTTCGACCATTAATTCTTTAGTTACTTCACTACTCTTAGAATTGCTGTATATTTCAGTAGTACTTTGCAAGTTTCTAAAATTGTTGGGTTCAGTATTGGTAAATATATTAACATTTCTGTTTTGTTCTATAGCATTAAGGTTTTCTTCATTGCTCGGGTTTGCCACTTCAATAATCTTCGAGGCACTTGGAACTTCATCGATATCTGTCAAATGATCTTTAATGGACGTAGTTGGTTCCCTGCCATTTATTGTACAGTCAGTGTTTTGCTCAATATTGTCTTCAGCAGGTCCTTTCAAATTGTTTACGCTATTACCAAATTCATCTGGTTTCACATCCTTGTAGCCTACAGTTTTCTTAGCATAAATCTCCTTGAGTTTATTTGTAGTTTTCGGATGTACATCTAGTAATGGCCTATTTCGCAACAGCATGCGATCTCTTATGTTGTTTTTTGTATAAGGTTTTTGAAGAATGTTTGGCGAATTCAGGAAATCTCTATTATCCGTGCTTGAAAGTGGTTTTAAATTCAACAAATTTGATCGTGTCATCAAATCATCTAAAATATTAGTTTTAAAAGGTTGTAAAATCCGCTCTTGGGTGTTACTGGCACTGCCATCCATATCTAAACGTTTTCTATTCAAAATACCATTATTAGAAATTTTCGGTGAAGTTAAAAGATGTTTCAGCAATTTCATTGGCGGCTGTAGCAAGTGTTCATTGTCGTTAGAGCTCAAAGGAGGGAGGATACAACTACTTGGTCCAATTTCTGAGGCCTCAGGAATTGTGTCATCATGGTTATCTTCCTTAGGGCTTACAATGACGTTGACTATATTTCTCGGTTCACTTTCCGTTAGTTCTGGGTCCAATATTTTCATTGCACTTCTTGCCGCATCTCTAGCCAAAGCATCCTGATATTCTTGATCTGTTACTTCGCGCAATGTCTCCAAAACTGAAGACGCGAGGCCTACTTCTGGATTTAGTAGTGGTTTGGGCTCTTCTTTTTTCGTTACTGGTCTGCGAAATCAAAAATTTAACATCTGAAATTACCTTTTTTGAAGATAAAGAAAGAACATTTGCTATATGGGATAATATAACTACGCAATAGGGTCTGTAGTTAGTGTACCGGTTTGGATGGGCATTTTCAGTTAGACAGAATTTGTTTTAGTACTAGTCCAGAGTTAAGAAAAAAGGAGACTGGAGAGGACGTTACTTCTGCCTATTTATGAGTTATGACCTACATGTGTTAGTAAGTAGTAGTTTGCTGGATAAATATTTACTTTCATGGTATAATATTACAAAAAGCCTTTCACCAGAACCCGGGAATCCCTTTATAATACTACAGCAAACGCACTGCCCAACGTGCCGAACTGCCCAACATGTACTTCTAATGTGCATCACTCTGAGAAAATACTTTACCTTTCCATGTTTTCTTAGTTTTTGTATGGCATAGGCGTAACGCCAAGCGATTTCGCGTTCTGGTATGATGTCAGGTAATACCCGATTAGGAGGAAGGATTGTACAGGCAAAGTATCGGTAGCTTCTTCCCTTGCTGCAGATGTTCATGGCGACGTTAATCACTTAACGTCAGGTCTATCTTCGTTTGCCCTCAATATAAATATTTTTAAAAAGAACTCAAGAGATTGCATATTTTAATTTCAAGACCATTCAGTGCAAACTACGTTATAACTATTACTAACTGAGACAAAGAATAGATACCCACCTTACAAATGGATCAGCTGCCCGGAAGGCTGGCCTGACGATAGATGAGGCTCCTTGTGAATCCGAGGATCTGCATGGACAGCTATCGTCACCAACTGATGCTGTATCTAGGTTCGCAATCGCCGCACGCTGCTCTTGAAATGCGTCGTGTCCTGGGCACGGACAACAGTCGCCGAAATCCAATTGTCTGGACGCGCGTTTGTTTCCAGTTTCTTCATTCACTTGTTCTGATAATATCTATAAAAGATTAAAAAAATTATATACTTAATAGGAAATACGTAATACTCACTCCTTTTAATAATATATTTTAGTAATTATATTATATTTTTTAAGGTTTTTAGAAAGTACGATGTAAATCTATAAAGGAAATTCCTAAACTACGTGGTTTCTCTGAGTTATTAGAACTGTAATTTTAACATTAAAATAACAATCCAACACGTATATAATAATACTTTTTACGAAAAAATACCAACTATCTTGCCTAATAGGTAATAGGTAAATAAACATTTTTTTCCACTTCGTTTTTTCGAAGTAGGTTTAGTTTCGAAGTAGTGTAGTTTCGGCGAAGTAGTTTTCCTACCTAACAAGATTGCGGATAAGTAAAGTACTTTTAGTAGGTATTAGGCTACTGGGCTTTCTCAATGTGGAGTGAAACGTCACTCGCATCGTGCTTCTAAGAAAAAAACGTGTAGGCCGAACTCAAATAGGAACCATTTTTTAAATATGACTCGCTCGGCAATGCCTTATTACATATTATATCTAATCATCCACCTGCAATGTTTACTAATATTATAAATGCCTGTCGTATTTGCATATTTCGTTTACTCGAAAATCCACGTCATTAGTTATCAAAATTATTTTAAAACATAGGATAATTTTGTATGCATATTGAAATTTATAAATGACATATGACAACAGCGGGAATATGAAGGTTATTTTGTTTATTCAATTATGTATATCAAGATTCTTTCACGAAATAACTTCCATATTTAAAACTTTTTGTAATAGGTGACAATTTATAATGTAAAGATTTTGATCAAGATAATACTTATTATACATGTTCTGCTGTCAGATTTGATTTCTATTTTTACACATTTCATGTCTATTTTTACATTAGTTTAGTAGTTAAAAAGCAACGTCCGAAAAATCAATGAAATTGACTCAATATATTATATTTTCATCATCATCATCATGATCAACCCATTGCCGGCTACAGAGCGCGGGTCTCCACTCAATATGAGAAGGGTTTCGCCATAGTCCACCACGCTGGCCATGTGCGAATTGGCAGACTTCACACGCCTTTGAGAACATTTTGGAGAACTCTCAGGCGTGCAGGTTTCCTCACGATGTTTTCCTTCACCGTTGAAGCAAATGGTATTTTAATTGCTTAAAAACGCACATAACACTGAAAAGTTAGAAATGCGTGCTAGGATTCGAACCGCCGACCTCTGATTAGGAGGCTGACGCCCTAATCACTAGGCTATCACCGCTACTTTTCATAAGTAAATAGGAATTATTAGAACTTCTAGAAATTTAAAAGGACTTATATACTACTACATTTGCATGGAACTATAGTCGTATGTATACATTATTGATAAAAAGCAACTTACCAATTTCCACTGCACTAATGCTAACACAAGAATCCGTTTCCACATGATGCCACTCACGCTTCCATGGGGAAGCTCACCAAAATGATCTCAGCAGCATTCAATCACGCTAATAATATAGACGTAGGTACATATTATCTCCTCGTATCTATCTACTGATTGGAGATCATAAGATCAATTCAGAAGCACGCATTGTCGGCCGACAGTATAAGTACGTGACCGAAATGCATTTCTCTGCATCAATACAAATTATTGAAATTGAAATGTCTGTCTGTGATTTTAAACTAAATTATGCGCCCCGCGACGAACTCTGCTCGTCTTTATTGGAAAAATACCAATAGCAATAGGATACCGTTTGTTTGTTGATAGTATCTTTAGTCAAAGTTTCGTTCAAATCGGCTTAGCTGTTAAGTATAGGGATATGAAGCATTGGAAGTGCATAGGTAACAAAAGGTTGAATTAATACACTTTTGAAAGGTTATTCATATAATCCCGTAAGACTGGAAAAGTTCCCAAAGTACTTTTGCGGGATAAAAATCGGTGCTGGATCTAATACTATTCAGGGTTTTGGGGTAGTGTTATGTTAAGATTTGCGCAAGCCCTCTCCACTAACGGTAATTATCACTAACATGTGGTAATTTATTACGCAGTTTCTTCCTTAATCTTCGAATATTTTGCCCCCAGATTAGGAATAACACCCAGAATTATTTCCTCAGACCTCGTGATCTATATTCGAACATACTAACCACACAAGACAAAATAATCACAAGAATTCTCGTTCGTTTAGTTCGCCCGGTCGATAAGGATTTGAAAGAAAAGTTTCTACAAGCTTAATTCAATTGTTTATTCGTTTATTTTTACATTTTGAAAACCGCTCCACGGCAAAATATACAAATAAATAAACTTAATAAAGGTGTGTTTTCTCAGTGCTAAGGATTTGATTGCTTACACAAATAACGACACCTATCTAAATTCACCTATCATGTGGTAAAATAAATCGTAGGTTTCTAGCTACTCTTTGGACGCCTTTAAATTTAATTTATCAGACCGTGTTGCTTTATAACAACCTTCCTATTCAGACATTTTCAATTACAATATTTACCCACTGAAGAAATATTATATTAAAAGTTATTGTTTCGCATAGTTTATATATAGTATAGTAAACTTTAACACGATACACAACTTACACAATATTACGATCACCTATGCCTATCATGGTAGCTATGATAGCCTTGCGGTTAGGACGTCTGCCTTATAAACAAAGGTCGGTGGTTCGATTCCGGGCACGCACCCCTAACTTTTCGGAGTTATGTGCGTTTTTAAGCAATTAAAGTATCTATCTCTGTAACATTTTAGTTGAAATTTTCAATTTTACAGTGGATTAATTACTTATTTGTAAGCTAGACAATCGTAGACGGTAACTGAACGTCTTGAAAATAGGGGTGTTCTTGCACTTTCATTGCAATTATACGTTTCCTAGGGTTGTAAGTCAGCATCTTGCTTAAGAGATCCATACCCCACTTATCCAGATTCAGCATCTACAAAATAATTAAAATTTTATTTATGAACCATCGGCACTTCACACCTAGCTGTCAGATTACCGTCTTTTGCATTTGTTAAAGTCTCATCATGTTGATAAATGCCTGAATAGTCAGAAATAACGATATGCTTAAAACGAAGTAACAACGTGGGCGGCGATACGGGTTGGGGTGTTTTGTTTCGAAGTGCGGGTGAAAGTTTGGATTATCTTCAGCTAAGCGGATGAAGTGACCGGTGACTTCCGCTAGTGTGATAATAACCGCTAGAGCCCGGCAAGGTGCTGCTTGTGTAGCGTGAAGAGTAACCAAAATTCCTTTCGTCTATAAGAGGTCTGTGCCCAGCTGTGGAACAATGAAATACTGAAGATGTCGAAAGCACTTACAAGGTTATGCAAATTGAGGGAGTTCCAGCGTGGGAATGTGGGCTTGAAGTCCGGAAGAGAGGAAACTCGTGGCCAGATTTCTTCCGTAGGGGTTCCCAATATTCTGGAAAAAAAATGTGACATTTTAAGTAATTAAAAACTAACAATCTCGTTTCTTTGTATGTCCTCTCTTAAACTGCCCGTTGTAGTAGAAAAATCTTTTTTGCATTACGTAGCCAAATTCTTAATGAAGATTATTCAACATCTATGATCATCATCATCAATCATACATTATGTTGTGGTAGGTGATGAACCGCTAGTCTTTTATCAAGTATTATATTGGAGTTGCGTGCATCGGCGCAGATTTCTGTGAAGGCTTACATACCATATCCGACCAGCTGACCTTCGATTTCCTAAACGCCGTCTTTTGATATCTGCCACAGCCCTCTCTTCGGCCACTTATACAGTGGAAAACTGTGCTTAAAACTCTCTTCTTACCACTTACCACAATACTCGCTTAAGCGCTAGCCGATACATTAAAAATATCTTGTAAATGTCTTACCTGAATATGCGAAAGAGCTGGTCGATTTCGGAATCACCTCTAAATAGAGGCTTCTTTGATGCCATTTCTGCAAAAATGCAACCCATTGCCCATATATCTATAGAGCAGCAGTACCTATAGACAATGTGTTCATCCATTAACGTTATATTGACATTAATATTTCGATAGTGTGATGTTAAAAAGTGAGGTTTAAATAAGCGCTGTAAGCAGGAAGTTTTGGATAAAGTTCCGAAAAGTTCGAAGCAGACTAGGTCTGCCTAACTGACATTCCTGCCTAACTGCTGATTTTCTGATATATAATATAACTATTTAATTGAAAATTATCCTTGGTATAAGACTTTCACACCCGCAAACTTGGAGCCGCTTTCGATTATCGAAACACTATGACTACAAAGTAACATGTATCTTATTTTATCAAGTTTGAGTCGCAATTTCATTACATTATGAATACCTATGGTCGCCACGGTCTGTTTTGATATTCGCAAAAGACTATGATTGTGAATTATCAAATCTTATACTATCGGTACGTACTTGTCGTACACGTTACATGCTTAGATCGATAGAAATAATAACTTTTGGCAAAAAAACAGAAAAAAAAGAGTAATTTTAAATAACAAAAAAGGTTTACGGCGTATGCCTAATTTTACTGTGAAATTTGAAACGAGTAAGTAGTTTTCCAATGAGTTTTTATCTTCGCAATGTTTATTAATTAATAAATCTAAAATAATTTACAGTTTGCTTCCAAGGAGTACTTCTGGTGCTCTGTACCAAAGTGTCACAACCTCATGGGTGTACGCCTTCATTGGCAAACTATAAGCACGACCCAACCCGAAGTCCGCTACCTAAAACATTAAATACATAATCAAAAACACACGTATGACGTAAACGTATGACAAACGCACGTATGTCATACTACGAAACGCACATTCATCTTTCAACAACCAAATACTTTCAACGCAGCGCAGCGGAGACTCGTGCATTGAAACTGGTCGGAATGTAGAAGATAAAGTATCTTCTTCAATGCTATACTAATAGAAGGGGTCTGATGGAGAGACGTTTGCCGTAAGACTACTCGCCATGACAGTTATCACAATCCTCAGTCATTAGGACCATACTGGAGAGAGATATATGAGTAGACAAAAGCAGACTTTGGGTGAATTGCCAGAAATAACATGTTACATAAACATATGTGGTCCCATATATATATTTTTTGTACACTACAAGTTAGCTCTTGACGACAATCTCACCTGGTGGTAAGTGATGATGCAGTCTAGAATTGTAGCGGGATAACCTGTTAGGAGTATGGTAAGCCCACGCTCCTAATTGGTTTCACACACGACATCGTGCCGGAAGGCTAAATCGCATGGCGACACGTTTTTGTCAGTAGGGTGGTAATATGCCACGACCGAAGCCTCCCACCAGACCAGACTCGAGCCGGGAATCGAACCCAGAACGTCCAACTTTATAATGCGACAGCGCACGCACTGCGCCACCTGAGGTAGTCAATTACCTTTCGCATAAGTAATTAAAGATTTTATTTGTGTACCCTTCACATTGCGATTAATCTACAAAAAGCATACATAAGAACGTTTATATTAATAAATACTCAATGACCGTCTGTGTGATTTTATTTTTCAACCTTTCTCCACTTATTTTTCGCTGTTCACATTCTGTAAATGTTTCAGGTCTTCACCTGTCACGGTTTATAAGACACAGCCCGCTGCTACAGAAAAGGAAGCGGAAGTCTTAGGTAATAGGGGCCCTATTACACTTCGGGTACAAAACCCTATAAGGGGAGTTTCTCACCTTTATAACTCCTGTTCTTATATTGATAAGCAAATTTTGTGGCTTCAAATCTCTATGCATTATACGTCTCTGGTGACAGTACAGAATGGCACTGTTGACTTGATACAGGTAGCTTTTAACAGTGTTCGGGTCGATATACTGTAAAATATTGTTGTGGTGTTACTAACTCTAGGTACTCTTGTGTCCATCTAGGTAATATAGTGAATAAGCCATTGGAAAATAGAGATAAAATAAAGCCTATGTCACTCAGTGATAATGTAGCTTTCCATTGGTGAAAGAATATTTCAAATCATTTCATTGGTTTAGGCTTGGAAGCGTAACAAACAAACAATAAAAATTAAATTCATAATTTCAAAGATTAGGAGGAACTTAGGATTATAGGTACAAATTTAAATTATGGTGATGAGGCTTTGCTTAGATAATATTACAGATACCAACTCGACTCCTTAGAGTTAAAGCGTAAAAGCACGTTTTATAGATCTGATTGGTCAGGCGATAAGAAATTTTATCGCAGCTCTAACTCACGTTTTATGTACCTAAGAAGATAACAGTAAGTGCTAGTCAAAAGCAACTAATTAATACCTTTCCTTAAGCCTAACACTAAATTAGCTAGATTATGTGAATTAACAAAAATATCAGGTTATTCACATCTCGGTAATTCTCTTTAGGGATTATATCTGGGTTTTCTGCCTAAACAGTTTGTTTCCCAGTTGTCACTAGCGATGGCAATGATGACGATTTGATATGATACAATTTAATAAGTATGCATCGACATTTTTCACCTCTTAGCAAATAAAAACAAATCTGTCTTTTACAAGCCCATAGACTGGATCCAGGGGACTGACATGGTGGTTATTTGATGATGAATTATTTTATACCGGATTAAGTTCAGCTAGTTAAGAATGAATGGGAAATCATCTAAATATGAGTTGCCAACGGTGGTTTCCGTAGATTAAAAACACAGTTAAAATACTGAGGAATGGGCAAATTGTATTTTTAAAATAATTCAAATATAACTTTATCTTTTGCAGCACAGACAACTATATAATTCTAAAATACCGACCTAGTAAAGAAGATGATAAAAAAGGTGAGACGTGAAACATAAAAAAAAAATTACGACAGACTTGTTCGGGCACTTTTGCGTGTACTACACCGGTCGATTGCGACTTGTGAATACAAATTAAAGAGCTGGCAAGTGCTGAGTTAAATTGTCTGATCAACTTGCTCCACAGTCACCGATCTATCTAATTATACAAATATACAAAACAACAATATATCTAATAAAGGTGAAACTTCAGTAGGGTATTTTCAAGGGGCACCCGAGATTATACACCGCGTCCAAAAAAAAATTTTACGATTTTTTTTACGTGGCATTGCAACGCATGCCGGGTACAACTAGTACATATATATACAAAGTATAGTATATCATCAATAATCACACAAACGCTGCTGGACAGACAAAGCGACCAGAGAGACAAAGTGCAATTTCATCGTAATAAATAGCTATAAAAATAATTTGCATAAAATAACCATTATTATGAAGCTGTGATAGCCTAGTGGTTAGGTAGGTGGTTCGAACGCGGGCACGCGCCTATAACTTTTCGGAGTTATGTGTGTTTTTAAACAATTAAAATACCACTTGAGTGAGTTATTTAAATAGATTTAAACAGATTAATAACGCATTTATTGATTTTTAAAATTAATGGCCCTTTCCCAGATATGTACTCATACTTTTATCTAACATCATGATAATGCGAAAACTTTAGTAGGCGTTTTGAGTTTTAGCAGTTATCTTATCTTATTTGTTGGTAAAGGAAAACATCGCGAGAAAACATGGTCGCCTGAGAGTTTTCCATAATGTTCTCGTTCGTGGCGTGTGAAGTCTGCCATCTCATATTGAGAGAAGACCCGTGCTGTGTAGTAAGCCGATAATGGATGGGTTAAATGGAACCATTATAAAAATTGTGTTAAAATACAAAACCATACGTCATCTGGACAAAGTGTGTCCATGTATTTCTTCAAGTCCATCGTTAGAAATTCGAAAATTAGGTAAAGCCGATAGTTCTCCATGAAAACATTTTGTAGCGTGACTATATTTGGATGTTTCAATTCATTCAGCAAAGAGATCTCCCTGAAAACAAAATGTTACTTATTAATATATTATATCGCGATTTTAAAAAGCACATTATTGGTATGCCCTATTGGATTCCTGCGACTTAAATTTTGGGGGACTGAATCCCTAAATGGATGGATGATCCAAGGAGTCCATATCTCATGTCGCAGAATATTCACCGTACCTTAACGAAATTTGGGAAAAACAGAACTTACAAAATAACCTTTCTAATAAAAAAAGAATTGTCCTAACTAATTTAGATTTAGATTTTATGAAGTTATAGAATCTTACCTATAGTATAATCGGCAAAAAGATTTATCCTCTATCCCGAAACCCTATTTTTGGGATAAAACATAGCCTAAGGCCGAAAACCAGAGTGTCAGCAATAAGTGTACTAAATTGTATTCAAAAATATTAGTTTGCATGCGCGAACCGACCGACAGACAGACGGGCAGAAGTTAAGTTAAAGTTTGTTTTCGATTCTACATCGCTTTTATAGTCTTCAAAATACATACGGTATTTTGAAAAGTTTGATTCGGTCTTATTATAACTAAAGATTTACAAGAAACAGCAAGTGTAATTTGCTATATTCCGCCGACAACCGGGAGATTTGTATAATATAACACCACATAAAATCTTCCACTAGAACCTCTACGCACGTTTCGACCCGACACCGGATCATCCTCAGGAGATGTTGACTTTACAAGCGAGAAAAGTAAACCTAACTTTTCTCCCGGTTTTCGGCGGAATATAGCAAATTACACTTGCTGTTTATTGTTTATCACGGACTTCCGCAAAGTAACGCTTGCTTCTATTCATTAACTAAAGGTTTAACAATGAAGCATATTAATTTTATTGGTAAGGTTTTATGTAAGGCCTTTTGAGGGTACTTTGTAAAACATAAAATTACTAACCGAATCGCTGTCGATGGCACACCTTCATTAGAATCCAGTACAATTTTTTTTATTGCAACTAACTGTTTGGTTATCTTGTGACTTCCTTTGTACACGACCCCGTAAGTGCCTTCCCCAATTTTCTCAATCTTGATATAGTCATTCATTATTGAGGGTAGAATTTAATCGTGTTCTGCAAACTGCGAAAATTTCTCATTTAACTATGAATTTCCGATAATTGGTTAAGTTTGGACACTAAATATTAATTTCACATTTGATGAGAAAAACATAAAAAACTTATGCAAGCTGCCGATTTTTCTAATTTATAAATTACAACACGTTCATTGATTCACACGATGCAAAGTACCAAAGTTTAAAATGTTATTATATAGGGCTGCCAGTTGTGATATTTCAATTAAAACAAGTTACAGTACGTAATTCGGCCGGACTGAAATAAGTCACTAGTGACAGTACTCAACAGTAAAATATTATTAGGATGAGTCTTGAGAGTTGAGGTTATATAGTAGTTTCAGAGGTTATTCAAAAATATATGTTTCGGTGGTTATCTACCATAAATGTTGATATGCGGCTAAATGCAGAATTCAACCAGGTGATGGTTCGCTTAAAGTATTTTAAAGTTATTAAAATAATAAAATGCAAAGAATTCAGAACTATATTATACAATTTTTTTATATGCGCCTATTTAGCTATGTGCATATCAGCCTTTTATCATAAATATAAATGGCATATCAAATGTAGGGATAAGTTGCGTGAAATATGTTTTTGAGAATATTTTTATAATAATCACTGACAAGAACGGAATGCCTAAATTAATGTTTTTTTTTTTTGTTAAAATTGATAATCTTATAGCCAATTTAAGCAAAATATAAGCGGTTTTTCCCTTAGTAAAAAAGTTAAAAAGAAAATGGTTTTTTTAATGAGTAAACAAACGTATAGCATACCAAAATTAATTGTGATTCTTGCACTATGTCTCTTACGGCTCTTTTATCTCAGGTAAGTCTGTCATGACATAAAGAAGAATGATAGATACTTATTTTATTTTTTGAAAAGGCAATATTTTGAGTTGAAATACACTTTAGTCATACCATTCAAAAGGTATATAGGAATAAATACAAATTATGTTAGTAATAAATAAAAAATATGAATTTAAACTCCTAAAACTAAAACCGCATTTTAATCAACAATGTGATTTCAAGTTTAAGTTGAGTTTTGAATGAATTATACAAAATTTCAATGCACGGGACTAGTGTTTTGTAGTACGAAAATAACCTCGTCTAAAATATCATATTCAATCAATCAATAGTAAATCAATGGAGATGACAGGTCTACCCAAAGGCAAATGTGGTTTCAGTTGAAAATCGCAGTTGCAATAAGTGCACCTCTCAAAATAATTGTGAAATTAGTTAAAACTAAGTATTGATGCTAGTTATTTTTGTCAGGTATGAAGCGCTATTCCCGGCATTCAAAAACCATCATAAGTTTCAAAATTAATCCGTTGTAGTAATTGGGTTGCTAGATTCAATATGTTTGTTATATTAATCTGCCCTATTAATTTTTACACATAGTTACATACAATCATGATTATGTATATATATAGGTATATTAGGAGATTGTGTTTTTATTCATCAATTAATATGTAAAAACACAATCTCCTAATATACCATATAATATACAATTTATGGTAAACAATTCAAAAGATCATTAATGTTTTATTTGTGTATACAACAGATGTAAGCCCTGTACAGGCATTAGTATAATTTTATTTAAATAAAGTAAAATGGGTTTCAAAAGAAGGCAAATCTCCGAAGAAGCCCACAACAAAGTTAGCCGGGAAATTAATTAAATAGGTAATTAATTATATTTGCGTTCCATTTAAAATGATGCCCCCGGTTAAAAGAAAGCTTACTATTACCAATAATTGCTGTTTAATTATTATAAAGGTGTTATTTTGCTTAAGAGGCGTGGTGGTTATTTATATATTTTCTGTATTACAATTTTGACGTTTTTTGAGTTTTGACATTTGACGGAAGTTTGAAATGTTTGAATTTAAAATCGGTTGCATGGTAAACTGTTATTCTACAGTTACAGTACTTTGTTAAAATAATCTTCAGATAATTGTGTGAAACTCGCGCAACATTCTTCATTAATATAGTTTTACCTTAGAAAGTAATAAAAATCTCTCTGGTCAGCACTCACGCCTGCACGCGTCTGCTATTTAAGTGGTTTTTCTTTGTAAACGTGTCTGCAAAATTAAACAAAATTCCGCCATACACGATGGACGACTTCCTCAAAATAGAAAAAATTGGGGAAGGAACTTATGGAGTAGTGTACAAAGGTAAAAACAAAATAACTGGACAGTTTGTTGCAATGAAGAAGATTAGGTTGGATTCTGAAGACGAAGGAATACCATCGACAGCTATACGGTATGTTAACGGTTTACATTACCAAAAAAATATATACAATCGCCTAATTGTATACATTTCTTTTGACCTTATTTGATTTCCATTCATAACCTCACTCTTTAACTGTTTTTTCGCAATAGTAGATAAAAGCTTTATTATAGCTGTGATTTGGTGACATTAAAACATTCTCAAAAATATCATTTTGCGAGTTGATTAAATATCAATGTGATTGCTTATTATGTCTATATTGTGAGAAACTGTTTAGAAGATTTACTCACCAAAGTAAATCTTCTAAACAGTAAACATCATTATGATATTTTTGTGCACTAAAGGTATAATAGATTTCATATTCAATAGTTGCATACACTTCAAAATTTGTAACCAAACGTGTGTCTTCAAAGACCAAAAAACTGCAGTGGATTTAATAGCATTACCTTGTTAAGCTCTAAATACTATATAAATTGATCTAGCTGTTTACAGGAGATACAAAAATCAATCCCAAAAATCAAATTGTAAAACCATTTATATTGTTAAGATTTTTTAATATAAAACAACAGTTATTTTAGCATTAATGAAAACAGTGGTTTCTTGAAAAATGTAGTTTACTTTTCACTATTTGTTTAGTGAAGCATTAAACAACACTACACACAAATCAGGCTAATAGACTTTTTAGCAACTAGCTCACAGATTTCATGGTTAGGTTGAGAGCAATTGGTTGTCTTAACACAGTTGTTCTTTTATTACTTACAGGGAGATCTCTTTGCTGAAGGAACTAGAACACCCAAATATTGTCAAGTTAGAAGATGTTCTTATGGAAGAGGCACGTCTTTACCTAATCTTTGAATTCCTTTCCATGGATTTGAAGAAACATATGGATTCACTCGGTTCGGGCAAAGTATGATCTTATCTTAAACACTTATAATTATATAAATTTAATAAATAGGATGGGCTTACCTTACTAATCCTATTTATTAAATTGTGGACTCAACTAATGTATAAAACTTGACACACCTTGTGCTGCTCGACTCCTGCAGTGTTTTGAGACTCACTTTGTGTACAGAGTGGAATGGATGAAAGACTGTGGATTGGAATTGGACAGTGAAATATAATAAATATTAATATGGTTTTCCTTCACATATTCTATTATTGTGCAATGTGTGAATTTCTTCATAATTACTACATTTACTATCATCATCATCATCATCATCATGAACAACCCATTACCAGCTCACTACAGAGCACGGGTCTCCTCTCAATATGAGAAGGGTTTGGCCATAGTCCACCACGCTGGCCATGTGTGGATTGGCAGACTTGACACGCCTTTGAGAACATTATGGAGAACTCTCAGGCGTGCAGGTTTCCTCACGATGTTTTCCTTCACCGTTGAAGCAAGTGATATTTTAATTGTTTTAAAAACGCACATAACTCCGAAAAGTTAGTGGTGCGTGCCAGGATTCGAACCGCCCACCTCTGTTTAGGAGGCTGACGCCCTAACCACTAGGCTATCACCGCTTCGGTATGTTTTTGATATTGACTCTGTATGGAAATGGAATGCTTTTATTACCATTAAAGAAAGGCAGATTTGGTCATAAAATCTATCTAGTTATTTAAACAGACAGGCTAATGAAATTTTTTTTTTATTATACTGCCTTTACAGACCCTTATTAAAAGGTAGATTGGTATGATAAAAAGTAAACAATATTGCATGGGTTAATTAAAAAAATCTCAAAATACAATTTTAATGTTTGAAATAGTTCCTCCTGATAGTTTATTTTGTTAATCTTACTTTTCTGACCAATTTTGTATTCTCTTTCAGTTTATGGACCCCTACACAGTAAAGAGCTACCTGTATCAGATAAACAGTGCTATCTTGTACTGCCACAAACGTCGCATTTTGCACCGTGATTTGAAACCACAGAACTTACTTATAGACAAGACTGGAATTATTAAGGTAATCCTTCCTTTTGTTCATACTTGTATATTATATATATTTCCATGTTTATAAAAATAATGTCACAGTATATGATAAATTGAATAATATTGTCAAGATAAGTATCTTGACCATGTTAAAATAAACATTGACTTTGTTTCCAACATTGTCAGAAAGGGATTTAAATCTCTTTCTAGAAAAAAAATCAAAAGTATTTATTCTACACCTACCTTAATGTGGCAGCAAAGTTTAGGAAGTTTATCAATTATTTATTATAGCAGTATATTCACCACAACATGTTACATTGCTCAATGGAGTGAAATATCTGAACAGTGGCCAAAAAACAAATTTACTCACATTGATCATGTAAATTTAATAATATTAGAAATATATTATTAAATTATTTAATAACTTTGGAATAAAATCTTCTTATTGTTGGAAATATTTTTTAGGTGGCAGACTTTGGACTTGGTCGTGCATTTGGTGTGCCAGTGAGGGTTTACACCCATGAAGTGGTCACCCTTTGGTACAGAGCCCCAGAAGTCCTGCTTGGTAGCCAACGGTAAGTTTTAATAATAGATGTGCATGATAAATTAAACAAAGATGTAAAATTACTTGACCTTGTATTCAAGTACATTGTAACACAAGTCAAGTACATTGTACAGTGTACATTGTAAGAATTTATTTCATTACTTATATTAAACCATTATAATTTGACCTCATTTCCATATCTAAATTGTTTGTGTGAAAAATCTAAGTTTGACAACTAAATATTGTTTAAGTAATATATCACGCTTCGAAGTTAGATTGGTAGATGCCCATAGCATTCTCCATACAAGTTTGATGGTAAATAAGTCGCATCTGGTGCCGCTGAGCAGTAGAATACCATTGAAGTCTGTAGAAGTATGCACATATAAGCTTTTCCGTAGGGAGTATTATCCTTGAGGTTTGCCTCATGAAGGAAAAAGGTGCTGGAGTCAGTTAAACTGCCAATTTTGTGGTACCCATTGTATTTATTCTTTTTGTCTGTTCAATATCTTTAAAATAGGAATGGTTATTTATTAACAAACCACATTATAAACAAATACATTCTGATTTCTGAAAGGGAAATATCTAATGTTATAACAATATTTATTTAGATAACATTTAACATTAAGATGTAGGTATACTTTTAATTGTTATTGTTCTCTGGTATCACACTGGTAGAGAGTTCAGCTAATTTATTTATTTTTATTTATTTCCTCATTTAAATCGGACATGGAAGCATCCATAACTAAGAGCTAAAGCAGATTCTTTTTTATTATGTTCTTGCTTTAACTGTGCTAATAAAAATGTTATAATTCACAAATAAAGAGTCTCAATAAATAAACATTACAGGTACTCTTGTCCAGTAGACATATGGTCAATTGGATGCATATTTGCTGAGATGTCATCTAAGAAACCACTTTTCCAAGGAGATTCGGAAATTGATCAACTGTTCCGCATATTCAGGTATTAATCAGGATACCAGGTATTTAATACATATTATAAGATTTAAAAATAGGATAGGATATAAAAAAGTACTCTGTAGTTTTCATTACTCAGAAAAAGATTTCTTCTTATTATTTATTAACACCTAAACCGTTACTATAGTCAATAATAAAACCATGACAAATAATTACTATCAAACCTTTTTTGAAAGGAAATAATTTATTTACGGCTTATAGTTATCATAATTCTGTGCCCTCTTCTGTGTACTTCTCTTTGTCTCACAATTTGGTAGCCAGTATACAAAACACTTTCTTGTTGTTTGCCCCTTTTTTGTCATTTATTCATTTGTATACAAGTTTGCCCTCGAGTATCTTGTAGGGCATTTTGTGTACCTTAGTCCTGAACACCCTGATCTTATATTGTCAAATCATTTACGACATCTATATATCTGAAATTAAATTTTGATCTTTGAATGTGATCAAAGATACTATGTTTTTGTTGCATGGTAATAATGGTGGAGTTCCCTATATAGCTAATAAGCTGACAAAAGCATAGTAGGACTAGCTTGCGAAGTGATCTCAGCCTCTCTTTATTGCTGTTAAAATATTAGGTAGGTAAATTATTTATAATTTAATCCCCAGAATGCTGAGAACCCCAACAGAAGAGATCTGGCCTGGTGTATCCTCTTTGCCTGACTACAAGCCCACATTCCCTAATTGGACTACTTTTAATTTGCACAATCATGTAAGTTGGTATGCATATCAAAACTAGCTGCCGTTATAAGTTGTAGGCATTGTTTGCATTTGTTTGTTAATAAGTCTGCATGAACCTTTTGTTTCTTGTTAAAGTTTCTAGAAGTCTGATTGGTTTATAAGATTATCTTATGACTGTGTGAAATGCAAGGAAAAAGGTTTTGTATTTGCAAAACCTTTTTCCTTGCATTTTTTAAATAAGTACTTGGAAATATAAATGTAAGAAATGTAACCTTAAGTAAGTTGTCCTATAGTGTCCACTCAAATCTGTCTGTCCTAATATCTATTGACTACGTATTATAAGAGTTAAGTAATTTTTGTTTCCAATTATTTATTTCTAAATAGTGGTATTTAGACAGACATTACAATATAAGACTGGAAATATATGAACTTTTAATTATGAATGAAATATATGAAATTATTTCAGGTGCAAAACCTAGACGAGAGGGGCATGGATCTGCTCCAAAAGATGCTGGTGTACGACCCACTGCGCCGCATCATCGCTAAGGACATTCCACAGCACCCATACTTCAGCGATCTCAAGCCAACGGGGCCACACGCTGCCCGGGCCATTCAATGACTGCCACGTAAGGACAAAACCCTGTCTCACCTCAGACAGTGCCCATATAAACAAATCGCGAGTGATGCTATCTTAGGAGTGCAGTGTTTACAGTGTGTTTAAGTTATAAGCTCACAGACTTCAGACTATACGATCGCCCAATAGTTTTGTTGGCTAGTTTGTTACTTACTATG
Source organism: Lasiommata megera (assembly GCA_928268935.1). NCBI lineage: Eukaryota > Metazoa > Arthropoda > Insecta > Lepidoptera > Nymphalidae > Lasiommata > Lasiommata megera. The sequence continues at coordinate 9,307,338 of OV743319.1, read as the reverse complement.
ACACCAATATGTAACTAAGCAATAATAGGCTAAATTTTCGACTAATTTGCGACATACAAAATAATTATTCACAGAATGACCTAACATTTGTATGTACTTGCACTAGTGACATTTTATTTACGGTGTAGACTGTTAAAGACGTGAGTCGTGGTGCATAGTCAACAAGTTCATATTTGTATTTACAAATTGTCACTGCATAAACCTCGTAATAACGTCACCAAAACTATCTGCGTCATGTTTCACCGTATTTAATCGCGGCATACCGAAACGCTCTTATGGTCTATCTAGATATGCCAGGTCAGGTTGAGACCATGGAACTGAGACTTTTTGTTATCTGTGTAGCATTTTTCAGTTTTAATTCATATGAATATTTCCTATAATATTTTATTTTATAATTTCCAGTGTATATAGGGCTGCTGACTGAAAATGAGTTCAGCTCAATTGATACAGACAATTAATGTCAAAAAATGTTTTTGCTTGTTAATGTTTTTTGGCAAGCCCTTATATTAAGATGGAGCTTGATTATATTGAATAAAGTGTGATTGACGGAATTTAATTTAAATTCCGTCAATCACACTTTATTAAATTTAAAAATTTTAATTTGCAAGTTCAAAGAGGACATTTGTATTATGTATCCAATTGATCTATTGGCTAACTAAAATAGTGTAGTCTAAAAGGGCCCAAAGTGACAAGACAGTTAAATATGGTTAGTATTTAATTATTGACGAAATATGATCGATCACACAATTGCAAAAGTATGGTGGATCTAAAAGATAAGTAAAAGCAGTATGCATGCATCTGTATGTTGTAATTTTGTGACTTGAAACAGTAATCTTGACTGTTGACTTCATACAATTCTTAATTTCTGACTGGTCCTAATTTAAACCATATATTCCATGATCTCCAGACATTAATAATGGCTTTAATCCTAGATTATTCTAAAATGGTGAATCACTATTTTGGAAGGCTCAATTGCATTTGTTATTATTGATTTAAATGTTACCCAATCTGTTATATTATTTAAGACTGTTTTTTAGTGAGGAGGAATAGGATAGAATATAAACAATACACACAACTTCCAGAAACTTCTAGAAATAAATAATAATTAAAAATAAACTGATAAATTATAGTTAATGTGTGCATTTAAAAAATAATATTTAAACTATATTGTACTATAGGGTCTGGCAATCATGGGATCATGGTCCAACAGAAATTTTAGGAACAGTGACGGGACATAATTGAGTTACTTGACTGCAACCATTAAAACTACTTCAGATAATTTTGAAGGTGTTCTAATTATACATGTTAAGACTATATATACTGCCAAACCTATTTATGGTTTTTTACTAGATAAAACAGCCATAAAATGAATCTTGTCATATGTATCAAACTTTTCATTTTTTTAACTTAGCTTTGTGAAATATTTTAACATCAGAAACACACTCTTTCTTCCAAAAAGAAGTACTGTAATATTATTGTCTGAAATAAACACAAACTTTACATAATTATCTAAGTATTCTACAACCTTGTAAAGGTTTTTAATAAATTCTAGACATATCCAGCTTAAAGCTGTGTGTATGTAATTTAATGACTCCACATTATTTGTATTGGTGTACTATGTTGTAAGGATGTTATTTAATGTTAGGCTTGTTTCTTCATAATTTTGCCTTATATAAAGCAATAATCTTTAGCTTATTGACATATATGTGACATGTAAAACATAACGTCGTTTTTTTATTCGGTCAGTCTATTGGCTGTACTAGAAGAAACTAAGGGATAGTCTGTCTGAGGGCGCCTCCTGTAAGGCCGAACCTCGGCTTAGGCGACGTTTGGGATAACGGGGGGGTCGGACGGTCATTACGTCGATTGCAGTGCCTTAATTGTAATGTTTTGTCAACCACACAGTCTGGCAGTCAATCTCGAATTTCGGTTTATTTTAATTAAATCTTACTTTATATTAACAACACTTATTTATTGTAATCTGTGTGACATGACATATTATTTCCTGTTGGGGATGGAATTTGTTGTAAAAGACAAAGTACCTAAATAAGTTTTGACAAACATTGTAACATTTACTATTGGATAACATTCTAAGGATGTTGTGATCTGCATTTGACATTGCTTATTTAATTCGTGTCATTTGAAGGTTTGATTTAATTGTATTAATTGATTTTAGTTTACTTTTGGACAACTATTGCAACAAAGATTTAGTAAACCGTTGGAATAGTGAAGGACAAGTTTTTATTCAATGATAAGTTAGCACATGACTATTATTATTATTACACATGCACCCTATTATTAAAAGCTTATTTGATGGGTGATTCCTATCATATAAAAAAGGTTGGCGCATATCGAGCGTCAATCGTTCAAGCTGTCATTTTAACAATATTTAAGTAGCAAGATATAATTGTAGTGTTTATGATTTCTCTTAATTATTAATTTTGGTGTAATAGTTAATTATTATTTTAACATGAATTTGCTTTTAATTGTCATAGTATTTTAATTTGATTCATTATTGATTCACTTGATGGTTTTAGTAATAAAAAATATATTTTGCTGAATTAATTGTAGTTTTATTGAAATGAATGCAACAAACCAGTATAAAAAGATATTTATTATTCATCACAGGAAACAAAGCAAACTTTACAATACAACAGTGCAAGTTCTGCTACATCTATTTACAGTTATTCATAACTATATATATACAAATAAATAGAGTTGGAAGTGTCTGTTTGTAATTTAGACTACATCTTAAGCTCCAGTTATTATTTGATCGATAGCATAACCCTTATGTTTTTAAAAATGTATGTGAAATACTTTTCGGCTGAAACTATTTTGACGCACTTCCTGCGTGTGTCTGTCTCACGTCTTTAGAGTTACGCGTCACATGAAAGAGGTCTGATGTAAAGAATATCTCGTTTTCCATAATATATGAAAACTAATCAACTATCAAACTTTAATAACAGAATAGATAATATCATGCTCGCTATGAGTGTTAATTGTGTCTATTCATTTTCTCGTTGATCTCTATGAGATATAACGAGAAATAGGTATATAGAAGTATCTATTGCTGGGATAGCAATGCAGGGACCGTGTTTTATTTTGTATGAAACTACACGTTTTGTCTGCCAACAGATCCATTGAATCTTTACGACGAATGTTTGTCTAATACATCCATCCTATAGAACAATTAATGGTAACTATCCGAATGATTTCACGTATAGATTTGAACACTTATGCGCGAGCAATCTAAGAAATACATTGCAATAGCTTCTCTAATAGTCCAGCCGCCTACCGATCGATAACACTTCTGACAGTCGGACAAAATTGTCACTGTCAAATTACTATTAAACAACTGAGTACAGCTACTTTTTAGATCATTTTCTCGTTCCACAGCCTAGCTTCCGGTGGTGGAAAGGCGAGCTTTAAGGGCTAGTGGTGTATGGTGTAGAGAGCGGGGTGCGGTTGTGAGGGCGGCTGTCCCGTGAGGATGATCCGGTGCACTCCACCTAGGTCTGTGCCCACCTGACCCAGCCCAGACACCACGGCGCCCGGCTGCAACTAAAAAAAAACAATTGTTTAAGAGCTATCTATCTATATTTATAATAAAAATGCTTCTTCCTCTCCTCATGGTCATAAACCTGTAGTAGATAGAAACTACAATTCAATTTCATACAAAATGACGCTTACAGCCGCTTTAGAGTGGTGCATAGTTACATTAATTTCGGTGTCAGTGGTATGTAGACTGTTATTTACTTGGCAAAGCACTCAGGCAGCACGTGCACTTCATAAATTTATTTATTGATTTACCTCCCCTTATTCTAGCTTAACAGGATAAAAACCTAATTGGCTAGAGTAGCCTAATATAAAAGTTCCGGTAACATATTATCCATGATGTCACTCTTGTAAATGCATAAAAACAGTACAGAAACCTCCGGGGAAATGGATATTCGTAAGAAATCTGTGTCGGTTGGTGTTATTGCTAAACTTATTTAGACATATTAGAGTGCATTAGCGATAAGGTCGCCTATTGCACCTATTGCTTTTCTGTGTGTGTGTTTTTTTTTCTTTTTTCTTTATGTATGGTGTGCAATAAAGTATATTTTCATTTCATTTAATTTACTCTTTATATTAATTATAAAGAATATATTAAGGATGTAATTTCCTATATTGTATCGTTTGCATTAACCCGGTTTATGGAACCCTGTATTATGGATAGTGAAAAAAAGGTACCTGGAGTATGTTGGGCAACATGGTCTGGCAAGACGACGTGGCCACGTGAAGCTGCTCCTGTTGGACTTGCTGCACTCCCACCGTCTAAACAAGGAACACTATTATAATGATCAACTCTGTTCTCTTTGATGCTGTCTAGGATGGTAGCGGGCTATCCTGTTAGGAGCATGGTAAACCCACACTCCTAATTGGTTTCTACGCGACATCGTGACGGAACGCTTAATCGCTTGGCGACATGTTTTGTTGGAAGGGTAGCTAGACACGGCCGAAGCCTCCCACCAGACAATAAAAGTTTTTTTTTAGTTTGTTGGAATACTCTGTTCCAGAGTGACATGATTGCGTCACCCCATAAATATGTGGCGCCGCGGTACGTCTCAACCTTCCTAGTACTTAAAACATTTCCCTATGGAAGTATTATGTGTTTTAGCCACGGCCGAAGCCGCCCACCAGGAAAATTATATATGACGAGTTAAGTGCGTCCGAGTTGTTTTTAGTAAGAGTGACGTCAGCATTGCTTACTAAAAAACCACAAATTGCAGGATTACACTTTTATTGCAACAATAACTAAGAGGTCCGAACGGTCCGACGCGACGTCTCGAGCGAGGATGCCATGAAAGGCAACAACCGCCCGTATTTATAGCTTGCTTGTACGAACATTGATTGCTACCTTCTAAATACACTGATTAGCAAAGAAATCATTTCTTTGTGATTTAAAGAGTTCAAATGTGGGTTAATTCTTGGGTTCTTGGTTCTTGGTTTTCTTGGCGCCGCTGAATAAAGTTAATAACACCTTCGCGCCGATATATTATAATCGATATATTATAATTATTTTTAATAGCTTACTTTGCCTGCTCAGTCAAAACGAGACGGACGTTATGTTGGACGCATAACGTTGTCTCGTTTTGACTGTTTCTTAAGCTCGCTTTATTGGTGTCAGCTCATTGGCCATGGTGATATGGTCGTAACACTTACATGTATTTGTATGGGCTGGTGTTGCGGGTGTATCTGGATCGTCTGCACCTGAAGCTGCGGCTGCTGCTGATCAAGGAAGGCAATGTCAGTCACAGCGGCAGAAGTAAACATATCTACAGTTATTTTAACGATCATCATCATCATCACGATCAACCCATTACCAGCTCACTACAGAGCACGGGTCTGCTCTCAATATGAGAATGGTTTGGCCATAGTCCACCACGCTGGCCATGTGGGGATTGGCAGACTTCACACGCCTTTGAGAACATTATGGAGAACTCTCCGGCGTGCAGGTTTCCTCACTATGTTTTCCTTCACCGTTGAAGCAAGTGATATTTTAATTGTTTAAAAACGCACATAACTCCGAAAAGTTAGAGGTGCGTGCCCGGATTCGAACCACCGACCTCTGATTAGGAGGCTGACTCCCTAACGACTAGGCTATCACCGCTTCACGATCATCATGATCAACCAATTCTCATGGAGTTGGATTGGCAGACGAGGTTTGGCCTCACAGGAGGCGCCCTTAGACAGACGTTCCCTTAGTTTCTTCCAGCCCTAGGGCTCAAAATTTCTTCTGGCAGAGCTTCTTTCCGAAGCTTGCCAAACAGCCCGGTTACGCTGTGGCAACCAATAGGGTTAGCACAGCTAATAGACGGTCCGAAAAAACAAAAATTGGCCGACTTTGCACACCTTTGAGAACATTATGAAGAACTCTGAGGCGTGCAGGTTTCCTCACGATGTTCTCCTTCACCGTTGAAGCATGTGATATTTTAATTGTGCAAAAACGCGCATTACTCCGAAAGTTAGAGGCTATCACGGCTTCAATATTTAGATACTATGTTTTAACTAAATATTATTTTTTACCGTATTTATGTGCTGATGCGTCTGTTGTAACTGCAGTGACTGTATTGACGATACTGTAGGATATTGCTGACCCTAAAAAAATCATAAGTCATAATTAACTCATACACTTTTATTGTACACCACAAAGTATGAGTGAAAAAAAAAACTCGAAAACCAATAACTAAATAGAATACAAGTTTATCATTGATTGTCTTCAGGTCATGGAGAAACTCTTGTAGCGTTAGTGCATGGTTGCATAATATGCAGGGCTTGAAATAGTTCTAAATATAGTGGTACGTTCTGGCAAGTTACCGGCATACTCTATTTAACCGGTTAATTAGTTGTATGTTTTCTAAACTCATAATGAACTCATACCCTTTTATTGTACACCACAAAGTATTAGTGAAAAAAAAAAACTCGAAAACAAATAACAAAATAGAATACAAATTGATCATTGATTGTCTTCAGGTCATGGAGAAACTTGTATAACGGTTACATATACAGGGCCTGAAATAGTTTTTAATTTAATTCTGGCAAGTAACCGGCATATTCTTTTTAACCGGTTAATAAGTTGTGTTTTAAAAGACACCTTTATTGGTGTCGGCTACCGGTATTCGTAAGCGAACGATATCACAGAATTCTATTGACCTAAGAAAAACGTTATGCGACAAATATTAAATCAAATCAAATCAATCAAAAATAGCTTTTTTCACATAAACCTATTCCAGGCATTTATGAATCGTTCATTTCATTATTTCTATTCGTGAAGTAATGGTGATAACTACAATCGACAACTTGAAACTAAAGCTAAGAGGGTTCAAATCGCGCCCAGGTCTAAGAAGAAACCCACAACAAACTTAGCCGGGTTGAAATAATAGCGAGACAGCGTCGGGCATTAGCGCACGAAATTACAGAAATAACTTTATTATGAGTTCGATAAACCGATTACCAATCCAGATATACCGGATAACCGGTCCTGTAATTAAATTAATAACTCGATAATGGAATACAACTTATAAAAAACCGGGTAAATATTATGAAACCAGAGTGCTACAACCGGTTACTCAATTTAAGCGGTTGAATGAACTAAACTAAAACCTTAACCGGTTAATGACCGAAACAGGCTCGAATTTCTTTCCAGTTTCCAAGCCTGCGCTAGAGAGCTCTTTACCCATAGTTTCACGTTACCTGCACTCCTGAAACAGTGATGCCGTGTTGCGCGTGTATCGGCATTGTGAGCTGCTGCACGCTGCCCACCTGCAGCATCTGCTGCTGCAGTTGCTGCACCTGTGGCTGCACTTGCATCTGATGTTGTTGCTGCTGCTGCTGTTGCTGTTGTTGTTGCTGCTGCTGCTGCTGCTGCTGCTGTTGTTGTTGTTGGAGCTCTTGTTGTTGCTGGAAATGCGTTTACAATGATCCTCCAAATTACCTTCTACAAGAAAGGACTAGGCGCCAGCCTTCCATCAATAATATCAATAAAAAAAAGGTATTCACTCACGTACTTGGCGTTTATTTACTAGTAAAAGGCCAATGTATGTGCTTTAACGGCCGCAGAGAACATTTTAAAAGAAATACTTACTTAATATATTCTGCTAGATATTGTATCACTGCATATCTAGAACATTATTGATCGAAGGGGTTGAATTTCGAAATTGGTCTCCATCTACTTAAATAAGTTGTTTAATCGTTGTTTGATGCCAAGTTTTTGAGTATGTATAGATACCCTTGGCTTGAATAAAAACAAAACTCACCTTAAAAGCATACAGCCTCTCCGACCCATCTGGACTGAACACACACATTTGCACGTGACTCAGCATGTGTTTCTTCAGGCTGTGCAAGTACGTGTAACTCTTCACGCATAGCCCGCACTTGAATTTCTTCTGCTGTCCATTGAGCGCAACGACGTTATCTTTTTCCTCCTCATGGGCCTGGTTCTCCTCCATCTTGTCCTGTTTCGATTGCATCTTTTCCGGTGTCATCGTTGTTTCACCCTCGAAGTTTGCGTCCGTGTTTTCGTTGGTCGAGTCGTTATTGTCTTTTTTATCTGACATGTGCGTTTTCATGTGCTTCTTGTACGCGCTGTTTTCTATGAATCCTGTTAACAAAGTAAAGGTTTATTTAACATTTGACGATGTATATACAACAACCCTACTTTTTCAGACGAACTTTTTACAGTCACTCCTATAAAGGGTAGGAGAAGGCAGAGTTGAGATCCGCCGCACTGTGACAATGTGTGACAGAGAGGAGACCTACAGGCTTTTTATGCATGCTTGAGAATGTGTGTGTGTGTGTGTGTGTTGTGTACTGGCGAAAATAACAATAATAATTATAGTCTTGGAAGTATCGTAACTTTAATTTCTATTAAACCAGAAAACTTTATGATCAAAAATACGAAGAATTTAATGACCTTCAATATTACAATTACCATATACCGACTATAAGTCAATGAGATGCGAAACAAAAGTGTTAATTTGTTAGACACATAGCTTGGAGTCACCATTGAGACACCTGAACTGCAACCAACCAAGCTTAGAAATCAAACGAGTCGCAGAGACAGTGGTCTTTGGAACTCCCTACCTATCTATGTCCAGCGCTCAAATACTTCAACCGGTTGGTCGAAATGCCGATGATATCATCATATAAAACGTGTTCACCTTTCCCGCACACCTCGCACTCGTATTTCTTCTCGCCGGTGTGCGAGCGTTTGTGCACCGCGAGGTAGGACGCCGAGCTGAACCGCTGCGGACACAGCTCGCACCCGAACAGCTTCTCGCCCGTGTGCTTGCTCGAGTGCACGCGGAGCTCCGCGCGAGAATTGCAGCCTTTGAAGCAAACTGGGCAAACGAATCTGGAAGGGAAATCGCTTACATCTTAGCCTGAAAGATGTACGTCGATAGACTTTACGACGTAGTTTGACTCGCTTAGATAGAGTTTTTTGTCTTCTTATTCCACTACAAGTTACCATATGGTGGTAAGAGATGATGTAGTCGAAGATAGTGTTGCGGTTAACCCATACTTATTACACATACCCATCTTATTGGTTTCTACGTGACATCGTCGATCGCTAAATCGCTTGGCGACACGTCTTTTTCGGAAGGGTGGTAATAAGCCAAGGCCGAAACCTATCACGAAACCTGACGCGAGCCGGAAATCGAACCCAGGGTCTCCAACTTTATAATGCGACAGAGCACCCGCTGCACTAGGGAGGTCGTCAGTCTTTGTTAGATTTTAAACTAAAACTATTTATGTCGTTCCTTAAGTAGATAAGACCATGAAAAATTGAGGCAACAAATATGTGGTTTGGCGAACTTTTAAAGTTTGCCATACAAAGTACTGCGACTATAAGCTTTTTTTTTTAGTTTAGGCCTCCTTTTACTTAGCAACTTTATCGTTTATGACATAAATAGGGAAGGCGGAGGGAAGGCGGGCTCAGATCTAGTTGGTAATGATAGTAGGCAGGGTTAGCTGATACCCACTTCTTGTGGCCGGTGTGCGTGAGCATGTGGTTATTCCTGGCGGAGGAGGTGGTGAAGCGCGCGGGGCACGCCTTGCACGCGTACGGCTTCTCACCCGTGTGCGTGCGCCGGTGGTAGATCAAGGCAGACTGCTGCGCGAACTTGCGCTCGCAGAACTGGCACTCGAACGGTCGCTCACCTGCAACCAAGTCTCTTGCTTTATTATGCACCCCTAGTACATTCGCACCTCTATTCATATCTTACCACTTAATTATTTATTTATTTATTTCGTTGCCTATTGTGTCTGGTATCGACCATAGTAGAGTAAAATAATTAGGTTCTTTTTATTATTTTAATAATCATTATTTAAGGAAACTGCCTCGTTGAAGCATGTTCGACTACGGATCTCGAGGACTAAGGTTTGATTTCCTGTTTGGCCCATAAAATGCAATTCTATTGGATTTGATAATAGCAGATGTCCTCTTCCTCATACGTCCGTCCAAACATTTACAATTTTTCATTGTAAAGTCAACATCTTATAGGGATTCTCTAGTGCTGGAACGAAAAGCACGGGTCTCCTCTCAATATAAGAAGGGTTTGGCCTTAGTCCACCACGCTGGTCATGTGCGGTTTGGCAGACTTCGTCTTTTGAGAGCATTATGGAGAACTCTCAGGCATGCAGATTCCCTCACGATGTTTTCCTTCACCGTTGAAACGGGTGATATTTTAATTGATTAAAAACGCAAAACGAAAAGTTATAGGTGCGAGCCCGGGTTCGATTCCCCGACCTCTGATTAGGAGGCGGACGTCCTAACCACTTGGCTATCCCAGCTTTTTTTTATTATTAAAAAAAAAGCATAAGAGCTAAAAAAGGTGTTTGCATCAATAAGTACATTTCCATGTTAAATTGTCTTTCCATAAACTAAATAAATTTAACTATTATAGTGTACTTAAAAATACCTGTATGGACTCTCATATGAGCATTCAACTTGGAAACTTCATAGAATGCTTTATTGCACATGTTGCAAACGTGGTTCTTTATTCCCCGGTGTTTCTTCATGTGTTGGCAAAGCGTCGAATGACGGCGGAAAGTTTTGTTACATTCAGAGCATTTAAGTGGTTTTTCTCCAGTGTGCAAACGGAAATGAACCTAAAATATAAAGAGATAATTATTTAAATAACAATTACGACATTATTGTAACCTAAGATAGAAGAATTTTAATTCCTTGTTATTTATCGTAAAGTTTAATTATTTTTAAGGAATAAGGCAGATACTTAGAGTCACCTATTTCTCTATAGTTTAGATGTAAGTTTTACCAAATAGTCTGATATATAAACCTTTTTTTTATGTCATAGATAAATGACTGAACATTTTATCATGTCAATTTAATTGACATTAAAATTGGATAAACAAGAAATCAACATCAAACAAACAATAACAAACTTAAGAAACAATCCAATATGGGGTTCGATTATTATGGAATATTAGGTGTTAAACGTTCGTGCGACCAGATTGAAATTAAAAAGGCGTACCGACGTCTCGCACTCAAATATAACCCTGAAAGATACAACGATGATGAAAATATGAGACGAATATTTGCGCTCATCGCTGAAGCCTATGAAGTTCTAGTTGACCATAGGAACCGAGCAGTTTACGACCAGTATGGCGAAGAAGGGTTAAAAAGAGGCGTTCCCGGTCCTAAAGAGTACATTCAGCCTTATACATATCATGGAGATCCATTAAGAACGTACCACGATTTTTTTGGAAGCATGAATCCATACAGCGATCTATTGGATTACTATGAGAACCCACCTCCAATGTTTGAATCTCCTTTAGGGAAAGGCTACAAGGAGAAAGATCAAACGATTATTCGACCTCTAGCTTTAACACTAGAAGAAGTCTACACGGGATGTTTGAAAAAGATGAAAATCCAACGATTAGTTTTCACTGACGAGACTTGTTCAGAACTAAAACTACGTGAGAAAGTTCTGTCAATTCCTATAAAACCTGGAATCTATCAAAACACCGAAATAAAGTTCAAGGAAGAAGGAGACCAAGGTCCTACGAGAATACCAGCAGATGTTATATTTATTACTGAAGATAGACCACACGAAGACTTTATAAGGTCAGGATTGAGCGATCTCGTAATGATTAGAACAGTTACCCTGCAAGAAGCTTTATGTGGTATCACAATAAAAATTACAACTATAGATGGCAGAGTTTTGCGAATAAAAATTGCTGATGTGATAACGCCGACGTATGAAAAGGTGATTGAAGATGAAGGTCTGCCGATACCAGCATGTCCGAAACGTGCGAAAGGAAACCTTATTATGAGGTTCATTGTAACCTTTCCAATATATCTATCGAAACGCAGTAAAAAAGCATTCGAATCAGCGTTCAAGGTTAAAGATGAGGAAGATGAAAAGTTTGAAAAATTACCGTGCGGAACTTTATCAACTCATTCTATTTATAATTGATTTACAGATATTTTATTATAAAACTGTTTATTTTACCTTTAAGTCCGTAGGATTGTAGAAACTTTTGGAGCATATAGCACACATGTATGGCCTTTCGCCTCTATGCCGGGCCATATGCGACCGCAACGCGTATCCGCTGAAGAACCTTTTCTCGCATACTGTGCATTGGTGGGTTTTTTGTTCAAAATGTGTTTGCCTATGTCGATAGAGGAGTGTTTTGGATGCAAACGTGCGTTGACAGACTGAGCACGTAGGCTGTTTCGGAGGTCGCTGTTCGTGCGTCCGCATGTGCATCTTCAACATTCCAGGGCCCTAGAATTGCAATATAATACGAGTATTAACCACACATTCAAGTAAAAATTCAAATCATAGTTTATTTTTCTTAAATAGGATATTTCTTGTGGAAATTGGTAGATGAGCTTAAATGGCAAAATTTTTGTGCCTAAATCTAGAGCTGAAAATCGAAATATTTTATTTGATGGGCACTGTTACCTATTACTACATTTTTACATTACTATTATATAATTTATTAAATTTCAAGATTCGAGTTTCTGCCATATACTCGTGAGTTACCAGTAACCCTGTATATTCCACGACCTCCGTGGCGCAGTGCGTGCGCTGTCGTATCATAAAGTTGGAGGTCGTCGTATCGATTCTCGGCTCAAGTCCGGTTCGGTGGGAGGCTTCGGCCGTTGCTAGTTACCACCCTACCGACAAAGACTTATCGCCAAACGATTTAGCCTTCTGGCACGATGTCGCGTAGAAACAATTTAGGAGCGTGGGTTTACCATACTTCTAAGAGGTAAGCCCGCTACCATCCTAGCCAACTTGTAGTGTATATAATATATATTCATATCTAAACGTGCAACTCTAGATTCTGCAACAATTACGTCATCTGTAACGATTTCCATATAACTTAAATAACTTTGAATTCTTGCAAATACTAAGAATGTGTTGAACCCTTCAATGTGAATTACAGAAACCATAAGTTCTTTGCGTAACTTAAATTGAAACTATAGAGATATAAAACTTATTAATTTAAAACTATTTTACTGTACCTTGAACGTTCTTTCGCAAATTGGACATTTAGGTGGTTTCTTGCAGTTGGCCTTAATCCAGTTGGAATGGGAGCGCATGTGAAGTTTCAGCCATCTGGCATGCTTGAATTCTTTGTGGCAAAGGTTACACACGTGTCGTCCGGGAGCCACCGAAGATGTGGCTTGAAAGACCACCATTTGCAGCATGTTTTCGTCATCGGAGTTACTGCCTCCTTCTTCGGCCTTTCTTGTAGTTTCTGCGTTTGGATTTAGCTAAAATTGTATAAATGTCAAATTCAAGAGTTAGTTTGGGATTTATGACAAAGTAAACTTTGTGTGGGGTCTCGGCTATTCCTATCGTTTATTCAAATATAATCGAATCTAGTATGTCAAGGTCATCTTCTCTTCTTTTATCTTAAGACTAAAACAGATAGGCAAATAGATAAAGGTAGAATATTTATTCTAGCCTGTTTTCCATTTAGAGTAATAAATGACTAAAACAAATAGGCAAACGGATAAAAGTAGTTATTTATTCTGGCCTGGTTTCCAATTAGGGTAATAACTAATAGGTTCGGTTCTTTCTTTATATAACTCATTTAATCTACCTTATCAACATCAAATTCATCCTTCTGCAGTATTTCCTGAGTGACTGGCTGCTCCGACGTGTGCTCCGAAAAGAAGCCATCCAGTAGTTGACTTGTACTGTTGCTGCTCAAATTGGGCACCTCTATAAACTGCATGTTCCTGTATACTGAGTGCAGGGTTTTCTCCTTCTGGGAATAAAGAAAGCAAACAGTAGACAAGTGAACCTATATAATGGTATTGGCTAAATCAGGGTGACTTTCGCACCGATGATTATTTTTAAGGCGTCATCATCATGATCAACTTATTGCCGACTCACTACAGAGCGCGGGTCTCCTCTCAATATGAGAAGGGTTTGGCCATAGTCCACCACGCCGGCCATTTGCGGATCGACAGACTTCGCACGCCTTCAAGAACTTTGTGGAGAACTCTCAGGCGTGCAGGTTCCTCACGATGTTTTCCTTCACCGTTGAAGCAAGTGATATTTTAATTGCTTAAAAACGAACATAACTCCGAAATTTAGAGGTGCGTGCCCGGGTTTGAACTCCTGACCTCTGATTAGGAGCCTGACGCCCTAACCACTAGGCTATCACCGCTTATCTTATCATGAGTTATTATCAGATGGCAATGCATTATTAACTTGTAGTGGTATAAAAAAGGAAAAATACCTCGATATTTAAAGCTTCCTCGGCCATCGCCTTCGCTTGCTCGCGTAGAGTTGCGTCATTCCTCTCCACCAATGACTTGAAAGCGTGGCAGCGTGAGATCTGATGTACGCACTGTAAACATAACTGCGGCGGCAAACCATCGCCGATGGCCACCTAAAAGACAAACTTCTTTATTTTATACTATTTTGTACATTAGGACAGCGTAATTTGCCCTCTGTAGAATTATGTCTTGTAGAAACCGATTTGGTCCCCCCAAATCGGTTAGGTTAAACAATAAACAGCAAGTATTATTTGCTATATTCCGCTGACAACCGGGAGATTTGTATAATATAACACCACACAAAATCTTCCACTAGAACCTCTACGCACGTTTCGACCCGACACCGGATCATCCTCAGGAGATGTTGACTTCACAAGCGAGAAAAGTAAAGGATATAGGTTAAATATAATCTTCAAGTCCGCTACCATCATAGACTGCATCAGGTTAGGTTAGGAAAAAAGTTGATACGATTAGTTTGAATCATTTTATATTGCTGTGAAAACCCATAGCTGTGGCTATAGACGGCCTTCATACCTATAATCACAGAAATGCTAACTGTTGTTATAAAGGGTTTAATAAATAATAGCCTTTGTTACTTATTCGCGACTTATAATCCTAAATGATGTTCTCAAAGGCGTGTCTGCCAATCTGCACATGGCCAGCGTGGTGGACTATGACCAAACCCTTCTCATATCGAGATGAGACCCGTGCTCTGTAGTGAGCCGGCAATGGGTTAATCATGATAAAGCAAAAAAGGTTGAGATACCTGCTTACTTAATTACCTGAAATTATTTAGTTATTAAGAACCTAAGGGAGGTGCGTTGTTGTATATCAGGTACTGTGAGTCTATATTTTATCGAATTGTAAGAACTAAAAAAATTGTTTTTTTTTTTTTTGAGATTGATAACTGGTGATAAAAAGTTGATTACATAAGTTAAGTTATGAACGTGCGTAACCGGTCGTGGGTAAAGTTCGGTCAGATCACACGGCGGTAACACGCAATAAATGCTGTGTATACGATGGGATTGGAAGAGCAGGTTCCTAAACTTTAACCGCTGTACAGAACCATCGATTCGGATATCTACTGTGAACAATTGATAAGTTAAAAGGAAGAAGTTCGGGTGTAGAAGCCGGAAGTGAACAAAAGCACGAGTGAAATCTTTCATCCCCACAAAACTAGACCACGCATATCTTAAGCCACTTTAAAATTAAGAGAGTTTGGCTGGGACTTGGGAGGTGTTCATGCATTCGCCACATAGCCCTGACCTACCTTATAATTTCCACCCGTCTCCGTCAATTCAAAATACTTTAGGCAGTGACAAGTTTACATCAAAAGAGGATTGCCAAATTGTCGCGTTTTTTTTGTTAAGTCCCAAAATATCTCATTGTGCAGCAAAGTCATGTCACTTTGAATCCAACAAAATTGCACATATATACTGTAATTTAAATGTACAAACTTTGGAAAAAAAAAAGTGTCTCAATATTTTTTCAAATAATTGAAAAGAAAAACTTTTTTCGCAAATCATTATGAAAATCTTGTTATTTGATACTCGTGTTCAAATAACAATAACAGGCAGTTATTTCGAAATCACAGACACACAAATAATTAATTTGGGTATTGAAACCACAAAATAATAATTAAGTATTTTTTTGTCCCAATTTCCTGCATTCTGAAGTATTTACGCCGTCTCGTTTGCTCCAACGTTAGGCAATCACAACACAGAAAGGGATAGCAAGATATTTCACAATAGAATTCCTAGAATACGCAGCCCCCAAAATCTTAAAAATGACTATCCCATGACTCTAAACAAAGATGACTCGATGCGTCGACGACTGTCATCACTTCTACCTCATACGCAATGTACTAAGTGGGACAGAGACAACATCGCTATCCAAAAATAATTTTAATCCACTTGTCATCTCACCTGCACTTTTGATATTCCCATTAGCATCGTCGCAGTAAGCTGCTCAAATAATGGTCTCATGTCTTTCTTTACTTGCAAACAAGCACGACATATTTTTTCGAAATTATACTTCTGTGTTTTAGTAATGGCAGCCATTGTGAAGTGCAGCTATCGAGCTGTTTTCGTCCTTGTTGTACAGCAATCATTAAATTTATGCTTTAACTTAAATAATATAAACACTTAGTGAACACATTGTAATTTTAATTTTTGCTTAAAATAAACTCTAACTGAACACACAAATTAAAAAATTCACTTTATCCTCCGTAAATTCACGAAAACACACGTACGCAAGAAAGACAGACATAGCTTTAGTTATGAAGTCGTCCTCGTCACTTTGTTGAGGTGACAGGCGTATTTGGAAGGGGAAAATATAAAGGGCGAATGAACGAGATAGATATATTATTATTACACAACATTTTGATTAACCATTTCTACGTTTGTGTTACTGAAATTAATAAATAAGTATTGATGAAGTATAGCAATTTCAGTAAACTTAGCAGTTGGTCTATTTTTATTTTCATTAGTGCATTAATAAACGTAAGTAAACGTAAAGACAAGAAAACTTTGGGTTGTTATTGCTTGCGGAAAAGAGACAAACATATTGATTATGTACCTTAAATATTTGTCGAACAATAAAAGAAATATTTTTTCAAATTTATTGGTTTTACCTGAGGAATTAAAATATGTTTAAATAGTATAGACAGACATGACTATATTACGACAGTAACATTGCGTTTTATAAAATCATAACGTGAAACAATCGATAGTAATTTTCTCGAGGAAGTTTTTCTACCATCTCTTTTCCACTGCACTAGAAGAGAATAAAGTGAAAGAGACAGCTTGTGCTTAATTTGATGATGACAAAACTTATTTCATAAAGTTGTACCACACCTTTCCAATTTACTGACCGACCGACCTAATTTATGTTATGCGTAAGTACGTATAACAAAAAGTTTCGATTTCCTTGATATTTATACTGAGAAGTGAGAACAAGGCTAAAACTCCACAATTTGCTTTTTATAAAAACATGTAAGATGCATATTTTATGACGTCGTTACATAGATTGATACTGGGTCACAAAAAACTTGGTTTGTTATGGTATTAGTACCAAAAAGTGGTAGAAGTTTTTACGATTACAAACACAAACAACACAATACACCTATTGTGTAGTTTGTATATACCAACTAAATATGGTAATCTGTATATCTATCATCTGACAGCTGTCAAATATGAACAGTTTATCTAGTCCTACAAAACGAAATTTAATTTTAACATTCTAATTAATGAACATTGTATTGGTTTACATATTTTAAGGCCAGTAGTAACCAAAAAAACAAAACCATGATCTCTTATATGTAGCAATATAACATTCTGCTTAATAAATCTCATGTAAACGAACTGAACGTCAAGACATAAATCACGGTATGAGTTTCATGATACTTATACGACATTTATTATTAGCAATCCTAACATACACAACATTAAATAAAGGATGGTTATTATAAGTTTATGCTTTTGGTTGTTTTTTTCAGGAAGCTATGCCTGAGCATTTGGAACTGCAACATCTTGTAGATCTCTCGGTTGGAAGTGGCGATGAATCAATTCCCAACCTCTTGGAGAACAAGAGGCCGCTTATCAAAAGGTGCCCATACCTTGGCTTATTACTAGCTACACTTTCGTCCCTATTTTTCTCATTATGCTCTGTAATTGTTAAAAGTTTGGTAAACATAGATCCAATGCAATTAGCAATGTTTCGTTTTATAGGTGTTTTACTTCCTACCATACCAATAGTAATATACACAGAGCAGCCTGTATTTCCACAAGGAAAACGAACACTCCTCATTTTACGTTCTATTGTAGGAACAGTGGGCCTAATGCTAAGTTTTTACGCATTCCGAAATATGCCACTGGCTGATGCCTCTGTAATTGTATTTTCTGTGCCAGTTTTTGTGGCTCTGTTTGCCAGGGTATTCTTAAAAGAGCCTTGTGGAATTTGGAATACAATTTCAGTCATATTAACTTTAGTTGGTGTGATATTAATCACACATCCACCTTTTATATTTGGTGAAAGTGAAGCTGTAACCAATCCTCACTATAATAGCTTGAGGGGTGCTCTAGCTGCATTTGTTTCAACAATATTTGGAGCAAATGCTTATGTTTTGCTTCGAGTCCTCAAAGGTTTACATTTCTCTGTAATAATGACAAATTTTGGTACCATTGCCATAATTCAAACATTACTTTATTCTTTTTGTCTTGGTGTTCTGTGTATGCCAAACTGTGGAACTGAGAGATTTTTAGTTGTATGTTTAGCTATTTTTAGTTATTTAGGTCAGATTTTGTTAACAATGTCTCTACAAATGGAACAGGCTGGCCCTGTAGCCATAGCTCGTTCAGCTGATATAGTATTTGCTTTTCTATGGCAAGTTATGTTTTTTGATGAAATACCCAGTAAGTTTTCCGTATGTGGAGCTGTATTAGTACTTAGTTCGGTGCTACTTGTAGGTTTAAGAAAATGGGCATTAGCTTTGCCAGAAGATTCACAGTTAAGGAGAAAGCTGGGAGTTTTAGCACAGTAATTGATAAATATATGATCTCATTATGTTTGTTGTATATATTTCATATAGTCTGTGATCATTGTTTCTACCTAAATAGCACAACTGAATGCTACTTGGCAAAATGATAAATGTTTCAGCAAATATGAATCATTTTACAATTTTAACTACAGTTAGTATTTACGGTGTGCATAATATATGTTTAGTAATTTGCTGATTATTAGTTATGATATATTTTTGTATTCTTTAAATTAATATTTACTGTATTTCTGTATTGTATATATTTATACTATGAAACTTAATAAGTTAAAAGTATTTACAACCTAATTTTTGATAACTAAACATGCAATGATATGATAATGATAGTTTTAGGTGCTTACAGAATTTTGCATATTAAATTGATCATTATTAATGTCCCCTGCAGCACTATCTGTAATTTTCTTTGACAACCTCAGTGGCTCTCTGTGTACTCTGTCGTATTGTATCCTGGGTTTACTTCCCTGTTCCCCCTTACTGGCAAAGACAATATGACGAGTGATTCCGCTTTCCGGTATGATGCCAAGTAGTAAATGATTACAGGGTCAGCTGGCATTACATCCGTGGCTTCTCTGGGGCTGCAGCTGTCCATTGGCGACTGTTATAACTTGACATCAAATTACCCACCTACTTGTTTGCCAGCGATGTAAATATATAAAAAAATATATACATATATGTAGATATGTAGCCTACACTACAAATAGGCACCTAGCTATTTCAATATGAATCAAATAAACCATTTATGTTATCTATTTACAGTTTCTATTTACTTAAGAATGTTTAATTGTAAATTAAATATCTTTAAAATTAAAAATACTTAAGCACTGTATGTAAATACCTTCAAAGACTG
Organism: Lasiommata megera; assembly: GCA_928268935.1. Lineage (NCBI taxonomy): Eukaryota > Metazoa > Arthropoda > Insecta > Lepidoptera > Nymphalidae > Lasiommata > Lasiommata megera. The sequence goes on along the minus strand of OV743319.1, from coordinate 9,287,628 downwards.
TCACATAATGTTAATAAATATGTGTTGTGCTGATTCGCCTGAATATATTGTGCTGTGTTCCCATTAACTTTACATTTTTGTTGACAAGTTGCAATTCTATTTTATATTAATTCTAAGGTAATTATGATGTTATTCACATATTATCTTTGCATAACTATTGTAAACTATTCTAGTCAAAAGTATTATAGTGTTAAATAGTGAGCTCATAATCATTCTAGTTAATAAAAACGACTCAATATATAATTTGTCACATAAATGAAAAAACCGGTAGTTGTTTATTAATTTAGTGCAATAATATTGTAGCTTATGTTTTAAAAAGTAGTACCATTCTATATAGTTAATAAAGGTGTTACAGTATTAAAATAGAAGAAAAGTTGATGTTTGAATGCATACATGTTATATTTACTTACAGTTTATAGATGGGTCAAGGCGCCCATTATACATTTTCGTGCAGGTCTATACTAATATGTTATCAATATGTAGATATATCAATATGTAGTGTCAGACTTTTGAAATTGCATTATTTAACGACATGAGTTTTATTTCTTCAGTTTGAAATTATATAAATTTTGTTTCTAATCCGCTATTCCGTAAACTGCCATTTTGGGAGATTTATTTTTGCTGTACTAGGTATATCCTTTCAGGAATTTTGAATTAAAAAACGACCTGCCCAACAGTCGGGGGGAAAAAATACTACTTCATAATCAATGCAATTTATGAGGCGCTCTTTTACGAACCTTCGATGCGTTGGGTGCAAAAACGACCAAGAAAGTTAGTTTCAAAATTTCTTGTTGGTACTTAATTAATTCATAATATGGCTTATTCACACAATAGTACCATATCTTTTGTATTAACATAGATCTCTGAACTATATGCACATGTCCTTTGTAGGAAAAGTGAAACGAACGAAACTGCTTGTTAACCAGCTTCAAATTAGTTCAACTATAAGATCTGTGTATCTACAACAGGATCGGCAACTATACAGTGAAAACGACTGTTAATTGTTAAACCTAATTGTGATTAAATCTTACAACAAAAAATGTTTTTTTATTATCTTCGATTTGTCTTCATGTCATCATTCTTATTTGTAATCAAAAATAGTTTACTTAAGTCAAGTTACTAGCTAACATTTTGATAAAAAATTTAGCGATTAGGTAAATGTTAAAACTTATGTGAACATTCATGTTATACATCAAATAGTAATAAAGTTTAACAAATTATACCATTTATTTTAAGTCAATATTACTGTAAATTTTATGATAAGTACCTATTCACAATCATGTTCAAACTTTTTATCAATGAAGGATCATTGAAATCATGAAGTTTACAAAACCTAATAAAGTGTAGTTTAATAAATGTTCAATAATGTTTTACAGCATTCAGTAGCAGCACCTTAGGAAGTTTGAAAAAAAAAACTCATCACAATTAATAAATGTTTTTAATAGAGATGCCACGAATATTCGGCTACTATTCTGTATTCGGCCTGTTCGGCCGAATACCGAATACCAAATCGTGGACAAAACGGACACATCATATTAGGTACTCAAGATTTGTATTTATTACCAAATTACAATATTTTAATAAGTAAAATTAATCAGTGGTAAGTTGTGATGGATAAAAAGCTTTTCAGCATTTGATGGTCGCAAATGATTAGAAAAATGACACCAGCTTCAGAAAACAACCTCTCACTATACACGCTACTCCCGGGAGAAGAAAGATAAACTTTAGCAAATTTTGAAAGGTTTGGGTATTGCTTTTCATTTGCTGACCACCGCTTGTAAGGATCAGCTTTCCTATCTAGGCGTAGTACTTTTCAAATAAAAATCTATCTCATTTGCCACAGTATTCTTCTTCATGTTCTTCTCATCATTACTATTTCGCATATTATCAGTAGCAACTTCCTCAAAGCAGTTCCAGAAACTGTCGTGTATTTCAAATGTTTTATCATTTTCATTCAAGTTTCTTTTCTTACGAAGTGGATTGGAATTGTGCTTAGTGCCGAATATGCGGCGCTTCGGCCGTTAGCGTTGCAGAACATTCGGTATTCGGCTAAATCACTATTCGTGGCAACTCTAGTTTTTTAATAAATAGAACTCCTTAAACGCCCTACTTCATATCACAAGCTGTCGTGCTTCTAGCATGCGGCGCACAGTGACCAAGCGCGAGTATTAGTATGACTAGAAAACCAATGGAAAAGTTGATTTAAAAAGAAAAAGTTGATTTATTCAAAACATACATATGGGTTTACAACAAAAGTAGTATAACTTAAATTGTCTAATATATTACACTAGCATTATGCACCTGATTTCCGAACTAGTTAAGACTGTATCTCGGAAAACAGGGCCACCAACTCGGAGTCACAGATCAGAAGACAATTTCAAGCGTCTGTAAGCTTAAAGATTGTAAGCGAAATATTTTATAAGGAGCATGCGTGTAAGTGAGTGATGTGTATGGGATGTGTGTGTGTGTATGTGTGTTTGTGTGAGCGCGCGCGCGTGTGCGTGAGGGTGTGCGTGAGGGTGTGTGTGTGTGTGTGTTTAACTATTACATTACACTAGAATATCCAATAGTCCTTCAGTAGCCGCATAAGTCTGCTTCAGAAGCCATTCTTGAAGAGTAATTTTTAATTTATAGCTATTTAAAGAGTGGAGAGAAAGAATCCTATGTAAATTATTATATATGTAAGGTCCAAGGAACACAAAAAACCTACGGCTAAAAGCTGTATTAAGTTTGCTGTAGATGGGAAGTTGAGGCCTACGATTAGTGCAACTGCTCATGAAGTTCGTCAGAGAATGTTGCTTGAGTGCAGTCGCCAGTATAAATAATTGACGGACTGTTAGCACTTGACAATACTCATAAAGCTTGTCGGTTGGATACATACGGGGTTTAAAGCAGCACACCTTTAGAACGGCTCTTTGTGCCCGTTCAATTTGGATTAGGTGAGTTTTAGCAGCACCTCCCCAAACAGAAATGCAATAGCTAAGGATAGATTGGCACAGTGCTTGATATACCATTTTCATAATTTCAGGTTCAGCAGAATGTCGAAGGTTTTTAAAAACATATATTAGTTTACGTACTCTGTTTGATAGGTGCTCGATATAGTTTTTAAAAGTAAGGTTACAGTCAATCACTATGCCAAGATATTTAATAGATGTGACATTTTCGATAACTTGGTCAGGTGTGCAGTTATGCTGAGATTGTTTAGCAATTAACTTAAATTCAGAGATGTTCGATGGGAGCGAAGAATTACGGATACATAAATTAAGACATTTTGTTTTGCTGATATTTAATGTAAGTAAATTATTGTCAAGCCAATCCCTTACAGTATCAAAACCATTTTGAGCGAAGCGATAAGTGTCAGACCAGGTTTTAGACGAGAAAACCAGAGCTGTATCATCAGCATAGGAGAATATCCTACCGTGTTCAAGTTGGGTGTTACATAGATCGTTAATATAGATTAAAAATAGGCTCGGGCCAAGTATACTGCCTTGAGGCACGCCATGAGTTATAGATAGTTCAGAGCTAAAGTATGAGTCAATTTTGACCATTTGCGTTCTCCCTGACAAGTAGCTCTTAAAAAGTGACAGCTGGTTCCCCCGAATTCCAATAGATTGAAGTTTTGAAATTAAAATTGGGATCGAAACAGTATCGAAGGCCCTTGCCAAATCAAGAAACAATGCAACACACTTTTGCCCACGATCAAGATTGTTCACTATATTATCCACAAGACAATGAACAGCATCAGCAGTAGAACGTTTCCCTCGGAAGCCAAATTGATTAGGAGATAATAAATTGCAAGACTCTAAATACGAGACAAGTCTTGAATTTATAATTTTCTCTAGGATCTTAGACATAGCAGGCAGAATTGAGATGGGCCTATAGTTCTCGACACAATTTTTATCGCCTGATTTGAAGATAGGGATCAAAAGTGCTTTTTTGAAGAGGTCAGGAAAAATGCCTTGTTTGATGCTGAGGTTGCAGATATATGTGAGTGGAGGGACAATGATATCTTTGAACTTTTTTAAAAAACGCGAAGAGATACCATCCCAACCTACGGCACAATTGTTTTTAAGAGAGTTTATCAAACATTCAACCTCAGACTCATCAACCTCCAACAGAACAAAGGATTCCCTATGAGATGATAAAGTGAGAGGATTCTGAGAATTCCGGTCAATTTTATCGGCAAGATTTTTACCAATACTGACAAAGTAAGAGTTGATCTCATTTATGCAGTCTTGTTTACTTTTATTTGGTTGAAAAAGGTTTCGTGCTGATGACGGAGTTTTCGATAAATTAGTAACGGATTGTATGACATTCCACACTAATTTTGGATTCTTTCCAGCTTCAATGAATTCTTTTTTTTCATAATCCCTTTTAACTTTACGTAACAAATTGGTACAAAAATTTCGATACCTTTTGTAGGAAACTTTTAGCACTTCATTTAAAGGATCTTTTTTAAGCTGAAGATGTAACCTATCTCTGTGGCGTATACATTTTAGTAAGCCGGAAGTTATCCAGGGTTTTATAGGTCTTCGTTTACGAGATAAAGGAATTACTTTAGTGTTGACCGATATAGCTTGTAGAATAGGTTCTATGAGATTTTTGGTTGCCATATTAGGATCAGGGGTAGAATATACAGGGTCAAAATTTATGTTATGAATGTCATTAAAAAGCTTGACTTGGTCTGTTTTAGCGATAGTAGGATGCTTAAAATGAATATTTGTGATCTTTGATAGAGATACCAAAACAGCATAATGATCAGTTACCGTGGATTCTAATACTAGAATCTTAGCAGAAGTAGAAATTTTCAAATTAGCATGGTCAAGACATGTGGTACCATGAGTTGGCCTGTTATGGCCCAAAAAGAGTCCATGATGACCAAGAAGGTCCAAGTAATCAAGAGAGTGAGTATTATGGTTATTAGTTGCAACGTCAATATTAATATCCCCAACAAACACGATGTTATTATACGATTTATAATCAAGAAGGATTCGATCCATAGATTTAATAAATAATGAAGGGTCTTTAAAAGCGTAAGGCCTGTAAATAGAAATAATCGCTAGTTCAGTACCAATAGTTGTTATTAAACAATTAGACTCAGATACAATAGGTTCAATGACTTTGACATTAGGTAAGTTGCTTTTTACATATACTACTACTCCATCGTTTTGATTATAATTATGGGTAGTTTTATAAAAGTTGTACCCGTCTAGAGAAGGAATGTGTATATTACAAGAAAGCCAGCATTCGGATAACACAATAACATCACAGGAAATTTTAATTCGTTCTATTAAGGTCATAAGTCCAGTAAAATTAGCATTCAAACTGCGAATATTTTGAGTCAAAATAGTTAGATTAGAGTTCGATTTCGGTAATAAGTCGGAACAATTGTCAGGGTTACATGAAATTACATCACAAAAAGAAACATTGTCCAAGTTAGACAGTAAATCATTAACTGCGCTGAATTTTCTTTATAAAATAATACAATTGACTAAAAAAGTTCGTGGAACAAAAATGTACCACAATTTGGCTGAATAACTGAGGGTACATAAGAACTAGTAACTGTGTACATGTAATCCTGTTCAACAATTGCGAAATAAAAGTTATTATTTTATTTTTGTTAGTAGGTAGAATAAACAATTTCTTTAAGAAATTAAACCTTATAGGCTTTGGCAGAGGACTGGTATTCGAATAATAGGGCATTCGGACATATGTGTAATTAGAAATAAATGATTTTTTTATGAAGTAAACTATATAAATGCTATGAATACGTTGGAGTAAAGGTGAATAAGTATTATTCTGAATATTCTGTATGTAAGTATGAATGTGAGAATAATTGGAAGAAGTGTTATTGTATGTATGTACAGTGTTATGAAATAATTTAAAAAAGTTTGAAATGAATAAAAATAAAAGAAAATTTGAATATAAAAGAAAAATATAGAAAAATATTTGTGATCTGTATCTTACAACTAGTCATTCTTTCTTCCTAAGCGTTTCGAGATCCATTTCATTGTTAATTTTTATTTGAGGAGATTTTTCATCCTTGCGTAGATATATCGATCCTCTAGATGTCCAGCAAAACATGTAGCTGTAACTTTTTTGATAATTTCTTGCCAAGTAATAGAGCTTTTGGTTATTATGTGTCAAAGTCTCAGAAACAAAAATAGGTTTTTTGGGTGCGGAGAAATTAAGATGAGATGTATTTAGTTTCTCGCTCTTGGGTTTCGTTTTATTAAAAATTTTTACTTTGTTTAAAATTTTTTCCTTCATAATGACACTAGTTAATTCCGCTATAATAGGGTTTGATCCATCTTTTGTATTAACCCATTATGAGTAGGCGGCGCTGGCGTCGACAAAACAAACATTGTCTCCGTATTTAATTTCGATTATAAGTTGTAATAGTGTACTTTTTTTGCAATTTAAAGCTAAATTTCAAGAAATAAACGTCTAATTAACAAGTGAAAGTGTTATCCTCGAGAAATAGTGACAATTAAAGTAGTAATCGTGAATAACATACGCCTATAAACTAGTGAATCAGCTGTTGGCCTGTCGTTTGCGGACACACGCCACACGATTTTCGACCTTAAAGCTAGCACTCGCCGGGTCTGTTTCGCTTGAACCGTCCTCTTGCCGCTGCGTTCGGTTTTTGTATTTTAACCGCCAGAAATTGTGTTTCTTAAATCTTTTTTACGGAATAAACATCTGAAGATGTCCCGAAGGGTGGAATGCGGCAGTGGATGTGGGCGTCCGTTGTCTGAGCAATCAATTATGCAATGCCGTTCGTGCAAAATGTCCTACCACTGTGAGTGTTTGAACATCAGCACCCAACAGTTCTCAACGCTGTCAAAGGAACAACTAGCGTTATGGCAGTGCCCCTCCTGCTCCAACGTCTCCCGTCGGCGTAAGGGCAACGGAGAAAACACCCCAGTTCGTAGCTTAGCCATATCTCCAAACGATGATGCTGCACCCTCCCTGCCCTTGGAACAGAAGTGTTCCAACGCGAATCAGGACTGGCGTGCCTTCACCCAGGAACTTCAAGGTATGCTCAATGTGTGGCGTCAGGACATTGATAGCAGTCTTAATCAAATAAAGGGTGATATCAAAAGCGGGTTGTCTGAAATGACGAACGAATTGCAATCTTTGCGGACGGACTTTAACAACTTGAAAAGCGGTTTAACATACTTAACTAATGATGTCAATGATTTGAAATCATCAACTCTATTCCTGACTGAGCAGCACACCGTCCTAGAAAAAAAAGTGCAGGCCCTTGAGGGTCTGGGGAAGCTGACGGAGGATTCCGGTAACCTCGTTTCATCATTAGAGTACAAAATCGATTGTCTCGAACAGCAGGCGAGGCAATGCAATATCGAAATCTGCAATGTTCCCGACAAGCGCAACGAAAATCTTCTGACCATCCTTGATGCTATTGGAACCCACGTTAATTACCCTATTCAGCAAAAGGATGTCGTCTCGATACACAGAGTGCCTCACGCGAACCAGCAAAACAATAAACCTAAAAACATAATTGTAAAATTCACTACTCGGATGATTAGAGATAACATCTTAAGCGCATTCCGTAAAGCCAGGAAAGTAAAAAGCGATCAAATTGGGATCTCCGGTCATTCACAGGACATATATATGAACGAGCACCTTACACTGAAAAATAAAAAACTTTTTCGTGATTGCCGTGAGGAAGCAAAAAAATCTAATTATAAATACGTATGGATCAAGAATGCAACAATACTGGTTAGACAGAACGATACCTCACCTGCGTTTGCTATACGTTCCTATAATGATTTTACTAAATTTAAATGCCCTAGTAAGGTCAGTCGTATGGAAATTTAAATATCTGATATTAACAAATACCTCCTTTTCTCTGTTTTCTTTATTTTTCATCACGACTGGGGCTTGTTTACTGTACTTAGTAAGAGTTATACACATACTAACTACACTTCTACTCGTAAGCAAAGATTATTTTCTATGTGTCACGCCGTACAATTATGCAATTATGTACCGTAACTACCACAAAATAAGGCCTTTATTTATTTGTAACAAAAGTTCGCTCTTAGGTATTATTGAATATTATTCCTATATATTAATTGTTTTAGTCTTAACTCCACTAGATGTCAGTATTTTCAAACATGCAACACCTTTGCCTATATTTGAATCAAGTAATTTCAATTACTTAATTACTGTTACCTTTTACAACCGCGATATTCCTAGAACCTGCCTCAATCCACATTTAAGCGTACCGGAAAATTTTGTAACCAAACAAAACATTATTCTTTCATTAATATTTATTTATAAGGCAAGTCTTAAAACTGGATAACAATAATATAATAGTATATTATCAGAACTGTGGGGGTATACGTAGTAAACTACAGACCTTGCACATGAATATTTTAGCAAACTCGTATGATGTAATTATCTTAACCGAAACTTGGCTGGTTCCCGAGATCTACGATAGTGAATTCATAGATGCGCGCTACGCTGTATTTCGGTGTGATCGTGACCGTGGGGCTACAAAAAAAGCGGATGGCGGAGGCGTATTAGTGGCGGTGTTAAAGAGCTTAAAACCATCTGAAATAATTATAGCAGGTCACGGTGACATTCATAGATTTATAGAATATGTCACTGTAGAAATTCCGGGAAATAGATTCCATACACGTCTTATTCTTTCAGGTGTATATTTTCCTCCCAGTTCGTGTATAGATGCATACAGAGGCTACTTTAACATTATCTCTGAACTAATGAACGAAGCAAACACGGGCAATTTTTATATTGCTGGTGACTTTAATCTACCCCACGCATCATGGACTCAAAATGCACTACGTAATGGGCTGATATGTGACACTACCACCCCGGTGTGTATGGAGTTACGGAATTTTATGTCTGCACTAAATGCCGCTCAATTCAACAACATTCGCAACTCTTATAACCAGGGTAGAATCTTGGACATAGTCTTATCAACTAACAATTGCAACGTCAATAAATCCGACGTTCCACTACTAAATGAATCTATCCACCATCCCCCACTCGTTATAAAAACATCCGAGTTAGACACCTCTCTTCCTCGTAATAATGCCCCTAGGTATAACTACCGACAGGGAAACTTTGAAATGATCAATAAAATTATAGAAACAATTCCATGGGTTTCTTTATTTTCAAACAAAACCGCTGAGGAGATGCTTGAGATCTTTTATGAACAAATATATAGTATTATAAAATCACATGTTCCACTCAAAGCAGCGCGTGTCAAGTATCCGGTTTGGTTCTCACCCTCACTCATTCACATCTTTAAAAATAAAAATAATGCTTGGATTAAATGGAAAAAGTACAACAACGTATCAGACTACGAAAAATTTTCTACTTATAGGGAAAGATTTAGAACTCAGTGCGCTAAATGCTTTTCCGTCTATACAAGGTCAGTGGAGGACAGCCTGCGCTCAAATATTAAATATTTCTTTACATTTGTTGCAAATCATAAACGCAAAGCTGGCATTCCGGCCAATATGACGTACAACACCGTGAGCTCTCATGATCCGGAAAATATCTGTAATATGTTTTCGGACTACTTTCATTCCGTGTACGAACCATCATCACTTTGTCTAGAAACATGGTCCCCTTCTGATGGCGATTCCTGTAGCGATTCATTCATAGATAATTTACACTTCGGCTTAGAACAAGTTCGAAAAGAACTAAAATCTCTTGACGCCTCCAAAGGGGCTGGGCCTGATAATATTCCTGCGGTTTTTCTAAAAAATACGTGCAATTCCATCTGCAAGCCTCTGGTCCTTATCTACAATAAATGTATTAAAGACGCTGTCGTGCCTTGCGTTTGGAAGCAAGCAAATATAATGCCAGTTCATAAAAGTGGTTCGAAGAATGATATTACCAATTACCGCCCCATATCCTTGCTATGTATTTTATCAAAAGTTCTTGAAAGACTCGTGCACAACGCTATCTACCCGGTTCTACACAAAATTATCATACCCGAACAACACGGTTTCGTTAAACGTAAATCCACCGTCACGAATTTATTATTATTCACAACTCATCTTTACGAAAGCCTCGATAAGGGTATACAAGTTGATGCCATCTATACTGACTTTTGCAAAGCTTTCGATAAAGTGGATCACGAGCTTTTACTTCGAAAAATTGCCTATAATGGTATTCGGGGAAATCTCCTGCGGTGGTTTGCTTCGTATATTACGCGCAGAAGTCAAAGGGTCGTTGTAAATGGTTTCAAGTCTGATTCTGTATCCGTAACGTCTGGTGTGCCGCAAGGCTCCATCCTTGGGCCCTTGCTTTTCGTGATCTATATAAACGACATTCGAAGCTGCTTCAAACATACCAACTTTTTGTTATACGCGGACGACCTTAAAATATTCTTACAAATCAATAAAGAATCAGACTGTAATCTAATACAAGAAGACTTGCTACGTTTGACCGAATACTGCAAAATAAATAAGTTACAGTTAAGCATACCTAAATGCCACGCAATTACATTTACGAAAAATAAGCTCACCTACAATTTTTCCTATACGCTTAACAATGTGAAATTATCAAAAGTCTCCTCCCTTCGCGATCTCGGTATTCAGCTGGACTCCAAATTGCACCTGGACGAGCACATAAACAAAGTAGTTAATAATGCCCTTCGCCTGTATGGATTTGTGATGCGCACCGCGAGGGACTTCTTCAGACCATCCACGTATTTACGCCTGTACAAGGCACTAATAAGACCCCAGCTGGAGTACGCATGCTGTATCTGGAACCCCTTATATAACAAATACATAAACCAGCTGGAAATGGTCCAGAAAAAGTTCCTCCGTTCTATGCACTATAGATGCAGTCGTGCCAGACTTCCATACGCTGCGTTGCTCAGAAAATATAACCTACTGAAACTCGAATCCAGGCGCAATTTGTTGGAAGCAATGGTGTTGCATGGTCTGCTTCATAACAAATATGATTGCTCCGACCTCGTTCATAAAATTTCCATCAATGTTCTTAGGTACGCTAATCGACGACAGGTGCGTTCCTATGTATAACTTATTTGCGGTAAAATTCTGCAAAACCAACGCGGGAGCCCGTTCACCCATACGTCGATTGGTGGACACCTACAATAAAATGTTTGACGAAGTCGACATATTTGCTCTGTGTGAAGGCAAATACAAAAAACATATAACTGACATTTTAAAATTAAGGCCCGAATAAGCTTTTATTTTACTGAACTTATTTTGCTACAATCGTTTTAATTTTTTTTCTTTTTTTTTCTCTTTCACATGTTTAAATTTGGATTTTTCTTTTCTTGTTATTTATATTGTTAATCTTTTTTTTTTTTATTATTTTGTCACGCCCCTAATATTATCATTTTCATTAAGTCGTGGATAGTGCTGTTAATTGTGTATTTATTTATAGTTACTATGTGTAATTTTATCTTGTACTAGTATTTAATATACAATTGTTTGCTGTCCCAAATAAATAAAAATAAAATAAAATAACCCTATAAACGTCTCTAATATCCGAACAAGTAAGATCAATGTTTAGAAACTTCCCTAGGTTTTTGACGTTGTCCATTATGGTATCTTTAGATTCTCCGCTTTTTTTTGGTATATTTCGAATTTCTAATCCCGTACAACGAGATTTGCGTTCCAGGATTTCGATTTTCTCCTCAAGTTGTTGAATAATTAATTTATCACGCTTTCTCTCTGTCTCCATAATGTTAATACGAGACAAAAACTCGTCGTACTTGCTAGACATAGTGTCAACACTTTTTTTTAAATCCTCATTTTGTTCCCTTATATTATCGATTGTACACTTTAGCTCTTGAAAAAGTTTCTCTTGCTGAGTTGAAAAAGAAGTAAACATATCACTGATATAAGAAGCACTACTCAGATTCAGTCCATCATGCTTTCGTTTTTTGCGCTCAGTAACGTTTAATCCAAGTGAGGGTAGGTCGGGCGCCGAATCACCGTGCGGCAATATATTTTTGCCGGTTCGTTCAAGCGTACTAGCCGATAAGTCGGCGGACACCTGCGGGAGCGGCGAAGAGGGGGACGAGCGGACAGTGGACACTCGACATCACAAAATTTTTGCCTTCTATTACCAGGAGCTCATAAAATTACAAGCAGATGTGGATCCAACAAGATTGTACAACAAAAGATTGTAACAATACAAGTGCAAGGGGTCTCACTAAAATGGTGGCGATCGATTACTTCTTATATATTGCGAATCCGTCCAGTATATCTTGACCTCAGCTAGGCCTTTATTAAGCGTTCATTATAGAAAAATGTCTGTCTCTTTTATTCTTGTGTACGGCTTATGGGATAATCGATGAATTGTTTGGTACTGTGATACTAATTTACAACTCACGTGTTTTGAGAGTTATGTTAACTTATGCACTCCTATTATTTTATCACTAATTTTGCTTGGAAATAGTTTTAATTATTTTTATGGTTATTGACACAAGAAACACGTCTTAACTCTTTCGCGGTCCGGAGGAAGGGGATGGAATGGGTTTCTTTAATCTAATATTAACTAATTCCCCAGAGTTCTTCAGGAGCATTGAACGCGCGTTTCAACAAAAACCTTCGCCTGAGATTAAATAATGAAGCAAAAGTTTAAGCACGAAAAAATAAATGGTAGAAATAATATTTTTCTGTTTTGACAATCGTGCTTTATATTCCAGAGTTCTTTCTTCTTTTGGTAGGAAACTGCGCAATTCTGAATTAAATTTTTCAATAAATTAGTTTATGAATTTTATTTCAGTATTTAAAGGAGAGAGAGAGAGAGAATAAATTGAAAATCAAGTTAAATGCCTTGACGGTGATGGGGTGAGAACACGGAGAAAAAGAGGAGGAAAGTTGATAAATCCTTTGAGAGATGATGCAAAATATGAACCATATAATATAAAACCATTCCGGTCATCAATGGGTTTACAGTGATAACTGTACTAACATCACTTCCCTTTGTTTGTTAAAGGTACAGAATCAGTACATCTCTAAATTCTTCACATAAATAACAGATATTAGGGCATTATAATTAATATACTGAGATTAAATCCCTGCCTGCTGCAAACACATCGGCATTTTTTTGAAAAGCTGGGAAATGCGTTTACGCATCCCTCCATAAGCGACGTAGGCAGAACCGCTTCCGGCGCGGTATGTGGAACTCCCAGGCAGCCAGCTTGGCGACAAGAACACCCACTAAAACCTAGCGGTGCTCCTTCGCGTCGCCTGGTGGCTAGGTTACGGGGACGCTCGCGTACTCGTCCGCAACCCACTCAGCGGCGTCTAGCTTTACACACTATATAATGTATAATTTATGTAAGTGAAATAGATATAGGATAAATGAAGAAAACTAGAATAATTTTAAAATCGAAGGTAAATATTATTGCAATAATTTTAATAATCATAATGCTATTTTGTACGTTTTAGAAAAGCCATGAATTCAGGGCCTAAAAAAATAAACAAAGCAATAATTATATTTATTCTGTCTCAGAGTGAAGCTGTCGAGTGTCAATGTCAAACATATTTAAATTGTGAAAGTGTATGTTGAATAAAATATAAACAAATATATACTTAAAAATTAATTTTACACCAACGCTTTGCAAGTATAATTTTTAATTACTAATATACCTTTTGGTATATTAATCAAGATAAAAAAATGGCAGATAGGCTAACGCAATTGCAGGATACAATTAATCAGGTATGTTTAAAAATAAAGCATTATTTGAACGGATCCAGTCTTGAGCTGAACACGAGTAACCGAGCCAAAATTCAATATTTTCTCTTAAACCAAATAATCCAAAAATTAATATATTTCTAGACACAAATATTATCACTTGCATTCAGATAGTTTGACTACTTTCCTGCCATATGAGTATGAGTCAATATGATTTTGTGTTTAAATTGCCTCTGTTCTGGCTGGCTACAAGTTTGTAGTCACCACCTGTATTTCATCTTCATTATAAGTACAATTTCAAATGTACTTGGTTAATTAATTTTCTTAGTATATAAACTATACATACTTCAGCAGGAAGCAGGCGTTACTTTGCGGAAGTCCATGATAAACAATAAACAGCAAGTATAATTTGCTATATTCCGCCGACAACCGGGAGATTTGTATAATATAACACCACACAAAATCTTCCATTAGAACCTCTACACACGTTTCGACCCGACACCAGATCGTCGTCCTCAGGAGATGTTGACTTCACAAGTGCAAAAAGTAAAATTTACTTTACTTTACATATAATTGATTGCAACTTAAATATATGTTTCAGCAAGCTGAGCATTTTTGCAACAGCATAGGTATTCTACAACAATTCTCGATACCTAGTAAGTTTCCTGGTTTTGAAAGAAGTGGTTCGCAGACTCCACAACAACAGCAGAATCAGGAGGATTATGCCATGTTATTTGCAACTTTAATTTCCCGCTGTGCCAAAGATATTGATACTCTAATAGAGTCATTGCCCAGTGAGGAGAGTTCTACTGAACTTCAGGTGCAGAGTTTAAGACGTTTGGAGGCTGAAAATAAGGAAGCTGCAGAACAATTAGAAGAAGTAAATCATCCCTAATTAAAACACTTTATTATTAAACTAGGTTGCAGGTGATAAAGTGACACTGGTAAAAAAACCTGGCTACAGTTTTTGTGGGATTTCTTAGACCAGTTATCACCATAATCTCTGTTTAGTGGGAAAAATTTTAATGTACACATCAAAAGTGCCTTCAATAAGTTTTGAATAAAGAAAGATTTGTTTTGATTTCTTATTACATAAAAGCAGACATAACTTTACCTGATGCATAATAATCACCATAATCAACCCATTGCCGGCTCACTACAGAGAACAGGTCTCCTCTCAATAAGAGAAGGGTTTGGCCATAGTCCACCACGCTGGCCATGTGTGGATTGGCAGACTTCACGCACCTTTGAGAACTCTCAGGTGTGCTTTCCTCACAATGTTTTCCTTCACCGTCAAAGCAAGTGATATTTTAATTGCTTAAAAACGCACATAACTCCAAAAAGTTAGAGGTGCGTGCCCAGGTTCAAACCCCCAACCTCTGATTTTTAAATTTATTATTTAACACTTTACCCTAAAACTTTAACACCAGCTAGATCTAGCCCAATATGGAATCATCAAATGGGGAATACCAGCACTTGGTATTATGAAATAATTATAAAACTTTAGGTACTCCTTTGTCTGGTTGCTTCAATTTAAGGCAAATTTAACTTAATTTACTTATTGCAATAATGTGAAGAGATCCACACTTTTCTTTTGAGATTTCTTTTTTAACTTTCAGGTGGTCCGACAAGGTGAAATATTATTAGAGAAGATACAGGGGGCCCTATGTGACATTGCTCAAAGTCAGCTTGATATGCAAAATCCTGCCCTTATATTAAATAAAGATGTGAAACCTCAATTATAGGATTTAAGAAGATCCGGCACCTATCGTCGGTGATTCAGACAATAATATTAATTAAACTACGAACAGCTATTTCTTGATCTTCAGCCTATAAATATTTTATTTACTGGCACATGCTTCACTTAATTAGAAAAACGTTTCTTAGTTACATAGGGGTCCAATGGGGGTTGGCGGGCCTTCAAATTCATTGTCATACCTGCCATGATTTGTTTCTTTATAATGTCTTAAATAGTTTGTAACAAAGTATTTCATGATGTTCTATAGCTTTTTACTTTAAGAATTAATTTTGTAAACATTATAATTATTATATTACTAGCGGATCCGTATCACCTACTCATTGTGCTTCTAAGGGTTGTAGCCTATAACCTTTATAAAGAAAAGGTTTTAAAAGCATCGATGAATTTTGAATCTGATGTGGTAGTTACACAAAGAAATTTACAGCTTCTCTTCTACAGCTGGTTTATTAGTGAAGATATAATTTCTATTTAGTATTAAAGTGTTTCTAGATTACTATTATTATATTTAACTATGTATATAAAAGAAAAGGTTTTATTAATAAGTATTAATTCTGTACCTACATATATAAATAGATGTGTCTTAGAAGTAATAATTTAAGACTTCACTTGTTTAAAGTGATTCATGACTAAGCTTCGTATTTTCTGTCTCATGTACAGCTTGCCGGTTCTTCTTATTTTGTTTGGCGAACTTTTAAATTTCGCCAAACAAAGTACTGTGTTTAAAAAAGAGTACTGGCACTGTTACTAAGAAAGTATGTCTGTCTGTTTTTTTTTGTATCATTTTCAGCATTCTGTTTTTTTTTCAGTCACATTCGGGGAAAAATTTGCTAGCTACATCTATTTAATCTGAGGTCTTTGACTGTGGTTTTGATAATTGTACTTCTTGGTTTTAATGTTTGTACTTGGTTTGCTACACAGACTTCATCTCATCCCGGTTTTCGGGCGATAAACAAATATTTCTTAAAGTCTAAAAAAGATTTGAAGTGTCTCTCAGTGATTTCGAAATACTGCCTTACTTAGTAGCCCAGATGAATTCTTTAACGATATCATAATACAACCAAGTTGTTTGTCTAACTTGCGATCTTCTGTCTGTCTTTTGAATCTTAGCAATGTATTATGACGGGATTTTTATTGGCAGGTAGAAGATTTTACAGGTAGTCACGTAGCTTCGGCTAATTCTAGCCTCCCGAACAAGTCAGTTACTAAAAAATCGTTTTACTATTACATTTATACGATGTGGCAGATACTACAGAAACTCGAAGAGTATAATCAAGCACCATGCAAAACATTTGTGATCTATCAGAAAGTCTTTAATACCTCGCCGCATCGACTGAAAATTTGATGATATTTCCGCGGCAACAAACTTTTTAAAATAAATTAACGTTCTGTGGAACTTTTTCCATTACATTGTACATTGAAATCTTAGTTAACCCAATTAACATATCTACGTAGCTTCAATATATTTACATGTATCTTTAGTTTAAATTAATTATTTACCCCTAATTTATAAATAAAGTTTACAATAATTTGCTTGTTTTTTTTTACTATGATTATATATCGTATCCAGGAAATTATTTTAATAATAAACGAAAGAGAAGCGTTTCGACGTAATAATTCATTATCAATACCATTTTTTAAACAAGTTAGCCCTTGACGGCAATCTTACCTGATTGCACGTGATGATGCATTCTAAGATGGCAGCGGGCTAACCTGTTAGGAGTATGGTAAACCCGTATTCCTTGTTGGTTTCTACGCGACATCGTGCCGGAACGCTAAATCGTTTGGCGGCACGTCTTAGTCGGTAGGGTGTTAATAAGACAAGGCCGAAGCCTCCTACCAGACTCGAGCCGAGAATCGACAGGACCTCCAACTTTATAATTCGACAACGCAAACACTGCGCCACGGAGGTCGTCAAAACACATACATGTCCTTTATCTGCAAATCAATAAATAAATAAACATAGTTAACGACAGCTCAAAAAGAAAATGGGCGATTGAATGACCTAATGCCTTAATTACTTTAATGAATGCTACGCGACGTCCTGCTCAGTTATCATGGAAATCTCTTTAAGCCCTGCGCAAACGAAGACACTTGCCTTGTTTAGGAATTTAGTTACTTTTGAATACTGTAGGAACCAGTATTATTATCAAATAGAAGCACCATTTAAAACAGGGATTGTCAATCAAAAGTGTTCAATGTTCAGTACTCCAGATTATTGTAAATCTTCTGAAAAAACGTTAAAATACGAAACAAATTGACGTAATTAGTTAATTTGGTGTTAAATCAGACGTAATTTCGACTTCACTACAAACGCTATTATTAATTTATTAAAATTAAGATTAATTACAAATGCAAATTTAGCCGAAGCGCCGTATTTATTCTGAAATTGTATTTGAAACCTATATAAACAAAATACTCATTATATTAAGTCTGTTGAAGACACAAGCATCTTCTTATAAAAAAAAAATCCACGTAATTTAGGTATTTGTTTGGCGAATCGAACCTAGTGTTCAACCGTCACCAATGTCTAGCTATCGATTTCAATACAAAGAGTATAATTTAGTAACGCCGCGTATGTATACTCATAGCAAATTTTGAATGGAAGATTAGCATTCTGTCAAAATAAATATTGTCGAGGAAGCAGCCGGACACAGCATCCGCTGCTGTAGTGTCCGGTGTTGATAAAAATAAGTGCCTACGTTTGTGCAGCGCCTTAGATGGGACACACCTGCATTCAGCAATTCCGGGTCATCCGGAAAACTGGCTACTATGACATTAGCAACGACTTGCAACGGCTTGGAAGATATTCGACTTTAGACTTTTAACGATTACATTAAGGTTTGCAATAAAAGAAAGGTACAGTTGAAGGTACATTCACGATTCCCTTCTAAGATATAGAAATGTTTGCGCGGTATGTAGTTATTTAGTTAATTTCTTTTTGTAGTCCTAAGAAGTAGCGTGGGAATGACCATCGGCACTTGATTATCGCTTTCGATTTATCGGCACATAGGATTAAGTAGTTCATTTATAATGTACTTCGTAGTTGTACTAGTGGTGAGCGTAAAGCCCTCTAACCAGTGTTGGAGTCTCAGGCAGAAGTCTAAAGAGCGTACATTGACTTTACTCAGCCAAAGTTAGCGATAAAACGAGAAAGATTTATTTCCGACAAATAACTTTGCCTCGTTCCAACAGTATCTTAAGATAAAGTTAAAACGACAATGAATTTTATATGTAGATACTACCTTTAACTTAAGTAACTAGGTGGTTAAGTAACTGGCAGATCCAAGACAGCACCGGGACCAGAGAGAGTTCCGAAGAAGGTCCTGGCGGTGACCGTATAATGCTCGGGAGACCTCTTGAGGTAGTTGTTCAAGGTGTCAGGTAATTGCCATCCAGTTACCTAACACAAAATGTACAATTTTATGAAAAAAAAACTAAAATCGTAAATTAATACTTCATAGGCGACTTCAAATACAATTTTATTTAAAAACACTACATCGTACATTCATACTTTCATAGTCGACTTCAAAGGCGAAGTTTCGCAAACCGTGCTTTAGAGCTTTAGATCTAATGCAACACTGCCAGCCTCTCGCCGCCGGCTAACCGCGCCTCGTATCTTCCACCTTTAGTTGATAACCAACCTCAGAGCGAGCACGTTGTGGCATCGAAAGCCAAGTCGACGCGACGCCCGCATCGATCAAGACTCGTTTGCATCGGAGATTTGAATTTGTTTACAAAAGTTTTTTGAACGTTGAACTTTATTTACTGGACAGTGGAAACGTTTAATTGTGTGTGTGATCGATTTAAAACATTTATAATACACTGTAATACATTCTTATGTGTGATTTTCTTGATTGAAGCTGAGAAGTGAATGTGAAAAGTTGAAAACGCCCGGAAGGACGGGTCGGCTCTCCCTTCATATTTCCGCAACAGGTATGCAATTGACTCGTTTAGAAAACGCCTTACATACCTACATACCTATAATATAAAGTACCTATCTACACGTAAAAATGGATAACCGCTGTTTTATAACACTGAAATAGGTATTATGTACCACTTGTGCCTAAAATAATTGGAAAATATCCCTTGCATGTAACCTACTTTGAAAGTTGTATGATTTATTTAGAAAATACTTTTCCCGAAGCGCTTTTATTTTCTCATGATTGTTATCCCTTCTTGCATATTCCATATGCTTGAAAACGTATTTATGTATAAGTTTTTTGTTATAGATATTGAATTTGTAGGTATATTACCTTATTATCTTATATATATATTAAACTATTATCTTATAAATTTTTTTTAAACGGATTTAGTGGTCTAAGTGCAAGATCTATAAAACGCGCTTAGCTCCAGCTAGCACTAGCTAGCTAGTACTTACCTCTGAACTGAGACACTATTAAAGTTGTCTCCAACATAAATCTGACGTTTCGTCTTGCCACTAACTTTGGCTGCGCAATGTCAAACTACGCTCACTAGAGAGCATAAGAAGCCCACAGCTAACTTAGCGGTGTTATTTTTGTTATTACCATCTCACATTATCACATAAAAATATTTAACAGCAACAAAAGCATTTATGTCGTGGCTTGTTTCGCAAATTCTTCGCCATCATTCGTATCATTTCGTAAGCTCGCCGACTCTCATTTGAGGCCCTAACCTAACCTAATAGTTGTAGTATTTTCCAAGGTATCCATAGCTAGGAAAATACTATAACAAGTACATATTCGTTATACGCGAACACTAATTTCTACTGAATTTTCCATTTACATACTTAATTTATCAGATAGGTAGTTTGGTCGGTATCTCATTACTATGTGAATTGTTTTTGCACTAATGGTAAACATTCCAGTGCTAAGCGGAATTTCAAATTGGAGTAGGTAGGTACCTAACTATGTAGGTTGCTGAATTACTTAATTAAATATTGTCATAATGTTATTATTTCAATGTTGGAAACGTGCTATAATTAAATAAATTATTTATGCATTATAATATTGTCTCTGCATATTTGACAGCAAGTACGTAGGTATCATATGAGTAGAATTAATTAACGAATTAAGATTAAATTAAAAAGGTAGGTAGCTACTAGCATTAATTAGTTATAATATGTAGGTAAAAAGTTGCTTTTGAAATTATGACGACCTCAGTGGCGCAGCGCGTACGCTGTCGCATTATACATTGGTCCTGGGTTCGATTCCCGATTGGAGTATGGTCTGCTGGGAGGCTTTGTATACCTTACTGGCCAAGGCATACCGAGTAGATAACGGTGAGGTGGATGGGTTTAGCCGGCAATGCTGCTGCGACTACGGCTGCAAATTTTTATGGCGACGGAAAACACTTAACGTCTGGTTATACGTCGGCTTGTTCTCCCAGCGATGCAAGTGTAACTGTAGGAATAACTATTTATTTTAATAAAATCTTATTGTATGGTGACGTACGAATGATCTATTAAAACTTATTAAAATTTGTCTCTTCTGTTACATGTCCTACCTTTTAATCATTAATTTCCTCAAGAGAGGCTTCAGGCGTTATAATATAACTGCCATTGACCTAACAGGTTAGCCGGTTAGCATCTTAGCCTGCATGGTCACTTACCGTCTGGTGAGATTACAGTTGAGAGTAAACTAGTGGTTGAATTAAAAAAAAAACCCATGCGCTACCTACCTAAATCACTTCAAAAAGCAAAATGTTTTCTTCTAGAGGAGATCTCCGAGATATCTAGGTAATAGGAATAATATCAACTATGTATAGAATGCCATCCACTGAGATACTTATCAAGTTTATGTTTCTATTAAGTCGATAGAAATCGGCTTTGAAGAAAGTTGATTTATCTATAAAGTCGGCAGGTTGCGAGATGCTTGCGACATTCCTTATTATACTATGTACACACAGTTTTAAAATACATTTCAAAATTGTCATCAAAAGCAATTGAGTGTAAAGTAAAAAAAAAAAAATTAACACGTATATAGATGCTTCAACTTCGATATTATACTCGATAAAAATAATTACCTTTGTAGAGCCTAATTAACATGACTTTTTTCAACAATATGCGATAAAAAAAAACAGAATTAAAGAAATATTAGAAATCTGTGTGCATCGTAGAAGTAAATAGCTTCTGTGTGCACATTTTTTTATTGCACATTACAATATTTGAATTCCAAATCAAAAACAAAAGTAATATAAAAGTCTTCAAAAAAAAAAAAAAGAAATTATAATGATAACGCGCAAAGGCGATCGAATCTTTAAAGCCATCTCCTCTAGACAACCTTTTGTAGATAATAAATACATAAACACATATATAATAATATATCATCATCATCATAAACACATATATAATAATATATCATCTCAATATGAGAAGGGTTTGACCATAATCCACCACGCTGGCCATGTGCGGATTGGCAGACTTCACACGCCTTTGACAACATTATGGAGAACTCTCAGGCGTGCAGGTTTCCTCACGATGTTTTCCTTCACCGTTGAAGCAAGTGATATTTTTTTTTTAAACGCACATAACTCTGAAAAGTTAGAGGTGCGTGCCCGGATTCGAACCACCAACCTCTGATTAGGAGGCTGACGCCCTAACCACGAGGCTATCACCGCTCATACAATATATAATAAAATATACAATATATTATACATTTATGTAATACTAATGAAATTTATAATAATATTGTCGGTGGAGGAATGCAATCTCAGTATTTCTGGTTCTAGCAGACCGATAGTAATATCAAAGTTGGTAATTAATGCAATAATGCAGGTAATTATTTGAACTTGTCATTTGAACTGTAAAATTTCTATCTAATAGGCTTTGGCCTACCATTATATTTCGATGAAAACGTGTACATCATACATAATAAATCTGCGGGCACAATGAGACACACAAAAATCCAGGCGGATAGATATCTGTATCCTGTATATGTGTAATCTATGTTTAGATTCAGCAGTGGTTTTGCATATGCAAACTAAAAAAAACCCGTCATTGGTTTCGAGAAAGTGATGATCTGTCAAAACCGGATCTGAGTGCCTCTCTTTTTAGCAAACTTTACAAAAGGAGGAGGTCCATGTTCCACTGTGATATACTCGTATGTATATATTTTTATGATCACCGATTTAGCAAACTTTGGACCGATTTAAAAAAAAATGGTCGGTTTCGTATACTTCGATTTGCTCTCAAGTCTAATATCGGGCCAATAAAGGCATAACATAGGCTCTTTTGACTTTTCCAGCTGATCTAAGATATACAAGACTTCCGTGGCGCAGTGCGTGCGCTGTTGCATTAGATACATGGAGGTCCTGGGTTCGATTTCTCGAATTTGGTTTGATGGGGATGATGGGTCTGTCGTGGCTAGTTGCCGTCCTACCGAAAAAGAGGTGTAAGCGATTTAGCGTTCCGGCACGATATCGTGTTGAAACCGATTAGGAGTATAGCTTAACCCATGCTTAAGCATAAGTGGTTAAGTCAGGGGTCTAATAGATTAGCCTGCTACCATCATCACTTACCACTAGGTGAAATTGCCGTCAAGGGCTAACTTGTAGTGGAAAAAAAATACAAATCATTTAATTATCTTATCGTATCACATATTATACAAAAAGAGTCAAAAATATTAGAGAGAACCTAGATTAAAACGGTGGGTTGGGTACGGCCTTGTATTGATTGGAGTAGCTAGATGGGTCAAAGCACTATATCCCTTTCTCCCATTAGATTAGCCTGTACCCAGCGGGTATTATTATTACGTAGGTTAAGAAAATATTTCATATTTTATATTATGAAACTAGGAAAAGTATAACATTCCATTGGGTACGGTAATTTCTCACAGTTGCTTCATTAATCATTATATTGCACCATGGATAGATATAATATAATCGTGCACTTGTTTGAAACACACCTTACTATTACTAAAGCCTTAGTAGCTTTATGTTTTTCAACCGATTACTTTCCTGTAAGATGAAGAAATTTTTCCGATAAAAAGCTACAGGCGAAATTCCTTACAGCTGCTCACATAAACGTAGAAATACGCAAATTGAAAAATATATATCTACCTGCTTTCGAATTAAACATGATATTATTCTTACCCTCTTACGTCGCCGTCTTATAATGAACTTTCGCAATGATTAGGGCATTGTTGTCTTTTGAAGCGGTGATAGCCTAGTGGTTAGGGCGTCAGCCTCCTATTCAGAGGTCGGCGGTTCGAATCCGGGCACGCACCTCTAACTTTTTGGACTTATGTGCGTTTTAAAAATATTAAAATATCACTTGCTTCAACGGTGAAGGAAAACATCGTGAGGAAACCTGCACGCCTGAGAGCTCTCCATAATGTTCTCAAAGGCGTGTGAAGTCTGCCAATCCGCAGATGGCCAGCGTGGTGGACTATGGCCAAACCGTTCTCATATTATTGAGAGGAGACCCGTGCTCTGTAGTGAGCCGGTAATGGGTTGACATGACACATGATGTCTTTAGAAAACTTATGCCAAATTTTTTTATAAGGTCTTAATTGCGATAAGGACGACACTACTTTCAAAAATGTTAACGAAGTAATATAATTGGCTATACATTTTCTATTACGATCCTGTTTATGACGTATAAAATATCCAACATTATTTTGTTTATATCAAATATCTTATAGGTACCTAACTAAATACATTTTCTCATACTAACTTTAACAACCCATTGCGGCCGACATTTATGGGTTTGTTTTGTGAAACATTATCTGAAATAAACCCTAGAAAACAGCCGGTAGAAATCATTACCTGTAATCAATTCTCACTCGACCTGAGTTATTTTAAGGCTCAATTAATTCATAATTAACTACAATACCTGTGCTGCGCCACAAATAGATGCGAAAATGGGAATTGGCCTTAACCGCATATTGACCGCATTTAACGGTAAGGGCAATATTATATTCTGCCGGTTTTGATATCGCAATAATTAAATAGCAATTTATATCATTCTATTACGACCTATTTGCGGTTAATAATTTAAAGGTATCCTCACCTTGGTGAATACTATTTTTATATGCGGTATATGCAATTTTATACCTGCCATTTGTGATAAAATATTCCTATATTAAATATATAATCTCTAAATTAATCTATTATTTTAATTATACGAGTAGATAAGTATGTTTGCGAAAAAGGGCAATAAACAAGTTTAGCAATAAGCAAGTTATTGCTCTGTGAATTCAATTATTATTGAACTGTGTTTTCATCTGTGTATGATACAAATTGTAAAATGACGATTATGGGATAAAACAAATTCTTTCTTGTTGGCTTCTTTACGCTGTTCTGAATCAGTGGTAGACTCCACTTTAGGTACAGGATATGCTTTAGGATTTTAGGTTGGTGCTTTTTTTTCCAAAATTGGTGCTTAATTATTTCAAAAATATAAAATATTTTCTGTATTTCAGTAGGTACCTACATTATTTAGAACTGTTTTTTAACATTTTTATTTCTTCTTATGATTAGGATGTTAATGGCCTGAATTGTTTATCAAGCAAATCTGTCTTCGGATAGCAGATTGAATTTAGTAGTGCTATCCTTTTCGCCCTCTTGGCTGTCGATGAGGACATTCATTCAATCTGCTATTTGGATTTAGTACTTTTTATCTAATAAGATTATTAACCTCAAGCGTAAATTGGTTCCAATCTATTTGACTGCATACTTTTGAGCCTGTTTTCTTATACATATATATTCTTGTTTGGAATTTGAATTCAATTCGAATATGTCGTTAATGTAAACTATGGATATCCAGTTCTTGAATGAGCATCATTGATTTTTAAATGTAAAATCCTTTTAAATGCTAATATTAAAGAGATAACGCCTTAAGCTTTAGGTACTGGCCATTGACTAGGATTACCATGATTGTAATAAAAATCTCGAGAGCATAGTTTTTGATTGCATTCTAAAATTATTTTGGAATTCAAAACAGGACTTTAATCACAATTTTAATTTGTGTATTGTAACTGGTATAATAACTGACATAAAAACTGTCTTATGAGTCAGCTAAATGTTCATTATAAATATATTAGATTTAATGAACCTAAAAAAATAACACAGTTATAATTCTCTTCGTTTCTTCTCCGCTCGTTTTTATCACTAAAATTTACATTTGCTTTAGGAATCATGGTTTTGTTTACAGACATTAAACCTTGCATCGACGAATAAATGATGTCACAAGTTAGCCCTTGACGGCATCTCACCTGATGGTAAGTGATGATGAGGTCTAAGATGGTAGCGAGCTAACCTGTTAGCGGTATGGTAAACCCATACTCCTAATTGGTTTCTACACGAAACCGTGCCGGAACCCTAAATCACGTCTTTATCGGTAGGGTGGTATCTAGCCACGGTCGAAGCCTCCCACTACTATTGTCATTAGAAATTAAAGCCGAAATGTCTTTGGATTCATATCCGTAGAAGTTTTAAAGGATGGTTACTCCTAATCATACGTAAGATCGTTCAAAGTAAATAGACGTGAGGTTTGTGTTGTTTATATTGCCTTCATTATCATATTTTAAAGGCCGTTATGTTTTTTTCTAACCCACAAATTTGTACGACCGTCGTAGACCGTGTGTAAACCCATCTATAATATAAACACACTTGGTATTACACTGGCTATGTATAATAATTAAGGAAAATAATTAAGAAACGAAATACAGCGCATTGCAGTAAGGAAACGATATTTAAGTCGATTTTATTGTTTAATACCTAATGAGGAATTATATTTTTGTAGTAGAAAAAGCTTTATCCAACAAAAAATTCATGCGAAAACATCGCAGTTATCTTAAAATGATTGTGTAACTGTACATATTCATTTTAAGATAATTGTAAAATTTAAAAAAAATGTATCTATATTTTATGGAAAAGATTTTTATATGTATCAGAGAAGACACATGTCGTAATTTCAATACAACCTTGTTGACCTATATACTCGTAGTTCTAGAAATATCTAAGAACCTCCATAGACGATTTTATTAAATAGCTAGGTAACGCAAATACCAAATTTAAATCGGCCCATCTATTCGAGCGCTTTAATGAAACAGACAAACAGTCATAGTTGTTGGACATACAACACACCCCTGGTAGGGGTTTTAAATTATGTCTGGCCCTGTAACGTATAGCCTACTTGTTCTTAATGTGTTTTGAAAGATATTTCTTGCAGGACCTCGACCTAGTCGAATAATTGTTCCACGCAAGCTTATGTAGTTAGGTAGGTACATGCTTTATTCCTTAACTAGTTTTTATACCATTATTTATTTATTAATTGTTTATCTGTCCTTACCACATTACATTACTAAATTATTCAAAACATTATATTTTATAGCTAATGTAATATAGTAAGAATAAGAAATATTCATGATTCATTCAAAACTTAACTCTAAACTATTGTTAAGAGTTAAGTTTAAAGACTAACTAGTGTTATCTTTTTTGAAGGCATCAATGTGAACTACTAGGAACTAAGTACGAATAAATAAAGAGATTTGTTAAAAACTGTATCGAATTAATTAACAACTTAATTGTAGCGTTCTGACAGACACACAGACGAAGTCGCGGTCAGGAGCTAGTTTATAATTAATAGGTATTTAGCATATTTTCTGTAATTTGGTAATTGGTTTGGTTTTCGTATTTTGCGTTCTCGGTGCTTGTAAATACCGAGATATAAAGAGGCTCTAGAAACCACATTTTTAAGTTTGCTCATCATGTTTGCTGTTATTAAAAGGCCTCTGTATGATGTCATATTAATATGTATACCTAACCATCTCGTACTCAGTCACACGTTGGTAGGTAGGTACTTACGCACCGTAACGATATTTACTTGGTTTTACGATTCCGTGTTACGACGCTAAATCTTACTTCTTACCAACGTGAAAGTTCTTGAAGATAATCGGTGAATGTGTGAATATTTGTTACTTTATTACTTTATCGCAAACAAAATTGAACGGCTAGACGGATTGTAAAGCGATGTGACAAATATAGAGATAACAATCTGTATGACTAATAAATAATGTGATACTGCTTCGGGAAGACAATCTATCAGACATAGTACATGGGTACATAAAAAAGCGCGGTCTTCTTTAAAGTTTTGAACTATAATTAAATTCACACAGACGAAAACACCGGGTAAATCTGTATACCATAAATGTATTTATGTACTTACCATAAATATTTTTCGGTACAACAGGTAGATATTCCGGTTTCAAAAAAATATGCGAATGAGAATGCTTTAAAAGTTTAAACGATATAGCAATATATTTTGTACCAAACTTATGCTAATGAGTATATTGAACTTTTTTTTTTCATTCAAAGAGATTATGTTTCGGTTGGGTATCTGCCATTCGTTTTCTCTTATTTGCTGCTTTTTCTAAAGTATTAGCATAACTTGTCAATCTAGTCGCATTTAATGGTCGCAGGATTCAAAATTTCCAAATCACGAGCTATGCAATGACTGACGCTTCAGTCCATCACCGGGCTGCATTAAAAGAGTGTAAAGGCCTCGTGTTTCCTTCCAACAGGGGCAATATAATAATTTATATTATATATCATTTTCTCTGGTCTGGTTTATTGGGAGCCTTCGGCAGTGGCTAATTACTATCATACCAACAAAGCCGTGTTGCCAAGCGATTTTATTATCTGGGCTCGATGTCGCGTAGTAACCAATTAGGAGTATATGTGTATGTGAAATAAAAAAGAAAAAAAAAACCGTGTAAAACAGCAATTTAAAACTAAATTTTTCTAACTATCGCAAATGTAAAAATCTATACTCCGTTATGGTCATAGACGAGAGCAAAACTGAGACCTAATAAAAAAATAAATAAAATGACATTTCATAGTGCTTCTCTCTGCTTAAAATGTACAACGGTCGTTTTTAAATTCATATACGTTTTGTTAATTTGATGTTGTTTACCTTGACATTTAGCATGTCCGAGATGGGCGTGGATCCTCTGTAATTTATTTACTTGCAATTTTAAAACGACGATAACTCCTTCATGTACCTAGTAGGTAGGTAGGTAGGTAGGTAACTGAGGAATTTAACTGGTCCCGTTTGTTTTTTTTTTTTAAGATTCGCGGGCAGCTGTAGCGCAAAGCTACACAGCACTTTTCGTAATTTAAAAAATTCAAGTGGTTGTTTTGGTGACATAATCTCTTATTAGCCTTTACGATATCATCATAATCAACCCATTAACGGCTCATTACAGAACACGGGTCTCCTCTCAATATGAGAAGGGTAGGCCATAGTTCACCACGCTGGCCATGTGCGGATTGGCGACACTTTACGATATATTGGGGGAAAACCCAAATCCAGTCCAAAGATGTACAAATTTTATGGCTGTTTGTTTGTGCGGACTAATCTTTGAAACGGCCTAATCAGTTTTGACGTATCTCTGTTAAGGTGACAGAAGACAGATGATGACAAAAGATATTTTTTATTTCCGATAGCCAACCATATATATCTCAAACTTTGGTCATATCCGCTACAAAAACGTTTTGTTAAAATAAATAATGGGTGTAACAGGTCCTATTTTTAAGTTATTCAGACAATCTACAGTTAAATAAACTGTCCAAACGTTTATTTAACACTGACGTGTTGTGGAATAAGGGAAGAAATTTAATATTTTAATTTTCGTAAATCAAGTAGCCGCTTCCATACCTAGCAGTGTGTATAATCGCTGAGTGTATCGATTATTGCTTAAAAACTAATAGGTACTTGAGGACTTAAGTATAAAAACTCATAGCTTACCTATATGTTATAATAAATGCCATACAAAGTTCTTTTAACATTGAATTCAACTTAAACAAGAAAGTTCAAGGTGCGTTTACCGAATGGGGCAATAAAAATAATAATTCGCGCGAATGTTTCCATCACATGTTCAATTTTGCTGATAGGGTGCTTTGTGTGAATCGGTAGCTATTTTCAGTTACGCACTCGTACGATATTATGACGAACGCTAAGTTAATTATCGGTAGGTATGGTTATCTTTCTTGTTAATTTTTATATATTCTCTTGTAGGTGTATTATTCCTCCTAAGGTTAACCTCTTTGTATATTTTTAATTGTGCGTTTTAGTGGATCTCCGTGTGATTTTGATTTACAGATAAACCCGCTTATATATTATATCTTGCGTCCACTACTAGTACTTTAATAAAATTATATTACAGAATCACAGGCTATCACAGAAGCGGTGATAGCCTAGGAGTCTGACGCCCCTAATCAGAGGTCGGCGGTTCGAATCCGGGCACGCACCTCTATCTTTTCGGAGTTATGTGCGTTTTTAAAACATTAAAACGGTGAAGGAAAACATCGTGAGAAAACCTGCACGCCTGAGAGTTATCCATAATGTTCTCAAAGGCGTGTGAAGTCTGCCAATCCGCACATGGCCAGCATGGTGGAGTATGGCCAAATCCTTCTCATATTAATAGGAGACCCGTGCTCTGTAGTGAGCCGGTAATGGGTTGATCATGATGATGACAGGATCACGCTATTATAATTATCATAACTTAGCCCCAGACTGCGACAGTTTAGCGTTCCGGCACGATGTCGCGTAGAAAATAATTAGGAGTACGGTTTTACTATACTCTTAACAGGTTAGCCCGCTACCATCTTAGACTCCGCATCATCACTTACACCAGGTGAGATTGCCGTCAAGGGCTGACTTGTAGTGTGTAAAAAAATGTAACATTCCTCTATACTTAATGAAAGGATTGACAGCGGCTTACCACATTTTAAGTGATACATTTTGTTGCTGAGACACTTAAATTTTTTTATATTTTGTAATGGTGTTACTTGAGAAAACAATTTGAACACTGTTGTAATATGTTTTGTAACACGCTGTGTTAAGAATTTTAACATGAGTAAGATTGCAGATGTTACACTTAAGTACGTGAGGTATGGAGTTTTAAGTCGTCGTAAACAATTTTTTATTGCATCGAAGTGTTAATAAAATAAAAGAAGCCATTTATTCTACTACCAATTATAATAATAATAAAAAAATTATGTCATAGTTCTTATACTTAATTATCAATTACCGATCCAATTATATTTCTGTGCATTATATTATAATATGTATACCATAATGAAATAATAAAACTTATATGCATACATAATATTATATATTCTTTGGTAGAAGTCTCTTACGGTACGCTTATGGTAGAAGTCGCTTCTCTGGCGTAGGCCTGCTTCCTCCGCCTTCCTTTGAAATTTTAACGACTTCTGTGGGGCAGTGCGTGCGCTGTCGCATTATAAAGTTGGAGGTCCTGGGTTGGTTTCGGCCGTGGCTAGTTACCACCCTACTGACAAAGACGTGTCGCCAAGCGATTAAGCGTTTCGGCTCGATGTCGCATAGGAACCAATTAAGAGCCTGGTGTACCATACTCCTAACAGATTAGCCCTCTACCATCCTAGACAGCATCATCAGTTACCACCAGCTGAGATAGCCATCAAGGGATAACTTGTAGTATATAAAAAAAGTGGTAGTACGAGTAGATTTTGATTAGATCTGCATAAAAAAATATATACAATAAAAAATAAAGCGTGCGAATTCCCGAATTTATATCATGAAGAAATTTTAGAATGAAAGCACTTGCGTGCTGCAGACTATTTCGTGCTTCAGCTATAAACGATAGGTAGTTTGCTAAAGTGTTATCCGTGCCTTTAAACTTTGTTTAGTAGCGTCGAAGAAATCGGTGCCAAATAGGCAATCACAGAAACAAATTGAAATGAAATTTCCTACTTTTCGTCAATTTCATTTTATGTTTATGACAATAATAATAGTTCAATTAATCATAATTTGTTTCAATACACTATTTTTTATATCGTCATATTTAAATTTGATATTTTACTGTTATTTAAAATTACCTATATTATTATTTATGTGCAGTGTTTTTTATTGTTTCCAATAATTTGTTATATGATATTTGATAGTATACGTAAAGCTCATACATGACTTGTTGGAAACCTGTACTAAATGAACTACACCGCTTTTTATACGGCTTAAAGCCAAATGGGAAATAAGTAGGTGCATTCCACTACATTTAAAATTTGGTCAATATCCGCTTTATTTGAATAGTAAATTGAAGGTATTTAGGTAAGAACCTGAATACTAACATTTGGACTGTTTTTGTGAATTTTAGGTAAAATTGGGTAAACTATTTACTTTGCCATGTAACAAATAATGTAAGCTATATAATGATATGTATATATATTTTTTTCGGACTGACTATTAGCTGTGCTGACCCTATTGGTTGCGACAGCGTAACCGGGCTGTTTGGCGAGCTTCGGAAAGAAGCTTTGCCAGAAGAAATTTTGACCCCTAGGACTCGAAGAAACAAAGGGAACGTCTGCCTAAGGGCGCCTCCTGTGAGGCCGAACCTCGGCTTAGGCGACATTTGGGATAATGATATAGCGGTGCTTACAAGATTCTTAAGTAATATAAAAAAATGTCAACTAATATACAATAATAATTAAGATATGTAAGCGACATAAAATCATATTAATAAAGTTTTTAGTCTATATTAACAATTACGAATTTACAAAAGTAAATAAAAGCTAATAATAAGTAAATAAAAACGCAACTACACATACAATTTAGATAATTTTGATTCTTAATGATGAATGATGACCGTACATCGTGTATTTCACTAATCTGTAACCTGTAAAATGGAAATTTGCAGCTATTTGTGTATAGGTGGCGTTGCATATGGTACCTACATGCATTGCATATGATTCCATGCGGTGAATACTAAATACAATTCGTCATTTAAATTATTTCAACAGATTTAATTGGGTGCGTAAACACGTTGTGCGGAAAAGTCTAAATTCTAAACGATTGCTAAACTATATGTACAGATCGGCGCGATGCTTTGCCGAATAAGTAAGCAGTTTGAGCAACTTACTGACATTTTAAAATCGATGTCAAACATTTATCGAGCGATGTCGAAATAGGGCATCACTTATATTAATTTGGTTTTAACTGTGTTTAAATTTGATTAGGCACCTTTAAGTACTTGTTAAATATTTATGCATATCAGAAGAATAAAACTACATTAATTCAATCGTTACTGATTACTAAAATCCAATATGCACTACTGTAAGTCATAAAGAACATACCTACTGTTTACACTTAGATAATGAGGTTTACAAATCAAGTTTTACACAGAAAGCATGCATTATAGGTAGGAATAATAGTCATTCTATAGTTGATAGAAGAAACAATACATTTAGGTATAGTGTGTAATTAAGTTATCTAAATGTTCTAAAAAAAATTTTTCATCAGACTTTTGAATAGTTTAACGTATTTTCTAAGAGATAATATCTAAGCTTTACAAATCGAGTTTTACACATAAAGCATGCATTATAGGTAGAAATAATAGTAATTCTATAGTTGATAGTAGATAAAACATATTTGGGTATAGTGTATAATTATCTAAATGTTCTAAAATAAAAAAATTCTGCAGACTTTTAAAAACTTTAATGTACTTTCTTTAGCAGAGTTAGGTAATTTATTGAACAACTATAATCCTCTCACAATGTTTTTATTACCATATTCTTAGTTCGCGGCCGTCGAATATTTATTTAATCTTATTAATGAGCATCTTATAACAATAATTATAATTGTCTAAATTATATAATTATATTATTAATTATAAATGTGAAAGTTTGAATGGATGAATATTTGTCACTGAATCACTCAGTGTTAGTTTATAGTCCTGAATTGCAAATAAGTTACATTTTATGCGGGATAAATGTGGGTGTAAATACCTTACCTACCTATATAATTGTTTGATCATGCCGTCAGTGGGTAAACATACATATTTGTAACTCATTTTTACTTAACCAAGGTTTGGCACAAAGTAAGTTTTTACTGTGGCTTTGCCCGCATGGACAAATCCTGTGTACTATATATGTTTTTAACTTGTGTAACTATGTTCCTTTACGTTACGCATTGAAACTGTCAAAATGTATCTTATTATCTTTCCGGTAAATAAATCCGGAAATTAAGATCATTAATTGCAGAATAGATGATATTTTTGTTTGCAATCACTTTTCCGGTTGGGCTGTGAATGTAAGAAATAGTCAGCTAAAACTTCTTCTATCAATGTTTGATTGTGGTTAGCTCATACATCAATTTTTATAGAAACTCGTATGCTCAATATTAATGGCGTCGAGATACCCTCACGGAACATAAAATATTTTCAAATTCAAATAATCTTTATTCAAATAGTCCTTTAAAAGGCACTTTTGACGTGTCAATAA
This sequence comes from Lasiommata megera, assembly GCA_928268935.1. Taxonomy (NCBI): domain Eukaryota; kingdom Metazoa; phylum Arthropoda; class Insecta; order Lepidoptera; family Nymphalidae; genus Lasiommata; species Lasiommata megera. Next base: position 9,253,946 of record OV743319.1, on the reverse strand, counting down.
TTACTACTGATTTGATGGTGATAAATACATTCATAAATTTAAACTAAACTATGAGGGTTCCAAACGCGCCCCGGTCCATGAAAGAAGAAGCCCACAACAAACTTAGCCGTGTTTTTTGTTCGTTATCACCATCTCACATAATCAATAATAAATTATAGTACCTATGGAGATAGAGCAATTCACACCCAAGCTTTTTTATCGTTTATGTAATTCTTAATAACGTAATATGATTTTTCTACAAGCTTTCGTTTTATAAAAACTTTGAACTTATTGATAGACATCTCCAAGATAAGTTTGTTGTGGGCTTCTTCTTAGACCGGGGCGCGTTTGGAACCCTCATAGCTTTAGTTTTAAGTTTACGAATATAGTTATCATCATGAAATAACTACTATGTAAATTATTGACGCGTCAAAAGTGCCATTTTTAAGGACTATTTGAATAAAGATTATTTTGAATTTGAATTTTGAATTTGAATTTGATATCAATAGGTAATTTATTATAAAATAAAATACAATTTCCTTTGAATGAGTTACTAATCTTGTGCAGCCTACTAAACGGTATTGCTTAACGGTTGGTAAATCGAAATGTTATTTTTTGGGTATTTCATACCCCAGGGTTTGGAAGTGGACATTAAAGATTAAAATCGAGGTTAGAACTCATGGTGAACTTTTAAAAACACAGGGCGTAACTATGTAAGTAATGCCAAAGAAATTCCACTTGACTTCATACGTAGGTTATATCGCATAAAATATATATTCAAGTTAATGGACTATAAAAGAGATACTAAAATGACTGATATTATCTACATCAAGACTGAGTTCCTCGAAGCAAATAAAAGTTACTATTGCACACTATTTTTACCCGCGGTTTTGTCCATGTATACTCCTAGAGTCTATACATTAGACAAGCCCTTTAATAATAAAAGGATTTAAAAATCTTAATCTCTATAATCTTTTCTGCCTTTTTTAACATTCAGTATTAGCGAGCCCTACAAAGTACAGAGAGTTACTATACAACTTCTGGACAGAACTTTAAATATATCAGCAATGTCACATCTTTAGTTTGTGGTTTTGATAAAATCGAATTGACTAAAACTATGTAAAGAAAATAACTCGGTTGATTTAAATATCCCGACCCTATCTTAGCCTATGTATTTATCAAGGGTATAATCTGTCTCCATTCAAAATTTCAGCCTCATTAGTTCAGTAGTTTTGGCGTTAACGAGTCACAAACATACTCACTTAAATATCCTTTATTCATTGAACTATCAGGATCTCTGAAAGGTATATTTATAAAGATATTATAGTGCTCATGGTGAGTACATATATATAGATATTATAGTGCTTATGGTGAGTATGACGACCTCCGTGGCGCAGCGCGCGCGCTTTCGCATTATAAAGTTGGAGGTGCTGGGTTCGATTCCCAGCTGGAGTCTGGTCTGGTGGGAGTCTTCGGCCGTGGCTAGTTACAACCCAACCGACAAAGACATGTCAAACGATTTAGCGTTCCGGCACGATGTCGTGTAGAAACCAATGAGGAGTATGGGTTTACCATACCCCTGACAGGTTAGACCGCTACCGTCTTAGACCGCATCATCACTTACCATCAGATGAGATGCAGTCAGGGGCTAACTTGTGGGGTTTATAGATATCGATATATTTTTGAAAAACAGTACTTAAGATTAGGTCAAAACGCACATTATTGCACATTTACTTGCTCATTAACTTTCCTATTTTCTTGTCTATTTAATCGCCCATTTACTTGATACTTAATTTAATATTATTTACATGCACGTGACTATGAAGGTCAACATAAAGTAATGTCATAAAAGCATAGCCGTGAAATTTGGGACAAAAATCTAGTTTTTTTTCCACGTGGAACGTGCTCGGCCACCGTTATTTACCCTACAATGGGGGAATTAGCGTTGCTTGTTATGATTTGCTACGGCTATGAACTAATAGCCAATGGGTAATCTTTGTTTTATTGGTTGTACCTATTTTTTAATAGTCTTTTAGGTAATTTTTATTTTATTGATACTTCCCAACTTATTGATGAAAATAGTTGTGAGTAAAATCGGAAGTAAAATGAATATTTGTCTTAATTTGTTATAATCCTATACGTAAGCAAATTGAGCTTAATGTGTATTTTTTTTTTTTTTTCCGTTGGGAAATGCGTTTACGCATCCCCTCCGGAAGCGGCGCAGGCAAGACTGCGTCGCTTCCGACGGGGTATGTGGGACTCGCCGGCGGCCAGATTGACGACCAGAATACCCACTAAAACCCAGCGATGTTCCTACGCGTCGCCTGGTGGCTGGGTCACGGGTACACCCGCGCACACGACCGCAACCCAACCAGGGCTTAATGTGTATTTAACATTCGTAAATTAACCCTTGCATCTATGTAATGTATTCAGGAAAATAATTACTTGATTACTAAAGGGTTTTGTACTTAATTTTCTTAAATTCTATAAAGATTTGATGGAAGCAAATTAAACGTTTACTGTAATGTTCACTATATATTCCAAAAAGTAACGCTTACTTCTTACAATATTTCAAAATCACGACGTATCGAGTCGACTGAAAATTAATTAGTAACGGAGTTTATGGCAATATTTTAAATTTCCAAACTCCCAGTATCTATAAATTGGCGCCGTCCATCGTCTTGCCTCAAAGATTACATTACGCCATTTGCCACGGTAATTATAACTGACATCTTTCATTATTCGTTTCATTCATTACATCTTCGTTAATTCTTGTAGATATCTATTGGGGTAACGTGTAAGGTTGTGGAGTTTCGAATGGACAGTTGCTGATAACCATATTAGTTATTACTGCGTCACCGGGGGTTTTAGGCGAGCATGAAGCTCAGCCTGAGAGAAGAGCACTTAGGCTCGACGACATCTGGGGGACATAAGGGCGTCTCCTGTGAGACTCGGACCTCGACTCGAACGTCACCCTAACGTTGGGAAGTACCCCTTTTTTATGAGAGAAAAGACCTGTGTCTTTCCGTGGGACATTTATAGCCCGACCATCATGGTGATACCAGGAGATTTCTAAGTTGTCAAAATCGACTTCAATATAGTGTCTTTTGACTAGTACTGTTTACATCAGAAAAAATAGGAAGATGGATAAGGTATTTCGATGTCGTTTTTTAAAGGTAAAGCGGAGATTTGAGACTTGTTTATAAATCTAAATAGGTATAAGTTTTTTCGTCGTTTCATATTCTATACTGTAGCGCAAGATATCGAATTATTATTTTTACAAAACAGATTTTTCTGTTAATCAGGTGTACTCATGACTTTTTTTTACGCTGGGGAATGCGTTTACGCAATCCCTCCGGAAACGACGCAGGCAAGACTGCGCCGCCTTCGAGGGGGTATATGGGACTCCCACTAAAAGGTCCTTCGCGTCGCCTGGTGACTGGGTCACGGGACCGCTTGCGCACTCGGCCGCAACCCAGCCAGCGGCGTTCGTCGAGGCAGACCCTCCACGGGAGGTGATCTCTTACCTACCTTAGATTTTTTCCGTTAAATTTATATTTTGACCTTATGTTTGTGAAGTAATTCTGTTAAGCATTAATACAGACACTCTTTGACGTAATCAGAAAACAGACGTAACGTAAGTATTAACGACCAACGTCTTAACTTATTGCAGAATCTCAATTCAATCAAGTTAAACTGTATTTTTTGTAATTTTATGTTTTAACTAATGGTTAACCCAAATAGGGATGGATGGATTGTGTGTTAGATTATTTGCGAGTAAAAGGAGTGGATAGTGAGGTGACGGCTGGTTTCTAGTGTTGTCCGTGATTACGTATAATTTCAAATTAAAAAAATATATATTCCAATACAAACTTCCATCAAATATATTTAGCTTTTTGAGGATTCTTTGTAGAAAAAGAAAAAATGAATTAAAAGATTTCATACTTAATGTTCAAAAATATAAACCAACCCCTATAACACACATTTGGTAGGTACATCTTCGTGAACCCTTGTCTGATTGGATGCTAAACCTAAAATTAATCTTTCTACACATATTGAGGTTCGCCAATGTCTCTGATTATATTATTAAAATGCGACTATAATGCCTTTAGAAGTCAATTTTCGAAATGTAGGAGAGTAGTTACCTGGGAGGTAAAAATTTCTGTTTCTGCCTGTGCTAATCTTCTCAAAATAAGTGCAGCTGTTTTGAAGACAGAACATTAATGTGGAATAAATGTTACTTAGGTGTGTGTTTGGTATATGTTCAAATAAATATGATGGTTTGAAATAATAAAATAAAAACTTTATTGGGGTACCTACCCGAAAAGTATAATAGTAAATTCTTATTCAAAATTCAAATTCAAAATAATCTTTATTCAAATAGTCCTTAAAAATGCAAAAATTTACATAGTAGTTATTTCATGGTGATAACTATATTCGTAAACTTAAAACTAAGGCTATGAGGGTTCCAAAGGCACCCCGGTCTAAGAAGAAGCCCACAACAAACTTAGCCAGGTTTTTTATCGTTTATATAATCCTTAATATCGTAATATGATTTTTCTACAAGCTTTCGTTTTATAAAAACTTTGAACTTATTGATAGACATCTCGAAGATATCACTAGGTAATTTATTAGAAAATAAAATACAATTTCCTTTGAATGAGTTACTAATTTTGTGCAGCCTACAGTACATCGATATACAATAACTATTTAGAAAAAAATACGTTTCTCGCGTCATTTTTGGATGTTGATGTTTCGAGATCATTGGACATCTCAAATCCTGGGCTGTCACCTGAAGGATGCTGTTATCAAGAACTACGCAATCTTTCCCAGGAGGAAGATATAGGTTAAACGTCAAAGAAACCGGGCAAGCCTCGTTTCGGCGAACATGCCGACGCGTTGCAGTATCTCGGCAACTTCATAAGGGCACGGTATGCGTCATTACACTGCACCCTTATGGTGCTGAAGGACACCTTCTTATACCGCAATGCCGAAATGTATACAACAATTTCGGAACCATTTCTTCTACAATAGACAAGCAATAGGCTATTTATAGGCTGTTGATTTTGTTGATGATGATAAAATTTAAAGCTGTGATAGCCTAGTAGCTAGGATGTCCGTCTCCTAGTCAGAGATCGGGGGTTCGAACCCGGGCACGAACATCTTAGTTTTTGGAGTTATGTGCGTTTTTAAGGAATTAATATATCACTTGCTTCAACAGTGAAGGAAAAAATCGTGAGGAAACCTGCATGCCGGAGAGTTCTCCATAATGTTCTCAAAAGGCGTGTGAAGTTTCCCAATCCGCACATGGCCAGCGTGGTGGACTATGGCCAAACCCTTCTCATATTGAGAGGACACCCGTGCTCTGTAGTGCGCCGGCAATGCGTTGATCATGATGATGATGATGCTAATATGACTGTTTGAAGTGAACAGGATGAAAAATATTGCAAATTTTGTTATGGTTTTTTTTATAGAGACACCCACCTATCTAGTTTATTTTATTGGCGCATTCCTTTCGTACCGGGTCTTACTGCAGCATGTAAGGTCAACTGCAGGCGAATGAATTATTAAACGAGACGTTCTAATTCTTAACAAAACACCGCACTTCGCAGGTTAACGTATTGTAAGCGCGTAACTTTGTGGCTACAAACAAAATGCAGTATTGCCTCTAGTCATTCTCTGCTTAGATAATTGAGGATCTTATTTATGTCTTCCAGAGAATCTGCCACAAGGATTAATGCCTGTCTAAATAGCTAGCAAGGTTTACTCGAGTTATGTAATCCATCTAGAATTTGTTAAATCCGTTCCAATCCAGAAACTCAAGATGAGTTCCAACGTCGTGGTTTTTTAATACACCACAAGTTAGCCTTTGACAGCATCTCACCTGATGGTAAGTGATGATGCGATCAAAGATGGTAGCTGGCTAACCTGTTAAGGGTATGGTGAACCCATACTCCTAATTGTTTTCTACACGACATCGTGCCGGAACGCTAAATCGCTTGGCGACACGTCTTTGTCGGTAGGGTGGTAACTAGCCACGGCCGAAGCCTCCCACCAGACCAGACTCGAGCCGGGAATCGAACCCAGGGCCTCCAATTTTATAATGCAACAGCGCACGCGCTGCGCCACGGAGGTCGTCAAAAAGTTTCGAACATATTACAACGCCCTGTTAAACATACTCGTATACCTAATTAACTTATATATGTGCCGGGAAAAATGACAGCATTTCCGCATAGAAAAGGCTAATCTCATTTCATTTTTTGTTCCATCAAATCGCTTCTCCAAATGTGCAGTGTTTTTGTATGTAAAGATCAAGAAAATACCTTTTGCGTGTAGGACTCTTAATTGGTAGCGTTACGCACGAAACGTTTGATTGGCCAGAATAATTATATATAAATAGGCATTATCAATGAATTAGGCACGAATATACATGAAGGAACAATGGCTGATGAGAATCTTAATAAGGAATTCCTTCGATATTCCCATGCTTTTCTCATTAAGAATACAGTGGGTACGTCTAACACCGGATTTCACAAATATTTTCACGCCAAACTAGACGCTATGTGTTAATATTATTGAGCTAAAAACGTATTTAGTGGAAGTTGTCGCTGGTGCGCGAAAGAGATAAAATTATGGTGATTATAATTTACATAAACATGCATTTTTTGTTCCTGTAATAACTGTTATTAACTAAGAGTGGCTTCGGCGGTGCCGCGGCAGAGGTGGTTTTAAAAAACGTATAATTTTATTACCCAATTCCTCAGGAATTAGCTTCTTTGAATCGAATGCTATAAATTAATTCAGGTGTTTTTAAGGTTTGATTTTTTTTATACACCACAAGTTAGCCCTTGACGGCAACTTCACCTGATAGTAAGTGATGATGCAGGGTAAGATGGTAGCGGGCTAACCTGTTAGGGTCATGGTAAACCCACACTCCGAATTGGTTTCTACGCGACATCGAGCCGGAACGGTACCTAGCCACGGCCGAAGTCTCCCACCAGACCAGATTTTGCTACGTCTTTGTCGGTAGTTACCACCCTACCGACAAAGACGTGTCGCCAAGCGATTTTAGCGTTCCGGCACGATGTCGCGTAGAAACCAATTAGGAGCGTGGGATTACCATACTCCTAACAGGTTAGCCCGCTACCATCCTAGACTGCATCATCACTTACCACCAGGTGAGATAGCCGTCAAGGGCTAACTTGTAGTGTATAAAAAAAAAACTTAAAACGCCGTATATTGAAATTTTAGAGTAAGGTTTATTTTTCATCCTCTGTGATATAATCAATCGACCACTAAGTTACCATTGTAAGAGCAGACTTGGTTAAGTTCAATGGCAGCAATAGTTGAATGTGTCCAGCGGCCGTAACTGGTCACAAAACGTAAGCAACAAAGTAAAACGAATTAATTTGCTGTTGTGAATACAAACTCTTTTATATATAGTAGGCACGTCGGAGAATGTGAGTGTGGAGATCTATTTGCTATTAATTATAATTTTAATAAGACTTTCGCCGTCCCTGTTACGCTTCTTGTTATGCAATGGCAACTGTGCGTTTGTGTGAAACGACTCGGAACGCGTGGCGGCGACTATCCCATTGAATCGTTGCAGTTAATGGCATCGTTGGCATATTCGATCTAATGGATTGTGTGAATCTGCTGAGATATATTATCCAGGGCTAGAAATCCGTATTGAAATAAGCGATACCGATCAATTTTGGTAACAAATCATCATCATCATCATTATCAACCGATTGACGTCCACTGCTGGACATAGATAGATAGATAGATATACTCTTTATTGCACACTACATTGAAAATAACTAAAACAAAAAATTAAATAAAAAAAACAAACATAATGCGCAAAGGCGGTCTTATCGCTAAAAGCGATCTCCTCCAAACAACCTTTTGTGAAAGGAAAGAGTTAAAAACGAGATGGGGATAGTGCAATAGCTAATAGAAATTACACATACAGACATAAATAACTAAATAAAGATATAAATATATAAATTAATAAATAAATAAATATATATATACATAAATAAATAAATATATAAATACCTATATATATAAATTCATATATATACATAAATAAATAAACTATATAGACATACACACAAGATTATATATATATTTTTATTATTATTGCATATCAGATAGGTAATATTCTTTTAAACGATTTTTGAAGATGCTTAGTGATTTAGATTGCCTAATGTCCCTCGGCAGTCCATTCCAAAGGTTTACCACTTTTACAGTAAAAGAGTTGCCATAAGCCATCGAACGACTAGCAGGAATGCGCAACCTATTATCATCCTTGGCCCGTAAATAGGACTCAACATTGCTACCAAGAAAGTGAAAACGCTCTTTTAAATATGGAGGCGCTGCAGGATAATACAGAATGGAGTACAAGAGTGTAAGAGCGTGCAAGTTTCTACGGAATCGAATTGGCAGCCACTTCAACTGAGCGCGGTACTGGGACACATGATCATATTTACGTAAGCCAAAGACAAAACGTATACACATGTTCTGCAACCTTTCCAGTTTGTTAAGCAAAGTCTCAGACAAATCCAAACAGCAAACATCAGCGTAGTCTAGAATAGGCAACAACAGAGAATTAGCCAAGATGATTTTAGTCTTCATCATCATCATCATCACTTCAACCGATAGACGTCCACTGCTGGACATAGGTCTTTTGTAAGGAGTTCCAACGGCCACGGTCTTGGGCCGCTTGTATCCAGCGGCTCCCTGCGACTCGTTTGATGTCGTCTGTCCACCTTGTTGGGGGTCGACCAACGCTACGTTTACCGGTGCGGGGTCGCCATTCCAGCACCTTGGGACCCCAACGTCCATCGGTTCTCCTTAATGGGCAAAAAATTTTTCCATCGTCTTAAGCATCCTATGGCAGCAAAAATTTTGCGGCTCAGTTCAGTGACCTGTGGTTGCCAAGACATTGAATCATCTAAAATCAACCCAAGATCCTGGACTGTACTATGGAATGGTATCGTTTTACCATCACAAAGAACAGGTGGCAAAGAATTGCAAGACAAGGAAGAAAGGAAATAAGGGCTGCCTATAATAGTTACTTGAGATTTACTTGGATTAACCTGGAGACCAAAAGATCGACACCAATCACCAATTTTGTCCAAATCAGCATTAATGCCTTCAATTGCTGCGCCAAGGTTATCAGCACCCACGGATACATAAATTTGCAAATCGTCCGCGTATAAATGATATGAAGAAGAAATTACAGAAGAAATAGAATTTATGTAGATGGAAAATAAAAGAGGGGAAAGAACACCACCTTGTGGAACTCCAGACTTCAGCGGAATAAAAGAAGATAGCCTATTCTCAACCCGTACACATTGCTGACGATCAGATAAATAAGTCCGGAACCAATTCACAACAGGTGGTGACATTTTTATTGTTTCCAGTATACCTAACATTATGTCAAAGTCCACGGTATTAAATGCGTTACTGAAGTCTAAAAGAACTAAAACAGTTAGCAGTTTTTTATCAACAGCATAACGGATATCATCGCAAACTTTGATTAAAGCCGTAGATGTACTATGTCCACGCCGAAAACCTGACTGTAGAGGACTTAATATGTCATACCTAGTTAGATATAGGCTGAGTTGCTGATGTACAATGCGTTCAAGAACTTTAGACAGAAAAGGGAGAATAGAAATAGGTCGAAAATTTGAAGGCGCTAAAGCATTGAGAACTTTAGGAATGGGAACTACATATGCGTTGCACCATAAGATGGGAAATGAACCTGAAGAAAGTGAAGAGTTGAGTATATGGCACAAAACTGGCAGAATGCAGTCAAGAGATGTTACTATCATCTTTCTACTTATGCCATCACTTCCTATCGCATCAGATTTTACAGCCAGAATATGCTTCCTTACTTCATCTACAGTTACAGTGCTGAAATGGAATTCAGGGCCCCCATGTCTGGGCAGTGAACTGAGATGATTAAGTGTTCCCTGCTTAATGATCTCATCGAAAGGACGTTTGGTGGTAAAGTGCATATTAAGGCTCTCCAAATCAATAGTGTGCGAAAGATGCTGACGCTGACGCCCAATTCCCAGTGAACTCAGAAATTGCCAAGTTCTGCCAGAATTATTTTGATCGATTGAAGAGTGGATGTATTGCCGCTGGGCGTCTCGACACATTCTATTGCACTGGTTGCGTAGCTTTTTATATTTACACAGATTAGCATCAGTTGGATTAAGCCTATATTTCCTTTTAGCAGTGTCACGTTTATTCATAAGCAACCTTATGTCATTAGTGAGCCATGGCGCAGGAAGATGTTTAATCTTGATTGGCCGGATTGGAGCATATTTATCAAAAAGCTCGGTCAAGAGTGAATTAAAGATATCAAGTTTTTGGTCTATAGAAGGAGCTTCAAGAATAATATCCCAATCAATATTTCTAAGATCTTCCATAAATTTATCGTTATCGAAATTGCGAAAGCTGCGCCGCATAACTACAGTCGGCTTTGCCTTGGGAGGGCGAATTCTAAATGACATGTAGACCAGATCATGATAGGAAAAGGCCTCCGCTGGAAGCTGCCCATGCACGTCAATAAGATATAGGTCAATAGGTCTTTTGTAGGGAGTTCCAATGCTCACGGTCTTGGGCCGCTTGCTTCCAGCGGCTCCCTGCGACTCGTCTGATGTCGTCTGTCCACCTAGTTGGGGGAAGACCGTTACGTTTACCGGTGCGGGGTCGCCATTCCAGCACCTTGGGACCCCAACGTCCATCGGTTCTCCGAGCTATGTTGGTAACACAGGTTTCGTGCAAAGAAATTAATACGGGAACAATATATCAAAGCGATCATCGCCTGGATTTTAAGCTTCAGACTGAAATCGAGTGCTCTGTGCTCATACAGGGAAATGGTTCAACAATTCCTTGGTACAGTGCTCAAACAGAATCTTATATAACTCAGTCATTATTCTTAAATAATAAAGGTTTTTTATACACTACCAGTTAGCCCTTGAAGGCATTTTATCTGATGGTAAGTGATGATGCGGTCTAAGATGGTAGCGGGCTAACATGTTTGGGGTTATGGCTCATACTCCAAGTTGGTTTCTACGCGACAGAAAACGCTAAATCGCTTGGCGACACCTCTTTTTCGGTAGGGTGGTAACTAGCCACGGGCGAAGCCTCCCACCAGACCAGACTCAAACTGGGAATCAAACCCAGGACCTCCCAACTTTATAATGCAACAGCGCACGCTCTGCGCCACGGAAGTCGTCAAAATCCTATTAAAGAAACATCTATAAAAATATCTATTTATATAATACGTGTATTTATTAACCACGTCTCAACAGTAATGCAGGACAATCTTAGTTAACCAAAACTATCCAAGCAGTTAACTTTAGTGTTGTTGGGTAAACCACTAACTTAGTTTACAAGTCAACTAAATAGTGCGGTTAGAGACACATGCAAAGTCAGGCTACATCATTTGAGCATCTAAAGGCGTGCCATCCGATTCCCATGACGAATTGCGTCATAAAATCCGCTTGACCAAACATCAGCAATAAATTGGACTGCTATTCATTGTACCAAATAACAGTGTGTGCATACATAGAATTTGCATAATCACAATTATTTATTGCAATTTGTGAAATGTTTCAATCGGCCTCATTTGAACATAGCATGGCAACAACAATAAAAGAGGCCTAACCCACATTTAAAAAAAATATTAAAAAAAAATTGTATACGAACTTTTTAACTAACCTATTGCAAAAAATTCACACTGTCCAGAATATGATACATAAGGCGTACATGCGCGTTAAGAGAGCATCCAAGAAGATGATGATAAGAAGATGATGATTTAAATTTAATAGTGGTCGAGACTGAGGCAGGCCTATCAGATTGATGGAGTTGAGAAGCTTATTTATGTTCATTTATGTTAATAATTGAAGCGGCGATAGCCTAGTGGTTAGGGCCTCAGCCTCCTAATCAGAGGTCGGCGGTTCGAATCCGGGCACGCACCTCTAACTTTTCGGAGCTATGTGCGTTTTTAAAAAATTAAAATAAACCTGCACGCCTGAGAGTTCTCCATAATGTTCTCAAAGGCGTGTGAACTCTGCCAATCCGCACATGGCCAGCGTGGTGGACTATGGCCAACCCTTCTCATATTGAGAGGAAACCCATGCTCTGTAGTGAGCCGGTAATGGGTTGAACATGATGATGATGTCAATAATTATATTAAATGCTCTTATAATACTTAAATTTAAGTCATTAAGAAAGTAACAGGAACCCATAGAACTACGTGGATGAAAAATGCGGCCTTATAAGCTACGAGTAGATATTCCGTACGGGAATAGTTTATAAATGCCTAGTTTTTAATATAAGGAACAGGTTATGCATAAGATAAGGACATAATTACCGAAATCCTTGAATTTTTAATATTATGAAACTATTGAAATTGTTAAGATTAATTCTTTTTTTTTTGCCACACCAAAAATATATTAAGATATTATATACATGTACATATTATTTAATTTAAATTAGTTGGCTCGAAAAACATCTGAAAAAGATCTGAAAATTGGACGATGGCTAACTGGCATCTCTTAGAAAAATAAGTTTTCACAAACCGTTTACCAACCAGAAAATGCCAGTGTTTTTGCCAAACGTCCGAAAAGCAATTACAGTGACGGAATATCTTATTTTTAGTAAGTTCACACCTAATATAAGTTTTATCCAATTTTTTTGAACGCTCAACAGATAACCACAATTTTAAAAACATTACCCGTTTGATCTGATAGATGTATGGGACTGCATAACTTATAACTTGTAGGCACATTATTGATCGAAGGCTACAGGTATTACATGTAAATGTTACGAGTGTATTCAACCGATGGAACCGTCCGTAAGTACATGCATGCCTAATTATGTATAGGACTGCGGTAGTCGTAAACCACGTCTGTCCACAGTCGTCTAGTCATTGCAGCCTTAAACTAAGGATAAACAAGCAGCCTACGTGACGCACTTAGCAATTAGTCTAAAATAAACATCGAGTTACTATATGAACAAATAAATGTTAACTGGGCTAATAGTGTTTACCACGCAACGATGAAAATGAAATCTTCAATAGTTGCTTGTACTTTACCACACTCAAACTGGGTGGTAAATAAAATGGTACGCACTGACCCGGAAGTGGTTAAGTTTAACCCACTCTTATACCATAGCCTGTTGCTATATAGTGGTTTCCAAATAATGAATAGGGGCAGGCGTTACTTTGCGGAAGTCCATGATAAACAATAAACAGGAAGTATAATTTAGCAAAGCAAATTATACTTACTGTTTATTGTTTATAGTGGTTTCCGTCTACCACCCAACTGGTGAAGACGTAACCCGAAGTAGAAAGATGTCTATCAAATGCCTACCAAACAAAATCCACGGCCGGGAATTTTGTTGAAATATGGGTTATAGTGTACATTATTTTACAGACCAATCACACATATATCCACTTAAAAAAAAACTGCTGTCAATTTTTTAGGAAGAACTGGTATTTTAAAGTGAGTAAAAGCGAAAAGGCATAAGGGTAATCACCCTTATGCCTTTTTGTATTTTAATCGTATAAATATATAAAAAAACTTAATCGCAAATGAAGCGATGTACGTAATAAATATTTCACTTGCATATAAATAATCACTCTGTTAATTTCAACATACTATTATTCATTATAATTATTGACGGGGTTTAAAGTTGAAAGTAAGTAGTTAAGTCGCTTTTTTGCAAGAGCATAAACGTTCAAGTGTGAACTCTAACAAACCTATTGCGAAGCCTAAGTAAGCTCTAACAGCTTAGTAATGATTTTTAAACTTAAAATTAACCAAATGTCACGTACCGAGCCATGATTATTATTTATGTGAATAAGATTGTGTTATTTCCATCCACTGTACCTACTGTGGACTACTACGTTCAATGGTTTTGAATTATTATGCTCGTTCAAAGATAAGTTTTATGTTCTTTCAAAAGTAGGTAAACGATGTTTTACATTATTTTACGGCCGGTCAACAGGTTTTAGTGTTTTCATACAAGTATTGTATAATATTTGCCCACCAGTATTTAAGATCTTCTGGACGGGTGCAATATTAAACCATTGTAACTTGTTTGTTATTCAACTGGAAGTGAGCTTCGACTGCAATTTCATGTGGTGGTAAGTGTCCAAGTCCAGTCTAATTTGGGAACAAAACATGAATTCTGCAGTAAGAATTTAATGCAGAATTCATGTTATAAAGTGTTCATGACGATTACTGTCGAAACGACAGAAAGAGAAGGTCTTAAATGCATACCTTTTTTGAGGCAGTAAGAAAAGGCAGTGAATTGTTTTCAATTTTTAAAGATTATTAAGATTTTTTTCACCTATTTTTGAACGTTGTTTTTACGAGAAAAACCTGTGTTTAAGATAAAATTTGCGAGTTAAAGTATAAATTGTATGCATATAGATTGTATAATATGGAAAAAATCTTCACTAAGTATATATGTTTGTAAAGTACTGCTTTCAAGTAGGTATGGAGTGCATGCTAAAGTCTTTAAGTACGTTTCCCAACAACATCCAGTCGAAAAAGGTTTCTCAGTATGTATCTATTTCTCCGTTCCTAGGGTATGCACTGCTTTTATGCACGCATGAATCGCACGCCACTGAGACTACGTTATTTAATCGCTATTCACCTGTCTGACTACGGAATCACACAAATAAAACATAAGTTGTATCCGTGAATAACAATGGTGAAATTTGATTAGCGGGTAATGTGTCTACGTGAAGTACACCGGAACGGTACACTGTCTGCTGTCTTACTGATAGGTATACAGTGATGTATACATCATCAAATTGCGCGATCATGTATTACATAAGTTTTTATTTGTTAAAATTACTTCGACAATCTTAGCTCGATATTATGATAATAAATTTACAGGTTTATTTTACATTTAGGTTAGTTATCAGTACCTATCTAACTATTGAAAACCTACTGGTATAGAGATCTTCGAAGATGGATAAAGAGACTTGAAAACAACATTAAGTTAACCCTTTGACTGTAATTACACTCTCATAATCTCTCTATAGATATCTCTAAGATAGAAAGCTAATAAGGGCTGAACTAATAAACACATTCTGCTGAACGGTTTCTACGCGGTAGCGTACCGTAACAGAAAATAGCTTGGGATGTCTTTACGCTTTGATAAAACCACAGTGCCAGGAGGTCATCATAGTATTTACTATAGTCTATGTATTTATTAAACACTGCAATACTGTTTATTGAAAGAAACCAGTTAATTTAGCAACGTATAAATAGGGCAGAAATATTATAATGAAAAGGTAATACAGGTTGAAAAACTATTTTAGCGTATGTTCTTTTACGTGTGCACTACGTAACCAAAGGAATTTTTTGATATACTATAGTTAAAAAAGCTGAACATGTAAATCAGCATACTAAAAAGTTACTCGGAGAATAACTTCAAACGTGGTAACTGGACCAAGTATTCGCTTTTATAAACAGACTATCTATCAATATCCTAAAAGTAGTACCTCAGTTCGTCATGACTAACCCATTACCGGCTCACTACAGAGCACGGGTCTCCTCTCAATATGAGAAGGGTTTGGCCATAGCCCACCACGCTGGCCATGTGTGGATTAGCAGACTTCACACGCCTTTGAGAACATTATGGAGAACTCTCAGGCGTGCAGGTTTCCTCACGATGATTACCTTCACAGTTGAAGAAATCTTTTTAGCACATAACTCCGAAAAGTCAGAGGTGCGTGCCCGGATTCGAACCGCCGACCTCTGATTAGGAGGCTGAAGCCCTAACCACTAGGCTATCATCGCTTCAATTACCTCAAGTACCTCAGTTACTTAGAAATAATATTTTGAACCAGTTGGATTAGAGGAAGCAAGCCCAAAGCTTCGGCTAAAAGTATGCTAACGTGTTAAGACGGAGGTGCATTGATAGAAACGGCACGGCTCTATATGTCTGATGAACATCCGCTTACAGGTTTTTTCGCATTCGTTTATAAGGAGACCGACACTCTTTTATGGGATAAGTAACAAGTTATAAAATAAAAATAAAGCTCACTGCTAACACAAACAAAGCGACGTCCTGGTGACCTTGTTTTTAAAACATACCTATCAAGATAAAATCAAAGAGCCCAAAAACAACCTTGTAAGTTTTCAAAGTTTTGGTAGTCCGTAGACGGGACCATTTGCATCCGGCCAATGCTGCATATGCTCCAGTGTCATTCATTATTTCGTCTAGTAGATTTTTTTATGGTTGCTTGAAACCTTTTGACTTTTTCAGCAGCATTTTCATATCACAAAAGATTTAATAATAGTTGTATATAAACCTACCTAACCGTAATATTGCTGTAGGATAACTGACACGATTAAATACTCCATCGAATAAAAAATATTGCACTTTAATGCATTCGTTAAATTACTGCCTACCGAAAATGTACACTAATTTTATAGTTCGAACCTTTAGGTAGTTAGTATGTCTAAATTAACATTCTAGCCCAAGCTTTGACGATGTGTTAGCTAATGGAATTCTTTTTGCATTATTAACTTAGCTATTTTAAAGTCATCGAACACATTGGCATGAACTAAAGTTGGAGTAAACAAAATTATAAGTAGGTACTCATAGAATGGAAAAACATCATTTTGAATTTATATCGCCTATTATCAACTTACGGATATTATAGGAGATAAACGTACATAAGTAATTTAAGTAGAAGGGCGACTAATGTTATGGCGGAATTTGGTCGAAAATTTTAATTCAGACAAGTGATTCTTTGGAAAGGTTAGAGCATTAAAATTCCTAGCGGTTATGTAGGTATGCAATTTGAAAACACCAACTCAATGGCGAATGTTATGTTTGGCAATATTGTAAATGATTATCGTAATTTTGGTAATGTCACAGAATAAATATGAGAAATCAAAAGTTTAACACTATTCCGGTCTTCCATTAAGTTAACACTCAGGTTTCCATATACGATAGTTCCTTTTCACAGTCGTGAAGGGGGACGTCAATGCGTGTGAATTAATGATCTATAATATATGTATTCACACCTGTTATAGCATATCAAACATGGCTGTTATTGTAACACCATCGACTACGAAGTTAACAGTTGAATAAACAGACGTCAGCGCGTTCTTAATACATATTTATTGTACCTATTTAACGAACAATAAACTTACGCAAGTTCACTTAAGTAAATTGCCCCTGATCAGAGGTTGTTTGCCATCGCAGGGTTTTGACTCTATTGTATTGTAGTGGTAAACAACTGCAAAAAATACTTCAATTATTATTTTTTAATAGCTTTATTTTGTAAACGTTGGTCTAATAGTTAGAATATTCGGATTACAAGGACAAAAGAGTTCAATAACGGGTTGGGCTTATAAGTGTGGTTGTTGATTTCTGTCAAAATATTCTCGGTTCTAAAATAAATGGTACAAACCAATTGGTTTAGACCTCAGAATCAACCTCATGCCTCTGAGAGCCCATCGAGTCTTTGTTCCCAAGTTGTTTTTTTTTGGTAGATTTAACTCGCTTTTGAGAACATTTTTCTTTTTCAAGTAACAGGTACGCAGGATTTTAAGAAAATGGAAGTTAAGTGTCGAAAACACGCGTAACTCCAAAAGTTAGAGGGCGTTTGTCCATACAAAATATATTCAAGCAATTTTTTTTATCCACTACAAGTTAGCCCTTGACGGCAACCTCGCGGCTCACCTGATGTTAAGTGATGATGCAGTCTAAGATGGTAGCAGGCTAATGTGTTAGGGGTATGGTAAACCCATACTCCTAATTGGTTTCTACGCGATATCGTGATGGAACGCTGAATCGCTTTGCGACACGTCTTTGTTGGTATATAATAGATTTGTAAGCGGTGATAGCCAAGTGGTTAGGGCGTCAGCCTCCTAATCAGAGGTTGGCGATTCGAATCCAGGCACGCACCTCTAACTTTTTCGAGTCATGTGCCTTTAAAAAAAAATTAAAATATCTCTTGCTTCAACGTTGAAGGAAAACATCGTGAAAAAACCTGCATGCCTGAGAGTTCTCCATAAAGTTGTCAAAGGCGTGTAAAGTCTGCCAATCCGCACATGGCCAGCGTGGTGGACTATGGCCAAACCCGTCTCATATTGAGAGGAGACCCGTGCTCTGTAGTGAGCTGGTAATGGGTTGTTCATGATGATGGAAAACCCATAGTTCTAATTGGTTTCTATGCGACATCGTGCCGCTAAATCGCTTTGCGACACGTCTTCGTCGATATATAATAGATTTCTGCAATGACTGGTGTTGTGAAGCGACCCGTCACCATGTGCTCGACATTTACGAGTTTATTATGTACATGATGTGACGCTCATGTAATACCTGCATGTCGGTACCTACTTGCAATTACGATATATGTATTGTACGTATCACAGCAAAAGAGCACTGGAAAAAACCCTCCAATGCTCACACAATACACGTTGTGTTTATACATTACTAGTCTACTATCCGCAACTTTCTACTTCCGAATTTTCAGTTTTCCTATTTACCCCGTTATTCAGTATTACACGCATGTGGAATTCACGTCATATTATGTTTAGCAAACAATGAGACAACTCACCGTCCGATCCCCCGTTATCCCAAACGTCGCCTAAACCGAGGTTCGGCCTCACAGGAGGCGCCCTTAGGCAGACGTTCTCTTAGTATCTTCGAGCCCTAGGGCTCAAAATTTCTTCTGGCAGAGCTTCTTTCCGAAGCTCGCCAAAGAGCCCGGTTGCGCTGTGGCTACCAAAAGGGTTAGCACAGCTAATAGTCAGTCCGACAAAAAGAAGTCAGACAACAACTTGTTAAGCTTTTGAGCCTTTATTTAACTTATTTGTTTAATTAAAAGCCTGTATATATCGGGTATTTTCAGACACACAGAAGAGAAAAGAGGTACAATAGGCGGCCTTATCGCTAAAGAGCGATCTCTGCCAGGCATCCCAGACCAGGATATAATATATAGATAAGCAGGCTTAGGGTGTACAATTAGAAATAAATCATATAATACACGTTTTACGTGTCACTTACAATACCTATTGTGAAAATATGTGAAAGATCATTTCTGATAGGTAATAGCGTCCGTGTTTTTTTATGTAATTTTCTGTGTTTGCGTAATTCAAGTTGCGTGTTTAACAACCTATTGCTTGTTTAATTACATTGCATATTGGCATCTTTACATATCGCATGCAATATTTTCTCTTCGACTTTTAGTTTTGTTTGATATAAGCGCCTGCTCTTAAGGTTAACACATATATAATTTATTGCTCACTTTTTAATAACCATGTCTATGTAATTACACCATTATTGGTTGTTTGATTCTAACTTGAAACTCGAATAGGTTTGATTAAAATGATTTTTTGAAGTAGTAGTGGTCTTGATATTTAGTTTGATTATTGTACTTTATTGCGTATTAAGACAAAAGAAAAGTCAAAAGGGAAAAAAATACACAATGTAATGCAAAAGGCGACCTCATCACTAAGAGCGATCTATTGCACTCACAAAATATTAATTACAGAAAATAAAGAAACGAACACGTAGTTGGGCGTGCAAAGGTGGACTTATCGCTGAAGGGATATTTCCCTGTTGACATTTGGTAAAAGAATTAAAGAAAGAAAAGGTGGGTACTAATAACATATATATATAAAATTTATTTGATTTTTTTTTTCTATAATACAATTTTTTTTAATTTTTTAATCTATAACACAAGCTGATATACATGATATTATGTTTATACATTTCTCAATATTATTGCATACATACATACATAGATAAAAAACTACTTGTGAAAATGTCCTAGGATTTCGCCAGGCGTATGTTAGCAGGCAGGGCATTCCAGAGTTTGACGCAATTACCGTAAAAGAGATACCATAGTATTTAGTGCGACAGTTCGGAACCTGTTTGCCATCACTGCAGTTACGAAGTAAATTTCGATTATCAGCGCTTAAGAAAACAAACAGTTATTTTAAGTAAATATATATATACGAGTAAGTAAATATATATATGTATATATATTTACTCGTCTCGTGGGAGGCTTCGGCCGTGGCTTACCACCCTACCGATAAAGACTGTGTCGCCAAGCGATTTAGCGTTTCGGCCCGATGTCGTGTATAAACCAATTAGGAGTATAGGCTTACTATACTTCTAACAGGTTAGCCCGCTACCTTCTTTGACCGCATCATCACTTACCATCAGATGAGATGCCGTCAAGGGCTAACTTGTGGTGTATAAAAAAGAAAGAATGTGCTAAGCATTTTTAATAATCGAAATGTCAAGTGTAGAAAAAATAGATAGGTCTATACCTAAAAATAGATAGGTCTGCTATTTAACAAGAAACAGTCGACTTACATATATATAGTAAGATTTAATACAGAGGTTGAAGAAAAAAAAAATTGTCTTAGATATTAGTTAAGGATAGTAAGGTAAGATAGGACTGACATATGTAGGTATATTATTATATAAAAGTCCTTAATAATAAATTAAAAGATAAAAAAAACCAAAAATGTTCTTTCAAAGATCCCCAAATTTCCATTGGTCGTTAGAACGAAAAATATTATGACGTCGCAATAATATAAGTGATACATGCGTGCACCGAAGCCCGAACAAGTGTTCGGTGTGTGGCCTCAGCAAGGTAAAAGGGAGTGCGCGTAAGCACGGCCCAACTCACCATTTACCAGGAATGCGGTCAGCTGGGCTAAACATGTTTCAAGCAACCCGCACAGATACACTTTATCCTGCGCCTGTTATCCGAACATATTGACTATCTCACTTGTCTATTAGTGAATTATTAATCTACGGAATTCATCAACAGGTAGTTACACAATTGCCAACTAATGACTAATAGTCCGGTCAATTTAGACCAAAAAATGAGAGTGAAGTTACAAAAAGTTACTAAGTACACTACCTCATAGGCGGCGTGGAAACGTGTGCATATTATGACGATAACAATTTTTATAACTTTTTGAATCGTTATATCTCAGAAACAGTGGCTCGTAAGAAAAAAAGTATCGATACATTTTTTATAGATAATTTTATGATCTACAATTTTTGTCTGAGGTACTTTTATGATAAAACTTACCGTTTTGCTGAAAATAGCGAAAAACTCATTTTTTGGACCTTTGACCTTGAATTAAATTTTTTACTTACAGGGGAATGATGGGGAACTTCTAGACATTGTTTATAATTATGTTTTGAACAACTTCACAGAAATTCAGCTTGTCAGCAATGTCTAAATTGACCGGACTATAAAGTGTATTTAGTTGGCATTACTATTTTATTTGAATAAAGACGACGAATGTTCTGTCCACTACATGGCTGTCTTTCACTCGCTTGAACTGTTTCTTGATCTATGCAATATTCACTCGTTTATTTATTAATTCTTCATTATCAGCTGTTATCAATCCATTATAATGCAGTGGTATCCTCTGAGCGTGAGAAGTCAGCCGCGGTTGCTATTGCTTCATCATTATCATGAACAACCCATTACAGGCTCACTACAGAGCACGGGTCTCCTCTCAATATGAGATGGGTTTGGCCATAGTGCACCACGCTGGCCATGTGCGGATTGGCAGACTTCACACGCTTTTGAGAACACTATGGAGAACTCTCAGGCATGCAGCTTTCCTCACGATGTTTTCCTTCACCGTTGAAGCAATTGCTTACTTGTAGCTATTTTGTTTATTATTTGAGTTTTCTGGCCATTACCCGAGTACTCTTTTACATACCTTGATGCCTAATTAACAACAGCTATTATATCATGAAGAGGTCCTTACCTCTTCTCTATATCTAATAATAAAATAGAATGGCGCTTTAGATTATCTCATATAAACTGTCCGATTAAAAAATTTACATCGTTACCGACCCCATAAAATATTATTGCATTCAACTGCTATGTGACCGCATCAATTGACACTCGCCTGCATATAAAATATTTTAAAGTAGCAGGGATCATTGTTAGATTAGTGGGAGGCTTCGGGCGTGGCTAGTTACCACGCTACCGACAAAAACGTGTCGCCAAGCGATTTAGCGTTCCAGCAGGATGTTGCGTAGAAACCAGGAGTGTGCGTTAACCATACACCTCTAACAGGTTAGCGCTACCATCCTAGACTGTATCATCATTTACCACCAGGTGATTTAGCCGTCAAGGGCTAAGTTGTAGTGTATAAAAAAAACTATAGGAGTGCTTTATTGATTAATAGTTCGTATTTTAAAGTTAAGTTTTTGAAAGTCAAGTTTTTATAAGTTTTTAGCAGAAACGTAATTGTAGTTGAAACAGAAAAAAAATCAAATTCAAATACAAAATCGTTTATTGCATGAAAGTGGTACATTAATATCAAGATCTTAAGATTAAAGGGTAGCCTAACACATTCTGCCTAAAAGGCGTGCAACAAAAATCGTACAGCGAAAAAAACATAATTGTCAATTATTATTAAAATAAGAGTTATGAAATCAATTAATAAAATGAAATTAATAAAGATTTAAATATAATTTAGGCTAAAATAAATTGTATACTGATTCGGAATGTCATAAACAAAATCGCAATCAATGCCTGAACAATACCAATCCTTTAGAAACTCTACCAAGATAGCTAAAAAAATGCCTAACCTTTACTTTATGGAGGAGATATTTATTCTGTAGTGGACTAGTAATGGATTGATTGAGACGCCAAGCGTTTACTTGTAGAGTATAAAAGATACAACAACAAATAAAGTACCCATTCAACTGAATAAATAGTAAATAGAGATATCTATGGCGCTCTCGTAATTAACTACGTTTAATTTCCACGGCTGCTGTTTTCATCATTGTCTTGTGTTCTCATGCGGAGAAAGCTTGGTTATTCGCAGAAACATATTCATCTCATAGAGTCAGGTACATAACTAGATAATGAGTCGTTATCGATTAGAAACCTATTTGGTAATTAACTGTGTAGAGCGGAGACTTTCAGTTTCACCGGCCATTCGTCCAAGTCCAAAACTTAGTCACTTTTCCCACTAATATTTATATTCATTGTTATACGCGGTTTGGTTTACAATCTACCGTCCGACCCCCCCTCGTTATTCCAAACGTCGCCTAAGTCGAGGTTCGGCCTCACAGGAGGCGCTCCCTTAGTTTCTTCGGGTCTTAGGGCTCAAAATTTCTTCTGGCAGAGCTTCTTTCCGAAGTTCGCCAAACAGCCCGGTTACGCTGTGGCAACCAATAGGGTTACCACAGCTAATAGACAATCCGAAAAGAAAAAGTGTACAATCAGTGGCGTCTATGGTCTTGAGACCATAACATATTATGAAAATGAAGTAAATCTAGAACTGCCTTAATAAAAAAACCTTTTATAGCAAGTTTCTATGTATTCTTCTGTCTAATGTTAAATTATTGAAGACCGAGAGAGAGAAAACGGTGTATAACCATTCGGTACCTATACAACGTTTATTAATAAGGCCAATTGGGTTTAAACAGTGCCGGATTAACTATGTAGTAGGACAAGCAATTGCTTATTGCCTCGCACAAAAGGAGGTCCCCAGAAAAAAAATAACTAAGTGATTTGTAACATTTAACAATTTATTTTTTTCACTACAAGTTAGCCAGATCAAAGTCTAAGGCTAACATGTTTCTCTCTCGTACTCCTAATCGGTTTCTAAGTGACATAGTACCGGAATGCTAAACCACTTTGTCAGTAAGGTGGTAACTAGCCACGCCTTTAGCTTTCCACCAGACCAAACTAGAGAAAATTCAGGAATGACAAACTCCCGGACCTCGGACCTTCCACTCATGAGCTTTAAAAGTTAGTTTTAAAGAAATTATCCTTAATTGCTAATCACCAATAATGGTTTTTGTACTTGGCAAATTATTATTAAACACCAACAAAATATTAATCTAACTTAATTTATTTTTCCGAACACATATCGGCTAAAGGCCATTGACAGAATTTTCCGCAGGCTTCGCGCTTACTGGTATTTATTTAATTATTTGAGGTTGCCTACTAAAGTACATACAAATAATAAACGAAATAACAATGCATATTTGCAATGCTTATGAAGACGACCAGACAGAAAACTTACAAAAGTGGTATTAAATTGTTATTAATTGATGTTTATTTTATAATTACTCTAATTATCAACATTAGTTTTTAAACGATTTTATAAATAAAAACTCTAATATAACTCTTTGTTCACAGGTAATAAACTTGTCGGTTATCACATGAAACGCATTGAAGAAATATTGTAAATGAGTAAGTCGATACTTAACTATCATTAATTACATCTTCCTATTTCATCGCTATAGAGACGTATTTTAGTGCTTACACCTATATAATTCTCTACTCCAATATTGGTTGGTGGGCGTTCTTGGTAAATATTTTCATAAAAATGTTCATTGCTTACATATCGGAAACACGGTTGTTTTATTACATAGGTACCTAGGTACGTAATTAGTTTAGCAGGTTGGTAAAACTCTTTGAAAATTTAAAAATTACTGAAAATTGAACGGTAAAAATAAACAGAGTTTATCGAGGGGAAAAGTAATTTATCATAGTTTTAACCTAATAATAACAATCCAATTTTTTTTTTATTTGAGAGTAGGATGGATTTTCCCATATAAATGTAAGATGAACTGTTGTTGCGATAATGATTCCAATACTTTTGTACCTAAATCCTTAGATAAAAATAAATTGACATGATTAAAAATGGGGCTATCTCTTACTAGAGAATTACTACTTCTTACCTACTATTTATACCTGTCTTAACCAATGTATAAGTTTTTTTATTTGACAGGCTAAACGCATCATGAGCGTAAAGAGGCTGAAATTTACGATTAACTTCACGGAAAATTGTGAAAGGAAAAGGAACTTGATAAAATATCTCAAAATATAGTATAACAAAATAATCTAGACGATAGAAATGATCGTGAAACACATGGATGGCCCTCATCTAATAAACAAATAAAAAGTCTAAACGTTAGCTTTCTCTCGTATATACGAAACCTGTTCACAACAGGTTCATAGCGATTCCATATAAAAATATAGGTACCGGTATAAATGTGAACTGACATACGTTTAGATAATCATCACCGATCATTTATTGCACTTTAAAATGAGGACGCAAACATGCTTGAAGTTACATAATGCTAAGCGTTTTTGTTTGAATAAATAAGGTTTAACGATCAAACCGGATATTGATAGTAATGATAAAAATACAAGTTTGGCAAACAATAGTTTTAAAAAATACCTTCTAGATAAACTCGGCCACGCTTGGCTATATGTCTGTTAGTAATTCCCTTAATGTCTGAAATGAAGGTTTACATTAAAGGCGAAGTCTTGTATTGTGCGTGTGTTTGTTGCTCCTTAATATTATTAACTCAAATATAAACAGTCTTTAATAGAATTAAAGTATTTTTTAGAAAACTATTTGAGCTTTGCGGACATTAATAGAATTCATAAGTAAGATATATTGAAAAAATTGTGTTTACTAGGTGTTTCATTTTTTATGCTGATGGTGGCTACCGAGGGGGTATTAGTGGGTACAATCCCACATAACCCGATATGTGTATACAGAAAGTTGGTTATCTCACTAGAAGAGTTCCCCCCGTCAAAAAACAAAAAAAAAGATATTTCATTGAATGTTAGCGAGGTCCTAAGAGAATATCCGTCGTCTAAATAGCTACGAATAAATCGATTGATATTAAAAATTATATAAACGATAAAAAAGCTTGGTTGTGAATTGCTCCAACTTCATAGTTAATTATAATTTGTTATTGACTATATGAGATGGATGGAAAAAAACCAGGCTAAGTTTGTTGTGGGCTTCTTCTCAAACCTGGGCGCGATTGTTTCCCTGTTAGCTTTAGCTTTAATTTGGCAAGAGTAGTTATCACTCCATAAATTAAGATAATTAAAAATTATGTATAATAAATGTATTTACTCTGTGGAACGAAATCTCGCAATAAATAAATACATATAGATAAAAAAAAATATACATTTTATATGAACGCTTCAAAGGTGCTTGTAGGTTTAAATGAATAAAGCTATTTTTGATTTGATTTGATCAAACTATCGTAAACGAAAGGACAATAAAAATGATTACTTACAATAACTAGAAAGACAGGTAAATGTAAAAGTATGCTTATATAATTAATGTATCCGTTATCGTGAAAGGCTATTCTGGCCGGTGTTTGTCTTTTTACTTTCGTACTATAATTAGGCTTGTACCTACGTAACCATTCTTGAAGCACTGATAGACCAATATATGTTATAACTTATAAGATATTTGTTGTACAGCAATATTGTTACGTAATTCAATGCAGGTTAGCGAAACGGACCACTCATAAAAGCTATTCGAAAGTTTACGGAAGTTCATTAGGAAGTTTGTTGTGTGAAATAGATAGGTTCTCTATCTTTTTCATAGAACTTGCATAACTTTGATAACGTGTACTTATTAACTATTGCGTACTTTTAAACCTAGGTATCATGCCCAATGGTCAAGTTGTTAGCATATTATGACAATGATATCCTGGGTTGTATTGCTGTGATAGGCTACCATGTCCCAGCCTGATATTGAGTTTATAGAAATGTTCAGTATCAGCCCGGAATTAAACAGTTGCGGCAAGAAACGTTAAAACTTGACCCGCATTGACTTACTGACTGGCTGGCTGGCCGAATGACTGACTGACTTACTCACTAACCACATGGATCTCGCTTTAATTTGGCATATACTCGTGGACTGTTTGTTTTTTTACTTTTTGATGTATTGTTTATTTTGTTTGTTATTGCTTGAACGAAACAGACATGATTAACATTATAATATAATTGTCAATTACAAACGTTGCTTATTCCATATCAATTTAAATATACATCAATATCCTTACTTTTCGCGATAAAACACGTGGGCCAAGGACTAAAGTGTAGTTCAATAAGGCAGCAATGTTATTGCGTACTAGTAGGTCTTTGTTGGCTAGTACAAATTGAGCTTAGAGACTAATCGAATTCAAGTATTGGAATCTAATTGCTGATGTCAAACCAATACTGTCATTAATTCATACATTAGTCACCCCCATTAGCTAGACTATAGCCTACATGAGTTTCTGAAACTTCACAGAAAGCTGGTTTTAAAGTGTTGACGGCTTTGGAATTACTTTTTAAGGGGCTGCTACAAAAACAAATTCCAGAAATGAATTGAACATTTATATAATAATATCACTCTTTTTTTTTTGTTTACGTGGGGGAAATCTATTACTGAGATACCCGATTATTGCTGGGGAATAGCTCGGGTTATGTGGGATTTTTACCCACTAAACTCCCTCGGTCGCCCCCATCAGCATAAAATATAGTGGGAGGCTCCGGGATCGGGAATATCACCCTACCGACGGAGGAGGGTGGGGGGAGGCCATAATACATATACATACATAAGCTCCGTTCTGCCCAGGGGACGGGAAGGGAGCTTTTTAAAAAAAAGCCTATGTTGTGCTGGCTATGTTGTTTACTTCTCCTGCTATTTCCAGTCTCCATTTAATGAAATTATTATGTATTTTTTCACGAAGTTAGTCAAATAGCGCTTCCCACTCCGTTCAGCCGTTGGTTCCGTGTCACAGTGTGTCATCATCATCAGCAATTCACTATTAGGGGATAGTTGTAGTTAGTCCGCATTACATTACATTACACCTAATGATACATACATAATTACACCTGATGGCTACCTATAATAGCTTACAGTAGATTCTATTTTTAAACAAACAAGAAAATGTTTATAAATTCTTTTTTAATTTTTAAACAATTTACTACAAATTTTTATTTGAGATGAAATATTGAAATAGTATCATATTAAGAGTAGGTAGAATTATATGAGTCGAACAAAGGCCCTACTCATATAATTTATCAGAAATATATATATATTTTTCTTCGGCGTAGCTGCATCGCCTTAAGCGGAAATTTCCCATACTTCGACCTTTCACACGCGATTTCAAATTGCACTGCTCTATAACTTCAGACGTGAAGAAACTAAACAACAACTGTGAATAAGTTCTTAGAAATCCATTTTTAAAGGCGTCGTTTGGAGTTAGTGGAATAAACAGCTTTTGAATTTCGCGAAATTGATTATCGCGCGTGACTGAGATTTATATTGTCTTGAATTCTTTCGATCACGATTTAAAAGCTTCTGTAAAGTAAAACAGTCTTTCTCATAAAATACCAACAAAATATTGAAACAAGGGTTATACGGACTAGCAATGGATAAATGATATAATTTCATCATCTTCTTGTCCATTGGATTGTAAATTCGTAACATAGCTGCTTCAAACTTGAAGAAACGGGAGGAAGAAAAGAAATAACACGTGAAAATTTCATTACAAACGTTGCTTATTTATTCCACTGGAATTTCTAAATACAGTTAATCTACACATCAAGTCGGGTGTATTAGCTTTTTTTACACTACAAGTTAGCCCTAGACGGCTATCTCACCTGGTGGTAAAATGATAATGCAGTCTAGGATGGTAGCCTAACCTGTTAGGGGTATGGTAAAACAACACTCCTAAAAGGTTTCCACGCCACATCGCGCCGGAACGCTAAATCGCTTTCCAACACGTCTTTGTCAGTAGGGTGGTAACTAGCCACGGCCGAATCCTCCCACCAGACCAGACTCGAAACGGGAATCGAACCCAGGACCTTTATAATGTGACAGCGCGCGCACTGCGCCACGAAGGTCGTCAAAACAACTGCGTAACAAACAAATCATTGGATCTAACCAAAACCTAAAAAATTCCTAATATCATGTCGGAAAATACATAAAGCTCTAAAATAAATTGGCAGGTCCAAAAATAATGTCGGTTTTTCCCACGGAAAATGATAAACAAGGTTTGATATGTCTATTCATTTTGAGAGATTTGTGTACAATAGAATCGCCAACATTATAAACTTAGGGAAATTGAGCCGACTCGGGAATCGAACTTTAATATTTACTGATTCGTATGTGGTAGTAAAACATGCTTACTGTTGGACAAACGATATACATAGTTATAGTTACCTCAATTATAAAAAATATTCAATATTTGTACCTTTCCACAAAAAATATTCATCATCATCATCATCATTACGAAGTCATTACCGGCCCACCACAAGGCACGGGTCTAGGACTCAGCCTTGCACGTTTCCTCGCGATGTTTCGCCTCACTTCGTAGCCAGTGATATTCCATTTTAAATTGATCAAATTGATTACCTACAAAGATTAATTATTAAAACCTAGTAATTTTTTCACGGTGCGGAAGCGGTGATATCCTATTGGTTACAGCGTCAGCCTCCTAATCAGAGGTCGGCGGTTCGAATCCGGGGACATTTTTAAAAATTTAAATATCACTTGCTTCAACGGTGAAGGAAAACATCGTGAGGAAACCTGCACGCCTGAGAGTTCTCCATAATGTTCTCAAAGACGTGTGAAGTCTGTCAATCCGCACATGGGCAGCGTGGTGGACCATGGCCAAACCCTTCTCATATTGAGAGGAGACCCGTGTTCTGTATTGAGCCGGTAATGGGTTGATCATGATGGTGATGATGATGAATTTTTTCACAAAACATTCAAACAGAATGCAAAATATATACGTACATATTCGTATATTACGCGGTGACATGTTATAACATCGGGATATAAAAAGCTTCTGTAAACAAGTGGTATAAGCACTTGTTTATATGACACACAGGTTGGTTTGTACCGCGTCATACGAGTACAGACGATCAAAGGCAACCGAAGATTCGCGCCCTTTCACTTTCATGAGCCACGGATCCGTTGCACGCCGGCTTTTGTTTTCATATTTAAAAAAAAAAAATATAGTTTATTGTTTCCTACTTGTCCTATAACGTAAGCAGTATTTTCTTTCCTTTTTAGTGAAAAGGATGCATTAAAGCTAAGAAGCTGTTATAGCATAGTGGTTGGGACGTCTGCATCCTAATGAGGGGTCGGTGGTTCTATCCCGGGCAGTATGTAGTGAGCCGCCAATGGGTTGATCATGAAGATGATGATGTATTAAAAATATGTAAGTTACGTAAGTTTTGTGAACTTTTCAATAATTAAAATCCAACTACAATAATAAATAATGCAAAGATTGTTAAAAAGACAGCTAATTAAAAAATGGGGAAAATAGTTGCGTATAGGTATATATTAGGTATATAATGAAATATAGAGTGAGATTTTATAGAATTATCTTTCGTCCCAGTCTCCTTCCATACATAAATATTTATCTTGTCGTTCCTGTCAATGGAGACACTCGCGATCGACGTCTGACCTGCCAGCTAGTTCCGCAACTTTTTGCCGGCTTCGTTGAAATGAAAGCTGGCACGGGTCGGTTGCACCACGTGCAATTTAACTTGAACGGAAAC
The DNA here is from genome assembly GCA_928268935.1 of Lasiommata megera. Classification (NCBI taxonomy): domain Eukaryota; kingdom Metazoa; phylum Arthropoda; class Insecta; order Lepidoptera; family Nymphalidae; genus Lasiommata; species Lasiommata megera. The sequence continues at coordinate 9,223,585 of OV743319.1, read as the reverse complement.
TTAACTAAAGTTAAACTTTTCCGCTACCTATAAACGGAGCTTCACTTAGGTGCTTATCTCACTATTTACGAATATCATATAACCCTTAAACGTATAGGATTTCTGTATAAGCTTACGTTTTATATAAATTATGAACTTATTAATAGACATCTCCAAGTTTACAATGGGCAATGCGTTATAACATTTCCTTTGAATGAGTTAAGTTAACAGATTAATTTTTTCCCTCTGCCTGCAAAGCATTGTCAAAATCTCTGTACGCCACAGATCTGTATACCTGTTATGAACTTCAGAGGTATCATTATGTCTTAGTTAAAGATATATGATCTCCGCGATACTTGAAGTATGTTGAAATATAAGGATAAACTTCCAAAAGGAGCATGCCGCTGGTGAATCTCAAATTTGGTGTAATAACGTATTTTGACTGATATAATGATTGCTGGTCCGAAAAAAGCCCATGTCAATATCTAGTCGTAGTTTGTGGTACGTTCATGCATGTCACGAACTACGGCGGTCATTCAACGCGAGTCGTGGTTACGTGTATTCGTTTTATTCACGTAACTATTGATGGATTACGATCGCTCAAATGTCATTCTTAAAACTAAATAGCTGAACCGCTTCGGGGTAGGATCGTCTACGAAACTTCAAAGGTCCACTGACCTTTTAAGATTGAGTAAGTAGACGTCACTTGAAGAATTTTTGGAAAGTGTTATGTAGTCAGTTTTTGTGTGTTTATCTAACATATAAACGATAAAAAGCTTGGGGCTGAATTGCTCTATATCCATAGGTACTATAATTTATTATTGATTATGTGAGATGGTGATAGCAAAAAAAACCCGACTAAGTTTGTTGTGGGCTTGTTCTTACACCAGGGCGCGTTTGGAACCCTCATAGCTTTAGTTTTAAGTGTACGAATGTAGTTATCACCATCAAATCACGACTATGTAAATTATTGACGCGTCAAAAGTGCCTTTTAATTTTAATTTATCACTACTTTAGTTATACATATCGAATTTTGTTCTAGGCACAGCAGGGTTTGGCATGTTTTGTCTTGGACGGTAGGTAGGTTCCATTCCATCCATTTTTTAGTTCGTGTATAATTGGTGTCGTCCTCAATAAAAATTAAAGTTAGGTACCCTTTCGGTATTTTAGTAGAAACTCGCATGATTATGAAAATGAACCCATGACTAAAAGAAAAGCAACATTCGAAATAAAGAAGGGTGAAGGTAGAAAAAGAAGAAAATACAAACATGACTAAAATTATATTGTATTTGTCTTACGAAATCTGATATTTATGAAACATTATTAACCATTGCAAATAAAATTCTCTAGGGCATCTTCGTAGATATATCGTACAGACTCGCGTTCATACAACTATCAAACATATTTTTGTGTCAGAGGTTAACCATAGCCAGCCCTACCGTGTTTACAGTCGAGACCGGACTTGCCTGGGAAGTGGGAATAACTTTCAATGTGAAAGTAATCGATTATTTACTAATTACGTTATATAAGGTCCCGAGTGGTCACTCACCCATGGGAGTTTATTTATACGTAACCAGCCGAGTGACCGGACATGAAGCGGAAGGATATTTGATATTAATATTAATCGTCCAATGGATTTTATTCCTCTCTCAAACATGACCATTAAATGTAACAGTTTCTTTTAGATTGAACCTAAAACTAAAAATCTTAAAAAAATATAATATAATAACTAAAATATATTATTAAAATGAGTCCCTTTAGGCAAGGTTCCAAACTACTGGTAGCGTTCCCCCTTTGAATAGCAAAACTAATACGTTGTCCGAGGTAGCTGGCAGCTCCTCGGTATCCTGTGATGTCGACTAACTTTTTGCTATTTCCTTAAAAAGCCTCACAGCGCTAGGACGCCACGGACCAAGGGTCTCGATACTGAATGGGATAAAACCATATTCGAAGCCTAGTCCCCTGTATTTGTATGCTTTTTCAGCCGCTTCAGAAGCCGCACCAACTATGTTGTTGGTTCCATGTAAATGGGAAGGGGCCAGCGTGTCTGAACATCCCATACCAGCTTATTCTTATTACTACAATATTAATTCTCTATATTTTCTACATATAATGAAGCTGACGAGTTATTTTTTTGTTTAAACGCGCTAATGTATGGAAATTCCAATCGGATTTGAATCTTTTATTGCCTTGTATCCTATCGCTCCTTTCTACAATCGTTGATTATCTTAACCTTCATTTGCTTAGGCAATAACACCGCCATTCAACGCACAAAGGGTTCCATGACTTGTTTTTATATCAAATTTTTGTTACAAACTATCTTAACTATCTATCTTTTAAAACTTAGTAGATTCGTACTTCTTGAGATTTAATTTTTTAACTGATACATGGCGATTATAATAGTTGTTTCGCCCGGTTTCGCTCAGGTGAAATTTAATATACCGATATAGTCCATGTTTCTTCCCGATAAGGTAGCTTTCTTTTGGTGTAATAATTAATAAAATCGGTTCAGTAATTTTATAGTTTATCAATTTAAAATCAAATTAACAAGCCTTTCCTCTTTTTAATATAAGCGTAGACTACCACTTCATCTGCGTTAATAACAACGACTTCAAATGAAATCACGTCACGTGAGTGGCTTTTAAGCTCATTATCATCACCAGTATTATGATGATGATGAAGATGACTTCATCATCATCATAATCTTCATCAATATCATCATAACATAAAGTTATTAATTTCCCACTGTTGGGCACATAAAATTTCTCTGATGAGACAGGCTTCTAGACCATTCAACCGTCATGCGTTTGCGTGCTATTATAATAATTATCTGGTAGATTTAGTAAACGAAGCAATAAGATAATAAATAACTATAATAATGGAGATTATATAACGTTTATTTAGTGAAAACATTTCTGTGCATAACAAATAATTAAACCAAGTCAAGTGACCTTTCATTTTCAATTCATACGTATGGGAAATTAGGCGACTCTGAAATATACGGAAAATGATAATTAGAGATTGTAATTAAAAGAATTGTCTAGAGATGAGATGATTGTGAGACGATGTAGGTCGACGAATGCCTCTGTCATGGTTATGTAAGTAATATTGTACAATAATGTCTGAAGTCTTTATTTTATATTTACACAAGTCTTTTTACTCGGACACTAAGGAAATATCCAATATTTATTTAATTAAAATATTTTTTAATGGGCTCAGGCATTTGTGTGTAACGAAACATGTCTAATCTTAGAGAAGAGAGTGTCCCTGATCAGGAAGACCGGGTAACTCAGCTGAAATCGGTAAGCGTCGTAACCACCTTTTCATCCCGTTTTCCGTGGAGCAATGGAGTCTTAGTTTTTTATTTTTTTATACACTACAAGTTAGCCCTTGAAGGCTATCTCACCTGGTGGTAACTGATGATGCATTCTAGGTTGGTAGCGGGCTAACCTGTTAGGCGTATGATAAACCCACACTCCTAATTAATTGGTTTCTATGCGACATCGTGCCGGAACGCTAAATCGCTTTGCGACACGACTTTGTCAGTAGGGTGGTAACTAGCCAAGGCCGAAGCCGCCCACCCGATCAGACTCGAGCCGGTAATCGAACCCACGACCTCCAGCTTTATAATGCGACAGCGCATGCGCTGCGCCACGGAGGTCGTCAAAGTTGCAAAAAATAAATCGTTATTTTACACCGCATTTAAATACTTCATCTAGTGACAAAAGGACTGGCTCGTTTTTTGCGCTAGGGACTCGGCTGTTCAGCCGCTAGCATTCTTGGCACCATTCCACGCGGGTCTTACTTTTATTATATACCAGTTTGAATTCATCATTTCCTCCATGTGATGTTTAAAATTGTAATTAAAAAGGGCATATCTCATTTTTCGACTCGTGTTTCATTGATTGGATTTAGTGACTCTTAGTGCGATATCTATAAAGTGTAATTTGCCTTACCTCTGATTTAGGATACAGTTGAAAAGTGATAAAGTTATGCAAAGTTTGTGTTAAAACGAAACACAAATGTGTTTCGTTTTAACACAAACTTTGGCTGACTTTTGTAAAAGTACGCCCCATGAATTTAAGCCACCTTAAACATTCACCTTTACACTAATAATAAATCCTGTAAGCGGTTTTTTGGAATCTAAATAGTTGTTTAATATAAGTATACAGAAACAGTGTGCAATTACCACTCGAATGAAGAGGTCTCACTTTCTAAACACATGTAGAGGTACGCGATGTAGAATCGCTTCCGGTGTAATCTCGCGTATTATCGCATCACATACACGAGCTAACATAGCTGAATAAAAGAGACATGTTGCCGATATTCGATAGCATATTTTATACTGTAACCTTCAATAGACTGGTATTATTTAAAAAAAGTGTTATTCAATATTTTTAATAAATTTTGTTTTCGAAATGACTATTACAAAATATAACAACACAATGTCTGGACATAGCTTTGACATGTATCCATCTAACAGCTGTAATATATATTACGTATTATTATCTAAATCATATACAATTAAACGAAAGATCACAAATAATGATGTCGATTATCATCAGTCAGTCGATCGTTGTGCGTGATGTATTAACGACCGGCTATCGTCACGTCTCTTCTTTGTTGTGACATTACAAAATACGATCGAGATTCTGGAGCGCACGTCTGTTGTTGTAACCTTTTTCAATAAATCATCCTCATATTTATGCCCCTACATTGGCCGGGAGAGAGAGAGGGACGCGCTATCCTAGGTCTTTTAAGATTGTGTCATGCTATAAAATGAAATTCATGTACAATAAAAATGTGAATATAACAACAACAAACAACAACAAATTCATTAAGGGTAGCTTTGATGCTATGGACGATGAGGTGGACTCAGGTAGCGAGTGGCGTAACGGTGGCGTATGCCTACTGTTATTGACATTTATGGCCCGAAGACTCAGTTGATAACGCGCGAATATATAGTGTTTATTATGACTGTGATTTTATTGCGATGCCCGCGACTTCTTCCGCGTAGTTTTGGGGATTTTAAAAACTAAGACATGAACCACGTTTGTAATTGAAGATTATTATTTCATGACTCATTCCTGTTCCCGTTTCTGCATTCGCGCCCTTTCCCAAGATATATGGGAATCCCAATTAATTCACTGTTGCACAAATCCTGAGCTGTGGATTTTTGCGGCATAAAATTGGCTATCATGATGTTATACTTGACTGATAAATTAAAGAAAAAATAAAACTTTCAAAATTTCATAATTCTATGTCTGTCTCCTGGTTCTAAGCTACCCCACCAATTTTCAGTCAAATCAATGTAGCCGTTCTTGAGTCATAAATAGTGTAACACGAATTTAATATATATATATATATATATATAATAAACTTATTATACTTTATTATATATATATTATATTACTTTATATTACTTTTATAATATTATATTACTTTATTATGTATATATATATATATATATATATATATATGTGTGTGTTCTATGAGATAAGAGAGATCTGATCCAGCGACAATGGATAACACTTTTGCGAGGCAGTCGTCCCCTTAGTTTCTTCCAGCCCTAGGGCTCAAAATTTCTTCTGGCAGAGCTTCTTTCCAAAGCTCGCCAAACAGCCCGGTTACGCTGTGGCAACGAATAGGGTTTGTACAGCTAATAGACAGTCCGAAAAAAAAAGTTATTTATTTTAATTTGCACGTGAATATTTTTTAACTAGCTGTTTTATAAGAGAGCGCTTATCAACCATCTTTACGATTATCTCTTGTCTTAGTTACTTTCATTACATTACAATATGAAATACCATTTACAACACAATATAGATAGTTATTTTTGTTACTCTAAACGAATTATTGATTATCAGCGCGAACTGTGTTTTTTGCTAACGCCTTTTCTATTGTATCTTACAACATCTTGCGACTCAGTAAGTACCTATATTTTGTAAAATACTATTTGAATTAGATATTGATGCCGATCCTGTTACAAAAAAATCTCTAAGCTAACTGAGTGAAGTATAAAAATAGTGTGTAGTAGTTTTCCTAGACAAAGACTAATTACAAAAGCAATATTTTTATGTCTTAATGAACTCGCAACCAGTACACAAATTGGTAACAAGTGTGCCCAATAGAAGTGCCCATACCCTAATTTTTTTGACAACAGAGATTGTGATAGTTAAAAATAGGGATTCAACATTTACTATATTTTACCTTATCGCTTTTAAACAAATTAAAAAAAAATATGTTTATTTGTTGTTATACAATTAATAGGTTTACACAGATTTAATTGAGGGTGATGGCCTCCTTTAAAGCAGCCCTGTTTCAATCTTTGGCCCACGTCTTGCGAGAATTCTTGTTAATTCGTCGGACCACCGAGTGGAACGGAAGAGTATTCCGTTTTATGGAGGGCCTGACCACGAAGCCAGTCCAGGTCCAACGATCATCGCTCATCGTTGCTAGATGCTCCACCGTTATCGTTGTATATTTTAAAATAACACTTGGTCTAAATGATAAGACATCAGGGGTGTCCCTATAATTTTTTATATTTTTATAATTATTTATTATTTTTTATTAACATAGTATTTATTACTTTAAGCGCCGCGCAAGTAACAAGCCGTCTGAACTATAATTTTAGATTAAAACAAAAGATGTCACGCTTTAAAAGTTAATAATATATTTCATTAAAAGTATTAAAGAATTTAGACTTTTGGTGACATAACAACGTTGGCGACTGCTGACCGACTTCCAAAAGGTCATCTTAATTCAACGTATCTGTTTTAATACTGTAAATTCTATGGGATCTGATTAAGCAATTTGTGAATCATAAGCAAGACATCCGATCCGATACACATTCAGTGAAGAAATTGGAATGCCACTAAATACTAAACCTTATCAGTGAAGGGAAAAACATGGTTACGTTGCCTTTTACCATTTCTAGGAGGTACATTAAACATGGAAGGTGTACGTAGATTTTTTGATTAATTAATTGTACATTAGATGAATAATTAGGTATAGTTACTGAACAGACTTTAAAATCAGATGGTATCGCATATTATTAATACTAATTACTACCACATTTACTTATTACTTTTACTACTTTTTACTAATTTATCTATTTACCCGTAACTGTAGTCCAAGTAACGTGCAAAGAAGGGAAGGGTGAAGTGAAGGTTAACTACATACGATTGTCTTGATAAAAAATGTCTTTTATCTAGTAAGAATACTTTATTCCTAATATTGATTGAATTCCTAGTTTCGATTCCCGGCCTGGTCTGTTGAGGCTTCGGCGTTGCTAGTTATCACCCTACTGTCAAAGACTTCAAGAGATTGTACGATTTAGCTTAGAAACCAATTAGTAGTATGTATGGGTTACCGCTACTTTATTAGACTGCATCACCAGGTCAAGTTGTCGTCAACAACTAACTTTTAGTAAAATATTATACAGAGAAAAATTTACCCCTTTAACTAGGTGCGTGTCGGAACTTAAAATAATTAGCAAACAAGAGAACAGATACCGGATAAATTTCAAGCATTAGTAAAACCATACCTTACCAAGCCGGTTTAAAAATCCTGTTAATAAAAACATGTGTTTTTTCTTTTTTTTCTTCAATAAATGATTTGTTTACACCGATTGGTGCGTTATCGCTTATTTTTAAAACACTTTACACCTTTATGTGACCTTCGTGACGAATTGTAATGTATACACTAAGGCAAAATGATCGTACGTTGTCATTTTAACCTTGATGATTGACGCATATTGCATCAACAATAGGTTCAATAGTATTAAGTACCTGCCTACCTGACACGAAGTTTTAAAACCAAACTCAACAGGTTCATAATATTTATGAGGTGTATATATAGGTGGCTATATACCTGTATATAGTCTCCATTTATTACCTGTTATAATGGTAATCTGCAATATTTTCGTTGCGTTTTCGTGTAAAGAACCTTTTATAAATAAAATAAAGAACAAGAAGACCTGTAGAGCTGCAAACAGTAGAGAATATAAGTAAGTTTATGCCCATACATTCGAGATCCAAGAAATTTGGGTTTTATTTTTTTTGATAAACATTACTAATAATATTTTTTTATTAATATCTAGAATTTTAGGATATGAGATAACTCATTTAATTTTATCTGATATAGGTACGAACTTGGAAAAATACCTGGGTTTTTAATGACCTATTTACGATTTTTATTTCGCTCATGTAAAGCTAGCATAAGCATCAATGAAGCATGTATGGATCATGTGAGGTGATGTTGATTACTACATTCGTTAACTTAAAACTAAAGCTCAGATTAGAGATTAGCCAGGTTTTTTTTCGTATAGTATGAAGTTAAAGCCATGTACATCCAAGCTGTCTATCGTTTACATCATCCTTTATACCATTGGATTTCTCTATAAGCGTACGTTTAATAAAAACTTTGAATTTATTGAGAGACATGTCCAAGATTCCACCGGAAATTTGTTTTAAAATAATATACAATTTCCCTTTAATGAGTACGGGTGAACTTATGACTGGTAGCATCAATGGGTACCTTGACCGACTCGCTGGTCTCAAACGCAATCAATCAATAATACAGCTGTAGGTAATCCTAAACAATGAAGTTTTTTTCGCTGCGTATCATCGCCATTGTTCTGTAATCCACAACAAGGAAAAATAAGTTTTGAAGCGAATTAAAAGGTGAAATTCGACTCATTTTGTAATATGAATGAAATAAAATCAATCTTAAATATTATTATATTTAATAGTAACTATACTTAAGTTCTATTATATATTTTTTTAAATATTCTATCTACCAAACCTTTTACTCCTTAAGTGTCATCCTAAAGAATTTTCCAAAAATAAAGTTACTTATTACTTGGTCTTTCTTCCTTTGTTTAAGTGATATCATAATGTAAGAAATTCCAAAGTAACACTTGCAAGCTACGACTAAAGAATAAATTTCGAGAATATCAGTTCTTCATTTTTCTTAATTTCTTTTTACAAAACGGGACCATAAACAATTCCCGGGTTTTTAAAAAACGTGAAATAAGACGCTGTAGAGGGCTGGTTTTATACATCTTCATATAAAATTATAATTTATATAATTATTAAATATATAATTTATTTTCGCATATTCTTGTCCCATATCGGCGTAATGTATTCGATTAACGTTTACAAAATAAGAAGGCGTGTGCATATTCAGCGATACTGATCAGATAATCCTCATTTCCGGTGAGGTGTGTCATAGTAGCGAGACCTATTGTATACTCTATATAGGAGTGGGACCAGTTATATTGTAATTTTATTCCCACCCTTACAATATTCGAAGAGAATTAAGTTTCCTATATGTATTCAATCATCTCTATTATGCGAGTGTCCTGAGTAGTTTTTCGAACGAATACCAACGTATTAATTCCCTGATCGTACCAATTGTCGCAAAAACAATTTCCATAACTACTTGAAGAAACTTGCTCAACTGTTTTGCCAGATATTTTTTTCACGTACATGTAAATTTTGGAACCAGTTTCTATATGTGGTATTTGCTCTTAATTTACCTAAATTTGGATTTATTCAAGGGCTCTGATAAATAAATGTCAGAAAGCCGGCAATGCATTGGCAATTACTCTGGTGCTGCAAATCTTGTTGGGCGATTGTTCAGTACATTTATATGTAGTATAAGAAAGGATTTTAAACAGCCCTAACTTTTTTAACTTTGGAAGGTCAACGTCCAACGTCTCTCCGCCTCGTAGGCACTACGCGTGAAATATTATAAGCAAGGCATTACGGGTAATGTGGCGTCCAAAGCTAGCAAAAACCCACTCCTCATGTACCGGTGGGAACGGACCACACAGGTGATATGCATGCATCAATTTGCGCATGCTTTGACATTTCCTGTATTCTCGTCGCATTCAACGCCGATTTTCCGTTAGATGTCCCTGGAAAACGATTTAGGCGGAAAAGGCGTTTCTTCACCCGTCACTGGACCGTAATATCGGCGTACAATATGCCATTAGGAGATAAAGATAGCACTGCTGGTATTTCCTTGTCGCTTTATTTAGGTCAGCCGCTTTGTGGAGTTCAGACATAACATACAGGACATTTAAAAAAAAAACTACATATTTTATTTTTTGCAATTTCCTGGGGTTGAACCATACCATATTTAAAAACGTGAAAGACCATAAGCGCGGAATCCCATGCGCCATCGTTTAAATAACATCTAACTCTAAAAATTAAAATAACGCGTTTAAAAATGGAACGCACCTGCGTTCGTTTTTAAATTTCGAGGAGGGACATCAAAAAATTTTTTTTACTTTTCTTTCCGTAAATTTCCGTGGTATACGCGTGGTGTGCCAAAAACAAAAGTGTGTCATTCATTCAACAGATTAATAATACATATTTCATTATTTACAGAATTAATACAGGTTTCAGGCATGGATGGCCGCTATATGTCGTTAAAAAAAAATTACGTAGTTGACAAGCTTGGCTTCGTACAAAAGTCCTGTGTATTTTTAGCGGAAGTAGGTACAATACACCAAGATTAACAAAACGTGTGAGTTACAAGTAATAACTAAAGGTGATTTAATCAAACCTCGAAAATAATACATATGAGACAGCGGGGTTATTTATAATAATCAATAGAAGATTTTTCCAGTAGTACAATAAGTAAAAGTATATAAGGTATTTTACGATTTGCAATCGAAAGTATAAATTATAATATTATTTAAGCTGCGTGGGAGTGTACCCCACTTGTACCTAAGCCATAATGATAAATGAAACTTGTTGCTCCACTCCCAGACTTTCTCGATTATCTAGGAGCTAACATGGAAGTAACACGATAGTACAGATAAGGTTTTAGTTGACCTTTCTTCACTTTAGAGCTTTACAATTCATCACACATTTTAGATGTTGGCATACCTGTGTTTTCACATAGATTAAAAAAAGCTGATGCTGACAATTTGGTCTGCGTTTTCCAATTGTTGTCTTTATCTAAACCTTCCTTGACATCAACATCATCATGATCAACCCATTCTCGACTCACTACAAAGCGCGGGTCTCCTCTCCTGAGAAGGGTTTGGCCATCCAAACCATTCTCATATTGAGAGGGCATGTGCGGAACTTCACACGCACACGCTTTAAGAACATTATGGGGAACTCTCAGGCGTGCATGTTTGTATGATAATAGCCAGAAATAAACCGGTAAGACAATATAATAAAATATTGCAAAGAAATCGACTCACAAATTAGTATGCATTATGCAAAGGTAAATTTAATTGACACTTCTCAATAACTTGCGATCGTTGACGTTTAAATCATTTGTAACAAGGATACTCGACGACCTCCGTGGCGCATTATAAAGTTGGAGGTCCAGGGTTCATTTCCCGGCTGGAATCCAGTCTGGGAGGCTATAATCTGTTATTTTCGGTTAAAGTAAAGTAATTGATGAGGAAACAAAACGTGGTGGTTGGAGTGTATTGTTTGGAATAAGGAATTAACATTTTTTGTACCTTATTATTCTTTCTCTTATTCGTTCACTCTTGGCAGAGTGGTTGTGGCTATAATTTGGCAGTTCTTACGATCTCCTACCAGCGATTTCTGTTGGTGGCATCACGGATACCGATAAACGTAATTATACGCGTTTGCACAGCTTGTACGCGAACGAAGGCGCGGGGAACCACTAGTATTTTATAAATCGGTACCATTTGATAGTAGACTATTTCATGTCACTCAATACATTTGATTGTAGATGTCAAGGTGAAAGGATGTAGTTTAGTGTCGAGACATTAGAGATTGGCATCGCTCCAGCGAAAGCCATGTTATAGGGTCAAGGGCATTCGTTTTCCTACCTTTATGCTCCACATCCACAATTTGCATTCTATCCTAAATCTGCGTATTTGGAGGATTTGCTTTTGCAAAAAAATATTACCACGTGGAACCGTCTGGTTGTCGGAATATATTATTATTAAATTAGGAATAATTTAATAATAATATATTCGAAAACAACATTTATTTTGACGACCTCCGTGGCGCAGTGCGTGCGCTGTTGCCTTACAAAGTTGGGCGGTCCTGGGTCCTGGGATAGCCTAGTAGAGCGGTGATAGCCTAATATAATGGTTAGGGTGTCAGCCTCTTAACCAGAGGTTGGCGGTTCGAATCCGGGCACGCACCTCTAACTTTTTGGAGTTATGTGCATTTTTAAACAATTAAAATATCACTTGCTTCAACGGTAAAGGAAAACATCGTGAGGAAACCTGCACGCCTGAGAGTTCTCATAATGTTCTCAAAGGCGTGTGAAGTCTGCCAATCTGCACATGGCCAGCGTGGTGGACTATGGCCAAACCCTTCTCATATTGTGAGGAGACCTGTGCTTTGTAGTGAGCCGGTAATGGGTTGATCATGACGATGATGATGTGTGTGTTAGTTTACACGATCGTATGTAAGACACGCTCGATGCTCATGTCTTTATTGATATAGCGAGAATCGCTTTGTAGTGACATATGGATACTTTTACTTGTTCGGTTTCTAGAAAGTAATAGTAGTCGATAACTGTATAGACATGCGAGACGGTAACTTCGTGATCTTAATAAACACGTAAGAATAAACACTACAATTCGTCTTTGTTGCATACAATGTATATAAATGGGCATGAAATAAAACGTCAATAAGTTCCACACAATTGACTGATTATTCGTTACTCACGACACCTCACAATGGTAGCCTAATGCAGGGACCGTTAAATTATGTCCAATGTAATCAAGGTGTTAAAAAATTGCGTAATTTATTTGCTTTGTAAGGTAACCCTCCTGATTTGCGTCTATTCGTAGAATTTCCGAATTTAATGTAATAATTTTTACGACATCAGTGGCGCACCGCGTGCTCTGTCGCGTAAAAAATTGGAGGTGCTGGGTTCGATTCCCGACTTCCTTTTTTCCATTCCCGTGGCTAGTTACCACATTGCCGTCAAGAGCTAACTTGTAGTGAATTTGTATGTAATTATATGTATTTGGCATACCAAAAAGCGAATGTTTTAAAGGATAGTTATTCTTTTAATGAAAGAATACCTAATAATAACTTTAATGTCTACTAAGTCGGAATTAAATAAACATTAAATAAACGTCGAGGTTAAGAACGTCTCTCGCCTATGAGAGATAAAGTCGCAACTAATAGGAGTAATGTCTCACAGCTGGGATGATGATGATGGAATGAAATGAAAAACACTTTATTGTACACGATACATATTAAGAAATACAAGATGGCAGAGAAACATAAATATACTTGAAAAGAGGTAGAATAGGCGGCCTTATCGCTAAAAAGCCGCCTTATGTCTTATAAACATTCATGATCAGAACATTACAATAAGAAATCGTATAGAATGTCGGAATTGTCACATATAGTTAGCGACATAATATATAAACAAACCGTGGGCAGAGAGTTTCTAAATTTGCACGTCGCGTCTTTGAACAGGAAAAGAAAACATATTTCGAGTGATATTTTTTGTATTACGATTATTTACCTTTAATATAATATGTAACATATCTACCATACCGGATAAACTTACTTTAGGATCGTTGTTGGATCTCCTAACAGCTACAGGCGTATTGTTTCTGATTTTTGACGACCTCCGTGGTGCAGCGCGTTGCATTTTAAAGTCCTGGGTTCGATTCCCGGCTCGAGTCTGGTGTCTCGGGACAAAGACGTGTCGCCAAGCGTTTAGCGTTCCGGCACGACGTCGTGTAAAAACCAATTAGGAGTGTGGGTTTGCCATACCCCTAACAGGTTAGCCCGCTACCATCTTAGACCGCATCATCACTTACCATCAGGTGAGAAGCCGACAAGTGCTAACTTGTGGTGTATAAAAAAAAAGACTTAGGTAAAGAGCTAAGTACCTACTTATTTTATTAGGTTAGTCTGGTCTATGAATCTGGTATTATCATAATCTTAATATTATCACAATCTGGTACTACGTAGTATAATCTGGAAGATATAGATCTTGACGGACGTCACATGAGCCAGTTCGCTCGCTTTTAATCTTGCCATTATTGATTTCACTTCTGCCTTTTAGTTATGTTTTTTAAGTAGTTAGTTGTTTTAGTCCCAAAAAGATCGTGCGCTAAACGAAAGCTTTCATTTTTGTAAATAATTAGCAACTTTTCTCAAAGCTAAAAGGATGCGCACTTTATTCGCATTATTTTCGCAAAAGTTGATACTAAAATGAATATTTTAAAATAGCTTAGATGCGATTGCATGTCATTGACCTTGATCTTCAGGATGTATGACAATCACTTATGCATTAATATTCATTAGGAGTCTAGGTATTTATGAACGATAAAATATTGTATCAGTAAATCACGATATCACAAAATTTTGCCAGAGAGAGGCAAAGGTGAAAAGATCGTATTAAATAAATGTCACCCTACCGACAAAGACGTGTCGCCAAGCGATTTAGCGTTCCGGCACGATGTCGCGTAGAAACCAATTAGGAACGTGGGTTTACCATACTCACTTACCAACTACTTAGCAACATCACTTACCACCAGGTGAGGTAACCGTCAAGGGCTAACTTGAAGTGTATAAAAAAAATAGTATGTACATAGGCGAATTATCTTCGACTGCGGTGTAATAATTTATATTGCAATATACCTATATATATATGGTATGTCAAGATTGAACTTTAATTTCATTTTATGCTGTACCATGTTAAAAGTGTAAAAATGTGTTTTTATATTTCGTTTCGTCCTTTACGCCTGGCGCTTATTTTTACATTCCAAATATTTGTATTAGTTTGTATTAGTATAATATACATTATTACCAAAATATAAAAAAAAACCATCGGTATGCGATTCTCTCTTCAACTTTATATCGAAATAAAAACAAAAGTTATGCTTGGGTATACTTAGTAGGTAGAATGTGTTATTATTCTTGTATAAAACTTTTAAATTCGAATTGAATGCGTCTTTATCTGTTGTAATAAAACATATAATTTCTCTCGCTAGCCATTAGGTATGTCCCGACGACATAACATCCAAGAAAATAGTTCTGTTCTTATGTCTTAGTCTCTGTCATCTATTAAATAGGGTTTATAACTATTTTGTCTAGCCGCAAACGTAACTTTGCAGTTACACAATGTGTATTGTGTGTATATTCACATATTATATCCAAAGTCCCAGAGATAGTCGTGAAAGTTGAGATTCAAGATTCACCCATTACTTTGTATTATCTGAGAGCAATTAGTTTGTTTTATTTTAAAGCAAATAAAGAGCTGGTTCATAATAATGTTGCGTTGTTCGTATTCAAGCTGGTACTTTTAACCGACTAGGACAAAAATTGAACCTTCATTTTATTCGTATTTTTAACTCGTAAGTATATTATGTTGTCCGATGACAAATGGGTTTTTATTTGCATTTAGTTGGGGAAGGTGATTTTAAATGAAATGAAATAAAAATATACTTTATTGCACACTATACAAAAAATAAGGAACACAAACACAGAAAATAAAATAGGTGGAATAGTCGGCCTTATCGCTAAGAGCGATCTCTACCAGGCAACCTAGCACAACCTGGGATAAAATAATTAAAAAAGTAAATTTTCATTTATTGTTAGATATTTTGTTACAGCGATCGCAAATCCGACCATCGCTAGTTATATAAGCAAGCCTGACTTCAAAACACTAGTATTGTGTGGCTAATTCTGCTTTACATAAATAAAATGTGTTCTAAGTTTTCGAAGGGATACAGAGTGAAAAACGCAGCATTATTTGTAGGTCTTATAAGGCCAGGTAACTTCCTTTAGTTTAAATTAAATTCAAATTCAAATAATCTTTATTCAAATAGTCCTTTAAAAGGCACTTTTGACGCGGCAATAATTTACACAGTAGTGATTTGATGGTGATAACTACATTCGTAAACTGAAAACTAAAGCTATGAGGGTTCCAAACGCGCCCTTATGTTTAGAGATGTATGTACATAATTTTTGACTGCTTTCTATGAATTATGATTGAGATAAATTGATTGAGGAGACATCACCCATCGCTGCTGTGATCCATTCAAATGTGCTAGTGTAACGTCGTACTTTTAAGTATACTTAGGCTGAGATATATAGATCATATGCCTTTGCTAAGCAAATAAATTACGTGTTAAAACGAGATAGACTTAAGTTTTTATAATACAACATAGTTTTATAGACCTAATGAAACTAGAAGTGAATCTCATATATTTTTTTTTACTCCATCACTTTATTATGTCTTAATCGATTTTTGACAATTCTTTTTTTATTAGAAAGATTGTTTTCCTGATTCAGCAACGTCATCTTTTCAACCGCATGACGTCTACTGGTTTACGTAGATTTTTTGTAGAGTGTGTCTATAGATTTTTGGCTATTAGCTTCATTACGTAAATCTAGTGAATATATTTTTATTTCGCACAAATATTATGCATTAACTTTAATATTTCCGTAATTTACAAAACGAATTTAATATTATTATGTTGTTTACAAGTAGGTTTATTTAATTATTTTAATATCTTTATCGCACATAAAGGACACATAAACAAACAGAAAATAAGAGAATTACAAAATATGAAAGCAAAAGGCGACCTTATCACTGAAAGCAATCGTTTTCCGGACTACCTATTCCAAAGGAGCTAATTTGTGAGACGGGGAAGGGCATCAATAATACGCAATAATAAGCTTACACACACAGTTATATAATGAATTTGAATGTATAATTTCTATAATATAAAAATACTATTTAAATAGTGTTACTAAAAATACACAGGGAAAAATATTTGTTATGATGACACAAAGCGCATCATCAACAGTTCTTACGGTAAGTGTAGATAATATTGCGATAAAGCATTATCCAGTTTAGTTTAGGATCTAGAAACCATAATATTAGGTAGATATGCCGAGAATTTTGGAAAGGAGATACGGATAACTTAAGACAGTTAAAACGAGATCAGATATGTGTTTTTTCTGTCTGATTTTAACGATTACTTTGGCTGAGTAAAGACAAAGTACACTCTATAGATCAACCTTAATCTTAGACCCGAATAGTGCCAATGTAGTAGTTAGACAATAATTATTAAAATGCGAAAGAAATGTCATTGTTGATTAAAAAGATGCAAAATCTAGATGAGAGCGCATTGGAGCGCAGTACCATGATAGACGTCTGTCATACGAATCTTCGTATTCATTTCTTGTTAGTCATCTAACATCTTGATCATTATCTGTTTTTTTTGCTGCGTATTAAACCGAGATTAATAAGAGGTAAGGGCGTCAGCCTCCTAACCAGAGGTCGGC
Source organism: Lasiommata megera (assembly GCA_928268935.1). Classification (NCBI taxonomy): domain Eukaryota; kingdom Metazoa; phylum Arthropoda; class Insecta; order Lepidoptera; family Nymphalidae; genus Lasiommata; species Lasiommata megera. The sequence goes on along the minus strand of OV743319.1, from coordinate 9,206,327 downwards.
GGTTCGAATCCGGGCACGCACCTCTAACTTTTCGGAGTCATGTGCGTTTTTAAACAATTGAAATATCACTGGCTTCAACGGTGAAGGAAAACATCGTGAGGAAACCTGCACGCCTGAGAGTTTTAATGTTCTCAAAGGCGTGTGAAGTCTGCCAATCCGCACATGGCCAGCGTGGTAGACTATGGCCAAACCCTTCTCATATTGAGAGGAGACCCGTACTCTGTAGTGAGCCGGTAATGGGTTGATCATGATGATGATGATGAAACCGAGACTAGTGCGTTTTATTATTATTTTTAAGCGTTTAGCTTTTTGATCAATCTTGTAAGCATGCTCTTCTAATTTCTCAACCTTTTCCTATCGCATTTGCTTCATCGATTCGTTGGTATTGACATAGATTATTAGTAGAATAATGATCGCTTTAAAAAAAAAAAACTTGCGATACGAGTCTTAAATCATACCAAGATCATATCACTGTTTATAAATAAAACATAATCTGCTCAAGGTGGACCTACGCTGCCCATATAAAGTCGTATGTGACGGATGCCAAGGCGTTCCGGCGTATATGTTTGTAGCCTTTCTGTATATGTACAAACTCGGAAGTGATCTCCAAGAACACAAAAGTCAACTTCCACTTTCGTTTCGCCATTGACCTACTAGCTATTTATATGACAGTAAATACAGGTTTTTATGCAGTCGTTTCCTTTCAAAATGGAAAATTAATGATTATTTTTTTAACTACCTAAGTGTTTTTCAATGAAACTAGAGAAGTTCATTACCGATAATATAAAAGTAATTAAAATGATTTCTATTGATTGAACCGGATGAGATTTCAATGGATGACCTACTTTGGAGAGCAGAAATCTTATAACACATTCCCTGGTCTAGCAAAACACCCAAACGGCTCTAATCTAATTGACCTGTACTTGTACTCTTTTCGTAGAAAAAGTCAAGTTATGTCGTTAATAAAGTAAAATATTTAGTTATACTTAAAAATTATGTATAACTAAATCGATCAAATGAAACCAATTGCTTTAGCCCGTAACTTGTTGTATACCTATTTTTAATGAGCTTGAAGACAGCACTCTAAGCAGAGAACATAACAGGCTTTTTTCCCTGACGGGGATCGAACCCGGGACCCACAACTTATAAGACTACAGCGAGAAACACTGCGCCAGACATTCGTTAAAAAGGTTGATAGGGTTAAGATGAAGATGGTTATATGTAACAAAATAAAACTACACATTTAGATGACTGTGATATTTTGTGTAAAGCGGTGATAGCCTAGTGGTTAGAACGTCAGCCTCTTAATCAGAGGTCGGCGGTTCGAATCCGGGCACGCATCTCTAACTTTTCGGAGTAATGTGCGTTTTAAAAAAAAAAGTATCACTTGCTTCAACGGTGAAGGAAAACATCGTGAGGAATCCCGTACGCTCGCGAGTTCTCCATAATGTTCTCAAAGTCGTGTGAAGTCTGCCAATCCGCACATCTCCAGTGTGATTGACTATGGCCAAATCCTTCTCATATTGAGAGGAGACCCTCTGTAGTGAGTCGGTAATGAGTTGATCTTGATGATAATGGATAAATAAATAAAATAAAATAAATAAACATAATTTGGTATTTTTAACAAAAAAGTACGTGAGTTACGAAACATAGTACATATTTAGATCTTTTTCAAATGTCACATATGTAATTATAGTCATGTCCCCTTTCTATTTACGGATTTAAGAGAGCATCAACTAAAGTATAATTATGTGAAAAACTATTGTGGTGTCGACTGAACGTCTTTGAGAACTCGTGATTGTAGTGATGATAATTCTTTGAGACAATTGTTTTTACTTGTGCGTACGAATGTACTTAGTGTTAAAAGCTTTAAAGCCAATTATACAATTTCTCTCTCCTAAGTTGTGCTGTAGATTTCACCATGGATAAAATAATAGCAGGTAACAGAACGTTCACCCCGTGATCCGTTTATACTGATGGGAGATACTGATACTGTTAGTTAAGTACTAAAAATTCAACAAAGACGTGATACATTATACAAATTAAGAGGAGATTATGGCAAATTTGAAGCGGTGATAGCCTTGTGGTTAGGGCGTCAGCCTCCTAATCAGAGGTCGGCGGTTCGAATCCGGGCATGCACCTCCAACTTAGTGCGTTTTTAAACAATTAAAATATCACTTGCTTCAACGGTGAAGGAAAATATCGTGAGGAAACCTGCACGCTTGAGAGTTCTCTGTAGTGAGCCGGTAATGGGGTGATCATGATGACTTAACGTTAAACAGTAACAATAACGATTGAATAAGACGTGTTGTTTTATCTGTAGTGTTTAGTGGCTCTGTGATTCTGTTATGAAGATTTTTTTTATGATATTAATAAGTTTTTATCGGGAGAAAGGCGGGAGACTTCGTATATGGGGGTCGCGGTTTTTTCACGCTTTTCTTGAATTAATGTTTGTTGGCTAATTTTGAACAGGACAGGTTGTGTCGTGGACAGTTTTGGTGTCGTTTGTGTAGTGGCTGGTTTTCTGAATGGTTAACAGGTGTTGATTTGGGAAAGGTTTGAGGGAGCCGCGTCCGCAGAGTGCGAGGTTTTCCGCCATTTCTCCCTAACTTTTACATTGTTATAAACTTGACATTGGCTAATCTGTGTAAAGCCATAAACCGAAAAAAAAAAAAAAAAGTTTTTATCGACGTTGTTTGCTTGACTTTAAGAATTGTGTCCAGAGAGAAAAGAAAGAGAAAAGTAAAGTTGTGAGTTGACCGGCGGACGTATTATTTAATGTTTAAGTACTATCGAACTGCTAGTTATCGTTAGGACTTGAAGCGTTATGATATATCTTGAGTACAGTGTACTATAACTTCCTCGTTACTAACACGTTAACACGTAAGGCTAGTTAAGAAGGGTCTTTGCCTTGTGCCGCATCACAATATTCAGTGTAATGGAAATCTTTTGTTTCAAAGTTGTTCCTGAAAGCAGAGCAAAGGTTCCCAGACTTTTTTTCTCATATAAAAAATGTCTGGGAATAAAGAGGGGTTATTAATTTAGCTGGTTACGGTGGGCTTCTTTTCTAATATCCAAACACTTATTGAAAAAAAGTTTTCGAAAAAAAAAAACGTGAGAATTAAATGGTTAGATAATCAATTGATTGTGCTAAGTGGATGTCAAAAAAGTATAGCTGAAAACTAAGGCTTTAGAGAAACGAGTATCTCTCTCTCGAGTCGTTCCTGTATTACTGAAGGTCGTGGTCCTGGTGTCCTTGCAACCTCGTGCGGATTAATTGTTTCCACCGGCTTCTATCAGAGGCTAGTCTCGCCATTGTGTGAAATTTGCACTTAGAGTCCCTCAGCTGGTCTGCCCATCTGGTCTGCCCATTATGACCGGCCTCGCGATCTTTTGCCAAATATACAACAAAAACAAGAAATAAGTATAATGTGTTAGAAACGTAATAGAAAGTATAATGTGTTAAGTTTACATTAAAAAAAAATGATTTGATAATAAGTCTCCTACACGATTATCTAAATGTTAACAAGAATTAAAATATTTTCCATGGTATGGTACCATGGTAGCTTGCTTGAAAACAAAAATGGAAAATATCTTTTCAAACGAAAAAGAATTTCTTCTGTCTTCATTACATCACTGGTACATATTATTTCTAAAATTGTAAGTTTGGGTTAATGAATATTTAATTATGAACGGTATGCAGTCATATCGAACAAATTATATGAGTTTTAAAACTTTCTTTCGCGCATACATTGTTGGTAGCTGTATTATGTAACGGTTGTGTGATGGTATTACATACTGAAGATTCATGCAAGACTTGAGCGAAAGTTGTTAGCTCATATAAACTGCCAACAAAAAAGTATAAGGCAGTTCTAGCTTAGATTATATGACACACTCGTATACAGTGTAAGTTGTCACAAATCTCTGGTAAAAATAAATTAAATGATTTAAAATGTATAATTCTAAATAAACACTCGTTACAAAAATCCTATGACGAATACTTATTTGGCAGCGTACTTATTACGAAATCCACTCTCGAAAAATGTTTACTGTATGTAACACTGATAAAGAATCTCTGTGTATTACCTTATTTATTTTTAAATTATGTACATGTACTCGTATATTACTATTACAGAAAATGACTATGTAATTACAATTTATTATTCAATTTTTAATTGAAAAGTATTTATTTAATGTTTACTTTAGGGTTTTTCGTAACGACTGTTTAAATTTAGGTACTCTACCGGCTTCTACCTAAATCAAAAATTTAAACTTTTTTTTATTACAGTTTCACAACCATTATTATCTTAGTATGCAACTAGAGTGAGATGAAAGCGTTGGTTATATATTTTTGTTATACTATGTAATTTATTTTTGGTACTAAGTAGCTTTTGGTTATTGGCGTGTGGCGTCAAGAAGTAACTCACAGACAGCGAAATTTTAATATGTATACACCATAAGTTAGCCCTTGACGGCATCTCACCTCATGGTAAGTGATGATGCGGTCTATGATGGTATCGGACTTACCGGTTCGGGGTACGGTAAACCCACACTCCTAATTGGTTTCTACACGACATAATGCCGGAACGCTAAAACGCTTGGCGACACGTCTTTGTCGGTAGGGTGGTAACTAGCCACGGCCGAAGCCTCCCACCAGACCAGACTCGAGCCAGGAATCGAACCCAGGACCTCCAACTTTAAAATGCAACAGCGTATGCAATGAGCCATGGAGGTCGTCAGAGAGTAGATATAATATTAAAAAAGAAACCTAGATTTTAAAATTTAGTCTCCAAATTCACTACATCTATGGACACCCCACGTTCACCTCACCCAGTTTACGCACTCGGAAATGTACCAGATGTTATGTTGATTGTTTTTATTAATCGAACAATTGCATCCGGAATGGTATAAATCAAAGACGAAGAGCGGAAATCGAATTAATAATGATTTATTTACTGATTCAAAATAGACATAACAAAATAGTCAATAAATAAGTTTCTTGCTTTTTAAACTCTTTGTCTGTTTGTATCAAAAATATATTAAATTGTATAGAAATATGTATATAGAAGTTGGATGGTTTGATGGTTGGTTGGTTGGTACCAGTGCAGCACATTTTTAGAACGTAAAGATATTTACTAAGAAGTTAAACAATACAAAGCATTTTTTGACCAATCAGCAGCGAAGGAATTGACCAAGAGACGTAATCTTGCAATTCTGTCACACACATTAAAATTTAATATTCACTTTATACATGAAGAATATATAGCTGTGATAGCCTAGTGGTTAGGAAGTCAGCCTCCTAATCACAGGTTGGGGGTTCGAACCCAGGCACGCACCTATAACTTTTCGGAGTTATTTGCGATTTTAAGCAATTAAAATATCACTTGCCTAACCTTGAAGGAAAACATCGTGAGAAAAAAAGTGTAAAAAAAGTAAAGGCGTGTAAAATCTGCCAATTCGCACAATCCGTGGTGGACTATGGCCAAACCCTTCTGATATTGAGAGGAGACCCGTGCTCTGTAGTGAGCCGAGAATGAGTTGGTTCATGATGATGATGATATACATGATTATTAGAAAAGAGCCGCTCCGGACTACATTTTATACTCTATACATTACACTACATTTTATTAGTAAAATTATATTATTATCCTATTCATTCTGTGACTTTATGTTAAGTACATTCATAATTGAATTGTCTGAGAGTGTTTGTAAATGACATGTTTATTTATTATAATTGTTGGAAAAAAAAGTATATTTGCATGCCGAAATGGTCAAATAAGTTGGAAGAACAGAACAGAAGTTATTTATTTCTTTTTATAATAATATTCAAGCAAGCAAAGAATTCTGTTCCTATGCTAATGGTACTCTTAACCTCTTAGCGTAGCCTAAATGGTTATTAAATAACCTTATTTAATCGCAAGAGTTGCCCGCTTATTCGTCCGCTTACATCTTTTGATTTAACATAATTTTCCGCATATAATATCCACTTTCGCTCCTTTTCGTTCTTGCTTTGCGTTTTACCTGACTTTGTCTGTCTCCCAAGAGTCGAAGCTATAACATAAATGATGGTTAAGTTAATAGCCTGCCTCAAAAATTAGGCTTTTAAATGAAATGACGCAATTTCTTATAAGTTAGGAAATAGATACGTCCCAAGCAGTTGTAAAATGTATGTACCTAAATTACATGTATGTCGAAATAAATATAACAAGTTGTGAACTTATCAAAACTCAATTTCATCCACCATCCACGATATCTCTTTGGACTCCAAAGAGATGTAGTGGATGGTGAATAAATACCTTATATTTCTGTAAAAACAATCTTATTTGGTACTTTCATCCTCTTCTCTTAGTGGCGTGCAAGTTATTTTAATTTTATTTAAAAAAGAAAGCTTGACGAAATATTGTGTTCAATATTTTTTTATTTTATTGAAGGCTTTAGTTTTTACGAGTAATTTAACCGAGTTAGAGTTATAAAACTATCCAATGATGATGGTATGAATATTCGATACGTTGCTATGCAGAGTGCTATTTTTTTTTGACCAGATATTATTCGTTAGTACGGCCCGAGTTAGTGAAAGTTGGTTCATCCTTGAAATTTGACATTATACACTTTTAAGTCATTCATAAGTAGTTGTATATTATTTTATAACAAATTACCGTCTAGAATCTTGGACATGTCCCTTTTTATCAGTACCAGAATGCACTGATGAGGTCTAGGTTGGAGCGCTTGCCTAGAAAATGCCTATTCACCCTTCCCTTGAAGGAACTAAGGTTATAAAAGGCGCGTTTGATACCCTCATAATTTTAGTTTTAAGTTAACTAATGTGACTATTACCATCACATCAAGAGCCAACATAAAATCTTATACGAGTATTAACGCTTCATAAATTCTGTATTATTTCAATTTTTTATATTGTTTGTGTGCAATGGAACAAATTACGTCGAGTTTCTTAAACGGCACAAAGCTCAAAAGTCAGCCATCCATTAATGACTTAACACTCAAAAACAATCTTATTTCGATAGCAATTTTCTTAATCAACGCGGACAAAGTCGCGTTCGTCAACTAGTTTTTAATTCGTTTAGATTTCATTACAAAGTGATGAATTATACTCGCAAACATTAGATCGGGGAAAGTGAGCGTCTCATGAATGCAGTCAATTATAAATTATCAACAAGTTACCGTTGAGAATCGATAAAATAGGAATTTATTAAGTCAAGCGAACAACAAACTCTGTGATTTAAATAATTTTAATAGACACCCCGGTAAATGCTTTCACCTATTCCGTGAAATATTAATGCTATTAAGTTCCACCACTTACGATATTTTGAGCATTTTCTTGCAACTTCGCATATCGATCTCGAATTCCAGCCGAACGAAAGAAATAAGAAATCTTCAGAAAGCTCGGCACTGCCTAATTGCGGTAATTGCCTGCCAATTTTCAGATAAATTCACGGTTGGGTTGAAGCATTCTTGTAAAATCTGTCTTAAAAACTTTAAAGTACAATGTAAAAATTATCAACATAAATAACTGTCGAATATGTAAGGAAACGTTATTTAACAACCTGTTTTTCTTTTTCAGGTCTATAATGACTGTGAGGAAAGGAAGCCGAAGTGGAGGTTTAGCATCAATAGTAATCCGACAGAAGTTCCACAATTCCAACCAGCAACTAGACGTTGGAAGCGTGGGCAAGACCAATACATATAGTTATAATATCATCGTTGGGTTCAACGACAAAGACCAACTACAGTTAATAACAAAAGATGACAGCAATGAAGATGATTCACAAAAAATCAAAGACACTAAGATTTGCAAGCACGAAAATATTTCCATTGACGATATAGTCGACTGTGCCAACTTCGATAATTATCCAAATTGTGAAAATATACTAGTCTTTTATATTAGTAAAAGTCCACATAAAGAAGCGATTGCATTGAGATTTAAAAACGAGCAAGACTTTAAGAGAATTTATTTCACCTATAAATATTTCAAAATGAGAAATAGATTGACGAGAAATACGACTAATTATTCTGGCAACGATACGCTGTTTTCGAAAAAGAAAAACACCGACTCGTACAGAATAAACAGTGTCGATGATTATAACCAATATGATAAAACGCGTTCCGATTTTGACTTAATGCAAACTATTGATAACGATGGGATGACCCATATATCTGTACACCAAAAAGGATCCCGTTATGATCAACCGTTGAGCCTGATAGGGCTTAGAAATGAAAGGGACGCGGGTGAAATAGACAGTGTTATTTACACAGATATAGAAATACCAAGTAAATCTGAAAAGAAACGACTATTCCATAAAAAAGCTAAAGCACCTCCGCCGCCTCTATTACCAATTAATAAAGAAACTCCAAAAGTTCTTAAAGGAGAGTTTGTGAGGGTAAATGTTGAAAGATCACCAGACGTGATACCGAAGGAAAATAAGCAGACCAAAATACCTGATATCCTCATGTTTAAAGACAGTAAATCTAAAAAAGCCAGTTCGAACAGCAACTTATGGACGGTTAGCAATAAAGGTAGGAACATTTCATTATTTTAAGATGCCTCGGTAAAACTTATGTAATGTTGTTAGGCGATGTCGGTAATAAGGAAACAATTTGCTTGCAAATTTAGTTATACAAGGAGTTAAATAACGTGCAATTTGTTCAAACATCATCCGGATTAAAACCTTCTTAAACTTGACCTTTAATAATTATCTATCTGGTTTATAAATATACGTTGGTATACGCCGGAAATTAAATTCTATCTATTCCAAAATCTTTAGATGTCGGAATTTATTATGCTATCTCTAACATAGACAAAATAGACCATTCAGTCTGATATCTACGTTAGAACTATAATGTCACGCTAATATTAGAAATGCGAAAGTGTGGCTCTTCCCAAAGCGCTTCTTTTTACCGGGTTAAACCGCCCTAACCCCAGATACAAAAAGGACCTTAAATTATTTAATCGTGTGATTCCATGGGTACGCACTGTCAAATATCTAGGTGTAAGCTTTGATAGTCGCCTGTCCTTTTCGCCGCACATACGTAGAGTCAGTCAGAAAGCCCGTTTTGTTCTTAACAGATTCTATTTCATGATTAATAAACGCAGTAGGCTACCTCTCATTATATAAAACTTGTATCCGTCCAATCATGTCTTACGCGAGCGCCGCTATAGCGCTTCGTCCCACGTATAAAACCTTTCAAACGATTCAGAATCGTTTCATGCGCACGGCAACCGGATGTTCCTGGTACGTGCGTAACGTAGATCTACACAGAGACCTAGAACTTGACACTATCGCTCAGCACTTTAAGAAACTCTCGAAAATATATTTCGAGAAATCAATCCGACACCCCAACCCTCTCGTAGTTGCGGCTTCTTTTTACTCCCCCGACCTAAGCGCTCCTCTCCGAAAGAGGAGACCTAAACATATCCTTCATGACCCTGACGATCAGATGACTACTGACAACACACTCGTACCACCTACCACACAATCATACGCTACACACCGTCTTCGCCGACGAAGACGAGGTCCCCGCTATCTTACGTCATCCGGACGGGGGCTCCATCCACGGCCTCGGAGACGTACGGACCACTCACCGTCCGACCCCCCCGTTATCCCAAACGTCGCCTTAGCCGAGGTTCGGCCTCAAAGGAGGCGCCCTTAGGCAGTCGTTCCCTTAGTTTCTTCGAGCCCTAGGGCTCAAAATTTCTTCTGGCAGAGCTTCTTTCCAAAGCTCGCCAAACAGCCCGGTTACGCTGTGGCAACCAGTAGGGTTTGTACAGCTAATAGACAGTCCGAAAAAAAAAAATGTGGCTCTTCCACCAACCACTGCCAGTCCTGGCGAAATTCAGCACCGAAATAGCAGATGGACCTACTATATTTTTTTCTAGCAAGCTTTATTACCTAAAACCGACTTGGCAAAACCGTTATCATTTAATTATTTAGTTAAAAATCTAAAGGCGATCATTGGATACTTTTGATCTAAGGAAACTGTTCCCGCGGGATTTAAAAAAACCGAAACAAATGCGGTCGAGGATGGCAACAGCTAGTACAAGTAAAAAATAATAAAGCATTATCAAGTGCAAGCATCCATTATAATATGGATAGATTTACCTTAGACAGGAAACAATAAACTAATGTTTCTTTTCCTCTAAAGAAAGCAGTTAAAATAAATATCGAGTAATTGATGGTAATTGAAGTAATCATAGGTTACGGAGTCTGCCGCAACAAGGCGGAAGAAATGTAAACGCAACCACAAAAGGGTTTTACAGACCTAATAATATAATAAATACCTACAACTAGTAATAGTCCAATTTATTTAATTCCATCTTATAAATAGATACACGGATTTACCAAGTGTAGCATTTGATTCAATTATTAGAATCAAGTGAGTAAACTATTGTTTGCCAGGTTGGTTATGGGCTTCTTTTTAATTAGGACCAGTTTAGCTTTTCAGTAAAATTGCGGAAAGTTGTTACATGGTGGTAAACTGTATCCTGTATACAACATTTGGGATGAGTACTGTTACTTGACGTTAACGTCTTGTCTTCTATATGACTTGTTGGAATCGATACTAAATGTTAACCTTTATTGAAAACTTCCAGATTCTTAGTTTTACGTTACATAATGTAGCTTATCCACAGACTAGAAAGAATATAGGAGTATGTGATAGGTCTGTTTAAATAAAGAACTTTTCATTAGTTTTTATACAATAAGCAATAATGGAAACGCCTGTTCGTATCAATCTAAATACCTAACAAACTAAAGTCAATCAGAATTTGACCCATTTTACGCTGGTATATGCATTTACGCATCCCCTCCGGAAACCTTCAGAACTGCGCCGCTTCCGGTGGGGTATCTGGCACTCCCGACCGGCGACCAGAATATCCACTAAAATCCAGCGATGCTCCTTCGTGTCGCCTGGTGGCTGGATCACGGGAACACTCGCGCCGAGGTGGACCCTCCACCGAGGGCCTATCAAACGAGATCCCCAACTCTGTCCGAGGGCGCCTCACTTCTCGAGAGAGGGCTCTAAACAAAAGTATATTATAGACCAGATCTCACCAGGTCAGAATACAGATTTGTCTGGATCGATTATAACAAATTAAGCTTATAGATACTATAATAGATAGCAAAATAATTCTGTGTAAGTTACCATGTAAACATAATTTTTATTATTTTTACTTTTAGTTTTTTCTTACTTAGTTAAAGTTTCACTGAAATTTATGCCATATATAACTTTGTCTATATAACTCTCTTGTAGAATTCGAAAACTTTTTTGCAAACTAGCAATTCCTATCTATGCGTAGCGCGTTTGCTTCTACCAATCGCACTAGTTCTCACATAATCACTTTTTACATATTTCTATACTTTATCAGTTAGTACAGATTCAGTATAAAAGTCTAATGTTCTTTGATTTTTATGCTAATCTTATACACGTTCAATATGAATGTCAAAATTGATTTCATAATTAAAACCAGTAATCCTAGTATTAAAATAAAAACACTCAGTGCTATAAACACTAGTTTGACTTCATAGTATTCAGTCCAAGACATATGAGCAGCTGGACCTTGGAGATGACTTCCTCCATGCTTTATAAGATGCTCCGTCCACCATACAGCACTATCCAAGGGTTTTATTGGGTTTTCTCTCATGAGTGTCTGAAGTCTCAATATGTTCTTCTTGAAGCTTAAAAAAAACATTTATCATTTAGTATGTGAACATGCTTATACTATAAATGTAAGTATGTCTGTTTTAAGTTAGCTTTACTTGGTTTAACACCCAATCCTGAAACCTTGATATAGGATATTTTCCGGCCCAGAAAAAGAATAAAATGATACAGGGACTTTTCATAACAGGTCAATTGTAATGTTTTTAAAAAGCTTTCCATAAAATTAGAATAGAAATAACTTTCTCACCTTTTATTCGAAATTACGCTATCAATCGTATCCCGCAATTCTTTTGTAGTCAGAGTGGTTATATCCAGCTGCGAGCCAATCCCATGGCGGACATACTTTTGGACATTATACCATTGGTCACCCGACAATGGAATACCGATCAGAGGTACCGCAGCATCAATTGCCTCATCAGTTGATTGTAGACCGCCTTGAGTTATAAACAGTTTGATTTTCGGGTGTTCTGAAATTAGAAGAATAGTTTGGGTTCTAATTTTTTAATTTTATTTGGGTTTTGAAAATGTTTGGAGGAAGAAATTTTTGTTGTTACGAATTGACAGTAGCTGATAACCTTTTAATTTAATCTTTTAACGGAGGGCTCTGGGCAATGCGAAGGTCAGTCTGAGAAAAGGGCTCGGAGGCTCGGTGCCTCTGAGGAGAGCATCTCACTAAGGGTACCTCCTGAGACACGGACCTCAATTAAGGGTGATTACAGTTTAGATTGAACCCATAGCTGGTTAATAGAAACGAACTAAAACTAACATTAATCATTACTGATAAAATTGTAAACAATTAACATACCAATATAGAGGCCAATTGTAAAACAGGCCAAGACGGCTTAGCTTAAATAACAAACAACAAAAGGATCTGTAAAATCGATTTTACATAAAAACTTACTCAAAAGATCCGGTTGGGGTAACCAATTTGACAGTTTAATGTTCTTCGACTGGTTTGGGAGAAAATCTTTATCATATTTCCATAAAATATCATAAGGTAGTTGAGAGAAAACTTCTACCATAACTTCAATTTTTTCAACAGGAAGCTGTGATGGTTTAACATTGGTTCCGAAGCTCACAAATATAACTCCATTTTTCGAAGAGTTCAAATAGTTTTCAAGATCCTATTCATACAAACAAAAAGCAAAGAATAAACAGGCTGAGATATATATTAAGAGCTCCATATTTCGAAAATACTTTTATAATTTAATTTCTTTATTATATAACTTTTAAAATGCTCCTATACTTACCCAAGGTAAATCCATCGGTTGAGGCTTATGTATGCCGCCGATATAAATAATGTTAGGAGAAACGGGACGATTATCCGCCCAAATCGTATGTTCATTAAGAAACATCATGTCAACTCTTTTCGTTAATATTTCAAAACCGGGTACATCGTCACCGAAATGTTTCCTTATTATAGTTAAATCAAAGTCTTCTGAACTTGAAACCAAATAATCCAACACTATACCTTTCAAAACTTCTACACACTTTTCAAGTAGAGATAGATCATACAGTTTTTGTCGTCCAGCTGTCGGATACAATAGCGGGTGCGTAGGTGCACCTAAAGCGCCATACTGAGCTGAAACTGCCCCCCAGGAACTAATTAATACAACTGGTGCGTCAAATTTATGAACTAGGCCTAGTAGTGGGCGATGACAAGATTCGAGCAACAGGATGTCGAAAAAGTTTTTGTCTTTATTTAAAATCTCTTGTACACCAGGTGTAGACAGCTGTGCGTCGACGGTCAATGCAAATATTTTAAACATCATATTCACTTCATGTACTATATCTCCTTTTACTCCTTTGTGGTAGATAAATAACTCTTCCCAATTTCGGTATGAGACGTCATGGACATCTATTTCTGTGAGGTTCGCTGGAGCACTTTCTTTTGAGAATACCGGATTAGGCGTGATAACGTAGACTTCATGGCCACGTGAAGCGAGAGCTTGGGTAAGGGGACGAAATACAATTTGGTGACTTATTGATGGTGTGGCAATGTATACCAATATTCGTGCACATCTGATTAAGACAAATAACTCAAAAATAACAAAACTTCTAATAATCATTGCAATGATTGATATTAAAAACACGACTGTGGAAATTTTTAAATATTAGCGTTTATATTACTACGATCACAAATACTATCGATGTCCAAACATAGCTTATCAGTAAAAATTAGGTTGATTGAGAAATCGTTTTGATAAAATTTCACTTTCCTGAGAGATGGCCATTGGTGATTAATTTGTAAATATACTTTTAGCTTAATTAATTATTCTATCAATATAAAAATAACCTTGGCGAAAGTGAGTTTGTATCCCGTGATGTGGATAAAAATGAACGTAAAAAGTATTTTGTCAGGTGATGTGGAGGATGCCACTGATTTTGCGCTGAACCGGTGAACAACCTTTGCGAAAGTGATTGCATTCACGACCTTCACTTGAACACCGCGTCCAATTTAACTTAAGCTGTTTGACAAAGTGTGCTAAATTTGCTTGGGATAGGTACAATATGATTAAAACAATAGAATATTAAAAGATTATAAAGTGAACGAAGTTCAATGATACTTTTTTAGTTTTACTGTGACTACGTCTGACTCAACTTTTTTTACAAAATCCTTAATTTTAAGAAAAAAATCGTAAATATTTAAATTTGAAACAGTAACAATAAAATATAAAATCGTATTTACATGTACACAGTTGACATAATAAATCAATTGTGTTTATGTTTTTGATCTGAGTAAATAAGGATTGAATAAATCCTCTACAATCCCCTTGAATTTTTGGTAAAGTGAGAACCACTACACGATTGGACCTTCCCCTTTATAATCATCACGTATGTCCTAGAAACCTCGCAGGGCCTCTAGTTGGGTAATACTTGCACGAAACAAATCATTTAAATAAACACAGAATGTTTGACTCGTCGGGTCACGTGTGTTTGAGATGCGATCTAAAATCAATTTGTCTCGAGAGTTTGCCTGGCTAATTAGCATACCTTGTTCGTTTGGTGCGGTGGCAGAAAAATGCTTCAACCAATGCCATGTCATTTTCAGAGGAGAGCTAGTTTGTACAATGTCATTTGGAAAGTGGGTGCTAAGACGCCATCTTTTTTTTTTTATCACTAACAAGCGATTTAGTTAAACAAGTGTTTAGTCTGGTGGCAAACCTCGGCTGTGGCTATAGTGAACTACCACCATCCTGATAAAGACAAATAAAGACGCGACAGATAAGTGATATCTTAAAGGTGCTAGGTTTTACTTGTGGTGAAATAAAAAATAAAAAAAAACGTTGCAGACGTGTCGTAGGAATTAGAATTACCCATGACGAATGGAGTAGAAACCTTTTAAAGGACTATGGCTAAAGATAGGGCTAACCTAACAGGTTAGCTCGCTAAAATCATAGACTGCTTCATCACTTACCACTAGGTGGGGTTGTAGAGATTGCAGAACCGATCAGATTGCTAATGGATCATATCAAAAAGAAGCGTCGTATTAACTAGCCACTACCAAGACCTCCTAATTATAACGCGAGGAAAAATTTGGCAATTTTACTCTGGTCTAGTCTGTTCAGAGTTCTTACCTTGAGTTTCTAACTTACCAAATTGTTCCTGGCGGAGATCGAACCCGGGATCTCACTATTAAGACCACAGCGCTGAACATTGCGAGGGAGGTCGTTAAAAGGGCAGATTGCGAGGAGGAAATTTTCGAAAGACATTCTCGGTTTCATCGCGCCCTGGTACTTGTTCACGTGAAATCACGGTGGAGTTTCGCGCTGCCTCTGTGACTTTTTTATACACTACAAGTTAGCCCTTTACGGCTATCTCACGTGTTGGTAGCGGGCTAATTTGTTAGGAGTATGGTAAACCCACGCTCCTAATTGGTTTCTACGCGACATAGTTCCGGAACGCTAAATCGCTTGGCGACACGTCTTTGTCGGTTACGGCTTACTTATATTATGATTATTAATAACCGTCCATTCGTAACTAACTTACTTCACTCCTGTGTCTGTGTTATCATCGTGTTTGGTTGCAAAAGAGATAGTTATGTAGCGAAAAGGCCGCCAAATTAGATACGGCGTGTTGTGTTGTTTTGCTGTAGACCAAAATTGATTTCATTCAATAATTAGACTAGATAGCGAGCACGTACTTTTACGTAACAATCAATATAAAGTGTTAGTGATAACACATATACTTAAATCAGATTATTTTATTCTTAAGATAAGATAATTTTATTTTTAAGCCGCAACTTCCTTTTCGTTTGATTCAGTTTTTAAAATTTCCGCTAGAAAAGTTTCCTGGAATATTAAGTTTGCTATGTAGGAACGGATACCGGATTCTACTAGATCGGTTAAAGTTTGATCCCTTGAATTATTTTAAATTATATCTCGTTTTTCATTGATTATATTAATATAATTAAATACTTACATTACATAATATATCGCGTACATTTTCTAGAGTAAAAGGGAGAGTTAACTGACTGACTGACTATTAAACACGAGATCTCATCAACTACTACACGTATAAGGCTAAAATTTACCAAACAGGTAGTTTATAAATAGTAGATAATAAATCTGAAAGGATATTTGGATCTTTATTTTTTTTTTTTTCTAGAGAAGGGCATAGGCTGCCTAAAACTATTAGAAGTACGGTAAATGTCCTAATTTAGTTTAATATTAAATAATTGTTTAGCCACTTGGTAGTTTATTAATCGAATATGTTCGATTTTGTTACGATATGTAATGTCGAGATTGAAAGGTCATATATTTTTGGTGTTAGGAATATTTCTGTAATTTTATAGCATGCCTGAAGTACCAAGGTATGCATCTATTAAGATAACATTGCTATAACTTAGTGCAGTTTATGACTTCAACACAAAAGCCTATAACTATCCAACTTAACGTAAGTCGTACCACAGAATATGTAGTAAATAGTAGGTCGTACCACAACTAGGACAGTCAAGAATGCGTTAGGAATTCGTAGGAATCTAAACATCTTTAACTCTTGCTATCTATACAAATAAATAAATAAAAGTGTGTTTATTATCTGTCATTTTAAAATAAAGTTGATTAACATATCAGAACAGAAGACTGAACCGATTAACATAGAACATTTTCATTTAGCAAAGAAGTGGACGTGAAAAGCAGTATGAGTTGCAATTTTATACCACGGAAAACAAGAAATTCGACGATTAAGAAATTATGAATAGCAATAATTTTAAGAGCCATTTAACGTCTTTGGAACTATCAGTTGAAAAAATACTTCCGTGTAAAAAATATTTTTTAAATAATGTTTTAGATAAAATAAAAGTAACAGACTATAAATTCTATGCGATCCTAATCTTTTATTTTTACTTATCTGTAAGATTCTCAGAACTACTCGGCGTCCTTTACTTTGAAACGCTTCCTTCCTTCCTTAACGCTATGGAATTCTCTCCCAGATGAAATTCGGCGCTGAAAAGCAGTTTTTGTCAGCAGAAGCATAATTTTATAAAATATTCATTGCTTCTTAATTTTTTATATTACTATGAATAAATTATAGAAATTATATATTTATGATATTCCTCACTAGTATGCACTTATTACTGTGTATATAATATATGTATAATTGATGCGATTATCTATCTCACACTTATATGGTTGGCTCCGGTCGAATAAGAGATCGGTTTTAGTGACAGGGTCGCCTTTTGCTTTGATATTTTGTATTTATTTTATTTTCTTTCTATTTAAATACCCTTTGTTTGCAATAAAGATATTGAAATATGAAATAAAACAAGTTTAAATAAGGAGTAAATGTATATACAGTAACTGTTGCAACGGGTAAAAATTAGGACATGTAATGAGCATGTTACATTTACCGGCGGTGCTCAGCTGCACGCGTATCATTACTGTAACATAACCCCACATGACCTCAGTGGTAACAAGATATCTGTGACACAATCCAAGCATGAAGGGCGGGTTCTATTCCCGCGCAGTTCACTTTGCAGTTACAGCTATCGTGTCTGCAACAATACCTGTAATACCTGAGTGAGCTATCATGATTATCTGTGTCATTGAACATTACAATGATCATCACTAGGGTTGCCTTACCATTATTATTCAGAGACTTACTCCTATTTCGTAGTATACAAAGAGCTTTATTACTTCGTTACAAATATTGGGAATATTCTTTCAGCTTTCACACGTTCGGCCACCGGTAATATCGTAAAACATCATGTATAGGCCGAATCATCACTTTTCAGCAGGTGTGATTAATTATAAAGTAAAATACGTAATCTACTAGAATATTAAAGAAATATATTTATACGACGCATCTCCAATATCCCCGGATCCTGATGGGAGCACACTGGATTACTTGTATATAGTAAAAATGGCAATTTAAGAGGGCGCTAAATGTTTCAAAATATAACTCTTATTCGCATTCGTTTTAATCGCAAGATCAAACTCATCAAGTAACTGTGTTTGAAAATAAAAATTAATTAATTAAGTTTTCTTTATACCACATTTTAGTTCCTCATATTTTCCTAATGTTAAGATTGCCTGGAAAAGATCACTACTAAGTGGAAAGGCCGTTTTTGAAAACGCTACTTCTTTCTTTGTGCTTCTTGTTTTCTCGTATCGTTTCTTATCTGTGGTGTGCAAATAAAGTGTACACAAAAGTTTGCTTCATCCCCGTAAAAGCTGCCAAGGCCATTGCGGGTACAAGCATTTAATGAATATTGCGCTAAAAACACGCTACGTTGACCCTGAAAGTAGCGCCATCGGCTAAATGAAGACTGACTAAAATTTGAACTTAACCTCGCCATTTCGCCGAAAGATCCAAGAATCTTGCATACGTAGTATATTAAGCAATTTAATAATTGTCGATTACCTAAGTGACTATATTATTAACTTCTTCAAATGATATTTTCTGATGCCGCCTTATTTAAATAGAATGCTATTTCAATTGCACGATCAAGGAACTTTTGCTTTGATGAATAGATTTATCATTACCATAAACATCAACCATATATTGGTCCACGGCTGGACAATATAGGTATTTCGTTGGGCTATCCAAATTGTATGATATTTTATCTACTATGGCGAGGGCTTGTGTTGTACGGCACCAAATTGCCAGTGTTGACTCCTGGCAGCACCTTCGAACTCCAATATCTAAACGTCCTTGAAAATATGTGTCCCACCCACATTTTATTTTCCACTTCGTAACGCTTTGAGTTATGTTGGCAATTCTGATTCTTCTGCGAATCTCCTATTTCTGATTTGATCTGGTGGAAACATTCCTAAAAGAACTCATTGCATCTCCAGTTGTGTGACTCTGTACTTACTTATCGGGTTCGTATTTAGCGATAGAATATTTCGTACTTATGAATAGGAACATGTCTCACTCGCAACGTGAAATGATCGGAGTCTTTGAATCTAGTAGCAACCGTGAAGATCCAGATCTTAGAATAGATAGATAACCTAACAAATAAAGAAAACAATTTTGACCTGCATTGAAGGTTCTGACATTTTCCTCCATAAATAGCCTTGCACAAACTTCTAGGTCAGATAAATACTTATTTGCTAAATCGACGATTTGTATGCACAGATGCGCGGAAGACTCCGTGGACGGACTTACCAAGATGGGTTGACATCTGATGTAACTTACTTGCATATGGTTGCGGTTGCATTTTATATTGATATAAATTCTTTCATAAAGTTTAAATAAATTAAAGTTGTTTTATTCAGTAGAATCGAAAAGGAAGACGTTCTAAATATATCCCGTATATAGCATACATTGTTATTGTTCACGCATATCATTTAAGAAATTTGGATAGCAGCAAATCAGTGGAATAGTTAAAAATTCAAGATCCTAGTCCATCACAGATATTATAATTAATTTTACTGCTATTATAGGTTTTTAATGGCAATTATATTTAAACTATATGCCCGGTAGCTTATAAACAATTAGTTTTTTTTATAGTTTTTTGGCACTTTTGTCCGAAACGAACATGCCGGCCCCATTATCTCATAAATAAACATAACAAATTTATAACTAAAAAAAAATAACAAAATAAAACTATGACTATGAAAGATGTAACAGACACAATCTACTTCTGCGGAAATATCTCAACAACAGATTTAAAACCTTCTGTTGTCGGTATATAGAGAAGGCTCGAAAGAGCGCCTACGTCAAATCTGCATTTAAAAAAAGAAAGTTTAGTTAAAATTAAAGTTTAGTTTTCAAATATCTTAAAGTGATCATTTTCTAATTTTCAGTAAACAGCGGCTACGAATCGGACAGAGATGAATGGGGTAGCAGTCGGTCCCAGTTCTCCACGAGAGCTTTCGACAGCCTCGCCCGTCCAACTAAAATAGCGATGGCGCTTACACTAAAGAAACCCCAGAGACTCGAACCAGCGCCGCAATACTACCGCCTGACGAGTGAAACGAAGCCAAAACTTACACCACTGCCCTTCAGACCAAACAACTTCCTCCAAAGACCACCAAGATTACCTCGTCCCAATACAGATATCAAGAGAAACCTTAGCACGGATCATAGAAAGTATGCGTCGCTACAAAATCTAGAAATCCCGATGAAGCTTAGTGAGCCCAAAAAGCAGAATGACAAGAAAGCAAACTACACAAATATCTCTCATAGATTAACTGGTTTGACGAATAAATTAAGAGATCTAAGCAATGGCAACACTATTGGCAGGTTCAAAGCACAATCCCACGGTGACGTAGCGAATTTAAAACCAGTATTGAAGGTGAATGTGCACGACGGATCAAAAAGATCTGTTGTGAGGACATGCAGTGCTGAACCACCAAAGAAAGTTACGTTTAGTGCCTTCGCCACCGTTCAAGTGGTTTAGATTAATAGTAATTAATAAGATTTATGTCTATGTTCTTTGAGGGATAGAATCCGTAACGAGCATATCCGTAGGAGAATCAAAGTAACCGACATAGCCCAACGGATTAGCAAGCTGAAGTGGCAGTGGGCGGGTCATATCTGTCGCAGAACCGACGGCCGTTAGGGCAGACGTGTTCTGGAGTGGAGACCGCGTACCGGTAAGCGCAGCGTAGGACGACCTCCTGCTCGCTGGACCGACGACCTGAAAAGGATCGCTGGTGGCGGGTGGATGAGGAATGCGGAGGACCGTGTGTGGCGGCGCGCTCTCGGAAAGGCCAGCAGTGGGCGTCTATAGGCTGATTGATTGATTGATTGATTGATGTTGACTTAAAAAAATCACTATTATTACATCGGATGTATAATTAACTATCTAATTTGTATGCAATAATAATACTTAATTACTATTTAAAAAAAATATGTTTTTTAGAATTTTCTTTTGTCGATTTATACTGAATATGCAGGTAAAACGTTATTGAAATTACCAACTCGATATATATATACCATTGCATTGTGGTTCATTCAATTTACCAGCCTACAGTAAAGAATAGAAAAAATATTTTTGGCCGGGATTTTGTTAATATGGAAGTTAATTTTACTATGGAATTGTGTGATTTTTCTGTAAAAAATAAATAGTTTCTCCTCCGAAAATCCTTGGACCATTTTTATTTATTATTTAACATTAATACTTTTATTTCTTATTAATTTATGTTGATTATGATTATTACTTATGATTTTGTTTGTTATTAATTTATTCGCCGTTAGTACAGTGATTATAAAAAAAAAATGTAATTTATTTTATTGTTTTTATTAAATTGTTGTTCTATGTGCATCCAGTAGTTATTAATATTTTAAAATATCAATTGAATACTTTATTCTTTGCTATTCTTCATATATAATCCTGCTCACTAATTTTAGAGAGAATTATGATAATAATTCGTAAATTAAAATACAAGATTTTCGGAGGAAATTTAAAATTTGTATTCCATCATTTATATTTTGTACATTTACATTTTACTCTGTTTACAGCAATGTTTTTGATTTTTAAATACAAGTAACGCTTGCTTAAAGTGAAATTATTTATATGCTTACCTACTTTTTCGTTAAACTAATTACGGAAGTATTAGGCATTCCTTTGTAATTAATTCGTAATTACCGACATGTTTTACAGAGAAGATAAAAAATGTTTATATAACAATATTTTTGAATACTTTTAGGTAGATACTTATCTACTAAGTAGTTTTACATTATCTTATATAGTTAAGATTTGCAAGCATTTCTTTCAGGTATTAATAGATAGTAATAATTGTGATTACAAAGTAATTTTTGATTACTTTATTATTTTCAATGAAAACAAATATACAAATAATTATTCTCTTTCTTAGGTCACTGGACAGTAAAAAATCGGTATTCAAACATACAGGTATATCTATTAAGTATCAACATGAGTTATTTCAGTTGTAGTTCGGAGTTAAGAAAAGTTAATAATGACCCCTCACTATTTAATCTAACCTAAAGTGGAGTAAAGATTGTATTTTCAAAAAGATTAAGCCATTTACACGTAATTTAACTTCACCATTTCAAATAAAAATAATTCATTAAAAATATATTTTACCTTGCGTGGCTGGGTCTTCGATGGATCACCATTTTCAATGCGAATGAACTTTAGTTAGTAGAGTACACGAATATGATCACGGTAGCGACAAAAATTTTAATCTTACCTAATGACAGCGTGCCACCTCTAGGGCACTTATTTGGCACATAGAAGCTCTGCAAGGCCCTGTACCTGTATACGATTTTTATGCTCACTTTCGTAGATTCGTTTTTAAACATCGTTACACATTAACGTCATAGTAAATTAAAACGTATCTACATAGTTTTAAAACTCAAATTCGTTCACACTACTACAGCTAGCACGAGATTGAAAAATAATTATACGTTCGTAAAATGCAATTTCTGGCAAAATATAGTCCATTTTACTTCGACGTTATATTGTTTTGATACTCGAAAGCGAGTCTACTATTTTGAGCAAAAATATTGAATTGCGAGTGTGCAAATTCTATACTAAGGCTACAATATTATAAAATAAAAATACGTACGTAATAACGACTTCACGATTTATAAACGAGGCCATCAAAATAAGTCCGAGGACTGGACTATAAGAGTAAAGGTTCTACCACACCGGATGGTACTGCGCGGTCTTACGATTTACCGCGGTAATACGTGCTTGGCTTGGTGTATTTCCGCAGCAGCCTGTTGCGGTTTAACTATCGATCAATAATGTACTAAATAGCTATGGCTGCATAGCTTTAGCCGTTAATTATATAATATCCGGATTTGAAGCCATTTTAATTAAGCAGATAATATGTCCGGATTTAGTTTTTTACCTGATGAGTTTTAAATTGTAATTCTTATGATTTTTATGTACCTCTAAACTTACCTAAAATCATATATTCTGTGACTTTTATTGCTATTTCGGACGTTAGGTACAAATAGGTTGACTATTTCATAGGTAAACAAAGGAAAGTATGGGAGAATATTTTAGTTTGTTTGCTTCTGGATTGAATTGTTATTTTACGGATACTTTTTAACGGCTCACTTATTTGTATATTATTGGTCGATGGGTTCAAAAGAGACCGCGCGCTTCATCTTCAAATGTGAAAATTCTAGATGTTTTAGTATTCTATACTATAGCTACTGATTATTGTAAACGCCCCAAAGATTGGACTGTAAGTTAAACTGCCACCAATCTTTTATAGATTGCTGTCGGTTAGTTTCAGGTGGATTCAAACATAGAATAATAAATATTTATTTTATTACATAGAAAATAAATTAATTTAATATCATCTATTTGGCTAACATTTACTTATACTATTTTTTGCATATGCCTCTACTACCCTCTACTTACGGTCCGAGGTCCGCGTTTTTGTAAATAAAGGCGGACTCGTAATAAAGATTAGTTGAGAGTAAAAAACCAGTTTTAAACCTGTTTATATACTTATGTATTAGTTAACAAAAATATATATATATATTATTATTAAATATATATTACATAAATACCAACACTTTGACGGTAAAAATATATCTAATTAATTAACTATTTAGAAGGAAATATGTAGTCACATAATTAAATAACTTCTTGTTCCATTTATTCTTGTTGAATAAGTTTTTTGTAGCACAGGGAGATTCAATGAACAGAGAAAGACCACCCCGAATTCCATGTTTTATAGATCGGGCCGACGCCAACGGGGGCCCTATTACTAAGCCAATGCTGTCAGTCTATCTGTCAGTGCCCTTTATCCCATGAGCAGACAGAGCCTTGAAATTCTCACGGAATTATTTCTTTTGCCACTTTAAAAAGGACTTTCATGCAAGATACGTGTTTTTGGTGTTTATTTTCTTACTAATACTTGTACCTACTATTATTTTCTTCATGTTAAAAAAATTGTTGTTTACTACACATAATATAAAGGTCAGAGTATTTCGGGTGTTGGGTTACACAAAATCCATTAGGGGCATAGGTAGTGGATAGAAAAAAAGCTGTATCATATTGAACTTTAGATGTTACCTTATTTACTTATGTAAATTTTGTACATATATCGTATACAATATATATTAATTCTTATATTCACATAGGTAACTGTTTGATAATTTATTTATGTAAATTATTACTATGTATACAATATTATATGTTATACAATATATATTAATTCTTATCTTCACATATTTTTTATATCATATGCGGTATCCCAAACGCACTGTGTATTTAAATTTTAAACACTTGGTTCCTAGTCGAATAATATAACGTTCTACTTAAGTGTGGTATGGGAAACTACATTAAAATAGGTTCTTATTTGTCACAGTGCTAGGAATTACCTATAATGTATATATTTATCGTATATATTTAGTTATGTTCTATAACCTAATAAAAATAGAACTCTTAAGGTCTCTTAATCTACTCTTTAAACAGGCTCATCTACTGAGCATTGGCATAGTGTGAGAACACACTGAAACGATATTGAATGTAACGTTATTTGTACGTACGTAACTTCGTATCAAGGTGGACCTTACGACCTTACGAATATGAAGTTACGTACGTACGCACAAATAAAATGATATTTCTCTGGCCATATTCCAGATATAACACATATGATGGATTCCGGCCATTTTTCTGTCAAGTCTCTATTGTAGTTTACCTAAATTGACAGCTCTTAGTGGCATCTGTTTCATCAGGGAACATTGGGAATGGGTGTTATGTTTAGACTCCCAGTTCAGTTGAATATATGTTAATCGTGTCAAGATGAGTGAGTCCTATTGTACAATCATTTTCTCTCTCTCTCTCTCTCTCCAGTCGTTCCTTCATTACTGAAGATCGTGGTCCTGGTGACATTGCAACCTCGTGTGTATTATTAGTTTCCACCGGCTTCTATCGGAGGTTAGTCAGCGCCATCGTGTGAAATTTTCTCTTAGTAGGGTCTACAATCATTTTAAATGACGATTATAAATAGTAAAAACAATATAATGGAGTAATGGTAATGTCCTTTTTAAAAAGAGTTGTAAAGTAATCTCTCATTTATCTGTATCTTCCTAAAAAATCTTTACGTTTTCTTTGTGAAATTTTCGCCACAAACTGAATCATTATTATATCTAACTTAAAAATGTTATTATATCAATGTAAGTTATCTACTGTGTTGTTTTTGAGAAAATAAATGTTTTTAATCCGAAACATGGTGAAAACTGACATATATGACGGGTTATGACCAAATCAAACTTATATGCAATTAGACTAAATCTTCAATCCGTTATGTAAACAAACCTGGGAAGACACTTTCACAATTGTACCGCAAGTATAAAATTTGTTTGCTGACAATCGTAGAGTCATTATTAAGTATCGAAACACACTAACGTCATAGTAGATTGAGTTTTATGTGCCTTGTTTTAAAACTTAAAATCTTCCGCACGTTCACAGCTAGCACAAGATTGTAAAATAAAATATTCGTAGTAAAGAAATTGCGACTTTAATCTGAAAACGTAAGGTTAATTTTACTATGACGTTATAGTGTTTTGATACCAGAAAGGCTACTGGTTAGCTTGCACTGGTATTCCGGCATCATTCGTGTTAAATTAAGTGGAGGGACGCAGCCACAGAGCGATCAGCGTTTAGTGTATATAAAATAAGGAGTTACATAATCTAATCAGTTAATAAACTTAAATTTATAATACAGTTTTATAATATATACGTAGCTGAGACTTCTTAACATAAAAATAAATACTGTACCTTTAGTATAAGATTTGTTAGCTCACCATCGTAGACCGTTTTCGAATATCCAAAAACACTAACGTCATAGTAAATTGAATCGAATGTGCCTAGTTTTAAAACTCAAATTGGTACACTTTCATACCGGCACAAGTTTGTAATATAAAAAGAACATGGTACCGAAATTGCGACTTTAAGACTAAAACATAACATCCATTTTACTTTGACGTTATAGTGTTTCGATAATATAGAGCGACTCCACGTTTGCGAGTGTTTTTATTTTATAAGGCTTTTTTATTTAGTGTAGGTAACTAGTGTAGACTTAGTAGCTTACGTGTATATAATAAATATTAAAATTTTGTTGTTGTTTTCAATATGCTTGTTTTAAATTTAATAAAATTGTTTGTCTTGAAATACCACTAATATTTATTTCTATCCCTAATCTAAAATAAAGAGAATCTAAGCATCTAGCTTAACTAAAGAGATACCTATCATATTATTCACAAACATGTTTAAAGAACTTCAAGAAGAAAAGAAAAGGATGCAACCGTCCAGTGCCATTATCAATAAGGAATATTCTGACACTTAATTTAAGCATGGAAATATCTGATGCTATTTTGCGCTAGTTGATAGCTTAATAGTGTTTTGTATGCTTTAAATATATAGGATGACTACGGGGCGGGAGCGTGTCTTCGTCGGTTATTTGGGTAGACGTGGGTAGTTTCCGGCAAAGAGACGAGATACTCTTTGTAGAACAGAATTACAATTATAAGTATGGTAATTTATAAGGAGAAGACTATACGCTCCACCAAGTACAACTATGCACTACCGCGACTCTACCACCGATGAGAACCGAATGCAATAAATGCAATGCGCCGTCCCGCGGCGGTGAGCCCCACAAGAACCCGCATACGTCACCCAGTGTTGCGCAAAGAGAGGGGGCGACGCCACCCTCCCGTCTGCCGTACATGATTCCAAAACTGGATGGCGCTGCTTTCTCATTTTCGTCAAATAAATAACCAATAAACTTGGAAAGATAACAATTCTAAAATAGAATAATTAGTGCCCAATCTAATACAATAAACTTGAGGTAGCTAGGAGTTAGAAATAGACTCTTTATCATAAAATGATCGCAGCATTATATAACAAGTTATCTACACAAAATAATGAAAATCCTTATCGTTTCAATAGGTATGAACGACGTATAGTTTTTTGTTGCAGTTTTGCGAATGGTCAGTAAGACTTACTTATCGGTCACACGAAGTCGTTAATCAATCGTGTTCACTTGTCTCATTGCCAAGGTGAGGTTTTATCGTTATTTTAAAATATTTTTATGTTATTTTAGAAAAGATAATTGCTTACGAATACAATTCCATATTTTAAAGCTAGTACCTAAATCTATATATATTTTTACAACTTTATAATGGCTGAATAAAATAATGTGGTTTTAAGTAGTTATGTTAAGGATCGTCCAAAATTTAATTTCTTACACCCATTACATAAATAGATCACTAATAATTGAAATATTTAAAAAAAAAGTGTCTTTGACACTTGGTGCATATTTGTCTGGTGGGAATCTTCGGCCGTGGCTCGTTACCACCCTACCGACAAAGACGTGTCGCCAAGCGATTTAGCGTTCCGGCATGATGTCGTGTAGAAACCAACCAACCAAGGAGTATGAGTTTACCATACCCCTAACAGGTTAGCCCGCTACCATCTTAGACCGCATAACCACTTACCATCAGATGAGACGCAGTCAAGGGCTAACTTGTGGTGATTTAAAAAGAAAAAAAATTAAAATACACGATAAACAAAATTTTCCCCATACCTACGTAAAAGCGAGCAAAACTGAAACTGTTTCACCCTTTGTCAGGAAATTCGTTAACCTTTGTCCTAACAATTAATCAGTTTAAATGTTTTCATTTGAGAGAGTATGGGGCCCAAAGCTACTAGGCTCCAATGAAAGTCGGCAGGTGTTGGTAACAAACACTAACATCTAGATGACGATTTTCGACATATAGGAAAGGATAAAAGCCTAGGATCTAGTGTTTAAAATTATTAAAAAAAAAATTTCAGCCATCATGTCGGTCGCAAGTGCCTTGAAATCCAGTAAAATTGTACCTGATGTAGTTGATTCTGCGCCCAGCGATTCTATAGAGGTAATATTACATACTTGGATTAATGTTTGATCTTCTACTAGATAGACATCGCCGGTATATTAGTAAAATGTGGAAATGAACACCACGTACCTATAGAGTTACCTTCTTGCTAATAAACGTTGCTTAAGGGTCGATCTGGTCACAAAACTCCGAAAAAAAACATTGTTTCTTTCCATTTTTCGTCTTCTTGAAGTAAGGAGAATGGAAAAAATATATGGGGTGGAGTTGCATAGTTTATGTATCCATTTTGAAAGATCGATACACGATTTAAATAACTTGGCTCGATAGAAAAAAAAAGCCAATTTGTGACACTTTGAATTCATATTATGACGAAAATTTATATAGAACATGATTTTCAAACTTAGTGGTATAGTTGCACAAACTTATACATTGAATAGACATAGTTTGTTGGCCGGAGAGTGCAGAGAGTGTAAGTGATATAAGCTCCTTCTTTAGGACCTTCTTATTTTGTATAACCAAAACCTTACTACGTATACGTGTGAGAATTAATGGCCTGTTGAAAATTCTTTTTCCAAAAAGCTGTAAATTTTTCGAATCATCTAGTTACAATTATTCAAACTGTAATTCAAATTCAAATTATCTTTATTCAAATAGTCCTTTGAAAGCCACTTTTGACGCGTCAATTCGGATCCGTTCATCCATAATTTCGCATTAAAAATGGTATTAAGATTAATAGGAAATCATACATATTTTATAATACTCGTCATTTTCAGTTAAGCTATCCAAGTGGCGCGAAAGCTGAACTTGGCAATGAACTCACGCCAACCCAAGTCAAAGATCAACCTACTGTTTCTTATCCAGCTGACCCCGATTCATTCTTTACACTTATCTTTACTGGTGAGTATCATTAATGGGGTCAAATAAGTTATAATTTTTTGGGTAATATATCTATTAAAAATATCGATTAAACATGGATGAGAATTGAGAAAATTCTTATTTCTGCATGATATCAATAATAAGGTGCCCAGATCTACATGTAAAACTTATCTTAAATGTAAACGTAAAATGTAAGACTTAAACCAACTTAACAAGTTTGTTCTGACAATTTCGTATAAAGTAGTTTACTCTTTCGTTGTTACTAAATTGTAAGTTTACCTACATGCACCACTAAGGTGCAAGTTTACTAGCATTTTAGACCAATTAATATACCTATCCCAGAATGTACCTACGTGTAGCCACTAATGGAATATCATACACCCAAGGCAGTTGTATTATCTACTTTTTTTGGATCTATACTATATTATGATTTAAACTTTCCCCATGGTCTCGGTGAAATTCAAAATTATGGTAATAAATTAAATGAATCATTAAAATCTTTCACTGTAATTCATTTATGTCTAATTAATTATCCGAAGTTCGAATCCCACCCCAAAATGACTACCTGTCTACGACCTAGGCTGTGGTGGTTGTATAAGGGTATGCTTTCTTATAGTCCTTTTCTAAGGAAGGTATTTTTAAGAGAGGAAATGATTTTTTTCTTTAACTTCATGTTATAAAGTACTTACTTTTTCATCCTAAACGAGGCAGAAATTTCATGGCGAGTTACCGTTATACCCATCATCACATGTTTGGTTTTATAGTCTTGATGATCCACATGTTTCATTTTGTTCAAGATCCCGACAACTATGATGGTCCCGAACTTGAAAATCGTGAATGGCACCACTGGTTGGTAGTCAATATCCCAGGCAGCAACGTAACCAAAGGCGATGTCCTCTCAGGGTACATCGGCTCCGGCCCCCCGGAAGGCACGGGCATTCACCGCTACGTCTACATACTGTTCAAGCAACCGAAAAAACTGGCCTTCGATGAAAAGAAACTTGATAATAAGTAAGTGATAGGCGATGCGGTGTTATAAGCGGGAGGAACCGAGTTCGATCCCCGGTAGGCAATTTGGAAAATACTTTCTGAATTCTCTTTGCTGGTCGTGTCCAAGGTTTCGCCCGTGGGTAATTACCACCCAACTGACAAAGGTTTAGGTTTATAGGTTTTATATAACTGCCATATATGATAATATAAATAAAATTTTCATGACCTTTTAGTTTTAATAAAAACACAAGGTGGGGTAAAGTATGATTTTAATTTTTTAAACATGTACTTTAGAACACATGTATCTGCCTATACTTCGCTTCGCCACTCTTTGAGCTATGTTGCTATCTATAGTCCTTTTATAGCTCTTCCCATTTCTGGTCTGACCACGAAGGGATACGATGAGCATGGCTCACTTACGCTATAAACCGCTAATTAAAAAGTTGATTAATGAACTTTATTGTCTGACAGTAGCAACTATTTTCCAGAGCTACATTACAGTCTAGAGTACATTCGGGTCGAACTGTTAAATTTGACGTACAAGTTCGTTAAATTTGACGTAGTAACAACTTTTTGTTTGAAATGTTTTCAGGTCTATCGACGGTCGTGCTGGATTCTCTACGAAGAAGTTCGCTGAAAAGTACAACCTGGGAGCACCAGTTGCTGGTAACTTCTACCGTGCGCAGTTCGACGAATATGTACCAAAATTGTACAAGAGCCTGGGGGTTTAACATCTGACATACATTTTTTTTTCTCCTAATAAAACATACTATGATAATAAAGTATTTATAACCATTTTAATAATTTATTAAAGAACTTATTACCTTCTTAAATTAAGCATAGAATGCAAGAAAATAAAAGAGCTAATGTACCTACTTAGCATAACATACTATTTGGCTTCTGGTTTCCATTCAACAACCAAGAATATTGTACTAGATTCGATGTCAGTAGCTATAGTAAAAAAACTGTTCATGTCGTTGGAAAAAGCAATCAAAGTGACGGAATATCCTATTTTAAGTAACGAAATACTACATAGTAAGGTACCTAATTTCCCAAAAACTTTAAATTAACATAAAATGCACTTTTTACTCTTATCTAATACATTATTGGTCGGAGTCCTTATCTTGTATAATAAATAATTATAGTAGGTAAAATGCTTTGTACTTCTACTCTGTAACAATATACGTGCTAACGAGATTAATTTTTATATTATAGATTAAAAGGTTATCAATTCATGTTGTTTTTATGTGCTTCGGTGTGCTTGGATAGAAACGACGGTCACTTAGCCAAGGGTATTTCCGACGAGATTATAAAATGTCTGCAATACCTGTAAAAAACACAGAAGGTTTATAATGTTAAGGAATCAATAGACGCTCTAATGAAACGTAATTTTGCTTAATTCACTGGCATATTAAATTTTCAGCCTACAAGACAGAGGTTCTAGTGGAAGATTTTCTGTGGTATTATATTATACAAATCGGCGGAATATAGCAAATTATACTTGCTGTTTATTGTTTATCATGGATTTCCGCAAAATAACGCCTGCTTCTATTCATTATTTGTATTAAAAAAAAAACTTTTTTAAACTTACATCGGGAACTATCGCCAAGTATGATTCATGCATAAAGTTGCCGTATATTGGAACGCTTAGATTGTACTTCATAGCGAATTCGGTGATGGAGAAATTCGGACGACTTAGAATAGAACTGCAATAAATAATACATTAGTTAGTATTACACATATATTTAGTATCACAAAAAAAAAAGTTAGAGTAAAAAGTAGTTCGAAATACACATTTTCTTCGAACCGAAGAGGTATTACAATATTTTTTGTAACATGATATTAGTGTGTAATTCTGTCGACGGTTCATCTATACATATATTTAAAATTGGAGTGTCAGTTTTTAATATTGAAATAACCGGTTTTTTAATACTTGCATATATATGAATATACGGTACATACTTTTTTACAATTTTTATCTGTCTGTCAGCTAATCTCTGAAATGGCTGGACCGGTTTTGACGGGACATTTATTGACAGGTAGCAGATGTAATAAGGAGTAACATAGATTACTTTTTATTATTAAAAAAAAATCTTTTATTTTAGAAAAATATAGTTATGTTGCAATGTCCAAGTACTGTCCAGTACC
This sequence comes from Lasiommata megera, assembly GCA_928268935.1. Taxonomy (NCBI): domain Eukaryota; kingdom Metazoa; phylum Arthropoda; class Insecta; order Lepidoptera; family Nymphalidae; genus Lasiommata; species Lasiommata megera. The sequence continues at coordinate 9,174,380 of OV743319.1, read as the reverse complement.
GCGCGCAGCTCATCGCATGCCACCACTGGGCCGTCAAGTCGGGCACCTGACATCACTTCTCCAACCAACGAATTAATATCTTTAAGTATGCTTTTTAGCTTTTTTATTAAATTCCACGCGGACGAAGTCTCGGGTACAGCTAGTAGTAAATAAATAAATAGAGTCAGGGCCTTTAAACTAAGGTGTACATACAATACCCTATGTACGTAATTACTACAATAATCATATTATAAAGAGAAAGAATATGTTTTTGTTTTTCTTCTTTAATTACATATTTGTAATCGATAAACAGTGAGATTACTGAAACGATTTTTAAATTCTTTTAAGACTATGAAGAGTGATTTTATCCCAACGCGTCATTATGATACATTTCGGTTTTCGTATAACATTATTTCAGCCTGAAATAATGACGGATACGTAAAAAAAACAGTTGAAAAGGCCCGCGAAATTTCTAATGAATAAGCCAAAGTAACAATTTCAATAGTCATTATTAGGGCAAGGTTACAAAAAATGTTTCCTGAAAATTTGGCTGCAGATTCGCACATCTTGTCCCTAGGGATGAATTTACGATGATGATTAGTGTAGGATTAGGGAGTTCCATAAAACTAACTCTAAACAATGCTGATTCATTTCCGAGCTGATAAACTCGTATTTGCGATAACTGCGTATGTGTAGCATACATCCAAACATAAAAGCCTTCACATTTATATTATTATATAGTATTATAAGTATAAAAAAACTTTTACGAACCTCATATCTGGAATTTGACTTGTATTTAAAATTCCATTTTGCCTGTAGATGAGAAAAATGTAAGGAAAGCCGCCAGGGTAGGGTGTGGGCGGGAAATACGATGCAATTATATCTCCCTTGCTGATGTCACTACCGGGAATGTTTACAACAAGCCAATGGAGGAACTGCTTCAAGGGAACAACAACGGAGGGTGGCAAGTTTGGTCCTAAAACATATTAAAGAAACGTCTTAAGGCGTATACAAAACGATACGTACACCGTGGCGTTCAAGTTGGCGGCCTGTTTGCCACAAATTACGAGACGCGTTGTCGATCATAATGCTTGCGATTGTACGACCGCATTCTCTTTAACTACGATCGATAAGAACGCAGGTTCGACTCCGCGGTTTGATCTTCGCTTATACTTTGAGTTCTAAATCTTCCATCATCATGATCAACCCATAACCGGTTCACTACAGAGCACGGGTCTCCTCTCAATATGAGAAGAGTTTGACCATAGTCAAGTTAGAGGTGCGTGCCGGATTGGAACCGCCGATCTCTGTTTAGGAGGCTGACGCCCTAACCACTATGTTATCACCGCTTCACTAGGCTATCACCGCTTCACCTACGCTCCCACAGGGAATCTGATTTCCATTCAGATTTTTTTTTTGTTTCAATTTGATATCTGCATATTCCCTGAGATTTACGTTTATATCAACTTGATTTGTGATTATTATCTACTGGATAAAACCAATCATTTAATTCATATTAAAGGTTTACTTGAATGCAGTATAATTAAATTCATATTAATGTTAACCTTAAGTAATACGTCTTGCAATTCCACCGACAGTAGAATTGCAAGATTAGCTAACAAAACCATGTTAGACCGGTAGATCTAATAGCCAGTGTCAAGTAACTGGACAGTGGTTAGTAAAGCAATGGAATGTAGAGGATGGTTTACCGAAAAACATGAGTGTGTAACGCTCATTTTCCTCTCCTTCAAATTTGACCTCCGGTTGGGTCAGCGTCTGCAATGCTTGCACTGTAGTTCCTAGATAGATTGATACGCTTGGGTAATTTACCTGGAAATAAAGTTGGTGACGCTTTATTGACCTGATATTAAAGTATGCCAGGCATTGGTTGGTTGCCTCATGATCTCTTAGGAAACTTCTAACATTCAGGCGACCTTTCGACTCAGCAGTTCGGCAGTTCTTGACGTACTCTATGGGATTAGTATCGCTGCGATCGTCTAAGTGGGTGGCGGAAATTCGGGAATTAATAATTACTGAAATTCCTCGGTGGAAGACTTCAGCCTCGTCCAGTAGCTTTTTTTTGTCGCGGTAGAAAAGCTTTATTTTGTTAAGAACAGCGGTTTTGTGGGACTCTCGCCTCGTGGTTGGGGTATAGGTACCCGAACTAAAAACCACTACGGCATGTCCCTATCGCTGGATTTGCTAAACGCCCGGGAACCCGTTGTATACTTCGACGTTCTAGTTACCTGCCTACCGACAAACTACCACCAAGGGATTTAGCATTCACTAAGATGCCTCGAAGTATCCATGGGGTATGGGTTCCATGTAACTGCACTGATTAGCCCGCTACTTAAGACTGTATGTATCATCATTCAGCACTTCAGTACCTCAGGCGAGTTGCATTTAGGGGTTAAGTTGTAGTTTTACAAATAAATTAAAAACTTAAATGGCCAAAAAAGGATGTCACATTATGTTTAAGACTATTGAGTCTACCTTCCAAGTGCAGGCTTAGTTTATTGAACCTTATCAAATAAATAAATCTGTGTAATAGATAGTTGTGGCTAAAATCCTAGGCAAGGAAACTTCTGCCTTTAGGCCCGATATATATTTCCGATTGGTTAAGGGCAGACCGCAAAAGAAAGCTTCACGAAGATTAAAACTGATTCAAACCATTAAACATATTTTTGATATTCGCTTGGTAACTTTTGTTTAGCAACAGGATATAGGTATTTGAAATTATTATTAATAAGGAAAGTTTCTTGAATGAAAGAAATAGAAAAATTTGCGGTCTTTGAGGTAATTACTTTTATACATAAACCCTCTACAAATAAAGTAAATTAAAAAATTAGAAGATACATATTTCTGCGTCACGAAATGGCTACTTTAAATGAAGTAGCAATTTGGATATAAACTCAATCCCTGGAGCATTAATAGGATTTAATAATAAATAGGAAGTTGTTGATACTATATATAATACTACTACTCACATTGATAAATTGCGATGGCGGATTAAGTACAACTTTAGATACTATTGTGTCATCCTGAAATGCCTGGGTTACCAGGGACTCGGGGGCAGCTAAGTGACCCGTAATCAATTGGAGAATCGTGAGGCATACGAATAAAAACATGATGAGCTGTAACAAATGTTTTAACACCATTATTCAAACCAACATAATATAATATAGCTCACATACAATAACCATCCAACACAGTACGTGAATGTAAAAGTTATGTATTTTTACTCGTAAATATTAAAGTATTATCCTATGATTTAAATCAACTTTATTATGTCAAATTTAAATTAATTATGGTATTTAAATGGATTTATTTTGAGACTTGGCAGGTGGAAGTCGATGACTTTTGAAGTCGGTGATAGAAACTGAATTATACATGCCCGGACTGAAGTGCGAGGTAAAACCTGACAAAATTAGCAGTTTTTGGACAACATTTTGTTAGTCCAAAGATATATTATAGAAAGGTTACAAACCTAACTTTCCACCCAACAATCTGTTTTAACTATGCAGATTACAAGTGCGTTGCACGCGCTCATGATTTTGAAAACATCGTTAAATTTTATTATGTTTACAAGTTATGTAACAGACAATAGCAGAAGTGCCGGCTATTTTAGGTTTACCGACAATCTAAATATTTCTTTTAATAATCAAAATTCACTCTTGACAGCTTACTCCTAAACTCTACTAACCTAAATTTACTTTGGTCTGATTCATAAATCTACACTAGATACTATTTGGATGGTTTCCTTTTATTTGAAGAGTTTAAATTATTAGTAATTATTTTAAGTAAAACTTTACTAACGTAATGTTAATTTGGTCTGTTCCATAAATCTACACTACGATTTGGATATTTTGCTTTTATTTCTAGAGCTTAAGTAATTAGTCCCATTCCATCGGCGGCAGAGCATCAGAAATATGTTATATATGTTATATTGACATTGCGTTTAGCCCCTCTAATAAATTGCCCTGGCAGACCTAGAAGGGCTGGTGTTTAGTTTTAGCCTACAACACTTATATTTTCATGGTTATCAGCAATCGTGACAAGAAGCAGATAAACGTTATGAAACATTTGTATACAGGGCACGATCTGATTAGTAGCATATTAAAAAAATATTACAGCCTGTGTATTTTAAAATAACAAAAACTGACTCTTATAGTTCTTACGAACTTTTACAGGAGAAATTAAACCAAAAATGTGTTTTTTTAAATGTATTTCTGCGTGTGATTTGTTAAAAAATGTCGGGGTTGACTGACTGTTTTTTTTTGACCTCTTAACAATTTTTAAAAAATTGTTGAGATTTTACATTAAAATTGTTCCTAAAATATAATTGAATTGTCAAATTTAACCACATATCAGCGAATATTTCCGAGGAATACGAGAATAACCGGACCCAATAATAAATTGGGGTGCCAGGTCGGGTAACCTCCACGTGTGCCTGGGTGCTGTGGGTCCCTCTTGATTCGTCCGGGGGGAAGAGCAGCATTCGGGCCGGTGCACCCTGGTAACATCGGTTAACAATTTCTTTTGTGCGAGATTGTTAGCCGATGGCCAATGACCCGACGCGGAGGGGGTCTCCGCGCGTCCCTCTGACCAAGCTGAGGGCGCAGTGGATGACCCAGGGGGTGTATCACCCCGTGTGGTGGGAGGCCTGTCCAGGTATGGGACTGGCAGGCGGGGGTGGGCGGCAGTTTGCTGCTGGAGGTGGGGGTGACGACTGGTCTGGTCGTCCCCATTGGAGGTTTGCGGCACGTCCAGGTATGGGACTGGCGGGCCGGGCCCGTCCAGGAATGGGACTGGTGGGCTGGGGTGGACGGCGAGCGTTCGCTGCGCTTGCCGTCGGCGATGGAAGGCCGGGTGCGAGAGAGCTCTTCCACCTCTCTTGTTCCTGTGCCTTCGGAGGACTTGTGGGCGATGGAAACGGGGCCGTCCATCACTCACACTACGGTTCTCAAGTTGGCTGGTGTGCTGTTGTTCCGGCACACCTCTAACCGGCGAAACTGGGCACATTGTGCCCAAGGAGGGTCTGCTGCGGCGGACACCCGCTGGTGGAGTTGCGGTTGTATGCGAAGGCTTTCCCGTGACTCCACCATACAGCGGTGAGTAGGAACACGTGGGGGTTTTAGTCAGTAGGAGTCTGACATAACCTCTGTGCCTCCCCGTGGCGCAGAGGTATCCATGAGGATTTACCCACGATAAAAAAAAAAAAAAAGGACCCAATAATAAATACAATGTTACATACAAAAAATCATTTTTTAATAATTACTTGCCTAACCTTCTAAACTCTAGAATAGATTCGGCTTAGTTATAACAAACCATGTAATTGGAAAAATGCGTCCCAACACAATAAAAAAAAAAAACTACTAAACTATCCTAAGTTACCTACTTACCTTAGTTAAGCGTGCTCCTTGGCTCCATACGAAATATAATTTACCTACCCTACTAGCTACAACGACATTAATATATTAGATTCTTGTTTGTCGTTGTTATGAAATAGAACAATTTTTAGGTATATTTGTTTAATTTTAAACAAAGATGTGTAATATAGTAAAAGTGTCGGCGGTAACATCCACATAATGATCAATATATGGCAGAATTGATGGTTTTGTTTGACCGCTTTTTTTCCGCACCCATTTCCAAACGAAACTAAGTATAAAAGTGAAGATGTCATTTTCATACTGTATGCCTTGGAAAATGACAGCACAATTTATAAACAATCTAGTTTAGGTCTAGAATTGCCAGGATTTACTTATGTGGTACTCATGTTAAATTGAATAGGGACCTAGTAACCTAAAAGGTTTTGGAAGACATCGAACACGCTGCGTTGTTTTAAAAGGCTTCAAATTGGTAACATAGCCTTGTTACATATCCTCAAACGCAAATCTAATTTTTTTTCTACTGAATCTGAATTGTACTGCGTTGTTGTATAAAAATGTATAGAATTCACATTCACATAGCTTAACATAAATGTCGTGTTTCATAGAAAATCGTAAAAATGTAACAGAGATTAGTTGTGTAACAATAATAATATAATAATAATATAATTTCTTTATTATGGCAACTAGGCCCAATTTACATTTACAATATGGTAAAAATAGCTACACTATAAAATACGAAACAAAAAATTAAGAATAAATTAAATATTAACTTAAACACCCGACCGTTCCCGATCTACATGTAATTTTAAAAACTGTTTGTAGATTGGAGTGTCGTATCGTTCTGTTACAGTTCTCAGAATGTTGTTTGAACTTGCCAACGCTCTTCGCATCAAAGATGCTATGCGCTTTCTTCTTATAGCGAAAAAATCATCAGTGTGCGCTGTTGCGAACATTTCGGATGCACTACAAAAGCGCGGCAAGCCCAATAACATTCTGAAACCGTTATTATATTGAACTCGTAGAGCGTTCAGTGATGCCTGTGTATAGCAATGTTATAATGTTCTTTAGTTACCTATTTTAGAACAAAACTTTACAATGTTCAATGTATGCTAAAGTTACCTATATGTTGAAGACTGATTTAATTTATTTGCCACCAGTTCTTTAACTATAAATTAGATATCCTTTTGTTTTTATTGTATTACTTTATCTTTTTCGGACGAGCACCGTAGATCTTTCAGTAGGTCGGCCTTTATCTCACTTGGAGCTGATGATAACTTTGTAGGATAGGTGTTTGTATTTCTAACCTGAATTTCTTTTAAATATACCCAAAACACAATCACATTAAGTCTTAGGTCAAGGAAGCTAAAAAAATAGATGCCAATAGAAATTTATCATCATCATCAGCATATTAATAGTCCACCACGCTGGCCATATGCGGATTGGTAGACTTCACACGCCTTTGAGAAGAAACCTGCACGCCTGAGAGTTATAGAGAACTCTCAGGCGTGCAGGTTTCCTCACGATGTTTTCCTTCACCGTTGAAGAAAGTTATATTTTAATTGCTTAAAAACGCACATAACTCCGAAAAGTTAGAGGTTTAAACCCCCGACCTGACCTGACGTCCTAACCACTAGGCTATCACAGCTTCAAAATATGAATGCCTTGTAATGATTATTGTGTTCTTTAAAGATTTGGAAGCCAATATATTCTTATATTTAATGGCCTCTAGGTATATAAAAAACTACTAGTCGAGAAACTTGTTCCTATGGTACGAGTAAATTACAAAAAGCAAATGACATGCGCTTAAATCCGGTGTGATCATATTACCTCTTAAATCGACGATCAGGTGCCTTGCATAGTATTTGTATGTTTATTGATGTTGTACTCGTATATGTTAGCAGCTATCCTTACCACATTACAAAGAATATAAAACTTTTGAATAATTTATGAAATACATTAAATTGGACACAGTCAAGTCCAATTAAAATGTAAAAGAGGTAAGTCCAATTAAATTTATAGCAAGTCATGAACAAAACAAATTTGAATATCAAGTTCTTACTCGTAAGTAAGTACGTATCTAAATTAAAAGATAATGTAAGTAATTACAATGTTAAACGGAATTTAAAAGTAGAAATTTAAAAGTTATTAGTTTTATTTGCGTATCAGGTAGTTGTTACACAATAAACGCTTTTCAAGCATTATAAGGAATACAACAAATATAGGGAAAGAGCGACCTGCTTGACCACTAATGAATTAAGTTGGTATGGTCTACAATAACATTTGCTAAGTAGTATCTCAACATGAAAGCACCAGCTGTGCTCTAATTTCGAATTCGACGTTTGTAAAATGCATTTGAAGTTTTGACAGCCTAGTGTAGTCCTAACGGACGTCCGCCTCCTAATTACAGGACGAGGGTTCGATCCCGGGCACGCAACTCTAATTTTAATAGTTATGTGCGTTTTTAAGCAATCAAAATATCACTTGCTTCAACGGTGAAGGAAAACATCGTGATGAAACCTGCACGCAGAGTGTGCATGAGAGTTCTCCATAATATTCTGAAAGGCGTGTGAAGTCTGCCAATCCGCACATGGCCAGCGTGATGGACTATGGCCAAACCTTTGTCATGTTGAAAGGAGACCCGTGCTCTGTAGTGAGCCGGCAATGGGTTGATCATGATGAATATGCACTTAAGCACTTTTATTTTGGTTACACTGTGTAGAAATAAATTTGTAGATTAAGATGCGATACCTTACGAAGTTATTTATTAATTATGTTCCTAGAAGATTGACGCCAACTTTGCCCTGTCAAAATGAAATTTAAACAGCTCCGTGCTTGAATTTTCAGATACTAAGTCAATAGTGTCCATAATGAAGCAAAACTTCTAAATAAAAGTTATTTGGATAAAAGCCATTACAGTAAGAGTATACTTTTTTGACGACCTTCGTGGCGCAGCACGCGTGCGCTGACCAATCTAAATTTTGGGGTTCGATTGTTGGCTGGAGTCTGGTTTGGTGGGAGGCTTCGGCCGTGGCTAATTACCACCCTACCGACAAAGACGGAACGCCAAGCGATTTAGCGTTCCGGCACGATGTCGCGTAGAAATCAATTAGGAGTATGGGCTGGCCATACCTCTAACAGGTTCGCACGATACCATCTTAGACTGCATCATCACTTACAATCAGGTGAGATTGCCGTCATGGGCAACTTGTAGCATAAAAAAAATACTTTCGTTGAATCTCGACATTAAAGTTTTAAATAGTTGTTCTGCTTATTGCTAAAAACAAACGATTTTATTTGGTTAATTTAAGACAAATTCTGTGAAATTTAATTTTCTTTAAATGCGTGACAAATACACCAAGATAAATAGTTAAGTCAATAAACACTGAATAGTAGGAAGATAATAAATTATTGGGCTGAAACTCTCCGAAATGAACGTTTGAAATTTAAAAATCACTTATGGATACGTCGAATGTAATTTTGTTTTAGACTACCAAACTGAATAGCATATACTTTTGTGTTGCTGTGTTTGCGAGGCCTTACTGGTGACTCCCCCGACCTAAGCGCTCCTCTCCGAAAGAAGAGACCTAAACATATCCTCCACGACCCTGACGATCAGATAACTACTGACAACATACTTGTACCACCTATCACACAATCATACGCTACACACCGTCTTCGCCGGCGAAGACGAGGTCCTCGCTATCTTATGTCATCCGCACGTGGGATCCATCCACGGCCTCGGAGACGTACGGACCACTCACTGTCCGACCCCCCTGTTATCCCAAACGTCGCCTAAGCCGAGGTTCGGCCTCACAGGAGGCGCCCTTAGACAGACGTTCCCCTAGTTTCTTCGAGCCCTAGGGCTCAATATTTCTTCTGGCAGAGCTTCTTTCCGAAGCTCGCCAAACAGCCCGTTTACGCTGTAGCAATCAATAGGGTTAGTAGTTTAGTACAGCTAATAGACAGTACGAAAAAAAAAAATTTACTGGTGGTATGGCCTGGTGTACCTTATCTTATATATAAAATTCTCATGTCACAATGTTTGTTCTCACTCCTCCAAAACGGATCGACCGATTATCAAATTTTTTATGCATATGCAGGAAGTCTGAGAATCGGCTACTGTCTATTTTTCAAACCCATCAGTGATAAGGGGTGTCCACCCCAATATTTTATTTTTATTTTTTTTATACTATGTGGCATTGAAAAATATCCACAACCGTAAATTTTCACCCTTCTATCGCCAACCCTTATTTTTTAATAGTCATTTTAGTAATTTGATCATTTGTCATCCCGCTCGATAAATGAACAATTATCGTCTTTATTGTGAATGTTTTTCACTCTAATTCGACTAAAATTTCCCTGAGCTTAATGTAAAGCTAAAATTTTTGAACATAAACAATATTTATGTTATTTTTATATTCCCTCATCGTTCACAGCGCCCCATGCCTCTTTCACTCGTATATCGCATCCTTACACACAATAAGTTAGTTATTTTTTTTCTACAATTGAAATTCCCTGGAAATAATTTACATGGTACAACAACGTTTGCCGGGTACCAGTTTGTACTTACATAATATTAAGTATCCGGCGTAATTTAACACAACTAAACCACTGATTTCAATAAGGGAACATAAGAAGTAAACGTGCAAGCGCAAAATACTATCGCCTAACTGCAAATGTTTTACAACTGGATCATCGGACTTGCGGTGAATGTGTGTTATCTACGAGTCAACTATTCTAAACCAGTTTTCAATAGTAATTGTAAACGAAATAATTTCGAATAGGTTACACTCGCTAAGAGAAGTGAAATGAGGATGATAAAATTAAATTGTAATAAAACTGATTTATTCCAAATTGTTCTCCCTCGTTCATTGAAAACTTTAGGATAAACATTTACGAATACATAATTCGATATATTAAAATAAATATCACAGGTTACCCCCTTCTCAAACTGCAAGATCATTTACCACCAGTTTTTTTTTATCCACTACAAGTTAGCCCTTGACGGCAACCTCACTTGATGGTAAGGGATGATGCAGTCTAAGATGGTAGCAGGCTTACCTGTTAGGGGTATGGTAAACCCATACTCCTAATTGGTTTCTACGCGACATCGTGCCACGTGCGACACGTCCTTGTCGGTGGGTTGGTAACTAGTCAAGGCCGAAGCTTCCCACCAGACCAGACTCGAGCTAGGAATCGAACCCAGGACCTCCAACTGTATAATGTGCCATGAGATTGCAGCGCAGAACTAACTTTTAGTAAAGAAAAAAAAATTTTAGTGATTGTATGAATGTATTTCGGTATATCATTAGTAATTTGTTAAAGTAAGTTCCGTTGGTGTCCTATTTTTTTCCTTTGGTGTTACAACACAGGTTTCTGTCTCATCCTAGAACATCTAAGCCGGTTTTCAGAACGCCAGTAACAGTGTCCACAGTCTGTTAAAGAAATAATAAATCGGTTAACACAAGGAACTGTTAATTTATATTTGTTCTAGAAAGTTCTTTCTTAATAATGGATATGTATGGGGTGCAAAGTTTTGCGGTGCAATGTTGCATTTCAGCAGATTTGGAATCTTGTGGGATTCATCAGCCCTTCCCGCCATGTACCCTGATCGTAAGCATCGATATCTTTGGATCTACAGATCCCCTCGTTTCAATCGTCAATCAATCAATTGATTGACGATTGATTGAGATTTACCTAAGAAAACTTAGATTCACAGCTGTTGTCATCAATCAATCAATTGATTGATGACAACAGCTGTGAATCTAAGTTTTCTTAGGTACAAAATTAATCCTTCAGTCATCGCTTGCAAGAGATACTGTTTGCAGGCAGAGCGTCTTCGAGGCGAGCGTCAGAAAATTACCGCGCGAAGTTAACCATCCGAGGTAAAACGACGCTGAATGGCTACTGTAACCCCAGAAACACAATTATAATTCTTACCTGACCGACCAATTTTGTGTAGGCTTCATGTAAAAAGTTGCCGGCTTTCACTTCTAGATTATGTTTCGAGACGAAATCGTCGATAGAGAATTGTGTACGACTGACGATTGAACTGAAATAAAAAAGTTAAATGGTTATGGGTGCGATGTTGCCTATTTTTTATCAGCTTATACATTTTTACAGTATAGGTACCTACTACCAAGGACATTTCTCTTTCTTTTTGCCACGTCACAGATTGGTCAATGTACGCCAAAAGACTTGTGTGGTTTTTTTTTTCGTACTTTCTATTAACTGTGCTAACCCCATTGGTTGCCACAGCGTAACCGGGCTGTTTGGCCAGCTTCGGAGAGAAGCTCTGTTGGAAGAAATTTTCAGCCCTAGGGCTCGAAGAAACTAAGGGAACGTCTGCCTAAGGACGCCTCCTTTGAGGCCGAATCTCGGCGGCTTAGGCGACGTTTGGGATAGGGGGGGGGGGGGGGGGGTCGGATGGTGAGTGGTCCGTACGTCTCCGAGGCCGTGGATGGAGCCCACGTCCGGATGACGTAAGATAGCGGGGACCTCGTCTTCGACGGCGAAGACGGTGTGGACTTGTGTCCACCCTGAACTTATGCTACTGTTTATAAATTGGCGCTACCAGGGAAAACAGTTAGCCCAATAAGGTGTTTATCGAATCCATACACGCAATCGGTTTCTGCAGCATCGTACCGGAAATCTATATGGTTACGCGGTACAACTTTGCCAGGAAGACACTCACTAGGCGCGGCCAATTTCTTCAATCATACTCGTACTAGACCTGGACTGGACCGGATATCTACTTTTATACAGGTATTATTCTACATATTCTCGGAAGGTAAAGAAATCATTTGCGGAATTCAGTATACGCTTTCTCTATTTGTTGGATCTGTTAATTTTGGATCTGTTTATTCATCCAACTCAGCAATTGTGTTGAAGGGTGACGTAACAACTCAAACTCATGCTTTATGTCAGGCCTTTTACACAATTGATGAGTTTACTAATGAAAAGGCTGCTTGGTAGGTGCTGCGTTTTCATGTCTCATAAGATAAGAGGAAAAGAGCAACTACAGTATTTCTTACGTTGTCTTGTTTCATCTCAAGTTGTCTTGAGATAGAGACGGAGCCTAGGTCTTCCACGCTATTATAGGTTAGTGGGCTTTAACAAATGTCATATATAAAAACCAGGACTTCTGTCTGCACCTGCTACCGCTTAATTCGGTAAGCGATATAGGGTCCTCGAGTGATGCCGCATGGAAACTGTTTATGCGTATAGGCTTATTACTACTGCCATACGCTAACCTAAGAGGTTAGTCCGCTATCATTGGGCATCATCAAAGTAAATAACTAACTTGTAGTGGAATAAAACAGATGAGGTCACCAGAGTAAAATACATTGAGAACATCAATATATTTTAAAAAGCAGTTATGTTGTTAGTGTTAAGAGTAATTCGTATGCTACCTACTAGTGTGTTTTTTTTGTTAGCCCTTGACGGCAATCTCACCTGATGGTAAGCGATGATGCAGTCTAAGATGGTAGCGGGCTAACCTGTTAGGGGTATGGAAAACCCATACTCCTAATTGGTTTCTACACGACATCGTGCCGGAACGCTAAATCGCTTGGCGACACGCCTTTGTCGGTAGGGTGGTAACTAGCCACGGCCGCTGCCTCCTACCAGACCAGACTTGAGCCGGGCATCGAACCCAGGACCTCCACCTTTATAAAGCTACAACGCGTTCTGCGCCAAGGAGGTCGTCAATGAAGTAAATATGTAACCTGTCTGAACAATTTGATACTTACGTCATATCCGGAATTTCAGACGTGTCGATAGCTCCGTTTTGCTCGTATAATAAGAACATGTAAGGAAAACCACCAGGGTATGATGTGGGTGGAAAATACGGTGCAATCGCATCCCCCTTGGCGATGTCCTTACCCGGAACGTTCATAGTGAGCCAATGCAGAAACTGGGTTAAGGGGACAACAAGGGAGGGTGGCACGTCGGGTCCTATGAAACAAATATATTAGTTTTATATGTAATAGTATATATATGAAATAAATTTAATCCTATCGCTAAACCATACATACAGTCTAGGTTTAAAGGTATTTACAGTCTACATGAAGAATTCCCAAAGTGAGTATGTATGATAACGAGCGAGTTGCGGTGTGCGAGCGTTCCCGTGACCCAGCCATCAGGCGACACGAAGGAGCACTGCTCGGTTCCACTGGGTACCAGAATACCCAGAATACGCCACTCTGAATGGCGGCGAGTCCCACATTACCCGCCGGAAACGGTGCAGTTCTGCCTGCGTCGCTTCCGGAGGGGATGCGTAAACGCATTTTCCAGCGCTAAAAATGTAATGGTACCAGCTTCCGAAAATACAATTGAAGGTCATGAGTCATCGATGGTCGTTTTACCACTAAAGTAAAGTTTTATGTAATCGCCCTTTCGATATATGCATGCCAAATTAGATAATATTCGTCTAGTGTCCTACTGCATAGGCCTCCTTTTTCATACGGGAGAGCCCGACCCCCCAACGCCGGGAGGCTAATTTTAAGGATTAATATCGATTGTTTATGATAACTGTGGCTAAATATTTTAAACTCCAATTTTTTCTTCAGCCCATCTTCGCCCAACCAGGTACGGATTCGAGTTTGGGTGCGTTCATCATCATCGTGATTTGAGTCAAGATCAACTTTTGACTCAAATCAAACACCTAGATTCTAGCAGATATTAGTAGATTTCGTATATGCAGAAACATTTATCAAACTAGTAAAATTAAATGATTGCTTACAAAATGATACCTTACCTACAAACATAAATGTGTAAAGTTTGTCAGGGTCTGCCTTATATGATATGTATTCTGGTTCCTTCATCGTCTCTAGCGGTTGCATCTCAGTTCCTAGGTCGATTTTAGTGTCCTTGTAAGTAACCTGCAAAGAATATTGCAGAATTAGATTCACATATGATAGCTTATTGCCTACTCTCCCATTAGAGGAGGCCTATTCCAGACGGGACATTAAAGGATGATGACTGATGATTATAAAAATATGACCCAAGATGACAAAGATTCCATATTGATATTAAATTATAACTGACGTCCTAGTTTTATTATGTATAGAAAAAGTATTTGATATGAAACGATGATAAATCATCATCATAATCAAGATCAACCCATTGCCGGCTCACTACAGAGCACGGGTCTCCTCTTAATATGGAATCTCCTCTTAAGAAGGATTTGTATTTGTCCACCACGCTGGCCATGTGTGGATTGGCAGACTTCAAACGCCTTTGATTACATTATGCAAAACTCTCAGGCAGGTTTCCTCATGATGTTTTCCTTCACCGTTGAAGCAAGTGATATTTTAATTGCTTAAAAACGCATATAACTTCGAACAGTTAGAGGTGCGCGCCCGGGATCGAACTCCCGACTTCTGACTAAAAGGCGGACATCCTAACCACTAGACTATCACAGCTTCATATTAAGATGATAGATAGAAATTTTCTAATTAATGTACCGCTTAAATCAGACAAATTTGCAGAGTGGAATTTTATAATTACTTCTATCTTTATAGGTAACATATACATAGATCTCCTAAAATGCAGTTACTGTGTACTTTGTACAAAAGCCTAAAGAAATTATAATTTAACCGTCTATGCTGAAAGTTCGTTATTATATTATTACTTCTGTCTCTGGATATTGGGGAGCCATTTGTTCTTGAAATCCGGTAAATGATCTGACTGATGTCCTATCCTTCTAGGCAAGTTTGAATTTTATATCCAATCTTATATATAATTTAATATTTTTTATAATATGTAGGTACTCACCTCAATAAACTCCGATGGAGGATTCATTACAATTTTGGACACTAAAGGGTCATTTTTGAAAGCCTGGTAGACTCTGGATTCGCTTGGATTGTCCGCAAAGGAACTAGTTCCTAGTTGCAGAATCGCCAAGCAAATATAAAAATACATGTTGAACTGTAACAAAAATATTGTATAATCGGATAGTTCATGGATTCCATGTCGGTAACTAGTACCTTTATCCATTAACCATGAAGTGATATCGGCTGGCATAGAAAATATCATCTGTTAGGTAGACAATAGTTACATATACCTACCTAGTTTATACGTTCCGAAAAATGCAAAACCCTGTAGGACAACGTCGTTGTCGGTCTATCTTCCCGTTAATCTGTCTGCGTGATATCAGCGAAACGCAAGAAAAGGGTTGGAAACCATGATAATCTATATACCGAATAATAAAATCAATAGTCTCTTATTCCAGTGAAAATTTCAAGTTTCGCGTTAAAATTAAACGTTATAAAGAGAAAATATTACTAGTTCACTATTGAATAAATAAGAAATTTTCAGTGATAGAATACAGTGATAGGAAATAAAACTTGAAATGGATTATCCTTCATTATGTGTAAGGTGAAGACCACAGCGCAGCTTCCAACCTGCCATTTGGACGATTTTCAAGGTTGACCAATCACAAGACCCTTGTACAAACGGGTGCGCCTTTCGATTGGCCAACTTGAACGCTGCTAAATTGGCCTTCCTTATAATATCTAAATTAAATATCTGATATTCTTACCGCTTTCGCCAATGGTAAATACAATAAAGCAGTGGTGGATTGTACAGCAATATATAGTCTAACCTGTTTGTACAGTATAATTTTATGTTATTATATTATAATTTTATGTTATTATATTATATAATAAGAATATACTAGATTACACAAAAACCGATCAATTTTTACCTGTAATGGTTTCTGTGTCGGTATTCAATACCTACTCACTTACCATGAAGTGATGCTGCTAACATAAAAATAATCAAATGTAGGTAGAAACTAGCTATATATACCTTGTTTAAGGTTCCGAAAAATACAAAACCCTTACAGGATCACTTCGTTGTCTGTCTGTCTCCGCTTGCATCTGTTTGTGTGTTCCCAACCTTTTTCTCAGAGATGCATTACTTTATACCGAATAATAAAATTCATATTCTCTTATTCGAGTGAAAATTTCAAGGCTTTCGTCAATTTATTTTAGTTTATATGATTAAAAGAATTGGCACCGTTCCTGAACAAACTTTCTTAAGAAGCGATAATTTTATCATCTTTATAAAGTTATCGATTTATCAACCATTGCAGAACATTATTATCAATATTGCTATAATATTAAAAAGCCGTATATACCTAACTCGGCAAATATTTTTAACAGAAGCATAAATTTACACACAGGTAAATAAGAAAAGGGGCCCTTTTTATTTAATCAATGAATGTATGAATTCCCTTTGATTATGCACCGCACATGCAGTACCAAATAAAAACGGTTAAAGTTACTAAATTACTAAAAGTGATCGAATTTTTAGCAACCAATTGTACGATAGTACAGTATACAGTAGTACACAAAAAGTATTCAAATTTTTTCCAATGTTTAGATATTCTTATATATCTTTGTTGTCTACTTAATACACGTTGTACATTTTTCACGGTTAGTTTTACCTTCGTTTTCAGGGTTCCGTACAACATTTGTACATTTTGAAATGTATTTATTCAGCAACAACCTGTTTTTGATAAATGCCTGTCATAAATAAAAGTAGGTTTATTTGAACGACACTTTATCCTAAGTTAGGTGGGACGTAGCATGGATTTTCTGTATCCATTTATAGATAATTGGTGACTTAGCGAGTAAAGAACTTTATTGTTTAGAGCATCGTAGAGATCGAATCGAGAGGCATAGCATGCCATGGACAGGTATGAAGCATTGTTTCGTCGTTTCTCATACAAATCCGCAACGCGTCGTTAGGTACTCGTTTAACGACCTCCGTGGTGCAGCACGCGCGCTGTCGCATTATAAAGTTTAAGGTCCTGGGTTCGATTCCCGGTTCGAGTCTGGTCTGGTGGGAGGCTTCGGCCGGGGCTACCGACAAAGACGTGTCGCCAAGTGATTTAGAGTTCCGGCACGATGTCGCGTAAATATGAATTAGGAGTATGGATGTACCATACCCCTAACAGGATAGCCTGCTACCATCTTAGACTGCATCATCACTTACCATGCGGTGAGATTGCCATCAAGGGCTAACAAGTAGTGGATAAAAAAAATGATTGGGAAAATATAGAACTATCGTCAGTGACATGTGAACCATTAACTAGTTAAATTAGTTAGTAAAGCTTACAGCCGTCCGACCCCCCCGTTATCCCAGACGTGGCCTATGCCGAGGTTCGGCCTCAAAGTAGGCGCCCTTAGGCAGTCGTTCCCTTAGTTTCTTCGAGCCCTAGGGCTCAAAATTTCTTCTGGCAGAGTTTCTTTCCAAAGCTCGCCAAACAGCCCGGTTACGCTGTGGCAACCAATAGGGTTTGTACAGCTAATAGACAGTCCGAAAAAAAAAAACTCAAGCCGCGACAAGGCAAAGGAGACAAATTTGTTCAAATTCCGTCGGTTACCAAATTTTTGTATGCATTTAAAAAACTTAATAATGGTTAGGTAGTTGTAAGCTAATTCAGCACTATATATTTGCTTGCGGTGTTTGTCGTTATGTGAGTGCATATTTTTGTGGTGTACCTTGGAGGAGGTTAATAAATTGGTTTCATCAAATGTTACGGCAGTTGTTGAACGAGAATAAAGAAATAAAATGTTGTACCGTGGTATTGTAACCCTCTCTTCTATGAGATAGAAGACCTATGCCTACAGCTGCCTAGCATCTAGATCTGATCTGAGATTTGCATCAATACGCATAAGTACCCACTATAGTGCCCGCGTTATGAACTGAGAGATCGAGGAATAAAGCTTCAATCCGACACCCCAACCCTCTCGTAGTTGTGGCTTCTTTTTACTCCCCCGACCTTAGCGCTCCTCTCCGAAAGAGGAGACCTAAACATATCCTTCATGACCCTGACGATCAGATAAATACTGACAACATACTCGTACCACCTACCACACTATCATACGCTACACACCGTCTTCGCCGGCGGACACGAGGTCCCCGCTATCTTACGTCATCCGGAAGTGGGCGCCATCCACGGCCTCGGAGACGTACGGATCACTCACTGTCCGACCCCCCCGTTATCCCAAACGTCGCCTAAGCCGAGGTTCGACCTCACAGGAGACGCCCTTAGGCAGACGTTCCCTTAGTTTCTTCGAGCCCTCAAGGCTCAAAATTTCTTCTGGCAAACAGCCCGGTAACAGGTAGTATTGATAGCATTTATCGACATAGATGATCCAGTTTAAGATTGTAGCGGTAAACCATTTCTTTTACTTGGTTTGAACGCGACGATGTTGCCAGCGCCGAAGCCTCCTGGCCAGACTCAAGCAGGATATTAAACCAAGGACCTCCACTTTTATAAAGCGACAGCGACATCTGTGGCGAAGCGCGTGCGTGTTCAAAGACATTGAACAATTACTATAATATTTAAAACTTGGGCAATATCGTAAGTATTTATTAACATGCAAAACAAAAGCACAACCAAGCAGCCCATTCGGTTATGATCATATCTAATAAATAATAATCCCACACACACTCCACCCACAAACCTAAGTGGAGTAAAGACAGTTTGTATACAAAGTTTAGTGAATGAAAAATAACTTTATTATCTTAATTGAAACGTAATCATTATAGTAGGGGAGCCCAAGCGGGGATTTCGGGATTTACTCGAGCGCGGCAGATTAATATACAGGGAGATACCTTGTACCCGGTTATGTTCCTCCACCAAACATGAGCCCCATATATAAGGCCGCGCGTGAAGGATACACGATCAGATTAGTAAAAAAAAATTGACCATCAGAAATTCTCGAGCGCGTCAGATTAAGGTAGGGTGAGTTAATTACATCCTTAAAAGCGTATATTCCACTAATCTGACAATTTGAGAGTGACGTAAAGAAACGGGAGGGCAGCAAAGTTGTAAAAAAAAAACGTTATCTCGACATTCTCAAGCGTAGCTAAATTTTTTTTTATTTTGAAGGTAATAATTCAAGAATAACGAAAAATATATAATCTGACGATTTCCGCAAGCCGAAATAACAAAAATTCGCCAATAAAGTTAAATGCGTGCAGCTGGGTGATGCCTATATTTCCTTCTCCGCGTTTCTATTTCTTTATCACTCTTTCTCTATTTATTACTCTCTCCGTCCCTACTCTGGTTTTTGCTGCCATGACGCCATCACAGCTGATCATAAAGACTCGTTCGAGGCATATTGTTTACAACGTGTTTCCAACGTTTTGGCTTTTTTTTGCTATTTTAATATTATTTATGTTAATTAAAGTTTATAAATATTGTTAAAATGTGTATTTTGTGGTGAAAGTGCCTTACAAAAACTTTACAGTAGAAACATTAATCAATTAATTATAAAACATCAATTTTTTTTAAGCCTTTTTTATTTAATTTTTTTATAAATACATGTATTCTACATAAAAAAGCATACACTTATTTATTTTCATGCTATTTCTGGAGCTTTCTATTAATTAAGTTCAATTATTTAAATTTTTTTTTTTTTTTGTCAGATTAGGCGAATCCCTCTAGATAATCGTCAGATTATGACACAGTACGTTTAGAACATAAAGATGAACCATATATATCTTAATCTGACGCGCTCGAGTATTTCAAAATGGCGAATTTTTTTTGCACATTATGAAACTCGCTGCGACTTTGCGTCACATCGGAATCGTCAGATTTGTGAATGAGAGCTTATTTTTGGTGTACTTAACACTCCCTTAGAAAATCTGACGCGCTCGATTAAATTTTTTTTTTTTTCATTTTCAACCCTTATATACAACCACACGCATCATGCAAACGATCAGATTAACATACGTACATTATTAAAAATACGTAGGCCATTGATGCTATCAATATCTGACGCGCTCGAAGATGTCCATGCAACAGTTTTTTTTTACATATTTAAAAATCTATAGCCGCTTCCCCCACCGATGGAAAGGTATATATCATATAACATTTTTTTCTTCTTATCATCTAAGCTTTGCAACCCAATAGGTCTCTACGACGCTCGAGTAAATCCCCATTTAGCATCATGGGCTCCCCTACCATTAGATACTACTGGGCGACGGAAAATATGACTGATACCTCAAACCTAACTGCCTAATGACAAGATGGTGTACCTAATTACAGAACTCTAGACAAATGTGTAATTTCACTTCAGGTGGATATAAATAAACCGTATGAATTATTTATATCTACTTATTGTATAATATACACTTGAATCAATCCACACTATATTATGGTGAATAAATGAAATAGTAAATAATGCTATTGAATATGTTACGTAACTGTTTCGTGAAGGACGTTATAGAATTACCTATCTTATTACTTAGCAATAGTAAATGAAACATTCCACCTAAAATTGATTGCTAAGTACTCGTGAGCTCACATTTCCACTGTCAATACGTAAGTAGATATTATGGAGAGTCAATCCCATCCCTCTTCCAAGAACTAACTTTACAAATCCTACCGCTTGGTCAAAGAGTAAATAGATACGAACTTAGCCGTTTCGCGTACACTCCGGTCAGTTTATGGTCAGTGTCTTAACTGGTCTTTAATATAGTGTTGTGCTAAAGTTCTATGAAACGGTCAAGCCATACTTATAGAGAAGATTTATAGGATTTGTAAAGTTAGTTCCTAGTAGAGGAATGACTCATCTAAATATCTGATTACTGCCAGTGGATTTGAGTGGTGATCTGAGATATTATTGGTGGGATTTCATTTATTTTTGTAAGACGCCCGTTTTAAATAGTTTTTAGGCTTTTTTCTAAAACTCTTTCAATCATCCGAATGTGTGTACCATCTAGGACATGAGGCAAATCAAACAAGTCAAAACTCGATAGGCTTGAATTATTGTATTACAGAGTTCCTGTCTCCATATTTTGACTTCATCATCAGTCCCTAGGTACCATCCAGAAAAAAAGACCCCGTCCAGACAAATAAAACTTGATGGGATTGCTTTGTTTTTTGTTTGTCGCTATTGTTCCGCCCCCGATAATGAGATGAAAACTAAGATTTCTTAATTTGTGTAAAATAATATTGTATGTGTACAAATTATCCTGCATTCCAAATTTAATTGCTTCCTTAGCTGCTTCCTAAGACATCGGGAAGTATCCTAGATGACGATGAGTAAGTAACAAATCTATATTTTAGGTATAAATAAAATGTTAATTATAAAAGCTAGACATATGAAACTTGATGTGTTTCATAAGTGTACTTACATCTTAAGCTGGGAATTTGGGTTTTCTACTTCTATCCAGACCGAAACTATGAGGGCTTAAAAATGCAAAACAACGCAACTATGTTCGAGAAAAAGAGGAGGTCAAGAAGAAAACATACCTTATGTAAAAACACATAAATCATCTGTTGGACTGTTCGAGCAACCGGTGAAAAATAATAATTGGTAAAAATATTTCCTTATGGACTGTTTTATTCAGGCTGATTAGAAATCGGTAGGTACATTTCTTAAAAAGCTTTAGTCATAAAGTATCTCACACTTAAAAACCTGTATCATTCATATAAGATAGAAATATAGCTGTTATCGAGTAACGAAACTCTGCTGCGAGTACAATATAAAATAGACCTTATAACTTTGATTTAAAACTCATTTTCGTCAACACTTTTATAAGCGTAAGAACTTCTTAGAGAAACGTTTGTAACGTACAAACAAGGTAATTTAACTTTGACGTTACTATCTCAAAATGCGAATGCTGAAAATTGTGGGAGTTAAAATCAAGGTAATGTTAATGTTTTTTGATAAATACCTCAAAATCCAATTGACCGTTAGGGTAAAAACATCTTTAGTCGGTGGGACTTATCTAATCCTGTGTCAGCGGCCCGTTATCACATGAAAAATGTCGTCAAAGCAGACCAATTTGGGCCGGGCAAACTACCTACCCGGTATTAATAAGTATTTTGCACTTGATAAGTATAATAAGAAGAAGCGGTGATAGCCTAGTGGTTAGGGCGTCAGCCTCCTAATCAGACGTCGGCGATTCGAATCCGGGCACGCACCTCGTAACTTTTCGGAGTTATGTGCGTTTTTAAACAATTAAAATATCATTTGCTTCAACGGTGAAGGAAAACTCCATATTGTTCTCAAAGGCGTGTGAAGTCTGCCAATCCGCACATGGCCAGCGTGGCGGACTATGGCCAAACCCTTCTCATATTGAGAGGAGACCCGTGCTCTGTAGTGAGCCGGCAATGGGTTGATCATGATGAAGTATAATAAAACAGCAATTAACTATATCATACATATATTGGAAAGAAATAAACGAGCAGCGAAAGCGTCCAACATCCAAATTATAAAAAAAAAATATTTTGACACAAATTTTATAATCAAAGTTCAACTTCAAGATGACAATTTCAGTCTTAAAATTAGGTTTATTCTACAATATTGTTTCACGTTACACTTAGGTGCATGCATACATAAAAAGTATTAACCTTTGTAATATATTCAAAGTTTATCACTAAAATAAATGCTATTAAACTTTCTTAGTATTCTTCCTTATTTCCCATGAAAAGACAAGAGAATCCCATCAAACAGGTGCCTATATTAAGATTCCTATATATAAATCGATAGTGTCTTTAACACATTAAAAATACACTTTTACGTCTGACATTTTAAATATATTCTATTCAAATAAAATATTATATCGAGAGCGAGTTTATGATATTATTACGATCATTTAGTGACTCGATTATTTCTGAAGAACATTTTTTTACATAAATTTCTACATATTTTTTTATAAATCTGCTGTACAACTCATATACAACATTCTTATAACCTTTACCTATAAGGCATAATATTTAAAGGATTACTGGCTGCCAAGTAGTATGACTAAATCAATACATAAATTAAATTAATATTTTATGTTTTGTTTGACTTCAAACTAAAAATACATTAAATCACGGTCAGGAAACGAATCAACAAGTGAATTTACTAGGTACCTTGAGAGAATAGCATAATTTATTTTTTATTCAAGTTTATTGGACAAAATACATAACGAAATCACGCTTAAAGGGTTTATCCATGGAATTGCACTTATCACCTTTTTTTAATCATCTGACTGGTGATCGCGCTTGGAATCAACATAGTGATGTTAGTGTTTAAGTAGATTTAAACCTATCAGTCCTCTATCATTCAACATATAACAAAAAAAAGTGTTCGTAACATAATAAAGACCCTTAAGCATCTGAAAATGTTTTCTAAGATGGGTGACCTAAACTGGTTAAATGTGGTACATAATGTTTAGGCCCCGAGTTGTTTGTACAGGATGGGCACGTAGTCATCGTATTCCGCCTGGTAGAAGTTTCCGGCAATTGGGTCACCCAGGTTGTACTTTTTGGCGAAATTCGAAATGGAGAAACCTCCGCGTTTATCACCAGAGCTGTAAGTAATAAAAGTAATTGTTATTATTACACTTATATATAAGCTGTGATAGCCTAGTGGTTAGCACGTCCGCCTCCTAATCAGAGGTCGGGGGCTCGAAGCCGGGCACGTGTCTATAACTTTTCGGAGTTATGTGCGTTTTTAAACAATCAAATCGGAGTTATCTTAAGCAATCAAAATATAACTCGCCTCAACGGTGAAGGAAAACATCGTGAGGAAACCTGCAAGCCTGAGAGCTCTCCGTAACGTTCTCAAAGGCGTGTGAAGTCTGCCAACCCGCACATGGCCAGCGTGGTGGACTATGGCCAAACCCTTCTCATATTGAGAGGAGACCCGTGCTCTGTAGTGAGCCGGCAATGTGTTGATCATGATGAATTACACTTTTCACTTGGTCTTCAGCGACATTTACTTCACTTCATATAACAACTAATTTTAAAACCGGTTCTCGTTGTTTTATCTCACAAAGCGACGCATGCTTTACGTTTGACACACGCAATATTCAAAAGTCTAGGAATAATTGATTTGTATCATAAGAATCTAATGAATAGGATTTAGTAGTATGTCTATTTAAATATTAACGATTGTATAAACGATAAAAAAGCTTGGGTGTGAGTGAATTGCTCTATCTCCATAGGTACCATAATTTATTATTGATTATGTGAGATGGTGATAACAAAAAATAAACCGGCTAAGTCTCGTTGTTTTATCTCACAAAGCGACGCATGATTTACGTTTGCGTACTTATGCGGTTTATAATTTGCATTCTGAAATAATAATAGAAGCGGTTCAGGAACTTGAGTGCAGAGTTAAAATAAATGGCCGAGATATTGACAACATTAGACACGCCGACGATAGTACTTATCGCGCCTTCTTCGGAAGATATGTCACTCGAGTTAATACCTGCAGTGATAAGCTACACATTAAGAACACCAAGGTCATATCGAAAAATCACATTAGAGTCCGGGTAGGCCGAATACATGTCCCAGCACACACGTTCGACTCATGCGAGCTATGGGCGTTTTAATTTAAGCAATTATAAATTAAATATGACTCATAACTGAAAAACATAATTAATAAAACTGAATGCCTAAGAGTTCTCTATAAGGATCACAATGACATATTGTGCTATGTCATGTGGTGGGTTGATGATCAGCGATCGGAGTGGGTCGTGCTGTTTGAGGTCAATAAACCGACACGTTACACTAATTTCTTATTCCTATGATTATGTTTATAAAAAACAAGCCAAGGATATCAGGGATTTTCTTCTAACGGTCCAAGACACACATCATGATCAACCCTAATGGGTTGATCATGATCTCCGGCTCACTACAGAGCACGGGTCTCCTCTCAATATGAGAAGGGTTTGGCCATAGTCCACCACGCTGGCCATGTACGGATTGGCAGACTTCACACGCCTTTGAGAACATTATGGAGAACTCTCAGGCGTGCAGGTTTCCTCACGATGTTTTCCTTCACCGTTGAAGCAAGTGATATTTAAATTTTTTTAAAACGCACATAACTCCGAAAAGTTAGAAGTGCGTGCCCGGATTCGAACCGCCGACCTCTGATTAGGAGGCTGAGGCCCTAACCACTAGGCTGTCACCGTTTCAAGACACACGCAATATTCAAAAGTCTGGGAATAATTGACTCGTATCATAAGAATCTAATGAATACGATTTAGTAGTATGTCTATTTAAATATTAACGATTATATAAACGATAAAAAAGCTTGGGTGTAAATTGCTTTATCTCCATAAGTACCATAATTTATAGTTGATTATGAGAGATGGTGATAAGAAACAAAACAAAACCCGGCTAAGTTTGTTGTGAGTTTCTTCTTAGACCTGGGCGCGATTTGAACCCTTAGCTTTAGTTTTAAGTTGGCGAGTTTAGTTTTCACAAAAATGTGATATATATGAACGATTCATAGATGCCTGTAATAGGTTTATATGAATCAAGCTTTTTTTGATTTGCTTTGATTTAAAGTAACTTCTTGAAAAGCCCCACAATTGCACTAACTACACCGATTTCCGATTATGGTAATGATGACGTACTTATTCGGGAGACGTTGCTCGTCGAACTCGATTTTCCCAGGCTGCTTGTAGACGAGGTAGACGTAGCGGTGCAGGCCGGTGCCGGGCGGCGGGCCGGAGCCAATGTAGGCGGAGAGGGTCTCGCCGGCCGCTACTTCGTTGCCGGGGACGTTTCCGACCAGCCAGTGGTGCCACTCGCGGAAGGTGGGCTCCTTGCGGGACGGCGCATCCGGATCTTTAAAAGTGAAACAGTAAACTTTTAATCGAGCTAGCACGTACCTCACTCGATTCGAGATACTTGTGACACTCGAACGTAGCGAGAGTATTTATAGTTTGGCTAATAATTTTATACCCTCTTTTTTTATCGACTACAAGTTAGCCCTTGGCGGCACAATCTAACTTGATGGTAAGTGATGATCGAGTCTAACAGGTTAGCCCGCTACCATCTTAGACTAACTCCTAATTAGTTTCTACGGGACATCGTGCCGGAATGCTAAATCGCTTGGCGACACGTCTTTAATGAATAGAAGCAGGCGTTACTTTGCGGAAGTCCATGATAAACAATAAACAGCAAGTATAATTTGCTATATTCCGCCGACAACCGGGAGATTCGTATAATATAACACCACACAAAATCTTCCACTAGAACCTCTACGCACGTTTCGACCCGACACCGGATCATCCTCAGGAGATGTTGACTTCACAAGCGAGATAAGTAACTTTACTTTTCTCGCTTGTGAAGTCAGCTGAATATAGCAAATTATACTTGCTTTTTATCGTTTTCGACACGTCTTTATCGATAGGGTGGTAAGTAGCCACGGCCGAAGCCTCCAGATCAGACTCGAGCCGGGAATCGAACCCAGGATCTCCAACTTTATGAAGCGACAGCGCTCCCGCTACGGCACGGAGGTCATCCGCATTGGTGCAGCGCAGTGATGTATGAAAACGGAGACTCTATCCAGAAGTAGGACATCAATAGGCTGCTTAGTTATCCTATCCTCTGTACTTCTATAGAATCGAACACGGATTTAGAGAAGTATGACATTATTAGCCTGAGGATGCTAATTACGTCTCCGAAAAGTAGTTGAAGTGTTTTTTGTTTGAACTATAAGTTAGTAAGTGATGATGCAGTCTAAGATGGTAGCGGGCTAGCCTATTAGTGGTATGAGAATCCCACACTCCTATACTAATTTGTTTGTACGCGACATCGTGCTAAATCGCTTGGCGACACGCATTTGTTGGTAGGGTAGGGTATGGTAACTTTCCACTTGCGGACGTGTCTGACAGCGTTCCCGTAGCCTGACCACTAGGCGACAAGAAGGATACACCGTGGGGGTTAAATCGGTAAGAGTCCGACATAAACATCGCGTCTCCCCGGGTGTAGCGTTTATCTATGAGGATTACCCGTTACAAGAGAATGGGTAACTTTCCACGGTCAATGTCTTTCATCAGACCATACTCGACCTGGGAATCGAACCCAAGACCTCCAACTTTGACAACACACGCAGAGGGTCGTTGTACGTATATAATAGATTACTATTATATAATTAGATTACCAGTCATAGCTAATGTGTAGAAGGTTTCAGGTTGTGTGTCCCAAGTAACGCTTGGAACATCCTTCACTTGGGTTGGCGTAAGCACGTTCCCACTTTTGACTTCGACGCCGCTCGGAAATTTAACCTGTAACAATCATTGAACTATATATTACCTGCTAACTTTCGCACGTTCCCCTCGATCCACCTGCACTGTCCAAGCATTTCATTTCATACCGACAGTGAATAACATGTTTCTATATTTTCAATAAATACTTAATTATTTTCTAATTAAGATAACAAACATCTTATATAAATATAATTAAGATCACTACATTATACTAACCTAAACAATACATAGAAAATCCCAAGTTATCTAAATAAAAATGTGATAGCACTTTATAATATAGCGCCATTGTTAAAATTAAAATAGTAATAGTAGGGGAGCCCAAGCGGGGATTTCGGGATTTACTCGAGCGCGGCAGATTAATATACAGGGAGATACCTTGTACCCGGTTATGTTCCTCCACCAAACATGAGCCCAATATATAAGGCCGCGCGTGAAGGATACACGATCAGATTAGTTAAAAAAAAATTGACCATCAGAAATTCTCGAGCGCGTCAGATTAAGGTAGGGTGAGTTAATTACATCCTTAAAAGCGTATATTCCACTAATCTGACAATTTGAGAGTGACGTAAAGAAACGGGAGGGCAGCAAAGTTGTAAAAAAAAAACGTCATCTCGACATTCTCGAGCGTAGCTAAATTTTTTTTTATTTTGAAGGAAATAATTCAAGAATAACGAAAAATATATAATCTGACGATTTCCGCAAGCCGAAATAACAAAAATTCGCCAATAAAGTTAAATGCGTGCAGCTGGGTGATGCCTATATTTCCTTCTCCGCGTTTCTATTTCTTTGTCACTCTTTCTCTATTTATTACTCTCTCCGTCCCCACTCTGGTTTTTGCTGCCATGACGCCATCACAGCTGATCATAAAGACTCGTTCGTAGCATATTGTTTACAACGTGTTTCCAACGTTTTGGCTTTTTTTGCTATTTTAATATTATTTATGTTAATTAAAGTTTATAAATATTGTTAAAATGTGTATTTTGTGGTGAAAGTGCCTTACAAAAACTTTACAGTAGAAACATTAATCAATTCATTATAAAACATCAAATTTTTTTAAGCCTATTTTTTTTTTTTTTTTATAAATACATGTATTCTACATAAAAAAGCATACACTTATTTATTTTCATGCTATTTCTGGAGCTTTCTATTAATTAAGTTCAATTATTTAAAAATTTTTTTTTTTTTTTGTCAGATTAGGCGAATCCCTCTAGATAATCGTCAGATTATGAGACAGTACGTTTAGAACATAAAGATGAACCATATATATCTTAATCTGACGCGCTCGAGTATTTCAAAATGGCGATTTTTTTTTGCACATTATGAAACTCGCTGCGACTTTGCGTCACATCGGAATCGTCAGATTTGTGAATGAGAGCTTATTTTTGGTGTACTTAACACTCCCTTAGAAAATCTGACGCGCTCGATTAAATTTTTTTTTTTTTCATTTTCAACCCTTACATACAACCACACGCATCATGCAAACGATCAGATTAACATACGTACATTATTAAAAATACGTAGGCCATTGATGCTATCAATATCTGACGCGCTCGAAGATGTCCATGCAACAGTTTTTTTTTACATATTTAAAAATCTATAGCCGCTTCCCCCACCGATGGAAAGGTATATATCATATAACATTTTTTTCTTCTTATCATCTAAGCTTTGCAACCCAATAGGTCTCTACGACGCTCGAGTAAATCCCCATTTAGCATCATGGGCTCCCCTACCATAATGAAATAATGTAAAACAAAAAGTAAATTGATATTCTTATTAACTCTAATAGCCTTCGCTAGATGGCGCTTAAAACGATTGGCTCCTACGTATCTACAAGTGACACCATTAGATGGCGTTAAAAGCGAGTGAGCCCTAAGCCTCAATTTATGCTTTTAAAATTACTGACCGTGTTAGTGTTCATCAGACCGGAACATACAAACAAGCAATAGTTGTGCTTACTTGATTTATAAAACACGGAAATAAATATCAGCTATATTTTTTAGGGTTCAGTACTAGGATGCTAATGTTACCTTTTTACTCACATTGACCTCCTAGTACATGAACTATATATTATAGCCTGCCAACACATAGGCTTAAAACTTTCCATAACATATCACGCATCGATCCATACTTCAATTATACGTTTAAAGAACCTACCTACAATGACATAATAGAGGAAACTAATAAGTAGGTATCTGCTCATACGGGCCGGTCACAATCAACATAAGAACGAATCGTAAATACGCATTTTTGTTTAACTAGAAGTTAGGTACTAACAGGTAATTTAAAAAATACAGTCCTAGTTTATTTTCCTATATTTATTAATTTAACTATTTCTCTTCGGTCTGTTGCTTATTTCTGAAACTGGAAAAGTTTCACAAGCGCTGTCGAGCGCCTAGCTACCAAACTCGAAAGTTGTTTGGATACAAATTTCTATCATGTTACTACATCGCGCTTTCACGTTAAAGACGCGTTTTGGTATGTTCTTACTACTACAATACTAGCATATCAATAACTAGGTCGACAGCCTAGTTACTGATATGAACATTGACAACTTGGGCATTACTATATGTTCTTATATAGTCAACAAGAAACCCATATGGTTTCTCGTTTATGCGCTCGTCCGCCAGTCATTCCGCGTTTTAGTTTAGAGAATAATACGTTATGATAATAGTTAATATTAGAAAGCTTAATTTGGTATGAGCATATATATTAAACTTACTCCGCTAAAGTGGTAAAATTATACCTGTTTTTTTTTTTTTAGGAAACCTACATAGACCTGGTATGGTTTTTTTTCCTCGTCTATACCCATAGCGAAACACGAGATGTTGATATATGTGTATAATGGAAAAATATTTTTATTAAGAGTTAAGTAACTATTACGAAAAGGTTTGAAAACATTTTCCATCACGATACAATATACAAAATTACTATTAATAAAATCTGAAAGAAAACACTTTCTAGTTATACATTTCATGATATCGTAATTACAATACCTAATGAAAAACCCTAGTTTTCAAGCATTACGTGCACGCGTCTGATTATAAATCAAGTAATTTATATTAGGCTACTCTAGCAAATTAGGTTTTTATCCTGTTAAGCTAGATTAAGAGGAGATAAATAAATAAATAAATAAGTTTAAAATATATTTAACTCACACTATACTTAAAACACTTTCTAGTTATACATTTCATGATATCGTAATTACAATACCTAATGAAAAACCCTAGTTTTCAAGCATTACGTGCACGCGTCTGATTATAAATCAAGTAATTTATATTAGGCTACTCTAGCAAATTAGGTTTTTATCCTGTTAAGCTAGATTAAGAGGAGATAAATAAATAAATAAATAAGTTTAAAATATATTTAACTCACCGTCACCAAACCCTCCGGCGCCTTGAAGACGACATCAGGCACCACACCATTAGCTTCGAAGGCTCTTGCAATCGACGACATGGCTCGCGCTAGCACCCTAAAATTGACCATAGTGCTGTCTGCTAGTAACAAAACAATCGCAAATCTCAAAATGCGTCCCATTTTGATACTAAAGAGATATGAATACTCTCGATGTTTAAAACTTAAACGATAACGATCTCTGTTTGCTATATGCGGCCACCGATCGCGCGAACGGTTAGCCGTTGAATGGAAAATAATGCCTACTCGACTAGCGTCAATTGTAAGAGGTACCGATGGTAGGTAAGGTTATAGTTGAATAATTACACCCACTTCATATCAACCTATGTGGGTACAACTTGGTTACCTACTTGTGATATAATTGATGCAAGGCACAAGTGTACAGTTAAAAAGAAATCATGGCAGTCAAAGTCACAAATATCTTTCTTCAAACTAATGCTCATATTATAAAATGATTATTTGTTATCTGTTT
Organism: Lasiommata megera; assembly: GCA_928268935.1. Lineage (NCBI taxonomy): Eukaryota > Metazoa > Arthropoda > Insecta > Lepidoptera > Nymphalidae > Lasiommata > Lasiommata megera. The sequence goes on along the minus strand of OV743319.1, from coordinate 9,143,102 downwards.
GTCTTATGTAGATATTGCATTGATTATGATGTTTGACACATATAATATTACTTGTACAAATTCTCAGGGGTTTGTACAAGGTCTCAGGGGATCTCTTCCTAGAGAATTTTTAAAAATCCATTATTTTTTATGTTCTTTATTTATACGAAAAACGAAAAAAGGTGGCCTTATTGCTTCATGAATAAATTTATTTCATTGTTCTGAAAAATTAAAATCTAATAAAAATACAGAAGATAAAAGAATAGGTAAAGTAGTTAGGCTATAGCGAGTTACAAGCTTTAAATACGAGAATATAAATAGCTTAGTTAATACCGCAGCAGCTATATCATTATGCAAAAAAAAAAAACATCAATATAGCTACCTACCTACTACTTTAATCATTATTTTATGCTATGAGATAAACATTCACATAAGGCCTAACTTCTATCTTTGTCAATATATTGGAATACACTGGAAATTACCAAATGAGATGGGAGAACATGATGAAAGTTGTGCATATGTTTGATGTTGAAATAAAATAAATGGTTATTATTATCTTGGTTAAAGTCTGCTAGCTGTTCCCAGAGGTTTTCCCGTGTTAAAGATGTTAACATGATCTCTTATTTTTATTCATTACATTCTATACATCCATATAACATGCTATAAAGAGCAAATTTATTTAAACATTTAGGTAACTTAATAATCAAATAGCAGTTTCTTGGATGATACTAACCCTAATTGAATATCATATTTAAGATTCACCTTACGTTTAGATTATTTATTATATATTATTAGATGCATTACTTTGTTTAATATAAAACAAGACATATGTATAGTAAAAAGAAATGAAGTAGAAACCATTCCATATATAAATACAATTTTTTTTGGCAAGGAATACTCGCAGGCTCTCTACCAAAGTTTTATTACAAACTGAATAAATACTTTTTGAACACCTCTATAGGAGAAACATTCATACATTAACAAACGTATACAATATAATATATGTATATTATACATTAAATATTTAATATGTATATATATATTATACAGGGTTGCCGGTCACCTATATATTAAAGTGCTTATAAACCAGTCAATTACGTACACAATCATTTTCAAAGAAACCTGTATAAAATAAATGCCGAAACATCTGGAATCACGCAGCATATTCAATAATGCCGTCAAATAACATACATAATATTACGTAACGTGTTGACTGTTGATAACATCGTTGCATGAGTATGGTAGGGTTAAGTTATCTAGCTTTATCACTAGAAAATGTAGTATTAAAAAGAACTTACTAAAACTGGTAGCCTTGGAAATTAACACAAGCTGAAGTAGCAATCCCAAACGTAAGCAAGGCTCAGTGATGAATTAATTAAATGTTACGATAAAATATAAAGAAATAAAAATGCCGATTACCGCCTACCGGTAACACAAATGTCAACCCTCGGTATGCCACTTGTCAGTTGTCAACTTGTCATAACTCATAGCTTTTTTTTTTTTCTTTCGTTTTATGGCTTTACACAGATTAGCCAATGTCAAGTTTATTATTTTATTAGTTCTCTCTTTTTATGGCTTTGCAGAGATTAGCCAATGTCAAGTTTATAACAATGTAGAAATTAGGGAGAAATGGCGGGAAACTTCGCACTCCGCGAACGCAGCTCCCTCAAACCTTTCCCAAATCAACACCCGTTAACCATTCAGAAAACCAACCACTACACAAACGAGACCAACACTGTCCACGACACAACCAACACCAGTCCTTTCCAAAACCAGCCAACAAACATTAATTCAAGAAAAGCGTGAAAAAACCGCACCCGCCATATACGAAGTCTCCCGCCTTTCTCCTAACTCATAGCTACAAGTTAAAATGAACAGTCTACAGATCTTTCTCTCTTTTCTTGACACAGATTAGCCAATGTCAAGTTTATAGAAATGGAGAATTGAAGTTAGGAAAAATAGCGGGAAACTTCACACTCTATGTATGTAGTATAGATGTAGTAGTAGTCTATCGTTAGGGTATCTGTCATTCCAACTGTCACGTAGACAGACCGTGCTGTCATCTGCTAATTTGGATTTTGGATTGTTTGGAATTGTATTTGGTGTCTGTAATGTGGTGTTTTTATATGGTGCGCTGAAATAAGAATTTGTCGTCCAAGCTGAATATCAGATTTAATAATTCACTAAAATATTTCAAGGCATGTTAGGTGATATACAGTTGACCAAGCGTTTGATAGTAATAGCATTAATTCTCGGTGTTATATTGGTTTTGAAAGAATACGTGTTTGTTATACCGCTATGACTCAACACAGGGTTGCATATTTTTACAACCCCGACGTGGGCAACTTCCATTATGGTCCTGGGCACCCGATGAAACCACATAGGCTTTCTGTTACACATAGCCTAGTGTTGAATTATGGTCTACACAAAAAGATGCAGATATATAGGCCCTATAGAGCAAGCGCGCATGATATGTGTAGATTTCACAGTGAAGATTACATTGAATTCCTTCAAAATGTAACACCTCAAAATATACAAAGTATGTATTACTTAATTTATGGGTTTAACTATAAATCAAGAAGTCATGATTGTGTAATGAATTGTTATGTACTACGGTTTTTGTGCATCACAGAGCATGTTAAGCCTTTAGTCTTGGTAATTATCATTAACATGTGATTAATAATAATTGTTTAATGTGCTCCAATCAAGCAGTGTACAGGATAAATATTTTAAATACTATTTGTATCATTGTGTCATTGTATTGATCATAGAAGTGGCCTATATGTATCAGATAGAAGATGGTGATACATTATGACTGGTTCACTTATCTATGTTATTAAGAACCATTTGCACTTTTAAATTGTAATCTAAACTATTTTAACATCATTCTACTTACCACCTTACATGATATAATAGCAGTATATATTTGTGTCTATCTCTTAATTTGCTACCACCCTTCCTTGACTACTTTGATCTGATCTATTTCTCTCACAAGATAAAATAATGAATGTGAAATTTATAATATTGACTTCACAAGAGCATCAGGTGTGTGCATCTTGACAGTTTCTTTACTGTAGAATCTACCTTCGTAGCCAGTGTTCACTACCAACAAAAATACTTAACATTTCAAAAGTGCAGTGTGGCAATTTCTTCAGTATGTCGTAAACTCTTGTAATGTTGAACCACTATAAACATTGTGTATTTGTTATTGTTTTAGCATATTCAAAAGATCTACTTCACTATAATGTAGGTGATGATTGCCCAGTTTTCGAAGGTCTCTTTGACTTCTGTTCAATGTACACAGGAGCTTCTCTAGAAGGTGCTATGAAGTTGAACAACAATGCCTGTGATATTGCTATCAATTGGTCTGGAGGTTTGCATCATGCTAAGAAGTTTGAACCATCAGGTTGGTTTTTAAATACTTACTAATAATTTGTTACTACTACTTACTAATAAAAGTTTGGTTTAAAAAGATGTTTTCCTGCATTCCTGAAAGATTCTTCACAGGCCTTCTTATGTAACTTCTGATGCAAAACATATTGATTATTTTTATTGGAAAATGAGTAAGATTTAAGTGTAAATAAACCAGTAAAATTGTATCATGTTGATGGTTAACTGTAAAAGAAAAAAGAAAAAGTGTTATTTTTAAAAGATAAACGGAGCAAAATATGATTAAATTGTTTATTGTTCAATATTATTTTTGCAGTATGTAGCCCGTCTACTTGGACAGGTTTTGAGGTGATGAGGTGTTTTTAAATTATGTGAAAAAAATCTATATTACAGGGTTTTGCTATGTAAATGACATAGTGATTGCAATATTGGAACTATTAAAATACCATCCCCGAGTGCTGTATATTGACATTGATGTGCATCACGGTGATGGTGTTCAGGAAGCATTTTACTTGACTGATCGAGTAATGACTGTAAGCTTCCACAAATATGGAAACTACTTCTTCCCTGGCACTGGAGATATGTATGAGATTGGTGCTGAAAGTGGAAGATATTTTTCAGTGAATGTACCATTAAAAGAGGGGATTGATGATCAGAGTTATGTACAAGTAAGTGTAAATTCTACATAAAATTACCAGAGGCACCAATGACTCAATACAAGAACCTCAGGCTATGGCAATGGAATTTGGGAAAATGGACTTTTTAATTAATTTACTATTAGCAGTTTTTTTTTAATTATTTTATACTATTAATTTTGTTAAGTACATTGAGATCTAAAAACTGTAAATAAACTTACATCAGACACAAGAGATAGATAAAACAAGACAAAAGTCATATGTCCCAAATATAGCTGTCTCATTTTAACATTTGCTTTACCTAACCTAAGTTGAAGTATGCCTCGTCGAAGTATAGGCCTCGGATTTAGGCTCATGATTGTGATTAGTTGTAAAATTACACACTACCGTGGATTATGGTTGGATGTCTTGGATAGGCTGTAGTTTTATCTAGTTACTGTGCCAAAGACAATTGTGGTTATTTTGAATATTTCTGTTGTTAAATTGATCATTTCAAGTGAAGAAGTGATTTTTTGTACAGGTATTTAAACCAGTGATATCAAATGTAATGGAGTTCTATAGACCGACTGCAATAGTTCTGCAGTGTGGTGCTGACTCTTTGGCTGGTGACCGTCTTGGATGCTTCTCACTATCGACACGAGGCCATGGAGAATGTGTCAAGTTTGTGAAAAATCTTAATGTGCCTACACTTGTTGTTGGAGGTGGAGGGTGAGCAGAATACTAAATATATCAACCATAACATTTACTATGAATCTTTAAATTGATTTGTTATCTCATTCATAGTTTGATGATTTGGAATTCCTAATGATACTTGTTGAGACTTAAATCACCTTATAGATCTTTATAACAATGTGTAATCCATTACATTTTATATCACAAAAGTTATGTTATACATTCAGATACACACTGCGTAATGTCGCCCGCTGTTGGACATTCGAAACATCACTATTGGTAGATGAGAACATTTCAGATGAGCTTCCTTATACGGAATACCTCGAGTTTTTCGCTCCCGACTTCCAGCTTCATCCAGATATTAACAGGTATGCTATAAATAAGTATATTAATTAAAGCTTTTTTACTCAACACTTCTGAAAACCACATCAGACGATACTCGTGTTAGACAAAAATACTTTACGTAGTTTTAAGAGCCTACGCTAAAATTCCGCGGGGCCGCTCGTACGATTTTGGCCTCGTACGTGTACTGTTTTGTGTTTTAATTGCCTACGCTAAAATTCTCGGGGGTCATCCGCCGCTCTCACGATTTTGGCCTCGCACGTGTACTGTTGTGTGGTTAATTGTATTAATGGATTACTTGCGAGATATTTTTTGCAGTCTACTAGGGAAACAAGTTTGTTAGCATTTACCTTTATTAGGTAAATGGGAGGTTAACGAACAAAACGCTTGAACTTGCAATAACGATTGGATGCACTATCTAATCGTAGCGGCGATAATATATTTGACGCCTATATACGACCTCCCTGGCACAGTAGTGTTTTTTTTCTTATGTTTTTTATTTTATTTTTTCTCTTTTTCGGTCGTCACTGTTGTTCGGACTGTCGGACTATTGGTTGCCACAGCGTAACCGGGCTGTAGAGCGCTGTGCTAAAAGTTGAGTTGCTTACCTATGGCCGTGACTAGTTACCTATCATCACAATTCAAAACAGTTTATTCCGCTATCATCTTACACGTGTACCATCACGTGCAATTTCAGTCGCAATTGGAAAAAAAACTTAATATCATTATAATTATTATTTGCATATGAAATTGTTCTAGTACATCGAATGCTAACAGCAAACAATACTTGGAAGCTATTACGAAGCATGTATATGACAATCTGAAGATGTGTCAACACTCGCCTGCCGTCCAAATGACACATATACCAGGTATACTTCGTAAATTTTTTCACTTTAATCCAACTACCGAATTAATTATTTGAATTAATGATTTATAATTCTGGATCTCATTTTATGTTAATTTAAAGCACCTTGAAATACTTCTTGTTTTACAAAGAACTTTAACGATAAAAATACAAATCAAAACTACTATATAGTATTACTAAAGCCTTAAAATAATCGATCATTAGTTCTTAGTTTCTTTGACGACCTCCGTGGCGCAGCGCGTGCGCTGTCGCATTATAAAGTTGGGAGTTGCTGGGTTCAATTCCCGACTCGAGTCTGATCTGGTAGAAGGTTTTGGCCATGGCTAGTTCCCAACCTACCGGCAAAGATGTGCTAAGCGATTTCGCGTAGATATCAATTAGGAATATGGGTTTACCATATCTCCAACAGGTTAGCCTGCTACCTTCTTAGACTGCATAATCACTTTCAATCAGATGAAATTGCCGTCAAGGGCTAACTTGTAGTGTTTAATGAAAGTGAACCAGACCTGCCGCTATCAATCGTCGAAAAGTGTTTTTGAAAAATATGAAATCACTCACGAATTTTAAGTTATCGCCCGAAAAGCAAAATACGTGACTTGGGACCCTACTTAAGGATTTTATTTATGTAATATTCAATATTATACCACTAATACTATCTAGATTTTGTATGAAACTGCCTATCTAGTACATTAATGGTCCAAGTTCAAATCACACAAATGTCATGATAAAAATACTAGCAACGAACTAGTCGTAAGACACGCATAACTTTTATTAGTGTAGTGGTAAGCATATTCGCTTACGGATTCCGAGTTCCGGGGCTCAGTTCCGGGGTTTGTTGGACCAGCGTTTGATATTAGTTTTTTTTTTGTTGCGCGAGCGTTCCCTTGACCCAGCTTCCAGGCGACCCGAAAGAGCATCGCTGGGTTTTAGTGGGTATTCTAGTCGCCAATGCAAATGCGAAAGCGCATTTCCCAGCATTACAAAAAAAAGTAGCAAGACAAAATAATTATGTATCCCAATTATTCACAGGTGATTTCCTACCAGAAGAATACAGAATAAAAGAGGAACCCGATCCTGATATCCGTATAAGTCAAGAAGAGGCGGACAAAATGGTCGAGCCCAAGAACGAATTCTTCGATGACGAGAAAGATAATGACAAGGAAACGGTGTTAGAGCCAAAGGAACCATAGCATACGGAGGAAGCGGCTGCTGTGACGGCCACTTGACACGAATTTGCATACAAGAAATATAAAAAGAAGTTTATATTTTGAATGCACTTGACATTTTGTGTTGATGTGACATTGACAATGATAAACAGCAGTGTTGTGTTATACAGTGTTTGTGTTTTTGAGACTATTGCTTTTGCATTGCAGGAATCATTTTACGTATGTTGAATTTTTGTATGGGCCTGGGCACACCACAGGGTCGCATACCACAAAATGATTATGGGAGGATTTTTGCAATGCAGCATAGATATAATATTCCATACGCATGTGCCTTTAAATTTAAGCAATCGTAAAACATAAAGTTGTGAATAGGTGTAAATAGAAATAGAGAAGCTTACTAGAGTTCGTTTAGGATTTGGATATAGCTTGTGTACTCGAAAACTATGTTGGTGTGTTGCATTTTGCAGCATTATTTTGTTGCATTATAATCCAAAATGGGATTTGCAGGATTATTTTATAATAAATTGGTATTACCTTACTTTAAATTAAAGACATTCCAGGTATTTATACAAAATTAATTAGCAACATTGTCATTCAATGTTGCATCAAAACTATTTGAAGCATAGCATCAAGAATATTTGAAGCATTTGAAGCACATATTCTTTTTCTTGTGAGGCAACATAGCTCTCGAATATCAGATTAGCTTTAGTATTTGATTAAACTCCTTATTGTGGAGAGAAATCCCTGAATATATTAGAAATATATTATTGATATACATTAAATTTTATTATAGTGATGAGAACTAAGAGTTATGCTTGTTGTAGACTAAATATGATGTATGAAATGAAAATTTATTTGTTCACATATTAGTGTCCAATAAGGCTGAGACAAACTTCTTTTAAGTATAAAGCCTTTGTTAGAAGGACTCGCTCGTCCCATTAGAAAATATTCAATATTATTTAACAAGTTTGTTTTTTATCTACAACTATATCTTACTTTCTAACATACAGTGTAAGCATGTAATGTGTGTGTGTATGTGTATGTGTGCGTGTGTGTGGACTCAAACAAACTCAACTCATATTAGTTGATGAGTTCATAATATAATATAGCGGCTATATAAGTCTTAACAACAGAAACATAAAAGCCTTACTGTAAGAAAGCGTAAATACCAAGTAAATAATTAGAGTAGGTATAATTAAATGCCCATTTATAATAAGTTAAGTTTCTTTAAATTTATATAATTAAAATATTTTACAAGAGTAAATCCATATTCATATTTTATAATCCATGGTAATGTTTGGAAACTATTTCTACTTGTCTTATGATGTAAAAAGCCATTGTAGCATAAAGTTTGCTTCAAAAACAATTAAATCATACATACTAAAATAAAATGAAATAAATAAAACAAATTTAACAAAGCAATGTCACAAGACAAGTAAAAAACTAAGAGTGTAATGTGTAGACAGATTTTTAGTTTACCAAATACATATAAAAATTTACAAAGGTGTTCGCGTTTTTGCAAATAGTGTACAAAGTAAAACAATTTATATTAATATTAACATTTAAAATTTATGTATAGCGTTAATATGCTAAATATGAAGTAGAATAATCAGAAATAAGCTTGTAATCTATACTAGACTGTGGTAGACTTTAAAATAAAGGGAAATCTTATGAGTAGTTTTAAAAGAATCAAACCGAAAGTTCCTTGAATTTCTCATTTATTATGTCTAGGTCCTTTAGAGCAATGCGTGATAGAATACCTACTAGCTCTATAGCTTTTTATAATGGGATAACATTATAAATCTATCTTATAGTTGATAAATATTAATTATATGATACTGTAATATCTAGATTAGTAATCTTGTTTGTTGTATTATTATTATATGCCGGAACTTAGGGTGTTTTACCACCAGAGATGTGCTATGATGCTATGCTGCGAAGATGTGAAATCTACGCTACGAAAATATGTGACCGTTTCCACCAATACTAAGCGATGTCGCTGTGCGAGGAAGATGCGCCATGAGTCTTCTTCGCACATTGCAAGTTATACTCGCAACGGCACATAGCAGGCATCCAGAGCACGCATCCTTTCATATAAAAAACATATCTTAGTTGAATCCGTTTCCACCAGTGCTAAGCTATGTGCACCAATGAATATGATTGGTGGATATCAAACGCATCCATAGCAACGTAGCATAGCACATATCTGGTGGAAAAGCACCCAAATTGGCGTGCTCGATCTTGTTGAGCGGCGGGCAAAAGCCTCATGGACGTACCTCGCTACTGCAGTAGCGGATTGCCCGCGAGCACATCAAACTAAGGTGAATCGGCCGTGCGTCGATTGTATGAAGACCTAGTTTATCTGGTGGTAGGTTACCACTCTGTCGACAAAGACGTGTCGCTAAGCGATTTAGCGTTCCGGCACGATGTGTAGAAACCAACTAGGAGTATGCGTTTACCATACCCCTAACAGGTTAGCCCGCTACCATCTTAGACCGTATCATCACGTACCATCATGAGATGCCGTCACGGGCTAACTTGTGGTGTATAAAAAAAACCGCGACTCCGCAGGGTTTGGTGCTGGTAAACGCGGCATTGTACTGCATATGCAAATGAGCGGGGAGGAGCTGTCTCAGGCGTGGCTCGAGCGACGGTGTCGGCAGGCCAAGCCCTCGCGGGGCCCAGATTCCGATAATGCCGCAAGTCGGAGCAACGTGGCGAAGGAACTATTGCAATCGTATTAAAGGCGGATGCAGGCGAGTCTGATCCATGGTTCAACCATAAATTGTAACGTCACAGTAGACACTGTCAAATTTGACACATGATTGAAATGTCACTGAACAACAAGCTTACAAGCTTGTTGTTCAGTGTGTGTGTATCTTTTTGTGTATTCGTAGTTTGTAAATATAAAACGGTTGACAATTGTTAAGATATAAGGCAAAATTACGGTATTGTTTTTACGTCATATATAATTAATTCCCCAGTGACTATTAGAAAATGTTATTTTGTAAGATTGCAAATTTATTATTAGTAGGTATTTAAATAATAAGTAGGTACTTATTCAAAATTATTTATTAGCAGTCAGTCAGCTTACAGTTTAGTCTTGACTTACATTACTTCATAGTAATGGATGTCCTTGACATACTTTTTTTTTTAATTTTGCGAGCCTTCGTGCACATCTGAACACACAACTGTAAGGTCATTAATATTTGAGACTTCATTATAAATTATACAATTTGATGCATGCAGAATATGTATACAGTGTATTCAACTTAACTTGATGCGTGACGTATAGGTGCAATTGTTCTTTCCTTAACTTTCGTGTTTTATTTCAATTGGATTTTTGTATGTAATTTTATCGTAAGAGTAAAATTTCCGAAAGTAGTAAAAAGGCTTAAGGTCTAAAACCATTCTTTAAGGTAGTGGTGAAAAATTAAATGCCGAAAGCAAGCTCCTCCCAGATTAGCTGCCATAGCCAAGATGTTAACATAGATTTAAAAAAAAATGATTTGTTAATTAATGAAAGATTTAATCATTTACAGTGAGTACTTATGTAATAGTAAAATATACCTTTGTTTAACACATGTTGTAATTAAAATCTTCATAATTTTATGAACTAGGAACGAATATGAGCCATTAATAAAATATTTAGATAATAGTTTTTGGGAACGAAATTTATTCCAATGCATCCGCGCATCAAGTTAAATTGAACAGACTGGTCTCATTACGTAAAAAGATCAATTAGACTTTCTTGCGCACTAGGAAATTCCTACAATTAAATGCGAATGAGTTTAATATTAGCTAGTTAATGGTTATTGGTGTAATGAATTGAGTAGGTAAATCAATAGACTAAGTACAGTTAGTATTATGTATTTTATTTTATAAATTTTAACCTGCGCAGCAATTGATCTTTCCACGGAATGAACCTATAGAAATATATAGCAGTAGGTAATCGTAAAAATGTAGTCCAATCTGAAGTCACAATCTGGGGTTGACACATATACAAAATGCTCATCATGATTAATCTTCGAATTCTATATACCCACACCTTGTGTTCAGATTGCACTGTGTACGATCACTAATTATAATTAAAATAAAAGTATTTTTTATTATAATTATTTTTATTTATTAAAAAATAAAGTAATACCTACCACTATTATAAAATCAATTACAACAGTTCAAATATACAAAAAATCGACGGCGTAAAGAGAAGACTAAATAACTGTAATTTTTTCTTTTCATTCTCAAACATTCCTTTACCTCCCGCATCTTTTACTATACACATACATCCCTTAAACGGTATTTACATTAATTTGTGAAGATTACAAAGGCACTTAGTTTATATTTAAAAAAATATAGGTATACCTAGTTTATATCGAAAAATAAAACATCAACTCAGGTTCGTTGAAAAACATTGTTCAATTTTGCCAAAAAAATTATTAAGTAACAACGTGCCTCTATAGAGTAAGGCAGTAATAAACAACACCACTTTTTTTAAGGAATATTTGTAGCATGGGAAAACTAAATAAAGGGATATTTACCTATTAAGTAAGTCAAAAAGAGCGTCTCTTCCAAAATTGGTTATGGTAACAATGTACCTTAGTTAGTTAAAGTTACATTAGTCTGCCCCATCACATACTAACGTATTCGGCATATCATATGAGGTAGTACTGTTTAACTGTTTTAAATCCTAAAGATCGATTTCGCTTTAGAATTTTATGTACCTTTAATAGACAAAATAAATGAAACCAAACAACAAGAAACAATAATGTAATAGTAGGACGGTGGATATCATCGTACCAGGTTCTTTTCATTGCTTCTTAAATATAACTTTATACATTATGTAATTAAATGCTATTTAATAATTCTCATGTCATTCAAAAAACATTTTTTGTGTAAAATAATAGTATTCTACTATTAAATAAAGACGGTCCAGGACCGCCTTTAAAAATTTTGCCTTTGTTAAATCAATCCTTTATTAATAGATAAATCTTATGATAATATTTATATAACATAAATAATTATAATTTACAAAAAAAAATAATAGTAATACATTTTGTTAATACCTCAAAAGAAATTGATATAAATTTGAGAGATATCGATTTTTAATCTTGATTTTGTATTTATTTAGTTTTCCCTGTACGCCGGAGAAGTATTTAATACCCACCAAATCTCAAATCCAGGTTGTTCTTATGGATGTATTGTAGAATTTGTACCACGTCATTGGCTAGTAGATCTACAGTTAAATTTGTAAGCTTATCGCACGACTGTATAATTTGCGTTACCACGTCCTTTGAAACTTCTAGTGTGATATCCAACCACAAGTTACTGATATCACTCAAATAACCCTTTTTTAATACATATAATAATAATTCATCCACAACCAATTTCGTTTGATATTTCAAAACCAGTTTCGAGATTTTTTTCGTTGATTCCAGAAAAAAAAGGATCATGTCATCAAGTTTAAAATTTTCATTGCCTAATGTTAAACTTCGTAATTTAGAAAAAATGTTATCCGGTCGTCTGAAGAAACGTGGTATAAATAAATTATTAGATTGCGTCATGAGACAAAGACTGACGAGATTGGGGCAGTACAGGCCTATGTGTACAACTGAGTCTATATTTACAGATTGGTCAATATCCCAAAGTGAAAAGTGAGTCAAATATCTGCCTTGTACTTGCAACAGGCGTTGCAACGATTCTGTATAAGAGAAAAACGACATGTTTAACACTGACAACCGTAGATCGCTAACTGTGATTTCTTCTAAAATAGACTCCTTATTATTAGCTGATAAATGTGTAACCGATAGTTCTTTCAAATGGGGGCAAATTTTGATTAATTTCCGAATACCTTCTGCTGATGCAAAATGGCAATTAGCTTTCCTGAGGCTCAGGGGTCCAATACCTACTCCTGCGCCAATTAGCGTTGAACCGATGTCGCAGGACTCAATGTTTAATTCTTCGAGATAAGGAAGTTCTCGTAGTAGCATAATAATTCCAGTTTGCGTGACACATCTGCCGACTCGACTAGCTTTTTCATTTCTGGGCGGATCCATCGATAGCTTGCGCAGTTGCTTAAGATTCCTTAAACAGCTTAAACCAACATCCGAAACATTCCTTATAAGGACAGAAGCATTTATAACGGACTTACAAACATCGACCCTAGAAACAATATTCAGCTCCTCAAGCAGAAGACATTTAGTGGCAATAATTTCAAGAATTTCATCTGTGCAAACGAATCTCAAGTCCAAAACGACTAAACGACTAAACCAAGGGACTATTTTGATCCAGAAGTGTTGTGATATGCCATTATCAACATAAACCTTGCGAAAGACTGTCATCTTGGGATGTATCAGGACATGGAGTTGAATACGAGGGTCACCGCGGTATCGGCAATATATTCGTTCTAAACAGAGTGCATCAAATATCCTGAAACAAAAATATGTTATTAGCATAGATAGCGTTCATGCCATTTTATGAATCATAAAATGACAGTTTGGTGACCAGTAGTTAGCTGTTTGTTTGAACAAAGTTATAATCAAAATTGGATTTTGTTCTGTTGATTTCTGACAGGAAATAGTTAGTAACTTAGGGCACAAAAATATAAAAATGCTAAAAAGTTTGTTTGTCTAATTTAAATGATTCAATCTCAGGAGGAAATCAGATGTATTTAAAAATTCTCTGAATAAAAGGAGAAAATGCGACCCTAGCTTCAAACAAATAGTGTGGTTGGACCATGGACCGGGGGTTAAGGTAGAGAACTCTTGATTATGTATTATTGGATATCACAAGTAACAGAATTGCTGAAGGACTATTTTTCAGAATAGTGATTTAAATGATATAATAAAATTTCTGAACTATTCTATCAAAAATATTAATATAGGTATATCCTATCAAAGTTGGTAAACAGGAAGTTTTAAGTAAAAGGGGACCAAAGATTACACCACTCTGCAAAAAACAGTATTGATTGCACTATTAGTTTCACTTAGTAATTTTAAGGTCTATTAATTTTTGGAGCTAATTCTAAGATGGCAACATAATATCTATAAATGCGGCCTATATAAACTGTAGTTAAATGAGATGATATTTGAATAAAATTGTATTGAACATTTGTGTTATACAAAATAAAACCTGAAGAAACTATAATATTAACACAATATAATGTTGTAAAAAAAAACTAAACAATATACTAATATGTGTGTGAGAATGTGTCTATTTCTCTTAATGCTTGGCACATATTGCATCTGGAGATAGACATGATAATATATAATCCAGAATTTTTATAAGTATATTTTCAAATCAATTTTGAAGAAATTCTGCATATATATATGGGACACTTCATCTTGGGTAACATATATGTCATCTCTTATAACATAATAGACAACAGATAGGTTATCATAGGATAGTTCATAATTGAGATTGTAGTTTGTGAGTGTTGTGTGGCTTCTTATTGCATGAGATTATGTAGAGCTATCAGACAGCTCCAAAGGAAACATAACAAAGAAAGACAGTAAAAGTAGTAAAGGAAGTTTTGCCAGTGTTAACTAGGTGTTCGAGTTTGATACAGCTTTCTTCCTTAATAAACAAGCTAACAATTAAAACACAATTTAAATCATCAGAGTGTTTTTTCAAGTGTTCAAGTGTTTTTACTCTCAATTTTGAATATTAGTATAAATAATAATAAACAGATAGGGTAAGGTATGTTTAGTAATTATTGCATTAGAACAAGGACCTGTTATGAATTTGCTCTAATTTAGTTTTAACTAATGGATAAATTTGATTTCCTTACATATTTACTATAAAATAACCTGTAATTTAAAACCATATCAAATGAGAATACTCCTATAGGGTCCCAGTATTTTGTAAGACCTGGTGAACTAAGGCTCTGGCCCACTGCCAATGTTGTGTCATTCAAGGGACTGAAGCAAAGGGTGGCAGATATATCTAGGAAAATGTAAAGCAAGAAAAAACAAATAGAAGAAAAAACTCTTTGTACATACCTGGCTGGCAATGTAGCCATTAAGAAACATTTCAAATCATATATTTTTTGCTTCTTACACTCTTTAAATTCGACCTCCGGATACATTTTTTCGATGGTATAACAACTTTCATTTATCAAGCTAAGAGAACTTTTGATACATAACTGATATAAGCTAATCGGTTGTTTACGAGGCGACATTATTTAAACGAAATACTATGAATAGTTATTTGAACAAGTACTTGTGATTTCAGAGGAAAAATATACAGTCCTAGAAGTTAAATTTTAAATATATAAGAATTGATTCAAATCCACTTTTTATTCTAAAGTTGATCAACTCAGTACGAAGTACCAATACATTTCTAATATTTTGTTATACAAATAATTGTATTTTAAAGGCACAATAGAGTGAAATACTGTAATGTTTAATAAATGTCACATTGACCTGACATGTGACATTTCTATTATTGACTGCATCTATCCAAAGAGGATACAATCACTTGTCAAAGAGCGTTACAAATTAGGCATATTGGGGATTTTGGGTGTTCTATGCTGGCAGGCATCAGCAAAGCTCTGACGACTTAAATTGCGTAGCAACGAGATATTTTATTGATTCCAATTTATTATTAACTAGTCCCCGCAACGACTAGGAAATTATGCAAGTATGAAACCACATAAATATCACTTTTTGACTAAGTTATTAGTGAAGCTGTCGTAATTTTTTGGAACCCTTGTTTTACCCGACTTATATTTATTCTGTGAACATTCAATTCGCTCAGAGAATCCCGCCAAAAACTTAAAGCCACCAAAGTCAGCAGAAAAAATCAGATTAGTTGCCGCAAATTTACTTCAACCGGCGCCAACAAATCGTAGAATGAACACCGGTAGTCCATTTATGAATAAAGTTGCCAATGCTCAAAAAATAAGTTATAAATATCTAAGTCTAATATTAAAATCCGACCAGATAATCGCCATCATATTTAGGCGCCATTTTATTTTTACTAGTATGTATATTATACAGCATTTATTTATTGGTCATGTAATGAACGTACGACTGCGTAAATTACTAATAAACCATAAACTAAATACTGTGGTTAGTTAACATAATTAATATGACTACTAACCTGAGGCATCTTGATTACCATCACTGGCAGCTTGTTCCCAGGTGATTCGTATTTTTTGTACCTACCGTAATTTATGGGTAAAAAAGAAAACGCATATTTCCAATGAATGTATTGTAGTCTTTATTTGGTAATATAATATTTTTATCATTACAAATAATTTTATCTACACCTGTTATATAACATGATATTATGATTAAACTACATTACACCATGACTGTGCTTTATAACATAAAGCTTCCCACCAAAATAATTAGTTCCTATAAATTTTAAAAGATATTTTATGTAATTTGAAATAACGTTCCTATTAGCCTATTATATTCTAATTTATTTACAGTTATAAATATAGCCTTTTCTATTATAATTTTGTGCTAATAAATCGGTAAGTACGTACTAAAATTTCAAACTTGTAAATATATTGGGCAACTTCAAGAAATCACCAAGTCCACTTTTACAAAAGTACAAAAAAAATTCTTGCAACGAAGCCGTTTGAGTTTATTAATAACAAAAATAAACGTCAAACTGTTTAAGAACTCTTCTTTAATATTTATGTTTATTGTAGGAGTCAGGGATTTCTTAAAGTTTTTTGATTTCCGCTCAGTAACAAAGGTAATTTATTGTTCACTTATTTCGTATTTATATACAGGCGTTCAAGTGTATCGTCCA
This sequence comes from Lasiommata megera, assembly GCA_928268935.1. Lineage (NCBI taxonomy): Eukaryota > Metazoa > Arthropoda > Insecta > Lepidoptera > Nymphalidae > Lasiommata > Lasiommata megera. The sequence goes on along the minus strand of OV743319.1, from coordinate 9,126,288 downwards.
ATTTGCATGAAACTTATGGCTTGTTTAGTTCACTTTGCTGTTTGCATGTGTGAAAACCAGTAGTTAAACTTCTCATGAAGCATCTGCCTGTTGGACCCGTGACAAAGTGCCAGTGAAAACGAGGCTTTACCTGCGTTACCCAAGAGTACAAAACAATTAATGCTTTATAAATAAAGCCACTTCTTGAGCCTATAATTTTTTGTATTAGATCATGCATTAAGAAATTAGGTAATTAGGTATTTTGTTTAATAACTAATATGTTTACCTACTTATGAAATACCTACAAATAACTAGGTAAACGGTTTATCAGTAAGTAAACAGAAGTTTTAGGTCGCAGCCCAAAAAACTCAATAGCAATCATCTATTTAAGTGCCTATCTATATTTACTGACGGATAAATGGCGGTCTTACCATTTCAAACTGACTAGATTAGATAAATAGCGTAGACCGGTGTCAGACGGCATAGACACCAAAGGCAGATGGCGAACTGAGGTGGGTTAATCGGACAGGATTGGCTAAGAATCTGTGGCTGGACTATGTTAAGCATGAGCGCTAGAAGACAAGAGTGAGAAATCTTATACAAAAGACTGGTCCAGCAGCGATCGTTTATCGGTTTATTATAATGATGATGAATTAGCGACAACTTTGATTGAAACAAATTTTTAAGTGGCTGTCATAGATAATTTTTTCTTTAATTTAATTCCCACCGCAAATAAGCGGGCTGACCTATTTGTACCAGAGATTGTGTTTGTACTATGTTCGTAAACCACAGATGAATCTACGATTTTAATCCTCGCTGCCAATTAAGTATTAAATGACTGAAATTCTTTTATACCTATTTATTTGCTTTCTGGTGTGAAAATGTACTAATCGTTATAAATAGTAGAAATACTTATATAATATTTAATTTCTCTCTAATAATGTAACATCAATATAAATTTCAAAGTATTAGATACCTATTAGAAACAGGTAACTTAAGTTTCAATCATGTTGGGATAAGTAACGTTGTCGTGTATTGTATTAAATATCACCTTTATCTTATTACAAAAACTTTTGGGGCTTAGCAATAGCTGAGTAAATTTAACTGCTTTAGCTGATTAGAGCATACGATTGCGGATATCGAGGTCCTGGGTTTGATTCCTGCGTCAAAGTGACTGGGTATTCTTCTCATAAAACCCCAGAAACAGTGAAGAGTTAGGAAATTGGCCTTATCCAGATACGTGACACAGAGAGTACGTTAATCTGGCAACCCTGTTAACTCGCTTGTAAGCAGAATTTTCCCTTGAAATATATCCATAGATTAGATCATTTTAAACTGACATTCGATCGTTCAAAACTGACCGAAATTGTATGAGTTTACTAATGAATTAAACCTACTTTAGTTAGTAAAAAAAAATGAAAAATAAATTTCTCATTATAAATAAGTACATACATATATACCTAAACTTAATTTAACAATATCACACTTTAAACAGATGGAAAAAACAAAAGTGGATACTTTCTTTGCTAGTTTCTGCATTTCTAGTACATTGTTGAACTAAGCCTGTGACCAATTAATAGGTTATAAGATAGATGATAAAGCAAATTTACTTCTAAAAAAAGGTACAGAGACATTTAATTTTCTATTCACTGTTGAACGTCATTCCGTAGATTATCAAAATAACATAACTCGACGGTAGTCTAACACACCATAGTTTGTTAATATACCTTTATATACCTTACACCCGTTCGCTAAATACAATAGTATTTTTGGCACTATGTTGTTACAACGTTTCATTCTTTTTTTTTCATGAGAAATATTTTAAATATTTATTTCATACATACCTATCTAACTAGTAACTATATTACAGGAAAAAATGGACATACTATATTATTTAATGTGACTATTTAATTACATCTAACTATTTAGATTGTTGTATAATTACTATATTTCAATTGTGCTTCATTATATGAATGTTATAATCATAATGTAAACCTGAGTAATCATTTTTAAGAACTATAACATTATTCTATTAATTTATGGCCCATGTATATGAAAGCTATAATGTGTAGGTACTACATCAAGGCATGTGCAAGTGACAAAACGTTTTCATTAAATACGTTTTGTGCCTTGCAGCCCATGGGACCAGCAATGATAACTTGCTTTGCGACTTCTCTAGTATGTAGTACATTACTAAAAAAGTAATTCTTTCGTATAGAAAAAAAAGTTTTTTATATAGGCACCTCTTTACTCTATTAACAAAAAATATGTTCCTATTTCTATAACGACATTTTTGAAAAACATTTCAATAATATTATATAATAAATCGTGATCTGTATTTTATAAAATTATGAACTATTATTGATAAATAAATTCTGATTTAGGTATTTTCTCACTGGCCCACTTTGACATTAACATTATTGGTGAACTAACTCGAATTGCATATGTATTTTTTTAATCTTACAGAGGTTTCAATGTTTGTAGGAAGCAGTAAGAAAGTCTTAATTACGTATGACATACCGCTCGTATGTACTATAGAGCGTACTTTGATTTTGCTCAGCCTAAATGAGTGTTCCTTGTTTTAATTGTGGCATAGGCGATTGGTCTGTGGTAGGTAAAGCCAAGTGCGCTTTATAGATCTGAAACCTGGTTCAAAGGCCGGACTAAAGTTAAGGACAAGTGGCTGCGTAGATGGAAAACAGTAACATTAAAAAGTAACGCGAGTAGTAAATTTTACATTAAAAGTATCTCAAAGCAAATTTTAATGAGCCAAGTAAGTAGGTTAGTAAGTTGTAGGAACTGAATAAAAGAAAAACTTGCGACTTTTTGACTTATCAGCAATTGCATAAATAATTTTATAGTCTTTCTTTGCCCATTTTCAGATGCCTACTTGTGAAATAAATAAGATCAATTACATGTCAAAAACATGAGAAATGTTAATGAGAATTTAATTTAGAAGTCGGGTTCGAATGATTCAAACATAAAAAAAAAAATCTGCGTAATTCATACAGTCTACCTCAAAGGAACAGCTTAATCTCAAAATTACAAACAACAAACTTATGAGATTAATTTACTGTGACTGTAATTATGTTTAAATCTCGTTAAATATTAATCCTCCACTCACTAAATAAATCTGTTCTCTCACGATCAATTAGAAAGCAATTAATAGGAATGATTTTAATAATTTGTGCACATTTAATATTTTGATGAAACCTTTTTCACTCAGCCTACTTACATTCTAGCAGCACAATTAATAAATTAATGTTATAAACAAGTTACATATACTAACAACGATACAGAGATATTACATGGAGTAATAAATTGCTATAAAATGTGTTATATCATTCACAATAACAATAACTATAACTAATTGACCTCTTACATCGAATCGGTCGAGTGACCTTTCAGGATCATCTTCGCTTATTGACCCACTAGGAAGTTTATATTGATTATCCAATCCATATATCGGACTGGACACACAATTAAATTTTTTTATATCAATTTTTTGTCTATCATTACTGCTAACTTTTGGACCAGGATTTTTATCATCTACATTTACAGTTTCATGATTATGTACTATGTTTTCTATGCTACACTGTATTTTTGTACCTATTTTTTTAATTTCAGTCCTGAGTGGGTCGTGTAGTTTACTGGATCAGAGCTTTTTATGAGATGCGCTACTTGAAATTTTTAGAGAACCGTATCTCCTGTTTCCAGATGTAGTGCAAGGGGTTTCGCTGTCCAAGCTCGCTGCTCGTAAAATGAGACCTCTCGAAGGCAGTACTGATGGCCCGGGTAATGACTGCAAATAAAAAAAGACGATAGCAACCCATTAATAACGATAATTAAATAATTGCTTCACATTTGAATTTTTAAATTTCTGTATTTTATCAATAATCAGATTCAATTTAAAGCCCAATACTATATCCACACCACCAAATGTTCAAACCTCTTTGTTAAATTCAACAAACTATTTTTGAGTTAAGGAAATTTCATTCATTTCTTTATTGCGTTGAGAGACCACAGAAGGTTTCGTTGAGTTGATATACCTGTCCTTCAACGGATCCCACACGATACTGTCGTCGCCCAGTCTCCGCGAACGAAGTCTCCAGCGACAGGTGCGAGGTATCGCTCGTCTGTGACAGCAGTTGAGTTGTGGAACTCGAATCCTCCATGATTGAGAGGTCGTCTGGACTATCTTCACGCTGTGGGGTATCGGATTCCTGAACACCAAGCATTTTAAATTTGGCTTTGGAACATGGTTAAAGGATTTACTTTAATTGGAAAAGTTTCTTTTTTATACAATAATGTGTTCCAATTTATCGCAAACTTGTAATGTTAATATAAATTCTCCATTCAAAATTTCAGTTAAATTGGTTATATTGTTCCGGCAAAGAGTAATTAAAATACATATATACAAACTTTCGCATTTATAATATTAGTGTGATTTTTATACCTCCTCTAAATCTCTTAAAGTTGAAGGATAGTGATGTCGTTTGCCGTCATCTCTTCCCTTCTCTCGTTCCCTCTTTTCTAATTCATCAGCCAGCATCATTACTTCCCAATTACTTCCACTGCCAGCAAAAACTAGAATTTTGTTTTGTCATTATTGTGAAATCCGAAAATCTTCGAAGAAAATATACAACATATATTATAAATATACAATAATTGTTATTAATGATAGATATACCTCTAATTGGAGACTCATTCCCATGATTAGAAAAACAACGGCCGCGTCTTGAGTTACTGTCGACAAATTCTTCGAACACTGGCGTGCGCGGTACGGATTCGGAGTCACTACTTGATGATGTTGACGTACTGGAAATATAAACAGAAAGTTTCAGATTGTGTTTAATACATGATTAAAAAGATATACAAAAACTTTAGATAGATATTTCTACTTTAACAGATAAACTAGATAAACTTTAATAGCTAAATATTTTTATACGCAAGAGCCAGAAAGTCAGATAGGTACGGAGGACAAAGAAAATTACAATAATACCTTTCACTCCAACTAAGGTCACTGCCCATATCTAGCACCACATCATTGCATTGTGTATTTTTTGGTGTAGCGCCACGGTTGTAGCCGAAGAAAGATCCTAGACTAAATTTGCGCTGTTGTCGGTGTGATCTTTGTTCTGTAAGGAATGCAGTTTAGATAGACTGTCGAGACAACAAAAAAGTAACAATATAAGATTACAGAAAAGATTAATCTTCCAAGAGGCTTATTGCTAATGAGTATAATGAGCATGGTGCAGTGGGAATCTAGCAATATCTTTTGTAGTCGTAACAATAAAAAAAAAAAACAGAGTACTACTAAAATATAATGTTTGAGCTAGGTATTAATCTTTTCGCTCACTTATATCTTTTCTTCCCGTTTGGTGCATTCCTGTGTCCACTGAAAGGGTCTTTTTTATTTTACTCCTAGTATTATCGAGATGCGTGCCAAAGAATTGAAAAGGATGAATTCCTCGTCTGCTACTTCGGAGACTCGACTGTTCTGGACTAAGAAGCGAACGGTCTTCGGAAGTAGTATGCGGTGATAATGACCTGTAATAGCAATTTAATTAACTATTATAATTAATGTCCAATTTGTAATTCCTCAAGCGGAAGCTGGGACCCTTGTGGGTAACGAATGGCAATTTATTGTGTCTAGTGACCGGTAAAATTTGTAATAAATTAATATGTTAAATAATGTAACCTTGTTAAATCTTGCAACTCTAAGGTTTCTTGATTACTTTGATCGTCCCAAGATTTTCTTTGTTTTAATTTTTCAGCTCGTTTTCTCGAATACGTGCCAGCTTTTCCGTCTAAATTTAAATCTAAGCGTTTCGATTTGCTAACAGTCCAATCTTCTTTACTGGAGGTTTTACTGGCCCTGTTAGATAAAGAATCGGCTAAACTTTGTAGTTCTGAATATGACAGTTTGGATAATTCTATTCCTTCAGTTATTTCTGTTAGTGTTTCTTCCGTATATTCTTCACTAGCCGCAGAGTCTTCGTGACATTTTGGCGAAAATTCTTTTTCTAACAATCCAGGATCTTCAGCAGTTACTTCAGGCGGCGAAGTAGTGAACACTGTATCTAAGGAGTCACCTCTCTAAAAATAGTGATATTAAACCATTATTGAAGGGCTCAATGAATGAATTGATGAATAAATGAATATACATTTATTGTACACCACAGATAATAAATAAATGGAAAAACAATAGATCGGTTAGACAGAAGTACCATTTGCAACCTTATCGCTAAACATTTTTTGTATAAAAATAAAAATTTGTTTCAAAAATGTCTACAAAACTAATTTTTTACCATGAATCCTTCATCGACACCAGACATATTATCATCACTACCGGAGCTAGTATTCTTTGATTGTTGTTGCCTTAGTATATCGCTACTTTCACTTAATTCCGGTACGTCCGAAGCAGCTGTCTCTCTAGTCGATGGTATTGTAGGTAGACCGAGCCTTTCGAGTTCTTGTATACGATTTTGAAGCTGACTAATTATTTCATCACGCTTACGAACTTCATTTTCCAAACTGTTAAATCTACAAAAATTAAAATTGATTATTTATATTTCAAATTTTAGTAAACAAATGTACAGTCATTTGTTAGTTTTGTAAAATATTAGCAGTATACCTTTCCTGAAATTTTCCTTGGACTTCATATAAATGCCCCTGTATTACTTGTTTGATTCCAAAAAGCACTTCGCCGAAATATTCTTGCTCGTCAATTGAACCTGGAAAAAGATCTATTTATAAATGTATGTAACAAAATACTGTTCAACTTATTAGAATATTACAAACATTTACCTTTTAATAATTTTCTTTGATTAGCTACCGCTGATATGATTGTTATTTTGGATTTCTCAGATGGTACTCGAATATCTTCTGGCCGCAATGATTTATAATCATGTGATGGTTCGACATTTTCATACAGTTTGCTCTCGATTCTTACATTAGATTCAATATTTTGTGCATTTGAAAGTGATTTAACATTACTACCATTAATTTGACTTTGAGGAGGTAAGCTAGTTTCCTTTGTACCCGATATTGTTATTCCAGGAGTAGATGGTTGCGATATAGAAGAAGCTAGCGGTGTGGTTACATCTCTGATAAATACTTCATCTGTATCATCTAAGGGTATACTGGCAGGTGGCGAAGGTAACGTGTGACGATGAAATGTGACACTTTTTGCAAATTTTGAGTGTCTTGCTGCATATCCTTCTAAGGTTGGTGCCCGAATTAATTTTCTAAGTTCATTGCTTTTTTCAGGACTTTCCGTGGGGGTGACATCTTCGGACAATTTCTTTAAAATAGACTTCAGTGTGCGTCTCTCAAGTGTTTCATTTGATTCATGCATTTCTACTGAATCCTTAGATTTTCGCCTAAATTTTCTTCTGTCCATAGTACTACCTTCCGAATGACTTCTAGTTAGAGTATCGGATAGTAAGTCTTCTGTAGAGCCAGTGCAGTCTAGACTTGAACTTCTGATTTTTATAACGTTTTCTAGTTCTGCTAACTTCTGTCTTTCGTTTAAGATTTTTAGCTTTTTTACAAATGGTAGACCGCCATACTCTGGCGATAGATCATCTATAGATCTATATTTTTTATCTTTTGATAGTAGCCCTGAACCTACTATAGGGGTTATTCGATCATTCGAACTAGTTATACTCTGACCATTCTTTGTTGACATCCTTTGCAATTCTAAAGATTCCTGTTGGACAAGTTGCAAACCGGTCGGTTGGCTTATCAGAGATTTGTCCTCTTTTTCAGTTTCACTATGAACAACAGTATTATTGTTGTCTATCTTAACCAGTTCTGCTGTATTAATTTTAGGCACACAAATATTGATGTTTGATTCCGAACTTTCTAGGATAGGCTCTTCACCTTTATTATCTTTTTCATATTTTTCTTCGAAACTAGATTTGCTATGACTTTTAGATTCCCCTAAAATCGCAGCTTTTTTAAGTTTATGCCACGGTTTTTTATTTTTTGTTTCTTCTTGAGATTCTTTTGCCTGTATAGGATTTATTTCAACGGTAGCCTTTTCACCTGTGAATGGCTTACATTTTTCTGTCGAAGATGTTTCCGATTCTTTTGACGGAGTTACACTTTGCAATATTTTTAATTTGTCTCGAAAAGTTGATCCCATAGATTTAGCAGGTGATTTGATTTTACTTACAACTGAGTGGGGTATAGATATTGTATTGACTTCAGTTTTTGGCGTTGGTTCGACAAATGCGGCTGGTTTTTCGCTGATATCCTTATTAAGAGGCTGACATACTGCCGTACCATCACTTTGCACCTGCAGAATTTTGTCTTTAAAACTAACTTTTGGTTTAGGTGCTCCATCACTTGACCCTGATGAGTTTTTCCGCGACATTTTTGCTGTCGGGCTTTGAAGTTTACCTGGCGAACTTGACTCAGATCCTTTTCTTAATGGGCTCAAATTTTTCACAGTAGGACTTAAAGGGCTTTTTATTGAGCTAGGACTAATTGTTTCGGAGCTGGATGGTTGGTTACTAGTAGCTGGTGTTAATTGATGTTTTTCTCTTTCGTCTTTTGCTTTAAGCAACAATAACCTTTGCAATAAAGGAAGACCTGCACCAATTATCTCTGGTTCGACATCAGGCGCAGTACTTGTTGAGGGTATTGGATGTAATGGCGGAGGTGATATTACTGAAGACGTTGAATTTCTTTGTTTTGCCACCTTCTCTTCGCGATCCTGGAATATTGTTATTGTTACTTTACAAGTTCATATAAAAGTCACATGTACAAACTAGTAAATTTATAATAATATGTATGCACCTGTTTTTCTTTAAGTAACTTAAGACGAGATAGTAATGGCAGTCCAGCGCCTATTGGAGAAATAATTTTTTCAGCATCTTTGCTTCCTGAGGTTGTTTCACCATAATCCTAAATTGAAACAACAATAAGTAAATTACAACAATTTTATAAAGCTACTGTATTGAATCATCTAACCCACTAACTAGTTTCGATGGTAACTAAGTCATAATAATTATATAATGCAAGTATTCTTATTCAATATACTTACATCTTGGTTATGATGTTGTGAATCATCACTTTCGACCCTCGGCATGCGTCGTAATTTGGGTTCGCTGCTCGCTAGTGCCTGTAGCTCTAATGATTCACCTGATCGACGACCCACCCGGGATCTACTGCGTATTGCATTTCGGATGCCCTGTTTATAAATAAGGCTTGTAAAAAAAATCGTAACTCAAACGATAATGATTAACTCAAATAATATGCTAAAAAGACTAGCCTTGACATCAGTTCTAAGCTTGTGGACTATTCGTTTAGAAGTGCTGTCTTCAGCGCCAGCTTTATCAGGACTTACGTCACCTGAAATGAAAAAAAGGAAAACAGAAAATATCTTATGAGATTTTAATGAGAATTTTCTGCACAGCGGACTTCATTTACGAATCATATGCCTCTGATATTATTATATTATTAGTGATGAGTAAAACATTTGGATTCTAGGCTTTTTAGTAAACTCTTTGACTGACTTTATGGCTCCATACTTATTTATTGTTGGGGTCTGAAAAACAACTTACCCGTTGTCTTACTTTTCACTTTATGTCTAGACATATTCTTTGCCTCTTGTAAACGTTTTCTGCCTAAGGTTTGTAATATATCTTGAGCTTCAGGATAATCCTTCATGGCAGCTAAAACGTCTTCTCTCGAAAGTGAAAAGAGTTCTGAGTAACCAACTGATCTGACATCTGCTGTGCGTCTGAATAGAAAAATGAAAGAGTTATAACTGCATCTTTATACCGTTACGTGAAAATTAGTGGATGTTAAAGAAATTTTTACACGAGTTACAAAAGTTTGTGTAAACTTGGTAAAACATAGTAAAAAATATTTTCGGTAATGCTTATCTCCGAAAATTCATAGCTGTCACATTTTCGATCATGTAATCTAAAGCTATTTAAGGTTTTACAGCGAACCGAATAACACATAAACATAAAAGACGATGTGAAAGGATATCAATAACCATTAAATCTTTAAGCGTAAAGTAAAATACTTCGAAATATTTATATTGACTACGATAAAGTCGTTACAGTACTTAGATGTTCGTAATTTAGTGTGGAATGAATCAATAAAATATCAGGGAAATTATAAAAGATTGACAGTTTAATTCCTTATTTTTATTTTGCTTTCTGTGAACGTATAATTGTACAAAGATGTGATTTTCATGTGGATATTACAAAGTTTTATTTTCTACTTTTTAGTTTTTATAATATCTTCTACGCTAAGTTTTTCATTCTATTGAATTATTTTATTGTCTCGTAGATTTTAATTTTGAATGTATGTATAGACTGTTTAAGTCAATGATCCTCCATGCACTGTATATTACTTGTAAAAGCCTTTCATTTGATTTCTATTACTCCTTTTAAACCAAATATTATATTTTGCATTTTGAGTTGACTATGTTAGATTTAAAATTCGTCGTAGTGCAATAATCAAAAGTACTCATATTGATAAAAAATGTAATCTGACGTTTATTTGGCGGCCATATTAGATTTACAGTGATGCTGAATAAATTAAATTATAACGTCATCAGTGTTTTCCTTAATTTCAGATCACCCTGAAATAAGGTAAGGTTCCTGAGAGGTTAAAATTTCATATATTCAATTTGACTCTTATAAAATTGGCGAGCTAAATAAAACTGTATAAAAAATAACACAGGTTTTATTGTAAACTAAGACCTATTTTTGCATAGAACTGGGTGGGCACTTTCTTTTTTTTTCTATGGTTGGGGAAGTATGAATGGTTTATAACATCTTAATGTAATAAAATCTTGTAATTAAACATAAACTTTTGTTGGATGAATTTGTTGCACGTCTATTCGTCTGTGTCAAGGTCTTTTCACTCGGCAATGGCTTTAGTTACCGAGTTCATTTTAAATACTAAATTCAATGGTCTCTCATTGCTGTAAAAATCACGTTTCTAATTTAATGCGATGAAAGGATTTTCAAACCGCCTAGACTCTCAAAGCGTTTTAAATTTTGAATGAAAATTTGAAAGCAACTTCTTGGTGACCAATTTAAAAATTTAGCACAATTTTAGGTCTTATAGCACTAGGATACTAGTGAAAAGAAATGTTAAATGGCGACTATTGCCTCCAATAGGTAGTAAGGTAGGTATCAAATAATGAAAAGGCTTTATTTGCCGTTCTCTACAATGATGAAGAATATGCAAAAAATCAACTCTCCTTCATCCAGGTTGTTCTTTTTAGCCTGACTAAATTAATTTTCGATGTTTTCTTTATGTTCATTATAATTTTTGGTTAACTCACTTGTTCAAACCATCAAGGTTCAGTATGCCGATTTCACCAAAGAAATCTCCTGCTTTCATCGTAGTTAAAACCCGACCGGTCTCTGATATTACTTCCAAAATACCATCAGCTATAATAAACATCTCACGAGCTACTTCACCTAAAACGATGAAAATAATTCCCTGATTACATACGAAGGGCTATACCTACTACCTACTTATTTAATCCGTACCCAGTATAAGAATAAGCTGATCTTTAACTGGGTAAAGATCAACGTCTAGATAAATAATGTACGAAATACATATACAAAAATAAATACATATTCGCGTTGTCGCATTATAAAGTTGGAGATCCTGGGTTCGATTCCCGACTCAAGTCTTGTCTGGTGGAAGGCTTCGGCCATGGCTAGTTACCACCCAATAAACAAAGACGTGTTGCCAAGCGATTTAGCGTTCCGGCATCATGTCGCTTAGAAACCAATTAGTAGAGTATGGATTTACCATACTCCTAATAGGTAAGCCCGTTACTATCTTAGACTGCATTATCTCTTGCCACCAGGTGAGATTGTCGTCAAAGGGCTAACTTGTAGTGAATTAAAAAAAGGCACTACTATAACATATTAACTAAAAAATCGTAGTATAAAAGTTTGTGTTAAATGATCTTCGTAGAACTTTAAATTTCACAGCTATACTAAAAAAAATACCTTTTCTGCATATCGAATCGCCCGGCGTGAAAATGTACGCCTTCATTTTCAGAACTAGGTCGTGAAGAAACTCGGGTTGACATTCTTGGAAAATAGTTACCTGAAAAACAAAAGATTTTACGTCATAATTAAGACATTTAGTAATAAAGTTAATACGGGTGCATTTAAATTAGCCGTCATGTGCAGTGCGACAGATGGTGGCACTGTCAAATAACACTAATGAAATGCACATTTATAAACATTTGTCACAATGTTGAAATAGTGAAGTTAAAATTTTTTAAACGCTTCATACCATATATATAAGAAGTATCATATAGAACAAGTATTACAGAATAATCGTTTTTATTATATACAACAATTTAACTTCTATAATAGCGAATTTTGTTTAAAAAAATATTTTTATCTCAACAGTTAAATTAAACAGTTTATCTCTACCAGTATCGATATCGTACTTTTTCTCGATCACAAATTATGTTACCTACTATGTAGTAGGGAATACACTCAACAGTAATGGAAATGCCATTTGCCATGATTCTACCGGGAGGTCGTTATATTAGTTAGAGCTTTATCAAGGATCTCGTTGTTATCAATTACGAAATAATTATCAGAAGCAACGTGAACAGTGATAATTAATGAATCTATCAGATTGAAAATTATGTTTACTTATTATCCTTTTCCTATTCTTAGCTGTCGATAAAGACGGATCAACTTTTGCATTGATTGTTATCGGATTATTAACTTCGAACGTGAGTGGACACAAATATAATAAAACTGTAACAGGACGAATTCTGTACATTAAATATTTATTGAAAATATTTATCGATATTTATTTTTTGTCCGTCTGTCTGTATCCTAGCCGCGCATCACGCCGAAAGTACTCGACAGATTTGAATGAAATTTGATATAGGAGTAGCTGATATTCCGGTTCAACATATAGGATAGTTTTTATCCCGGAATTCCGCACCTTGGGAGAGGGGATGAAAGTCAAAATGTGTAAGTAGTTGTAATTCATTCACGCGTACGCCGATTTCATTCATTCTTTTTTTTTGTTAGAAAGGAGATACTTTACATATTCCTCCTGAAATTATTTCAAGGTCGTCAGTTGAGTAATCCATTGCTTCCTGATTGGAAGACAAATAAACATACACACACACTAACTCAACGCAGATAAAGTTTCGGGCGTCAGCTAGTCCTTGAATATATTATAACATACCTTTTTCAATACACTCAGGTTCACGTGCAGAGCGAGCTCTGTCTTGAGTTTATCAGGTAAAAGGCCGAGGGCCGTGTTGATGTCACCGCCGCCTTGGATTCTCCCTCGAGACCAAGAGTAATCATACCACCGAAGTACGCGTCGCTTCATACCTCCTGGGACCTGTTTACGTTTGCATTAACGCATTATCTTCAAGAATAATATTTGAATTTTCAAATTAATACATAGCTATTATTTATTATATATATTATATTGTGATCCTTTGCAGCATGATTGCCTGGTAGCATTGCGATAGCATCGAATTTGAAGATAGACTTTAAGCTTTAAGCCGTTCCAGTGAATTAACTATTTTACTCTAGTATCTTATATCCAAGACAAAATAAGAAATAGATTAAAGCATATACTCGAACGACTAAAAATTTGTCAGAAAATAATGACATATATATATCATATGACACTAATTTAAGGTGGAATTTAGAATGATTTTTTACTGTAGGTATAACTCTATAATTAAATCCCGTTTAGTGCATAATTTTAGATAATGTGTTATAAGACATTTGTGAAGTCAAGGTTACTTTATAATTGATGGAGTTTCCACGGAAAACAGAATGATCAGCTTCCATCTAGTCGTAAAACAACCTGAGGTATAATAATGAAATTGGTGTTAGGAGTAGGTACAGTTGAATTTATTTTTTTATGCTAGCTTTTTCTCTGGAAATCAGTCTTCCGATCCAGTGGTAGATTTCCTATAAGCAACCAGTAGGTAAATAAAATAAATGGATTTATTTAACCATCTCAAGTGTAAAATAAAATTTTCTCTATTAGCTCTGTCTCTGGAATGTTGTTCTCTATTAACTCATCTCATTATATTAAGAATTTTTCGTTGTAATGTACGTAAACGAATGTAATGAATATACACATGTCTACATTTATGGCACTTTCATCTATATTTACACAATTTACTCAAATATTTTGATATAAGTTCAAACCGAATGCCTTCAAACAGTCGGGTCAAGTGAAATCACTCTTGCTTGTGAAGTGAAAAATACGGAAAAGTGCTTAAGCACTGAGCGTTTGAACAAAGGCGAAAACTGTCTGGAATTTTCCACTGAAGCTGTGGCTCAAATGACTTATTTAAATCGGTTTGTATTAAATTCTAGCGCAGAAAAGCTTTACGATTTGTTTCTATACCTAAGTTAGGTATATTTTGTTTGTACATGATAGATTTGCAACTTTTTATAAGGTATATAAAAATGCACCGTTACGTTCTTTGGTATTTGCACATTGTGCCTAGAGGCTAACTGCTATTTCCTTATTGTATAACCACGTGATAGGGGCTTCACCAACCCTACGCTATCCGATACGCCATCAATCAATATTTACGTATTTTGTGTTGTGAGCGTAGTGTAAAGGTTTTTATGCTCTACTTACTTTATGATGCCTCATATATGTCTTAGCGCCGTCTAGCAATCTTTCAAACTCGAGTCTGTTTGCGTTCCTATTCGTGATAACGTTGCCAACTTGACCAACAATGGTGGCGAAGATGAACACACCAATCAAGTAACTAACGATCGTAAATATGTATCTGTAACAGAGAAATAAAATAAACAACAAATCAAACTCCACGCGTCATTCATCTAAATAACATCGATAGATACTTATAACTAACAAAAATAATCAAAATATAATGGATATACAAGAACATAACGAAACTAAGTAGGTATATAAAATAAAAAAAATAGTACTTATATGAAAACAGAAAAATGAAAAGTGCAAAGTTTTCGAACAGTTGCAGCATAAAAATGTCAAAAAGTAAAGTAAGTAAAAAAAAGCGTCAAATTTTACCAAATGGCGGTTTCAAACAATGAAGGCTGTTCGAAAACTTTCAAATAGTCCCCGTAAACTATCAATCGATGAAAAAGAAACGCAAAAGGAACGAATAATTAAAAAACAGAAAACAATTTAATGACAAAGGAAAAGTTTTATTCACATCAATAAATTGTTGTAAGTCGAAGTTTTGTCGCTGCGAAGCGAACAGCCCCCAAATTTTCGCCGCCGCCATTTCAACTTTACCTACCTCGTCAAAATGGCTGTTTTCCTCCAAGAACTTTGCACAAACAATAGCCGCATTAGCAGTGCTTGTGTTGTTGGAAACTTAGTTCGAATCATTAAAAATTTCAAACTGACGTTAACAATTAAACACACCGTGATATATTTGCTTTTTGATAATATTTCAACTGCATTACAGATAAGATGAATCTTTATAACATATTCTTCTGATTATTAAAACAATAAACAACTTAGGTTGCAGATATCTTATTTAGTTATTAATAATAATTTAGCAAGCTTAACATTACTCGAAGGTGCAAAAAAAGAGTTATAATGTGTTTAATTCTTAATTATCAACTTACCTTAAATCGACTTGCCTTTGTAAGAACATAATTTTGGTTAAAAAATTATATCGTATTGCCAGGGAGATGTTATTCCATCGAGAGAGCGAGTTGTTTGATAAAATAATTTAACCTGACTGATTAAATTAACCTGACAAATTAAATCAGCGGAGCATACGCGAGAAATCTGAAGCTGCGAATATGCGAATGCGAATGAATGCGAATAATGCGGGATATTAATTAATCGAACAGATGTAATCAGATGATAGATTATTAATATTCCGCGTTATTACGGTAGTTTAACGTGGGGAAAATAAATTCTTCACTCAAAACGGTTTATTATTTTGTAGTTACGTTTTTGTGTTCCGTGACAGAGAGAAGTTCCTGGAAAGTGGACCATCTTGGATCATTTTCTCGGAACTTCATTTATGAGGTAATAACATCTCGCTGGATGTTACCAGGATTATCCGGTATAACGATATAATAAATAAACAACACAAGCACTGATAATTTAGATATTTATTAGATTTTATAAAATAATTCAAACAGTCATTCAGACGAGTAAAGAGCAAATTATCACAAACCTACTTGTAGTTAAAACCGAACGCAATTGGTCAGATAATGTTATTAATTCTAAGATTAATCTTGGAATCTTTCTTGAGTTGACAACTACAACATCAAATAAGGTTATGTATAAAACCAAACAAAAAAGATTAAACTTACATTTTCAACTCATTGGTGGGTTTAATATTCCGATGTATAGACGAACGATGTCGCAAATATATATAATTAAATAACATATAATGTTTATATTTTTCGCACTTATGAAGCGGTGATAGCCCAGTGGTTAGGGCGTCAGCCGCTAATCAGAGGTCGGCGGTTCGAATCCGGGCACGCACCTCTAACTTTTCGGAGTTATGTACGTTTTTAAACAATTAAAATATCACTTGCTTTAACGGTGAAGGAAAACATCGTGAGGAAACCTGCACGCCTGAGAGTTATCCATAATGTTCTCAAAAGCGTGTGAAGTCTGCGAACCCGCACATGGCCAGCGTGGTGGACTATGGACAAACCCTTCTCATATTGAGAGGAGACCCGTGCTCTGTAGCGACCTGGTAATGGGTTGATCATGATGAATGTTTATATTTTTCTAGGTATATACTTGTGATGCAGGGAGATTCCAGTAATCCCACGACTCACCAAAAATAATGAAATTGAAATTAAAGGTAATTATTACCTTAGGTCATTAAATGTGATTTGTGTTTTTTGCCCTAATTCAAACTAATATTTGTGGTTATTCAACAATCCAATATAATGAAATTTATTGTTGGACATTTGGACCTAGTTACATACCAATAAGTTAAATAAAATTCGACTTAAAACTGAATTTGTTTTGCAAAAAAAACATTTCAGGTAGACCTCGCCAATCTAGCCAGCGAGTCCTACAGTACGCCGGAAGCGGCGCAGTGCTGCCTGCGTCGCTTTCGGAGGGGATGTGTAAACGCATTTCCCAGCGTTAAAAAAACTTCTAAGAAAACTTTGTTAAATTTGAGGCTCAATACTAATTTATTTCCTAACATACTTGCGCCTTTAATCATTACGTTTTAGAAAAAAACTTAGTTCTAAAAAAGTGCGAGATTTATAAACCGCTCTGACATTTACCACTTACACAAGACAAAGTTATGTCTTATATAAATCTGTCTCGACTTTACGATAACTTTGGCTGAGCAAAGTCAAAGTGCGTATCTAGATCTAAGGTTCAGTGTGTGACAAACTTTCTTTTTTTGTCCATTACTAGTTAGCCCTTTCTTCCTACGGTAATCTCACCTGGTAGTGATGATGCAGTCTAAGATGGTAGCGGGCTAACATGTTGAGGGTATGATATAAAAGACCCGTACTCCTAATTGGTTTTTACGCGACATCGTGCCAGATGTCTAAATCGCTTGGCGACACGTCTTTGTCGGTAGGGTGGTAACTAGGCACGGCCGAAGTCTCCCACCAGACCAGTCTGGAATTGAACCCAGGATCTTCTACTTAATAATGCGACAGCGCGCGCTGCGCCTCGGAGGTCGTTAGATTAATATTGTTTAAGAGTTAGTCCATACAAAAATACAATAGTAATATATTATTAACAGCAATGTAATAATAAAACATCTTTCGAAAGTACACTGCAATATTTTATTCCAATCCAGATGGAATATAAAAATAACATGAAAGCTTTCATATTATTGGTTTGATAATCTAATTTCGCACCAAATTTGAGGTAGCTAATAATTTTACAGTAACGCAATTATGGAAAATCTGAAGCTGAATTCCTATCCCATCTGAATTTAGTGAATTTAGTGAAATACGGTCTTATTCTTTGTCTACATTACAAAGGGAACTTCTGTGCAAAATTTCAGTTGTCTAATTTCAAGGCGCCCAGCCCAAAGCTTTGATGTCAGTGGGGAGTTAGTCATGCATTTACTCCTCATATTATTATAGTTATAAATATATTATTATCCTTATAGTATCATGATTGATGAAAGAATATCCTATTCTAACACGTGTTATACCATCGATTGAATAAGCTCTGAGAGGTGAAGCGGAAAAAGGTGTAGCTTCGCACAGACATAAAAGACGAGATCGTCGTTATTGCAAATACTTGCACTAGTACACGTGACCTCGTTATCGTATTGACTTTCACAGGGATACCTATGAAATGTCGGCTCCGTTAACAGTAATATACCTTTGCTCAAAATACGAGCGCCCCGTTTTCCCTTCTCTCAGGTGTCATATTTATGCCAATCAATAGTCATGATAGCCCCGAATTTCTTGCGTGTATTACATTGAAGTTAAAAAAAATGTTTACGATTTTGATTGCGTTTATTTCGGTATTTTTAAAATACAGCCGGGAATCTGACTCTGGAACCATTTATCGAAAGTCGAACCGCAAGACCAGCGATTCTGTAATATAGTTAACATCATTTTCAGATACAAATATTTTAGATCGACATGGAACTTGACTTACAAATGTAATCGAATATTCCCTTAGAATTTTACCTTTGCTTCGGTCTGTAAAATGCAAGGTGGTGTAAGCCTCGTCAAAAGCGCAGGGCTATTGCAGAAGACAATCACCACAGGTTTTAGCCTTAGTTTCACTTTCACAAAGAATAGAAGATACTAAGGAGGCTTATTTCCCAGGCCCTAGGTTGCCTTAATGCCTCGCGATCCCTACCCCCGCACGGCCTTACAACTGTCTGTAGGTCTGTAAATTTTATTTAAAGCCTTTAAACATCGTCCTAAATGAGGCTAATTGGGGTTGTGATTTTAAAGGATTTTTATTCAATTTTCGCAAACGTAATACGGATAATGGAGTCTAAAGAGCCATCGTTACTCTTCGTGAATAAACGGTTATAGTGAAGCGTGAATTTCATAAAAGCTTCCATTTAATATCCTTATAAAAGGTGTGTGAGCTTAGTGACTTTTTTGTACATTATTCGCACCAGATTCTGCTTTTAGATCGAGTTAGTCGGCGTATGTTTGACGTACCGCAAAGTAATATCGGGTCACAGATTATTAAGTAGCTATTAGGTTCTGTCAAGAAACATCCTCAGTATCAACCCCAAGTTAAAAACGCTTTTGATCCTTCTCTCCTTTGCTGACGCCTATGCCCAGTACGGATTTTATACTAGATAAGAATCATAATGTACCTTGAATGATTTTGACTAACTGGTAATATAATTCACATGATTTGATCAACCAATGAGTTTGTTCTTTCATAACTAACTACAGCAAAACCCTAAAATAAGAGTGCACATAACCATAACGATTATAATGAACTTGTAATTAGAGTGGAGATTTGCTGTATGAACGAAATCAAGTATTAGATATATAATCGGGTATAAGTAATATATAGATATATTACTTATACCCGATTTCCTTCTAACCTTTCGTTATAGTTTTTTGGAGGTAAAATATGTGTTTAAAATAGAATTTTAAAAAAAAGCAATTAGCAGAACAAATTAAAAAAGTTCCGCTTTATTTATGCACGTTATTATTATATTATATCAATTCAAAAAATACTTTAGCTACACTCAATAGTGACGAAATGATGTACATTATAAGAAGGTATAATATATATGCATTATTAGACTACGTAACACGAATACGTAATACGTACAAGTTCCACAAAAAATTACGTAATTTTTTTTTACACCAATTAATATTAGTTGGAACTTATTACTTTACGTTACCTACATGGCAAGCAGTATTTTATATCTTAAGAACATAAACATACTTCCTATCTTTTAATATAAAAATTAAACTTTATTAAGTCGAGAAACTGAACTTTGTTTAACTTTATCTTTAAGCTGATTTTCAGCGTGTAAGGAACGTTGATTTAATAACATTGTAACGGACTACTTTGAAGGAGGAAATTAGATCGCCCGATCACTTTATAGCCGTTTGCTTTGGAAGTTAACTCAATGTAGGACCGATTTAATTTCCGTTACTAATTAATTGGAAATCAAAAGATTTATAGATTGAGTAATAAAAATAAAAAAAGTACTTTTATATTCCTTAGGATAGCACAGATAAGGAAAATTTAGAGGTCCGTAACGGATTTTCCCCGTAATAATTCATACGATTCAAATTTTAGAATGCATAAACAAGTTAATAGAAGTGATTTAAAATTAAACTGTTTCAAAATATGAATAAAAGTTTAAAGCGTTATATTACTAGCAAGCTAAAATGGGCTAATATATTCAGATTGAAATATAAAATACTAGTTTTACGTCACTTAGTGTTGCGTAAAGAGAGGGGGCGATGCCACTCTCTTGTCTGTCGTACATGACTCCAAAACTAGATGGCGCTGCTCTCTGATTGCCGTCATACTGTTAATACTTACTGTTTTATTTACTTGCAATGACAGTTAATAAAGAAATATTTAACAATATAAAAAGATATGCGCAAATACCGAAGCATTTATTTATTCATGGAATACCCGATTGCGGTGTGCACAATTAAAGTGCTATAAAATCAAAACAATAGCAGACCAGTGGCTTAATCATTATTAATTTTATTGAGGCGAGGCTATAAAACAAAAGTGGATTTCTTATAGCCTTTACCCAGACGATATTTTATAGGTGTCGAGAAAAGCATCCTAGCCGTAACTTACAGATATAAGACCGGACAATTTTCTCACTTAGGTCCAGGTTATTTATGGAGTAACACGTTGCACTGACAGCTTTAACCAGACACTGAATTCCGTGCTTTTATAGCAACGTAACCGACAAAAACGTGTCGCCAAGCGATTTAGCGTTCCGGCACGATGTCGTGTAGAAACCAATTAGGAGTACGGGTCTACCATACCTTTAATAAGTTAGCCCACTACCATTTTAGACTGCATCATGACAAGGAGAGATTGCCGTCAAGGGGTAACTTGTAGTGGATAAAAAACGTATTGATAGCACACTGTTTGGAATTATTAACAAACGAGTGTTATTTATGTTTCTTGTATTTCCGTTTTTATTAACGTCTTACGGCAACTACGTAAAAATTGTTGAGTTTTAATAAATTTATTCTAATAGTTATCACTTAGTTACAATTATTCGTCATTATATATTAATCATAACTACACAAGACACGTTCTGGTAATGAATGCCCTCTAACCCACTTCGGATCAGTAGCGTGAGTCAGAATTCCATATTTATATCTGTGATCGTTCCGATGTGCAACTCATTCCCTGCACATATTAAAGCTATTAAAGCTATTTTTGATTTGATTTGATTTGCTTTATTATTAAGTACGATGAATAAAACTATGTTGGCTCTAGTGAAGCCTTTTTTAGTTGCATTATACTTTGAAATCAACTCAATAGATGCCTGCGGGATTTGTTACCGAAACAATAGTACAATATGACTGCCAAACTGCCCAACTCGAGAGTATTAACGTATACGCCAGGGATAAAACGAGGTTTTAGAGCAATTGTGGCGGGCACATCTAACAACATCTCCTGGGACATACAGATTTTCTTGCGATGCCTACCTTTACTATAAACGGGTTAAGTGTGAGTTGAACTTGTACCCGAAGGGTTCCGAACCACGTCACAAAATTAAACACTAAGTCATTTAACTTTTTAAGATTTAGCAAAAACACCAAAAATTTGGTTTCCTGTACAGCGCTCCCAATAGAAATCCTTTTACTTTCGCTTTCGCTTGACAAAATGTCGTTATCAGAAGGCCTTAGGCTACCGTAAAACCAGCCCAGGGACCATTCAAAATTCTTTAATTCCCAAATTAACCCAGCTGAGAATCGAACCCGTAGCCTTCCACTTAGACGTTTATCACTGTTCCAGGGTCGTCAAATTATAATGCCTACACGTTGAAGATTTAAACTCTCTACTTATTACGGTTTATGACATACAATACGATACTTTGACAGACCGATGCGACGGCCGGATGCACAGAGAAGTCATAGTATATTTATGACGGATTACTTTACTAGCTGACGGGCGGCATTATCTATGTCCATGAAAGAAAAGGGTATTTACTAAATGAACATGATAATGATGATGTATGTAAATGATCTATAAAAGAACATCTTAAACTATTATAAGGATCGGACTTACGATATAGGTAGAAATAATGAAATTTTTGTCGACAGCTCAAATACAACTTTCCTTTACTATGAGCGAAGCCGAATGCAAAAGCTAGTAGATATGTAAACATTAAGCTCAAAGATAAGAACAGCTTTTAAAAGTATCACGAAAAATTAATATTATATTTTTTTGAGATTTTGCAATGAAGAAGGTTAGAAATTATAAAGAAAATAAAAAATATCTTTTACTAATTAAGGACACATAGGAGGTCGTCAGCCGTAAACTTTAAAATTCGTCAACCGCTACATATTGTTTTCCTTAAGCTGCTTTTTGCCATAGAAACCTGATTTAATTCGCCCTGACCCCTACAGTAGCTGATATACTCGTAAATAAAATAATATTTTTGCTACAACATCAAGGAAAAATCCTTTGTGCCTAAAATACTTTGTGGTTACTTAGTTGTAATGTTTTATGGATTGGGTACACAGTTGAAGAAAATGATAATATCGCCCTGCGACAGGCTGGCGCTACCGCCCAGACATTGAATTTTACCAAAGATACACTCCATTATTTTCTATTTCTTCTTGTGATTTATAAAGAACAATATTATGTTTGTTGCAAGGTATAAATTATGATTTTGTATTAACTGTACAATATTGCATTTACAAAAAGAATTACTAATTCTTCGAATTCGAAACGGAGAAAGAAAACATCGTAAGGCCCACCTGCATGCCATATTCTCCATAACTCTCTCAAAGGCGTGTGAAGTCTGCCAATCTCTCAATCAAAGCTAATGGCCAGCGTGGTGGACTATGGCCAAACAATTCTCATATGGAGAGGAAGCCCCTTTCTCTATAGTGAGCCGAGAATGGGTTGATCATGATGACTAATTCCTATAATAATAATTAGAAGAAATCTATACCTTTGCCAATATTTTTTTATACTACGAGATAAACAAACTTGAAATATAAAAAAATTGGATAAACTTAAATAGTTAGTCTTGCATTTAAATGGGGAATTTGACGAAATTTACTGACGAATAAATGACAAAAATTAAAACCAGTGTTACAACCAGCATTGTGAGGTCCTAAAATAATAATAAGATTATATAATTGGGTATAAGCCATACGTTACGGATGTAGGGATAAATGCCAAGAGAACGACGGTTTAGTACGACAAACGAGTTACAGTAACTCCCAAGTGTAGCAAAGGTGTTGCATGTAGAATTCTAAGTGTAGAGTGAGGCTTAGGGGCGCCCAAACGAAGTCAGCATTACCCTGCGTTGAATACTCTACAATTTGAATAGTAATAATTTTTTTTAAAAAGATTTATAGTTAAAATTATGATTTAACAGTACCATTGCAATGCTAACCACATAATTGTAACAAAAATACAATAGCATAAAAATAAAATAATATTGAAAATTATAGAAAGTGATTTATGCTCGACTTTAACAATTCCAAATACGTTTTATATTGAACCATAATACGGAACCATTCATGTGCGAGTTTAACTCTCTCTAAACCGGTTTTTATACGATATAATATACGAGTATAATGCCTTCTAAAATTAGTAAATTATCTATGTTGTAAAAGAGAAGTATTAAATTACTTTTTAATATTCTTAACGTTATTATAAATAATTATATGATATATAAAAGTCAGCAATAATGTAGGCACTTGTTGAGTATATGTATAATAAATTAATTGTACCTTAATTTCCTTTGACTACCAAGGTATGAAAGTCACGCGGGTTGAACAAAAATTGCGGTATACCTCTTTCTTGTAATGGAACCTATCTATCTAACTAAATGAGTCTGAAGACAGACTGCAGACAGAGAAAAGCTAAAATACTTTCAAACAAGAAGCAGCATATTTGGGACCAAGTTCGTGAACATTTATGTAGTACGCTGGAATTTAAAGCGTTTAGTAAGCATACCCAGGAGATCACTTTCTCAGTTGCTTCATGATCCGCGCATAAAGTATAAAGGCAAAAATCGAACCGTATTCAAGATTAATGGGGTATTTTCTGTATAAAAGGGTTGCGTGTTAGACAGTATTTTGCGATAGGAGATATTTTCCATTCATACTTTCAAGATAATCGCAGTAGTTCCTGTGTCGTAAGATGGATTATGTCGCGTTTATTACAGACTTATAGTCAGTAACGGTTGGATTTAGAAATATATGCGTAAAGTGAAATCTGACCAAACATTTTATCTCGACTCGACAAGATGTGACTTTGTTGATTTGTGTACTATAACATAATTTTAATTTTGCTAAGTATAAGTAATTTTCTAAATTTGTTTACGGCTATAGACGTAGGGTACTGTTGTTATTTATTTTAATACCTTGTATATAATGAATAAAAATTGGCACATGTATGGTGTCTTTCGCTCAATTGTTTCGTAGATATAAAAGAACTAGTGCTCGTCTTTGTCGGTCTGATGATTAACTATGTATGATTTCACTCATTGACTAACTTAACAACGATAAATCCAAATTCTTGACATTAGTAAGTTGAAATATTGCACGAGAGTTCGGTTTATATTGTGAAGGCACGCGGTAAGAACGGTTGTTTTTAATTACTACATAAAAACATAGCATTAAGTGTACTTGTTAAGTAATATTGTAAGTATTATTTACACTGTGGTCAAAGAGGGGATATAAAAATGAAAGGGATTTATATTTTTTATTTCTAATTACTGCCAAAAGTATGATTTTTATTAAAGATTTTAAATTTATTATTTATGTGGGTAAGAAGTAATGATCAAAAAAAGGACCTTATGGTGGTATTCTAAATTCCCCTGCCCGGGGTTACAAAGTGATACATTCTGGAAACGTGCTTATGATGCCGCACGAAAGTTTAATTTCACAGAAAATGAAAAGTTTTATTCCGATTACACTCCGGACTTTATGCTGTTTGTTTCGTGACGGCTGAGGATTCGTTGAATGAAACCAAATAAATAAACACAACATATAGTAAACCGATATGAGTATACCGATGCGGGTGGAGCCGCTAAGGCGTCCTGAGATTACTTAGTTCAACGAATCAAAATGCGGTTTAGAAAGGCTTATCTGGAAACGTGGGAAGGAAAATCCGTGATCAAGTAAAGTCGGGACCTTCCATTCTGATATGATCAATTCAATTTCCGCTGAATACAAATTTTGCCTGCAAATTGAATTTGAATATTAATTAAAACGTTCGCCGTTAGTCAAAACACTGATGCTATTTATTTTATTTAAATAAATAAAACTGATGCTATTATTATTTTAAGTCCAAAAAATAACATAATGTTATTCATAATACATTTAATACTTACGAGAAGTGTGTATGCGTATGCTATTCTTTCACGTAAAGTTGAAATAGCATACAAAATTCAACCCCTATTCAGCAATATGAGATCATGATTTTTTAAAAATCTATTCTTGGTGGACACATACCTCATAATAGCTCCTATTGCAAAAAAGTTCCTCCTTTATTACGTTATATATACTCGCATATCCCAGCCTGATCCATCCAATGGCTTGAGCTGTGCGTTGATTGATTAGTCAGTCAAATTTTTTTTTTTATGTATATCGATAGACGTTTTTTTTTAACACTTAAACTAATAGCTTGACGACAATCTCTCCTGGTGATGATGCAATCTAAGACGGTGGCGTAAACTATTAATTGGCGACATCGCGAACGCTAAATCGCGACACGTCTTTATCGGTAAGGTGTAAACTAGCCACGCCGAAGCTTACCTCCTGATAAGACTCGAGACGGGAATCGAACCTAATAACTCGCTATCGTTAAAAAAGGATTGCGCTTCAGCGCTGTTATGCACAAATAATTCTCTTGAATGTTTAGTTCAGAGTGAGAAAGGTGCTCTGAAAGAACGAAGAAAAAGAAAAAATATTCAAAGATTATTCAAAAGTATCAACACTGGTTGGTTTGCAACAAAATAGATAAGGCCGAAACGGCTTCTTTAAAAATTAATGGGCTCTATGAGTGTTTGGTTTATTACCCCTATTGTTTAGGTTCAAGTGGAAAGACGCCAGTCAATATGGAATGCACTATATTAACTGTGTATTTTTCCGGAATATAAATCTTAATAAGCCGCCCTCTAATTTCTTTTTTTTTTACAAAAACCACGAATCTGTTGCGGCTTAATTGAAGGACCAATTAAAAGTTTTTTTTACTAGATTCTATATCAAGCTCGATAAGTTTTAGTTATACATACCCCTCCCCAAGGGAAATACGGTACCAGATCTGTCTGCTATGCTTATTCCGAGAGTATTACGTCCGTTGGCAGTCAAATTAAGCCTTTGCATATGCGAATGAACTTTGTGGGGTTGATGCTTATAACGAAATTGGTATTTCACTGGTTTTAGTATTTTACACATACTTTTATGGAATATGGATAATCTATACTCATATAATAAGGAGGAGAGATTTATTTGTGATCTATAAAACTGATGCTGAACCGATTAAAAAAAAATATTTCCCCATTACAACTACTATTTTATCCAAAAGTAACATCGGCTATGTTTTGTTACAATTTTTAAAAGATTTCACGATTTTTTATTCACGCTAGGAAATAAAAGATTTCACTCTGACATAATCGTATTTGTGAATCAAGAAGAAAAAAAATCTTGACAAAGGTGTTTTACGATACGTCATTGTTTATACAGTATTTAAGACCATAAATACTGTATGAACAATAACTTTATATAGTATTATAGAAAGTTCACGCAGTAACGTCCGCGGAGTTGGAGAAAAATTATTATTTTATAATTACAGTACAAGCGAACAGTGGATGCAGGAGAATCAAGTGCAGTACTTATGTACTTAAATTTATATCCCTCCGCTATGCTTTCGGAAACCATTACTCAGAGTGTGATAAAACTTTGGTAGACTTTGTAGAGTGCCCGCTAAGTTTCCTCTTTCAGAAAATCTATAAATACCTAAATTACTTTTTACGTGGCATTGCAACGCATGTCGCTTTACGCTAGTCACCAAATATATTTAAGTAAATATATAATACACAAAGAGTATGTAATCACATAATTTTCTATAAAATAGAAAAAGAGTATTAAATAACTATTACACATTGTTTTCAAGTATTAATTAAGTTTATGGAAAAAAGGTGAGATACTTCGTATTGGGCGGGCGCGGTTTTTTCACGCTTTTCTTGAATTAATGTTTGTTGCCTAATTTTTTTTTTGGTTTTGGTTGTGTTGTGGATATTATAGTTTTGCTGTCGTTTGTGTAGTGGCTAGTTTTTGAATGGTTAACTGGTATTGATTTAGGAAAGGTTTAAGGGAGCCGCGTACGGCCAGTGCGAAGTTTCTCGCCCTTTTTCCCTAAATTCAGTTCTCCTTTGCTATAAACTTGACATTGGCTAATCCTGTGTAAAGTCATAAAAAGAGGAAAAAATGTTTAGTTTATTTACTAAATTAAACGGTCGTTTTATCTTTGCAATGTTATTAATATCGCTAATTTTTTAAAAATATAAATACAGAACATTATCTGACCAATCGCTAACAGTTTCTAACATACCCCCGGTTGGATCTGAACTGTAGAAGTCGCGACTTGAGTCCCCGACGCGGCAAAAATTTGGGACCTCCATGAGTCCTAGTGAAATATATAATACACAGTTACACACAAACTACTACTGTTAGTAATCAAAGGAAACACTTCTTAGTTAATTAACTTTAATTAATGATATGCATTCTTCCTTATCATGTTAACAATTAACGCAAAAAGAACTACGCTACTAATCATTTATGCAATAACATGCAAATAAGTGCGATTACATGTATCGGTTACACAAACACAAATTAAATAGTTTAATAGAACACAAGGCAAAACACTCTTATTTGCAAGTATTAGGGTATTTTTATATACTAACGATTTCAATTATGAACGGATTATTAAGACACCCTAACAACTAGGCTATCACCGCTTAGCCTAGTGGTTAGGGCGTCAGCCTCCTAATCAGAGGTCGGCGGTTCGAATCCGGGCACCTCTAACTTTTCGGAGTTATGTGCGTTTTAAACAAATTAAAATGTCACTTGCTTCAACGGTGAAGGAAAACATCGTGAGGAAACCTGCACGCCTGAGAGTTCTCCATAATGTTCTCAAAGGCGTGTGAAGTCTGCCAATCCGCATATGGCAAGCGTGGTCGACTATGGCCAAACCCTTCTCATATAGGAGGAATAGGAGACCCGTGCTCTGTGAGCCGGTAATGGGTTGATCATGATGATAAAGATGAATTAAGACAAACATTGAAAACGATAATGCACCTTTTATTATAATTGATAAGAGACTTATAGTAAATCAACTGGGGCTTGATTTGTTTTGCGAGTAGAGTAAAAAAAATCCCTTCCAAAATCGCATAACATCGCGAGTTATACCAATTATACATATATTATCTATAATAAGTACAGGTATGTTATTAGAGGTAAAACAAATAAAGTGTTCTTTCATCGATTTTGTATCTAATGTTAAAATTCTTGAAACAAAGCGCTTTACGAAAAGTTATTTGAATCAGAGGTTTTTCGAAGAACATAATCTACAGAGCCGATGAATAACATCTTCATTACACAGCTATTCTCAGTAAACAAGATTCAGCCATTCTCTGAAAGCTTATGTTACACGTACAATTTATTATATAATTATTTATGAAGACGTTCTTTAGCTAGAATAAATCTCGCTGAGTCTTATTCCGTGTTAGCTTTGCGTTGATTAGCATATTCGTTACACATAACAAAGCCTTTATTTAAATTCGTAATAAAATCTTTATTACAAATCACAAGTACATGTATGCCGAATGTGTTGGAAGTTTCAGAATATATTATGTTTCGGAATATTCCGAAACGATAGAAATGACTTTGCAACTTTTTATGTTACCCTAGAATGAATGGATGTTGACAGCGAACATTAATTTTAGATATTTCTTACGAATTCTGAACTGCAGTTTTTTATGCTTGCGGTTTTGCTTACCATCTTTTTTAATATTGCTCTGACTTTAAGCATTACTTTCAACGAGATTGCTAGAAAGAATATTGAAAACGCTTTTAAATCGTCTATTCTTTATATAAGAGGTAAACCTTTTATTTTTAATAAGGTACTTTGATAGACTCAAATGATAGTTCGATGTAGCGATAGAATGCTTTTAAGTCTATATGCATTGTACATTAAGTGGCTCCCAAGGCAGCTTTCTACTCAAGTTATGCGAGGCTACGTTGCTTAGAATGCTTAAAACCTACCAATAGCATTTTTTTTTTGTTTCAAAGCTGAATGAAGGTCAAACGGAAAGGGGTTCAGCCAAACATGATGTTTGAAGGTTTTTCTTTCGGGTTTTTTGATCTAATTTCAATTAGGAACTGAAATAGTCAAAGCAAACGAAAGTGTGAGCAAGCTTATGAATGAAAGATTTGTGCATCACATTTGTGCTTTGCTTCCGTCGATTCCATTCACTTCCACTACGTCACACACAGAATATGCGTTCCGGCATTATATAGGCTGTGGATTCTCTTTACACGACTTCTTTATAGTCCGTCATGTATATACATTTCAAATGGTTATGATAAACGAAAAACTTTGTTGATTAGCCCCTTAACGCGTCTTTCTTACATTTTTCGTGCACGTGTGTATATCGAGCGCACCTTTTTAAACCAGGGCGCGTTTAGAATTTTGTAAGTTTTAAGTTAGTGAAGGCGGTGATAGCCTAGTGGTTAGGGCGTCAGCCTCCTAATCAGAGGTCGGCGGTTCGAATCCGGGCACGCACCTCTAACTTTTCGGAGTTGTGTGCGTTTTTAACAATTAAAATATCACTTGCTTCAACGGTGAAGGAAAACATCGTAAAGAAACCTGCACGCCTCCAGAATTCTCCATAATGTTCTCAAAGTCGTGTGAGGTCTGCCAATCCGCCCATGGCCAGCGTGGTCGACTATGGCCAAACCCTTCTCATATTGAGAGAAGACCCGTGCTCTGTAGTGAGCCGGTAATGGGTTGATCATGATGATGATGAAGTTAATGAAGATGTATAATTGATATAACAGCCTGCGAGAGGCCTCATGGAATACAAAAACTTTGATACTAATATTGACTTCCTAACATATCTCCTACATCATCTGTCTTACTATACTATATTGGTAGGAAATCCGCTATGTTTCATTGTCTTGCATCGCATTGTTGCCTTGCACAGCTTGAGCTAAAGCTGGGTGTTGGGTTGGAAAAGCTATTTAACTTCCTTGGATATCGTACGCATGATTACCAATGTGAGTGCAACCCTTTGAAGAGGCTTCATCCATCCTGTTGCAGCAGACTGCTAAAATACCACCTCCCTTACTAAAAGGCCGTGCTGCTACGGAAAATTTTGCCTTGTTGATTTCAATGTCCGATAGCAAAGGCTCTATGTTTTCATAGTGTCGGGTGACTTTTGATAACAAATCTATTGAAAAATATGTATGAGATTTATCTAGGCGCTATCAAAACTTATGCCCAATAACTTAACTACTACTCGTGATATACAATACCTATTGATATAAATTATTTACGTTTCCGTTAAAATAAATTATAGTTGTTGAAAGATGTTCCTTAAATACGTATTAAAAGTTAGATTTATGTTTGTTCGTTGTTGAGGACGTTATGTTCAACCAAGATTAAAATGTCTACATTCATATAGACATTTAGAACCACACACGAAGAATGTAAACTATTTTTATTAGTAACTTTTGCGAAAGCAGTCGCCCAAATTCAATTTAAAGTTTCTATAATAGTTCTGTTCGTCTACATAACCACCGAACTTTGTTGGATTTCTTTATTCTACACCTTTACTTTCTT
The DNA here is from genome assembly GCA_928268935.1 of Lasiommata megera. NCBI lineage: Eukaryota > Metazoa > Arthropoda > Insecta > Lepidoptera > Nymphalidae > Lasiommata > Lasiommata megera. Next base: position 9,095,292 of record OV743319.1, on the reverse strand, counting down.
ATTTCTTTATTTTACCTTCTTTCTTTATCTTACATCTTTATTTTCTTTCTTCTTTATTTCTTTATGCTCTGGACTGCAATATCACCTGATGCTAACTGACGATGCAGTTTAATATGGAACCACGCCATTAAGATGGGTCTCGTAGCCTCTTAATGAACTACTTAATTAACCAATATAACACACGACTCTTTACACACGACTTCTCTCCTCACATTAATATTAAATAGCTGGGAGGTGCTTTTTCACTAACCATAATCGAGCGAATTTTGTTGGTAATTCTTAGGTTAATCCAGCCGGGAATCGAACCCAGATGTTCCTACTTATTTGAAGTACATTTTTTCTAGTGAATCCAAGTAGACAGTAAAAGGTTACACTGCGCTTAATTTAAGTAACAAATAAAAATCGTTAAAATTATTTCAACTGTCTAGGTCTCTGACTACGGACTACATATATAAGAAATGGTAAAATCCATGCAGCTACTTACTCAGCGTTCGTTTCAGGCGTGGGTAAATCACCGATAGTGGTCAGCGTTAATGTCGACCAATAGAGGGATCCTAGATACTTCCTGGTCAGAGTTGCGTAGTCACCAGGCCGATGAGGATATGCCCAGTCACCCTGAATCAATTACCTTATTAACACAACGTATACAACGGGTCACGTAAAAGGGGTATTAGCGTACAAATGAACAGAAAAAAATTAAATTCAAAGAAAATGAGTGCGGACTATATTTGAAATAATTGTCTAAAACTTTATACTATGCAAATAAAATAAAAAATGAAAGACAAAAAAGTCATATAACTGGAAGAATAACTGATTTCCCATGGAAATAAGGTAATTTCCGGAGTTTTTAAAATATCTACAGTCTGCCTTCATTATAACAGCGATCTTTGTGCTCACTTCTTTCAAGTGAAATGTTATTGTATCCAGAAAGTATATCGTCCCTCATTGGATATAATAATGACGTCATCATTATCGTCATTATTATTAATAATTAATTACCTTACCACTTTAAGTAGCGATTTCCATATTCTACAGTTAAAATCTGATATAAATATTTCTTAAGTATCGCACGCCGCTTCACTGTCAATGTTCCCATCAACATAAATTCTGAGGCGCAGTATATTACTAGTTTCATTTTTAATATATTGAATTACTAAATTTGTTTGCTCAGGTACCGTATACAAACAAAAATACAGATTTCACGTTTCTACAGTCACGATTCTGACGCACAGTTGTATGTAACCTGTCTCCAGCCTCTTTTTGTGGTTGGGCTGGTGTAATCTGTCAAAATAAGTGTCAGGTTTACCAACGCTGCACGTACATTTGAGAAACATAACTCCCAACAACCATTAGGTGTAGGTAAACTCTCATTAGGTTGTATGTAACCGTGCTTTTATTACTATTCCTATACTATTGAGGTTTATGAGGAAGACAACTGCGCAGTATTATGTATTATGTATTGCGCAGTTAGACCACCAGTGTTCTTTTTACATGACGTGACTATCTTAAAATTACGCAATTCTGACATTGAGATAGGTAAGCATCATCTTTTTGAGATTTTCTAAAAATTTATACCTTTACGCGTTGTTGCTCGCACTGATCTTGTAAGAGACCTTTATATTATTTTCGATTCACAATCCACACACAAAAACTATTTCTACATAGGTTAAGTTTCAGTTATTTTCATAAACATTTTACTTAATACTTAACAATAACCGTTTAACAATTATTTTTCTGTACATAAAACTTGATAATTTCAAGAAACAATTGTAGTATAAAACTTTTATATTTATTTTGTTTATAATTATTGTATGCTATGAAGCACCGATCATACTAAAACTGCGGCTATTGGAAATTTAGGAAAAGGGCGGGTTTGGAACCATCGAACCTTAGCTTTTAAGTTAATAAATCTACATTATCTCACTGTTATAAAAGAATATTATGAATCCATTTGAACAACAAACATCCAATTCCGCCTCTTCACTAGCTAGCTGTGATAGCCTAGTGGTTAGGACGTCAGCCATCTCATCAGAGGTCGGGGGTTCGAACCCGGGCACGCACCTATAACTTTCCGGAGCGTTTTTAAGTAATTAAAATATCACTTGCTTCAACGGTGAAGGAAAACATCGTGAGGAAACCTGCATGCCTGCGAGTTCTCCATAATGTTCTCAAAGGCGCGCGATGTCTGCCAATCCGCACATGGCCAGCGTGGTGGACTATGGCTAAACCCTTCTCATATTGAGGGGAGACCCCGTGCTCTGTAGTGAACCGACAATATTGATATAAAACTTGATAATTTCAAGAAAATGTAGAATAAATATTTTATATTTATTTTGTTTATAATTATTTTATATAATAAAGCATCGATCATACTAAAACTACGGCTATAGAAATTTAGGAAATAGGGCTTATCTCCAGTATCTCACGGTAATGAAAGAATATTATAAATCTATTTGAATAACAACCGTCCAATTCCGCCTCTTAAGTGCTTCACGCTTTGGTACAGTACTTAGCAAATAATTCATTTTGATTAACTCACCTGAAATCCTTCAGCTTCGGATAGTAGAAAGTAAAAGCAGCCAAACCAATGTGCTAATATTAGTAGGATATGAATGAGGTTGATCACGCGCCAGAAGTTAGGATATACTGTCCTGGACTCCACTATGTAATAACAGCTCACTGCTCTGTAAACCTGTGGACAGCATTATTTTTGATGATAGTGTTTATTAATTCGAACGAGGCAATGTCTACACAATTTCTTTGCCTGAATGTATATCTATCTGTCAGTATTTTAATATACGTTAATACATTTCATTTGACGACCTTCGTGGCCCAGCGCGCGCTCTGTTGCATTATAAAGTTGGAGGTCCTGGGTTCGATTCCCGGCTCGAGTCTGGTCTGGTGGGAGGCTGGGGCCGTGGCTAGTTACCACCCTACCGACAAAGGCATGTTGACAAGCGATTTAGCGTTCCAAAACGATGTCGTGTAGAAACCAATTAGAAGTATGGGTTTTCCATACTCCTAACAGGTTAGCCCGCTACCATCTTAGACAGCATCATCACTTACCATCAGGTGAGATTGCCGTCAAGGACTAACTTGTAGTGGATAAAAAAAATATATTATCGATATTTAAATTAGGGATTTTTACAATAAAAATAAGGCACAGGTAGTTATTTTTTTCAATTTATAATCTTGCATATTACTGTAATACTAAGGTTAAATGTGTTCAAATAGCAAGTTTAATAATTGGGGTTAAAAGTTTCACCCAGAATATGCTAGAAACAGGTATTATATCTGCTGCAATACAATTTTCTATTGTATCAACTTCTTACGTGGGCAGCCTTTCCAAAGATTTTTATGATACCCTGAATTCTATTTCTCAATGTGGGCGTACCGTCTGATGGTTCTAATTATAAAAACTTTCCACTGAACCGGTATATAAATAAGTTAACGCCTTTAGCATTACAAGAACTGACTACTTTAGATATTTCCGAGCCTTAATATATTAAAAACAATATGCATATGAAATAAGAAATACTGAAACGAAATGTTGAAGTACCTTCGTGAATAAATATGTAAATTTTTATTTGTCGATTGGATTGATAAAATATTTTTTTACGAAATCACGTCACGTGGTGCTTCCCGTAATGTAAGCGTGAAGGACAAATCGTTGGGCTTAGTATATGAAGTGGAAAAATTTAATAATGGAAGTACAAAAGGAGAATCCTTATTCACGCCATTTTTTGTTGTTACCAAGTTGTTACATAAAATGAAATTGCTATTGGTGCCAATTTGTCATAATGCTGTAGTTATTGCTCTCACGTTTATTACTACGAGAACCTTTTAGTTTCCCTGGCATTAATAGTAAAGGATGGGCGCGGATAGCTTAGTACGCGGTGATAGCCTAGTACGCGGTGATAGCCTAGTACGCGGTGATAGCCTAGTACGCGGTGATAGCCTAGTACGCGGTGATAGCCTAGTGGTTAGGGCGTCAGCCTCCTAATCAGAGGTCGACGGTTCGAATCCGGGCACGCACCTCTAACTTTTCGGAGTTATGTGCGTTTTAAAAAAAATAAAATATTACTTTCTAAAGCAATTACGGTGAATGAAAACATCGTGAGAAAACCTGCACGCCTTAGAGTTCTTCATAATGTTCTCAAAGGCGTGTGAAGTCTGCCAATCCGCACATGGCCAGCGTGGTGGACTATGGCCAAACCCTTTTGATATTGAGAGCAGACCCATGCTCTGTAGTGAGCCGGTAATAGGTTGGTTATGATAGTGATGATGATGAATAGTAAAGGAATATGAATACTTTATATGATTTTTTCTATAGTCGATTTTTTTAATCCCGTCGGAACCTGTGCTGTAAGTTTTTCCGGAATAAAAACTATTATTTGTCCATCCCCAGGCTGCAAGCTGAATATGAGCCGAAAAACAAACACTTTCGCTTCTGTAATATGACATATATATGACGATGACAAGCGTTTTATTCAACAGAGGAAGTAGTTCATAGCGGGGTCATAGGAGTTCATCCCGGCCATTATGTGTATAGAGGTTGGTGTGCGAAAAGGCACCGTCTCGATATAATTGTAATTATTCATCTGAATATTCATAACATGCTTAAAATATGTGGAACACTGAAGCGAGGCTTAACCCACTTCGCCGCATGTAGTGGGGAACATGAACGGGAAAGCAACGGGGGTAGTTATTGTCTTGATACACTGACATCATCATCATCTGATTAACAATTTCTCACATAAGAGCACCGCTTTCTTTGTTGCAAAGGGATTTACTGCATAGATTCACGTCGGTCCAACGCATAGTACCACGCCATTTAAATTGTCCAAAGTGTGCTCTCCACGCAAATGTTGGTCCGACACCGGAGCATTCCAAGGAGATGTTTTCACAACGTACATTTGCTATGTGACAAAGTCGTAGAACGAGTCGCCTTTTATACATCTAAACCCCGCTTAGAAATTCTAAGTTAATGACTTTGGATGATTTTTAAGATGTTTGACGAAATTATAATTTTCACTGTGCAAATTATAATTTGCCTATTTCATTTAGATTAGGGCAAATTTTGCGTAATTTTAATGCATATCATGTACTTCCGTAAAGCACCGCCTGTTACAATTTAATTTTACTATAGCGTAGCAGCTGACACCTTAGCATGCCTTCCTAGGTACAGCTGCGGTCAAAGCTAATACATAACTCCGGGCTGGCACTGAAATATTTCATCAGAAAATGGAGTATCCAACAATTTCTGCGAACTTTGTGTTTGTTTCTGGTATTCTCAATAAAATGGACTAAAGAAAAGGGTAATATTTTTCATATTTTGTCAAATAAAAAAGGTTAATTTATCACTTCTTATATTATATTTTGAGCAAACTTTTGTCAAAAAATTGTCAAACTTTTAACTTATCGCAATGATTGAAAAAAAAAAAAAAATTGTTGTAATTGGTTTTTTGAATACAATATTTAAAATATCCAATTTTTAAGCAAAGGGAGCCAAGTAGTTGAATTTGGATGTATAGGATGAGAACCTCAGACAGACATAACAAACACGTAGTGTGTTTAAATAAATGAATTAAATATCAAACTTTGATACAGTTACAAAGTTAACAACAATCATCTAAATAGAAAAATAATCATTATTAACTTTAAAATAATGATGAGAGTAATCGAACCTGTCTCAGCTTTGAGTTTTCCTGTACCAGCCCGAATTAAGGCAGTTGGCGTTATCCCTGTGCCCAGAATCTACATAAACAGGCTAAGGATCATAATGATGAAGGTTCAAAGATTCAACTTCTATCTCTTATACACTCTTATATAAAGTTGTAACAAAAATAATGAGAATGTTCTAGAAAAATACGTTGTTTACATTTTTTGAACATTCCCATTATTGTTGATATATTAATAAAACAGACCATATTGATCTAATTGAACCAAATTCGGTCGCTGTTCCTAATAAGCTTATTGCATTAAATTAAATTAGGTCAGGTACTAAAATTCCAGCTTATTATGGAAGATTTTAAATTACATAAGACATCAAATTTTGACTATAATATCGCGATGTAAAATATTGGTAAATCATGAAAATATTTTGCTCACCTTAAGAAATCTAGGGAATCGTATAATAGGGTTAGTTCCAATCTTCAGTTGTATGAGGTCTAACGGAGTTAGGGCTGCGATGTCCAGTAGAAAGGGTCTCGATGACAGGTAATGTTTTGCAAGCTTCTTCGAATCGTAAACCTGATATGAACATAAATAAATACATATATGTGGTAGAACAAATACAATTTTCTTTTTACCAAAAGAAATAAAGAAGAACGTTTATAAGACAACGTATGCACTACGTCTCACCATAAGTCCCTGCTCTAAATACCCAGTTCGAAGCTGTACTACCAAGTCGAGAGCGAACACCACGTCTCCAATACCATCGCAAGTCAGCCAAAAGTAGTGGCACATGATCTGTGAACAAAAAAAATGTATTGGTTTAATTAATATGTGTGTATAGTTAGTTAGTCTAAGAATTCCTCCTAAAGATTCTATAAATGTAACGGCTTAAAGAAATTAAGTACTCAAAGTATTTTAAAGATTGTTATTAGTTGAGGCCTGAATTTAATTGGGTCTTTCAATTTGCTGGAACTAATGAATTTAAGTATTAGGTACATCAAAAAGTTGAACGACCTTTGGGAGCGAAACGAGATAGATAATATCACGAGAAAACGGCAAGCTGTGGTTTTTGTGATGAGTGAATGCCTTTGATAATGTCTTGGCCGGAAAACTGTTATCGATAAAAAATAGGTAGAAAGAAAATGTAACGATCACTCGTAAGATAAAGGAGCCTTTTTGTGGGCGGGCGAAAAGAGCGGAGATGTACTACTTTTATCTTTTCCTGATACATTTTTGTACATATTTTTTATATTTTATTTTTATCTTAAACTTCGACTTTTTCCTCCAAAGGCAAGGATTAAATAATATTAAATATAATAAACTTTATTTGGGCAGTTCGTTAGCTAAAGGATTAAGTTACCCAAATTGTGGAGATATCCTAGTTAATTTAAACAAAGAAATGAGTAGTTATTACCAGAGGTTAGAGATTAACTGCCAGAATGAAACGAAATGTTATGATTTTTTTTTTAACCATCTACGTATTTCAAATTAAGACGCAATAAAATTATTTTTTCTCAGAAGGACATCAATTTTGGATGATGATAATTTCTTAAAGGTGTATAATTAAAAAAGTAAGATTCATACAAGAAGAAGTTTATTGATAAAGTCAAATTTACTATTTATGACACATAACATTACAGAGGAAAGTATCACCAGCGTATAATCATGCATTGAGTTATTTGAAAGTAAAATATTCACATAAACATATACATAAAGGTCACTAAGGGAGGTTATGATATCAATAATGTGACGATTTAAATAATATCTTATAGGCCGACGATATTCCACAATTGACTTGATTACGCAATCTTAGCAAGAAACATAAATTCAAAACCAGTAAGAATCAGGTATGCAAAGAAACGATAAATTTTTACTGGTGTTCATGAGCAAAAGCAAAAAGTATGAAGCATTTTTCGGAACTGTGTGGACTCTGTTGGTTATAACATATCCCTCAATTCAAGTATAAGGAATACATGAGGTTATCCAAATATCCTTTTGACCCCCGAAAAGTTACTCAATTGGATACACGAGCAAAGTGGTAAATTCAATTACTAAATACTGCGTAGCGACGCTACAATTGTGTTTACGCTACGAGCGTCTACGTTTTTCGTAACCGTCTACATAAAGTGGACGTTTTATTTCCTTTCTCGTTAGAGCACGAGCGTTTTATGGATAAAACGTTCAGGCTAGTTTTTTATAACGCTTATATCGCGTTCTATGTTTATAATACAATGTTCAATATTGGCACTTACATACACTCTTCATGAAAATGGATTAACAACAATCTTAAATAATTTCTATATATCCTTATCTATTATAATTGATGCGAAAGTGTGTTATCTTCTTTCATGCAGTAAAAAAAAAATATTGCAGGTGGATGGTTGTAGTAGGATAGAGCTTAATCGCTATTCTGTCATAACCTAACTATTCACTTTTCTAACGGTTTTTCAACATTAATTCGGAAATTGCTTGCTTTATTTTCGGTAGCACGTTAACTAACCACGGCCGAAGCGTCAATGAACGACAGTTTCAAAATTCACTTCTGGGCCCATGCCTAGGGTACAGTTCTCCGTAAGGTTCTCAAAGGCGTGTGAAGTCTGCCAATCCGCACATGGCTAGCGTGGTGGACTATCGCCAAACCCTTCTCTTCTCCTGCTTATATATTATATCCTGGTTTGGGTTGCCTGGCAGAGATCGCTCTTTAGCGATAAGGCCGTCTATTGTACCTGTTTTCTTTTCTGTGTTTTTCTTTAATGTCTGTATTTCTTCTTTTGTGTGGTGAACAATAAAGTGTATTTTCATTTTCATTTCATTTCATTTTCATTTCTCCCTTCTAGTGTCTATTTGAAGGACAACATCGGAACTCAGCATGCCTATAGTGATCAAGGGCTTTTTCACTATACCTATGCAAAAAATCTATTTTATCTATCTAATCTATGTTGATTTATTGCTATTAGATGTTTTCACGTAACAGTTAACTGTTTGTTAAGATTCAAAAACAATATAGTAGTAAGACTATGCGGGAGGTGAATGAGTCATATACAACTTACAAATTGTAAGAAAGGTTTTTACTATGCGCTTCATTGTAAAATACACTTTATTATGCATTCTTTAGAATTATTCATTTATATAAAAGAAAAATTAATACGAGCAAACGTAACTCGCGCTTCGCTTTAACAATTCACCATAGAAGCATTCCTTTGTTAATTAAACAATTTATTTTGTGCAATTATAGCTTCGGGCGTTAGTAGTTATAATTTAAGTTTAATTGTAATATTCTCAGTGCTCATTTACGGTGGAGAATACAGAACAATTACATTGTTGTTCGTGAAATACGAACTTTGCCTCATTATTTTTAACCATTTACGCGTAATACGAACTCAAAGGTGCTTACCATATAAAACGTGTGGGTACGGAACTTTTTTTCTTTAGCGTATATTTCATATTTATTTATTAAAATAATGAAGTTTGATTCAATTAAAACGATCTTTATTTAAATTTTCTTTTTGTCCACTACAAGTTAGCCCTTGACGTCAATCTCACCTGATGGCAAGTGATGATAAAGTCTAAGATGGTAGCGGGCTAACCTGTTAGGGGTATGGTAAACCCACACTCGTAATTGGATTGTACGCGACATTGTGCCGGAACGCTAAATCGCTTGGCGACACGTCTTTGTCGGTAGGGTGGTAACTAGCTACGGCCAAAGCCTCCCACCAGACCAGACTCGAGCCGGGAATCGAACCCCAAAATTTATATTGGTCAGCGCACGGGCTGCGCCACGGAGGTCGTCAAATTAATAGAACCAAAACACTCAGCGCTAAAAAGTAGTTTTTCACAATACGTAGGTATTTCTCAAATAAAACTACTAACCTAAATTAACTATTATACTAAATCTCAATAAATTGAACATAATTTTTTTAACCTTCTTTTCAATGCCCTTGGGATGGATGCAATATTAATATTTATTAATATTTTTTCTGAGAACTTCGGGGTTAATATCTTTCAGTCATAAACAGTCACATAACGAAGTTGTTTATTTCACTTAATTCCAATATATTTTATGTAATCATACAATTGTACTCAATTTGTTTCTCAGGAGAACACTTTTGCATCCCTATTTACTTAGATGATTGTATCGGGGAAATTTCAGACGGTGGAGACATTCGGCAAGACGGTCGTAATATCGTGAAAACGTTGTTGCCGATTCGGTTCAATCTACATCTACAGATCATTAACTAAATTGACAGGCTCAAAAATAGTGACCAACCTTTAAAAAAATAGTATTCGTTTAAACAATAAACAGAAAGTATAATTTGCTATATTTCGCCGACAACCGGGAGATTAGTATAGTATAATTTGCTATATTCCGCCAACAACCGGGAGATTAGTATAGTATAACACCACACAAAATCCTCCACTAGATCCTCTACGCACGTTTCGACCCGACACCGGATCATCCTCAGGAGATGTTGACTTCACAAGCGCGAAAGGCAAAGTCAGTCAAAGGCAAATGATCCGGTATCGGGTCGAAACGTGCGTAGAGGTTCTAGTGGAGGATTTTGTGTGGTGTTATACTATACTAATCTCCCGGTTGTCGGCGGAATATAGCAAATTATACTTTCTGTTTATTGTTTGTCATGGACTTCCGCAAAGTAACGCCTGCTTCTATTCATTATTAGTATTCGTTTAATTAAGTAGAATTTGAGAACAATTATGTTATAATTTATTTCCGTTAATTGTTATATCATCATCATCATGATCAACCCATTCTCGGCTCACTACAGAGCACGGGTCTCCTCTGAATATGAGAAGGGTTTGGCCATAGTCCACCAAGCTGGCCATGTGCGGATTGGCAGACTTCACACGCTTTTGAGAACATTACGGAGAACTCTCAGGCGTGCAGGTTTCCTCACGATGTTTGGGTTGATTATGATGATGTCTATTAAAAATATAATGCAGTTATTGGCTAAATCTTAAGCTGTTTTTATTTTTTTTTACCCTGAGTTGTTTTAGTGATGATGATGTTGATTTATTTAACAATGGGATATTTGAGCCAAACTTTCTCTCATCGTTCTTGTAACTTTTAGTTCAAAACTTTTATTTACGAATTAAAAAATGTCCTATTAATAATTTAATATAAATCGGTTAGTGAGATACCTTATTCGTTTATTTATATATAATAATAGTGCACACTTTTGAATCACGTTGGACCATGTTCACGGGACTGTGCTATAATAAAACCATCGAAGAGCCATCAACAGTGCGGTTTCGCAATCTGTGGTTATCGAGTCACATGAAGCCTAACTAAAAGAGAATACACTGTTCCGTTCAAGGCAGTTTATTATTCTGCATCTATAGCAAGAGTTATTCTGTAATAACGTTTTAATGCATACAGATTTTTAGCTACATTTATTGGGATATCTCTAATAGATTCTCTTTGCGGGACAAAATCGGAACTCATGTCTATAGTGGTCAAGGGCTTTTTCCATATCCGGGAGTTACTTAAACAATCCCTATGCAAAAATTTACGTCAAACCGTTGATCTATTGCTATTTGATTAAAGGACACACCAACAAACTACAACATTTTTTATTTATAATATTTTTAAGGATAATCAGGATCAGGATAATGAAGGATAATTTATTATTGATTATGTGAGATGGTGATAACAAAAAAAAAGCTATTTTGATTTGATGTGATTTTGATTTGATCGCTTTCAACGTATGTTTTAATCCATCATCAATAAAGGACCATCTCTGTTAAATTTATTTTGTGTGGTGTTTAAAAGTGTATAAATTTATTCTTTCGCTTTATCAAGATGTTGACTTTACAACTAACAATTGAATCGAAAATTTTAGTTAGAATTGTAATAGTTAAAAATATCTATAATAGTTCTTAGTTACTTTTCTTAGTTGTAAAATAACACATAATAACACGCAATATGTATTCTTATAAACGTTGTGTTGTTTTATAGTGCTTCCTTAGTAACGAACTTTTTATTAGCTATTACAGTCAGATCCTTTAGTTGTTATTTGCAGCGATCCTGTTGGTGAATGTTTACTATTAGGGTTCATTGCCATATACTCCGCTTACTTTAACGAATATTTTATATGTAGTGTAGGTATAAAAAGACTCACCGAAAAGAAGAATAGAAGGAAATATTAGGAATATTAGGGTAAAATCAGTGATAAAAAGTAGTTGATGCCAGATGCTTAACCCACCGCTTGAGTTGATTAAGAGTAGTTAAAAAATGTTGCATAAAATGAACCTCGTATCTTACAAATGGAAATAAATTACCCTTCCATAGCTATTATATTTAATTATAACATATCCTTATCCCTAAAATTGGCGAATAAAAATTATTTTAATTTTAAATACTTTTCGACAATAGACACGTCATTATGGCCAGTTATTCTAGTCCAGCAAAATATTTTTAAGTTAGTTTATTAAACACCGAATTAAGAAATAACCAAAGAAAGAACAAACCTTTACTCTTTATAATATTAGGTTGGGCATTATTATTTCTAGCTTAGCTGATTTATACTTAAAATCTGATTCTGATCTAAATAAAAGTTGACCTTACAGTATGTTACATAAAAATGAAATAAACATATTTTAACGATAACCTAAAGCCTATATAAGCCAAAAATAACAAATTAAAATCGAATCGCAAGGCTATCGTATGTTGTTATAGTGTGCACAGTTTACGCAATAAATTAAAGGTGAATATTCTAGGAAAATACATCTTTTACTGTCGTCACCATCGATGAAGAGAAATACCTTTTTTCTTGTCTTAAAAAATTATAAATTATAACTTAACTAAATTCTGGGAACCTTCAGATGGCAGGCAGAAGAAAAAGTAATAGGCGATATAATTAATGTTTCAGTAAGGGCAACCTACTTTAATGAGACTGTGAATCCCTGGGAACTGCCATATGCTGTGTCTTATACTTTGACAAAGTGAGACGTTTCTATACAGTTTTATTTATTTTATAAGAGTATTAATAAAGCTGTGATAGCCTAGTGGTTAGGACGTCAGCCTCCTAATCAGAGGTGGGGGTTCGAACCCGGGCACGCACCTATAAATTTCGGAGTTATGTGCGTTTTTAAGCAATTAAAATATCACTTCATTCAACGGTGAAGGAAAATATTGTAAGGAAACCTGCACGCCTGAGAGTTTTCCATAATGTTCTCAAAGGCGTGTGAAGTCTGCCAATCTGCAAATGGCCAGCGTGGTGGTGGAATATGGACCGACCCTTCTCATTTTGATAGGAGACTCGTGCTCTGTATTGAGCCGAGAGTTGATCATGACGATGATGTTGATTAATAAAGCAGTCGTATTTCATAATGAGCACCTCGAAACTTACTGTAACAGCAAAAATATACTAAAATAGCCCCTTACCTGTAATTCGGGGAAGCTTTGTCTCACGATGAGGGTCCATAGGTTGTACAGAACGCAAATAGTGATCAGCCACAGCCAATAGAAGTAAAAATTTTCATCTGGGTTGACAACAGTCCGTGGCACTCTGACTTTTCGCCGCCTCTTACGGTTGCTTGCTCTCTGCTCCCCGGTCGCCCCTTCGGATCCAGTATCTTCTACCTAAGGAAAAGTTAATTGTGGTATGGTAAGTTTTGATTAGATTTAATTAATGTTTTGTAGATCAAGTTGTTAAGAACTGGATTTCAAAGCTGAATTTTGTCTGTGAAATTGTTAACTGGAGGTCATCTATTTTACAGTGCAACCTCGTGCCCCTTTACCGTTTTACCACAGAACTTCGAGAAATCATGAGCCAGCGGGCACCGTTACGTGGTCAAAATCCAACCTACTCGGACGAAACGATTTGGTACAACGTTCATGAATCGAACCGCTAAGGTGTGGAACTCACTTCCAGCATCTGTTTCCAGCCACGTATAACCTTAGTTCCTTCAAGGGAAGAGTAAATAAGAATTTTCCAGGCAAGCGTACTTATTGTCTGGAAAATTCTTATTTGTCTGGTACTTATTGTCGTCAAGTGCAAACCTATCTCAAAATAAAAAAATATTGTAGCATAATATGTAAGTATCTACAGTATGTACCGAAGAAAATTAATGTTTATCGAAAATAGCTTTTAACATTTAAAATTATTCGTTGTCTATATTAGGCATCTACTTATTGTAAACACCAAAAGAGTTTTAAATTTACTATAAACTTTATTTTAGTATATCCACCATGCTAATAAATATTGTGTAATGGCTGTACAACGTTTTATTTAATTGTAGGATGACCGATGGCTGAAAAGATAAATCGGTGTAAAACTATTTAGCCACTACGCAACGTTTATCAGAAAGGCCAATTTCATTTGAATATAAAATGCAGTTCTCACGGTTTCCTGAGTTTCCGGGATTTGTCTCGTCGAGAACCGCTTAAGGAAGGAATCTTCTCGCTTCAGCGGTGGTTTCTTTTGGATCGCAGAACTCAACTGCACCGTCGTCCTCAGCTTCATCCATCTTTGGTTCGACTTTGTTCTGAATAAGTTTATCGCAACAAAATTAATCATTACGTAACTCACGTTAGAGAATACCTTAACTTTTTTAATGTTGTCCCAACTGGGGTACCTTATAAATCAGTTCAAAAGCTTGACTCATTGTTTGGAAAAGGGTTGGTATGAAAAGTTGCTATATAAATTAAGGATTAAGTTTTGAAGAAGCGAAATAAAAATCTTTATCCATCAATGTCTCTATAGACAGTCGAGTCTGTGAAAGTAACAGATGAATAAAGTTTGTTATTCAGAAATTTCATATCCGCTCGGTTGATATATTGCATGCACAAAACTCAATTCATTTTTGGGATTTTTCTTTACTTAATTTTTTATTCAATAATATTTGACAACATAAGTCATATCTTGCTGTGATAGCGAGGTTTTTCAAAATTACATTATTTCATTGTAAGTGTAAACCTTAAGGATTAGGTTTTGGGCGTGCTTTATCAAACAGTTGGAGTAGTTCAAAAAATACTACGATTATTAAATGTTATGTTATAGGCATTTATACATGATGTTTTTTTATTAAGTTTACGTGCATAAATAATAAACAATGAATCTACCGTTATTAACATGCGGCATTGCAATATCAAAATAAAATCTCAGTCCACGCAGAAAAGTATTAATCTGTACAGTGAAATAATTGAGCTCCTATGAAACGAGAGATCTAAAACTAAGTACTAAATTGTATCTAACATCTGGATTTCTAGGACTTATAAATCTATTCAAATATATATTAAACGATCAGGATGCATGAAATGATAACAGACATTAAATTAGACTTAGGTAATTTCCCAAGAGAGAGCGTGAGTAGAGAAAGTAGAATTATTCATAGTAAAACTAGTATAGACACAATAAGAACACAATAACCAGTCATAAAGTACCATTCTTGAAATCCTAAACACAGAGTAATAGCACATTAGTTGGAAATTATAAAGAAACACTCAATAAAATACAGTATAACAATCGACAACGATGCGGCGTTACCGTTGTCTTCAACCATCGAACCTCTTAATTTTCCTGAGTGCCTGGTAGTATGCCATGACAGCTTGGACGTGTCTCCATTTATGGCCTCGTTTGTCTGAGTCAGAAGCTGGTCTCTCTGTGTCCTGCATGGACTTGTGAGAGCTTGACGAGCTCGATGCAATGATCGGTCGCCTATAAAGGGATGTTTGTGTTACACGTAGTCAGTTGTGTGGTGTCGTGAGCAGTGGTTGCTTTGTTATGAGCTTCACACCGCATAATATCGAGAAAATTTATAAATAAACCTTCCCAATTCCCCAATACTTACTTTTAAGTAGATCAGATTGAGTGCAAGTTTAGGTCTAAATCTGGGCCATCTTTAATCAAGGAATGTGAAATTTAACTCGACAAAATGGATGTGAAGCTCAACCTTTTCGCTTAGTTTCGATGTAAGACGCCACGAAAATAAAAATGAACATGCATTATATACAAAATGTCAGCTTTAAGGGCAATACAGACCGACACCGGCGGTAGCGTGGCCGTCAATTACAGTGGACTGAAAGACAGACGGCTGTACCGGCTTCGATATGTATTGTAACGGGTACTAATAACCTTTTATAACTCTAATATTGTGACTATCGCACGTGATACGTTGTGGCTGTGTCATACACATGAGCTGTGCAGGTCGTGTACTAAATAAATAACTATGCATACCGCACATTGACTCTTGTGATCACCAATTACGTGACTTGTTATCCGAGAAAAATTGGTACAGTTTTCAAATCAAAACAGTTTAATTGGCTATTAAACTGATTCTTGAAGTTCGAATTTCAAGCGAGCTAGTTGAGAGCTATACCAATAAATTTTAATAGTTTACGTAATCGACGTTTACGTGCTTCTCTATCGATAAGCGTTTTTAAAGCAATTGACGCCTTTTCCTTAGGCACTTACATATCTTCAGGGGCCTCATTAGCAGAGAATGGTGACAACTTGTTCAACAACCTATATCGAGAAAACGTTCCGTTTAATTTGTGCTTTATATACAGATGCTGTAAAGCCTAATGATGCAGATGTTTTATGAATACTGTCGACATTGTTTACGATTTTACAGTTAAATACAATTACTATGCGCACAATCTTAAAACTCATATAAAATCCCCGCCACAAATATCATATCGTCACTTTCTACTATGAAGGGATAAAAAACTACTATGACCTAGCATTAACTTGAAAAACATATGACATTATTGTCCGCTTATTTTTATAAGAAAATATTGTTGTCTAAATATCATATTGATCTCCTAAAGCAGCTTCACTTAAATTATATAATTTTAATGTCTTGATGTCAACTATTGAAATTAAATGCCATTGAAAATCAAGCAATACTACCTAATTTTGTCATATTTTTTTAAAATTTAAGTTATCATTAATCACGAATTGAAGTTTAATTTTAATTCAAATTGGTGAAACCACTCCGTACTTTAACCTCGAATATGTACCTCGAGTCTCAGTAGATACAATAATCATAGAAAATAACATTGTCAGGGTTGGGTTTAATGGGATGTGATAATAGAGCAAAAAATCAAAAAATCGCATTAGTACGAGTTGACAGTGTATACTTTTCATTTGCACCTTACAGAGTATAAAGCGATCATCATCATCATCATTTCAACCGATAGACGTGGATTGCTGGACATAGGTTTTTGTAGGGAGTTCCAATGGCCATGGTCTTGGGCCGCTTGTATCCAGCGGCTCCCTGCGACTCGTTTGATGTCGTCTGACCACCTTGTTGGGGGTCGACCAACGCTACGTTTTTAAAGCAATATTATTTGGTAATTTTTTTTTAGGGACATCAAGGTATGCTATAAAATACGCATTACAGCTCTTTAAGAGCTAAACTCATTATCCCTTACTGCTACGATAGAAAGGTCTATACCTCACAAGATGATGCTGATATTGATGATTGTTATAGTCATCATAATAACAATCATTCTTAATACATTTTCGGCCCACTACTGGGTTACTCACTCCTCTCAGCGTGAGTAACAGCAGTCCTAGATATACACTGCTCACACCTTTGAGTTTCCTAACAATGTTATCCTTTATCGTTAAAGATAACATTGTTTGGATATTTAGATCAAAATTATTAAATTTAATTATTAAAAACTTACATTACCCCCAAAACATATAGATGCAAACTCCTTTAAGGTCACCACGAATGAAAACCCAAGTCTTAACCACTTGACTATCCCCTTTAAGTTTTAGTATATAAGGTTACAGTAATTTGGCAAACATATATAGAGTCTGTAATTTAGCTGTTTGACTAAAAGCGATTTGCAATGCTGACATAGCGGGGACGGCTTTGACTCAGCGAAAATCCCTGATAAATAGGAGACTGCTAATGACAGCAGCAGGGAGAGGGTAGATAATTGTGATGAACGACTGGAAAATATTGCATGATTCTAAATTCAATGTGCTCTTTATTCAAATAGGTTTCATGCGAAATGAAAATTCATATGAATTGTTTTTTAAACTATTATCTTCTCAGAAAATTTTTCTACTTATGAATAATATGGTTTAAGTTTTGTTATATTATTTATAAGATAAATCTTTAGAAGGATAATCAGGGTGGCATTTTCATAAGTATAAAAGTCCCTATTGGAAAATAAAAACAAACTAGGTAGTTGTTTTTCTAGTGGGTGTTCGATTCAACTACCAAGTCGGGTACCAAAAGTTAAGTACTGGGGTTTCTAGAAATCTAGAAATTATCAGTAACAATTAAGGAGTTAAGTGCTCTTCCTTTTCCCTAGTAGAGTCTCTAATATTTTTAATACTTATGCTTCTTTTATCCAGACAAACAAGAATGCTATATACTTGTAATGATAACTGTACACGGGCTAGAGAATTTATTATATTGTAATATTTCTAATGCTTATACAGTGTATCGATTGTGTATTATATGAAATAAATAAAAAAATAAAATAAATATAGTATAGTAAGCCGTTAGTCAAGATTATAATCACTAAAATCCATATTGAAATAGTAATAATATAAATACAAAAGCGTTTGATGTTTATTTGTTAGTTTGTTACCTACGTTGAGTTCAACCGTTACACCAATCTTGAATAACTTATGCATAGTTGGCTATAAGGGCGAAAGCCCATGTCTATTCGGGGCATTAGTAGACAATGATGGTAGCTAGGATATTAACAAGCCGTGACCGAAACCTTCTCCAATAAACAAACCCAATTGTATTCTAAAAGTATGTGAAATATTCAAAGGACAGTCTTCCTAACCGCCTTATTGGGTTGCTAGCTTATTAACTAATAGGAGAAAGGATAAAAACATGGATAGAATAGCTGTTCATGTAGATTGTAGTTTCGAAGGTAATAATTAACTCTCTCTGTGGCTTCGTCAGGTTATCGGGTGGGCGAGTTTACCTTTTAATTATATATATATATATATATTATAGATAATTAATCGTAATTATAAGGAGTTTCATTTCCTTAATAAAATGTAAACGTCTGCTTTATTTCTTCTGGCGTACATAATTTCTACTATTTTTATATCGTCGTCGTGATCAACCCATTGCCGGCTCACTACAGAGCACGGGTCTCCTCTCAATGTGAGAAGGGTTTGGCCGTAGTCCACCACGCTGGCCGTGTGCGGATTGGCAGACTACACACGCCTTTGAGAACATTATAGAGAACTCTCAGGCGTGCAGGTTTCCTCACGATGTTTTCCTTCACCGTTGAAGCAAATGATATTTTAATTTTTAAAAACGCACATAACTTCGAAAAGTTAGAGGTCCGTGCCCGGATTCGAACCGCCGACCTCTGATTAGGAGGCTGACGCCCTAACTAGGCTATCACCGCTTCTTTTATTTTTATATATTTCCATCCAATATTTGGAAAAGATAAGATTTTGAATGTCCGGAAGTACATTAAAGCATATTTTTTCATCAAATTTTTATATAATCATTGTATGATTCATCAGGAATTGAATTAAATAATTTCCTCAAGTCTAGGCAAGCAGTGTACCGCTCTATAGTTCCATCTTAGTTATTCAAGATCTACTGATTTCAGCACTTAAGTTTTCAACGGCAACTACGACGAAAACCTACAATCTTAAGTTTTTTAGACGGGACTTTTAATATTATAAGTTTTCTTACAAGCATAATGTACTAGTAATAAAGTTTGATTGAAGCTGTGATAGCCTAGTTGTTAGGAAGTCAGCCTCCTAATCAGAGGTCGGGGGTTCGAACTCGGGCACGCACCTCTAACTTTTCGAAGTTATGTGCGTTTTTAAGCCATTAAAATATAACTTGCTTCAACGGTGAAGGAAAACATCGTGAGAAAACCTGCACGCCTGAGAGTTCTCCATAATGTTTTCAAAGGCGTGTGAAGTCTGCCAATCCGCAAATGGCCAGCGTGGTGGACTATGGACAAACCCTTCTCATATTGAGAGGAGACACGCGCTCTGTAGTGAGCCGGCAATGGGTTGATCATGAATGATAAATGAAGCGACGATAAGCGACGTTTTGTTGCAGTGTAGTATTATAATTCAATGTAGATGCTAATTCGGGAATTGGATAAAACAACCATTTCTCTACGTTCCCCGTTATATATAATGTTTATCAAGATATTATATATAATTTACGAACGAAGCCTGTATCTAATATGGCCAATATTAAATAACAAACACTATTACTTCTCTATGTTGACTTTGAGCAATAGAATCAAATAAGCTTTTAGTACAATTAGACCAAGAAAGTCTTAATATGTGTGTTTTGTATGTATGTACATTTGGTTGTTATATTTCAATTCCATTCATAACTGTTATATTTACAGCTTTAAATTAAGTTCCTTGGAGAAAGACGTCAAATGATTTGTATTATATATGCCTTTTCTTCTGTTGTTTCAATCGCTTACTCTTTTTATTTTTTTAGTAAATAAATAAATAAATAAATTTATTTGCCAAATCGTGGGTACATATCAGGTCATAGATAAATTAATAAATCCCTTACACAATCGACTGGCACCGACAGTGTGCAAATATTTAAACAAAATAAAATATAAATAAGTATTTATTCGTATATATTGTACCTTCTATCTAACCGCTCTAATGTATATGCATTATTATCTGTGGTACAATAAAAGTGTATTTATTCATTCAAGTGGATAAACAATGTTATTAATAAAGATCAGTCTGAGTGGGATGTGAAACTTATAATTTTCGCTGTGACACACATTTTCTAGAAGTAGCCGATACTGTCTATCGATTCAGTTTATTCTGGTATTAAGGGCAACCACTGACATTGACCCGGGGGATATTTGCGACGAAGCCTCGTGATTTATCATAACCATTGTCGATTAATTTATTAAAAATTTAAAATGCATCTATATATAAATAGGATTTTTGTTATTAAAACGTTTTAGACAGTAAATGACACAAAACAAAAGAAACCTCTTTCAGATTTAATGTTAACACAAACGTCTGGATTTCAACAGAAATTATTTCTGTAATCGGAAAAATTCAATTTCTGTATATCATTTAATATAATCCCACAAGAAGCACAATTATTGGATGACTTATTTTCATTAGAATATTTTATAAACTCAAAGGTCACACACACATCTTTCTCAGTTCTGCTTCAGCAGTATATTCTTCCTACTCATACTTTAAATTCCAGGAAGTCAACCTCCTAATCAGAGGGCGGGGTTCGAACCAGGGCACCGCACCTCTAACTTTTTGTAGCCTACAAGCACTACAAGTTAGCCCATGACGATGCAGTCTAAGATGGTAGCGGGCTAACCTGTCAGGGGTGTAGTAAACCCATACTCCTAATTGGTTTCTACACGACATCGTGCCGGAACGCTAAATCGCTTGGCGACACGCCTTTGTCGGTAGGGTGGTAACTAGCCACGGCCGTAGCCTCCCACGAGACCAGACTGGAGCCGGGAATCGAACCCAGGACCTGCAACTTTATAATGCGACAGCACGCTGCGCCACGGAGGTCGTCAAAATATTGAGAGGAGACCCGTGCTCTGTAGTGAGCCGGCAATGGGTTGATCATGATCATGATGAATTTAAATTATAAGTATCCAGTTGAGTACTATTTGTCATATAACTAAAGACGTGAATAAGCTGGAAGCGTGAAGGTGTACGAGAGAAACCTTACAAATACAATTTTTCTCCTCTGTTGAACCACGAGTATGTAGGTCATGTGAGTCAATACTGATCGCAAATAGACAATTCGGACTCGTCCACTAAACATTATCTCTCTAAAAGGTTACATCGAGAAGTAATAAGTAGTAAGTAGGTACTTTTTAGAGTTCCTTAGTCGATCAAGAACCATTTTAGTCTAGCGGTCACGTAAACTTGGTGTGAAACATGGAACAACTTCTTCGGGGTACCTCCAAAATGCGTAAAAGCGGGGTCAAAATTAATTAATGAAGCGACGTTCAGCACCATTACTTCAACTAAATAGGCTAAATGCCTTATCGACCATCTTAAAAAAAATATTCTTGAAGTTTTAGAAATTTCATTAAACATGATTTAGAATAAGTTTTTAGTCGTGAAAATCGACAGTAAATAATAATTCTATGAATGTGACATCGTGAACAGTAGACGTAACAAAGTTGAAAGTAAAATTCCTATGTAAAATAATTATAAAAATTGTTTTATTTTTATAATACTGTGGTTTAAAGTACATAGATGTAGGTTGAAATTGGAGTCTAAATATTGTCCAAAGGAAAGTAGAAAACCCTCCACTGCGAGTGGTACGACTCGCACGTAATAAATTTATTCAAGATAAAATATTTAGTTTTCATTTCACAAGCTTATTATCAATTTTGTCTTCTTCTACACCCCTATATTTCTACATTGCTTCATTTCTAGAGCTGGCAATGGCAACGAAAAGTCTGATCTTCTGGATGTTCAGAAGTAAGAACTTCAATATATCGCTAACATCTTCCTAGATGATGTTAGCGATAATGATCAGAGAAGATGAATTACTTCTCTCTAAGGTCTTCTTGAAAGGCAAGGGTATATTTAGGTCTGCTCAGTTACTGTCTTTGGTCAACGTTGCTTAACCATTACAGTCGATTTTGCTTTTTGATAACAACCCTTACCTTCGAATAAATTCGTAACTGTATTCAAATTTAATTAAGCTATTAAAAGGAATTGCTAGTACTTTGAGAAATGAGCCAGGTATCAATTTAGATTGCCGTTTTAATGCGGTAAACTTATTGCAAGTTAAACAGCGTTTATAAGGGCTGCCATTTAAGGTACCGCTCCCATTAATTAAACAAGCACTCCCATTATCCTTTTGATGTCTTTCAAATTTGATTTGCATAGTGATCTTTAACCTGAACTAATCACGGTATCTTTGAGTTTGCGATGTAAAATTTAACAGTAAATTCTGATTAAATTTCCTATCCTTCTACTTTGGCGTAGAGTTTTACCATAAATTCATAAGGTTCTTTATTTAAAGCCCAAAATATAACTCTTTTAGAGTTTTCAATTGCTGCTTATAGGTTTCTATCTTACACCTTAGTACACACTGTTTTTACAGTTTACGACATAAGATGAATATTTAGAAGCGTCTAGTGAATTGCCCAAATAGTTGGCCATACTTTGCATAATGAGCACATAATTATTAATTTGAAAGCCTTAT
Organism: Lasiommata megera; assembly: GCA_928268935.1. Lineage (NCBI taxonomy): Eukaryota > Metazoa > Arthropoda > Insecta > Lepidoptera > Nymphalidae > Lasiommata > Lasiommata megera. The sequence continues at coordinate 9,072,456 of OV743319.1, read as the reverse complement.
ATGCATTGTTAATAATTGTTATAAAACTTATTTTATTAGTATGTAGTATGAAGCTATTTTTGATTTTCCCCTTATTCGGGCAGCTAACTTAATTAAATAAATTTATCCTAATTAATATGCTTTTTATAAATAATTCTACTTTTCCAATTAAGGAAGTCACATTATTAAATAGCAAGTATAATTGTAGAAGAAAAACATAAGAAATTAAAGTTTGAATTTATGTTGTATGTTCTTATAAACAAATTTAAAGATTATCTGTATAAATCCATTTCCCATTTAAGTGAAGTCGACAACCACCCATTTTCGTTATATTAAACTTGGCTCTTATATTCACATTTATGTTTTTGATGGGTTTATATTATCGTTGTCGTTACACATCAAATCAAATCTTATGAGATCAATTCCTTTGAAATACATTCCTAGATGATCAAGGAAATTACATTGCAGAAATAAACTGAATGAGGAATAAATTAAATAGTAATACAGATAACGATTTACAGGTATATATGTATTTGTGTGCGTAGCAAGTGTATAATATGCAATTGTGTACCCAAACATATTCATAAAAAATATAAACCTGGGTTTTATAAATCCAATAAAATTCGGGGTCTTGGATTAAAACCGATTAGACCGACCGGAGATAAGGAAAGAGATAGACGATAGTGACCGTAAGAAAGTTGATTAGGATTGAAATTCTATTTCAGGATCATACCTTTCAACAATGAGCTAATGTGCACTAATGCAAACACAATACAGAGTGGTTAACTTCCTAGTTTTAAAAAGCAGAAGTTCATCTTGGATCCATAACAATATAAGGAAGGCGATCAGTGACGTGCATTGTTGATATCACTATTTGGAACGTTCATTTATTTTTAAGGGAAAGGGTACTGTCATAACATCTAAGGTTAAGCTTGAATTACGAAATAAAAAAGAATTCCGTAATCACAGTTCTTTTAAATTGCAAAGCTGTAGTTTGAATATTCATTTCTTTTAACATGCAAAATATATCTTCTTTGAAACGCAGAAATACCTATTAACAAAACTTTTACCGTAAATTTTATGGAATATTGTGATATGGAAATTTTGACATCTTAAATATAGCTTAAACAATAGTTATCGTTCTTAGATCCTTTTCAAGTTTAATGATGTGGATTTGTGCTTCATGTGAATAGTTTTATTTATAAGAGTTTACCTTTGTCCAGGGCTTTTAGATTCATTGCTTGCATTGTTACTGGAGTCATCGTCTTCCTCCCTGGAAGTAGCTGCTGATAAACCTCTGGAAGAACCTGCGTTAGGGTCACTGCCTTCGTTGTCATCTCCGTCTGGTGTTCTAGTAGTGCCTTCTTCGGCCTGAAACAATATTTGTCGTAAGTACAAATTGGATATTGAAGGGTAATTTGAAAATTTAACATTGGAAATTTAAATATTTTGTTTTATTGAAAGTAGGTCAACAAATGAGATTAAATTGAATTAAAATGCATAACTGTGCTGTTATAGTTCTCGTTGGGATCAAAATAATTGTATTGAAGAAATTCAAATCAAAATAAGTTGTTATAAAGTTCTAAAATGATATTTAATTAATTACAATAAAATTCTGCATCTGTCAGAACGATAATTTGAACCCATTCTGCATCTGTCAGAACGATAATTTGAACCCGTGTCAGAGTCAACAGCAAACGATGTTTTCCTGGAATGGGTTTGTTTCTCATGTTTGCCAACGGTTTACAAATTATTGGGCGTCAACCAATTTCATGAAACGGGAAAGCCTTTATTGAAACTATCACATTGTTGTAGACTCTCTTTCTGACAGAGATTTTTGATCGTATTTGACATCCTGATCAAGAAACACATACCTATAAAATACTTTGATCTAAGTCGTTTATGTATCTGTCAGAGTTACAAATCAAAACCGACTATTCTATACAAAAGGCTCAAGAGATCGACTGAATTAGGAATGGTCGTTCCCGTAAGTTGGTAACCTATCCCTCGAGCTATTGTTTTTACTTCTTCTAAAAAAAAGCTAGTCTTAACTTAAAGTCCAGATTTTTTTGCAATCTTATCATGTCTAATATTCTTATCATATCTTACAGTTACAATAACATATACACAGACATGAATCATCCGGTACAAAGTTGGAGTAACATTGCTTACCTGTATTCTTATGAGCGGAATTCGTTCGTCCATATTACAAGAAAACATTATAGTTAACGATTGGAATTCTTGCTCGTTTAATGTATAATTTTTCACACTTTACAGGACTTTACGTATTATGAACAAACAAATATCTATGAAAGGAAACATAGCTCATGTCTTATATAATGTTTTATAATATTCAGCAGTTATTTATTATGTATGGAGCAAAGATGTCTTGAACTTTGAAAATATATAGCGTTGGTATTGACAAGGGAATTATGTTATGGACACCTAATTATTGATATTCAATTTATTTTAAGCACTTTGTGGGTCCGCTTTTTTAATGAAAAGCGATTCAGCGAATTAATAATTTAATTTTTCATTAAAACTTCGAACACAAAATGTGTTTTCACCCATATCTTATGTTGATCTCTTATAGTAGGTACTTGTTGCATCCAAAATACTTAAACACAATGATTATATAATTTTTTTTGTTAATTATGTCTCTTTCCATTTCTATCAAAATCTTGCACGAAGCTATTAATTCATTATGGCCTTCACGCAATTTTTTATCACTATCTATCGGTCGTATTAATACGTTTATAGTCTGAATTTTCTCATTTTGCACGCAAGTTTACTCTTTGTCTTTGTAATATTTGATTAATTTATTAGAAAACATACCACGCGGATTGCATACAATTGTAATCTTGTAATCAAGTTTCCAACCTTTGAATTAAATTATATTGCGAGTTAATTCCAATACTTACGAGTACTTACTCAATAGTAAGCCTAACGCACGGATCAGTGGCGCTAACAAATTAAATATTTTAATAAAGAATATACATAAAATATTGTTTATGCTTCTAGCAACCAAGAAACTAAACTTGTTTAACCAGCAACCAAGAAACTAAACTATTGGCCGATAGTTGGGCTAACTTTATGGTAAGGTTAAAAATATTATTAATCGTAGAAATTCGCACTACCCTAGGGAAATGCCAAAGTTTGGGATTTATAATCCTCATACCTTAAAAGCAATTGACTAAACTACGGGAAAGTCGCAAAGTTTGTAGGTTATTTGCAACCGTTGACTCGGGGAAACCTACATTAAGAAGAAAGGAAAGAACATTGATATTTTTACATTCAACCTTTCAGATTCTCCCTTAGAGCGAACCTTTGCATAGTAATTTATGTACCGTACTCGCAGTCACCTTAAAATGTTCACGTCCTGACAGGACTTCCGGATTTACGTGGCATAAATGTTTCATATTAGGTTAATGATATGCTGATTTATGTACGGAATGTTTTGACCGAATGTAGAAAAGCGAGCTCTCCAAGTTTACTTTGTTGAATTACTAATTTTCTGACATGAGGCTAAAGTTTCTACATCCATTCCAAACTTGTAATTAACCAACCTTTTGATGTTTATAACATAAACTTAAATATTTAATATTTACTGTGAAGACAGTAACAACTAATTCTTAATGTGGATCTTTATATTATTCAGGAACTAGCATTTAGTACGCTCTTTAGTTTAATTTACATAAATAATAAAGAATTATAACGGCCTCGTATTTATTGAAAGTTCAATGTTCTCGGAACGTAATGTTATTTTTATTGTGTAATATTCAAAGAGATTTTTTGTTATTACAAAGTACCTGACAAACTCTTAATTCGATAACATCCATAGGAAGAAGTATAGTATGTTCTTTTTTTGACGTTATTGCTCTAGATAACCGAAATGTTTTTCATTTATAACGATTAATCTAGTCCCATGTAGAAAAAATCCATTCCACCAGACTGTTCTGCAAACCTTTCATTTCTATTAACTCCTGAGTCAGATCGGGATGGGTCTGATGCCGTCGGGTCGCGTTTCGTTAGATTTAATATTAATAAATCAGTGAAATTTGTATGACATTAGCATTCCTTTAAAGAAAGACCAGGCTTACTTTACAAATGGAATATAATTAACCTCATTACAATATTACATCCAAAATAAGAACATTATTGGATGCGGATGAAGTGTTTCAATTTTATTATATGCTAATTTCAATCGTTGATAAAATAGAATACTTGAGTGGGCGGCAGTAAAATAAAACAGTAAATTCAAATTCAAATTCAAAATAATCTTTATTCAAATAGTCCTTAAAAAGGCACTTTTGACGCGTCAATAATTTACACAGTAGTTATTTCATGGTGATAACTATATTCGTAAACTTAAAACTAAAGCTATGAGGGTTCCAAACGCGCCCCGGTCTAAGAAGAAGCCCACAACAAACTTAGCCGCGGTAGTATGTATAGAAACTTTTGAATCAACCCTTTAAGCACTAAGGCCGTTTTGCGTGCATTTGTATTATATTATTTTGCGCGTCTTGTTTTCTTGATGAATCCAAAGCAATTGAAGTGCAAGTGAATTTAATATGTTGCTTGATTAAATCCAGCAAAGAGATAACTGGAGATAACCTTGGCTACTTTCAGGATGGAATAATTATTGTCTTTATTTAAATAAAAGAGATTTTCCACGTCAGTGAATTCGCTTGTATGTGCTAGGTTCCAATAAAGCTGTCACAATCGCAACATATTGCAATATTTTTCTTATCTCCACCGGGACCGGAAGCTTGAATTTCACGTAATCCAATTCGATAGCTCGTTTGAAGTTAAATGGTCTTTGCCGATGCGATGACAGGTTTCAAAACATAGCCACAGAATTATTTTGAATGAGGATTCCGACTTTAATTGGATTTAGTTTGTTTTATTATTCTAACCTAGCTCTCGAGCTATAGAATATTATAAGATCAATGAGGTACTATCAATTAAAAATAATATCTTATCCACTATATATCTTTGATATGAGCTTATTGTAAATACAACTCAATTATGTTATTTTCTAGCTAATGTATACATTAGTGTTAAAAGTGCAAAAATAAACCGTAATCTAACAAAACAGTAAAGACTAAACAATAAACCACAAAAAAGTAAAAGAAAAAGTAAAATGTTGGTGAGTTTTTAAAACCCGTTGTTGAGTCGGTTAATTCGATGTATCAGTAAATCAGGAAAAAAATATTGTTGTTTTATATTTGACACTTTCTCCGGAATATTCATTAGATTAAGAATTTAATTTCAATGTTTCATCATCATCATAATTTAAACTAATTAACGTCCACTGCTGGACATAGGTCTTTTGTAGGGAGTTCCAATGGCCACGGTCTTGGGCCGCTTGTATTCAGCGGCTCCCTGCGACTCGTTTGATGTCGTATGTCCACCTTGTTGTGGGTCGACCAACGCTACGTTTACCGTTTTCAATATTTAGTTTCAACATATTTATAGTAGTAAGTAATGATGGGGCTGATATGTAGAAAGTACAAAAGTGCCTTAAAAAGGTCACATATTATAAACAACAACAGCGATAAACTTTGCAATCATGTCATTTTATCTAATTCACGTCGTATACTAGAAAAAATACCAGGCGTCCATAACAAAAATGGTTGCTAGATCGATTCCTGATCTCTTGAATTCCGTTTTGATAACTCAATTCGGAAAGAATCATTCACAATTCATTCAACGTTTCATAACGAACCTATTGTTTGAGGTACCCTATTGAAATGCGCAACTAGTTTACGTTACGCTGCCGTCAAGAGTACCAGAAAGTAATGCTATCTATGTTCACTCGACATATTCATAGTCTTTCGAAGGGTGAAATTCAAAAGCTTCACGCAGAATTGCTTTACGAATACTAATATTACGAATGCGATGTTTGGTTTGTTAAATGTTTTATTTGAACGTGGAACGGCAAAGGGGTAGAGGAAGAACAAAGAAGAGATGGATGGATTGCGTAAAAGAGAATATGCGTGTAAAAGGTGTGGGTAGTGAGGTGATGACTGATAGAAGTGAGTGGAAGAAGAAGAATGTGATGTGGGAAAAGGGCAAGAAAAAGAAAAAAGAAGAGTTGCGGAACTACTGCGCGTTTATTGTCCAAATTCAACACTGAGTTAGATAAAGAATGCTTACATCCATAATAAGATACCATGCTAGAATATTTTGAGGTAAAACTAGCTTATTTTTTTAGGAACGCATGAAAAGATCATTTGAATTAAGTTTATAATTGATTGTTTAATTCATAGTCCTTAATATATATGCACGGCTCAACAGCATATTGACGAAATTGTGCATAGAAATAGATTTTATGCTGGAGACAGTCATCAGATTTGTATAAGGCCAACAAACGGTTCCCACAGGATTTTTCTCCCAATGCCTATGAGAGCATCAGTCAGTATTAAATATAAATATATATTTAAAGAGATGAGAGCTTGAGAGTTCTCCATAATGTTCTCAAAGGCGTGTGAAGTCTGCCAATCCGCACATGGCCAGCGTGGTGGACTATGGCCAAACCCTTCTCATATTGAGATGAGACCCGTGCTCTGTAGTGAGTCGGTAATGGGTTGATCATGATGATGATGATGATATATTTAAATATTAATTAAATAAATTCAGCTCATATTAACATAATTATTGTAGATCATATGAGATCTGATCGTAAAATAGCTTTAATAGAGAGACATCATTTATTGGACAATTTGAAGTCTTTGGAATTTTCCTCGGTAATGTAAAGGATTTGGCGCGCTCTTAAGGTATAAACCGTTCTGCTGTGTAATAGGCACATTACAGCTTTTCATTCCGTATTTCGGGATAGGTTTTTGTCTTGGTCTTATCTATTGTAAGATTTATTTTCTTTAAACGCTTTAGATTTATTTTTCTTTGGTATAATTTCAGTTGGGTGACATATATATGTGTAGAGCGTGAGATGTGAGTAGAGATTGGAATTGTTAGAGGGGTTTTAGATAGGTTATTTTCGGAACTAAAGCGTTATTACGTAGCTAAAGCAAATATATGTAGTATTGTACACATATATTTCGGACCTGATGTCAGTTACCACGCGATCCATTTATTTAACCAATAGGTTTACTATATATACTTACGAGTTTGTACATTTCATATGTATAATCTCGTAAAACATACATACAATTAAAAATTTTGTTTTTTTTTAATAATTATTTGTTTTGCTGTTGATTTCAATAGTTTATTTTGGACGTTTTTTTTTAATTTTCTACCGAAAAAAACGCCGACTATGGTAGCTACTGGATTAGAAAATCTTAAATAATACACTTAGAAGCACGTAGTACTTCCAAAGAAACCATAACATACGGCGCAAATACAAAACTGCGAGTAGGCGAAAATACGGCAGTGAGATTTCATTCGTCAGGAAGGTGCTTTCGAGGTTCGGATCTTCGACGACCGTCAGCCGTAAATGCGTTCCTGACAGATTGTGATTGATTATACAACGTAACTTTAAAACGGCCACACTTTCCGATAACCATCCCTTAAACGGGATACCTATATATATAATTATATTCTGGTGTAGGTATCCTAGTTAAACTAAACCCTTACTGACAAAGAGGTGTCGCCAAGCGATTTAGTGTTCCGGCACGATGTCGCGTAGAAACCAATTACGAGTATTGGTTTAACCGGTTAGCCCACTGTTATCATAGACCACATCACCACTAACCATCAGGTGAGACGACGTCAAGGGCTAACTTGTGGTGTATAAATGAATAAAAAAACTGCTGTACCATATCATGGCTTGTTCTACATACGCTTCACTACAATATAATTATTTGATAAATGCCTGAAACATTTTTAAAGTAAACGTTACAAGAAAAACAGTTTTATGTCTCATGCAACGGACCAAGTTGATGCTGAAAAAGTGCATGAAGCGGAAAATAAATCTCTTCGTTTCAAAGCACTCAAACAACGTCAACACATTTCTGAAGGAATTGTTTTTTAAACTAGGGCTGTGTCTTGTGAGACCTGTAATGCATTTCTAGGATACATACTACAGAATATATTGTTATAAACGGGATAATTATATAAATTCGACGACCTCCGTGGCGCAGTGCGTGCGCTGGCGTATTATAATGTTGGAGGTCCTGGGTTCGAGTTCCGGCTCCAGTCTGGTCTGGTGGCAGGCTTCGGCCGTGGCTAGTTACCACTCTACCGACAAAGACGTGTCACCAAGCGATTTCGCGTTCACCAGATTGAGGATTACTTCGACGGTCTACCGTAATACTCTTTAGCCCAGAAATATAAACGCAAGTATCTTTTAAATCCGAAACAAACGCGGACGATGTTACGTATAACATTTCATCAAACATCTATTAATTTACCATTTTGTCACTTTAGAAATTTACACATAAATATATCTGTCACATATATAAACACAATCATGAATATAAACATAAAAGCGGACAGGCTAGACGGGACATCAAGGCAATAAAGAAATCTAACTGTATATGATTCAACCCTTGAAATTTCTCCATCAATTCTTGTCAATTTCATTTGAAACATCTTAAGCTTGCTTGGTTACGACGTCCATGCAATATACATCATTAAACCGTTTATCTAAAGTTCAAAGTTGACTGCTTAGTGACATTTGACTCGATCTAATATCGACCGCGTCAATCTGTGATAAATTTAGAATTCGTTTAGAAACCTTCGGAGAGGAACGTAATAGAGTTTTGTGAGAAGAGTGCAGTGGCTTGGGGGCTTGTGTGTTGAATACACACAGCACACTTACCTCTAAGATTGTCTTACCTCTAGCATAGTATTACCATTGCCGTCAAGGGCTAACTTATTTATATTTATTTATTCTTTATTTGTACACCACATATAGATAGAAGTAATAAGAAAACAAAAAGAAACAGGATACAAAAGGCGGCCTTATCGCTTAGTAGCGATCTCTGCCAGGCGACCTTAGGATTAGGAAAACAGAAATTAGAAGAAAATAGGTGCCGTAATATACAAGTAAAATCCTGCATACTAATAACTACATACTAATACATACACAAGGTTACATAAATAACACAATACATTAATATATATTAATTAAATATACTAATAAATACCTTATAATATTAATAAAAAGAAATAAAATAAATATAACTTATGTTGTATAAAAAAAAATTGTCTATGCCCAAATTTTTAGTGATCTGTACGACTTGACGACCTCCGTGGCGCAGTGCGCGCGCTGTCACATTATAAAGATGAAGGTTCTGGGTTCGATTCCCGGCTCGAGTCTGGTCTGGTGGGAGGCTTCGGCCGTGGCTAGTACGTTAAAAAAGGCAAAGGGACATGAGAAGATGGAACATCTATTTGTATGCGCGATAGAAGAAACGACAGTGTAAAACAAATTTCTCACCTGTAGAATCGGTTTTGTAGATGTTTTTTTTTACATAAATGTTAATATAATTTTTATACATACAAAATATATCAGTCACCTAAATTTAGAATGAATAAGTCATGTTGTAAACTTTTTGATGATAATGTTATATAATTATGATTTACATACAAATTTACATGGAACCTTAACATAAGAAGAATCTTTTTTGGTTCTCTCAGTTTTTGGATTATGCAGGAACGTATGCGAAGGAAAGATAAAATTAGTATTTATGAAAACTTAAAAAAAATACGGCCCGGTCTTCCGTCCTCCGTTTTCTTCTTAATAAGCGACTTCAGTTCACTAAGAAGCTCACTAATATTTATAAGGACAAAGTATACGTTGTAAAAGTTTCTCATACACTACCCGTAGCATCGGTCGTTAGTGCTAGCAACATAACCATCTTCTTTATCTTAATTTTCTCGATTTAAAAATAACTTTGAAACCAATTTTAGGGAACGACTCAATATTGTCAACACTATTTTCGCACACGTGTAAAGTTAAACTTTTGTTTGCGTCTTAAGCAACTTATTTATGTTTAAATCCACCAAAGATCTCGAAACGATATTTGAGTTCGTTGACTTTTTAGTTAGTGCATGGAAGTCTTTACACTTTCAATGAATGAGATTTGGATATTTGTATTAAGCAAATTTGATAGATTTGTTTTTATTATTATTATCTTTTCTTTTTTTCGTCATTGGTCTGGTTAGTAGAGATAAGTTAAAAGAATTTCGCTATAAAGATCTAAGGGATTTCACTTATTGAATTTAGTTGATTATATTAACCGCGAAAGGTAAGTTGACTAACTGATATTATTGGGTTATCACCACGATAACAGTATATTATTTGCTTTTCTGCACATTTTAGCCTACCTTAACGAAGAAAAGTTACACACCTCGATAGCATTTGGTAGAACTAAAATTCTCATGCATATAACCGCTTCAAAATTTGAAGTATGTCTTAATCTAATATTAATTACTTGAGCAATTAATATGTAGTTACAAACTTTCCCTATATGACTTGCATATTTGCGTTTACAACGGCAAAGGAAAGAGGGTGGTTTCTCAGGTAGATATAACTTTCAGATAAAAGCTATAAATAAGAAACACAGCATTTTTACATTTACTTTATTTGCGAACAGTTTAAGGAAGCTATCTACTCATATATTTTAAACTAGCTGTTTTCACAGTTTCACTCGCGTTAACTACAGATTCTTAACGTAATGTTATTTTAGAAATTATGAGCCGCGTAATAGGTCATAGACGTAGGTTATTCTTCCAAATATAACATATTTTATCTCCTAAAATACACGTCCAAATAACATACTATTAGGCGAAAAGAAATGTTGTGATTTTCTTGAAAATAAGATGACTTTTTTTGAAAAATTAGTAGCTTATCCCGAATAACGAGAATTTGTAAAGCACTCTTAACTTTTGAATGGTATTCGACCTGCATTCATGTTCATTGAATTATTTTATTTAACACCAACAGTTTCAGTGACCTCTGCATTGAATATCTGCTTTTGTTCCCTACTGTGTAAAGTAGCTTAAAACACTCATTTGAATGTACTTAACCTCATTGCGAAAGTGTGGTTTAACACTATGCTACATTTCTGGACATTAACCGCCATAGACAGACATAGTGACAAAATTTTAAAAACGTTTCTAGGTATGGGCAAGCATATTAAAATATTTTGACGACCTCCGTGGCGCAGCGCGCGCACTGTCAGATTATAAAGTTGGAGGTCCTGGGTTCGATTCCCGGCTCGAGTCTGGTCTGGTGAGAGGCTTCGGCCGTGACTAGTTACCACCTTACCGACAAAGACGTGTCGCCAAGCGATTTAGCGTTTCGGCACTATGTCGCGTAGAAACCGATTGGAGTATTGGTTTACCATACCCCTTACAGGTTAGCCCGCTACCATCTTAGACTGCATCATCACTTACCATCAGGTGAGATTGCCGTCAAGGGCTAACTTGTAGTGGATAAAAAAAAACTAATAAATGTTATTATTTAAAATTCACAGCCAACTAAAATTTTTTATTGTGTTATTGTAGATAAGAAGATTTATATAGACGAACGGATGCAAGGATGGTCTACACTCCAGGACCTTCTTTCGCTTGATCATTGAAGGAAACGTATGTTTTCGTTTTATACGCGATAATCTAACAGTAAGCTCTTTAAGACCGTTAAACGCAAGCGAACGTTAAAATATCTGCAGCAGACGGCCATAAAATATAAATAGGGTAGGCTCAGAAATCCGTTTTCAAATGCGACCCACTTTTGCCAACAACAGAGTTACTAACATCCTAAATTGGCCAGATAAAGAAAGGTCGCTGAAAATCGTTTGCTCAACTCCAATACAAGTTTATACGTGCAATTATTTTTATCTTCACGTAAGAATCACAACACGGTCTCATTTCTTGGTACTAACATATGATAATAATGGTTAAAGCCTGGCGAACCATAGAGCATAATCACAACACTCTAACACGGTCCCATTTCTTGTTACTAACACGTGATAATAATGGTTAAAGCCTGACGGACCATAGAGCATAATCACAACACTCTAACATGGTCCCATTTTTTGTTACTAACATCTGATAATAATGGTTAAAGCCTGACGAACCTTAGAGCATAATCACAACACTCTGACACGGTCCCATTTCTTGTTACTAACATGTGATAATAATGGTTAAAGCCTGACGAACTTTAGAGCATAATCACAACACTCTGACACGGTCCCATTTCTTCTAACTAACATGTGATAATAATGGCTAAAGCCTGACGAACCTTAGAGCATAATCACAACACTCTGACACGGTCCCATTTCTTGTTACTAACATGTGATAATAATGGTTAAAGCAACCATAGAGCAGCATGGTGTGCATAATTCTATCAAGTTTAAGGCCTAACGTTAGGATAGACGTAGGTAGAGGATGATAATGATAGTGGAAATCTGCTCTAAAGTGATGCTTACTTACATTCACATGATGGTAAGTAATGATGCAGTCTAAGATATTATCTAACCAGTTTGAAACATAGCAGTTAAATTAAGCCCCTAATCGGTGACTACGCGGCATCGTAAAATAACTTAAATGCCTTAGCAGAACGTCATTGCCAGTAATGGTTGTTATTGGTTGCTAATCAAAAGATTGTTTATATTTGTGAGGTGAAAGCAAATGAGCAGAATATATCTTCAGTTTCAAAAATGCAAATTACTTATTTTAGTTATGATGTTAAATTTTTATTTATTTTTTTAAGATTTTTAGTTTTAGGTTAATCTAAGTTTTATTTTAAGTTATATATGTATTTCTAACATCTAAATGTCTAATTAATCATTAAATAAATGATCAATTACTTAAATAGATCATATCAGCATAGAAATTATACGTATCGACTACCAGACTACCAGAGTAGAAAAAAATTAGGATTATAAAATCAAGAGTTGCCTCTGATAAATCCTTGTCTCGGATTAAAATTGCTTCGTCATTATAAGGACGTCGAATGCAAGAGTACACCATTCTTTTACTTTTCTTCTACCTTGAATGTTTAGTTGTTTATATAAGCATTTATATTACAGCATTAATCGTAATATATTATATTTGCAGCAATAAATAGCAAGCAGCTAGAGTTTATAATTCGGTGCGTACTTTCGAAGCTACAAATCACGGTTGAGAGTGCTCATCTCGCATACGAGGAATGAATATTTCGGTATTGGAGTGTTTTGAGCGTCGAGTCTAAATTGGCAGCACTCGTAGGTAACTGGTTCACTTTTTACTTTTCGATTTTAAAATACATTTACGGTTTGAACAGTTTCGAGTTTGAGTGTGATTGCGAGTAATTTTTAATTTATTTTGACTTCCAGTGATAAGGCCGCCCTTACACCGTTTTTGTTTTTTTATCTTTGTTTTTGTATGCTTTGTCTTGTGTGTAATAAAGAGTTTTATTATTATACCCTCTTAAACATCAAGTAGATTTTTTTTTGCTGAAACAAATTTTAATCTATATAAAGATAAAATTGCTTTCCAATACTGAAAGGAATTTTCGAATAGGTCCAGTAGTTTCGGAGTATATCGATGACAAACAAATGAAGCAAGAATGAACGAATGAAAGAATGGACGAGGTAACATAACTATTCGTCGATTAAACACCCGGTTTTTTTCTTCTTTTTTCTAAAAAAAGTTATGGTAAACGAAGATTATATAAGTACTAGTAAAGCTAGCTATATCAACTGCCATCTGAGCCAAAAATCTCATCAGGATTTTCATTTCTTATCTGTTATTCAAGAGTCATTTTCAGGAAATTTCCCAATTCCTAAAAGTATCTTTATTATTCGCAATAAAAACAACACGCCACACATAAAAATCGTTTTTATGTTACTAAAATAAGAGTCATATTTCCGTGTCCCGATTACTTTATATCAACACCTTTATTGCCTGTATGCCGAGAATAAGTAATAAGTATATTCATTTGTAACTGCTAGTTATATTTATCTTGAGAATGAAAACATGATATTTTGATAAACATTAAATTACGCATTTTATTTATAAACATAACAACTGTTAGTATATTAAAATTAAATCTACAATAGAAATTATTGCTGCAAATTTTGTAATCAATATTCTCGAAATGTAATCCTCTACCATTGTTATTTATTAAAGCTTGAGTAAAAATAAATTGCCTTAATGAATATATAGTCATTATGATCAACCCATTACCGGCTCACTACAGAGCACGGGTCTCCTCTCAATATGAGAAGGGTTTGGCCATAGTCCACCACGCTGGCCATATACAGATTGGCGGACTTCACACGCCTTTGAGACCATTATGGAGAACTCTCAGGCGTGCATGATGTTTTCCGTCACCGTTGAAGCAAGTGATATTTTAATTGTTTAAAAACGGACATGACTCCGAAAAGTTAGAGGTGCGTGCCCGGATTCGAACCACCGACCTCTGATTAGGAGGCTGACGCCCTAACCATATATGAATATATAGTATTGAATATCTATTCAAACTAGTTGTTTTGTGGCTTGTGGCAACTGATTAAAAGCCTATAGTCTTCTACACTACTTCTACTTCTAACTACAATTATAATAAATCAAACAGCGACGCGCCAGTGATTTATTATGTGCATGTGAACGAGCACATCGACGGATAAAATTTTCTCTATCAATCTTTTACGTTTTGACGCGTAGAACTATCTCACTTAACAGACCCTTTTTGTGGACATTCTTGTCTTGCCAAAATGTATTCTACTACAGCTCCGCTCGGCTATCCTTTGCTAGGTCTTAGTTTGATTTGTCTGTTCGGAGGCTTCGGCCGTGGCCAGTTACCACAATGAAAAATGTCTATTTAATAACAGATAAATAATGAAAATAACGGCGAGATTTTTGGCTTAGATGGCAGGTGTACCCATATATCTATGTGCCTAGTTAGTCCGTTTTACCTGTACCGTATTTTTTCCCATAACGTTCCGATATCGAGTAGCTAAGGGTCAAGGGCTAACTTGTGGTGAATAAGAAAAATAAATAATTTGTAATAGATAAAAAAAACCTATTTTCTATAAATGTTATATTATTCTCAGCTGCTATTATTCAATACTCAACGATGTTATGACAACTGTAATCCAATTCAGAAGTTTTAAGGTTTCAAGATATTGTCCGAAGACTCGTAGCGTCAATATGCTACTTTTATCAAAAGAACGTGAAAGAATTTTACATTTTTCATACTGAGATTCGAGATATGATTTGCTTTTTAATAGATACATTTCTAAAAAAACGAAAATTTCATTTCCTAACGCAAAAATGACGACTTTTATTTTAATTTTATTTCTTTTTATTAATGTTATGAGGAATATATTAGTATATTTATTTAATATTTATTAATGTATTGTATTATTTATTGAATCCAGTGTATGTATTAGTATGCAGGTTTTTGCTTACATATTACGCCACCTAATTTCTTCTACTTTCCCTTTTCCTAATCCTAAGGTTGCCTGGCAGAGATCGCTACTAAGCGATAAGGCCGCCTTTTTATCCTGTTTCTTCTTGTTTTATTATTTCTATTTGTATGTGGTGTACAAATAAAGAATAAATCTATATTAAAAATAAAATTAAAAAGTCTAAATAAAAATAGCTTTTGATCACGTAAACCTATTACAAGCATTAACAAGCGTTCATGTTTAATATATTTAATATGAGGCGATGGTTATAACTACACTCGCCAAATTAAAACTAAAAACCCATACTAAACTTACACCCATACAAAGCTGGTCTTAAAGGCTAATTTCTAATCGTAGATGAACTTGATTTTTCTCTTTATGGAACTCAGAACAAGTCTGATAAATTATTTTAATTTTTTTGTTACAGTTGATACTTCGGTTTTAAATTAACTTAAGTAAATAACAAACGGAAAGAAGCCACTAGTGTTATGTGAAAAGATAAAGCAAGCCATTCGTATTTAATAGTTTTAAACTTTTAACTTAAGCTAATAAGATTAAATCAAGTGATGCATGAAACACGAAATTATAATAATTTGTTTGCAGAAGCCAAACAAACCAACCGGGCGTGCTTTGTTAGCATTTACTGATTCGAGCACTAGCTTAAATCATTAAGGTAAATGATTCCTATTAATTATTCCATATACACAAATTTTGGCCTGTTACTTTCATATATATAAAGGGTTCAGAGTAACAAACAGGGTTGTAGAAACCAAACAACTTTAAAGTGGTATCGAATACGTCACAATAAAAGTGGCCATATTTCTGTCTATTTAAAAGATAATTTAATGCTATTTGTGTTCTTCTTTTTTCTTTTTATGGCTTTACATAGATTAGCCAATGTCAAGTTTATAGCAATGTAGAATTGAAGTTACGGAAAAACGGCGGGAAACTCCGTACTCGGCGGACGCGGCTCCCTCAAACCTTTCCTTAATTTTACATGTTAACCATTCAAAAAACTAGCCACTACACAAACGACACCAAAACTAGAATGTCCACGATACGTTGGTTGTGCCGTGGACATTATAGTATTTCAAAATTAGCTAACAAATATTAATTCAAGAAAAGCGTGAAAAAAAACCGCGCCCGCCATATACGAAGTCTCCCGCCTTTTTCCTGTTTGTATTTAATAATAGTAAAAATCAACTGTTGAGCGGACTATATAACATATCTGTGATAGATCCTATATACCTAACTAGTCTTTATATCATATTTACCCCTATTTAGTGGGGCAACTACTACTACTCGAGGTACCTACTTTTCACAGATCGCAAATCCAGCACTGGATCCCAACTTACTCGTATAATAGTCCTTAGAGCATTGTGCCCCGTCCATTGCCATTTTAGATTCGCAACACTCTAAATCTATGTATAAATAAAATAACATTTATATCGAATACGAATCCAATAGTCATTTACTCCCCAGTAATTGTCTAAAAGCGTCTAAACATTGGCCCCAAACTCAATTAGTGCCGAATGGGGCCAACGTAAACATGTCTACGAAAGAAATTACTTCTAAAGCTTTTGTTTTACCAGTACAGTAGTGAAATTTAAGAAGTATTCGACAGCAGTAAAACAAATCTCTTCCTGTGATCGTTTTAACTATGGATGGGTTTTTTTATAATTTTCGAAAAATTGTTTGAATAGTCGGCAGTTAATAATCATCAGCCAATATGTATCCACTGGACATTGGTCTGTTAGAAGTAGCGCCAACTTAAGTTACTTAGGTTTAAAATCATCTTCAGAAAACCATCAATGTTCCAAAACTGAACAGAGCTCCTCTCTCTCAAAGTTCAGAGGGACCTAGAGTATAAACCCGCAACGTTGCTCCGACGCAACTCGGCGTAACGGACTGTAACGATCATTAACACATGCTAGAGACAATAAACTGGCGCGGCGGCTTAACTTGCTCTCCAAGTCACGGGGGTGAACAAAGCAAATTTCGAAACTTTGGGCTACAAGGGTATAATGACACCGGGATTTGTTTCGCATTCAATTTAAAGTTTAGTTGAGTCAGGAGGATTTCTAGTTGCTCTCTCAAATAAAATAGGGTCACCGTGGTACCTACCTTAGTTGTAACTTACTAGCTTCCGCCCGCGACTTCGTCTGCTGACTTCAGGATTGGGTCTAAACGTTCGCTGGTTAACAATTTTTAATCTTTCCACGGGAACTTTTTTAGAGATCGGTTAAGAAAATATATGCATGTGTCATGCATACCAAATTTCAAATCTGTCTGCCCGCGGCTTAGCTCGTAAACAATTTGCAATTTTCCCTTGGGAACTGCTTAATGAATCGGGATGAAAGGTAGCCTATGTTCTTTTCCATGTCAAAGGCTACATGCATGCCAAATTTCATCCAAATTCGTTATGCCGGTTTTGCGTGATTGAGTAACAAACATCCACTTTCACATTTATAATATATATAAAGGATCTGTCAATTTGAATATTCAAGTCATACCTAATATGATATCTATGCTAAGTTTAAGTTTTCGTTACATCGGTTTAGGTTATATATATGGTACATCCGGATTGTCCAGTGTCGAGACACCAAAAAGCAATTCAAGCGGCAGTTACTAATAATATGTATAATCAATAAATATAAACTTTATTCAATAAATATTAATGATTTATTAATAACATATTTGTGTTATTTGAGTAGATTGCTAATTTATCTTAGCTCTCCGCTGATTTTATCTGAGTTAACTAGTGGTATCCAAGTAAATGCAGAATGTGGTGTATTATTTATGTTAAATTGTGTTTTAGTCCACTTGCAAGAACTTTTTAAGTATTCTGCATGTATTTAAAATGACAGCTTTTTTCTTTGTATAATGTTTCATTAAGGTCTACTAATTTTATACTATGGAGATGATTTGGAATGACCCCTATGGTGAAGAGAACTATAGGAGTTACATAGTATTTAGTTGCCTCCAGATTCTTATAATTTCTTCAATTTTATATCATCATTATGATCAAACCCATTACCGGCTCACTACAGAGGACGGGTCTCCTCTCAATATGAGAAGGGTTCGGCCATAGTCCACCACGCTAGCCATGTGTGGCAGACCTCACACGCCTTTGAGAGCATTATGGAGAACTCTCAGGCGCGCAGGTTTCCCCACGATGTTTTCCTTCACCGTTTAAGCATGTGATATTATAATTGTTTAAAAACGCACATAACTATAATATATATACTTTTATATTAGGCTACTCTAGCAAATTAGGTTTTTATCCTGTTAAGCTAGAATAAGAGGAGATAAATAAATAAACTCCGAACAGTTAGACGTGCGTGTTCGGTTTCCAACCGCCGACCTCTGATTAGTAGGCTGACGCCCTAACCACTAGGCTATACCCTAACCACAGCTTGCCAATTTTATAAATACTATATATATTTTATTATATCATCTATACGTATTTTGTCATGTTATCGTATTTATTAACTAGTACCTATTGTACTCGTAAGTGTATTTATATATATATTTTGAGCATAACTAATGGAAATTATTAATGGAAAGTCTATATAAAAATAGGATGCAAACATTTTATAAACATTAGTAAAGGTCACTAATAAATTGAGGCAAAAAGCGCCGAACAGCGTCCGTATATTCAAAAGGATATTATCAAAAGAACCGCAAAAATATTACAAAGTAATAGCTAATGAACAATATTCATTTCGCGTTTGTTGTTTCAATTACTTATATCTTCTGTGTTGTTGGATGTGGTTTAATCTCTTTCATAATTAGTATGAACAGGATGGAGTTTTTTTAAGCGTATTTATATTAACAGTGTTTATAAAAAAACGGCTGCATGCGAGTTGGAAGAGTTCCGTGCCAATGTGATATATGAAACACTACATAGTATTTTATATCATTAAGATCGAATCAAGAATGTCTTAATTTCCAATTGAATTTAATTTTTATCATCCGTTCTTAAATAGATGTATTAAAGTGGCAATAGAAATAACAATTGGGATAACATTTTCAAGTCTCTTCTTATTATGATAGACAGATAGACGGTCGGACAGACGAATGAACAGCAGAGTATTAATAATAGAGTCACGTTGGTACCCGTAGAGAAAGGAAAAATTAAAAGTTAACGTGATGCTCTCATCAAAGGACGTAGGATTCTAATAAAAGGCTCTTGCCATCGCTGGTATTTCTGCTCGCATTGGGCAATGAGGTATAAATCGTAAAGGAACATCATCGCATTGTAAAGCTGCAGGTCCTGGGTTCGATTCCCGGCTCGAGTCTGGTGTGGTGGGAGGCTTCGGCCGTGGCTAGCTAACACCCTACCGACAAAGTCGTGTCACCAAGCGATTTAGCGTTCCGGCACGATGTCGAGTAAAAACAAATTAGGAGTGTGGGCTTATCATACCCCACTTCCATATCAGGTTAGCCCGCTACCATCCTAGACACAACATCACTTACCACCAGGTGAGATTGCTGTCAAGGGCTAACTTGTAGTGTATAAAAAAAAACAAAATAATAGCAAATCATCGTTAAATTGACCGAGGGACTCAGCTAAGAGAGTTTAATCTAGTAAAGGACGAAAACATGCCACTCTTATAGACAGTTCATATTTATCTTGAGACACTCAAGCCTTGTTCAGTTAGTGACAATGTGTTGGGTACAGCGCATTTAGTATCTCGATCTAAAGACTCCATTCCTCTTGCGTGGTCGTTTTTTCTTTTGTCTTGTAGAATATAAAATAAAAACCAACTCACATTTGTCGTAATTTATTTTGAATTTTAGAAATCTCTAGTTTCATTTGAATTCATCGTTTAAAGAAATTGAATGGTAATTTACAGGATTCGTTGGAGTGCAAACTCGATTATTAGTTTCAATTTGGAACGGAAATTCAAGATAACTTCTGCATACCCGTTCAAGTTACAGCGACAGCATTTATTTGTTATACTAAGTTTAAATTGATAACGCGATTGAATTGGATTAGGAATATAGTAGTGTTAGGTTTAATAGATATAATTAAAATAGCAACCATGGAGTGGCCGTAGAAATTGTTATTTAAGTCACATTAGTAAAGGCATATTTGTATATTCTCGATAGCACAGATTAACTAGTGTGGAGACCACTGGAAATGGATTGCATAAAAACTTTTTGGAATAGGAGGAGAAAGGCGGGAGACTTCGTATATGGCGGGCGCGGTTTTTCCACGCTTTTCTTTAATTAATGTTTGTTGGCTAATTTTGAAAAGGACTGGTGTTGGTTGTGTCGTGGACAGTTTTGGTGTCGTTTGTGTAGTGGCTGGTTTTCTGAATGGTTAACAGGTATTGATTTGGGAAAGGTTTGAGGGAGCCGCGTCCGCGGAGTGCGAAGTTTCCCGCCCTTTCTCCCTAACTTCTACATTGCTATAAACTTGACATTGGCTAATCTGTGCAAAGCCATAAAAAGAGAGAACTAATAAAATAAGAAACTTGACATTGGCTAATCTGTGTAAAGCCATAAAACGAAAGAAAAAAAAAAACTTTTTGAATTTTATTTATACTGTATATGTTCTGTCAAATTCGTGATAAGCTTATTATAATTCTGTTTAAGAGAATGTTATTTCACGGTCAGATAAAAACGTTACTTGTTTTTGAAAATGCGTAGCTACAACATAAAATATGATATCAGGGAGCATTCTAATTATTACAATGTTGTTGAGTTACATTTTTTCGTTATTTTAATCTGTTAGAATATTTCTTTTTCGTTTCGTTAAAATGTCTCGTTGCTCTAATGGTTACATGTTCGACTACGGATCACGAGGTTGAGTTAGGACGACGACGTGTCGCCAAGCGATTTAGTGTTCCAGCACTATATCGCGTAGAAACCAATTAGGAGATCTATCAATCCTAGACAGCATCATCACTTATAACCAGGTGAGACTGCCCTCAAGGGCGAACTTGTAGTATATATAAAAAAAAAATACCTGATTTTCCCCGCTCTATGAGCGAAAAACTTTCAGCAATGAAGGACATTTATGTGTCTGGAAGACGTCCATTAGTTTATTTCATATTTGTTTTGACATTGATATAAACAAGTGATTTACGACAACTTTCGTTTTCGTTATATTAGAAAGCTTATGTGTGAGCACAGGTGAGTCGATAATGTATATTTCTACATTTTCGTCTTTATAATCTCGATAAGAACTCACTCTTATAAGTTACTGAGATATTTTATAAAGAAAATTCTACAAGAACACACATTTATCGTGAAGTGTATTCGTATACTATAAATTAGTTAGGCAGGTCAGATATAACAGGTACTTTGATGAAATAAAATATCGTATAGTTTGCGATTTCTTATAGCATTAGTCAATATTTTATATAAATATAAATAATGCATGATTTGCTATGACTCACTTTTAGGGTGACCAAATGATGAGTTTAATCTAGGATAATCCAGTTTAGAATTAGGCTAAAAAAGTGCCATTGTAAAATTTATTTAAAAAAATAATTTATATTTAGCTACCTAAAAAACTTTTCATAAAGATAAAATAACACGTGATGTAATGTAAAAAAATATGATTAATATAGTATTTATATTTTATTATATAATTAAATTATTGTATTTAATGTTTTTTAAGCATTATAAGTAGAAGTAAATCGAGCAATATTATCATTTATCTATATTTCCATTTACCGGTAACAGATAAGTAGGTACATCAACTGAATTGGGTATAGCCATCAACATAGATGGGTTAGCAGGGCACACACACTATCACGTATCGCTCAAGGCCGGCTTAGGGTGCTAGCCAAACCTTTTGTTTCCCCGTTAAGAGCACTAAACACATGAATTACACTTACGAGAACTTGATCCACGAAAATACGGAAAAACTTTATTTTTTTTTAGAACACGCTGCTTCAATTAATCTATCACGATCTTTATTGAAATAGTCCTCTAAAAGGCAAGGCTTTTTGACGTGTCTATAATTTACATAGTAGTGCGGTGATGTTGATAACTACATTCGTAAACTTAAAACTAAAGCCTCATGGATTCCAAGCCCGACCTGGTCTAAGAAAAAGCCCGCAACTAACTTGGCCAGGTAAATTTTCTTTTTGTCATCACCATCTCACATGCCACTTAAAATTATTTAAGATCTCTCTTATTAGAGCAATATTTCATACCCATGCTTGTTTATCATTTACATAATCCTAGTACACACTATAGTAGGACTTTTGCATTGTAATGCATAGTTCTCATAATATTACCAATTACCTGGTCACACTATGAAATATTATTAATTGCTTATCTTATAAGGCCGTGACCAAAATACTCCTTTCACCTACAATCGGTAGTATATGAGAGTTCAGCTTATTTGGCGATGTTAGACCGTTATGGGTACCACAAGGTCATGTCATTTGACCGCTTTTTAAACGCATTTTAATTACCTTTTAGGGCCTAACCACGTAAGTTGTTGATTTAGGCTACCTACGTTGCACGGATACTAGAAACAGTGCTCTAGGTTGTTAATTTGGTTACTATTATATAGCTTCTTATTTGTAAGAGAGGAACTTTTTTTTAAACACTACAAGTTAGCCCTTGACGGCTATCTCACCTGGTGGTAAGTGACGATGCAGTCTAAGATGGTAGCGAGCTAACCTGTCAGGGGTATGGTAAACCCACACTCCTAATTGGTTTCTACAGGACATCTTGCCGGAACGCTAAATCGCTTGGCGGCACGTCTTTGTCGGTAGTGGTAACTGGCCACGGCCGAAGCCTCCCACCAGAAAACATACAGCTACGACAGTTTTGTTAAAGTATTTTCAATTTTTGGATTTATTTCGGCTTATGTTCATATTTGTTTTCTTATATTATTTTGCTAGCTTATTTTTCTCGGGTTTGGCAATGTGGTGTCACAATAATGATCATAACTCATACAAAAAAAATAACTGAACAAGTAAGTAGTCGATGCTTTGCTCTTTATTATGTTTACTAACTACGCCTCGCAGCTTCATCCACTTACTTTCAGTTCCCGGGAGAAAATGATATATAAAATATAGTCTATAAGATTTTACTCTGCGAATGTAGCTTTCTATTGGTGAAGTACTTTTTATATAAACAAACACATTCGCATTATTATATTAAATAAGGATTATTATACTAAGCGAAGTTATATTGAAGCGGTGATAGCCTAGTGGTCAGGGCGTCAGCCTCCTAAACAGAGGTCGGCGGTTCGAATCCGGGCACGCACCTCTAACTTTTCGGAGTTATGTGCATTTAAAACAAAAAACATTAAAACATCACTTGCTTCAACGGTGAAGGAAAACATCGTGAGGAAATCTGCACGTCTGAGAGTTTTCTATAATGTTCTCAAAGGCGTGTGAAGTCTGCCAATCCACACATGGCCAGCGTGGTGGACTATGGCCAATCCCTTCTCATATTGAGAGGAGACCCGTGCTCTGTAGTGAGCCGGTAATGGGTTGATCAGGTTATACTTAGCAACTGCAAATAACAATTTATCATAATTAATACAAAACATATTTACACTAATGAACATACCTTAACGTTACCAAAAATTTTTAAAAAATCCGGTAGGTCTTTTTTAATTATACGATTTTAAGAAGACAACCAACGTTTAAGCAATGCTGTTAATATAATACAGTTGTCCTAACTGTAGTTAAGGTAATTTGTATAATGCTCACATTAATCGAAGTTAATTTATAACTTAAAACAAGCTTCGTGGCGCAGTGCGTGCGCTGTCGCACTATAAAGTTGGAGGTCCTGGGTTCGATTCCCGGCTCGAGTCTGGTCTGGTGGGAGGCTTCGGCCGTGGCTAGTACCGACAATGACGTGTCGTGCCAAGCGATTTAGCTTTCCGGCACGATGTTACGTAGAAACCAATTAGGGGTGTGGGTTACCATACTCCTAACAGGTTAGCCCGCTACCATCAACAGCATCATCACTTACCGCCTGGTGAGATAGCCGTCAGTGGCTAGTAGTGTATAAAAAAAACAAGAGATGGATTTTTATTCCCATTTCATGTGCTTGTTATCTACCATGTCTACCCTGCCTACTCTGGTAGAACAACTTATAATATATGAACAAATTCTAGCGCCAAATGCATAAACATATCTTTTATGAATTACACTCATAACTCGTATTGGAAAATGATTTTTCCATTTCATGCTATCTTCAGATTGATGTTTATCTATTAAGGGCTTCAATCGCCTTATTAATGACCCCTTTAGATATAAATATTCCCATTTATAGGTGCTCGATACAAATATATGTAATGTAGGAGAGAGACTGGAAAACAAAAATATAATCGTGCAAAAGTTTCAAGGCTGGTCGTAAATAGTGTCGGGAAACCTTACAAACAAGCCTGAGAATGCCTACTTGGAACTGGTTGAACAAGATGGTACTTAGATTGATTTCAAATGGAAGAAAAGAGGTAAGTAAGTATATTTTACATGGCTTCTGACTATTACAGATGTGTTTTACATGCAGTACTGAGCTTAGTAACGATACGTTTGCGTACATCAGCAATACCCTAGAAGAATGAAGGATGACAAAATATTTATTGCTCTAATAAGATATCTCTTAATATAATTTTAAGTGGCATGTGAGATGGTGATATCAAAACAAAATTTACCTGGCTAAGTTTGTTGTGGGCTCCTTCTTAGACCGGGGTGCGTTTGGAACCCTCATAGCTTTAGTTTTAAGTTTACGAATGTAGTTATCACCATCAAATCGCTACTATGTAAATTATTGACGCGTCAAAGGCGCCTTTTGAAGGACTATTTGAATAAAGATTATTTCAATTTGAATTTGAATATTCGTTGGAATATCCGAACACTAAAAAAGCTATTTTTTTTATTCACTTCAAGTTAGATCTGGACGGCTTGACGCGACATCGTGCCAGAACGCTAAATGGCTTGCGACACGCCTTTGTCGGTAACTAGCAACGGCCGAAGCCTCCCACCAGACCAGACTCGAGCCGGGAATCGAACCCAGGACCTCCAACTTTATAATACGACAGCGCACGCACTGGGCCACGAAGGTCGTCAAAATAAATATTTATAAAGTAAAAGAAGATAATCATAAGAGTATATTACCTCAAAAGAGCGCAGGAGATGAATTAGAAATTATGATTTATTTTGTTTTATTTATTTGTATTGTATTCTTTATTTGTACATATATATATATATATCACTTATATTGAAGAGAATATCAAAGCTATAGCTGAAATAGAAATACACTATGTGTTAAAATTTTAAATCTCTATAAGGGTTTATAAGATATACCTGCTGACATGAGATGGACGGGTGGCGGGGTCTTATTAATAACCGTGGGCACTTTTCGATTAAATTATCCCTGAAAAGCTTTCATTTCTCCCTTAGGTTATGGCATAATATAGCAGTCTGTGATGACAGCTACTCAAATTTAGTCCTAAATTTCTTTGCATATACTTAGGTTTCCTTGTAACATACACTAAACAATGTTTGGATTGCATTCAGATTCAAAGGATATTGTATTTTATTTTTTAATAAATTACCTATTGATATCATGGAGATGTCTATCAACAAGTTCAAAGTTTTATATGGATTTACATGTAACTATTTATAATGTATCGCCTTCTAACTAAAACTTCTTTTAAAATCTAAACTTAACATTTTTATAAAAATGTTGCCCGGTGCCATATTCTGTCATTTCAACGACAGCTGCCAAGCGAAAACTTTAACTGTTTGCAAAATTTAGTAGCCGGCAGAAAAGTTAAGCCAGATTTACTTCAGAACGTCGCGTTGTGTCATGATGAAAACGTACCCTTTACAACGGATTTGTATTCTCGCGTATCCTGACATTTACCCCAGAAAACTTATTAATATTATGAACGTAATAGTGAGTTTGTTGTTGGTCCTCTTTTAACGCAGCAACTTTCGCGTTCGTAAAATATAATGTGCGACGTACCGTGACGCTTTTCTTACAGGTTGGATTTCCGGCAGATACTCTCTGAATTTTCTGTGGTTAGCGTAAGAGGCTACTGAGAAAATTTACCCTCAACTACCTTATCGTGCCAGTTGGATGTCGTGTAGAAACGGATTAGGAGTGATATTTCTACCATACCCCGTTAATAGCACGCGGTCATCTAGGATAGCATCATCACTTACTGGTGAGATTGGAATCAAGGGAATCAAGAATCAAATCAACGCCAGCAAATCTATTTCTCTTTAATGTAAGTCTGACGTAAACTTGGTCATTAGCTTAAACCAACAAGCAAGTTCTCCCGCATTTTTCCTAATGAAAACGCCACTGCTTTTGATGAGAGAATCTCGACGCCAATTTGCATAATTCTAACACTCCACATGCTATAGTTTAAAGCTCGCTTTGTGATGGAAATTTATAAACTTATTTCAATGGATTCGCGCAGTGGTCTCTGTTTTTAGTAGTAATCAGGTTGCACAAGTTGTGTACAAAAGAACCAGATAAAACTCTATCCAGTTGGCTAATCTCGTTTCCGACTCTAAATTATGTGCCTGCCTTCAGAGGGACGTGAAGCCAGCTCATTATCTAGCCTTCATAAACAAAGTAATGGCCAAATAAAGTGATTTAGTTGTCCGAACTATTATAGGGATCGAAACGGGTTACAGAATAATTTGTCTTAAATGATATATTACCTCCATTTTCCTGAAAAGATAATTGACGACCCTTTTTCAGGTATTTTGTACTTTGATTTAACTTTCTTTATTTTTTAAATTAATATTGTAAATTAAATTATAAGTGCTGTTTATGCAATCGATACGTAATGAAGGACATTTTTAACCGAGTGCTATTTTTTTGTTGGCTGCCAATTATTAATATAATACAACAATACGAGAGTTAAAATTGCTATCAGTTTGCAATTGTATACAAGATTATATCTACGACCGGGAATATATATATGAGTAAGATTACCTAAAGGTTTTAGCGAATATCTACTTCTCGGAGCAATAATTATTGATTTCTGATATATAATTATTGGATTATTTCTATTTTGCTGTCTTATGACACCCTCAACGTAGTTAATATTACTATATTATAATTCATAACATAACAAATTTTGATACAAAATTAATTAAAAAAGATTTAGTCTTAATAGATTTAGTCTTAAGTGTAATCACTTCCAGCTACTTTTTTCAGCCTAAAAATTCCTAGATCTCCAATCATCATCATCATCATCAAAACTTGGCAAGTAGGTAACTGTTTCAAAAATTAACTTTTCAATTATTTTAATTACCGCGTTGAATGATTGCCAGAATTGTGTTGTCAACATTTTTAAGTGAGTTTACTAGGTTAAGTGGAATATGATATCAAAAAGCTTTATTTGCATATCGTATAAAACTTTTGTTCTTGTTTTATATTGCATATTTTTTATTCATAATAAAAATAGATTATAATACCACGTATCACACTTAGGGGTGGGACATTAATAGACACGGGCCTCCTATTTCAAAGAAGAGAAGTGTTAAGAGCTGCCTCTTTAAGTACTTGAAATTCAGGGTCTTGTTCATCAGCATCAACCTGCTAGTGACAGGTCTTGTCTCATTACGAAAAGTGACCGTAATCAACCAGACTAGCAAAGTGCGAATGGCTAGTTTTCACAGGCCTTTCGGAATGTTATGGAAAACTGTTAGGTAGGCATCTCTGTGATTTATATCAAATAGAATTAATAATTAAATTTTAAATTGCTTCTATTAAAAATTAATAAAATAGGAAAACACCGCACAGATACAGTGGTGTGTCAAAAGCCGTGGCTGATTCCATCCACTTGGCTTTCCCCGCTTTAGCTATAATTAGATATATTATATTGATTAGCTTACAACTTTTTTTTAACCGGAACCGATAGTTTAACGTACTGTCCGAGGCACTAGGGTGGACAATGCAAATTTCCAATCTCCGGCGCACTGATAATTTCCTGACAGAAATAACCATTACCGAACAATTTTCAGGCCGAATCGGGAAATAGCTAATGCACTCATCACTTTTGTTTATACACTACAAGTTAGCCCTTGACAATCTCACCTGGTGTAAGTGATGATGCAGTCTAAGATGGTAGCGGTCTAACTTGTTAAAGGTATGGTAAACCTACACTCTTAATTAGTTTCTACGCAACATCGTGCCAGAACGCTTTATCTGGACATGTCTTTGTCGGTAGGGCGGTAACTAGCTATGGCTTAAGTTTCCCATCAGACCAGACTTGAGCCGGGAAACGAACCCAGGTCTTCAAACTTTATAATGCGACAGCGCACGACGTCGAAAATATTTACATGGCATTTAAATTATACTATTTTAGAAAAATACAATAAACATTATAATCACAGATTTCACATTATAAGTATATTTATAACTATATAGCGATAGCAACGAATATACCGATTTGGCCGATAGTTTGAATCGATCGATAGCTTAAGTAAGCAGCTACAACTGAATTCAACGCATAAGAAGTCCTATGCAGATATTAGTTTCAGGGAAAAGCAAATCAATGTGATCAATAAGACTTATAAAATAGATTAAATAAGTCGCGGGAAAAATGAAAAGTATTTAGAAACCAGGCAATCTGAAGTCTTCTTCAGATTGCCTGGTACTACGCGTAACAAATCGATAGAAAAGTCGAGGGCAATATCTACATTAGTAAAACAGTTCACAAAAAGACGCTTCTCTTTTCTCTAGATGAAAAGGGTTTCAGTCGAGTGCAGCGTTTTTCTTTCGCTATACAATCTTTATTCACGGTTCTGAATAATTCAAAAGTTTGAGCCTAGAAAAGGGTCATGAAAAACGCTAAGCTCAGATTATTTCACACTAGGCATATTTAGGGAATATAAGATAGAACACTAACACAATTTGAACGAAAAACAAAGCGAAAGGCTAACTTAATGCCATCACTCAAAGAATAAGTATCAAAGGAGATATATAACACGATCTCAAAAGACGTATTCTGTCTTTACAAGGCGTATAAGTTAAGCAATCAATTATTTATGCACATTACTTATTTAAATTATAACTTTGAATATCTCAACATAATAAGATGAATTAAGACCGCTAAAATAATTCTGAAACAATTTGAAGTCCTAGCGAAATCTAAACCTTAAAATTTCTAGAAATTATAGGTTCCTATATTTGATCTTAATTACGAGTATAGTTTCCAATTGATTATTTGCTTTCATTTGTTTAAATGAGCAATTTTGATGCAAACCCATATTAGATTATAATATTTTTAAGAAATAGTTAAAAATTGTTGGTTAATAGTTATTGCGCGCTAATCATAAAAATGTTTTCCTTTACCGTTGAAGCAAGTGATTTTTTTTTATCGTACCATTTAAAGCCACCCAAAGACAAAAGAAGATACAGTTAAACTTCTTAACTCCGCATCAGACATTTATCAACATACAAAGTAGTTCTAACTTTATTACGATGCTAATTTCAATGGATCGTCCACCGCAAGCCATATATCTTCAATAACAGCCTCAGCCGTGACATCCTTATTTAGTCATTAAAAAATTGTAGTGGTGTTGATACCACGTGTATTGGCTTCATACAAATCACAGTTGAAACGGGTCAAGTGGGCATCCAAACACGTTGATTATAGGCAGATGATAGTGAGATCCATAGTATATATGGCATAGATAATAGTAAATTCAAAATTCAAATTTTCAAATTCAAATTCAAATTCAAAATAATCTTTATTCAAATAGTCCTTAAAAATGCATTATTTGTATTATATTTGTAATTGCTTTTGACGCGTCAATAATTTACATAGTATATTATTGACGCGTATTGATATTTCATGGTGATAACTATATTCGTAAAGTAATATAGATTCATCTAAGTAATAGCGATGAATGACATGCTGCGATGGTAATTTTATACGCCAAGCTCTATTTATCTATGGTATATTAAAATATACACATGCTAAAATTTCATTTTACTTTCAATAATGAAAGTGTGCGAGTAACACTTGTGCAATAAATATATTAAACGATTAATCTGTTGTTAGGTTTAACTATGTGGTGTTAAGTGAAAAAGTTAAATAGTGCTGGTTGCAAATAAAGTAAAAAAATATGTCTTAACCGTAACTAAAAGACAAATATTTTTAAATCATTGCATCTAAAGCTAGTAAATTCGACGTATTTACAAATGCTATCGAATCTTTAAATAGGATATTATGGTGTCTTGGATTTATTTAGACATATTATAAGTTTAATGATAAATGATGAATATAAATAATAATAAGTTATTTAATTTAAAAAGTTTCGTGCGTGCTTGCAATATGTAAAAACCTGTAAACATGCTCATTCCAATTGGCTTTTTACACATATTCTTACCACGGACGGCAACCGAATAACTTTTTTTTTGCTTGCCATTAAAAATACTGGCAATTTATCAAAATTTCATAATTTCTTTTTTATATTACTGTCACTTTGGCACATCTGTAGACGTTTATTTTAGCAACGGTTGGCACACATGTTAAATTTGCGCGGGTTTGGACGATACAGTTTGAAGGGACAGCCTGCCAGCCAGCCGACGGAAATACTGCCTCCCTTCGCGACTGACGAAGTACTGAAGGTTCGAACAGACGCGGCGTCTAGCTACGTAATTATGGGAACTTGAAGCCATAGTTTCCATTAGAAAACATTTGTTCTATGTATATGATCATTCGGTTTTACTGATATAGCGTTTGTTTATTTTCTGAAACTTTATATACTAGCTTGTAGATAATTTGTTTAGGTTTTTGAACGTCTTTTTATTTGCCAAGTTGTAGCCAAAATCCACATGAAATTTGTATTTTAGCTTTAATACTTAGTATTCTAGAATAGAAATTATCTTAAGTGTTATTTCTAGACTTGTTTCCCTCTAACATGTTTCTTTATTTAGTAACCTTTATTTTTGCATCTTTATAAATTCATACAACACACACATTATTAACACAAAGAAAATGTGTTAATAAGGTTATTATTTGTATGTATGTACATTGCGACGTTTATATTATGTTTGTACCTTCCTTTTAAAATTTAATATAATCAATTATATAAATTTAGTTTTTAATTAGTAGATACATAGAAAAGGAAAAGGCCTTTAAATAAATAAACATTGATTTAGAACCCAAAAATATTTTTATTTGATTTGTTGTTTGTATGTCTATCTTTAGTACGTTTTTGTTCGTGTTTGACGAACGTCTTATTAAAGGAATGCATCCTTGCATGTTAGCAACCTTCAGTGTATTTTTTGGAAAACTATTATTTAGTTGACTTTATTATTAGAACCTGAGACTAATCTAACCAGTGTGAACTTGATTGTTCCAGGTCTGCTATAGTACTGTGTGTTGTTTGTTATTATATTATAAATTAATATATTTTATCGCAGCAAATATATTTAGCTGTACCAACAATTTTAAAGTAGGTAATAAGCATTCTTTGTAAGGTCATTATTTCCGAAAAATTCCTCAAACTCGTTGATAGTTCGCTCAAAGTTAAATTGAAAAGCGAAGTTACCTAACTTGACTTAAGTCTTGAAGTTTTCTACTAAGGCTACATCGTTACCATTTTCAGCCTGTTAATGTACCAGTGTAAGGTACCAGAGTCTTTCAGAACATTAACCCACCACACTACTCCATTGCGGGTTGGTAGGTGAATAGTGATCATAGATAGCCTACAGTGGTAGAATAGAATAGAATAGAATAGAATTTTATTGTTCACTGTTTAGACATTTTTTTGACGCTGAATGCTTTTACGTATCCCCTCCTGAAGCGACGCGGCATAACTGCCCACTTCCGACGGGGTATGTGGGACTCCCCGGCGGTCAGAGTGGCGACCTGAATACCGACAAAAACCCAGCTATGTTCCTTCGCTTGCCTGGTAGCTGGGTCACGGGATCGCTCGCCCACTCGTCCGCAACCCAACCAGCGACGTCCGCCGAGGCAGACCCTCACCTCACCCTGTTTACACGTATTATAGCAGTTGAGAAGGCCTACAACAGCATTCGAAACAGTATACCCCCTCCGGGCGTACAATATTATTTTATATAAATCATTATGATAATAATCAAATAGGACTATCGTATTACAATCACATTGAAATTTGGCAGAAAAAAAAATTAAATTAGAAGAACATTGTTAAATAGAAATATATTTTTGATAAGCCAAACGTGAAATGAAATACGACATAGATAAGCTACACAACTGTAATTTTAAAACTCAGCTGGTATTAATTTCTAGACAGAAAAACAATCGTTTGGCCTACCCGGGCCAGCCGGGGTAATCAGTATTTTTTTTTTTACAAATTTTCTTAAACTACCCTGGCTCCCAAACCAGGATAGTCTGTATCTTGGGGGTCAGTCTCTTCCAATTTAGCAATAAAAAAATAAAGTATTATGCCTTAAAGTTAGGATTTAATCACATCTATACATGAGAGTGAGAAATGGGTGGGTGAGTGGGTGTGTGGGTTAGTGTATATGTGTGTGGATGTGTGTGTGGTTTGAGTGTGAGTGGGTGGGTGAGCTTTAATACAAATACATTTTATAGATGTATTTATATATTATTCATATATGTATATGTTATGCTTATACCCAAACAAAGTATTTCTAACTATATATACTAGCATAGCAAAGTACTACATGTGCTCAGCTGTTTCACTCGCGGCAACAATGGGTCTGCTGATGGATCGTCCTTCTTCAATATTTTAAAATGTTGAATGTGTATCCCATATTCAGTATCTTTTATTGTGTTTGTATAGTTTTATCCTCAACCTCCAATATAATAAAATATGCAATGGAGTTATAAAGTAAATATAGAAAGAAAGTTTCACCAACTATCCTACAGAAAACCTAATGGAAACCTATTGGTTTTCGGGATAAAATAAAGCCTGTCCCAAAGCATCACTTATAAATGAACGAAATTGCTTTCAAATTAATTCAGTAGAATTTTCATGACACGTAAACGGAGGGACTGACAAATATTAATAAGAATCTGTTTTGCCCTATATTCGCTTAGTTTTAAAAATATTCAATATACTGGAACCTTACAGTACAGTTTTAAAAAGTATATATAGGTAGAGATACATATACATATACAAGTATATTTATAAGATGATATATAGGACACGTTTGCTCGATGTGTCATTTAGAGAAAAAGATAAAGATTTAAAGATAAACAACTACAAACAGTACATCTTACTCTGATTTCTGAGAAACATTACGTCCGTTTATAACCACTATGAATATTAATTAATAAGTACGTTTAAAAATTTACCTCTATTCAGTCAAGGTACACATCTCAAATAAATATTTAAAGAGCATTTAGAAATCCTACTGAAACTTGGAAATAAAGATATTCAGCAAATAGGAAGCTTACACAAAGGTTAAGTGTTATCTACACTGACATGACAGTTCATTAGAGATTAGATATTACGTCATATGACACGTTTGTTTAGGCAAAGGGAGTGCTAGTAATTTATAGCGAATGTCTCGGTGAGTTTTCGTCTTCCTTATCTCTTTAATCGAACCCTTTTGCTTTTCATAATACTTATCTGTGACTAATGGAATGGGCTCTGGATAATTTCGTGGTAGCTAATGCTTTTATTCTATAAAAATAACCAGTAAAATTCGTCAAACTATGAAGCGATGATAGCCTAGTGGTTAGGGCGTCAGCCTCCTAATCAGAGGTCGGCGGTTCGAATCCGGGCACGCACCGCTAACTTTTCGGAGTTACGTGCGTTTTTAAACAATTAAAATATCACTTGCTTCAACGGTGAAGGAAAACATCGTGAGGAAACCTGCACGCCTGAGAGTTCTCCATAACGTTCTCAATGGCGTGTGAAGTCTGCCAATCCGCACATGGCCAGCGTGGTGGACTATGGCCAAACCCTTCTCATATTGAGAGGAGACCTGTGCTCTGTAGTGAGCCGCTAATGGGTTGATTATGATGATAAAGGAATGAACAGGTGCAAGAGTGAACGAATACATACATATATTGGAAGATTTGTGTTTATATCGTAAGCTATCAGTCTATGTTATCTAGTCTCCAAAGGAAATGCAAACTAGGCGGTATCAGCGGCAAAAAGTCGCGGATTTAGTCGTTCGTGAAACTGCGATCAGCTTGGCATGAGCCAATGACGTCATTAATTTCAGTAGATACCTGCTGGCAAATGCGTTGCGTGAATCTTTTGCGTTCTCTGCATCAGTCTCTAGAGCATTATTATAGATATTTTCTTTTCATTATCAAATGGGGATGAAAAGTAAACAAATTTTAAGCTTGTTATCCCATCTCTTATGATTGAAGCTCCTAGTCGTGAGAAAATAATAGGATGACGTTGAGCACACAAAGAAATTGAACTTCTGGGTAGCGTCTAGAAAAACGGTTAAACAAACGTCTGCAATATGGTAAAGCATGAATGAGTTTAAATTACAAGCAATTATAGTTTTTTTAATACACTACAGTACCTACTAGTGAGCCCTTGACGGCTATCTCACCTGGTGGTAAGTGATGATGCAGTCTAGGAGGGTAGCGGGTTAACCTATTTATTTGGTTTCTAAGCGACATCGTGCCGGAACGCTAAATAGCTTGGTGACACGTCTTTGTCGGTGGGGTGGTAACTAGCCACGGCCGAAGCCTCTCACCAGACCAGATTCGAGCCGGGAATCGAACCCAGGGCCTCCAACTGTATATATAACAGCCTTGGATCTGCATAAATGGATCCTTTAAATCAAAATTTGAAGCCCCTTTAAATCTTCACTTCCCTTATTCAAAAGAGAGACTTTTGATTTCTATGCCTGCTTCTTAGCATTATTAAGACAATAACACTGGTAGAAGGCTTAATATTTCTATAGAAGCGTTGAAAACCCTGCTTAAATACAACACCGATTGCAATCAGTTTCATCGGTAGAAATGACAATGATATTTGCCCATTGTGCAATTGACAGATGTTGAAGAGTCGGGTTTAGTTAACTTCTACCCTCATAGTAATAGCCCATTAAATACAGAAATACCAGGTTATTCCACTGGACTGTTTCGATGGTCAAATAAATAAACATTTTCAACTATGATACACAAGGTTCCGAATTTCGTTCTCGGGTCTTACCAATGATTTTTAAACATTGGGGTTTTTAACCAACGAATTCTCAATAATAGAGGTCAAGAAATTTGCTTGTTTGTGAAAATAGAGACAGCCAATCTTAAACGTAACGCGGTTTAGAAATGAGGAATACGAAAAGGAAAAATGCCCTCAATAGAGTAGCTTAGTAATTAAATTTAAGTAACTATCCACAACCCGACCATCATGATGAATCCCCAAATTATCCCGGCGGGAGATCGAACCTGTAACCCCCCACGACCACAGTGACAACAGTGCGCCAGAAAGGTCAAAATTATTTTACGTTTTATTTTTTAATATCCAATTGTGTATCGCTGCTGTAGGGCACTAGAGGTACCGATCAGATAAAGTCTGCTGTGGGCGGTCCTTTGCACGAGTGCACCAGGCTTTCGACAAGTGGAGAAAGGTGGCGGATGCTCGTGAGGCGTATAACATCTGTCTTCAAAGACATTGCTTCATGATGACCATGACCTAAGAAGCGGTGATAGCCTAGTGGGTAGGGCGTCAATCTCCTAATCAGAGGTCGGCGGTTCGAATCCGGGCACGCACCTCTAACTTTTCGGAGTTATGTGCGTTTTTAAACAATTAAAATATCACTTGCTTCGACGGTGTAAGAAAACATCGTGAGGAAACCTGCACGCCTGAGAGTTCTCCATAATGTTCTCAAAGGCGTGTGAAGTCTGCCAATCCGCACATGGCCAGCGTGGTGGACTATGGCCAAACCCTTCTCATATTGAGAGGAGACCCGTGCTCTGTAGTGAGCCTGTAATGAGTTGATCATCATGATGATGACTGCTCTGTCAAGAATGTAACGACGAAGAAGAAGATCGCCGCTGTACCCAATAATATCTTACAAATAGTAACATAAAAGCATTTACCCATTTATATACCAACTGAAGTGCGGTCTTATTCTTTACGTGTCTCCTAGGCATTGGGGTGGACCACTCAAATGTCGTAACTCTGATACTAAGAATCTCTTATGAGAAATAACTCAAATAATCGGAGAATGGAATCTAGGACTTCCTAATTTTTCGTAAAATATGCTAAATAAGATTAACGGGCACTTCGTTTTAATGCGTAATTTAGCAAATTTTTTCCATCAACCCAAATTAAATAACGTTATGATTAATAATTAATTAATCTCTGTTCGTGAATTCCCTTTTCCACGCTTCGTACCATCTCACTCAACCTTAGAGCAAACATCCATAACAAATAGAATAAATCAAGCAGTATTATGTCATAAATCCTACAGCAGTGAAAATCGATAGAGTAATAACTCCTCACAAAAATATATTTCCCAGTTCTTAAGACCAAAAGAGTACATACAAACAAAATGCAAAATAATGGGAGGTTTTTGTATGGTCTCTTTATGTAGTAGTTGTAGTTGTTATAGTCTGCACTTGAAAAGAACATAACAAGTGGGTGTTCTGATAAATAAAAAAAAAAAACGTGCTTAGCATAGTGCAGATATTTTCACAGAAAAAAATGAGGTTAAAAGTATCAAGTTATTTGTATTCAAGAAAATATGTAGTACTTGATACTTGGACGCTGATACTCTTTCCTATTTCCTTTTTATTCTTGATTTTTATTGCAATAAAAAGTCAAAGGCAAACAGACAACAAAAAGTGAAGTGGAGTAGAAGTGGTTAAGTCAGTAGACAGATTACAAGATTAATTGAATTTAACAACAAAATTTTAATCTTAAAAAATATCAAGCACAGGTGGCTACACCTATAAGCAAAGGTTTATTTTTTGGCTTAAGGGGTTTGAAGAACCCGTGGCGCATAGCCAGTGGAAATATACAGTGGGTGTTACCAAGTTTATAGATGACTTGTCAGGTCTGGTCTCACCAGGCTTTGACCACGGCTGGTTATCACCCTGGCAAGAAATACTGTCAAATTATTAAGCAGCCGGTATGATACCGCGCAGAAACCGATTAGAAGAATGGATTCAGTCAGTAACGTATCGGTGGCTCCTCGAGATGCGGCTGTAATCACTTGCCATCAGGTGATCAGTCTGCTCGTTTGCCCACGATAAATATATATTCAAAATTCAGATTCAAAATAGCTGTATTCATGTAAATCTATTACAGACTTTTACGAAGCGTTCATATATAAAATATTTTCATTATTTTTAATTCGTGAGGTGAGGGCTCCGAACGCGCCCAGTCCTAAGAAAAAGCCTACAACAAGCGTATTTTTTTTGCTATCACCATCTCACATAGTCAATAATAATTAGGTATTAATTAAAAATATAACTAGCCATGAAGTTAGTACAATTCACACGCAAGCGTTTTTATCGCTTATGTAATCCTTATAAGATTTTTCTATGAGCTTGCGTTTTATAATAACTTTGAACTTATTAATAGACGTCTCCAAGATTTCAGTAGGTAATTTGTTATAAAATTAAATATAATTTCATTTGAATGAGCTACTAATTTTGTGCAGCCTACTAAAAAGCACAACAATTTTACTTTTATTACTAATGTTCAGGGCGTTACAGTCCATTTTCTGAATTTTATTTATATATATTTCATAAAACAACAGTTAAAAAATACTCTACTTAAATATTACAATGAATATGTGGGTGAGACACGAAAAGTCCCAAAATGTTCACAAGAGCTTTCATCGGTACGGGTATCAAGAGAGCTTACGAATACCTTGATACCCAAGCATCCATGAAATTTTGTTGAAAGCAATAGATAGAAATAGATGTAAGTGATCATAGGTAAATTTACGTGTACGAGTATTTCGCGCAATGTTGGTGTATTAAATTATTCCAACTGGCTTAGGTGCCCTTTTTTTTTTTTATTCACCACAAGTTAGCCTTTGACTGCATCTCACCTGATGGTAAGTGATGATGCAGTCTAAGACGGTAGCGGGCTAACCTGTTAGGGGTATGGTAAACTCATACGCCTAATTGGTTTCTACACGACATCGTGCCGGAACGCTAAATCGCTTGTCACCATGACACCTCTTTGTTTGCTCGGTCGTAAACAAGGAATAAGAATTGAATTAGACTATTACATTTCCGGGTGTTTAATGAAACGAAAGTATGAATTATAAATAATTGGTCATCGCCTATGCAAGAAAAATTAACTCTTAAAATTATTATTTTTATTACACTATTAGTTTTAGTATTTTTTTTTATCGTGGGTAAAATCCTCATGGATACCTCTGCGCCATGGGGAGGCACAGAAGTTATATCAGACTCCTACTGACTAAAACCCCCACATGTTCCTACTCACCGCTTTATGGTGGAGCCACGGGAAAGCTTTCGCAATTAGCTTTTAGATACGTTAAATTAAAAAAAAAATTATAAGTTAACAGTCCTATAACCGCGATGCATTTTTTCGGACACCCTGGATGGAGTCTTTCATTTTTTTTTATTTCAATAAGAGTAAATTAACTATAAAGAATCTACAGTTAATAGTGTCTTGCACAGATAGACTGGCCGATCTAAATAGGTAGGTATGTGTTAGTGGGCACGGACGTAATATATCAATTTGTAGAACCACAGGGTATTAATCAATTGTAAATTAACCTACGCCGAAGCACTCGTATGGTATAAGCATTTTCATAGCATCAGCTAGTTATATTCACAATGTGCAGATGACCGCGAGTTCGTCCGCGTAGATTAAAAGTTTTTAAAAACTGTGGAATAAGCAACGTTTGTAATTGAGTATTATCCCATATCTAATTACTTCTATTCTAAATATTCTTCTAAATTCCCGTATCCGTTAGCATGTCCATCATTTATTTGCACTAAACTCAACAACACAATTCAATTTTGCACAAATCCCACGGGAACAGTGGATTTTTCCGGGTTGAACAGTTAAGTGTTAATCCAGGATATATTTAGTAATCTATGAAAAAAAGGCTTCAGTTCGCTAACTTTCTATTATTTGTTATGTAATTATATGTTGCGATACAAGATAACCACTGTGAGTATCTACTAAAATAACTTTAAGGCTAAGAAATAAGCACGTAAAAAGAACACAGCATCACTGACCTAAACAGTTAAAACTAGACAAAAATATGTGTTCGAAATAATTTTGTCCATTAAAATCAATTTTCAAATTATGGATAAGAGTGATAAATAAAAGAGATTATTTTAATGTAAAAAAGCGTGGGGTGCATATATACATGGATTTATGTTCTCTTGCTAACAGCGCAAACTTGTCTCATATAACTAGATACTGATAGGAGTAGCAACATTGAAGAAATATTTTTCAGAAAGTACTATTAAATAATTGTATTGTCATCGGTCCTCTGACCGAAATCTGACCGTTCAAAGTGGGTCAAAATCTAGTCTAAAGGCGTCGGTTACAAACAAACCAACAAACAAACATACACGTGAAGCTAATAAAAGCGTGTACGCTCAGTCAAAGTACGCTCTATAAATCTCAGCCTCAGACATCGATTTTTAGTCACATGTTCAAAGGTAAAAGTTGGTAGTGAAAGTGTGTGCTTTTATAATAGCATGCCTAACTAGCCTAGATTGGCAAAGCACTAGTAGCAGCTTTCTACTCACAGAGATACAAAGAACACGCTCTTCAGTGATCAGTTGCAAACGATTGCCCCCGTGGGTATTTATTTCTTTAAGTGGCCTAGCTGTAATATACGAGTTACCCGCATTTTTATTGAATTGCAGGCAATTGCAGAAAATCAGTAGGAGAAGCTACTCCTCTACAATCCCTACCTATTTAGGTAATATTCGCTTTCAAGTGCGCCGTTTTCATAATAAATTTTCTAATTTAAAATACACTTTCATTCAAAATTCAATTCATTTTTCTCTCCCAAAGGAATTAATTAAAAATCTTTCCTCAGCAGATGGCTTTGTTAAATCGATTTCAAGTGTATGCTAAATTTCTGCCCTATCGGTGTAATGGTTTGACCTGTGTGTTGATAGATCAGTCAATCACTAAGTCACCTTTTCTTTTTTTACATGAACAGGTTTTAAAAAAAAATTATTTATCATAATCAGCTGAATGAACACAGCTGAGCGTAAGCTTAATCTTTAATATTAGTGCGTAATATATGTGATTTTGTATAATGTAAGTTGCCAATAATCAAGTATTAGTGTCTACTGACCGAAACCGATATACGTGAGTCGGTGGTACGAAAAATAAAGTTCAAAACAAAGTAGCCAGTTACGAAATGGCAGTGAAGGAAAGACTTTTTAAAAATAATAAATTTTATTTTAATTTCAAGCTAATTTACAGAATTAATTTAAATAATTAATTATATGTAAACGCGTATGAGTGATATAGATATAACACTGCCGATATGTCCATTGTCCGATATACGGTCTTCTTTGCAAGCTGGCTTTCCACCTTAGTCCATTGATAAAGGCTTCCTGTGAGAGCGGAATGCCGCGGTCACGACATGGTTACTAGCCTTAAGCACTTTTCCATTGGCTTCTTTAACTAAATAGTTTTATTTCAAACTTCAATCTTACTATCTCTGAAATTAAATATTGCCTATGTAACTTTGGTATTAAAGAACTTTCAAATGATGAAAGAATTTTCAAAATTGATTTGGCATATTATGAGTAAACTACCAATAAACAATCACATCTCTGCTCACTATAATGTTAGTATAGATTATGTAGTTTTCCTTCGTTAAACCGAATGTATTCTACTAATCATCAGTGATGGTGCGAGATTACGTAAACAAAAATAAAACCGCTGTCAGTTCGGCGTCAATTGAAAAGCTCTCTAGTTTGAGCGGCAAGGTAATCGAATCTGTATAACAAGCTAGTCGAGTTGACGTCATGACACAGTCGGAATTAATCCTTTCCAATAAGGGATTAAATGTCTCCGCTGTTGATACTAAACCGAATGGCTATATCTATGAAGCTGTGAATTTGTGACCGAATTACGTACAACGGCGCGACGTCTTTATTGAAATACATCTTCCAAGACCATTTGTCTGAGGGTTTAAATCATTGAGATTGCATGAGTGACCACTCGTTCTTTAAGCTTACAGCTGCTTCGTTTATGTATTATCGTTTTATCATATAATTAGATAAATAGAAGGAAGTTACCAGGCTGGTCTATATCGGCAATTAATCAAAAGAAACTTTAAAGTAATAAACGCGATACCTCACTCGTCGGGGTATATGTACGAAAAATATCGAATCTTACTACCTAATGTCGAGTCATCATCATCATCATGATCAGTACATTGCCGGCTCACTATAGAGCACGGGTCTCCTCTCAATATTAGAAGGGTTTGGCCATATTCCACCACGCTGGATCACGCACCATGTGCGGATTAGCAGACTTCACACGTCTTTGAGAACATTATAGAGAACTCTCAGCCATACAGGCTTCGTCACGATGTTTTCTTTTACTATTACGCTCAACGCAACAAATACAATAAGATTAAATTTTAAAATCACTAAATGCTGATTCGTAAGATGGATGGTTGGATACTAATACTTTGTTATTTTAAGTAATATTAAGTATCCAGTCATTATGATCGAGTTTGGTAGATATATTTTTCATTATTCTTTCACTATTTTTACTTTGCTAAAAGATTTAACCTTTCCTATAAACAAAATTAATGCCCAATTACATAAACAAGTAATCGGAAAATTCCAAAATAACTTCTTTGTGGAATTTATAAAACAATTGAGATCTTGTCTATCTATAAAAATAAATACAGTTTAAGTTTCTGAATTTTATTTCATTGTTTATTTTTGTAAGGAGCGGAGATCGTAAGAATATGCTAATTAAATTGTTGAACTAAAAAAGATTAAGTATTAAAATAAGTAATCACGTTACGGTACTTTTTTAATAAAAAAAGAATTTGGGATGAATTCATACAAGCAAAAATTCATTTATGAGAAATTCTACGTGGGAAAACCGCTTGTGATAAATATAATATTGAAGTTTCAAAACATATGAAATACGGAATTGATTTCTCAATAAGTTTTATCATCCTATATCTTATTAACTATCGCCTAATATTTATACATAATATCAAACAATTCGGACGTCTGGAGAAGGTAAAAAATTTTATTGCAAAAATTAATTACGCCACTAGGTAAATAAAGGTCCTGTGATTAAAAACGTGATTATAACAATTGTCCTATTTTCATCGTCGTTTTTGTCGCAATGATAAGCGGAAGAAATACTTAATGCCGTAATAAATCCATCTGATACCGAGCAATTTCTTTCCTCGCGTTTCAAAACACACCATATTAAATCCGGCGAGTTACGCAAGCAGTTCCACCGCCTACCGTAAGATGGCGTTAAGACTGTATTCTGCGATCGCATCTGTCGTCACATTATTCTAAAGGCGCCCTCCGGGGAGAAAGGTTTTATTTCTATTTTCGTTTCGGTCGAGCACGTCCCAAGGAACGTGTTTTCAAGCCCACTCTTTGGAGGATTATTTTGTGGAATTCGCCTTCTATTGATGTAACAATGGTTGACAAAAGAAATAAATTACTCGCTACATCCTTGACTTCTTAAAGATAGCTTCTTATTATAGCATGATTGAAGCAACGAATGATTAAACTGAAGTTATGTTTTCATAAACATAAACAATCATTATAATGTCAGAATAAACAGTATTCTCAGTTTGGCCAGGGTTGTGTCGAGACTGAGAATCTGAGGATCAATGTAATTATTTCTTTTATCTATTGTTTACCGTACCACTTTCTTGCTATATATTTTTATTTTTTAAATTAAAATCTGGATATACAATGCAATGTATGTGCAAAATATGTTTATTGATTTCTGAATACTTCTATCTGATACTTCTATTCTTTTATTGTATATAATTATATTATAGAGAGGTACTAGTAATGTACCACCAATTATTGAAACAGATTACGTTTGTTATATAACGGTAGAGAACTTTTGTTGTACTAGTCTGACTCATTTATCCGAAGTATGCAAATAGGTAGACTATTAAGCTATTGCTGACCATACCTGTAATGACTAAGCCTCCAATACCAATCAATCAATCTAATCAATCAAAAATAGCTTTATTCATATAAACCTATTACAGGCATCTATGAATCATTCACATATATCACATTTTTCATTATTTATATTCGTGAAGTGATTGTGATAACTAAGCTCGCCAACATAAAACTAAAGCTAAAAGGTTTCAACGGAGTTTTTTTTGTTTGTTATCAACATTTCACATAATCAATGATAAGTTAAAGTACCTATGGAAATAGAGCAATTCACACCCAAGCTTTTTATCGTTTAAATAATCCTTAATATCGTATTATGATTTTTCTTTAAGTTTCGTTTTGTCAAACCATCCAGTCCGTCTGTCTGTAAACTTTCATCCTTTTCTTTCATCCTCACCACCTGGATGCCTGTTCCTCTTCCACCACCCGCTATTCCAGGTCATTTCTGCCACGAACCTGCAAATTGTGGAACCAGCTTCCATCTTCTGTGTTCCCTAATGGTTATAATATGGGAATCTTCAAAGGGCGGATAAACAAACTACATAAAAGCCAGCAACGCATTGGCGGTTCCTCTGGTGCTGCAAATGTTCATGGGCGGCGGTAATCACTTACCATCAGGTGACCCGTCTGCTCGTTTGCTCGCTATATATATATATGTATATATAAAAAAACTTCAACGAAAATTTTCAACTTTCTAGCAATTGCGAGATAAAAAATGACGCATATATTGCCGCAATAATAATAAAACTAAATTAAATCGAAAATTAAATACGAATATTAGGTACGTACTAAGTGTTTCATATTGCATGATGGTACGGAACCGATCATGTGCGATTACAACTACCACATAGCCGGTTTTCATATAGTTTGCAAATTGCTCTCTATTTCCACTATCTAGCAAGATTATTCCATTCTATAGGAAACGTTATATCATGCGTAAAACTCGATACGAGGACGTACCTATAATTTGCATTGCGATATGTTACGATAAAATGTGTTTTTTAGTGCGAATAAAAAAGCTTTTATGGCAACATTCAAAGCAACGCTGTTTATATTAAGATTACTTTTATTGGGATTTTAGTAGGTTAACGCAGAAAGAAAACTTTGTCAGGGTCGCGGCACCATGCCGATGTGTTTTCAAGAGAACGTCGCTACGTACGAAGAAAACACATCGGCAATCATCGTCAATGGTGTGCTTCTAGGATAAACTAATTACTGCCAACCATCTAATGAAAGAGGGCCAAAATAGGATACATGTCCGGTAGATCATCAGGATCAACTCATTACGACTCACTACAGAGCACGGGTCTCCTCTCAATATGAGAAGGGTATGGCCATAGTCCACCACGCTGGCCATGGCGGATTGGCAGACTTCACACGCCTTTGAGAACATTATGGAGAACTCTCAGGCGTGCAGGTTTCCTCACGATGTTTTCCTTCACCGTTGAAGCAAGTGATAATTGAATTGTTTAAAAACGCACATAACTCCAA
Source organism: Lasiommata megera (assembly GCA_928268935.1). Lineage (NCBI taxonomy): Eukaryota > Metazoa > Arthropoda > Insecta > Lepidoptera > Nymphalidae > Lasiommata > Lasiommata megera. The sequence goes on along the minus strand of OV743319.1, from coordinate 9,027,582 downwards.
AAAGTTAGAGGTGCGTGCCCGGATTCGAACCGCCGACCTCTGATTAGGAGGCTGACGCCCTAACCACTAGGCTATCTATCACCGCTTCTACTAGGCCATCACCGCTTCCGCTGCCCGGTAGATGAACTGCTAGAATTATGTTTAATAAAAGAAGTAAGTTGTCAAAAATAAAAATTACGAACGATCGAATGACACGTGCGCTCACATAACAGCGACGCATGATGAGATGAGAGCGTCATGCCGTTTGCTGTGATGGCATCCGAGGTTTGGTTTAATTCCAAGGTGCGCCAATAGATGTTTTTTTATCAAAATGACTTATTGAGTAAAACACATTTTTGAAATTTCAATACAAAAGAAAATTTAAATGCGATACGAGAATTGTGCCGGATCCTAAATAAATAGAGAAAATTAATTTGATAGTCACATTATAGCGTCGTGACGTCACAGGACAGACATAGGTTGTTACTAGCTGTTTCCAGTGGAAATTTTGATGACCACTCATCGAATTTTCACTGGAATTTTCCGTCGTTACACCATCGCCTACAGTTACTTCAACACAGGCCAAGTTTCCAGCATATTAAAGGCTTTCTCATAAGATAAACGCAAAGTGGCTGACCAAAATGGAAGAAGGCTCTTTGGTCTTTTATATTACCTGCCGTCGTATAAATGTGGTATATGGTAATAGCTCTTTCAATTCAAACTGACTGATTCGGTAGGCTGGAAATCGTTGAATCTACGTTATTCTCTATATAATTTTCTGCCTGCCTACGTCAGGGCCTTAAAAAACACAAATATTCCTAACATTAGATCATTTAAACAAAGGGAATTAATACAAACAGTTAACGAAACGTTTAACACTTTTGTTTGTGTTATCCTATCGTGAAAGCAATCATCTGAGCTTAGTAAGAGGTAGTTATTTCGAAGTCACAAACATATGTTTTTTCAACGGTGAATGGAAACATCGTGAGGAAACCAGCATGCCTGAGAGTTCTCCATAATGTTCTTAAAAAAAGGCGTGTGAAATGTTCCGATCCGCACATGGTTAGCGTGGTGGAATATCGCCAAACCCTTCTTATATTGAGTGGAGATCCGTGCTCTGTAGTGAGCAGGTAATGAGTTGTTCATGATGATGATGATGATAGATTTCGTTAATTCAACACAGTTTTAGCACATAAAAAATTAATTAATTCATCTTCTAAATTATTTACCTTATTAACTAATCAACATTTATTGATATTTTTGAATTCCAAAGTTACTTGGATAAATTGAAATGAAATTGAACTCACTGAATAAATTTCAATAAAATGTAGCAAAGAACTAGTTTGAGACCTGATTGGGGTATATTTAAAGTGAAAAATGGATATAATAGATACGTTCCATTTATTGTAATAAATTAGTGACATCTGCATTTCGTCTGTAATAGGTATAGAGGTAATTTTAAGAAAACTTCTTTAATAAGATTAAGTAATTTTTGCCATGCTGATGAATGTGTAACAATATGTTGAAATTAATTTATAACTTTAAACTCACTATGCAATTCATGAGTTTCGAAATATCTAGACTGCTTGAAAGGCTACACTTTCATCTCACACGAGTTAAAAATATTACTTTAAAAATATAAAATGATTGTGAGCTTTAATTTTCTAAAACGGATGTTGTAGTTCTTTTAAGTTAACTTTAAATAAAACACTAAAATCGGAGGTATTTGTCGATATATGATTATTTTGCGGCGTTATAACCAAGATTGAGTGTAAGGCTTCACATATTAATCAAATAACAAGTTAAACTTATCAGTGGTTAAGCGAATGATGGTTTGCAGTTAAATCAAGCTTTATATAAGCAGAAACGCAAAAGTAACTGGTGATGAGCAATAGCTGTGAAAAAATTTAAAAATCATTTTCTAATCAGTGAGTTCAAAAACCTAGAAACTTCATAAATTTTTTGGCATTTTCAATGTCAAAAAAGCTAAACTTTTAGCTTTAGGTCACGTTGCAATAAAGGTCCAAAGTATCTATTCCAAAGTTCTGGAATCCTACTGATTCTCGAAACTTATTAATTAGGGAAAAACGCCGTTATTGAAGATAAACTTTGTCTTAAATACACATTCGAAATATTTTTAGAGATCAACAACTTTCTTAAAATTCTTTAAAAGAATTTAATTGAAAAGTCTTGGCTGTGTTTAATATTTATTATAAGATAATCTATATCTACTCGTAAACATAGCTTTGTCCTGATAGACTGATAGACAAACCACCGCCCAAATCGTTGGACAAAGATATTTGAAATTTTGTAAATAGATAAAGCAAATAGATAAAACAAAATGGCCGCACATAAAACGGTAATAATGCAAAAATTTGAATCGAAAAACAATTAAACAAAAAGGAAATTTTGTCACTGCTAGAATGAAAACAGAAATACTGATATAAATCACGTTCTTAGTACTTGTTCGCGTAACTTTTAAAGATAGTCAAACAAAGTACTGTACTGGGTAGTCAGTTAGTTAGGGGGAACGACAAAACCCACAAAGCCCTACAGATACAGTCAGCGACACCGAGAGCAAATTGTCAACTTAAAACACCACTAGTTTGTTTTAATCGCTTATTCTTCATGTAACCTTTCATTAGAACGAAGGAAAGAAGGAAAGATTCAAAGTTTTGTACTACAAATAAAAAATATAAAAAATGCGATTAATGAGTGCACAAAATTCATACGGTACCTCTCTAAAAGTTGAGCCATAATTAGAGAAACGATATTCATGCATTTTCCCTTTTTCGTAAAAAAACCTTACCGGGGCAAATAGGACTTCACAATGTGAAAAAAGTTGCATTTTTCCCGGTAAAAGACTACGCCATGGCTACCGAGGCAGTTGCAAGTTTTCTTTACCACTTGCCTATGCCATTACCTGCCCAGGCAACGGGGTAAATAGGATCGACTCGGTCAAACAAAGCAAAACCGGTACCCTGTATGAGGCAGAAGATAAGATGCTTCTAAATTTTCTTACGTAATCACTAAATTCCCGTCCACATTCCTTACTCTCTCATGGTTTCATCTTCTTAATCTGAATTAAAAAAAATATTTATATAGCACCAATTTTAATAGCACACTAAGATATCTCTTAAAATTCTTCTCCTAAAGAAGTTAAACGGGGAAAAAAGTTTGTATTTATGCACGTAATTTTTTATGTCCGTGAAAATTGGTACCTAGGCTTAAGAATTAAAATTAAGTAGTTAATAGGTATTAACATCATTTTTGGAAATTCCTAGGGTAAGGTAAGTAGGGTATGAAAGTTTCTATGACGATTCGTAATTTTTCAATTGGCCTTCATAAAAATTAGTAGTTTATTAATTAAAGTTAATCGGTCTATCTCATTATATTCTTCTGAAGGATTTTCCTAATGCAAAAGTAAGTTTATGTATTTATTCTATGTATTCCGGATCATTCTCATATCGATATATGAGAATGTTCCGGAATACATAGAATAAATATATATGAGATTTTTCCGGAAACCACCACTATCCTAAAATTTCTCCCATCCAGAATATCAAATCTGATCTGTTGTCATACACGCCAAACACTTAACCGAGGCTTCAGCATTAAAAACAAGTCTTGGGTAAACATAAAAATATTCCTTTATTGCATAGAGAATATGAGGGTCCTTCGATTTACAAGCCATTTCATATCGTCGTAGCGTACGTAATAGAAAACTTCAAGATTATTATATTAGTTTGTAAGCGTCTCGCTCCCATCCTATTGGCCTGAAATGGACAAAATTGAAATAAGTTTGAATATATAAATAAGAAGGTAGGAATATAAAAGCCTATATCGCTGGGTCGAACCACAAAAGATGGGTAGGTTGGTAGTTTTTTCTGTGTTATATATTTGAATAGCCTGCGTTTTTACGCGCTTAGTTTTTGTTCCCATCGCTAATAAAATAATGCAGCACAATAATGACAACACGAAAATTTTTGCATTATATCCTCTGCTAGGTTGCCTTATATAGATCGCTTTTTAGCGATAAGGCCACCTATTGTACTGCTCTTATCTTTTTACGTATGTTACGTTGCTGTTTTTTAAAAGTGTATTTTCATTTCGTTTTATTTTAAGACTAGCTGATGCCCACAACTTCTGCGTTGCGTTAGTGTGTGTGAAAGTATGTTTGTTTATCTTCCGATCACGAAGCAATGGATTACTAAACCTTGATGACCTTAAAATAATTACAGGATAAACATTAAAGTATCTCCTTTCTCAGAAAGAATGAAATCGGAGTACGCGTTTATGAATTTCAACTAAATACATATTTTAACTTTCATCCTCTCTCCCAAGAGAACGGTGCTGAAAACTGGGATCAAAACTATCCTATATGTTGAACCGGAGTATCAGCTACTCCTATACAAAATTTAATTGAAATCCATCCAGTAGTTACGGCGTGATGCGCGGCCAATACAGACATAAAAGCAGGCAGACAGACAGACAAAAAAAAATATTTGGGCTCAGTATCGATAGTAAAGCATCCTCCAATTAGAATTTTCAAAATATATATAATGTACATAATTGGTCCTGTTACAGTTTTATTATATTTTAAAACGTAAGAAACATTTGTGTGTTTATGACATTCGTTAGTATGTGTTACATAGTAAAGTAAATATTTAGCTGCTTGCGTTTAATACGTATATTAGGGTGATCGTCGTCATTTAAAGACAATTGGTCCCGGGTTGGCATTCATTTCGTTAATTTGTTCATTTCGTGCCAACGAAGCAGGAAGTTAGTGAAGTTGACTCAATTTTATTTGTCGGAACTTCGTGTTCGTTCGGATGATAATTGCGACGATTCTTTTGTTTCAGAAATTTAAAAAATTATGAGTAAACTAGAATAAAAGGGCTGTAAGTAGAAATTGTTTGTTAGTGAAAAAAACACAGCTTACATGTTCAGGACACAGTTAGTTACCTTAAAACTGCTAATGCAGTTAAGTTTCTTTGTAATGTTAACATAAATTTCTTTTAACTGTTATTATTTCACTATTGCAAACTTACTTACACTAACTTTGTTGGAACTTCGAAGAGGCAAGTTGAAAAGAGAAAGAGGTAGAAATTAACCTACTACTACATCTCTTTAAATTAATCTTAGTAAAAGGTAAATGGTCTCTACCTTTCGTACGTGCTATAGAGTGATCAAATTAACGTCTAAGTGGGGGGCACAGGCTATCGCCCTCACCTTAATATAATGATTATCAAAGCATCACGATTAAGATCATCATCATCATCATCAACCCTTTACCGGCTCACTACAGAGAACAGGTCTCGTCTCAATATGAGAAGGGTTTGGCCATAGTCCACCGCGCAGGCCATGTGCGGATTGGCAGACTTCACACGCCTTTGAGAACATTATGGAGAACTCTCAGGCATGCAGGTTTCCTCACGATGTTTTCCTTCACCGTTGAAGCAAGTGACATTTTAATTTTTTAAAACGCACATATCTCTGAAAAGTTAGAGGTGCGTGCCCAGATTCGAACCGCCGACCTCTGATTAGGAGGCTGACGCCCTAACCACTAGGCTATCACCGCTTCAACGCACGATTAAGATACGATTCATTAATTAATTTATGACAAGGTTGTATGGGATCAGTTGACCCGCTTTGATCTATAACAATACTTGATGTTGAATAAGATCAGTTACTGAGTTACTTGCGGACCACTTCAGGGTAGACTTTTTGACGCTCTCCGTGGCGCAGTGCGTGCGCTGTCGCATTATAAAGTTGGAGGTCTTGGGTTCGATTCCCGGCTCGAGTCTGGTCTGGTGGGAGGCTTCGGCCGTGGCTAGTTACCACCCTACCGACAAAGACGTGTCGCCAAGTGATTTTAGCGTTCCGGCACGATGTCGCGTAGAAATCAATTAGGAGCTTGGGTTTACCATACTTCTAACAGGTTAGCCCGCTACCATTCTAGACTGCATCATCACTTACCACCAGGTGAGATAGCCGTCAAGGGCTAATTTGTAGTGTATATAAAAAAAAAGACTGTTAAACACAATTAATGTTTTTTTACATTTTTTTTTAAACTTATTGTTCAAAAATATTTAAAACACATTTTAATTGTAAAGCTAACCGTCCTCCAGAAACTTTACGTTTATGGGGAGGACGGTGAAACACATGTTTGCTTATAATATATCAGTACCACTAATAATGAAAAAGAAATTTTCTTTAATTTGTACTTCACTGGCACGCATCCTCTCAGCATGAGAATAGTTGAGGCTGTAGTGCACCATTCGACCAAGTGCGGAAGTTACAGGAACTTTCACAGCCAGACCAAGGCTGTGAAAGTTCCTGTGACCTAGCCACTAGGCGATGCGAAAGAGCTGGGTTTTCGTGCGTTTTGGTCTAGTCGCCACTCTGGCCGCCGGGGAAACCAACATTCACTTCCGGAGGGGGTGCGTAAACGCATTCACCAGCAATAAAAAAATAACGATTTTAAAACTAAGGGCTATTTATGGAGCCCTCCCAAATACGCATGTTTTCTCACGATGATTTCTTCACCGTTAAAGGCTTAAAATATTCTCGAGGTTAAAATGGTTCCAAATTATTTATTTACGTCGTTAATTTATTATTATCAATTCAAGCATAACACGAAATAACAGGTTTGTTTACTAACAACACGAAGTGGAACCAATGAATAATAAATACACTGGCTTACACCTCTCTCAAAATACGAACGTATACTTACACACCTCAGTCATATTAAAAATAAAGAAAATTGTATTTTATTTATATAAATAATAAAATTGTATATAAGAAAATTGTATTTTATTTATATAAATTATATATATAAATTACCTATTAATATCTTGGAGATGCCTATCAATAAGTTCAAAGTTTTTATAAAACGAAAGCTTATAGAAAAATCATATTACGATATTAAGGATTATATAAACGATAAAAAAGCTTGGGTATGAATTGCTCTATCTCCATAGGTACTACAATTTTATTGATTATGTGAGATGGTGTTAACGAAAAAAAACTCGACTAAGTTTGTTGTAGGCTTCTTCTTAGACCGGGGCGCGTTTGGAACCCTCATAGCTTTAATTTTAAGTTTACGAATGTAGTTATCACCATCGAATCACAACTATGTAAATTAATGAGGCGTCAAAAGTGCCTTGTAAAGGATAGATTTGAATAAAGATTATTTGAATTTCAATAAATCCAGCCCTGTTTCTCAAATAATTAGAAAATTAAACTAACTGAAGTCATTCTTTTTTGAAAACTAATTTTGTAACAAAATATAGTTAGAGATATTTTAGATTTTGATGAAATCGATATCCTTTCCAAGATAAAGGTTTGGATTATCTTATTTTTATTTTTTTATGAAAATTTATCTAAAAAGAAGAAGAAAAACCAGTCTTGAACAAAGTACTCCCTGCTTTTTTAAAGTCGCTTATTAAATTTACTCGGGAATCAGCAGAAAATTGAAGTGTTTTATATAAATATATATATATATATGTGTCGGATTGAAGGGGCGTGTGTTGCAGTATTGGCGAAGGTGGACGCCGATCCTGTGAATCTGTAATCTTCGATCGCTCTTCCGTCATTTTTATATAAAAACTTTAAGATTTATTTATACTGAATTTATTAAGAAAATCAACCAAATTAACAAATACTAAAAATGATTCAGGCGTGATCGCAATGTGGAGATGTTGACGGTGTAATCGCCACGATAGAAGTGAGCCGATCCGCACAACGCGCTGCCTTATAAACCGGCAACCGGTCCGTCCCCATCTGCCTGATTCATTGAGTGGTACGATGACGTCACACGTTGCACGTGCACTCGTTCGTAAACAACTTTCTTGGCCCGCGCCGACACGGCCATTCTGCATTAAGGTCGCCCTCGACCTTTAAGAAAGAAAAATGAACAGCAACACCATAACTTTACGTAGGGAGGCCTCAGCCCTCAACTCACGTCTCTCTACACAATAGTAAGGAGGCCCCTGTCCTCAACTTACGTCTCTACACAATAGTAAGGAGGCCCCTGTCCTCAACTTACGTCTCAACACAATAGTAAGGAGGCCCCTGTCCTCAACTTACGTCTCAACACAATAGTAAGGAGGCCCCTGTCCTCAACTTACGTCTCAACACAATAGTAAGGAGGCCCCTGTCCTCAACTTACGTCTCTACACAATAGTAAGGAGGCCCCTGTCCTCAACTTACGTCTCTACACATTAGTAAGGAGGCCCCTGTCCTCAACTTACGTCACTGTGCGAGTCTACGCAATAGTAAGGAGGCCCCTGTCCTCAACTTACATCCCTACACAATAGTAAGGAGGCCCCTGTCCTCAACTTACGTCACTATCAAAGCAAATCGTGTGTACTAATTTTTGACATAATCATAGGCTATTTGTTACCTTTATTGTTCCGTAATCTCAGTCACTGGGACTTGATCCAAATCGTCATGTGTGCCTATTTTGGCATGATACATACTGGGTTCTAGTATTACTGTGAGCTTCTATAGCGCCGACATGGAATCCTGATTTATTTTTTCGTTTGGCTTGGATGCCAATCTTAGTTCATCATGAGCTACTTTCTTAGGGTGTCTGCGTCCTGTTATCTTATTTACTTGGTAACGGTCGTTTGGTAGTATCTTCCAAATAACGTATGAAGCTGGATATTTAAAGTCAAGCCTAATTTGAGCCCTAGCGTTGGTCTTTATCTTCCTTTTGGAACCTTTTTACCTTTGTAAAACCTTTCTTTACATTCCTTTCCTCGTGATGTAATTATCTAGTTGATCTCGGCTCACTGACATTTCTTCCTCGTCTATTAAAGGTAATAATTCTGGTGGTACTGCATATTGTCTTCCAGTGAGAGCTTTAATTGGGCTCACATTTGTAGTTTTGTTCTTGGTACAGTTGATCGCTAGCTTCCAAACCTTTCTTCCAGTCCTGAGTTTCATAATTACGAATTATGGGCAACCCGTTCTTCACAACACTTATCACTCGCTTAACCTGGCCATTGGCTCGACTATTGCAAGAGTCTGCAATTCGTAGGATTAGTAGTGACTCTCGGGTTCAGTAGTCCTCATACTCATATATGCAATTACATGATGTCGGCCATCCTTCACTTGTATAAGGATAGCACCCAACCCTGTACTACTGGCGTCTGTATGGAGTTCAATTGGAAGTGGATGAATGATGTCGAGTCTGACGCTTTCACATTTTGCAGTCCATTGAAATAATGCACCTTTCTTCGTTAAATTATATAGTGGGATCATGCGTTCGGAGAAAGATGGTATAAAGCGCCTGAAGTAGCTAGCTAAGCCACAGAACTGATATACTTGTGATTAGGTTTCCAAAGTACTCGATGGATGTCTCAAAGAAGGAGAACTTTTTCATATTAACAGTGAATACAGTATCGGTTAAGGCTGCTAAAACCCTTTCCAGAATCTGTAATCCCTCATCGAATGTTTTTCACTTGATCAATACATCATTCATACAAATCAAGATATGATCCTGTAATGGTCGTAACGCTGTCATAATGGCTCGTTGAAAAACCGCTGGTGTGTTCATCAGTCCAAACGGCAACCTTACGTATTTGTACAAACATTCTGGTGTGATGAACGCAATTTTGGTATTAATTCTTCTTTGATTGGAACCTCATAAAATCCTTGCGCCATATCTAGCCTGTTAAAATAGGTAGCATTCGATAAACTGTCAATTTGGTCTGATATTATTGGAGGTGGAATCTTGATGAGAACAGTATATCTTATTTAGTTAGCGATAATCTGTGCATTCAATCTTCCTAATCCTTTTTCTTAACCACAATTAACGGGCTGGCGTAATTCGAGGTGCTCTCTCTGACGACTCCGTGAACCATCAAGTAAGTCATTAATTATGGCCTTCAACTTTTGTCATTCAACCGGTGCCATTCGATAAAGTCTTTTAGATACTACTTTGGTCAGGGATCCTTCAGCTGGATTTTCAAAATTCCCGTGGTCACTTTGGTTTTTGGAGACGTTTGGAGCGTTTTTGTATCTTAACTAAAGATTTTTCAACCCAGATACTTCTGTTACATTGGTTAAATCAATGTCTAAGTTTGCAAATGGACTCTCTTTTGTATTTATACTTGAGATGATTGAATGACTCATTATGATGGCACCTTTCTTAGTAATAAAAACATCTAGCCAAGTTCACTTATCAGCTTCATCCTCCATTTTCTTAAAACAAGTGGATTCAACGTGCCCTACTTTCTCACAATAACTGCACTTGGGCTTTGGGCGTTCTGTTCGGTCAGAAATCTCTTTTGTATTGATTGTGCTTAGTATCGGTTTTGGATCGTTAATTTTCTCACTAACCTTGTTACAATTTGATTGCACATGTCCAGGTTTACCGCATGTAAAACAAAGCATAGTTTCCTCTTTACAGTGACGAATTCTTGCTCGTTTAGCGGGTGGTTCACCCTGCAATTGCCTAGGTTCTCGCTGTTTGAATGTTGCCGCAACTGAAATAAGTTCGGGAACAGAAGAACACTTGCTAGATAGTAGACGCAATCGAAAAAACTCGTTGTCTACGCAACCAATAATGGCCTCCACGGCGTCCTTTTCCTTGTCACCATTGATTACCCGTTTCCAAATATTCCAGGCCCTAGTAATGGACTCGGCTGGATTTGCAAGATCAAACCTAAAATTTCGTAGTTTTATTATATCATTTGAATATCGAGCTTCGGGTTCAAATGTTTGAATTAGTGCCTGTCGCATGTCGGCCCATACTGGTGACTTCACTAGCCATGTGTCTCCAAGAGTTTTGGCCCGACCCTGCAATAAGCCAGCTATTTTGGTAATAATCTCGTAGTCGGTTAATTTCCAGTGGGTCTTTGCCCTGTCCACGTGTTCACACCAATCGCGAATTGGTACATCACCATCAGGGTCAAATGATGCGATGTAAATGTCACTGAGTCTTGGTCGTTTTGTTGGGGCCACAGCCTGGCTTAACAACCCTGTAAGAAACTCATGATTGGCTTGCATACTGGCTTGCTGCTGTCGTGTTAAATTCTCTATGATGTTGGCCAGTGCGGACAGCGTTTGACTGTTATCCGCGCCATCTCGTCCAGTGCTGGTGGATGGAGCCGAAGACACACCTCGGTCCATCCCACTTCTGATGTCGGATTGAAGGGGCGTGCGTTGCAGTATTGGCGAAAGTGGACGCCGATCCTGTGAATCTGTAATCTTCGATCGCTCTTCCGTCATTTTTATATAAAAACTTTAAGATTTATTTATACTGAATTTATTAAGAAAATCAACCAAATTAACAAATACTAAAAATGATTCAGGCGTGATCGCAATGTGGAGATGTTGACGGTGTAATCGCCACGATAGAAGTGAGCCGATCCGCACAACGCGCTGCCTTATAAACCGGCAACCGGTCCGTCCCCATCTGCCTGATTCATTGAGTGGTACGATGACGTCACACGTTGCACGTGCACTCGTTCGTAAACAACTTTCTTGGCCCGCGCCGACATATATATATATATATATATATATATCCATCTCTCTTCCTAAAGAGGAAGAAGCCAAGTGAACCTTGTAATAACTAGTACCTGAGTTATAAAGCACAAAGTTATCTGTTATAACGATGATAAATTTTAATAACCGGAACGAGCGTCGACGGATCCCTTGTTATCCCATAAATTTGTGAAACTAACTTTCGTAATAATTTTCTAAACGTTCTATGACGATGCGTGAACCTCTGGTCATACTTATTATGTTAAACTAAAATTTTAACATAGTAATGTTTGTTTTCCCAAAGAGGATGTTCAATAATTAATTTCGGGTTTAATATTAAAGTAGTCAAAAGCCTGCCTGTCAAAGTGGTTCGTTGAAATTTCCATATTATCTTAATTATTTAATAAGTATAACACATAATTCTATACCAACGTAGACTGTTTAATTATGGCTCATCAGGTTTACCAGCCTGGCATTGTTTCACTGCTGGGCAAAGGCCTTATCTGTCATAGGTGAAATGGGTTAAGAGCCCTCCATGCCACTCCAATGCAGGTAGGCGTGTGATAACGAAACACGATAAGGCAACGCCAAACCAACCCGTCCAGCCCTACTTGTAACCATTCAAAAGACTCATGCTAAAAACAGAGTGTCTTGTAATTACTCGTTCTTTTACACGAGCATATAAGTTGACTCTCCATAGAGACACAGACCACCAATTTTATTGACATTACACCTTTACATTATCCAAATAAAATCGCAATAGTTAACAAATTTTGCCCTGACAATTATTGATATTTTGCCCTGACAATTATTGATTCAGGATCTTATACGTAGTCGAACAGCAACTTCACCAGGTGGTAAGCGACAAATGCTGCATGCCTGACAGGATGGGAGATATTGACAGAGGACCGAGCACTTTTATTTATTTATGTATTAGCGAGAACCAAAAGCGAATACATTTCTCATAATAATTTTTTGTTACGTTGTGAGCTAATGTAAATGTTGGGCGTTTTACAGGTTTTCACAACATTCATAAATAGTTTCAAAGTAATAGAGTCTATATACTCGTACAATATTTAATATTAATAAAACTGCAATACAAAAGATAGGTCACAAACTAATCACATAATACAATAAATTTGAAAAATTCAAGTCCAAGATTGGTTACCTAAACTTAATGTTCAATCAATTTATTTTAGAAGTAAAAAATAACATTATTAATTTACAAATATAATATAATTGTACTAAATTATATAAAATGTCAATAATTTAACGTCTAAAGTCAATAAAAATGTTATAAAATAAATCTATTTCTTTTTGTTTTTCCACGTTGCGTTTAGTACACGAAAACGTCGAAATTTGAACACAACCGTTGTAAAGAGCACAATGATAAGATGTAGCTAATGCGACAGAAGTTTTGCATTAAAGCTAGCGAAGCATCACTGTGCTGAAATCAGAAAAATTTACTGTGGCCAAATACGGTGAGGACTGATTGAGTGATGATGCAGTCTAAGATGATAGCGGGTTAGGCTGTTAGGGATGTTGAAGTTACCCATATATATTTCTCTCATCAAGGAGTTGAGAGAAATATATATGCGAATAAGATATATATGACGAGTTAAGTCGTTGTTTTTTTTAGTAAGAGTGACGTCAGCATTGCTGCACGCTTTTGTTAACTTTCGCTCATAGTAATTAAAACCACAACTTGCGGGATTACACTTTTATAGCGGCCATAATTAAGAGGTCCGAACGGACCGACGTCTCAAGCGTGAATGCCATGAAAGGCAACAACCACCCTTATTTATAGCTAAGCATGCTTGTACAAAATACATTGCTACCTTCTAAATACACTAATTAGCAAAGAAATGATTAATTAGTGATTTAAAGAGTTCAAATGTGGGTAAATATTGGATTCTTGGTTTTCTTAGCGCCGCTGCATGAATTTAATAACTCCTTCGCGCCGACATATATATTATTGTTAACTCTTAAGATCGATAAAATAACATATAAACTAAACTTGAATACTATTTAGTACAACACTTGCAGAAAGCGCTTAAAGTATACTTTGTCCATCTCCAGGATACATTTCAATAGATTTAGAATTCCATATATAGTAGTTTAGGCAAACATAGGGGATTAACCAACAGATAAAGTTTCGCGTGTAATGTTAGTCTGGATATATAAATAGCTATAGAGAACTGATACATAAATATTTTAATGGGTTTAATTAAAACAATAATATGTGGTCACGCGGAATGAAGCTATTTATTTCCACGAACCTTTCCACAGAGTAATGGAACCCACATTTCCGACAACGAAACCAAACACGTCGAATGGAAAAATCCATATATTTTTAGAAAGCTTTATCTCATGGAAATTTATTCAGTAACGGAGTGGATAAATCGGTTTCAATTTTTTTAACTCCCCTGCATAGATATAGGTAGCGTAACTAAGCTACTCACGAATAATTCCTTTCTGATTTAAAATACATATAGTCGACCAAAAATTTCCATCCACAATCTTAAGGAGATGAGAAAAAGATGAGAAAACTAATAAATACAACGGATAATAACATATGTAAAAGAAATACTCGACAGCGATGACTCTCAGGCAAGACTGAATCATTAAAAGTATTTACCTCCTTAATTTGTAAGAGAGTTCAACACACATGATTCATGGAAATTACAAGGATTTTCCTCGACTTCCATGGGATCTTCACACTGGCTCCTGAATTGGTGACACTGAAACCACCTCGAAGGTAACTCTTACCTATCAAACAATAAAAATATTCACGAAGTCGAACCATAATTGGATATATAGATTTATGTTAAACTGATGGTACGAGTCAAAAGAGTTAGAAATATTGATTTCTTTACATCGCCAAATACCCTTATTTTAGCAGGCATACAGTGTTAACGAATTTCAGTCCGATGTCACATTCTAAGCTGAATCTAAACTTGCACAATGTGATATCTAACTACGTCCAATTGACTTAAACTAATTAATTTATTTAAAAAACTTAGTTTAGTAGAACCTCGTTTTTAATTTCGAACTCTTTTACATATAGACAAACAGATGAATCCCGAATCAACTAAGGATAAGAACAGCATATAAAATCAACAGATGGGTTAAACAAACGATTAACTTTAGCACGTTGATAAATAGCTACCGTTAAACACAGTTGACACAATCAATCAAACTGGCTTAACTTTATTAATTACAAGTAGTTGAAAAGTGCGTCAATCCACTGTACCTAGTTATTGGATGGTTGAAAGATCAAAGTGTGGTCGGCGCGTGTAATTAATGACTTCTCACTTCATATCGGCACCCCGCATCATGTTTTGGATCTTGCGGTGTTAAGTTCGTAAATTAATTAACATGTTTGGGAAGCATTGTTGATGACCGTGTTTGGTAAACTTCACTAAAATTACCTTGAATTATTATACCGGTAACGATACGGTTTAGGCCCTAGTTTACTATGATATTCGAATTGTAACACAAACTTTTATTCATTCATTATTATTTAGGAAGGGTTAAAGCGGTGATAAGCTAGTGGTTAAGGCGTCAGCCTCCTAATCAGAGGTCGGTGGTTCGAATCCGGGTACGCACCTCTAACTTTTCGGAGTTATATGCGTTTAAAAAAAATTATAATATCACCTGCTTCAACGGTGAAGGAAAACATCGTGAGGAAACCTGCACGCCTGAGAGTTCTCCATAATGTTCTCAAAGGCTTGTAAAGTCTGCCAATTCGCACATGGCCAGCGTGGTGGACTATGGCCAAATCCTTCTCATATTGGGAGGAGACCCGTGCTCTGTAGTGAGCCGGTAATGGGTTGATCATGATGATTATGTACACTAGCATGATGTACCTGTTTTCCGAACTAGTTGAGACTGTATCTCGGAAAACAGATACTCGTATATGTACAAGAGAAGTAACTCAGTGAAATAAGTCTTAACAAAAGTTATCTCTAAAGTATTATATTGGAGAGAATTAGAAGGTACGAAAGTATCTACTTATCGGGATAACACATCGCATTTCAGTAGGGAGGCCTGAAATAGTAAATACGCTACTCTTGGCACGTATCGAGTCGATCACATGGAAGTATTGGCAATGAAAGGCTGTTTAACGCCGAATGCACATGATCGTGGAATACAAAAATATTATTTCTGTTTTATATATATGCGTTGAATTTAACTTAAAATTGAACTGTTATTTTCATTAAATTATTCATAAGATACACATACACGGACATAGGGACTATTCATTCATTATTTTCAATTTTTATTCATTATACGTACATTAAAATAAGCTTCAGCTTTTGACGACCTCCGTGGCGCAGCGTGATCGCTGTCGCATTATAAAGTTGAAGGTCCTGGGTTCGATTCCCGGCTCGAGCCTGGTCTGGCTTTGGCCGTGGCTAGTTACCACCCTACCGACAAAGACGTGTCGCCAAGCGATTTACGTTTTTTATAAGTTCCGGCACGATGTTGTGTAGAAACCAATTAGGAGTGTGGATTTACCATACCCCTAACAGGTTAGCCCGCTACCATCTTAGACTGTATCATCACTTACCATCAGGTGAGATTGCCGTCAAGGGCTAACTTGTAGTGGAATAAAAAGTCTTTTTTATAATCTCTTTTTTTTGGGACTGTTGTCCGAAACGGATATGCCAGTCCCATCATCTCCTGATTTATTTAACATAACGTTATAATTAAAATAACACTGACTATTAATAATGTAACAGAAAATACCTACTTGACTTATTTTATACCCTAGCGTGAAGTAAATTGTTTTGAAATCAAAATGATGTCTCTTTCTTGAACTATAAATATGACGACAAATTGCATTTAAGGGACTTTATTTCTTAATTAGGGTAGTTTATTCGTTAACAATACTAGTATTACTGACGATTATCAAAGCCTCGTTTCATTCGTCAAGTGGTTTGCATATTCGAAAGCAGAGAGTGAGATTTGAATCGATTTCTGGAGATGTAAAAAATATATTAGTTAATTGATAATTCTCGTGTCAAAATATTCTCAGTGCGAACCTCTGGCAGTATTGCCAGTCCCATTAGTTTACACTTACATAAATATAACGCAGTTAGTTGCGTGAGAGATCAGTCGGCTCTCTTCCGGTTACGCTGTGGCAACCAATAGGGTTAGCACAGTTAATAACTGACAGTCCGAAAAAAAAAAGTCGGCTCTCAAAATTCTTCTGTTCCATGTGCCAATATGTCCACGCAAATCTAAGGACTCTGTGCCAAAACACAGCTGAGGACACCGTCCGACCCCCCCGTTATCCCAAAAGTCGCCTAAGCCGAGGTTCGGCCTCAAAGGAGGCCTTAGTTTCTTTTTCGTTTTGAGCTAGGGCTCAAAATTTCTTCTTTCCGAAGCTCGCCAAACAGCCCGGTTACGCTGTGGCAAGCAATAGGGTTAGTACAACTAATAGACAGTCAGAAAAAAAAAACAGCTGGGGACTATAAAATTGCCTCATTTGAACGATCATGATAAAACTAGCTACACAAAATCATAATCAGTCACTCCTTTTATGTGTACTCAGGTTAAGTTCAAGATACCGTCCATAGAAAACTATCTATCTATACAGCAAGATACGAGTATCAATCCATTCTTTACGAAAATATCCATGAAATATTCGTACGCCATTATCATTTGGAAAAAGGAAAAAATTATACCGCCTCTAATAGCAAAGCTACTAATTGATTTATTGAAATGATTATAATATAAAGGTACATTATATAATTGAGTTTTAATTTAATCTAATGATGACAACCCTAATTTTACTACACAAGATTTTACTAAACAGTTTTTCTGATTAATTGTTTGACCCAACCCTAACTAATATAGAACCACTTAAAATCAGTTTTTCTGATTAATTGCTTGATATCACTGTAGAACGGATTCTTGTGTTGTGGTTTTCGTTGTAAGATGATAACGATTATGAAGATTAGCTCTAATACTAGTTTTTATACAAATACGTATATTATCGCTTTTAATACAACTTCACTATGGTGGAACAACGCATCTGTTGCGGCGATAGGGATGCTGCCTTAGTGATGCTATATAGGAGCGAAGAATTTAAAGAATTTGAAATATTCTGAAATACCACATCTGCATAGTCTAGTGAAAAAACTCCTTTGTATTAACATATTTTGACGTACTTCGCGGCGCAAAACGTGCGCTGTCGCATTATAAAGTTGGAGGTCCCGGGTTCGATTCCAGGCTCGAGTCTAGTATGGTGGGAGGCTAGTTACCACCCTGCCAACAGTGACGTGTCGCCAAGCGATTAAGCTTTCGGGCATGACGTCGCATAGAAACTAATTCAGAGTATGGGTTTATCCACTACCTTAATAGGTAGGCCCGCTACCATCTTACTGCATCATCACTTACTATCAGGTGATATTATCTTCAAGGACTAACTTGTAGTGTAGAAAAAAGTCATGATCGATCCATTGCCGGCTCACTACAGAGCACGGGTCTCCTCCCAATATGAAAGGGTTTGGCCATAGTCAACCACGCTGGCCATATGCGGATTAGCAGACTTTACACGCCTTTGAGAATATTATAAACTCTCAGGCTTGCAGGTTTCCTCACGATGTTTTCCTTCACCGTTGAAACTTTGAAATGTTATAGCTGCGTGCCCGGAATCGAACCCCCGACCCCTGATTAGGAAGCGGACGCCCTAACCACTAGGCCATGACAGGTTCTTAAAAAAGTAAAATTGGATATATTACAATCCAATGTTACTTTTATTAAAGTAATAAAATCTCCGTTGCTTATAAGCTTTAAAGTTTATTAGAAATGGTCTGGCAGTTTCGCTTAGAGACTGTTTCAGGCATTCAGGCTCTTCACTTACCGTCATTATCATAATACGCCGGAAATACCACACAAACACATATTAGGTTAGGAATTTTGAAAAGAAAAGAAAAGTAGAAAAGAACTCGAAAGGGCCAATTTGCCTCACAAATTGCATTTACAAATTCGTCACTGTATCTTCATCTTCGCGTAATCGCATTCGCTCGTTCTTGCACTGTGGCTTATTCGAATCCGTACCCTATGGTGTTGTAATAAAATTCATATTCCTCTAATTTCGTAGAACGAATTGCATGAAATCCAATTGCGAATTAAATAATGAGCCACGAATGGCAACCATGGCAGCTGCTACTATAAACGCATTAAATTTCGGTTCTCAGTCGCGGCATGAAATGGAAAACTGAGCTAATCTTGAGATACAGCTCTTGAGATCTAGCGAAAAAGCTCTGATACATGACGCAGAGCATTGAACAGGAGCTTTCAACACTAAACTATCTAAGTGCAATTTTAAAACTTTCGGATTACATGTAAATGCTTGTTATGAAGAAACTTACGTTAACTCTGGTACGTTGTACAAACCTCTGTGTATTTTATATAAAAACCAAACTTTGCATCCATATTACGGTATTCCATAACCGTGACATAGACTATCAAATATCCACATTAAAAATCTATTTAGACGTACGCTGCCTAACACCTGTACTGTAAGTAGGTACATCAAAATCTTGAAAGCCTAGGATTCGCAAAGAAAGTACGATCCACTCTAAACTTAATCAACTTAACTTTATTGCTTCTGAGCAATAATCTATATATATGAAAAAAAAAATCAGCCGAGTAATAATGATAGGCGTTTTTCAATTATTAAACTACTTAATTAGAACTCGACGGCTATCTCAACTGGTCATGATGCAGTCTGAGACGGTAGCGGGCTAACATGTTAGGAGTATGCTAAACCCACACAACTAATTGGTGTCTACGCGTCATCTCGCCGGAATGCTAAATCGCTTGGCGAAACGTCTTTGTAGGTAGGTGGTAACTAGTCACGGCCTAAGCCTCCCACTGGACCAGACTCGAGCCGGGAATCGAATCCAGGACCTCCAACTTTATATAATAACTATAATGCGACACCGCACTTTGCCACGGAGGACGTCAGAAACAAACAACTGCAGATGGCTTCTAATTGTATCACCTTTTTAATAAAATACGGCTTAACTTGGCCTGACATTATTCCAATCCGTTATATACCTTTGATACTACATACATGAAACAAGATTATTATCGAAAAACATAACTTCACGCTGTTTCCACTAAAATGAAGCAGACATGAAATATAGATATCAAACAATCTAATTGGACGAAACCACCTCGTCTCTACTTCTTCCCGCCCTTCGCTTCAGTAGAACCGCACTTTGTCTAAAGACGTTCGCCGAGAATATTGCTATTCAGTTTTGCATTGAAAATATTTTGTGAATAGACGTAGCAAAATGGTAACTGTACGAGGCACTGCATTAACGAGATAATACAACCGTAACTGCGTCTAAATTTACGCTGTAGAATTATCTATATTGGTATATCTACACAAAACATGCGATAATGCGCAATTCATTCAATTACGATAAATTTATCGTAATTGAATGAATTGCGTAATTGAATCAAATTGACGACCTCCGTGGCGCAGTGCATGAGCTGTCGAATTATAAAGTCGGAGGTGCTGGGTTCGACTCCCATTTCAATTCTGGTCTAGGTGGCTTCAGCCGTGGCTAGTAATCAACCTTCCGACAAAGACGTGTCGCAAAGCGATTTAGCGGCACGATGTCGCGTGAAAACCAATTAGAAGCGTGGGTTTACCATACTCCTAACAGCTTAGCATCCCAGACTGCATCATCACACCAGTTGAGATAGCCGTTAAGGGTTAACTTGTAGTGTATAAAAAAAAAACAAATTATTGAGTAAATAAACGAATGAATGAATGAAAACACTTTTAGTGTACATCACAGTAAGTAATTATGTAATGCCAATTAAATTAAAATCTACTAAACATGTAGATAAAATAAAATAGATAGGTAGAAGCAGCGTAAAATCACACGAATTCACCTCACGGATGTCTTGTAAATTTCTAAGCTCGAGCATATTTTCGCGTAGGGCTGATTCTCGAATAGTGAACCCCTCATCCCCTGTGATGTGGTCTTTCGTAACAATGCCCTATTTTTTTCAACAGACCTCATATATCATTCTCTTCCCCTTCCAATGGGTCTATCGAGGAGAACGCAGTTTGTCTAGTGGACGAAGACATTTTCGATTCTTTAAATGCTACCACTGCATACCATACATGATACGAATGTCGATCACAATTGAAAAATTAAACGAATTTTTGCATTAAACAAATTTGACAGAGACCGATGGCTCAGAAAAACACATAAACTTATATAACACATAAATAACATATATAAATATTGTGGTTGTTTTTGTATGCCAACTTAATTGACCCTCTAAGTTTACAGGTTAGTCTTGTTTGATTGAATAATATTAACCTGCAACTTTATTTAGGCTCTTTTAACTTCATTTATATAAAAAATCTTTGAATAGTTTCAATTTAAAAAAAATATAACAAATTAGGTTTCTGTGTACAATAATAGCTCCACAACACTCCAAATTAAAAAAAAATATCACTAAGACGTAATGCAACGATCTGAATTTATGTATTAATACGTACAAGAACCAATCAATTCACCCTTTTTACTCACGGAGGACTTTGGCATACTAAAGGTTAAAGAAGCTAATATGGAGTGCAAAAAAATATATATAATACTAGCGGACCCAACAGACGTCTTCCTGTACACCCGCCAAGAAATAATTTTCACGGTTGAAGCAAGTGATATTTCAATTGCTTAAAAACGCACATAAATAAGAGGTGCATGCCCGGGTCGAATCCTCTCAACCTCTGATTAAGAGGCGGGCATCCTAGCTTACAGCCATCACAGCTTGGTACCCTTATATCACAGTTAATTAAACTCGCAGTTCAAAATGTTTTTGTCTTGTAGCTTCGGCCGTGGCCTCCTTACCTACAAAGGCGCGTAGGCAAGCGATTAAGCGTTCCAACACGAGTATAGGCTTAACATATCAAGTCAGCCCGCTACCATCTTAGACTACACGACTTCCATCAGGTGAGATTGATCAAGGGCTTGTAGTTGAATACATAAATAAACAAAACAAATACACTAGAGATGCCAATGTTCTAGTTGGATATAATAATAAGGTTCTTTCGGATATATCGCTTTGACAATCCTAATACATTCTATTGACAGCCTCTCCCATCGATGCGTGTGATATAAGAGCGACAAGACACGGAATGTTACGTGCCAGAATGCAATATCCCTTATTGATTTGTCTGTCACGAACGCGCCATAGCAATGAACGCCTATCAACACTTCCCTATCCCTACTAATATTGTAAATGTGACAGTGTGTTAGTTGCTGATCTCTCAAGCAGATACAAAGTAATTTTTCTGCTATCGATCTAGTTGAGGGGTCGGAGAGTGATATTGGCTACTAATAATCCCGAAAAATGAATGATGCCTATCAGATAGTTCAAAATAACAATTCTTTTACCGAACTAAAATGCGCAAATGCTCGGATTTTGATGTTTTTTTGTATTACGATGCCATTTGATTGGAATAATACTACGGTTACAGCGTCGTAAAGCATGAATTTCTCACGGTTATAGTTACTTACATCATCGTATTAGTTCAGTAAGAGGAAACTTAACCTTCCTACAGATAAAATTTAGGTTCCTAACGTTTACGTATATTTAGGATTTAGTTTTTTGTATTATAGTGCTATTTGCTTGACATAATACTACGGTTCCAGCGTCGTAAAAGCATGAATTTCACTCGGAAAAAAGTTACGTTTATCATAGTATTATTTCAGTAGTAGGAAACCTAACCTTCAGGCATCTGCCTGTAATAGGTTTATATGAATAAAGCTATTTTTGATTTGATTTGATTTAAAATCACCCGCACCCGAAACGGGTGTTTTCAACAACCTATTTCGTTTTTTCAAATTGAATATTGTTCTTTCTGATCATTCATTGTAAACATTTTTTGCTCTTAAAGCTGTACACTTTCTGTGAAACATACGCCTGGTTTTAGTAGATTATGATCTTGGTTGTTTTTATTTCCGTGGTTAATCACACTGAAATGCAGCAATGTTTCCGAAAACATAATAGTTCCAACCATCGATTTAAATTAAGTGGCTCAAGTTCAATTAAATATATGTCCGAAAATTGTTTTCGCAGGACTATGCTCGTGACTATGTCATCGTGATAAACAAAAGATTGTAACGATTCATTGTTCTAAAATTGCAGCAGCCCCACGAAAACTTTTTAATTTTGAACGTTCGATCATTTGGAAAATACAATCTTGGGTAAAAATATATCTTCCTCCGTCATCTATCTTTCATTATTAATTATATCGTATGGAACCTTACCTTTTATATCGGAATGTTAAAAGGCGGAACACATGCTGAATCCACTGCTATTGTATATTCATCATCAACCTTTGTTTTTTTTTATACACTACAAGTTGGCTCTTGACGGCTATCTCACCTGGTGGTAAGTGATGGTGCAGTCTAGGATGGAATCGGGCTAACCTGTTCTCAAGTCGTCACCTGACTCACACTGCTGATTCGTTTCTACGCGACGTCGTGCCAGAACGCTCAAGTGCTTGGCGACACAACTTTGTCGGTAGGGTGGTGACTAGCCACGGCCGAAGCCTTCCACCAGCTCGAGCCGGGAATCGAACCCAGGACCTCCAATTTTATAATGCGCACGTACTGTGCCACGGAGGTTGAGGTCATAAATAAGGGTGTTCGTGTGTGTGTGTGTGTGTGTGTGTGTTTGTGTATCTGTGTATCTGTGTGTGTGTGTGTGTGTGTGTGTGTGTGTGTGTGTGTGTGTGTGTGGCTGTGTCTGTGTGTGTGTGTGTGTGTGTGTGTGTGTGTATGTGTGTGTCTCTTCACTAGAGAGAAATTTCTCACACCTTATTATACCATGAGACCTTATTTTCGATTTGTATGTGTCAGTTCATCACCAAACTAAATGGACCCAGCCATATTAAAATTTATGAGACACTGTACACGTAAATATGGTAAGATAATGGTAACTCCACAGGAAATAATACGGGCATACAAACATCCCAGCTGTAGTGTAAATCAAGAAAGAAAGCGTTTTTCAAACTTATAGCATATATATTTCTTTCAAATATGAAAATAACTATTACTAGCCCGTCGATTAATGCCCTGAAAAATCTTGTACGACAAATTTTTCAGTGTCATTTCGTGTGCATATCCATTTTATAATACTTAACCACTTAGAAAAATTTTAAGTTTCGTGTTTTTTGTTTTCTAGGTTGCCTGGCAGAGACCGCTCTTTAGCGATGACGTCGCCTATTATACTTATTATTTTCTGTATGTTTCTTTACTATCTTGCATTTCTTCTTTTGTGTGGTGAACAATAAAGTGTATTTTTATTTCGTTACATTTATTTTTTAACTGTATCGCATTATCATTATACACCCATAACTAACTCACTACAAGAACGGATCTTATCCCAGAATGCCATGGGGTAGGACTCCACATGCTTTTGAGCACATGAGAGAAAGTTCAAGGCAGGTTTCTCCACAATCGTTTTCTTTACTGTTAAAAAAGTTATATTTAATTGCTTAAAAGACACATAAATGCAAACAAATTAATGGTGATCTGAATAGTAGGGAATAGATCCTCCGGAAGTCTTATGCATTTATCTATCACCACTGTAACCGCAAAGCAGCATTAGTAATAGCACTGCTACGAATAAAAACAGTTCATAGACATTTATGTAAATCTTACGAGTACATGAATAAGACCGCTTATCTTACTGACCTAGTCCTTTGAATTTCACACAAAAGCTCAGAGCTATTTTAGACTTTTATCCACAGTTATATTAAATACATCTGAGAATGTATAGACGACATATAGATTTCGTAGACTTGTGTATACGAAGTAGCAATAAATTTATGTATAAGTACACAAATATATGAACAAGTATAAGTACTGCAGTAGGCACTAGTAACAATGCAAAATTAAAAAAACCGTTATGAAATTATTTTTAATACACCAATATTTTTTTTAAATCTTTTGTACTTTTTTATTATTTGAAAACCTGGACTTTTAGCTACACACACAGTACAATTTTTTATTTTTATAACCTCAAGGCTTATAACATGACTGGGAAGCCAATCAGCAAGAAAATCGGGTATTTTCTTGTTATATATTTTTTATTTAATCTATATTTAGATGGCCAATGATTTATGGTTTATTAAAATCTTTGACATAACACCAAATGATATATATACCTAGACATTTCAATTGGCTACTCAATTTAAGCCGCTTACCACTTTTAACATACGCCAAAACAAACTGGCGCGGCTTTACGCAAGGACGTTTTTATTTTCCGACAAAATGAAAATTAAATTGCTTTATTTTCAGTCATGTGAGATATTGTTGAAAGAGACACACAAACATTACCCTCCCTTTACATTAAACTATAACTACAAAATGAAAGATTTTTGGGTGGAATTCGTAGCAATCGATAGAGATATTTTTATTTAAGTAATATCATTATGCATACTAGATTTACAAGCTTTGATAGCCTAGTGGTTAGGGCGCCAGCCTCTTGATCAGAGGTTAGCGGTTCGAATCCGGGCACGCACCTCTAACTTTTCGGAGTAATGTGCGTTTTTAAACAATTAAAATAATCACTTGCTTCAACGGTGAAGGAAAACATCGTGAGGAAACCTGCACGCCTGAGAGTTCTCCATAATGTTCTCAAAGGCGTGTGAAGTCTGCCAATCCGCATATGGCCAGCGTGGTGGACTATGGCCAAACCCTTCTCATAATGAGAGGAGACCCGTGCTCTGTAGTGAGCCGGTAATGGGTTGATCATGATGATGATACTAGATTTTATATACATTTACAACACTACCTGAAAACCTTTTAAAGCACGGTTATGACTCGGCAAAATGGAAATATTTCATTATTTAAACGTTCATCAGTAATTGTGTCACAATTGCCTTTTTAATACACTATTAGTCAGCCCTTGACGGCAATCATACCTGATGGTAAGTGATGATGCAGTCTAAGATGGTAGCGAGCTAACCTGTTAGGGGTATAGTAAACCCATTATCCTGATTGGTTTTTACGAGACATCGTGCCGCAACGCTAAATCGTTAAGCGATACGTCTGTGTCGGTAACTGGACACGGCTGGAGCCTCCCACCAGACCAGACTTGAGCCGGGATTCGAAACCAAGACCTCCAACTTTTAAACCAAACCTATATTAAAACACCCGCCACTTCGTTCGCTTTGATTGAGGATTAAAAAAAAACAGCGGCTACCCTTTATTTTTTAGTATAAAAGTTAATGTCCGTCACCAGAATGCATAAATTACCTTGACAAATTCTATCGAATTTTGTCCAGTGATTTAAGTGTGTAAAGGTAAACAGAGACAATTAATTACCTAAATATTCCCTCCCTGGATAAGTAATGGAGATCTCCAACTCACCATCCTGTCAAATGGGGTTTAGGGCCCTTATTTAATGACAGTTGGTGGTTGAACATGCGACACGGTAAGTAACGATGCAGTCTATGATTAATAGCATATCTTCCCAAGAGCTTACTAATATCGCTTTAAATGCTATGCTGGAAGCAATTATAGCCCAGTGGTTAGGATGTCCGCTTCCTTATCAAAGGTCGGAGGATCCATCACGGGTACTCAATAGTAAGTTTTGTGTAGTTTTAAGCGCTTACCACTATCTTTTCTTCTTCTTCTTATAATGCTCTCTATAATGTTCTCGAAGGCGTGTGAAGTCTGCCGCACATGGCCGGTATGGTGGACTATGGCCATACCCTTCTCATATTGAGAGGAGACCCATGCTCTGTAGTGACCCGGCAATGAGTTGATCATGATGATGATCATGTAATTCTTGAAAGTATTCATATAACATTTCACCGTGTTTACGTTTTGTATCTCAATCAATGTGACAAGATACACTCTCTTAGTCAGATAAAACCTCACAGAACATTAAAACAAATCGGATCATACGTAGTTAACACAAGTTAGTTTCGTACGTAGTTAAGGTAATCCCGCGTGTAAAATTTGCACACACCTTACAAGTAATTTCATTATACGTTTTATATATAGCATATACACAATGGCACAGTACGATTATGCGGTATCAGTATAGTGTATGTAAATTAGTATTTTAAATATTTTTTTATCCACTACAAGTTAGCTCTTGACAACAATCTTACCTGATGGTAAGTGACGATGCAGTCTAAGATGGTAGGGGCTAACTTGTTAGGGGTATGGTCAAACCATGCTCCTAATCGGTTTCCACGCCACATCGTACCGGAACGCTAAATCGCTTGGCGACAGACCAGACTCCAGTAATTGAACCCCGTACCTCAAACTTTATAAAGCGACATTTATTTTCTGATTGAAAAAACTAAAAATACTACATCTTCTATAGTAATTTTCATGAATTCCCGTAGTTTTATGTAGTAAACTAGACCAAACCTGCAGATTCATTCTAATAAATTAACCATTGATCTCCTTTAATGATATTTTAAGAGTGCAGTCAAAGTGTATACTTACGTACCAAGCCCCTAAAGATCGCCATCTATAGTAGGTAATCCGTGATGGCTATTTCCATACAATCACACAAATTTTGACTAGCAATAACCGTGCATACAAAACAATATGATATATTCAAACAAGTCGAGCCATTTTTGAGATTTTACACTCTTGCAAAAAACAGACGCACGTTATGTTAATATTTCATGGGCTGTCGAAATCACAATTCGAAAAATAGGGGTCTTCTCTCTCACTTCCTTTAGCACTTTTGCTAAAAGAGATCTAATTTCGGTTCATTTGTAGGCAGGTAGACAGCTCGGATCTGCATTCACAAGACTGGTGAGGCCAATTTGGTTAGTATTGAAGTGGCAATTTTAGTAAATTACATTTAAAATCGCCGCAGCCAAGTTACTTCAACATCTTTCTCTATAGCTATGAAATTTAGAATTTAACATGAAAGAAAAATACAGAGATATAACGTTCAGAGACCAATTTTTTCAATTTCGCAAAAACCCAAAGGACTGTATTGAAATCTGATGACGAATATCGACGACCTCCGTGGCGCAGTGCGTGCGTTGTCACATTGTAAAAATTGGGTCCTGGGTTTGATTCCCGGCTCAAGTCTGTTATGGTGAGAGGCTTCGGCCGTGGCTAGTTACCACCCTACCGACACAGTTCCGGCACGATGTCGCCATACCATACCATACTCCTAACAGGTCAGCCCGTTACCATCTTAGACTGCATCATCACTTACAATCAAGTGAGATTGCTATCAAGGGCTAACTTGTAGTGGATTTAAGAAATAAAAAATGATAGGTCCTAGACCCGGTGAGCTATTTTCGTAGAAGTCACTCAAAGTATAAGTTAACTAAACTTTAAGCATGAATAATATATTTTGTCACGATTTCAACCAATAATAAGATGGCAATAGATCTGCTATAAAAGTATGATGAGGAATATTTCATTGTTATGTAACATAAATAAGAGATAAATATTCCCATACTTATCTCTTATTTGAATTATTTATTTTTGTGTTTACATTTGATCCTAACATATTCGTTGACAACGATGGGTAATATATAGCCGTCCCTATTTTACAGAAAATAAGAAAGCCAAGATTGTGTATCTCGGCTTTCTTATTTTTCTTCACGTTTATATACGTAATATAGAAATGTTAGAAAATAAGAATAACAAGGTAACAAAACGTTTATATACCGTATATCCGTAGTACAGAAATGTTACTAATTTTTATTTGAAAGGTTCGGTTTTGATGTTTTATGCATTCTGTAATCTATAGATCTGAAAATAATTGATCAATATTAGAAAGATAGATGATAGAGCTGTAATAATGATTTGCATTTTATTGTTAAACTCATCGTGCTGTGGTTTACACAGGTGAGATCTAACCCGTCTGGGGTAATAACATCTCACTGGATTTTACTAGCATTCTCACGGGATCGCTTTGACATTCTAATGTAATTTCGACGCTATTCTGGATCAAAGAGGGGATAATTATTAACCGTAAAACAAAAGTACTTGCACGATAACAAATGTATCAAAGTAAGAACAACCAAAGTTATTTAATATGTATTAAAAAACGCACGGAAAATTCAACTAACTAAAGCTACCATTTGGAAATTGGTTAATAACTTGGCTAAAATACCCTATGATATATGATATATCTACCCGGGCACGGTAACTGAGACACTTTTTAGGGTTACGTATTGAAAAGGATAAATCACTTGTTTTTCTATCTGACTAATAAAACCTTTTTTTTTCTTCAAGTTGAAATGAACATCGAATACTAAATTAAGTATGTAAACTCTTCAAGCCGTGCAAAAATCAAACTTTTAACCAAGAGCAACGGTTGCATGTCGATGTTAACTATAATGATCATCATGATCAACCCATTGCCGGCTCACTAAAGCATGGGTCTCCTTTAAATATGTGAAGGACATAATTAAGGCCATAGTCCACCACGCTGGCCATGAGCATATTGGCAGACTTCACACGCCTTTGAGAACTCCTAGCATGCAGGTTTCCTTACGACGTTTTCCCCGTTGAAGCAAGTGATATTTTAATTGCTTAAAAACGCACATAACTCCGAAAAGTTAGAGGTTAGTTAGAGTGAGCCCGGCATCGAACCCCGACCTCTGATTAGGACGTCCTTGCCACTAGGCTATCACAGCTTCCAATAGACTATATTACATAAACTCTAAAGTTAGAGGTGCGTGCCCGGGATCGAACCCACAACCTCTGATTAGGACGTCCTTACCACTAGGCTATCACAGCTTCCAATAGACTATATTACACAATATTTGTTTGTTTTTTTTTTAATTTGAAATTCAATCTTTTATCTAAGTTGGAAACACACCAGTAACTTCGTAATGTAAATCTGACTCCGTATCAATTCTGTTGGTTATTTAAAAAAAAAAAACATTTCTCAAGACGCACTTATGACGGAAGGGTACTCTGAGAAATATAAGTGCCGTCATTCTTTTCCGCTCTCTTCGTAAAAGGACGAAATACTTTATGACACCCAAGAAAGTTTATGTACACCAAAATTTTGTTTCGACCTCCAAGTGACTCTTAAAAATAAATTATACCCTCATAATTTTTTTTTATGTTATAAAACCGCAATAAATTCACAGGTAGTTACCGTATAGAGTTATATTAAAGGTGACATGCATAGCAAATCTAGTTTAAGTGAATATCAGCTTTGTGAGAGATTCAAATTCGATTTAAATATAGCTCTATTTGTGTAAACTATTAAAGGCAGCCATGAAGCGTTCATATACAATATATTTACTAAAAACCAACCTTTAACTAAAGCTAAGAGGGTTCCAATCGCACTCAGTCTAAGAAGAAGCCCACAACCAAATTAGCCGGGGTTTATTTGGTTATCACTATCTCACATAGGCCACAATAAATTATAATTAGCTATGAAGTTAGAGCATTTCACACCCAAGCTTTTTATCGTTTATATAACCCTTAATAACGTAATAGGTTTTTTCTATAAGCTTTCGTTGTATAAAAACATTGAACGTATTCACAGACATCTCCAATATATCAATAGGTAATTTGTTTTAAAATAAAATACAGTAATTTTTTTTTTATATTTTTATGGACATACATTAAATTTTCTTATGTATATTGATTATGCACTGTAATTATTTTATATTCTTTAATCTCTTAACGACTCTCTTGGGCCCAATTGGTAAATCGTGATTCTTTCGAGATTATGACTATGACTGGAACTATTTAACCGAACCGAAAAGTAGTTAAGCTTAAGATATGGCTAGAGAAGTCGCCATTAAGAATTGTTACCGCATTAAACATGATTTATTGTCTCAACCCGCTGCTCTGGCCATATCGTTGATGTATAAGGATTAAACGTACTTGATAACTACGTGCGTTTAATGTAGCGCATGAATCTATTGGATTATATGCACTTTGACGTTAACAGAACTGACAGCTGACAGTGGAACTGTTAGACTTGCTCAAGGCTTAAGGCTGCTCCAAAGTACATGCTGTATAAACTGTATCTTAGGTGTTAGTTTGCAGCCAAGTCACGGTGTTCGCGATATCTAGGAACTGCAGTGTTTGGTTTAAGCTTAGGATAAAATATAGGACCATATTTCCCTTTACAAGTTCAGGTAACGTCCTTATGGCCAAAATACCCAATTAGTAGTTCAATCATACTGAATATATGGAAGTGTGTTTGTTTCTTATATTTATTTATTAATACATTGTGATAGTTTATTTAATATTCTCAAAGGCGTGTGAAGTCTGCCAATCCGCACATGGCCAGCGTGGTTTTTTTTTTTTTTTATTCACCACAAGTTAGCCCTTGACTGCATCTCACCTGATGGTAAGTGATGATGCAGTCTAAGATGGTAGCGGGCTAACCTGTTAGGGGTATGGTAAACTCATACTCCTAATTGGTTTCTACACGACATCGTGCCGGAACGCTAAATCGCTTGGCGACACGTCTTTGTCGGTAGGGTGGTAACTAGCCACGGCCGAAGCCTCCCACCAGACCAGACTCGAGCCGGGAATCGAACCCAGGACCTCCAACTTTTTAAAATGCAACAGCGCACGCGCTGCGCCACGGAGGTCGTTGCAATGTGGTGTGGTGGATTATGGCCACACCCTTCTCATATTCAGAGGAGACCCGTGCTCCGTAGTGAGCCGAGAATGGGATGATTATGATGATAGTTTATGGCCGAAGAGGACATAGGCTTCTTCTTCCCGGAAATTATACGGTTCCTAGGGGTTTGATCAAATGCACAAAAAATCTGTTTGAATTATTTCGCCTTACACGGTTAAAATGCGGTGACAAAACGGTACATTGAGTACGTGGATCGAGTGTGAACCCGCATACTGAATTATAGATTAGAACGGGATATTATAGATTAGAACGTCGCGTAGCGTAGCATCGCCGCCTCTGCTCATAGCTGGATCGTTAAATCTGGCTTTGACGATGGGAGGTAACTATAATTTTATGCCCTATAAATTTATCCGAGGTTTACTTGTAACACTGTGTAAATCTCTGATAATATTAGAAATTCATGACTGATAAGAGATACAATCCCTTCGTCGATGTAGCGTTAAAAATTCAATAAGTCAGCACATCCCATGCGAATATAAAAGGAAACAATACGGCGTGTTACGAGCACTTTTCATGTCAAGGATATATTGAGACGTAAAGTACGGGATTTGATAT
The DNA here is from genome assembly GCA_928268935.1 of Lasiommata megera. NCBI lineage: Eukaryota > Metazoa > Arthropoda > Insecta > Lepidoptera > Nymphalidae > Lasiommata > Lasiommata megera. Next base: position 8,995,884 of record OV743319.1, on the reverse strand, counting down.
GTGTAAGCCTTCTATCCGACCTCCTTGTCCCAATGATGAGCGATTCCTAGTATGAGACTGGTTGGGGTTATGACTTTTTTTTTAAAATAAAGACGCGCTTCGAAACTATTGGGTGTTTTGCTACGATGCACAATCGATTTGAGTATAGTAGTAACTTCTTGCCCTTATCCCACATTATCTAGAATCGGTACCACATGTGTTCTTCTTCCACTCACTTCTATCAACCGTACCTTCACTACCCACACTCTTTACACGCATACCAATTTCCAGACAATCGTTCCATCTCTGCTTTGGTCTGCCTTGCCTGGTTGTGAAGTCTGCCAATCCGCACATGGCCAGCGTGGTGGACTATGGCCAAACCCTTCTCATATTGAGAGGAGACCCGTGCTCTGTAGTGTAGGTGAGGTAATGGGTTAGTCATGATGATGAGGTAGTCAATACAATAAATCTGAGAACGAGTAAAATGTTTGACCCCGAGTTAAATGTTTGACGTCAGGACAAGTGTCGGCCATTTTAATCATTAAAATGTCATGAACAGCGTCCACTTCGTCCCATCTCGAGTTGATTATAACAGAAAGGTTTACGATCGGAACATATGCCAGATGCTTTATGAGTCGTTATATGTTGGATAGAAAGTGATATTGGTTTCGGTAGCCCATCAGAGCATTATGTTTTGTACATATAAAATTTTCTTACATTGCTAACCTAAAGTTATTCAAGGCTGATTTTGTCAATCGTTACAAAGGAATTCACAGATAACCTATTATAAAACCACAAACGTCAACACTATTACTCATTAAAAAAAAATATTAGTTTTATAGTTCACTGCAATAAGGGAACTTTTAAAAACACAACCCTTATTATAGTGAGAATTAAAAAAGAAACCATCAATATAATAAACACGACAATCATAGATATCAAAGAGATATTTCCGATTTTTTCGTCTTCATTTCTTCTTATTATTATTACAACTATAAATACAATTAATAATAAATTAAGAATAAAGTTCATTACGAAAAATAAAATAAACGTAATATGCAAACTTTACAAATAATTTAAACAGAGCTGGCACAGTGCTCACGAAAAAAACAATATATACAAACAAAAGTACCTACATACCAGATACAAAAGTACCTACATACTAGATCAAAAGTACACGTAGATGATATAAAATTAGAATAAAGTCATGCTTCAACACTGTACTTGCTTCAATCTTCTTTATTGCTCCAATGATGTAATTGCCCAATTCTTCAGGTCATGGAGGCGAGAGAGTACACGGATGGCTGCACATATTCCTTCGCCTACATAACCCGAAGAACTAGGCTCAAGTGTATTCCTCAGAACGTTTTAAAGCTGCGATTCTTGTTGCCATCACTCTTCGGGCTCACGAGATTAACATTTAAATACAATCCTTTTGGTGTACCTGATACAGAACAAAATATATTTAAAACAAACCAAAGAAGTAGAAGTCTCTGTAAATTTTATGGGAAGTTATTTACTGTTAATGCTGTGGAATAATCAGCCTAATGATGTTAGAAGTTCGGAATCATTAAACATATTCAAAAGTTTACTGAAAAAGATTTATTTTACTACTTGCAAGAATTGCTATGTGTACTCGTATAAGTTATATTATTTTCATATATATATATATATTTATAAATAAAATTATATGTTTATGTATTAAGTGTTCTTGATAACATGGGATATGAATTTAATTAGTTTAGATATTTACTTTCCTACTAAGAAGTAGTTTGAAAAAACGTTTAAACGTACTCATTTAGGAATTACGAGTACGTAAACGTGCGTTAGATCTCTGATAACTGAGAGTATATTTTTAGAGAAATTAGTAGACGCTCAATTGAGAGAAATTTTAAACTAGTTTGTATTTAATCCTTACGATTCCTAAACACACCGCAAAAGACATAAAAGCTATAATAGAGATAAAAGTTATATCGCGTTTAGGACCAGAACAGCAATAAGAACTACAATTCGGCTTGGCAACGCGCCATGTTGGATAACCAGAGAGGAATAACAGTCCAGTGGCTGTATTTTGCGGTCGTTACAACCGCTTATTTTGTCAACCTAAATTTATGTGACAGGGATTCCTGCGAAAAGGTACCGTTTTCCCCTTTTTTATATCGCGTGTAACAAGAAAACTTTTGTGAAGATAGATCTATTCCAACAGGAAAGGGCATTACATATTGCTTTTAAATTTACGATTTAGTCTAACACGCGTATATCCTTACGTCTTAAAGATTATCTAAAAGCCTGCGCTGCGGTATATACTCGTACCTTTTGATAATACAAAGGTTTTCGATAGTTTTTTATGAAATCGTTAGTGTACTGTTAAGTTGCAAAAAATGTCAGGCCCCCATGTTCGTAATAATTTATTTTAAAATTACCATGAATTCTTTCAACAAAATGACATTTATTATTCTCATATACTTTTAATGCATCTTATCTACAATAGTCAACTATGCGTATGAGACAATATAGATATAGGAATACAGGTGTGGTAGAAATTAAACAACTTGTTTGCTTGAGCACTAGATGCAAAGAAAAGAAATAAAAATATATTAGCCAATTTAAATTATTTTTACAAGGAAGGTTATACGTCAGTTTCCTAGCACAGTTTGACATGAATGAAAAGATGGCGCTGTGTTACTTTAAATCAATATTATCTTTTAAATATTAAAAATAGTTTTTATTATATTTTTATTTATAAGGTAGATTTTTTTTTGTAATAAAATGTAACATAAACCAACAAACAATCGGTCATTATCTAAGTTCGACATCGGCACAGAAGATCATACACGACACAAATGGTACAGAACGATCTATTAAATATTTCATAAAATTGCGCTAAACGTTTTTAATCTGATCCATATTGACGAGAAAAGAGGTCCTACCTCAATATTTTCTTAGTTTTATGAGAGTCTACAGTTAACATAATAAATAAATCTGCCCTACTGAATGCTTATCATATTACATACAGAGCTGTCAGTCGTAAAGACTGCTCCATCCGATCTGTCTTTATTGTTCTCCATCCCAAACACGCAAATGGGATTGAACATTTAAGCAGAAATGATCACCCGTACAAATTCACTTTCAATTTCAATTCAGCGACCCCTGGTTTATAGGTTCAACTAGATGAGATAGCTTGGATAAGAGATTTGCGTAAATAATTTGACCTTTACGCCTGAGCGCTCGAAACAGTTTTTATGCCTCTTGCCTTTCTAAATAATTTGATAACAGCATTATTTGTTTACTGGTAAGTTAACTGGGAAACTTTTGCATTTGTTATCTGACCGTGTGAAGATTACTTCTATTTAACGGACAACATTAAAAAAGGATGTTCTCAAATGGATATTGAAATTAAAGGCTGTCAGAGAAGGGCAAGTTAAGGATTCAGTACATTGTTATACAATAAATTTAACTGTTTGTCTTATTACAACTACAGGTCATGAGTCAGTCGATCGTAACAGGTCTAAGAACAAGGCATTGTCGAGTGAGTGGCTTGAAGTAGATTTTACGAATCTGACTAGGAGTGCGAGAAATTATCGTGTTTTAACAAATAACAAACTTTAAGCATAAATACATAAAGATATCTATCACTCTTATTGGAACAATGTTAATCGCAGTTTAATGGTAACAGTAATTGAGTAATATTATGTATGGATCCAAATTATTCATGATTTTTTGTGTCGTGTGAGTGTCACTATGATTACCTAATTAATTATTTACTTCATATTACATACTCTTTATTTGCACACCACTACAGCTTAAGAAAATAACAGAAACACACAGATATAACTAGAATATAAAACTTAGCCTTATCGCTTAGTAGCGATCTCTGCCAGACTCAGAGATGACAACACAAGCGAGAACAAACAGGTGGTATGAAAATTTTATTATAAAACTATATTCTAATAGCTAAGTATTTATTTGTTTTATTTATTTAACAGAACATACATGAAGACCTTATCACTGATAGTGGTCTCTTCCAGGCAACCATTTCTTTGAAGCCGATGAATTAAAAATTACACGGAAGTTGCAAAGATATATATATACACACCAAGTACTTTTAGTACTAAGATTTTACAAAAGAAAAACACTTGTATAATATGATAAAATAAACTAATATTTAAAATGAAATGTTATATAACTACCTATAACAGTTGCAAAAGTACAATTTGTTTAAAATATATTAGTATACGTATATTATGATTCTGCCTCAGGACACCGAGAAGAAAAAATGTCAGGAAATAATTACTCTCAACTACGTCATAATTAAAATTCCACACAATAAATTAACGAGGATTCCGTGGGGGAACCATTTTACATTATCTTGTTTACCCCTCGTTATAGTTAATATACATTGGTGATGAGCAAATATAAATCGAGAGAGGCTCAACCTGATGGTTTTTATTATTTTTGTCATGATGCTGCATTATGCAAATGAAAAAGCAGGCGGTATTTTCAATTTAGGTCTACACCGCCTAAGAATGTTGTTGTTCTCTCCGATGTTGCAAAGAAGAATGCAGTGTGAATATTTTATAATTATAAACTGCTACGTTCTAATATATGGTTATCGCATGTTAAGCTAAATATTCATTGTTATAAATATTTTTTACTACCTTACTTATATTCAGTTTGGAATAAATCAGGTCGTCTTAGAGGAGTAGCGTTCCCAACGGAAGGTGAGATCTGATGAATCAAGAGCTAATGACAGATGAGCATCATAAAACACCTTCAATAGATTGATCGATAATAAAATCTTATTAAATGGAAAAATATCGATATTACCAAGTGAAATAAATGAGACTAAATAAAGGTAGTTAAAATATTTTCTAAGCAATTTCTTACGTTACGGATGCCAGGTTAAAAAAACCTAGAGATTTTCGACGAACTCTCGAGTGCAAAGAAGGTGTTGCTTCTGTTTGAGTTCCCTAAAGTAATTTCAAATTGAAACGGGAGAGTTCATGTATAATTTTAATACTCGTTATTCACAAATTATGAGTACTATCCAGTACCAGGCCATCCAATTTTAGATAAATAATTAGTTATCAAGAACCTATTAAGCTCCCAGTAAACACATATCTTTCGTTCTCACAAGAGAGCGTTTAGAGCATAGAACTACCAGCACCAATATGGTGTAATATCCCATGCTAGTGATGATAGTATATACCTTTAACCCACCATGTTTCAAAACGTTGCAATAATACATATATCAAAAAAATATTGAATATAATGCTTCTGTAAAAATCATATTATTTTTATTTATTTATTTATGTTAAACAATATCTAATGTATAATTAATTATTTTTGCTGACATCTAATTTATTGTAGTTATTTTAATTTGATTGGACATTCAATATTTTTCATTATGTTAAAAAAAGTTACACACTATTAATGTAGTAGAATGTAATGACCTCTTAACCAATTGAAATCGCTTAATAACATCTGACTATTGTACATACATTCTGGCAAATAAATGATAATATTATCATGCATCAAGAATGCGGTTTGTAGAGCTTTTACAAGATGATCTTACGCGAACCGAACGAACGATATAATCTAAGTTAGTAATACACTCGACGATCTGGACGGATCGTTAAGCTTCTGCAGTGAATTCGGTTGGGAGGACTGATCTAGCGGGAGATGCCTTACCTTGTAGCGTTGTCGTTTCTTATTCTAACGTTACAGTTCCGGTCAATCAAGTACAATCAAGTATGGAGCGAAGTGCAGGAACCGAAGAAATAACCGAAGATGTTAGTGAGTAAGGTAATGTTGATTTAAAGTGATCATAATTGGCGACCTCCGTGGCGCAGTGCGCGCGCTGTCGCTTTATAAAGTTGGAGGTCCTGGGTTCGATTCCCTGCTCGAGTCTGGTCTGGTGGGAGCCTGCGACCGTGGTTACCACCCTACCGACAAAGACGTGTCGCAAAGCGATTAAGCGTTCTGGCACGATGTCGTGTAGAAACCAATTAGGAGTATGGGTTTTCCATACCCCTAACAGGTTAGCCCGCTACCATCTTAGACTGCATCATTTACCATTAGATGAGGTTGCCGTCAAGGACTAACTTGTAGTGGATAAAAAAAAATGTTGTAGCATTCAAAAATAGTACTGGGTTGAACCGAAGATAAACTAATTTCTTGGAAACAAAGAGTTTACCCGATAATTACGGTGATGATTCTGAACTACAGCGTGTTTTGCTCTAAGACAGTGATTAAAGATTATGTAGCTTAGATTAAATCCACATTGTAGTAATTGCTTTCTACGCTACATAAATTGAAACAAATTGTTCATTCCTTATCCACTTTACCTACTTCACGCTCTTGCTTCTTCCTAGTTTCTTTCTAAGATATTTTATTTCTCAGGGTAATTGCAACTCAAGAAAATGATTATTTTGTTATAACGTACAAATATCCTTTAACGTGCAATAAAACGCGGATATGTGGTTTTATTTTTCTAACGTTTCTTCGGCAACAATAAAAGTTTGAAGTTTAAAAATGATTTGCCATGTTCGCGTACGGATCGCTAGCAGCTAAAGTCCTCTATCCCATTTGATACTAGTAACAAAACATAATAATCTATAAAGGTCGTTTTAAAAAATCATTCATTCTTCTTCCTTCAAAGAGAGTGGAGGTCTGTTCCCAGCTGTGGAATTGTCATAATAATCATTATTATGATAATTCCATATTTATTTGAAATTTCCTTATTTATTGAATTTATTCCATCATCATCATCATCATCATTAACAACCGATTGACGTCCACTGCTGGACATAGGTCTTTTGTAGGGAGTTCCAATGCTCACGGTCTTGGGCCGCTTGCTTCCACCTAGATGGGTGGACAGACGACATCAGACGAGTCGCAGGGAGCCCATTTATTCCATATTTGATTGAAAATATTATAGCAGTATGGGAGATATCATCATTATACGCATTACTGGCCCATTACAGTCTCCTCTCAAAATAAGAAGGAATTATAAGGGCCATATAAGTTTCCTAACGATGTTTACGTTCACATTTAATTGAACCTAAAAACATATAACACCAAAAAGTAACATGTATGAGTCAACGTGCGAGACAAAACAGAAAATGCAGTTATCTGACGACCTCCGTAGCGCAGCGCGTGCGCTGTTGCATTATAAAGTTGGAGGTCCTGGGTTCGATTCTCGGCTCGAGTCTGGTCTGGCGGGAGGCTTCGGCCGTGGCTAGTTAGCACGCTACCGACAAAGACGTGTCGCCAAGCAATTTAACGTTCCGGCACGATGTCGTGTAGAAACCAATCAGGAGTATGGGTTTACCATATCCCTAACCGGTTAGCCCGCTACCATCTTAGACCGCATCATCATTTACCATCAGCTGAGATGCCGTCAAAGGATAACTAGTGATGTATAAAAAAAAATCTTGGAAGAAGATATCTAACAACAGCTATTTTTGCAAATGTTACGGAATGAGAACAGTTAAAGATTATAGCAACGACATAAAAATGAATTATAATAAAAGCTTGCGATATTTTCAGCCGGAATTCAGTATAACATAACGTATGATTGGCGTCAAAATCCAATCATCGCATATGCGCTAAAGCGGTCGTTGCCAAATACAACGAAAAATTGGAATTAAAACTTTTTTGTAAAGCTATAATAATGGCGCGCTCACATACGCTTTCGAAAACATTATTTTGTTACAGAAGAAGTCTTATTATTCGATTACATTTTTAAATATCAGCTTGGTTTTATGTTGAGGTATGTCAATATAAACTCGTTTTGAAGTAGTGGAATTTTTCGATGCAATAGTAGATAAAATAACACCAGTTCTCATATAGTGCAGAATTCGTGTTGGAGCAATATTGATTCATCATCATGAACAACCCATCACCTGCTCACTACAGAGCACGGGTCTCCTCTCAATATGAGAAGGGATTTGGCCATAGTCCACCACGCTGGCCATGTGCGGATTGGCAGACTTCACACGCCTTTGAGAACATTATGGAGAACTCTCAGGTGTGCAGGTTTTCTCACGATGTTTGCCTTCACCTTTAAAGCAAGTGATATATATATATATATATATATATATATATATATATTATATATGTTACCCTTTATTTAGCAAGAAAGTTTTAATAAATTGCTGAGTAAGACCAATGAATACTTTTTATCTGAGAAATAAATCATCGTGATCTCCAGATAATTTTTAACACAAAGGGTTTGAGATACAAACTTAATAGATTTGAAATGAATGGGTAAAAAATTGTGAATAGGACAGGAGGAGGGAATAAAGCAATGCAAAAGCGCCTGCCGGAACAAATAAACAAATAGGAAGCTTCCCTCCGCAGCATTATATAAATCTCGATGGACGCAAACCTATCGAAGCTGTGGAACGATGAAAGCTGATATTGCACAGTAAATTGGACAAGGAATTGTGTATCCTTTTGAAAGTGTTCATAAGTTATTACTTTTTCGGACGATATTATTATTAAGGAGAAAACGAAAAGAAAGGAAAATTTGTTTGTCTGATACCTACACTCGTCTATTTTGTTATCATTTCCAAAATACTCGATAGATTTTCACAATTGAGTCATTTTAACTTATCTCGTTGCATATCACTTGAAACAAAGACTAGTAGGTACTTAACTATCTAAGGATCAATTGTATATCGCATACAACAAATCTACGAACATATGCGTATGTAACTTAACTTTTTTTTTTATCCCCTACAAGTTATCCCTTGACGGCAATCTCACCTGATGTGTCTGCCAATCCGCACATAGCCAGTGTGGCCAAACCCAACTCATATTGAGAGGAGACACGTGCTCTGTAGTAAGAGGAGAATGGGTTGATCATGATGATCTATTTATTCAGGCATTGTTGTAATAAAGTGTACACGTCAATACAATTTCACCCAGTCGAGTTGTGGTCTCCCGGAAAGTAGCTACCGGAATATGGCTGATATATTAACACGATGCGGCGTGACCCCGATGCACAACCACAATTCCACGGACACGTAGCACCGTCCCTAGATACTATAATGAGTATGCGAAGGTGTTTACTGAATTGTCGTTCTTTCTAGGAACGTAGTTATACATCGACGTGATTTTTTGCATGAGTATAGTTGAGGACCTGTAGAGTGACTTAGTTCCCGTAGGAATTTTAAGAATTTATTCTACGTGGACGAAGTCGCGGGTATCAGCTAGTAGTAGATAAAATAACACCAGTTTCCACATTGCGCAAAAATCGTGTGGGAGCAATATTGATTACGTCCAAGTGATTGAATTGATGAACATTAAATACAAAATTCAAATTCAAATACACTTTATTCAAATAGTCCTTTATAAGGCGCTTTTGACGCGTCAATAATTTACATAGTAGTGATTTCATGGTTATAACTACGAGTACATTTGTAAACTTAAAACTAAAGGTATGAGGGTTCCAAACGCGCCCCTGTCTAAGAAGAAGCCCACAACAAACTTAGCCAGGTAAAAATTTTTTATTTTATAATAAATTCATACTTCTGTTTATATGTTACCCTTCCTTTTAAACTGAGAATGCGAAGGTGTTTACTGGTTTGTCGTTCTTTCTAGCAATCTATCTTTGTAGCAATAGATCGACGTGAATTTTTGTTAAGAATCTGAACAGTAACAGAAAGACGAAATCACAAGTAAAATAATAAGAAACAATTTGACGACCACCGTGGCGCAAGTTTCAGGTTTTGGGTTCGGTTCCTGGCTCGAGTCTGGTCTGATGGGAGGCTGCGGCCATGGCTAGTTACCACCTTACCGACAAAGACGTGTCGCCAAGCGATTTAGCGTTCCGGCACCATGTCGCGTAAGAACCAATTAGGCGTTAGGCGTATGGGTTTACTATACCCCTAACAGGTTAGCCCGCTACCATCTTAGACTGTATCATCACTTACTATCAGGTAAGATTGCCGTCAAGGGCTAACTTGTAGTGGATCAAAAAAAAAAGCAACAGCACATATCCGCCAAACAAACTTTATAAATTATAAAACCTTTGGGTACAAAACTAGACATTAAACTTCCACGATCGACATCAACCCATTACCGGCTCACTACAGAGCGCGGGTCTCCTCTCAATATGAGAAGGGTTCGGCCATAGTCCACCACGCTGGCCATGTGCGGATTGGCAGACTTCACACGCCTTTGAGAACATTATGGAGAACTCTCAGGCGTGCAGCAAGTGATATTTTAATTTTTAAAAACGCACGTAACTCCGAAAAGTTAGAGGTGCCCGAATTCGAACCGCCGACCTCTGATTAAGAGGCTGACGCCCTAACCACTAGGCTATCACAGCTTAGCACTTATTAACTTCCACGATAAACGCCATAAACTCAAATGGCAAATTTGCACCTCGGCAACAAAATTCTATATATTAGCAGCAACACAAAACAACGCTAGTACGTGACTTTATTTATGAACAGTATCTATGAAAAATCCGATTCAATGACGACTGGTATTGCAATGTCACAGGGAGTTCAATAAAATATATATAAAACGGATATCTATAAACAAACGGAGAGGCAAGCTCGGTGCTGCGTTTCGTAAAATTCAGTAGACGGTGATCTATCGAGCGGTGGAAGTTGGAAAATCTCAAGACATTGCACGCTTTATTGGGTACGGCCATCGGATCGGAACAGCAGCCTGTACAACTTATGCCTTTAATGTGAAAATAATAGTGAAAAACAACTAGGACGGCGGATTTATTCCGTAAATTTTCCCTTTATTATATTGTTGTTACACAATCTTCGTACAAAAGCTTTACAAACTCCAAATAACTCCAAACCGCTTAAGAATACCTTGTTAAATATTTCAACATATTAAAAAAACTATGTCGCTAAGCGAAATATCAAAGGGTTAAAAACATGGATGTCTTGTGTGAGAATAGTATGAAAAACCTGTCCGACGTTTCTTATTTAGTGTGTTAAAAAATACCAAGCAAGTTCAAGTACACTATGCATTCCATTAACTAAATCCTAGCGACTTAGCAGTACCTTAATCCTAGAGACTTAATATCTAGAAGGTTATACCAACAAACACTTCTCGTAGTTAGATTAAGAAGTAAATTAGCGCCATCTCTTAGAATACTCGTGAACTACCACGAACTACAAATAAACTACGTCGTATTTTTTTCATGGAGTTACTCGACATGAGGAGCTGTGATAGTCTAGTGGTTAGGCCGTCAGCCTCCTAATCAGAGGTCGGCGGTTCGAACAAGGGCACGCACTTATAACTTTTCGCAGTCGTGCGTTTTTAAGCAATTAAAATATCACTTGCTTCAACAGTGAAGGAAAACATCTTGAGGAAACCTGAATGCCTGAGAGTTCTCTAGAATGTTCTCAAAGGCTGTGAAGTCTGCCAATCCGCACATGGCCAGCGTGGTGGACTATGGCCAAACCCTTCCCATGTTGAGAGGTGTTCTGTAGTGAGCCGAGAATGGGTTGATCATGTCGATGATGACTCGACATTAGGTAGTAAGAATAGATATTTTTCGTAAATATACCCGACGAGTGAGGTATCGCGTTTATTACTCAGTTACCCCTGCTGTGAGGTCGGCAGTCCAAGTAAAAAAACACTTTTGTTTTTTAACGTTTTCCCACCAAATTTATTGTGCCATTTGGTTTGTGTAACGGCAGTACACTGTGCTATTTGGTTTGTGCAATGACCCGGTCTTTACACGCGGTAATATAACTGAGTTTATGATAGTTACATTCTTATTTCTTTAAGACGTACCTGGGGTGTGAAATTCGAGGTGTGCATAGGGTGACAGGGTGGGGGCGCTGCGGTACTTCCATAGTGCTGCTGGTAAGATGACGTGAGGATCTTCTTATGAGCAGCCGCGTGGGCGCGGTACGCGCTCACACTTAGTTTCATCACTGAATTTTACACTAAAACACTTCGTTGAATAAGTAAGATTTAAAATTAAAGTTATCACCGCACATATTGGTGTCAGGTTTTAAATCACCTTCAAACAGTTGCTTTCATTGTATTTATACCGAATAACCAATCGATTTTTTTATGAATTATTTTACCTACACGTATTCTCACTTTTTGCTTCATTCTACTATATTTAATGGCTCGACCTCTTGAATCTGAAACAATACAAACATAATAATGAAGAAGAGGAAAATATGACATTTAAAGATAGAAGTATAGTTTATAGATCGATAACGCCTCCCTGCGTCCTATTTATCAAGAGTCATGTGATTGGTAGACCACATTGATGAATATCGCTAAGGACAAAGGTTGGACGACGCGATGTGGTCTTCTCTTAAATTATTTTCTTATAGGATTATGTACGACGTGTGTATTGATTAGTTTAATGTAGATAGTGTTTTTAAAGCAAAGCAGTACACTTTTCGTGTACCACACTTTAGGATACTCGAAACTTTTTTAAATTTTTTTGCTCGAAATATAAGTGCACAATACATTGTACAATTTCAATGCAATACTTCACACCAAACATGAAATTGCTTTTAATTCTTGCCTACAAGTTTGAAATCGATTCTCTAAAGTAAATATTATTTGAAAATTGAAATACATTTCGAGAGCTTCTTAGAACTCCACTGTTTAGATATGCACGTATTACAGAAGGTATCGATAGATCGTGATCAATTAGAAATCAGGTTGAAAGTCATAGTCCAAAAAAAAAAAATCCAACGTGTTTTTTTTTACTGAGTACATTTACCGCTAGCAACATATCGATACATCGGTATATCGGTACTGTAATTTTCTAATACTTAAGCAAGTGAAATTGTAAATTTTTTATTTAGTGCACACTTTTCAGACATTTTGATACATATATATAGGCAACTAATTAAAACCAGACATGCGCTTCAAAGTTATCGTTAACATTCAAGTAGCATAAGGCCTCTCAACTCGACCCTCTTAAACTATCCCTATTAAAACATCATCACATTAATCCACTGCTCTCTTGCTGCATGATGGAATGGCAACCCACAACACATTGCAGGTTCTAAAATATTAGTAAGTATTCAATAATTATAAATAAATTGTGACTAACGATTGTCCGCTACATTAGTCGGCTTAAGCTTAGCCTAAGCGTCCATAAATCCTTTTTAATGATTATTTATGGTCTTTAATGTCCACTCTCCACTTGTTCAGATAAGAGGAAAGAGTCATGTAGAGAATTTAAGGGACAATTTTGCTTACATTTTGACTTATTCTCATTTAATATCAAGATGAAAGTTCGCAAATATAATAAACCATAGGTAATCATTTCAAATCACTTTTGAGTATGGGTATATTGTTTTTTTGGTAAAGTTACCTACCGATATCTCGGTATAATTGTGTCTTTACAGAAAACTATCAAGATCGCTTTTTTTATTAAAGTATAGTAACAATATTATTTCTTTTGACTAACACATTTTCAGTAGTACTATAATTGTATGCATAAATATGTGTAACAATGTTAATGGTATTTTTTGTGTGCATACTATTAATTTCAAATTATGATCACGATATGGACCATTTTCTTATTGAGTTTAGCAAACTTTCAACGTTCACTAGAGTTAAAGTGGTTCAGTAGAAAGGAATTAAATATTTGCAACATTACCTATCTTTACGAGTATTTTGTCACTCACAGGTCTATCACAGTGGCTTCACACAGAAAACGTGTTACTAATAGCCTTTTTAGTTATATCCTGTGATAAGTAAGACATTCTACATCCATGGCTATATAAACTGACATCGATCTACTGTATTTTTATTGAAATATAACAGAATGAGTTAATTTATGGCGCTATATTGGATTACACGCAAAACTATGAAAGAGGCAAAAAATATCTGAAGACCGCTTTTGAACGGTAGATATTTTATGGACACATAATAATACGCATGGAAGATCGACATTTATGGCATTAGTATATTGTCTTGATTTTTGTGGGAGTACGATTCCAAGAAAGAGATCTTTTTTTTTTTCGCACTGTCTATTAGCTGTAATAACTAACTAATTGGTTGCCACAGCCTAAGGGCTGTTTGGCGAGCTTCGGAAAGAAGCTCTGCCAGAAATTTTGAGCCCTAGGGCTCAAAGAAACTAAGGGAACGTCTGCCTAAGGGCGCCTCCTTTGAGGCCGAACCGCGGCTTAGGCGCCGTTTGGGATAACGGGGGGGTCGGACGGTAAATCTAAGGGAACGTCTGCCTAAGGGCTCCTCCTTTGAAGCCGAACCTCGGCTTAGGCAACTTTTGGGAAGAAAGAAATCGGTCATCCCCGTGTCTATAAGAGATTTTATACAGGAAAAAATATATCGATATCTTAAAGGTGCAACACTAAATCGAACGGCGCCTTTACGCCGAGTGTGAACGACTGACGATTCAGAAGGGTCGAATCAACATAGCGGTAAAAGGTTTATTGACTTTCTTTTTCTTATATCAATATTCTTATATAAAACGTTTTTAATGCAATTTGGTTTGTTAGCACCACTTATCAATCAACCATAATCTTTATTTCCTTTAAAAGGCACTTGTGATGTGTCAATTTCATAGTCTATTCGTAATACTAGCTACTACTAGATACGGCTTTTAATGAATTTAGTTGAGGTATTGGACAGTGGAAGCAAGAGACATTAAAAACTCAATTACTTAAAATGAAATTATTATCTTTTTTTTGGAATGTACACATTTATTTTTACAAAATAGAGTCCAATAACCACTGAATTAAAGAACATAATTATCCTAAGATCACAAATAATATGTAAATCCGTGGCACAAAGTTGAAAATATCATTAAAAGTTATAATAAAGTTTTGAGTGGCTCGCTGATACAAGCCAATCAAAAAAATATTTCCAATTTGTTGTACAGCGGTGTAATAACTTCTGCCACACCTACCCCGTACTTTTAAGAGTAATTCGGTATCAATTTTTTATTAACAAGAACTTTTTATTAAATACTAACGCTCTAGAAGTGTGAACGGATACAAAGTCGATTCGACGTCGACGTCGTTCAAAATCGGTAAAGACGCTGTTCCTACTCGAACCAATGTGCTTACAACCGTATCCTGAGATGAACGAGTTACAGTTTTTGTTTGCTTAATCCCATTCGTATAGATTGTGTAAAGAACGTATTTGTCCCACTTCTACATTAACATTAAACTCGTGCCCTGCGTCAACGAGTGGTATCGCACGTTGGAAAAGTCAATATCTTAATAATCTTAGTAATCATAAAGCGCGATGCAAACAAGCACCGGTAAAAACGTGTCACCAAGCGATTTAGCGTTCCAGCACGATGTCACGTAGAAACCATTTAAGAGTGTGGGTTTATCATACCCTTAACCGGTAAGCCAGCTAATATCTTAGACAGCATCATTAAAAACCATGTGATATTGCCGGCCAAGGCTAACTTGTAGTGGAAAAGGTCGAAAAAAAGTTCTTAGAAAAGCTGGACATAACATAGAAACTAGAAGTCAATTGGGCTCTGTTAAATTATAGATTATTTATTCCAAACACGCGATTAACGATCTCATAAGTTATTTAGCATACGCTTGTTTTCGGCGTGTGTTGATACTTACGCGTTATAAACCTGGATACAAGCAATAATTGAAGTTCGTCCACTCAAATAGCAGTAAACCCAAAAGCTGAAATGAAATATATGAGAATACGAGTCCAAAATTATTTAATACTTTAAAACGTATTTTATTTCGATTTTTCATTAATCTCAACAGTTGAATAACTCCATCATATAAAAATACTTAGTATAAGTTCACCGAATCACTGTGCGCTTAGTAAAAAAGAGTCGGTGTCAGCTCAGTGCGCCAGACCAACATACACTGCGGGTGTACAGCGCGTGCGAAGTCTTTGAAGGAGCCGACGCGGCCACCTTGTGTCGGTTTATCAAACTTTGCAAATCATTTGAGTGAACGAGCTATATGTCAAACATGTTACTACTACTTGTACTGTATATAATCGCGCGAGATGCGAGATTACTTACTGATTCGATCGCGTTAAAGTTAATAGTTAGATGTCGTTCGAGCATCATAACACGATAGATGGCGCTCTTTCGATTCTAATATATTCTTTGAGGTTAACTTTAAGTTTTTAAAAGGGAAATTCGATGTTAACTTTCACACGAAAGGGAAATCTAGCTCTCGGCACTCGGTATTCTAGCCTGCAGTGCACTAGGCATATGTGAAACTTGATTCGACGCAATTTACGATCGAGATTCACTGCAAGGATACCGTTGACATACGTAACGTATATAACATCTGTAACCTTAATCCTGTGTAACGTATACGCATTTGAATCCAGCTGCAGCGTAACACGAGAAGGTTATTTATAAACCAATCTAAATCAAAGTCAAAAATTAAAGTCAGTCAATTTTGAAAAAAAAAACATTTTTGATTCAACACATTTAGTGATAATATCCAGTTAATAATAAGATATTTTATTTAGATATCGTTATTGCAAGCCAAGTGGTTGGGACGTCCGCTTCCTAATCAGAGGTCGCGGGTTCGAACCCGGGCATGCACCTCTAACTTTTTGGAGTTATGTGCGTTTTTTAAGCAACTAAAATATCACTTGCTTTAACGGTGAAGGAAAACATCGTGAGGAAACCTGAGAGTTCTCCATAATAACATCGTGATGAAACCTGCATGCCTGAGAGTTCTCTATAATGTACTCCAAGGCGTGTGAAGTCTGCCAATCCGCACATGGCCAGCGAGGCCAAATTACTATGGCCAAACCCTTCTCATATTGAGATGAGACCCGTGCTCTGGAGTGAGCCGATAATGGGTTGATGATGATGATAATGGTGATTATACATTTTTATGTCGAAGTAGAAACAGTATTTTACGAGCACTTTAATAACTGAGTCTTCAACTAAACTTGTGCTCTCAGAGGAAAGCGTGTAAACATAACCTATCTTTCCGTGCCAAGCTACTGTTTGCACATAGTTGTTCACATTTCGCGAGCGGAACGTTGTGAAGTACCTAAGATGTATTCATTCTTGTCAAATATTAAAGCTAGCCGTTAGCTGGTTGGACGTTGAAAAATGGATACGTAATATTTTTATTTGAGGAAAAGCGGGAGTTCAGAAACAAACAAGCCGTTGCATATTTTTCTTGAATTGAATATTATTTTTTTTACACAAAAACAAGCATCAAAATACAACTTGTAAACTAACTTATAACCGCACTTTAATGTTGAGTATGGATAGTATGGTGAGTATGTCGCATGTATGTACTTGCGCTTATAATCAATCTGCTGCCCCTGATTTAGGTATATACCTGTATTTCAGGCGGCAGTACTCTCCTAAAATTATTGAACACGATGATTGAGTGTATTTATATGTTCATGCGTTTCATGTGTGTGTGGGGTGTGCGTGTGTGTGAGAGTGCGTGTGTGTGTGTGTGTGTGTGGGAGTGTTTGTAATATGGTTGTGTTTGTCTTTGTTATATTTACTGTTTAAGCTATCATGGGCCATATATTTATTATTGTATTTAATAATTTCTGAAAACTTAAAAGGTAATACATTTTTTCAAGTCCAACTTATTTCGTTACGTGCTAGATGTTTTTCTATCATAAGATTTGGTATTCTATTATAAATTTAATACAAAATATTTAATTCACGTTACACAATTACAATCTTAATAAAACGCTGACAAAAGACTATTCCGTTGTTGGTATTTACCTAGTTAGTAAAAACCAATCATCTACTAATTATTATCACTAAACGGCAAACAAATCCAAAAGTCTTATCAATCAAAGATCCCCCGAGTAGGGTTAACAAATAACAATTAAGTTGCACTATTAATAAGGATGTTCATCTAATAAGCGCTCATCGGTGACATCGGCTAAAATTCTAGCGGGTACCTAGCAGTTCTACTTCCTAGCATAAAATATAGGTAATTTTATAGATGGAGCGAGGAAACCCCGTACTATGAACATCATAAAAGCGTCACAACTAAACCAACTCATGATGTTGTTCTACTGAATGAAGTATAGTGCTGTACATCAGAAGACGTATTCAATTACAAAATATTAACATACTAGCTGTTGCCCGCGACTTCGTCTGCCTAGAATTGCTGATTTCCCGTGAGATTGAGGTTTCCCGTGCAGCCAATGAAGCAGGCTTCAGAAATTTGGCTTTAAAAGAAACCTATTTTCAAAATTTCAAACTTGTAGACTTCATAATAAAAAAATAAGCAAAAACTATCATTCCCTATTTTACCACCCTTAACAGGTAATATTAAAAAAAAAATGATGTACATGTTTTTTTTTTATTATTATTAATCTTAATGCGAATTTTTGTGTCTCTAACTCTAAAAACAAAGAAATTTCATACAAACTTCCAACCCGTATTTAAGCCCCTTAGGGGTGGAATTTCCAAATATCCTTTCTTAGCTGACATCTCTTAACTATCAACTACCTACTTGCTAAATTATAGCTTTATACGTACAATAGTTTTTGAGATCTCGTGTTTAATCAGTATGTAAGTAAGTATGTAAGTGACCTTTCGCTTTTATATATATAGATTAACAACTAGTTAACGCGTTTAATTTAAATATGTTGTTCAATTTTAGTAGTTCGCGAATAAATGAAGGAAGTTCACCACTTTATTTCACATTTAACTTACTTCCTATCCAAATAAATCGTTTGTAACTCATTTCGCTCGCTCATCTCTTCGCCCGCTGCAATACGTTTGCCTGAGTCTTAACTGACGTCACCTAGCGAGTACGGGTACACACGAGTCACGTATTCGTATAAAACTGAAGTGCGTCATTACCAGAACTCGTAACTCTCAACTTGAAATTGGATGTCACAATAACTCGCCCTGATTTACCAAACGAAATTAAGTACTGGACTAAATGAGTTGACTACTTTGTTATGCGAAAATATATATTTTTTTCATTTATTTAATTTTCATTTCATTTTTACGAAGCGGTGATAGCCTAGTGGTTAGGGCGTCAGCCTCCTAATCAGAGGTTGGCGGTTCGAATCCAGGCACGCACCTCTAACTTTTCGGAGTTATGTGCGTTTTAAAAAAAAAAAAAATATCACTTGCTTCAACGGTGAAGGAAAACATCGTGAGGAAACCTGCACGCCTGAGAGTTCTCCATAACGTTCTCAAAGGCGTGTAAAGTCTGCCAATCCGCACATGGCCAGCGTGGTGGACTATGGCCAAACCCTTCTCATATTGAGAGGAGACCCGTGCTCTGTAGTGAGCTGGTAATGGGTTGATCATGATGATTTAATTTTAATTTAATTAGAACGGACAGTATCCAATAACACTAATAAAATTCAATGATGACACATTATAGCAGAAACGAAGTACAAACAAAACAAATATACACAAATATTAAGAAACACACTTCTTCAGTATCTTTTCTTATTTATTAACAGGATTAAGTCAATTGAGATACTTTTCATTAAAATAGTCAAAAGTAAGCCTAAATCATTTAAGTGAAATCAAATACTTCAATTATATATTCTCATTTAATGATTAAGATATTATATGTATATAAATTCAAAGACACTAAAATCTAAAACATTTGGAAATCATGAAACTAAAAACAAAATAAAAATAGACAAGAGAGACAAAAAACAAAAAAATAAAAAATACTTAAGATAAATACATAGTGGTATTATACCTTTCTCAAAACTGCAAGCAGTGGCTTACGATTGTATTCCATTGGCATGCACATATGTCACAATGGGGCGATTCCGCCAACATTATATTTAGCGCTGACAATGTGCGTGGGACGGGCGATCTAGTGCGACAATATACTTACTTCAAAGTTCTTACTACCAACACTGTGCATACACTTACTATAGTTAAGTTACTTGGGTAGGATTTCTGAAAAAATTTCATCACTCTAAAACAGGTAAGAACTCTCGAAATAACAGATAGGTGTATTGCATTCAGTGTTTCCCAAGATCTAGCTTTCTCACGAATCGGAGCTGAAAGTGCACTTAGGGTAAGTACGTAGGTATACTTTTCTTATTGCGGATGTCGATTCCTTTGCGAGAGGATTGAAAATCAAATACAAGTAGGGCAACATGATACCGCAGGGAAATCCATTGATACCATTGCTACGCTATGGCATCCGCACTTGGTTGCTTTGACGCGATTTTCTCTGGATCAATTTAAACTTGTCAGTCGCTAGAACCTAGATACCAAAGCTGATTGAATTATTTTTAAGTCTATCAATTATTTTATTAACATTTCTATATTATTTATTAGACATAATATTTAAAGCTAACAACTATGGGTATTTAATCAACTGAGATAAATGAATATATTACTTTTTCACTGTTCACGATCACGTTTTTTTATACACTACAAGTTAGCCCTTGACGGCTATCTCAACTGGTGGTAAGTGACGATACAGTCTAGGATGGTAGCGGGCTAACCTGTTAAGGGTATGGTAAGCACACACTTCAAATTGGTTTCTACGTGACTTCGTGATGGAACGCTAACTCGCTTGGCGACTGGTCTTAGTAGTGTAGGGTAGGGAATGTAGGGTGGTAACTAGCCACGGCCAAAGCCTCCCACCAGACACCTTCTTTAATAAAAAACTCGATACCTGACAATTACACGCCTGACACGGAAATCGCACCTAGGGCCTTGTAGATCAAGCTTAAAAATAAAGCTAGTTGTAAATAAAGACGAAGTGGTTATTAACTTCACCCAGTTTATTTTAACACAAATAACCATCTGTGTTTTTACTCGGGAATTACGTTTCAGAATTGTTTACGTGATCTATTTAATGTAAAACTTTACTTCGCCAATTAATGCGTAATGCGGTAAGTATTGTATGTCCAAATAAGGTATGAATTTCATAATAACGTATTTTTAATGATAGCACATAATACATAATTTTGGCAGCGGCCTTTTTTGCATACATAATGAGAATGTATGCAAAATATAAGTAAACACAAGTCGCAGCCTGGCCGCGGTGATTAAAATTTGAATAAAACTGGAGCAACATAAATAATGCGAGACCATTGTAACTTGTGACAGTGAAAAATCAAAAATTCACAATATATTGTTATGCACAGTTTAGAAAAATGTTTAAATATCATTTTAGTTTTTTATAGATAAAGAAATCTTTCACGTGTCTTTGAAGGTTTCAGGTCACATAATCCCCCGACCTAAGCGCTCCTCTCCGAAAGAGGAGACCAAATATATTCATGACCCTGACGATTAGATGACTACTGACAACATACTCGTACCACCCTACCAGACAATCATATGCTACACACCGTCTTCGCCGGCGAAGACGAGGTGCCCGCTATCTGACGTCATCCGGACGTGGGCTACATCCACGGCCTCGGAGACGTACGGACCACTCACGGTCCAACCCCCCCGTTATCCCAAACGTCGCCTAAGCCGAGGTTCGGCCTCACAAGAGGCGCCCTTAGGCAGACGTTCCCTTAGAGGTATTAACAATGATTTAAGAGTTTTAATAAATTATCTGCATAACTGAAACTCTGTTCGTTATCCAGTAATCTTACAGCAAAATATACAGGTCTGTGGTGATCCAGAACATGTAACGCAGAAAACGAGGTTTAGGGTGGACCCCTTACTCTGTTGTCTGAGTTCGTTATTAATTTACCAAACTCCATGCTGGTAATGAGCATTACCTGAAACATGAACCCAATTTAATAATAACTAAACCCATATTAATTTTATTAATTATTCGGGTCTTCTATCAAACAATTTAATAATTAGGAGTCGAGTGGAACTAATTGTAAATAATGATTTTCTGAATCACTGTTAAATTTTGTGATGATTTTAAAATAGTTATTTAAAGAGGTAACTATGTACGTCATCATTATCAATTCCATATACTGATTGAATCTTTTAGACCTGTGGTGTTGTTACTTGCTAGGATTCAAGGATTGAGAAAAGCAATTCCTGATAACCCTGTTGAGAATTTAATTACTTCAGGCCAAGGTGGAAGATACACACTTTGTTATTTGTCGTCCAGAAAGGTAATCGGGGTCATTAGGTACCTCACTTGATCACCTGTTTTACTTGGAAGTTGTTCGCTCTGCTTCAAAGACTACGTCGTAGTAGGTAATGTTTTGTAATTACGCGTACCTACAGTTATTTACCCAATACAAACTTACTTGTTGTCGCAAGCGATCATGGACTTTAAGGTAATAGCAATAAGGTACTCTGTATAGCCATCTAGCGGTGAAACTTTTCAAAACGTTGTTTAATTTAAGTAAAGTGTCACTTGCCTACAGAGTCAGATCAGATAAATATACAGACACGACGAAGCAATAACTTTACTTCTCATTTGATTAAAGAAGCTAACACATTTGTTTTTTTTTAATTATATCATTTGCTAAATTACATAGGGATTATACTCGCTCAGAAATTAATATCTTCAAATAAAAATTGAAATATATAATTAGCAAATTAAATCTATATCCTTTAACCAATTTAACAGATTCTAATTCCAGTAATGGGGACCGCGACCGCAAAGCGAATTGTACAGGGAACAGATTAGTCTGACTTGGTGATTTATTGGAGTCAATTGGCATAC
Organism: Lasiommata megera; assembly: GCA_928268935.1. Taxonomy (NCBI): domain Eukaryota; kingdom Metazoa; phylum Arthropoda; class Insecta; order Lepidoptera; family Nymphalidae; genus Lasiommata; species Lasiommata megera. The sequence goes on along the minus strand of OV743319.1, from coordinate 8,973,352 downwards.
AATCGTAATCTGAATTGAAATTTTACGTAACAGATAGATAGATAGATGGATTAATTCTTTATTGCACATCATAATATTTGGGTAAAAAAAAAACATAAATAAATAGATAACAATGCGCAAATGCGGTCTTATCGCTTCAAGCGATCTTTTGTGAAAGGAACCATTTAAAAGTGTTACAGAGTTGAGAAAGTGAAACTTATACCTTATACCCAAGTGGTTATAAACTTTGGGATATTTCAATTTACTTATTTTAGTAATTTAAAATGTTCCTGCATTATTACAGCTAAAAGTAACCTACCTACTCGTAAATAAAAATAATTATCCTTGTTCAGTTGAAATTGAATTATTTACTCTGTTAGGATTTAAGTTAGAGGAAACGGTTCAAGTACTACAGAACAGCAAGTAGTCTGGAATACGTCCAAATTTTAATTTCTACTGTATTGCGGGTCGTTCGGCTATAGCCTAAAATTGTATGCAAATAGTGGCGGACCTAGCAGACTTTGTCTTGCCCTGAAATAAAAAACCATAATCGAACCCTATTACACTATAGAATTAGCCGGATATATATATAAAGGGTCATTATCTAATAAAAAACTATTAGGTATATAATTAAGGGTACAATTTCAACAAAGTCATTGTGGAGATTATTATTCTTTAAATGACTTTAGGTTGCTTAAGGAAAGTATTTCGTTCAGCCAATTGGATGTTAGGTCATCTGTTAGTCAGTTTTATAGTTCGACAAAGTAAGGATGACAATATCGCACTAAACTTTAATAACACTGTAATTTGTGGAGACTGGTACATAAAAGCTAAAATTGTACCTAATCGGATGAAGCATTATTTAATAATTTAATGAGTCAAATATTAATTTCACACGTATAAATGTATTCAAAGTTGTTTTAAAATCAAAATAATTGTAGATACTAATGGCTTATCATTTACTAATAGCTTATTATTAACAATATTTGGAAATGTAATATGGTTCCTGTGGTATCGATGGTGGATGAATGGAAAATAATTATGTGGCTTATAATTTTATATACTTTCTAATAAATACACGCAACAATAGGATTGATTATACCTATACAATAAATACATTATGCTCAAATGTTAAAGCCTTTTATAGATACACGTAAATATTAAAACAAACAATAATATAAACCAAACATAGTAATGGGGTGCAAAGACAATCTTATCACCACCACTATCGAAGGTAAGCTGAAACTTTTTAGGGTTTGGTATCCCAAGGTTACCAACGTTACAAAGAGACAACATAGTCTTAATGCCCTAAAACTAATGCTATGTTTATGTCCGTCTGTACTTTGGTAGGCTTTAAACTATAAAAAAAATCAAATTTCTTCAAAGCAATTTACCCTTTATCAGTGACTATTGAAATTTACTAAAAGGCGCCAGAGAATTTGCTTGAGATAGCAGGAAACCGAATTTGAACGATTAGCTTGATTAAGTTTTTAGTTGACAGGAAATTTTCGTCCTCTTAACGATAGCAACACCAACAAGTCAGAATGAATGGATTTTTAACAGGTCAAAAAACATTTTAGCCTAAAATTGGTCCACGGCAAATAGACAATCAATGGAATATTGTGCCTACAGTGGCATTGTGAATGATTGTGAAATGGGAGATGAATAAAAGTTAGATACCCCTTGTGCAATGCGGAGGTGCATATTTTTCTTTATATGAAATAAACAGTTCCAATCTAGTTTCATTCCCCCGAGGGTTTATTCCGAAGACCTTAAGCAAAACATCAGAATAGATGAGGGATCATCTCCAAAAATGCTGCTCCAGCTACGAACAACTTAACTTGGCTCCGTACCAACTCAATAATCAGTGTGGTTGCAGTCAAAATCTTTTCTGTGAAGGAATAAAAAATCTAAAAGCCAGTAGACCTACTTTGCAGAATACTGTGCTATTGTTAATTAAAAAAAAAATGCCCAGCTGAGCTTAGCATTACAAGGTTCTATCGATCAATGCGTTTCATGACGGAAATGAAAATTCACAGAACTCAGGTGCTCAATCTGGAATCTGGATGAACTTCCGTGGCACACTAATCACAAAACATATTGTAGTTTCAACATTAATCGGGGAAAATACGCCTGTAAGCCTCTATTCTCTGTTGAAGCTGTGATAGCCTAGTGGATAGGGCGTCCGACTCCCAATCAGAGGTCGGGGGTTCGAACCCAGCACGCACCTCTAACTCTTCAGAGTTATGTGAGTTTTTAATCATTTAAAATATCATTTGCTTCAACGGTGAAGGTAAACAACGTGAGGAAACCTGCACGCCTGAGAGTTCTCCATAATGTTCTAAAAGGCGTGTGAAGTCTGCCAATTCGCATATGGCCAGCTTGGTGGACTATGGCCAAACCGTCCTCATATTGAGTTCTCTGTTCTACACCATTTTCAAATTGAGATAATCCCGATATTTAATTAAACGTCGTGCTATTAGAGTAAGTCTTGTGATTTCCCGAGATGGCAGAAATGGCTGAATTTTGAGAATAACAAGATGCTATAATACCGACGTTGCAATTCCTAATTGAAATTGGCACATTTGTGGTCAAAATGGTTCAAGACCTTATAAGATTTGAACTTCAGTTTTGCGTTAAAGATCTAAATCAAAATTGCGTTTATTCAGCCTGTTAAAATACATCTCATGAAGAAACGTATGTGTCTAGAAATTGGCTGAACAGGGCGCTGCCTCAGCTTGATGCTGCGTCAAAATTGACTGCAGCGCTGATTTTCAGGCATAACCCTTGCTGATATCATGGAGTGACTGGGAAAGCGCATACGTTCGTTTTTGGTTTTTTTTTAACGATGAACTGTGCGACTGTGCTATTTATAGGCTAATAAATGAAAGGAACCTTTGTACTTTTTTATGCGGAATCATGTTTTACAACTATTGTTAATGAGTAATATCTGTTCCGACACGATGTTGCGTGTGACTTTACCATCAGATCATCCCCTCAAGGACTAACTTGTAGGGTATAAAAAGGGTATAAAATTACCTATTTCTCATATACGATCTATAAGAATATGTTACTGTCTTTATAATATACTAGTTGTTCCCTATCTATCTATGTTGGGTAGTGAGTCGTTACGTAATGTACCAAACGAGGCCACAGGTACCAGGTCGTAAATGCCCCTCCCGTACCTACGTATATTAATTTCATTTTTCTTTATACCCTTAAGTATACGACTAAATAACATGTTGTAAAGAACCATATTAATCTACAAATGAGTGTCTAGATAATGAAATTAATTTCAGTTGTAAGAATGAATATCATAATGATGGTTCAAAGTCATATTTGACGTTAAGTGATTAGTAATCACTTAAGATCAAATATGACTTTGGACCATGTCGCTCATGAACATCTATAGCTCCATAGGAGCCTTTGGTGCGTTGCCGGTCGAGCCCGTCCCTAATCGGACTTTTAAGAAACCGAGAATCCGATTTTTAAGATATAGGAAAGACCAGTATGTTTGTAGTCAGAAAATTTATTAAAATCGTTGCAGTAGTGTCAAAGTTTATTAATAGATGGCGTTCTTTAGTTCATCGGGAAATTTTTGCCGAGATCTTTTCAACGCACTTAGCCTATTATCTGTGATAAAAAAAAACAGCTAAAAAACCTTAATAAACTCATTTTAATACTAACCTTAACTAAGTTACACAATAAAGTTGATTAAGTAGTAGGTACATAATTGGTGCATGTTATTTCACGACTCGAGCGATAAAGTGACAGTGGGTGACAATGTCTGAAATTGCTGTCACTTGTTAGACTTACGGCACATAAAAATAACCGACACAATTTAATTACTTCGTAGCTACAAATTGTTTCGTGGTCACACACACATACTGGCATAAAAATATACGTACACATCTATACGTTGTGATATTGCTACAGTTATGCAAAAACGTTGGCTTCCTCTCTGACGCAGTGAGGCAGGTGCCAAAACGGAGGCTCTTAGATTTTCCTTTTCATTAAACCATAGATAGTTTTTGTTCTACTTTTTATTCCTTTTCTGCAATTATGAGATTCATAACTAATGGTTGCGAGCATCATAATGGAAAAAGTATTTGAAAAAAATGGAATTTCTAGGATCACCGCAGTCCGACCGCCTATATCATCATGAACAACCCATTACCGGCTCACTACAGAGCACGGGTCTCCTCTCAATATGGGTTTGGCCATAATCCACCACCCTGGCCATGAGCGGATTGGCAGACTTCACACGCCTTTGAGAACATTATGGAGAACTTTCAGGCGTGCAGGTTTTCTCACGACCCTTGAGGGATCCTCGAGACCGCTCTGTAGTGAGCCGTTAATGGGTTGATCATGATGATGATGAATGCCTATATGTGAAACGTTACCAATATTCTTTTTTGTTTTAGGCGGATATAATTACAACTATAAATAGAAATAAGAACTTTATTCCAAATCTCTCATTTGCCTGCCCAAAAGGTTTTTTCTAAGCGTACAGAAATCAAAACATAAATAATTATCATCTTATATTACTCGCATATTGCTATATCTAAAGTCATTTAACTTTCGTAATGAAATTAGTACGGGATTAAGTTGTAAACTTCCTACACCTCGCAGCTTGAAAATAATTTATTACTTACCAGTTGTAAAACTTGAACTTTACGGATGAATCTGCCTAAAGTGGCACAACATATTATTACAAGGAAAAAGTTTGTTTTCTCTTGATTTTTTTACTTGTACACATAAATAGAGTAAGATTTTCACCCTAAGCCCACGTTAGTGTGATATGGATGAGCTGCTATCTGTACAACAACTTGATTGTTTTACGTGAAAAAGTCATGCCCTCCCGTCAATCTTAACGAATTTTTGAGAGGATTTTTTCTAATTTTCTCAATAAAAATAGACAACGTACAAAATAACAGTGCTTACAGTGAGCATTATAATTGGAGCTTCAACCAACTTTGTGGTAAGACAATCGAGAGTGATAAACAATAAACAGCAAGTATAATTTAATCATGGACTTCCGCAAAGTAACGCCTGCTTCTATTCATTAATCGAGAGTGAAATTTGTCGTTCTCACGCTGCAAAGATAAGAGAGAGAAGAAAACTACAACGTAGAGAAATGGTAAAGGGGGCCGATTCTGATGTTTAGAAACCTTTAAACTAAACTAAACTTATTTCAAATTAAAATAAAGTACTGTGCTTACCACATTTTATCCAATACAAAAAGTTTTTGTTAAAAATATATATTGTATTTGCAAAACAACTACTACGAATATGATAACAAACAGTCCGTCAGACTTCAGAACAGTTTGTTGACGGGATTTCAGAACCGTTTTCGAATCGGCGCTCATCAAATATAATGTAAGTACGTAATAATAAATTAAACTAATTTATTGGATACAATATGAAAACTATTTCAACCTATAAGTTTTTAGGAATATTTTCCATGAAGGAAAATTGTTCACAAATTGTTCTTTGTGTACCTCTAACAGATTGTTATGTAAATTAGCATCCCTAAGCCTCTTTTTATAATCTTTTTTGGGCAATTTCAGCCTCCGGAGTGAAAGGACACAATTGCAGAAATATTCGTGTTCCTAAAATCGGCTGGCAAGTCATTTAATAAGCTGGGAACAATTATATTCGGAGATAACAATGCTATCCCGCTATATTTTTGACATCTCAATTTAGCTTAGAAATTAATATACCGCAGACTTGTCAAAGGTACCCATGTAATACAGATAGCGTACACATCGCGTTATCACTAATCAGCGCTAGACTTACAACTTGCAATGTCACAGTAATTATAATTTTAGTTGATATACTCTATGGTACTATTGTTAGCACAAGTGGTTTATTGATTCCTGGTTCGCAAATTTATTATCATCATCATCATGAACAACCCATTACCGGCTCACTACAAGGGTCTGGCCATAGTCCACCACGCTGGCCATGTGCGGATTGGCAGACTTCATACGCCTTTGAGAACATTATGGAGAACTCTCAGGCCTGCAGGTTTACTCACGATGTTTTCCTTCACCGTTGAAGCAAGTGATATTTTTTTTATGAAACGCACATAAATCCGAAAAGTTACAGGTGCGTGCCCGGATTCGAACCACTGACCTCTGATTAGGAGGCTGACGCCCTAACCACTAAGCTATCACCGCTTTTTTATCTGATCTCCAAGATATCAATTAAAATAGGTAATTTATTATAAAATAAAATACAATTTGCTTTGAATGAGTTACTAATTTTGTGCAGCCTACGAAACGGTACTACTAGTTTACTTTTACTTCTGATGTTCAGTGCGTTACAGTCCATTTTTTTCTTGAATTTATCAATATTTTTATGAACATACATTAAATTTTCATATGTATATTGGCTATGCACTATCATTATTTTATAATCTTTAAATTTCTCTTAATTACTCTCTTTGACTAAATTTATTATATCACACAAATAATATTATATATTTTTTTTTCCTTTTTGTTATAACGATCAAATTCGAATTACAAAATACGGAATTAACCTATTTTACATACAGACAGCAGTCTGGATGCCGTCCAAGTTTTAATTCCAATCATTCCGCGAGTCTGCAGCAATAAAAAAGTGAACTTTTTCTCTCAAAGCCACAGACTTGAGGCTAGACAAATAGGGTATGTAAACCCAACCCCAAAACCCATATCAACCGTTTGACCATGCGTACATAATATATCATTATTGCCTGCAGTAATATTCAATGGAAAAATAGAAGAATGTGATAAAAAGTCTTTATGGTTATTTCGACGACCTCCGTGGTGCAACGGACTGTCGCATTATTAAGTTGGAGGTCATGGGTTTGATTCCTGGCTCGAGTCTGGTCTAGTGTGAGGCTTCGGCCGTGGCTAGTTACCACCCTACCGACAAACATGTGTCGCCAAGCGATTGAGCGTTCCGATTAGAAATCGATAGGAGTATGGGTTTACCATACCCCTTCCAGGTTAGCCCGCTACCATCTTAGACTGCATCATCACTTACCATCAGGTGAGATTGCCGTCAAGGGCTAACTTGTAGTGGATAAAAAATAGATAAATAAAACTCAATATTGTCGCACAACACTTTTAGAAAATCTCGGAAAGCTATTCGACATCCAAAATCTTATAACATATTACACATAGTGGCGGCTTCTTTTTACCTAGCACTCCTATCATTAGGAGGAGGCCTAAAGACATCCTTCACGACCCTGACGAACAGTTGACAGTTGACAACGCAAGCACAGCGTCTTTGCGGGCGAAGACGAGATCTCCGTTTCCTTTAATTATCCGGGGGTGGACCAAATGGACGGTGACGTAAAGAACCGCCCTAACCCTCGTTATCCCAAACATCGACTCAGTTGATGTTCTGCCTCACATGTGGCGCCCATAGGTGTCTAGACGCTCCCTTCGCTTCTTAAAGCCAAAAGGTACTCTTAGAGTAGGATTTAAAAGTCTTCTGGCAGAGTTTCTTTCAGAAACTCAGCAACCGCGGTTACGCTGTAGCAACCAGTAGGTTTCACAGCTAAAGTCAGTCCGAACATGATTATTCAAATATCTACGAACTAATAAGTAAGGCAGCAGAAAGTTTCGTCAATCCCAAAAGCTTATGATATTTACGTTTGACACTTAATTTCATCATCATCATGATCAACCTATTGCTGGCTCACTGCAGAGCACGGGTCTTCTCTCAATATAAAAAAGGCCTGGCCTTAGTCCACCTAGCTGGTCATGAGCGGATTGGCAGACTTCACACGCCTTTGAGTACATTATGGAGAACACTCAGGCGTGCAAGTTTCCTCATGATGTTTTCCTTCACCGTTCACCGTCAAACGAACATTTACCCGAAATGTTAGAGGTGCGTGCCCGGTTTCGACCCCCAACCTCTGATTAGGAGGCGGACGCCCTAACCACTGAGCTATCACAGCTTTAACACTTAATTTACTACTTATATAATAATAGGTATGTATTTATTGTCCAAGAGCAATAAGCTCTCGGGCATTAATAAACAACAGCTTATATAAGCTTGCCAAGGGACATACGTCCAATACGTAAAGGCTTAATGGGAAAACTGATCTAAACTATGTGATGGATACAACAACCGAACCGTATCCTTCAGTACAGCAATAACTTGCACTGAGCGTTCCCCGTGAGGCTAATATTGTTTTAAGATATAGTTTATTCATTGCCAAGTAATCGCTTGTAGTAGTGCTATTATAATAATCTTTGAATTGAAGCAGCACAAAATCTGTCATCTGAAGATTTTGGATTACATAAGTCTTTGACGACCTCCGTGGCGCCGCGCGCCGTGCCACATTATAATGTTGGAGGTCCTGGGTTCGATTCCCGGCTCGAGCCTGGTCTGGTGGGAGCCTTTGGCCGTGGCTAGTTACCACCCTACCGACAAAGACTTGTCGCCAAGCTATTTAGCGTTCTGGCACGATGTCGTGTAGAAACCAATTAGGAGTATGGGCTACCATACCCCTAACAGGTTAGCCCACTACCATCTTAGACTGCATCATTACTTACCATCAGGTCATCAAGGGCTAACTTGTAGTGGATAAAAAAAAGTCTTAAGAAACTGAACAAAATATAATGTAACCCAATTTCATGAAAACTATATGTACCTACAAGTTTTTAGAAATATTTTTCCATGAAATCTGCGAATTGTTCTTTGTATACCATTATCAGGTTCATATGTGAATTAGCATCCCTAAGCCTCTTTTTATAATCTTTTTTGGGCAATTTTAACCTCTGGAGTATAAGGACACAAATGCAGAAACATATTTTGTGTTCCCAAAATCAGCTGGCATGTGATTTAATAAGCTGGGAACAATTATATTAGGATATATCTAATAAAAATGTTATCCCACTATATTTTAGACGTCTCAATTTAATTTACAGATTAATATACCTCAGAATTGTCACAAATGTTCCCATGTACATACAAATAGCATACACTCGTCATCACTAATCAGCGGTAGACGTGAAACTTGTAATGTCACAGTAATTATAATTTTAGTTGATATAATCCCTTCTATCACGTGTAAATATGATAATATTGTTAGCACAAGTGCTTTATTGGTTCGCAATTTAAATTTATCAAACAGATAATATGAATTATATACATTTTTAAAGTTCAGTCGCTTGAATTACAAACATTAATTAACAAAGTACAGATACAGTACATCGGTCGTGTCGTTGTTCTGCGTCCTTACAACCAAGCAATTAACATTTAAGGTACTGGGAATGTATTTAAATGCAAAATGTATTCATGTAAACCTAGTATAGTATGAAGTATTCATTTAATATATATTCATTTATTTATTTCGCAAGGTACTGTTTATAACTATATTGGTTAACTTATAAATGAAAATAAGAAGGCTCCAACGCGTCCATGTTTAAGAAGAAGCCCATAACAAACTTAGCGGGTTTTTTTTTGCTCACATAGTCAAGCATTAATTTTAAGTAGCTATGAGAATTTAAAAGCACCCTTTTGTGAATCCCTTTAGTTTTAAGAGGTGGCTTAGCTATCCAATTCATAAGTTGATCTCCCAGACCGTAACTAGCATAAATTATTGTGTTAAGATCAGCCATTTTTACTATGATTCGTATAGTGGAAAAGATAATTGTATAAAGAGGCCCACCAACCTCAATGAAGTAAAAGTGATAAAAGTTGTGTACACATAAACGTACAGTTAATACTTTTCTATAGTAAAGAAATCATAGCTTCGGCTTTCGGATAGCGTTTCCCTTTTTGTAACTGATTTCATGACTTAAATAAATAAATTAGTTCAAAAGGGTACGCGAAAAGGTTCTTTCGTACGAACCAACTAATCTTCATTAGGGGAATTACGTTAAACGGCGAAGCTGATTTAATAATTACGTTAACAATTTTAAACATATAGTTAATACTTTTCTATAGTAAAGAAATCATAGCTTCGGCTGTCGGATAGCGTTTACCTTTTTGTTAATAATTTCACGTCGATCCTATGACTTAAATAAATAAATAAGTTAGTTCAAAAGGGTACACGAAAAGGTTCTTTCGCACGAACCAACTAATCTTCATTAGGGGAATTACGTAAAACGGCGAAGCTGATGTAATAATTACGTTAACAATTTTAAACATATAGTTAATACTTTTCTATAGTAAAGAAATCATAGCTTCGGCTGTCGGATAACGCTTACCTTTTTGTTAATAATTTCACGTCGATCCTATGACTTAAATAAATAAGTTAGTTCAAAAGGGTACACGAAAAGGTTCTTTCGTACGAACCAACTAATCTTCATTAGGGGAATTACGTAAAACGGCGAAGCTGATGTAATAATTACGTTAACAATTTTAACAATTCATCAAGTGCTTTTTACCTAAATTCGCGAGTAGAAATGATTTACGAGCAGAAACTGTGCCAGAATTTGAGTAGGTATTCATGAAAATGTCGATTCGACTGTATCGTGAGGCTTTAAATTCGCAGTACAATAGACACTATATAATTTTGAAAACAATGCACTCCTAATTATTAATATAAATACTTATAAACTTTACTTCTATTAAATATTACTTCTGGATAAATTTGCGCATTGCTCGTGTTTAGTTCGTCGTTTAAATTCGCAGTACAATAGACACTACATAATTTTGAAAACACGCACTCCTAACTGTTAATATAACTACTTATAAACTTTATTTCTATTATATATTACTTCTGGATAAGTCTTGCGCATTGCTCACGTTATGTTCGTCGTTTAAAACTGAAAGATTATCATACAAATTTCACGTCCCTTTAAGACTAAATTTTCAAAAAGCTTTTCTATTTCATACGTAACGCAATGTCATCTTTCTATGTGCCAAATTTCCGAACGAACTCTCCAGTGTTTGAAATGGGCGTAGATCAGCCAGATCAGTTGTATAGATCCTTTTTACTTCCACGCATTAAAAAAATATAAATACCCACCTGTATAATGTTTAAGTTAACCGAATGTTAAAAAAATGGCGGATTCTCGTGGGGCAAATAACATCTGTCCTCAAAGACATTGCTTCATGATGACCACGACCATTCTGTCTAGAGTGTAACTAAGTGATTTTTCTCTTGTTTAAAGTGGAATTTTCTATTGGAGTAGGCATAATCTATAATTAGAAAAAAAAAACAAAAAACACAAAAACTTCGCATTTATATATACATAGCATAATACGCATAATAATACAATATTATAGCATAATACTGGTTGTTTTGTACAAAAAAATATAACCGGTTTTCCTACCCAAAAGAAAATTAATAATCAATAATACAGTTCCCTAATAAAAAAAGAGTAAACAAAATATGACAAGAATTTAAACAAATAAAAGCAAAAGTAAATCCCTTGATTTACATATTTCATTGGGGGAATAAAATATACAACGAATTTCAATAAATAAACACACGACCTGTTCTGTGTCATGTAAATAACCGAACACACCATCACTCAACCTACTGACGTCAAAGCCTAGCCCCCTCCACCCATTTATGATAATACTATCAAACCTACCTACCACGCTACTCCAGTGCTAGTTGGCGAGTGATAACGATTGTTATCTTATATAAGTGATAACAACTACGCTTAGCTTACATGGCCTCTGATGGACAGGGTGGCCAAAGCCAATTTTCTGACTCAGGGTTAGTCATGAAAATTTTTTTCGGAATTAAATCCAGTTCTAAACACTTCTCAGCTTGGCCAAACCATCCACCAACCAGGAGCCTAGTTTTTTTATTTTTTTTGAAAAAAACCTACCCATTGGTTGCGACAGCGTAACCGGGCTGTTTTGCCAGCTTCTTTCCGAAGCTCTGCTAGAAGACATTTTTAGCCATAAGGCTCGAAGAAACTAAGAGAACGTTTGCCTAAGGGCGCCTCCTGTGAGGCCGAACCTCGGCTTAGGCGACGTTTGAGAACGGGGGGGTGGGGTCGGACGGTGAGAGAGGCCTAGTGCTCTGTCTAAAATCAAAGCCTCTAGACCAACGAGAAATTTAGTATCTACAGCTAAGTACATACTTTCTAGTCTAATTGGTTTAGAGTGACCTAGAAAAAATCATCATCCGGGCCGCTTCCGGCGGAGTATGTGGGAGTCGCCAGTGGCCGGAGTGGCGAACTGAAAACCCACTAAAACCCAGTGCGTCTTCACGTCACCTGATAGCTGGGTGACTGGAACGCTCGCGCACTCGTCCGCCGATGTTAAAATGCCTGAACAGATATCTTTTGGCTTAAGGAGTATCTGCAGAAAGATAACTAGGTAAGTACCAACTACGTGCTAAAATGATAAATACAAATCCAACATTTTAACCCAGGATTTTAAAAACCGAAACAGTTGGACAAATTCCCGGCCAAAAGCTATTTTCATATAGTATATACTTATATTTTAATGCCTCCCTCACGCCCGGAAACCTATAAACGTTCAAAGACGGCGGAGTCAGGAGCTTTTCATTTCGTGTAAAAAAAGGTAAGAATATATCACATTATTATATATTGCGAAAAAGGAAATCGTTGTGCCAATAATACAGAAATAACGATTGTTATTCAATTGGTTTCGTGAAATTTTATTTTTCTCACCCGTACTTCTGTCAATATTGTACATGTCACAATAAAAGAGTGGAAATAATGATTTTTTATAACAGTGCGTGTTGCCAGTGATTATTTAAGGCTAGGTACAACATATGTGCTTAGCAACGTCGCAATCGTGCGACCAATCAGACGAGCAAAGTTTAAAGTTTAACGCAAGAGTCTTGTGATTGCTCGAACTCAGGACGCAAACTTGAACGCTGCTAAGGTCACTAACTGCGAGATGAGAAAGCTCAGAATCACTCAGGGTGAATAGTTTTTTGTTTTCGAATCGTATTTGAACGTAAAAACGTAACGATAAAATACGTTTGATGACAGTCATACTATTACAGAAAATACTATTCACTCTCGCCTTGAAGGTACTCAAGTTGTACGTAGCAGGAAACAACAATTGCAATTGGTAGACCATTTACGCAAATAGTAGCGAATAAAAGTTTAGAGACGGCACTAAACAGTAGTTTTTGAAATCCCTTCCAAAGACATGTTGTCTTTGGAACGGTTCCATTGGCTAAGATGATGCTTTTCTTTACTTTTATTTCGCCGTATAATTAGAAACGTTTAGAAAGTTGTATAATGAATCCGTCAACTATTAGTTAGTTTATATAATGATAATAATCATTACATTATCCCATTACATCAACAAGATAGATGCATTAATTCCAATCTAATTCATAAGTAGAACAATAATTCAACAATGGGATTTAAAGCTCGATTACTGCTAAACAGTAACTGTAATTCCAATTCAATAGCGCGTCTAAGTAAAACTATGTTATCCAACCAGCGTTCATTCATTGATAAACCCATTACCGGCTCACTAGAGAGCACGGGTCTCCTCTCAATATGAGAAGGGTTTGGCCATAGTCCACCACGCTGGCCATGTGCGGATTGGCAGACTTCACACGCCTTTGAGAACATTATGGAGAACTCTCAGGCGTGCAGGTTTCCTCACGATGTTTGTGATATTTTAATTTTTAATAACGCACATAACTACGGAAAGTTAGAGGTGCGTGCCCGGATTCGAACCCCCGGCCTCATGTAATGAGGCTGACATACTAACCACTAGGCTATCACAGCTTATAAGCATTTTTTTGTTTATATAATCCTTAATATCATAATAGGATTTTACTGTAAGCTTTCGTTTTATAAAAACTTTGAACGTATTCATCTGCAATATATCACTAGGTAATTTATAGGCCGACCTCTGATTAGGAGGCTGACGCCCTAACCACTAGGCTATCACCGCTCAACCAGCGTCCATAGTTGCGTTCAAATTTGCGTTTTGCGATCGTTTTATCACAAGACTAAATGTGTTTTATCATACGTTTGTCATCGTATTTCTCCGAAAATATATCTCAAATTGCAACAAATAATTTCTTTTTCAAAGTTTTTACTACCAAAATTAAAATATTGTCCAACAATTCTACGCAGAATTTCGTGTTTGTCATTACTAAAACCTAAAACGTTTTGTTATAGTTAAAAATTGATTGATACGGCTCAAATCACTTTATAGCTAAAGATCTTAGCTTTTTTTACGTGGCAGTGATAATACGAGGTCTATTTGTTTCTGGGAGTAACACTTCATATGAAACGTCTGCGTTGCGGATTACTTTCCGAGAAATACCCTCTATATTCGCTCGTGATTCAGAAAAACGCTGCCACATTCTACAATGCATTGTTTTTCACTTTCAGCAGACTATAGGGTAGTCTAATGAGATAGTCTAGAGAGAAATAGAGCAGATACCTGAACAAATTAATGAAAAATACCACAAAAGTGGCTTTGTTTTTTTTACAAGCGCAGATTTTTCTTGGCTTTATAGCAATTGTGATTTTGTAAGAATCTTCAAGTTGTGATAGCCTAATGGTTAGGACGTCAGCCTCCTAATCAGAGGTCGGGGGTTCATTCCTGGGCACGCACCACTAACTTTTTGGAGTTATGTGCGTTTTAAAGCATTAAAAATATCACTTGCTTCAACGGTGAAGGAAAATATCGTGAGGAAACCTGCATGTCTGTGTGTTCACAAATAATGTTCTTAATAGCGTGTGAAGTCTACCAATCCGTGCATGGCCAGTTGTGGACTATGCCTTAAGCCATCTCATATTAAGAGGAGACACCTGCTCTGTAGTGAGCATGGTTTCATCATGAAGATTCTTTGGAATCAACAGTTACACATAAAACATGGCGAAAAATCATCTACAGTAGTTAGCTGTGGCTTTTTACACATGTAATTTTTTAAATTTTTTAGTTTAGTACCTTAGTTAAGTCATTAAAATTTAATTGGTGGTAGGTATAAGTTAAATAGATCCGAAGTTTAGATCAGACACTCAAACAGATCCCATTCTGAGGGACAGGCCTCCTCTAGGGAGATGGTTTGAGAACATGATACCACAACGCTGCTATCTATATAGTATTTTCGAGTTAGTGGGCTATAACATATGTGATTTTACCACTGTAATTAAACTAACCAAAACTGACAGCTTAACTGGTTCTCCGAGGGAAAAGGGTAGTAAAAGCTTATTTGTCGACCGAAGCATATCTAAAGTTCATAGTCATCTAACGCGCGCAATGTAATCCAAAAAAAAAAAACAAAGATAGATAGAAGATTCAATTTAGTTACGCCATCATTGTCTACAGGGATGAGTAGGAAAAGGACAGCAATACTTACATCAATCTGTTATATGCGGCCGTAAGTGAACCTACAAATTATAAAATCCCGAAACCCAAATCGGTAATCTAAAAGTTAAAAGGTTATTATTTTTAAACCGTATAATATTCATGATTGAAATCTGAAATTGCTCATAATACTGTAATGGGTATCCACTTTATTAAACTGAAAAGCCATTTTATCAAGCCATTCTTTTCACGAAACAATTTTCAAATTAATTTTGAAGATTGTTCCCAATCTATTATAAAGAATCCGTTTTTTTTTCGGTAACGTAGTTTGAGAGCTGTTCAATAATTTTCCGATACAATAACACACTTCCTTATTGATCAATTGTTTAACTTACTCGATAACGAATTAGGAAATCTTGGGTTCGTTGTCATATTAGGTATTAGCTGTGTAGTTTGAGGGAAAAACCATCTGGCGCTATTCCATTACTTTAAGAATATTACTTGCTATTTTGGGTACGAGTAACGCTATGACAGTAATATTGGAACTACAGTAAAAATAACTAAAACTAAAAATTATTTATTATCATAAATCCAAGATATCTCCCGTTATATTCATTGAAATCAAAGGATCTCAAGGGGATTTTATATCATTGGATAGTAGTAAAATTTTTAAAAATCCCTCGGAAAGTGTTTGTTTGGCCTAAAAAGTGTTTGGGTATTCAAGTTACAAGCATCTTTATACAAAAAATTCCGTCATGACTCTTTCATTTGGTAAGCCATATGCATAGATTACAAAAGCAATTTTTAAATTCGGTGGAAACGGTTCCCACGTGCTTTTCCGGGTGAATAGAAATGATGTAGTTTAAAGACACTCCCTCGTCAGAACAAATCATATTAGCCTAAAATACAAAATTTTATTTATTATAAGCTTACTTTATACAAAACTGGGGGGGAGACTTTTCAATTTTTGTACGGTTTGATAAACTTAGAGACTTTCCCGTGGACTTAAGGGACCCATACCATCTCCTGGCTTCATCCTTAGATAAGCTCCAACATACCAAACTGTAGTACATCTTAAATTTTGAAATTACAATTACAAGTTTAATATATGACTAATATTGTTTAATACATTGAAGTTTACTTATGAAGTGAAATGTGGCAAGAAGTATCTATGCTAAAACAATCATCAGAATGTTATTTATATTTTATGTCAAATTTAATTCGGTCAGTGCTGTGATCAAAAATTAAACAGACACACTTTCGCATTTAAAATCTTAGTATGTATAACACTGAAGAAATTCATTCAGTATTTTTTTTTTAAGCATCCTTTCTGAGTTATGTGCGTTTTTAAAACAATTAAAATATCACTTGCTTCAACGGTGAAGGAAAACATCGTGAGGAAACCTGCACGCCTGAGAGTTCTCCATAATGTTCTCAAAGGCGTGTGAAGTCTGCCAATCCGCATATGGCCAGCGTGGTGGACTATGACCAAACCCTTCTCATATTGAGAGGAGACCCGTGCTCTGTAGTGAGCCAGTAATAGGCTGATCATGATGAAGCGTGCATCGAGTTAAGTCGCGTTACAGATGCTCGTGACTTTGTGTGTGAAAGCTTTGGACGGAAAATCCACTTCGATCTAAGGTTTTAACATCGTCGCACTTTCAACCTTTTGACGCCTTTGTCGAGTCAACATTATTCAATTTCGATGTTCCACCGTAAATTTTTCACATTTAAAAGATTTCACTTAATTAACTTTAAAAAAAATTACCACAAATTTTGATCAAGTTAGTGGAAATTTCTGAATTTTTTAATTAATTTTGACATCGCGTATTTCATTACGCGAATTCGTAATACATTTTTCTCAAGTTTATCGGAATTTTTACCAATCATATATGGCTTAGGATGTTTATTTGATGAGCGATTCTGATAGCGATCGAAACTAATCAATTTAATATCACCACATTACCGCGCAGTAAATAAGATTAATTAATATCAGCTGTCTTGGTAGACCCACCCATCATCTTGATTGTTTGTAATGTTAGTTAATACACCTCAGTTTTCATTGGATAAAGTATTTGCATTTGTTGCTCCATTCGTAATCAACTTAAGCTAGTAATAGTAAATGAAGAGATATACAAATTGTAATGGTAAAAATATACAAGGGAAGTGAAAAATTGTTCACACCTCGGCACCACCAGTCTTAATAGTCATTATTTAATCATAATTATTAAGTATTATTATTAAACATTAAGTCATATTCAAATAATCTTTAAATAAAAAGGCCTTTAAAAGGCGCTTTTGACGCGTCAATAATTTACATAGTAGTGATTTGATGGTGATAACTACATTCGTAAACTTAAAACTAAAGCTATGAAGGTTCCAAACGTGCCCCGGTCTAAGAAGAAGCCCACAACAAACTAAGCCAGGTAAATAATACAACTTTATTGCATATTGAACAAAAAGTATATAATATAAAAGGAAAAGGCGACCTTATCACTAAAAGCAATCTCCTCCAGGCGGCCTTTTTTATAGAAGCCCACAGAAATAAATTAAAACTTAATGACTAATTCATATGAAAACTGTTACGCATTTCATAGTAAAAGGTAGAAATCAAAGCAAATAACGTATAGATCAAAGGGTTGTGTTTGTGATGTAAATATTTCATTAACTATACGTCAATTAAATGATATTAAAGTTTCAGCAATGATTTTACTGAAATTAAACATGCGTATAAATATTATCATTCACAATTTGTGGACACAGAACTGCTGATTACAAACAGGTCCATTTTGTTTGATTTAATTACCTGAATGAAACTGAAAAAGCTCATAGCATATTTCAATGGGTTTAAGTTTGTACCGATATAAATTATATCACCTAACGCTAACGCCCGGTGTAAATAAATCTAAAACTAAAAACTTAAGATAGAACATCAAACTTAGTAGCACCATCCTTATCTAAAGTGAGAGGAGAGTAGGAAAAGAACAGCACAATTAAATTCAATCTGATATCAGTTAATTTTGGCTAAGATTGATTTTTAACATAAGTAGGTAGTAAAATGTATCTCGGAAATTGGTTAAAGCAAGTGATATTTTAATTGCGTTAAAACGCACATGATTCCGAAAAGTTAGAGATGTGCTCGGGATCGAATATAATAATATCGACCTCTGATAAGGGGGCGTCCTAACCACTGGGCTATCACAGCTGTTTAAAATATGATGGACTAATTAAAACTTTACATCAAACACTCAAATTAACTCCTGGGAATGACTTTGGCGAACCGCCAAGTTTTGTGCATTGAAGAACCATTACACGACGCAAAAGATTCGGTCTTGCCATTCATAGCGGCTTGAAAACTTCTCTCTAAGTGCCTTTCCACCGCGTTAAAGTCAAACTTTGTAAAGTACCAGAAGCAAGGTAAGAATGATATAATAAGCTCGGTTGTTTATCATGGATGTGTAGCCGGGTATCCTTAGCACCTTGCAACACAATATTTTCTTTATTATTTTATTTAAACAGAAATTAAAATTTTAAAGAATATTTAATTGATTGAATTTGAAAAACTGCGTCGTCTTCAACTCGCCGATACCCCAATGCCTAAAGACAAAAGTCTTCAACGCCTGCGTTTTACCGGTCATGTCGTACGGAGCAGAAACGTGGACACTCACAGTAGGTCTTGTTCACAAGTTCAAAATCGCTCAGCGTGCTATGGAGAGGGCTATGCTGGGTGT
The DNA here is from genome assembly GCA_928268935.1 of Lasiommata megera. NCBI lineage: Eukaryota > Metazoa > Arthropoda > Insecta > Lepidoptera > Nymphalidae > Lasiommata > Lasiommata megera. The sequence goes on along the minus strand of OV743319.1, from coordinate 8,954,417 downwards.
TTCTCTGAGGGATAGAATCCGTAACGAAGATTTCCGTAGGAGAACCAAAGTAACTGACATAGCCCAACGGATTAGCAAGCTGAAGTGGCTGTGGGCGGGTCATATCTGTCGCCAAACCGACGGCCGTTGGGGCAGACGTGTTCTGGAGTGGAGACAGCGTACCGGTAAGCGCAGCGTAGGACGACCTCCTGCTCGCTGAACCGACGACCTGAAAATGATCGCTGGTGGCGGAAAGGCCTATGTCTAGCAGTGAACGTCTACAGGCTGATTGATAGATTGATTGATAAAACTTAATATTTAATGAGAAAGTTTATTAATGTTTTGACATATAATTTTCATCATGATAATAATATGTAATAAAAAATGGCTATCGAACGCTATGGCCTCTAAACTGAATAACGTCGTTCAGTAATATCTGAAAATTGTACATACATTCTAGCAAATAAATGACTATTACTATTATATACATCACGGGCAAGCAAGCAGATCGGTCACCAGATCTTAAATAATCATCCCTAGCACCAGTGAAGCTACTTCTGCGTTACGTTTACACATCTTCATAGAGTCGCTAAGCGAACACGAATTGCGAAAAGGAAGTCATCACGCTTATACTATTTTTTTAAACCCTTGTCATCTGCCCATTCCCACTGAGTCGGACCTCCTCGCTCGAGTTATTAGAGCATTGACTCGCCACGCTGTTTCAATGCTACGAGTAGGTTGGCAGGCTGAAACGGCTTTGAGCACACAACAGAATTACGGCTTAATTTGCTCCCTGAGGCACGTTGTTCCTAGACATAAGGCTGAATGTAGGCAGAAGGTAATGTTTTGGTATCGTTATTTCAGTACAGGTAATTACGTAATGTTAAATAATATCTTTACTAGGGTAACCTATGTATTTTTAATCGGAGCTATTACAATTAGTACGATGTAAAATATGAAATGAAATGAAAATGAAATGAAAATATACTTTATTGCACACCAATACAGAAGAAAAAGAAAAGAAATAAACACATAACAATATAAATAGGTGCAATAGGCGGTCTTATCGCTAATGAGCGATCTCTACCAGGCAACCTAGCACAAATCAGGAATAAAATATAAAGTAAGGCGAGCGAGATAAAGAGTATCTTAAGGCGAGGTTGGGGTGTACAATGATATATAGAAAATATAAGGTTACATAAATGTACAACTAATAAATAATATCTGGATTATATTTTTGTATGCCCCTAAAGTCGACACATAATTTATATTCAATACTAATACTTTCATCATTTTTAGTGACGTAAGTTTCATTGTACTATTTTCCAAATTAAATAGTAAAATTACAATGTGTATTTATTTAAATAATCTATCCTAAATATTAATAAAAATCATTGTAACATATGATGCTAGTCGCAAAACTGCAATACGGCTGGAACATTAACTAATTTTCTTTCTACGTACATTAAATAACTCAAACTGGTGCTATATGTCGATTCAAAGGTTTTACTGACCGATTATTAAATCATACCAATAATTTATAATAACAAATGTTTTTCTCACGTAGTTGTAGCAATAAAATGCTATAAAGCAAGTCTTACGAAAAAAATAACGAAAACAGAAGTGCAAACAATTTCTTGCGCAAAATTGTCCGTTAGATATTTATAAAGTACGAATTACAATGATGAAAATAAGGACAATGATAACTGAACGGGCACTAATCTTTGCTATTTCCATAACTTTCGCTTTATATAAGCTCTGTTTTACCCGCGCGGTATTGCCTATTTGTTTCAATAGCATCGAAACGAAATGTGACCTATAAATTTCTACTCCCTATTTTTGGTAGGGTTGTTTCAGTAAAAATACGAATAATAATATAAAGTCAACTAAACTAAATTGTAATTTTGATATTAATTCCATGTTTGCGTACAGTTTTTAATATATATTTATACAATATATACTTAACATTTTCCATGAATATTTTAACCCTGTGTTGCATGAGAGTTATTGAGAATTTTCAAAATAAAACGTCTCTGTTTAAAATTAAAACCATTCTTGTGGAATGCGTTTCATTTTAACTATTTATAAACAATGAATCGTTATTTTTCATCAAATGTAGAGTACCTAATTTAGTAGTATATTAATGTTATAACATTAGTACACTAACTAAATGTTTGCGTAAGTATACTGTAGTGCTAAGAAGCTGTGATAGCCCAGTGGTTAAGACGTCCGCCTCCTAATCAGAGGTCGGGGTTCGGAACCCGGGCACGCATTTCTAACTTTTCGGATTCATGTGCGTTTTTAAGCAATTAAAATATCACTTGCTTCAACGGTGAGGGAAAACATCGTGATGAAACCTGCACGTCTGAGAGTTCTCCATAATATTCTCTAAGTCGTGTGAAGTCTGCCAATCCGCACATGGCCAGTGTGGTGGACCTTCTCATATTGAGAGGAGACTCGTGCTCTGTAGTGAGCCGAGGATGGGTTGATCGTGACGACTGTAGTACGACTTATAACGGTACTGTAGTTCACAGAATTCAAACGCAGCATATATTAAAATAAAACTCACATTTCTGGGATTATCATATAATATAAAAGCGAAGTTATATTTTTTGGCGCTACAACCAGCAATTAGCAACACATTAGCATATAATATTATCATTAATATAAATAGTAATCAGAGTTAAGTCAGTTTACTGTATTTACTTTGTTTGTATTTATGCTTGCTACTCATGGCTGTGTGATCGATATTCTCTACGAGATTGTATTGGGCTTGCCAAACACGTATTGTTGGTTTGCTCTGAAAGCCGGATAACGTTAGCTTACAACCCGTTCGATATAAAGCACCTCTCGGCTTAGATTTAGCCGCCTGCGTGCATGTACACGAATCCGTGTAATTACATAAAAGTACCTAACTATAGCAGTAGCGCGATAGCCTAGTGGTTAAGGCGTCAGCCTCCTAATCAGAGGTCACGCACCTCTAACTTTTCTGAGTTATGTCCGTTTTAAAAAAATTAAAAAATCACTTGCTTCAACGGTGAAGGAAAACATCGTGAGGAAACCTGCACGCCTGAGAGTTCTCCATAAAGTTCTCAAAGGCGTGTGAAGTCTGCCAATCCGCACATGTCCAGCGTGGTGCACTATGGACAAACCCTTCTCATATAGAGAGGAGACCCGTGCTCTGTATCACTACAGAGCACGGGTAGTGGGTTGTTCATGAGTCGGTAATGGGTTGTTCATGATGATGATGATGATAGCAGTAGCATTTCTCTAATCTACCAGCTAATCGTGAGCTTTGAGCTTGTGCCCATATGGTCGGTTGACACACAATACCAAAACCGCGTACAAACACAGTGACCGCTATTGTTGCGCCAAAATTAACTCGCATAGTGAGGCATCGATTTGCATTGGCCTTTTTTTAAGGCTGGGAAATGCGTTTACGCATCCCGTCCGGAAGCGGCGCAGGCAGAACTGGACCGCTTCCGGCGGGGTATGTGGGACTCGCTGGTGGCCTGACTGGCGACCAGAATACTCACTAAAACCCAGCGATGTTCCTTCGATCGCAGATAGCTGGGTCACAGGAACGCTTGCGCACTCGTCCGCAACCCAGACCGTCCGTGTGAACGATTTCCATCGGCCTAGCCACGCTACATAAAACATATTTATAATTAATTACTTTAATATTACATAAGTACTCAAGTTTAACCAGTATATTTTTTCATTTTTTTTCAATTCGGCAATCTCATCCGTTGGTAAGAGATGATGCAGCCTATGATGGCAGCGGACTAACCTGTTCAAGGTATGGTTAAAGTGTAATCCTTTTTGGTATTTACGCGATATTATGTCGGAATGCTAGATTGCTTGGCGACATGTCTGTGTCGGTAGGGCCGTAACTAGGCCCGCCAGACTCGATCCAGGAATCGTGATTTTCTAGTAATTATTTATTTCTTACCATCACCCTCACTAAGTTCCTAAAAAAATCTTTGCATAGCTTAAAAGTTTATCCGACAAGCAGTTTACGCTACTATCGTATTTTTACAAACAGGCTGAGCCCGTCGCATCCCAAATTCACGACACACACGTGTATCACACGTATACTACCCTCATTACAGCGATTATTTTCACAAAAGTAAACTTCGCGTCTCGTTAAGTCTACTGTACAAAAGTAAGATATGGCGCAAAAGCTTTTGAGTTTTGGGTTTATTATTTCTGAACAAGTTGTCAGACTTATGTTGATTCTTGCTATGCAAATACTACCTCCGTTGTTTTTTTACGGATAACAGTTAGAACTTTAAGCAATATCGCGCTTACGTTTATAGTTTAAAAATGTAAATCTAAATATCTTTATTCATATAAACCTATAACAGGCATCTATGAAGCGTTCATATACAATATATTTTTAATTATTTAAATTTATGAGCTGATGGTGATAACTATACTCGCCAACTTAAAACTAAGAGGGCTCCAATCGCACCTAGGTCTAAAAAGAAGCCTACAACAAAATTAGCTTTTATTTTTGTGTCGTTATCTCTATGTGTGTCCCCATCTCACATGGACAATAATAAAAATAGCATTAAAAATCGTAATTCACACCCAAGCTTTTTTGTCGTTCATATAATCCTTATTAGTAATCGTAAGTAATAGGATTTATGTAAAGCTTACGTTTAATAAAAACTTTTAAATTCTTGATAGAAATCTACAAGATTTCAGTAGGTAATTTGTTATAATTTTTTTTAGTTTAGTTTAGCTTTTCGTTGATATTCCTATCAACAAAAAGCTAAACTCTATTGAAAATCTGTATAACGTAAATGCAGAATACCTTTTTCACCAAATTCTAAAGTCATACATTCTGCTATTATAGTATTTATTCTTTGACAAAAATAAAAATCTACTGTAAACTGTATTTTACGGCTCAAATAACAACCTAAAAGACAGAGTAAGTTTTAATTTATCTATCTAACCATTAAAGGACATCAAAAACCATCACTATAACATTATTTAACCTCAAAACTGCACTAATTAACCTCTGCTTTGTAACCGCATCGAGTCTATGGACCGCAACTAACTATCCCATTACCTACCTCTTCATTTTAATCTCATATATCTAGTCATAGTATGACGGCCTACCGGCCGCGGTTGAGAGAGCTGTGGTCTTTTCTGTATTTTATTAACTGTTGCGCAAAATTTTACTTACTACATACTTCGTGCTTATGTTACTTACTACTGGCGCAGATTTTTCACTTAAGATTCCCAGATCTTAGATAGGTGTTGTTCATCCACGAGCCTTGAAGAGCACGTTATACCATCGGTCCGGTTTTTATCACTTACATATTACAGTAATCTTTAAAGTCTAAAACCCGTATTGGAGAAACGTTGTGGGTCTATGCTCCAAAACTATCTAGCTTATGAGAAGAGCACCACCTTTTTAAATATTTTATCTTTATCTTATATCTTTTATATTTATATATATGTAGTGAGTGTGTTTGTGTGTGTGAATGTGTGTGTGTGTGTGTGTGTGTGTGTGTGTGTGTGTTTGTGTGTGAAGATTAACATATACTATGCAAATCTATCCATGTTACTGTCCTTACTAACACTTTAAAGTAGTATCTTTTTCAGTCTTGCCTCGGTTCGACAGCTGGTAAATAAATCGTGAGAGCTTACTAGATAAGATCTCGAAAAATACAGTTGCATATAATACACAGAGCAATTCTTTTATAACCTTTTCATGTTTATATATATATATATATATATGATATAAGAATGAATTTATTATTTTAATTATTACTATGAATTATATCTTTTAAACTTAATATTTAATAAAATATTTTTATGGAATTAGTTGCTTCGGGTTTTACAACGCCCAAAAGCAGAAAAAAAACTTATATTAAGTAGTGGAGTTTGTATGATGATTTACTATTTTCCTAACGCGAATGGAGTATTATTTGTCTGATGTTGCACAAGAGCTACAAAAGACAAAACTTATACACGACATATTTAACATATGGGTCATATATAACATATATCTTCTTTGCTTACATTTTTTTTAAATATAATAATAAATTCTTTATTACACATCTACAAGCATCAAAATAAGTACATAAACAACTTGTAAACTAACTTATAAACGCACTTAAATGGTGAGTATGGTTTGCATGGTGAGTATGTGGGATGTATGTATGTACTTGCGCAATATAATCTACTGCCCCTGATTTAGGTATATACCTGTATTTCAGGCGGCAGAGCTCTCCTAAAATTACCAGAAACAAAAGGATGCATATAAACTTAATATACACGGTATGTATTTGTATATACGCATAGAGAGGATGGATGAGCCGTCTAGCCTGGCCGATGCGGCGCCAACGTGACTATACTCGTATATCGCTACTTATTTTATGGAAAGCTTCACGGGGAAAAGAGACAGTAGACATTTTAATTAATAGCCATCGTTCGGCTCAGCCATAACGAAAACTACAAACTGTATACGGTGACCATCGTTTTAAACAAGTTGTCCCTTTAAGCTATCGATTATAAAGCTCTTAGCAATATACAAAATGCTTCTCTTACTACTCTCTAGTCAAGTAATTAAATAGTTAAGTTTTATTTCAGTAGTGTAGGATATTGTTTCCCTAGATTGAATGATTAGGAATGTGACTGTCACCGCTGTTCATTCGCCCCCTCGTTCGCAGTCGCTATAGGGTGTTTCCTACTGCAAATCATATTACGATATTAAGGATTATATAAACGATAAAAAAGCTTGGGTGTGAATTGCTCTATCTCCATAGGTACTATAATTTATTATTCATTATGTGAGATGGTGATAACGAAAAAAAAACCCGGCTAAGTTTGTTGTGGGCTTCTTCTTAGACCGGGGCGCGTTTGGAACTCTCATAGCTTTAGTTTTAAGTTTACGAATATAGTTATTACCATGAAATAACTACAATGTAAATTATTGACGCTTCAAAAGTGCCTTTTTAAGGACTATTTGAATAAAGATTATTTTGAATTTTGAATTTTAATTCGGAATGTGACTGTCACCGCTGCTCATTGGCCCCGTCATTCGCTATAGAGTGTTTCCTACTGCACCGAATGTGCAAAAAAATGTTTCTTTACTCGTTTCGAATTAAAAAATTTTCATATTTAGAATATTTGTTACGTAAATTTACCTTTAACAAACTACGTTACAAAACAACCAGCGTAAGTTGTGTACGTGTACCGCCAAATGTAATAATCTACGGCGGCTGTAGCCCGGGGGTTCTGCTAATTGAACTGCTCCTAAATGTTCGTCACCAGAAGTGAAACGAAAAAACATTTACTAGCCACATGGCTAGCTATAACATCGACATCGATTTTATTGAGTTATTGATTGTAAGACCTTTAAAAGAGAACACAATTTATGACCTTGACTCTGTTTTTTTTTTCAGGTTTTACAACTTAACGTAATCTCGAGATGACTATACTAACTACTAACGACACGAACGAATTTAAATATGTTTATAAAACATCATATTAATTTGTAAGATAGCTAAATATAATAAAAGAAGTATGTTTGAGAAATAATAATCCTTATTGATACTGTGTGAAAGCTAACTGAACCCCGTTGTTTTATTCGCATAGTTCTTGTTCTTATGGGAATAAGAGGCCAATATATATAGTCTATTATCTTTTTTTTTACCTGCGGCTTTACTCGCATTGAAGCCGTTAAATAAATATCAGAGATAATTTTTTATCTGCCGTAGAAAAAAAAACAAAGTATCCGTAAGTATATTATAATAGATACCGTTAAGTAGTTATCGCCTGAAAGGGCAACAAACAAATTTTAATTTAATATTATTAATTACTATGTTACTCGCCCATAACGTAGTTAGGCGTGAAAGCGTAACAAACTAAATCACTCTTATTTTAGTATATTAGACCGTCAAGGTCATCTTTAGGAGTTGGTTGGTAAGCCCCCTAATGAGCCATTGAATTTTATCTTGAATTGTAAAATATCCATACTTAACATAAATGCGAAAGTGTCTGTTTGTTACATATTATGTTCGGCTGAACACAATAAGGAAATAAAATGTAACCTATATCGGTTACATTTTATTCCGGAATAATAAAAAGAGTTTCAAAACATATATTTTTTTTTTTGTATAATCGACTTAATCTTAATATGCAAGGAGTAGAATTTGAGAGAGATTTAGCACAATGTACCCATATCCATGAAATGAAATGAAATGAAAATACACTTTATTGTACACCACACAAACAAGAAATACAAGACAGTAAATAAAAACACACAAAGAATACAAGGTGCAATAGGCGAAATTCGAAATTCTTCTTCTACAAATAATTGAATACAAGTCTCCCAAACCGATGGGTTGCCCTCGGTCTTCTGATCCAGCCGCCGGCTACGACTCCGTTTAGATTTTTCGAATTCCCCTAAGAATCTAACGTCAGAGTAGCAGTGTTTTGTCACATTCTGGCATTTGTAAAGTGTCCGTCAGAGCGTGACAAAACACCATATAACAAATGCAACGTTATGACACTATTATTCGTAAGGATAACAAAATTTTAGACATTGCTGCGCCAGATAAATCTTTGGTCGCGTTCAATATATATCATAATAATACTCGTTTTGCGACAAAATTGTGTCAAAATATTAGATACGAGAAATAAATTCCTGGGATTTTAGATAAGGAATTAAATGAGTGTACCGATATTTTGTCCAACACAAATATGCCACTTATCGCCTGACACCGAAAAGGGATTTCCCCTCGCATGATTAATGGCATTTCTTTCATGAACGAAGCCTTAAAAGGATGTGTCCCTGCTATACGTAAAAAAATTAAAGGATCGCGTCAGGCTATTTATCAAAAATTGTTGCTACATTATTGGAACTAATTTATTTATGTTAGGATGTGAACGATTATGTTTATTGGTACAAATAAGTATTCGAACTAGCTAGACAAAATGCAATGAAATTTTTTTAATGTACAAAGTATCATCGTCAAAATTTCCTTACCCTTTAACAACAGAGCACGGGTCTCCTCTCAATATGAGAAGGGTTTGGCCATAGTCCACCACGCTGGTCATATGCGGATTGGCAGACTTAACACGCGTTTAAGAACATTATGAAGGACTCTCAGGCATGCAGGTTTCCTCACTTCAATATATAAATATATATATATTTTATTACGATATCCACTAGCAAACCAATAGGTATGTGCAAAATTCTAGGTTAGGTTGGAGCAAATATTCGTAGGCTTTAAACGCGGCATCGGTCATGCAACCGATCACCAGAGGCTACCGCTTGAGCTGTTTTGTGATTGGTCAACCGCAGGACGCAAATACTGAACGCCGCTTAGACACAATCGTTCAACATGAACGAAGGCCTTCACTTCAGGGTACTGAAGTTCTATTGCTTACACGTATGCGTCACGAACTTTGCTTGAATAATTTATTGAGGTGTTTCGCTAAGCATTGGTTACCGAAATATAAAGTTTTAAGAGACGTGCATTTTCTCACTCTAAGGGTTCGTTTTTACCATTTTTTACGTAGTTCTTAAACATACTGAACATAAGTGCATTATCTGACGCTGTAAATATTTATTACCTTTAGACCATGTATCTGTTTGTATATGTATATATATATATATATATATATATATATATATATATATATATATATATATATATATATATATATATATATATATATATATATATATATTAGATATGTTTTCTTATTATTTTATATATTTAGTAGCATGCAGTTATTAGTGTATGTATGTATAACTTTAGCAACATCAGTATACCTGTTAACTCATTGGCTCCGCATTTTTGCCTGGAAGAGGTCATTATTACTAATAAGGTGGTCAATTTGTTTTTGTCATTTTCGTGTAAGTAATTTCTAAGTGTTGTTTTTAAATAAAGTTTGTTGTGTTTCTAAATAAAGTTGTTTAAATAAATAAAATAAGTACCTGACAACGTTTAAATATTTGTTTCCCACTTTATTAAATATCAACTCAATTACCGGCTTTAATTTAACATTTTCGGGTTAGCTCTTTGACAGACCTTAATTATTGGTAACCAACGCAATTAAAGAGGTGTTCGTGCTCTATCTTAATTAAGCAGCCGGCACTCCGATGAATGACTTATAATTACAGTAAGGTAAGTAAATACAGTAAGCTTCACACACACCTGTGCTACAGTATTGAATATAAGATATTGAATATATTGCTTGCGTTATTGACACCTGTGAGTCATGCATGGGTCTCGATTGGCGGCCATTTGCTGACGTTACATAACACGTGGACAAATCGCCCAAAAAATACTTCATAGCCATGAAATAAACGTAAAGTTTTCTGATTACATAATCCACACACCTGCGGATTTAAACTAATCGTTTAGCGGTCCATCTAGTACATCTAAAAAAAAACGCCTGCGTAAGTTCAAGAAGGTAATCTCGTTACCTATTCCAGTTTAACTCATAATCGTGTAATAAGCTGAGATTTGAATATTTACGATCTGCATGCAATTTTAAGGGACTATCTCAGCTCTTCTAGCGAGTAGTTCGAGCATTTAAGACTATGGTTCACAAAGTCGGGTATTCGATTACGAGGTCGTCCCAAAATCGGTGGGTTTTGCAGGTTTACTTGACAGAAACACAAAAACTTAACCGGTCTTACTTTTATAAAAAGACTGGGACCGCAATAGGGGTTTACTAAATTTTACTCGTAGCTTTTAATTTCCAACTGCGTTGGATTATCTCTTAATACGATAAAGGTTTCCCATTTTCCATTCCATTACTCCAGAAAAATGTACCTATCGGTTACAATTTTTATTTCATTAAAATTCTACTTCTCTACAAACACATTTTTTTTTATATTATAGAATTAGTCAGTTTAGGGATAAATAAGATCAGTTATTCCTGTAACTGAGATACTGGGCCACATAAATAACACGCTAGATGGCGAATTAAATTTTAACTATTCTAGACTCTGGAATCCAGAAATCATACAATTTAAGCAATTATACATAAGTATTACTGTGAAATAAAATCAGTTATAAAATTATTTACGTCACAATTGTCTACGCCGTAGCGCCTGTGATAGTCATAATAGCAATAGCCTATTTCTCCGTCCAAAGATTAACTTAACTTAACTTAACTTAACTTGTGACTGATATGCATACAGGTGAATGTGACACTTTTGTATGCTAAAATGTATTTTTTAATGTATATTGTAAAGTGTATTTATAATAATAAATAAATAAATACATGATATCCCACCGTCGTTCGAAATCCGTGAAGTTATTGTAACACAAAAACCTAATACACATAGGATAAGCAATTTTTTTGTAGCAGATTTTTGACCATATACCAAACTGATTATAAGCGTTTTGCAACTATAACTGTAGTAAAACTGTAGCGATTTCCCTTGACATAAATGAGCGCTCAAACATAGATTAGCCATGCTGCTCTCAACGGAACGCATTAGAAATAAAGCAGAGCTTCGTCCACATTGTACGAATGCTAATCAAGTAAGTAATTAAATTCACACGGCGCTTATGTTAGACTGAAGGCGGTTAAAGGCGGAGCTTATGGTAGATTGAGTGAACGAAGAAGTTTGTGTATCGATAAACACTTTTCGTTTAATGCATGCGTTAAAATGAATAAACTTCTTCTTATCGTTGTTACGACTTCGTGAATATGAACTTAGATCACTTAAAATTTAGTAGTCGGATACCCATAAAGGCTTCTTTTAAACCTCGTAAAAAGTATGTTTCGAAGATAACTAAGAAAAAGAGATAAAAATGCTTTGTCGTTCAATTTCTTACTGATATCCAAGCCAAAATATTGATCCTTTGCGTTCCTTCTTGAAATTACCAAAAAGAAAACATTATTTTAGTCTCGTAATTTGCGAAAATTTAGGATTCATAAACACCTTCAGCCGGATACCGAGATAAAGGGTAACCTTTAGAAAGGTTTCGTCTTAATTTAGCAGGTAAATTAATCATTTTTGAACGCGATTATTAAGCACAAATAAGAAGATTTAAATATATAATAACAACGACATGACAAACAAAAATATTGTTCAGTACTTGCAATTATAATCTGTCAAATGTCAATTTTACTAGATGTTGGTATCTTCCTAAACTATGGACAATTTTTTTTTTGTTCGAAACCATTAGGTAACAAGTTTCCAACATACGACAAAAATTAAAGTTTAAAAAACAAAGCCAAGAAGCAAAACGCTACCTGACACACGCTAGAGTCGCAATGTGGATTCCATTTTTTGTTTTTCAAGTGATCTTATCGAATCTTTTATCCCTAAGCCAACAATCACTGGCAACACTGTATGTATTAAAGAAAAGGGTGCGTTTCGCTTTCTGTACCGTCAGCTTGCAGCTTAATTTAACATAGTACAAAACAAGACATTGAAGTCACCCTCATTAAATACAAATAGAAACACCAAACCAGTTCATTTAATGTAATTAAATTTTAAGTAAACTCAGAGTTAATATGACGACCTACGTGGCGCTGTGCGTGCGCTGTTGTTGGAGTTGGAGGTCTTTGGTTTGATTCTCGGCTCGAGTCTGGTCTGTGAGGAGGCTTTGGCCGTGGTTAGTTACCACCCTACTGACAAAAACGTATCGCCAAGCGATGTAGCATTCCTGCACGATGTCGCGTAAAAAGCAATTAGGGGTGTGGGTTCACCATACCCCTAACAGGATAGCCTGCTAATCTTCAGGTGAGATAGCAGTCAAGGGATAACTTGTAGTGTATAAAAAAGGCATCGTTTAGATTGGCCCATTATCCCTGGATACATCGCCACCGTTGTAAAGAAACGTTTTCGGTAATATTTTTTTTTTATATTCTTGAGATCCTTTTATAAATACCTAGACGTTAACCCTGTCTTTAAACCTAACTATAAATAAATCTATCACTATAATAAAAGTATTTTTGTGCATAGAACTTCTTAATACCAGTACAGATATATTTCAGAACGTAGGTATAACGTTATAACGTACGCCGAGCTTATGTTATGACCTAAACTGTTAATCCGTTTATCTCAATGGACGTTAAGCTCGTGAGCGCTTAATTCGATTCAGGGTCTCTTGTTCCCGTTCAATCAGGTCTGTCAACTTTACTTTGTTAGGTTTTGGTAATGCCCAACGCTCAACGCCAACGGGACCCTACTAAACCTTCGCTATCCATCTGTATTTATGGGCTGTACGACATAAACAACATAAATAGAGAGTAAAAATTTTAAATTCTATTAAAGTGCTATTACCTTCACTTAGAAATATCAAATATATTAAATGTAAAATGTGTCTCATTGTAAGATGTGCCTTTGAATAGTCTTAGAAGTATTCAAACTTGTTTTTTTGTTGTTGTATTAAATGTTATGTTACCTACTAGACTGTGTAACAGTCGCTATAAGGTGGAACACATAAGTATGTGTACATGTACATGTACACTACATGAATTTCGGCGTCAGTGGTATGTGGACCGTTGCTTGATTGCAATTAAAGCACTCTGGTCGCCATTGCGGGAAGCAAGCTTGTATGAATCTCAGCTAAAAGGTGCCGTGGGTAGTGTTACATTGGATGTGTTAATTATTCAACTGACAAAATTGTGACAAACAATATTTATTTATTTAATTACAAAACATACCCGGGGAAACCTTACAGTTACCCAAATCGCCATACCAGGGCTACACAATATTTTAACGAATTGCAAATAAATTATATAGTAAAGTTTTAATAAACACAATAATTATTTATCAATACATAACTCAAATAATCTCAGAAATACAAAAGTATGAATGAAAACATGTTTTTTTTTAATTGACACTTTTATTCTTGTTGAATTATTCCATGAATTCCAAACGCGCCTCAGTCACTGTGAAGGCAAAAGAGTAGAGGAAGACCAAAGAAGAGAGGAATGGATTGGATATGCGGGTAAAAGGTGTGGGTAGTGAGGTGACGGCTGATAGAAGTGAGTGGAAGAAGAAGACGTGTTGTGTCGATCCCACATAATGTGGGATAAGGGCAAGAAAAAAAAACATCACACATATTGTTGTTGAATTTTTCCATGAACTCCAAACGCGTCTTGGTCACTGAGAGTGTCATTTTGGATAAACAAGTAATTAAGTCTATACAATTTGCTGGCAAAATAAATCCAAAAATAAAAATGCACTTAAAAGACCAGAGCTCAGTAGACAGTCGTCACAAATCCGATTCGGTTAAAACTTTTCTCATTTAAACCACAATTCGCAGCGTCCCTTTGTGACGAACACATAGGTAGGACACATAGGATGAAATTAGTTTTATCATCACATACAAAGTATTACTAGATTTGACTTTTAATAGAACATCTGCCCTCTATAATTTGTAAAATCACATTACACTAACCAACAAGCGGGAATTCAGTACGTTTGTTGTTTTATACAATGAACATCTAAATACATTTAAAAAAGAGCCTTCGAGGTACGTAGAATAAGGATGCCTAAAAAATGGCTGACTTAAGAAAATAAATATGGCGTAGTCAAAAACAAAATCTTGTGATTTTTTTAATATATAATTAATATTTTATTTAATATTTGATTTATTATATTATATTTATGATTAAGGAAAACTAGCTGTTCCTCGTGGTTCCACCCGCGTCAACTAAAAGTCGTAACGTTATTTCATTACGACTTTAAAAGCCACGTACCTTAGAGGAGAAGTTATCTCCTGAACGTAAGTTATTTAGATTTTTTCTTTATAACTTAAATTGTCCATCCGGATAACATGCTTTAAAGGGTAAATTTTACATACATACCCGTTGGTGCCTTCGTAGGCGTAGGATTAGTATTTCGAGTAGCCTTATATTAGCGTGTGCGCAGAAAAGAACTAACATTATGACATTAAATTTATCACGTAGAATGTGGATTTTTTCCTACTTACTTGAAACTTATCGTCATAGTTTCGAAAAAATCATATAATATCTTTATAAATTGTAGCTTATGTGTTATTCTGTATATATCATGTACCTATAACCTATATTATTGTAAGGTTTCACAAAAATCCATTCAGTAGTTTCTACGTGAAAGAGTAAAATGCATCCATCCATCCATCCATAATTACAAACTTTCGCGTTTATAATATTAGTGGGATGATAAAGTGTCATTTTCAAAGTTTCCCGATATTATATTCTGATTTTTTTTTTTAATAATTTCGACATAAAATACATCCTGGGATAGGCATTTATATCACGGTCAAATTATCCGCAGACTATCTTAGTTCAAGTAATATACAGACCAGACATAACATACATGAAAAAGAAAAAACAATTAGCAAGTGGCGACCTTATCACTAATAGTGATCTCTTCCAGGTAACCATTTCGTTGAAGCCGATGAATTAAAAATTACACGGAGGAGTTGCAAAAAAAGAAGAAAAGCTTTCATTGAAATATTGTTTCTTCTTTATCTGCTTATTATCTCTGGTCAGCGGTAATACTTTCTGATGACGACCTCACATTACTCTTATCACAGGTGTAAAGCTTGTTAGTTATTCGGAATTTGAACGTGAAAGTTAGAGCTATGATCTATTACCTCAATCTGCGGACTGATGTTTGTTTGTTGTTGTTACTTGTGACATCTGGTTCATTTGCAACTTTAACCGGGCCAGGTTTGCCATGAAGTTTGGCTACCCAACTGACAACGCTTTGATAAAGCTCAACGTTTTAATGTCAATTAAAGTTGATCTTAGATAACCGCAAAACAGCACTTTAATAGGTTCGCTCGTCTACAATCTCATCTAATGGCAAGTGACAATGTAAAAACACTCTCATGCACTATAAAGTCTTACGTAAATTCATTAAGAAAAGTATGTTTAAAAAATATGAAGAAATAATGTAAACATACGTTTTTTTTATGAAACCTCTATTCAGTTTATCTCATTAGTCATATCCACATTTTTTCCTTTTAAACTTACTATATATACACTAAGAAACTAAGAGAGTTTCTTTATAAAAGATTTCTTTACATAATAATGAAAGTTACAACTTTAAGTGTAACTTGGTCACAGATTTAAAGTAATTTAACAGCCACTCTTTTTCCAGTATGGCTAAGATACGCGCCACGAGATAATTTTATCTACAATTTTTCGTCGATTTGTATGGAATTTCTAGAGAAAATCTTACTGTTTTTAAGCACAGATATTTTTAGCTTTGAAGTTCTTATGCTTCTGTTCTTTATGCTTACTATTTGCAGATTTTCTTTCCTTCAAGTAATTGATAACTGGAGAATAAATTGGCCCTTGAGACATTCGCAAATTCTCAAATCTGTCTTTTTTTTAAAACACTGTTTGAATGGTGATTTTATTATATACATAACACGTCAAATGTGAACTGGTTTCGTTTTATACATCACCTAAGTCACAGTTTTAAATCTGCACTTGGGAATAAATAAGATATTTTTGGTTTAGTCAGTTAGATATTCTATTTGAGTGATAGATATGGCATAAAAAATCAGAGCTCAAGAAATTTATGTAAACTTTATGATCATTTTGTAACTATTATATTAATTTTATTATATGTATTTTAATTTTAACGACAACCCTTATGTAGGCATAAAGCCGTCTTTTCAGCAAGACTCTGCAATTCTCTGTATTAAGTACGAACAAGAATATTAAGCTAAAATTTCCTTGCAATAGCACGTCACATGTACTTAGGAAAATCCTGAGTTAAGTTAAAATATGACATTTTGCTGACATAATTTACAGAGATTGCAATGAATCTCAGCGACGATACAAGATTCTAACATCGTAAACTACGCCAAGCTATGCTTTAGAGAGTGTGCTCAAGCAATCTTTTATCCATATTCCAGCTCACCATTTTACTACCGAAGTAAGGCTTCGTAGGTTTTTAAAACGTTTGTTAACATCCCAAAGACTTGTAGCAATTATTATTATTGGACGGTCTGAAACGACCGCGGTACAATATATCCCTATTAATATAACTGTGAATGTAGGTTTCTTTGTTACGCTTTTACGCGCAAACTACTTTATCGAACATCATGTAAGTTTGAACACATATGTGTGGACGTATTAAAAATAACCAAGAATACTTTTTATCAAAAAAAAAACATCCTTCATTATGTAAGATAAAAAAAATTATAGTTATCGTATTGATTCATTTCTATTGTAATAACCTCTGATATGTATTTAATGCCTTCAATGCGAGTGAAACCTCGGTTAAAAGCTAGTAAATAATAAAGTAAGAACTTACTTCAGTAAAACGTCATGGAATTCGAATTGCAAGAAAAGACCACGCATAGCGAAGCATCGACACGTTCGCGAGCCGTGCTGGGAATACCTACGCTATAATAAGTACTAAGCCTGCTTGCTAGATAGATAACGTGAGTAACTACTACAAAGATGAAATCGAGCAGTTCGTAATATAACGTGAGCATTTTTGTTCACACCATGAACTAGCTTATAGGCACGATATGATCATCATAATTTATAAAAAATTTATTGATTTCATACAAAACTTCAAACCTCGAAGAGAGAGCTAATTATAAAAAAATATTTTCTTATTTATTTACAAAAATATACAAAACTTCGAAAAGAGAGCGAATTATAAAGAAATATTTTCTTATTTATTTTACAATCAGAGAGTAGCGCCATCTAGTTTTAGAATCATGTACACGCCCCTGGTCATCCTAAATATTTATTATTTATTACCTCAAGTGTAAAGTCAAATTACCCTGAATATACAAACTGTGATAAGCTAGTGGTTATGACGTCCGCCTCTTAATCAGAGGTCGGGTGTTCGATCGCGGGCACGCATTATCGATGCTACAACGGTGAAGGAAAACATCGTGAGGAAACCTGCGTGCCTGAATGTTCTCCATAATGTTCTCAAAGGCATATGAAGTCTGCCAATCTGCACATGGGCGGCGTGGTTGACGATAACCAAATCCGTCTTATTTTGAAAGGAGACTCGTGCTCTGTAGTGAGGCGGCAATGGGTTATTCATGATGATGATGATGACGACCATGAATGTATAGACGGTTTGTAGTTTTAATGAGTTTTGCCTTAATTTAAGGCAGTATAGTCAACAAAGTTTGTAAACTAACCGGGATTTTGCTGTCACTATACACAAAACAAACTCTGAAGTCTACTTCAACGACACAAAAGAGGACCGACTTGATCGATGATCTTCCAAAGTTTTCATATACAAATTACGCCTGCCCGACCCTCAAAGTTTTATGTTGTAATGTTGTTAACAAAATAAAACACACGCTTACACAAAACGAAACCTTTAAGTGTGGACATGAATCTTACACAGGGCATAATTACCGTCAAAACTGCGTATGGTGTGATGATGACTTACTTATGTGAAAATGTTATAGAAAATTACAATATAACTATTCAACTTAACAGATGATCATAATGTTCTCATTTTGTTCAAAGGGATGGTGACAAAAGTGTCACATATTAACCTTGTCTCAGATCTTTATTGCACTTGACTCAAACTCGTCCGCAAGGGATGAAGAAACGCTTTGAAGATAGGTATTTAAAATGCACACTTTGTGTTTAATACATAAATTATAATAAAAGGTAATCTCAAACGAAAGGTCATCTCAAATCTGCAATCTTTCTTTACTGCTTCTGTATATTATTATTGTGCGATACTCACCCACTTATAAAGAATAGTAAATAAATTTTAGTTATAAAATATCTAAAAACTACAAAGAAAATTTTTACCCACAGTGTCTCCTGGTGACTTTCCATCAAAATACTTTTATATAAAACAAGTTCTTATATTAAACCTGTTTCGTATAATAACCGATTTTTTTCACGCTGGGAAATGCCTTTACGCATCCCTTCTGGATGGGGTATGTGGGACTCTTAGCGGCCAGACTGGCGAGTATAAATACCACTACAAAATCAGTCAGGAATAAGTATTTACAGTCTGGTAAATAAAATGACAACACGATAACAGCGGCTTCTCGTGACCTATAGGATATACCTATAGAATTTGGAAATGATTGTACTGAAACCAATCTAAACTCCGTTTAGATAAAATATTATCATTTTAAGTTTTATCCAAAAAATTACAGTCATAATTTTAATGACATGTTGCATATGGAACTGTGTTATTTTATCTAGATCTTATTTTTTTTTTTTATCCATAGTTATCCGTGATCACATTTAAGCTTAAAAATTTACAACTTATTATCCAAATATAAACTTAAAGGACTACCTAACTGACCAACTGCGTTGGAACTAAAATAACATTCGACATAATATGGAAGGCTCCGACTTCATACGGACCTCAATAAATTAAGAATTTAAATAGAATTAGGTGATCGGTGAAATAACTTATTGTTTATCCAATTATTTTTCGCTTTTTAATTATATAAGTCTTCGCGTTTTTCGTAGATGCATTTTATTTAAAATAATTTTTGTATAAAATTAAGTTTAGAAAGTTAGAATGTACCCCAGCAAAATTTTGTCATATTTAATACAATACCTCGTCAGCATGGTACCCCTTAGCCGTATTTATCAATGAACCTGTTCACACGTTATTTGCTGCTCAATAAGCAGATCTATACTTTGGACTGTTTTTGAGGGTAAATTATTCATAAAAAGAAACAAGTAAAATTACCGAACGATAAAATATGTGTTTACCACGAAGGGTTAGCTAGTTTTTGTGGGGCAATAAAAAAGATAGTGCTCAATGGCCCATGTCGATTAATAAGCTCATTGAACTGTTAACATGAATAAACTAACATTGAATACCTCAATGTAAAGTTGTTACCGAAGGTAAAAGGGATAGACGCTGTTTGTAACATAATACCTTAATATTGCAACAGGTTGAAGATAGACGAAGGTGAAAACTGCAAACATAGCCGACTACGAATCTACCGCTCTCATCATCTTCATCTCTGGCTAGAGAGGCATCCGAAGAATAAAATAGCACAAACAAAGGTTGATTGAAACCCGACAGATCTGCCGTTGCCAACTTACGTATATATGTATATAAGAATAAATATAATTCATAATCTTTATTTAAATAGCCCTTTAAAAGGCAATTTTGACGTGTCAATAATTTACATAGCATTATATTCGTAAACTTAAAACTAAAGCTATGAGGGTTCCAAACGCGCCCTGGTCTAAGAAGAAGCCCTCTACAAACTTAGCCAGGTAAATTTTATTTTCGTTACCACCATCTTACATGCCACTTAAAATTATATTAAGAGCTATCTTATTAGAGCAATATTTCATACCCATGCTTGTTTATCCACTACATTACGTTTACACTATAGTAGGACTTTTTTAGAAGCTTACTTAGGCTTAGTACAGAAACTTATAATTTAGAAACCCAATCTCAAATATAGATTGTTTAAACTCTTGTTTCGAAGTCTCATGCGGGCCGTCATTTAAAATGTATGAAGTTTCAAGTTGACTTTAAGAAACTCGCGAAGTTTCAGAAGCAAAGACTTTCACTAAGACCCGACCTCTTTCATTATTTCATGCCTTGGAAAGTAAGTTTTTCCAGTGAATACAAAGTATATATTAGTGCAGCTTTAAAGATGTGTAATGTCGGTCTATTCTTTTTAAAAAGCGTTTTGTGAAATTGCCAAGTATTGGATGGATTGGCCGAGGTGCTTGCCAATTGAGCTACGTAAACTTAGCTCTTTAGCAATCAAATAATAAACATCCATGAGGGTGGGTGTTCGTTATAATCTGTTAACCCGTATAGCTATTAAATCTAAAAGTTTTTATTTTATTTTAGAGTTTACATTCAAACTGTAATGATCTTTGAACAAAACTGATCCTTAATCTGTCTGGAACTCGAAACAATTTTTTTTGACGAAAGACGGAAAATCACTTGAAAACATATTGCTAGCATACACAATAATTGGGTGGAAGTTTTTGAAGGCATTAACACTGATTGGGAGTTTCATTATCTTCGACAAAGCGGATAGTATAAAAACAATAAATATGACAGACGGTCTTTTTCCTTTTCCGGTGCATTCGGCGATACCTCGAAAAACAATATGGTCTCGAGTTCAGTTTCCCTTTAAACTAAGGCGTGGAAAGTAATAAGTGTTCCACAAAGTATATGTAATTCTTTCAAGATTAATAAAAAGTGTTCAATAAGTCTATATAATTCTCTCAATATCATATGTGTTCAAAGCGGCGAATGTGGTAAATGTGTTTGAAGCGGTGATAGCCTAGTGGTTACGGCTTCAGCCTCCTAATCAGAGGTCGTCGGTTCGAATCCGGATACGCACCTCTTAACTTTCCGGAGTTATGTGCGTTTTAAAAAAATTTAAATATCACTTGCTTCAACACACCGTGGAAAACACCGTGAGGAAACCTGCATGCCTGAGAGTTCTCCATAATATTCTCAAAGGCGTGTGAAGTCTGCCAATCCGCACATGGCTAGCGTGGTGGACTATGGCCAAACCCTTCTCATATTGAGAGGAGACCCAAGCTCTGTAGTAAGCGGGTAATGGGTTGATAATCTAATAAGTTGATAATCTAATAATAAAAAATAATATATGTTTATTAACTCTGTCGATTTAGTAAATAAAAATCATCAGACCTATCTATCAATATCGGTGATCTTTAAAGATAGAACCCATTAAAATATATCAGTAACCTGTCGAAAAATGGAAATAAAAATATTCTGACAATACGACACCAGCAAACACCAATTTATTGTACTGTTGACACAAATCTGAGACTACAATTTGCAAACATCACACGGCTAACAAAACATTATAATAATGGCTGTTAAAGGAAGCTGTGAAAGGAAATATGAGAATAAAATATGAAGAATATGTTATTGCTTGTAAGTCTACGCAGAGGAACGTACCTCATTACGTGATTGGCAATTGTGAATTTGTCAATATCTCCAAAAAAAATACTAGAATCTAAAAGAAAAATATATTAATGTGTTATATAATATTCTTGAAACTTTCCATAAATATGTTACACGTGAAGATATTTCAGTGGCTACGAAAGCTTTCGTCAAAAATAATAACCCAAGTGTTCCTTTTTAGTATTACTCAGTAGCAATTTCAATAATTTGCTTTACAAATACGAACTTTTAAAGTTCGCCAAGCGTAAAACCGGCACGCTGTATGAGACAGAAGATACTCTGTTTGTCTCAGTTTCTGGATTACCGTGTATAAGCTTCTCACTCTCACACTCATGCCAATTTCATGGCTTCATCTAATTAACCTTAGTTTTATATATGTCAATTCAGTTTAGACTAGAGATCTCTACTACGGAATCTGCACCAATGATCGACTATTGAAACACAATTGTATCTTAATTCAAATGATAATGATTTCGATCAAGCGCAAGCCTATCTATAATAAAACTGTAACAGGACGAATTCTGTACATTAAATTTATTTTGAAAATTTTAATTGGAGGATGCTTTACTATCGATACTGAGCCCAAAACAACTTTTTTTTTGTCTGTCTGTATGTACCTTGGCCGCGCATCACGCCGAAACTAATGGATGGATTTGTATCTAATGGATATATGTGAATGATTCAGCGCGAGGGGCATGGGAGACGGGATGAAATTCAAAATGTGTATTTAGGTATAATTCATTAACGCGTTCTCCGATTTGATTCATTCTTATTTAGCTAGAAATGAAATACTTTACAGATTGTCCAGTAATTATTTCAAGGTCGTCGGTTTATTAATCCATTGCTTCAAGACAAACAAGCAAACTTTCACACAAAATAACTCAACGCAGACGAAGCCGTCGAACGAAGCTAGTCTGTAACAAAAAGTGAAGTGTGTAGTGAAAAAGTGTTCTCAATTTGTCAGCTATAAAATAATAATAATAAAATCTGTTATTGAATGTAAATAACAGATACACTCCGATGTTTAGGATCCGAACTCGTTAGTAACATCCGGGGATGCAGCCGATATTTAGTTCTGTTCGACCGGCCGTGAAATGGGTCGAACGAGTTTGTAATGTACCTACCTAGTTAATATTCAATTTAATTGTAGCCAAATCCATCCTTTGGGTCCGAACTAAGTAGGTACATCAAAGAAAGTGGAGACGTGACTTTGTGAGTGAAGCCTCTTATTACATACATATTGTCTGATTGTAATGGTGTTACAGTGTTCTTAAAATTTTTTTTTCCATTACAAGTTAGCCCTTGACGGCAATCTCACCTGATGGTAAGTGATGATGCAGTCTAAGATGGTAGCGGGCTAACCTGTTAGGGGTATGGTAAACCCATATTCCTAATTGGTTTCTACGTGACATCGTGCCGGAACGCAATTTGTTGACTTAGTCAATAAATTTAAGGAGAGCATTGCGGCCTGAAATACAGGTTTATAACTTTATCGGGAACAGATAATAAATTGCACAAATACATATATATGTATATATACATATATACGTATGCTGTCTGTGCTGTCTATAATGTTATCTTAAGTACCGCATAGAATATTTTTTTAGCCTACTACATGTTGCTATGAACATTAGATTATTATTTATGCTGTTAGAATTTACCAGTACCAAATACATTATGCTTGAGTTATGCTATCGTAAATACTCAATCTACGGTACACTGCACAGAGCAAAGCCAAGAAGCTTGCCAAGAGCGCTCCACCACAAACGTTCCGCCATCTACTCGTACCTCATCCAGCCACTACCCGGCACGTTTTTAAGTTCAGATCATCGGGTTGGAGGTTGCTACGCTACGCTATCAGTACGCGGTCTCCAATTCAGAACACGTGAATTAAATTTAATTGAATTTGATTAAATATAATTAACAGACAATTGCCTGCTCATTGCCTTCATCTTGGTAATCCTGCGTGTGTGAACAATGACATGTAATTTATATGATTGTCGAGAGAAACAGTTTTTATTTAACCACAGAGACGGTTTAATTTTATGTATTTGAGTATCTCAGTGTGTCTCAGTGTAAATTTATGATTTTATCAGTTATTAGTTAGATTATTACACAGATAATTTTTACACACACAGTCAATTGTTACACAGTTAATTGTTTTCTTGTGACCGTTTACATGTAAATTTTAATGCCAATGTCGTGTACACTTGTAACCGATATGCATACTGGTGAATGTGACGTTTTTGTTTGCTACAATAGTATCACTGTACAGTACAATAGTAGTAATAGTAGTATAGTGTATCAATAATAAATAAATAAATAAATAGGTGGTTAATACTCTGGACTCCCTTACGGGCGGACCGAGTTCGATCTTGGCGATGGGTTTTTTTGATCAGGACGCGTTTGGAACCCTGTAGCATTCGTTGTAAACTTAATGAAGTTATCATCAGCTTCTACACAATAAGTTTTCTTATTTATCTATACTCCAATGAAAAATATTTACGAATGGAATGAGCCTTAAAAAGCCTAAAAAGAAATAAAGATAATTTTGGAATATTTTGTTCCCCAATACCTCTTAGACGTCATCATGACTTACCACCAGGTTAGATTACTGTCAGAGGGAAACTTGTTGCGTGCGGTGACTACCATTTATACAATAACACTTGTGTTAAAATATAAATTAAAATACCACAATTTTCAATGTTTCAATGTTCTTGAAGGCGTCTGAAGTCTGCCAATCCGCACATGGCCAGCCTGGTGGACTATAGCCAAACCCTTCTCATATTGAGAGGAGACCCGTGCTCTGTAGTGAGCCGGTAATGGGTTGATCATGATGATGATGAACACAATTTTCAGAATTATTGTTTTTAGATACAGTTGTTTAAAATATTAATAGTATGTAACCAATGAACTCGAAAAGACTTTAGTAACCAATAAAACAAAACCACATAACTATTTGCGCGTAAAAAACAAAATTCAAAATTGCATTAACACAATTTCACCCTTGTGAGGCATTTATATTGCACGCGCGAGAACACAATTTAAGCCGATATATGGCTGTGTCTATATATATGTGTGTGTGTATATATGTGTGTCTATTTTATAGGCCAGCGACTAATTGCCGTATTTACTAAATAAAATATTGCAAAATGATTTTTCCTTAGTTTTTAGTAGTAGTAATATTAGTTAGTACCGTATTGTATTCATATTAATATCAAAATCTATCAGATTGTTTGCTTCACTGAGTCACTATTGAAATGTCATTGCAATGTATTAGATACTAGTTGTTTAAACGCGAATTTGTCCGCATTCAACGTTTGATAATTAAATCTGTCTTTCGATGTCGGTGTATGAAAAGAGTTTTCAATCAACTTTACAATATACGCTAACCCACCGCATCGCATCCTTCCAGTAAATTGGTTCAACAAGAATGTATAATAATAATGTATTTTAACTGAAAATTCAATTCTATTTTATATGAATTTCAATTCTAAAATGTGATATTTCAACCCGTATTTTACACGCTAAGCGGTAGAAATTCGGGAATTGCTGAAATATGTCTGTCATAATTTCTAAAATAAAGATCATATAGCAATTATGATGGATTTTACTTTTAAAATGACGGATTTTCACACAAATCTTATGGTTTGAATTTTAAATTATCTCATGTAACAAATTAATAAATGTAAGGTCCAAGGGTATATGATTGTGTCAGTGAGTCAGTGAAATTTTATATGTTAAGATTTATTAACAGAAATTTAATTAAAAGTTAAAGTTTAATCATCATTTGAAAGATGTTTACACTGTTATTAGTTTGGACTATACCAAAAAATATGGCAAATTTTAGCCAATAGTTTTTTCTTTAATAAAAAATAAGTTAGTTATAAAAATATATTTGAACGTGTCGTGAATAAATATCGTTACGTTGTAAAAGTTAATTGCTATCGCATAGAGAATAAAATATTTTTTATCGTAAAACTAAATATTTTATTTCCGAAATTGTTTACGTAACAGAGTGTTTCGTAGGCGGCGGAGGCGGGGTATTTCCAATAGCTATACAGACACGCTCAAATAATACGATGTATTATTTTGAAACGTCTAGGTCGTAATTGTTAATAACCTAAAAATGTAGCCAAATAATATTTAATTCTACTTCGTCTTATTCCACGAAATCTGATACCACAATACCTATAAACGTCTTTCTTAGCCAAAGTATTATCGTTTTTTTTTTTTTGAGATAGGTTTGCGCTTGACGACAATCAGAACGCACTGATGATGTCTAGGTTGGAGCGCGCTATGCCTGTTCACTCTTCCCTTGAAGGAACTAAGATTATACGTGGCTGGAAACACAGAGATTTTAAAAATATCCTTATGTTTAACATAATACGGAAAAACTACAATATAATTTATACCCGCTTTAACAACTGTGATAGACCATGATAAACGTAAAAAGCTTAGGTAAGCTGCTTGCGCTTATCACGGTCTACTGTCCCCTCGTTTCAAAATCCATTAGGAACATTAATTACATTTTCTTCGGTCTGCCAACAGCTTGTATATTAAAGTATCTTTAATAAAAGCCTGTTATTTCAAACTTAGCTCCAAAATTATTTATTCGTGTTATATATTACTAGATCTGCTCGTGGCTCCTAATAATGTAAATTGGGGTTTTATAAAAACACTATAGTGTGTATTCATACCAAGACTTAGAATACCAAATTTAATTACAAACCGGTATGCCATTTTAGTATGAAAGTTGTTAACTGAATCGCGTTTTACATCGCCAGCGGTTTTGAATTTTTCCGACATAAAAAGTTATCTTTAAGCCACTCTCCGGCCTAACCACTTCAAAGTTAGTTTGCGTGAAGCATTCCTCTGTCGATGCCACAGGAAATACCAATTTTAGTTTTCACATATTCACTGTCCATGGAATAAATGGAAGACCACACCAATAACTCTGTATTTTTCATGTATATTATTGGATCTTGAACAGTGAATGTGTTAATTTCTATGTCAAAATAATTTACCACTATACTATAAAACAAAAAATTATAAACTGCGTTAATTATACTATAATGAAGTTTCTGCGAAGAATGAGAGTTGCTAAGTAATTATTATAAAAAAAAGTTATTTACAAATCAAAATATCACTTGCTTCAACGGTGAAGGAAAACATCGTGAGGAAACCTGCACGTCTGAGAGTTCTCCATAATGTTCTCAAAGGCGTGTGTCCGCTTAAGGCCAACGTGTTGGACTATGGCCAAACCCTTCTCATACTGAGAGGAGACCCGTGCTCTGTAGTGAGCCGGTAATGGGTTGATCATGATGATGATGAAGTTATTAAAACATACTTCTATATTACTATATCTATTATAAACTCTATGTAATATTTCATGATTATCGGTTTAGTTATTAAGACGAAGCAAGCAACAAACTTAAAATCACTTTTATAATATTGTTACGATAGTTCTATGATAATGATACTGGTCTAAGAGCCCGTGAACCCCAGACCTTCGTTATTTTATAAAAGCTGAAAGTTTGTCAGCGCACGCTCCCAACACAGGTAAGAACGATGGACTATTGTGAAGTTTGGGTTGCCGTGGCTTTGGCAGGTAAACGGTACTAAAGGTGTGTAAAATACCGATCTAAATTCATCAAATAATAAAGTGTGATTTTTTGGTATTACCTTCAGAATATTATTAAAAATCACGTTATTGATTGCCAGACACTTAACATCGTGGCAACCCCTTGCCAGACACCCCTAATGTTCATGAAATTATAATTCTACTTATGTTATAGTATAAAAGCTGATTTTTATATATAATATTTAGGTAATAATTAGATGATGTTTCCTCATCAGCCAGACATTTTTGATAGTTCCAACCCCTTGCCAGACAATGATGTAGGGTCGCTGTAGGAGCGAGCGCGGGACAGTATATGTATAGTGGGTGCGAGTGAGATGGCGAGATAGGTCTATCGCGATCTCTCACTGCGCAGTTGTTATTTCTACTGCGCATGTATTGTTTAGTACATGTTTACATCAGCTAAAATAATCTTATATGCTATCTTCAAGTATTATTAATTGAATAGTTATTATAAATTAACAACATAAAATATTTCGAATATATACAGACTATAAAGTATATTCAATATATTATTAGTGTATGATACGTACATTATATGCTTACAATTTGTTTATGTGATTTTTTAAATGAAAGTGATTTTGTTTAAAAAATTAAGTCATGGGTGATATTTTAATTTATGTTATTTGTCAGAAACTGACGAAGAAGAAGAAGACGACGATATGGAATGGAGTAACAGTGACGAAGAAAATGATAACATTGATTATAATGATGATAATGAATAAAATAATATTTTCTATAGTACACTATAATAATAATCTGTCATGTCATCAATCTATTTTTTTATGCTTTATAATAACTTGTAATGTCATTAATATATTTTTAATTAAATTTATGAGTATTATTTATTTGGTTTTTTTTTATAATCTGTTATTGAGGGATCGCGATAGACCTATCTCGCCATCTCACTCGCACCCACTATACATATACTGTCTCGCGCTCGCTCCTACAGCGACCCTACATCATTGTCTGGCAAGGGGTTGGAACTATCAAAAATGTCTGGCTGATGAGGAAACATCATCTAATTATTACCTAAATATTATATATAAAAATCTGCTTTTATACTATAACATAAGTAGAATTATAATTTCATGAACATTAGGGGTGTCTGGCAAGGGGTTGCCACGATGTTAAGTGTCTGGCAATCAATAACGTGATTTTTAATAATATTCTGAAGGTAATACCAAAAAATCACACTTTATTATTTGATGAATTTAGATCGGTATTTTACACACCTTTAGTACCGTTTACCTGCCAAAGCCACGGCAACCCAAACTTCACAATAGTCCATCGTTCTTACCTGTGTTGGGAGCGTGCGCTGACAAACTTTCAGCTTTTATAAAATAACGAAGGTCTGGGGTTCACGGGCTCTTGCTCTAACTATATAGACTTCGACGTAGGTTACTAGGTTTCATTAGTGCCTCTATTGTCATGATTACGTAACTGACTTACTGAAGCGTGTCCAAAATTACTGGTGTGTACCCGTTCACCACATTGACCAAAATGCCCCTTTCGCCTTGCTCTGTTACTGTGTTTCTATTGATATGTAACATAATATGTGTGGTTTATCAGTTGCATAGTATATTTTCGTTAATTGAGTGTTCATTTGTTCTGTCGTTTATAGTCCACAAACTCCGCAGATGATTAGTGATTAGGTACCTTTTTTTTAAACACTGGGAAACGCGATAACGCATCCCCTGCGGAAGCGACGCAGGCATAACTGCGCTGCTTCCGACGGTATATTTGGAACGCTCCAGCGGACAGACTGGCGACCAGAATACCCACTAAAACCCAGCGATGATCCTGGATGGGTCACGGGAACGTTCGACACTCGTCCGCAAGTGATTAGGTAGCTACTTACGTATTATTAATATTTGAGAAGGGTCGTACAAAAATCGATTGATTTAAACAGAGCAATAATCTATTTCTTCTTGTGCGTAGTTTATACGTTGTGATTAACTAAACACCGAAACTAAATAAATAAATGAGATCACTATTAGTGATAAGGTCGCCAGTTGCTAAATGTTTTTGTCTTTTTCATGTATGTTATGTCCTATAGATTGCAACAAATTTATATAAAAAATAAAGTTATATAAATGAAAAGTTTAAAACTTTTTTTATAAGTGTTAGCTCTAAGTTTAGAGTAGGTCAGAGGCAAGTTTCTATTTTACACAGTAACAGGTTGTTAGTATTATAGTATTTCAATAGAACAATGTTAAGTTACACTAACTTTAAGACATAATGCACAACACTGGAAAAGTTCTGCTTCCCCGCGTACAAGTCACGGGGCAATACCTCAAGGTTCCTACCCCCGATTGACCTAGCTACCCGTTAGGAGCTTACCGGCCCTCATTTAAATGACATCGAGACCACTACCCCACTGACCTCACCGTCACAAGGTAACTGCTGCCAAGCTTGTACTGTTTTGTATACCCCGTGTAGACACATAGTGAAGCAAAAAAGGGTGTTATTAGTAACACCCTTTTTTCTATGTAGACGTCTACGTAGAAGTTTTGGTTTTAAAGCTGATATTATTGAGATAGTTTTTAGGTACCTAAAGTTTACTAGGCAGACGTGTGTAAGCGTAGCGTAGGATGACCTCCTGCCCGCTGGACCGACGAACTGAAAAGGATCGCTAGTAACGGGTGGATGAGGAAGGCGAAGGACCGTGTGTGGTGGCGCGCTTTTGGGAAGGCCTATGTCAAGTAGTGGACGTCTATAGGCTGTTTAAGTATACAAGAGGCATGTTTTTGTCGTTTTTGCTCGATCTTACGATCGATTGATGACCTCTCTGGCGCAGCGCGTGCGCTGTTGCATTGTATAGTTGCAGGTCCTGGCTTCGATTCCCGGCTCGAGTCTGGTCTGGTTCTGGCGGTGGCTAGTTACCAACCTACCGACAAAGATATATCGCCAAGCCATTTAGCGTTCCGGCACGATGTCGTGTAGAAACCAATTAGGAGTGTGGTTTTACCATACCCCTAACAGGTTAGCCTGCTGCCGTCTTAGACCGTATCATCACTTACCATCAAATGAGATGCGGTCAAGGGCTAACTTGTAGTGGTAAAAAAAAGGCACGATGTCGTGTAAAAACCAATTAGGAGTGTGGTTTTACCATAACCCTAACAGGTTAGCCCGCTACCGTCTTAGACCGTATCATCACTTACCATCAAGTGAGATGCCGTCAAGGGTAATTGCCGTAATTTGTGGTGTATATAAATACAAAAAAAAAGCTTAATAATGTATATATATCTATAATCTAGTGACGATCGTTTACGAGACCAACTTGTTTATTAGCTTGAATATTTCTTGTCAGTACATTTTGTCGCTTTACTCGCAATCGTATTAACATGCCACACAGTCACAGCGTGCAGGATGTGACCTCGATATGGGCATCAGCGGCGCGGCCAATATTACGTTGAATCAATCTTCGTTCGAACTAGGTCGACTGTCTTGTGAGTTTAGTTGATCAGCGAAGGTCACTCAATTTAGGATCTGATAACATCGCATCGGAAGCTGTGATAGCCTAGTGGTTAGGACGTCAGCCTCCTAATCAGAGGTCGGGGGTTCGAACCCGGGCACGCATCTATAACTTTTCGGAGTTATGAGCGTTTTTATGCAATTAAAATATCAATAACGGTAATAACTAGCTTTAACGGTGAAGGAAAACATCGTAAGGAAACCTGCACGCCTGAGAGTTCTCCATAATGTTCTCAAAAGCGTGTGAAGTCTGCCAATCCGCACATGGCCAGAATGGTGGACTATGGCCAAAGCCTTCTCATATTGAGAGGAGACCCGTGCTTTGTCACTACAAAGCACGGATCTCCTCTCAATATGAGAAGGCTCACTAGCCAATAATGGGTTAATCAACATCGCAACTTAATTCTTCCCTATCTAACCTTGAAAGACGTTGAGTGTTGTTATCAAGTCAAGTTAACGAACGTCACATAAAAATTAGTGTTGTTGTCACATTCATGTTACGTGAAATGATGACGTTTCGTCCTAAATATAAAATGATAAATCGACATAAACTTTTAAGTGACGTTAGTTAATATGAAAGTTTACCTTACAGACACACGCATACAGGTTTGCTCACAAACCTTTATAGTGTTACCGTGACTAATACTTGATAATTTATATTATGAATTAAAAAGATTTAAAAAATTTAACTATTTCAAATAATATTTAAGAGGTTTAGATGGGGAGGGTGGGCGACTAAAAAGTTATTTTTTTATTTAATGTGGATATATAACTAGGTACTAAGAAAGATCTCTAATCTATCTTGCATACAACTTATAAATTTAAGCTGGAACGAAGCTCTGCATTTTTGCCTCTGATATCTTATTTTGTTATCGAATATTTAACCGCCTTCACTGATATGTTTTATTTCAGTTTGAAATGGTACTGTTCGACCTTTAATTTGCATAATAATTAGCAACAAAAGTTTTAATTTACTATTTATCCTCTACAAGTTAGCCCTTGACGGCGTGGTGATGATCTCACGTGATGGTAAGTGATGATGTAGTCTAAGATGGTCGCGGGCTAGCCTGTTAGGGGTATGATAAACACACACTTCTAATCGGTTTCTACGCGACATCGTGCCGGAACGCTAATTAATTTAAATATATATGAAATTAAATACATTTTTTTATCTAAATATTTGCATGATTGTGTAAGGGATTGAACTGACTTATTTTTATTTGTAATGTACCCACAATTAATATTATTCGCCCTTAACAAAACTTAATCCCATGATTTCGTATAACCCAAGGGCTATTTTTTCTATTGGGTAGCCAGTTAAGGTAGTAACTATATAAACAGTATAATTG
This sequence comes from Lasiommata megera, assembly GCA_928268935.1. Classification (NCBI taxonomy): domain Eukaryota; kingdom Metazoa; phylum Arthropoda; class Insecta; order Lepidoptera; family Nymphalidae; genus Lasiommata; species Lasiommata megera. The sequence goes on along the minus strand of OV743319.1, from coordinate 8,922,097 downwards.
ATGAATTTTACATTAATTTAAAATTAACTGTTAGGCATTAGTTCTCCAATCGACGAGTACTGCGCTAAACTTCGGCGGAAAATTTGGACACTGAAAGAGGGTCTCAGGAATATTAATAGGAGTCAATCTCCCTTTAAATGTTACAAATTGAATTCAACCCCACCTACATTTGAGGAAATATATTTCATTTTAACTGTTCGGTATAGAGTCTATATAAAAGGAATGTCTTATTGTAACAGTTATACTTTGTTTATGGAACTATATAAACACTTTTCATTAGTATGTTTTATTTTTTTGCTTGGGTTTATTTTTGAAGTTTAATTTTAAACTATATTTTCTACACAACCCTCGAGTAAGCTTAGCAATTCAAAATCAAAAATGTTTAATTTTGGTAAACCTACGAGTGGTTCATCTATGAGGGCTTTCTACCTATGTGAGCTTTTAATATATGTTTTATTATTTATTTCGTAAGGTTATGATGATAACTACAAACTATAGCTATGAGGGTTCCAAAAGCAATCTCTAAGAAGACTGCCCACAACAAATTTAACTGGGCTTTTGCTATCATGGAATATCATCTATACATCACATAGTATATGCTATTTGTCAATACGCTGAGACCTTTTGGAGCCGAGAAAATGAAATAAAGCTAACGTAGGTCGAAGTATTGGTATTGTTTAGACTAGCGAATGTAAGTTTTTACGGGAGTAATAACCTTATCAAAGGTTGTACACGAAAAAGGCAAGCGAAACTGCTAGTCACAAAAATAAATATTATTTGTTTTAATTGTATCTATACCTGTGCGTCTATCTAAGTAATTTATCTATAATTTCTTAATAATTTATTTTATGAGGACACTTTTTGCGAGAACTCAAATTGAATTTGTGGCATATTGTCTAGTTGTGATAGCCTAGTGGTTAGGACGTCCGCCTCCTAATCAGAGGTCGGAGGTTCGATCCCGGGTGCGCACGTCTAACTTTTCGAAGTTATATGCGTTTTAAAGCAAATAAAATATCACTTCCTACAACGGTGAAGGAAAACATCGTGTGGTAACCTGCACGCCTGAGAGTTCTCTATATTGTTCTCAAAGGATTGTCCAATCCGCACTTGGCCAGCGTTTGGACTATGTGCCAAACCCTTATCATATTGAGAGGAGACCAGTGCTCTGAAGTGTGCCGGCAATAGATCATGATGAGTGGCATAATAATTGTTCTATAAATGAAATAAATGATTAAAAGCAGAATTCGTAGCAGACGGTAATACTTATGTGGATGGAGCTTTTGGCATTACAGAGACCTATAATTATATAGACATCATTGTTCCCGTCGCACCACCCGGTAGCAGAATTGTGAATGAGGTGGTAACCTACTTCCTCTATAGCCTACAATGTACCTGAATTATATTATTAACCAGCGGAAATGTGCGGTTTCTTATCGACATTAAACTACCGACAAATATTGCTATTCTGAGTGATGAAATTGACATATTCCAACCCGTGCTTCAGAGAGCACATTAGCACTTCAATATTTAATACCGGCTTACCTAAGTTACGAGAGCAGTGTTAATAGCCTCTAGATTTCTTCTCTTCTTTTAAAGGGCCGGATACTGTAAAGAAATATACAGATAAAAATAAGATGATAATTTATCGAAAAGTTAATAGGCCATTTTAGCAGGCATTCATTAACAAATTAGAGCAGTTAATATGACGTCATAATGTCTAGCCTCGGCTGAAGTCTCCCACCAGACCAGACTCAAGCCGGGAGTAGAACCCAGGACCTCCAACTTTATAATGCGTCATCGCACGCGCGGGGGTCGTCAATTCGAAATAATTTCATTTTATAATGGAGGAGTCGTTCACTAATAATTAAACAACTTTTAAATATGTAAGATTAATTCTGACTTTCATATTATTTATTTATTTATTTTATCATCATCATCATCACAATCAACCCATTGCCGGCTCACTACAGAGCACGGGTCTCCTCTCAATATGAGAAGGTTTTGGCCATAGTCCACCACGCTGGCAATGTGCGGATTGGCAGACTTCACACGCCTTTGAGAACATTACGGAGAACTCTCAGGCGTGTAGGTTTCCTCACGATGCTTCCCTTCACCGTTGAAGCAAGTGATATTTTAATTGTTTGAAAAACGCACATAACTCCGAAAAGTTAGAGGTGCGTGCCCGGATTCGAACCGCTGACCTCTGATTAGGAGGCTGACGCCCTAACCACTGGGCTATCACAGCTTTTTTACGTTAGCATTAATGATTCATTTTAAAAGAAGCACCATAAGGATATACGATACAGATAAAATAATATTAAAGCAAATTAACTATTAAACAAACTGGTGAAATTCTGCTGTAGTCAGGTAATGAGACCTAAATCTCCCTTTGCTTTGGTAGAACATAATATGGCGGGTCTACTTTAAATGGCTGGAAGGCCATGTGTGAGGTTTCCGATAGTGGAGACTGATTACAATGCAACCCTACGCCGTATTACAAGTAATATATGTTGTTGCTTCAACGAGAGAAACCTTATTACACTCGTGATGGCAAATTACTCGTATACTCTTGGTAAACAATGATCGGTATTTTTAAGTTTATTTGCACGTTGTACCAATAAACAATATATATAGTATAGTTTTTATCCACAACAAGTTAGCCCTTGACGGCAATCGCACCTGATGGTAAGTGATGATGCAGTCTAAGATGGTAGCGGGCTACCCTGTTAGAGGTATGGTAAACCCATACTCCTAATTGGTTTCTACGCGACATCGTGCCGGAACGCTAAATCTCTTGGCGACACGTCTTTGTCGGTAGGGTGGTAACTAGGCCACGGGCGAAGACTCCCACCAGACTAGACTCGATCCGGGAATCAAACCCAGGACCTCCAACTTTATAATGCGACAGCGCGCGCACTGCACCACGGAGGTCGTGAACATGGAAGTATATATGATTTGTATATATTTTTTGATATCTAATATCGGAAGCGGTGATAGCTTAGTGGCGAGGTCGGCGGTCGGCGGTTTGAATCCGGGCACGCACCTCTAACTTTTCCAAGTTATGTGCGTTTAAAAAAAAATATATATCACTTGCTTCAACGGTGAAGGAAAATATCGTGAGGAAACCTGCACGACTGAGAGTTCTCCATAATGTTCTCAAAGGCGTGTGAAGTCTGCCAATCCGCACATGGCCAGCGTGGTGGACTATGGCCAAACCCTTCTCATATTGAGAGGAGACCCGTGCTCTGTAGTGAGCCGGTAATGGGTTGATCATGAATATCAGTTTACATTAAAACACATACTAAGGCCACGGAGGGTTAGAGGGTAGGGTTATATATCACGTTTATATACATAAAAGTTAGCATTAAATTAATTAAATTTATTATTATTATGAGTTAAATTAAAAATATTTAATTTAATAGATCTCTGCTTGGAGAACAATCATTACCTAACCTTTCTGGCCCGACCCAAGACCCAAGACCTCGTGATCCGTTTTCAAACACTCTTACTAGACAATGAGGCAGTTAAGTTTAATATTTACACTGTCAATAAGTAAATGCCTCTACAATCTGTAATATTATATGGGATTAATCATAGATTTATTGTGCGTATTCACAGTTCAGTCCTGTGTTATAAGGAAAAAAACTGACGTGACGCTTAGACACGCTCATCCAATAATCCATATCGTGTATATGTCATCCACTAGTGATGTGACATAGACGTTTAATAAGCAACGACGCCGTAGCCTGTTTATGATAGGCACTAGTTGAGATCGTCATACCCACACTTTTTTTTTATCATGGAGTTCGTACAGAAGATTTCTAATTATGTTCTATTACGGTTAAAAAATATTGAACTATAACCACGTGATTAATATTTTTTTACAGGACGCTACTTTTTTAAATTGTGAAAAATGTTATTTTCCTACGAATACCCAATTTAAAATGCACTAGCGTATAGGACCATTTATCTCAATTAAATGATTTTCATGACTGTTAAATTGAAACTTTAAAATGAAAAGGTAAATTTACGAATTACTTATTAACGAAATACGTTTTACGAAACGAAACGTTTTAAGTGTACGAATGTAGTTATCACCATTAAATCACTACTATGTAAATTATTGACGCGTCAAAAGTGCCTTTTAAAGGACTATTTGAATAAAGATTATTTGAATTTGAATTTGAAAACAAGTATTCTTCAAAATAGCTTTTCAAATATTAATTTAAATACAATATTCAATGAGATATATACCGACATTAATCACTTTTATAGAAATGTATATTTTTGTTATGATAATGAAGATTTATGAATTAACATAACTAATTACACGATACGTTTTTGAGATATGTTTAGCAAAGAAAATAAATACAAATTAAATATAGTAATAGTATTTATTCAAACAAGAACATTGTTACTCTATTGATTGCAAGATTTTCCATCGCCGTTAATCTTCATTAGCTTATCTTTTCCCGCTACGGCACAATGTGCTGCCGCAAACAAATTTTATCCTTTCAGATACTTATGCAGTAATTATCTCGCCGCAGAATGAAGCCATTTTTAAAGAAAATGAACTAACAATGCCAAAGTAGACTAGTATATAGACTATGAAACAGACTATGTATAATATAATACGAAGGAGCGTACCCAAGTAACGTCATCAACGCTATACTGACTCATTGAGACCATCCGCTGTCCCTAATTCGTTCTTTACATAGCTTGTTAAGCCGTCAAGTGTTACTATCACTAAAATATGATAATAATCATGAACTTTATAATCAAATTAAGTTATTGTTATACCTATTCAGTTGTAAAAGCCACGGTAGATCCGCGTCAGCATTTTCGTTTCAAGAATTAATTATCCAGCTCTGGTTTCAAATCAAATCATGACTAAGCTTTCTATAATTCCACTGGTTCATGTTATAGAAAGCAATGTTGCAATCTTAAAAAGTTCATGCACCTGAATGAACTTTCTGAAACGAAGTTATACGCAAACTTTTCGCACCGACGCGATGTTCTGTTATGCTCACGCTCAAACCTTACGTGTCACAAATCTGGTACCTAATTCTACCTTAGAGCAATGTTTGTATAGTAGTATAGTTTGCTCAGATTGCCGCATACAACTGCTATCAGATCTCCGCGCATGGACCTTGAGATACTGCGTACCCTGCCACCCGAGAGTGTACGCTGCTGCTCAGGAGAGAGGCTGGACCCCAGGACCAAGAATTTGCTTACAACGCCTACCACTAAGTAAAACGACTATAACAAGAGTTTCAATTTTGCGATGAATATAAGCGCATTATAATGGGGCGGTCATCAAAACTTGTCAGAACGGTAACAATAGCAGAACCAGCTTCTTGCTTGTGATTCTCAACTTTTATTCTTAAGCACCAAGACAGAGAAGAGTATGTTCGTATAAGCTTCACTAAGCACAGCTCTTCACTTAAATTTCCGAGTCGAACGGGACGCTTCGTTACATCTCTATATCCAACCCCAACCATTAATCTCCGCTTGATATATCCTTAAAGGGAGAGATATCCGCTCGCAGACACAATGTGTGTCTGCGCTGAGAACCTTTTAAGTAGCTCAAGGTATATTTGTATCTTTCAGATTCACGCCGCAACAAAGTCAGCACCACCTAACCTAGCTAACGCCATGGCGTCTTTGTCTGCCGACATTGTTACTCCGGAATGAAGATATGACTTTAACGCGATTTGTTTTTATCCACGATAAAACTGATGAACTGTATTTAGCGTTTTTGCGTTTGTGGGAATAAGGCTTTGTTATGCATTTCTCTTTAGCCGGAACTTGATTTATGAGAAGCCAGGTATACTTATCCAATATTATACGAGTATATGTCAAATTATATAAATGCTAAGATTGGATATCTTGGCTTCGGGCCTTCTGATTTGTCAAACCCAAGTCATCACTTCTCAACATGTTGTTGTTCTTAGAAGTTTCTGTTTTCCTGTATTCCTTTTCCGTAAGTATTAAAGTTCCTTTTCTACCCCCCATTAAAAAGTCACGACTTAATTGGTTTAATCTTTTCTACGATACAAAATAACCTGATTACTTATCACAGTTGTTTCAGTCTTTTGAATATAAACCTAGACGGAGACTAGAGGGTAAGTCATCCTTATCGAAATCCTGGTCCATCATTGGGAAGGGTTCAGGTGGGGTTCATCAGGGTTAAATGCATTTACAAAACAAAGAATTCCCCGCATGGTAGAATATAATGTAACTTACAATGTTGTCACTTATTTAATAAATGCACAACGATCGCTACTTTAAAATGTTAAACAGACATTAACGTAATAACGGGTTCTCAACTCCAGTGCCTCTTCACTTTTTCAATATTATTTATGATATAAACTCAATCCACCTCGATTCACCAAATTTACTAAGCTCACGCTGTCTGCCGCGTAAAAATCAAGATGGCGCCCGCTAGAGGCCTTCCTTCTAATCTTACTGGACGTAATCATCTGACAATTTTAGATTTTATTAAACTAATGAATTTTAACACAACATTAATTAATAAATAAATCTTAATCTAATAAATTAAATTAAGGTGTAACAAGTTATTGTAAGAAAATAATCGATATCTCACATCGTGCAATCAGTTTGATGAGAGGCAGTTAAATTGTATTTATTTTCCGTGGCGCAGTGCATGCGCTGTCGCATTATAAAGTCGGAGGTCCTGAGTTCGATTCCCGGCTCGAATCTAGTCTGGTGGGAGGCTTCGGCCGTCGCTAGTTACCACACTGCCGACAAAGACGTGTCGTAGCGTTCCGGCACGATGTCGTGTAGAAACCAATTTAGTATCTACTTAGTACCATCCTAGACTGCATCATCACTAACCACCAGGTGGGGTAGACGTCAAGGGTTAACTTGTAGTGCATAAAAAAAAATTAAAATTATAGATATAATATATACAAATAGATGAAAATAAACTGTCTACAGTAGAAATAGCAATTACTTCTCCTTGAGTGTTGCTCTTGGCTTATTTAAGATAAATTTTTCAATATAGATTGTGTCCTTGATTATAGAAGTGTCTAGATCAGTGTTGCTGACAGAGATCGATAGTGCTTAGCATCCAGAGTGATTTTCAGGCAAACATCAGTCAACGGACGAATTATTGACGTATAACAAAAGCGAAGGACGGTAGAGCTTTGTCCAAAAGAAAAAGTTTTTACGTCTCCTCGAAAGCTTTTGTGTTACAATGTCAGGACATATAAATTTTTATAGATACCGCGATGAATAAAAACTAGTTTTCGGATATAATCTTTAACTTTTATTAAATAACTGGAAATTGATAGTGACTCCGTCCACGTATAATTTCTTAAAATGGCGTATCAGTTCAATTTTTGCTACACCAACATTAACCTCCATATATTATAACGAATATTTAAGCGTGTTTGTTAAAAACCGCTTCGGACCTTAGGTCAGATTTTATGGTATAATATCAAAAATAAGGAACTTCCAACCTTTACTTCGAAAATCATTCCTTAAAAGAGTGATTTCACTCTCGCGAGGAAGCTAAGTAAGCAATGTTTCTACCTCAGTAATCCAGTATCGACCTGTACCTTATCACCAAAATGGGATCCGCCGTTCCAAAGGCCATCCCGTTGAACCAGACAGGCATAAATTTTAAAAACCTTTGGTTTAGGTGAGGTACTTTCGTTCAAGTCTTGATCTGAGCTTAATAAAAGGTAGATGTTTCGAAATCACACTTCAATTTTATATATAGACTTAAAGGTGCAACGGTTGACTAAAGTCCAACAAACTCTGTATAGTTTTTCTTTTCTGTAGAAGCGACGCATTGTAAAAGTGTTAGCTTACGCCACTTCATCCCAACTACATAAATTTCTGGGGCTCCTCAAACTTCTTTAACCGTGAAGTCAATAAAGGGTTGTTTTACCTTTTTAGAGAATCCGGAGTTTACGTATATTGTTGAGGGTGGGTCGCGGAAAAATCTTCCTGAAGTTATGGGTGTCCTTTGTTATTGAAGAGTCTTTGTAGTCTTAATTCTTGATAAAACATTTTTGGTGACTCCACATTAGTCCATACCAGTAATTCAAGTCTTTTACTTATTGTATTATAATATTCATAAAGAAAAATAATATATATTACAAACAAAAATAATGTAAATGAACTAAACAGTTTATAATTATATATAGGTGTATATTTTTATTATTTTTAAACATTATATAAGGTTTATTTTAATATGTATGTAATGGAGGATCCATTAAAAATTCAATTTCTAAAGTAAATAAACAAATCCGAAACATTAAATTTTCACTTCGGACCGGCTAAATATTCATGAGAAATGCTGTGAAACCACTTCCCACTAATAGGTGTATTTTCGTAGGAAATACCCATAGATTTTCATAAATCAAAATCTTCAAACTAAACCGAAAGGTCAGCTGAAATGTGGCTTCAATTCATTCGAGTCTAAACTACTAAACTACTGAAATTACAGATTTTAGACATACTCTATTCTCACTTGCACATTCGGCAAACGTGGTCGCTTTTGACTATCGAAACTTATTTTTACTTTACAAACTCGTGCTGGTACAGAAGTGTGGGTGCTATAATTATGCCAATTAAATTTTACTTGCAATATTTGTACTTGTGATTTTGCACTCCGAAGTGTTTTTTTTTAATTTATAGAGAAGTGTATAACCGGATCGGCACGCTTGTCTTCATCATCACTATTATTTCAACCAATGGACGTCTTGTGCTGATCACAATTCTTTTATATGGATTCTCACAGGTCCTAATTAGTTTCCTGAACCGGGCTAGAAATAGCGCGGTATAAGATTTTCCTGTTAAAATCTTTCGAGAAAAGCATTTTAGCAATTAACTCCTTATATTTATAAGGAAGCAATGTATTTTTACCGCAATCGGAAAAGAGAGGTCAAGTGCTTTGTTACCGGATGTCCATAGACAGCGATATTCTCCATAAGTCCCCGTTTATCGGAGAGAAAACATCTGTAAAAACACCCTAAATGGCTTTCAACTTTTTATTTGTGCGCCATTTTGCTCGTTATTTGTGTGAGGACGCTGAGAAAAATGGATTGCACTGCTTAAGGAAGACAGGGATAAAATGGTGGAATTTAGAATTGGATTTGTTCTAATATTACCTCAATTTGATAACGTTTTAGAGCAAGACGATTTGGCCTGCGGACTTACCTGCTGGGCATTCGAATACCCGATAATGGCGAATCATTTTACACTTCTCCATTACGTATATATCCGTTACGTTCCTATTTCCAAAGCAATTCAAAGTGGAATATTTCCCTGAACAAGAGAGTATTATAAACAAATTGAATGTAACTCTTTAATTGAATTCATAACTTTAACTATTTAATAAACAATTTGAGATTTATAAACAATTATTATAATAAATATTAGGTAATTAGTTTGACTGCCTCGTTTCGATTAGTAAGCATGTTTGCCTGCGGATCATGAGGTTTGGGTATTGGGGCAGACCAAACAGTTTTTTGTATGGTCACATATCACGTAAAGAGATCATAAATTTTAACTAGCGTTAATATAAGATACGCTCACTAAATCGTGGAGTCACTATGGAGTATCGAAACACCATAACGTCAACTAAAAATGGACTATTTATTATCAAATTAAAGTAGCTATTTCCATATATACATTCTAACATTAAAATAAATAGTTTATTTTATTTTATAAACTTGTGCAGGCTGTTGCAGTGTGGACGAATTTGAGTTTTAAAACTAGATGGATATGTTTCAAATTACTATGGCATTGGTGTTTTTTTTATATTCAAAACGTCTCTACGACTGTCAGCATACAAATTTTATACTAAAGGTATGAAAAAAAGTGTGTGGAATTAAGTTTTTGTGTGTGTACCTGTGTTTCGGAGTAAACCGTGAGTAATTATCGTTAAAGCCCGCCAACTGGAACCGGAGCAGCGAGGAATTGATGCGCATTGGAGGTTAAAGATCATGAGGAGGAGAAAAATAGCAGTACATAAAAATAGGATAGTATTTGAGTAAAACGGTGGGTACAAGCACGAAATTCCGAAAACCTAATAAACCTAAAATATTCCCATAACAACTCCGTAGGCATGCAGACAAGATGAGTAGGGGCACATTACGACTGGACGGAAGAATTTTACTGCCTGACACCACGACGTTAAGTAATAGAGTTGCATTTCATGTTAGTGGGGAAGCTACTTTTGTAACTCAAAAATAAGAACGAATAATGTAACCGCAGTACTCACTATATCTTCTACATCAAAATAATATTTCATTTACACATTGTTGACTTCACTTATAACTGGGTCATTTAAGGGCTGGAAAAAAACTATATCCGTTAATGATTGTTCCTAGTGGCAAAGGTTAAGGGCTTACTTAAGATACTCGACTAAGAAAAAATATTAAAACCTACTGATACGATAGGATACACTTTTAATACACACACAAAAACGAAGGACCATAGTAAATTAATGTATAGTCCGTTTAAGTAATATATTTTGTGGCAAAATCTCATGATTTAAACTTATTAATTGTGCATACTAATTAATGGTTTAAATATTCAATATTGTAAAAGGATTCAATGAGCCTCAAATGCATTCTCGAATTTGATTTGCCATTTTCGCCTTAATATTATTGTAAAGATAAGAAAATTATCTTATACGGCCAACTAAATCATAATTCATTATTCATTCATATACGGCCAGCTAAATCATGAAAAATATGGTTGAGAATATTGAGCAAACCTTAATTAAATACAGAAAACGAACGGAGCGTTCGAGATACACATACAACATAATATGTTTATTATTGAGTAATATGTGGCGAATGTACGACGCAGAATCCTCACCGAATACTAATGCTATCTCAAAATATATGCCAAGAATATGAATCATCGAAGTAGGTTCTTGAATATTTTTTGCTATGAATTGTGTTTCTTGTATAGTCACAAGGAAAAGAAAGAAAATCATCTTTATTGTCACATATTAGTGTGACAATAAAGATGATTTTATGAAATAATTTACGTAGTAGTAATTTGATGCTGATTCGTAAACTTTACACTTAAGTTATGAGGGTTCCAAACGCACCCCAGTCTTCGAAGAACCCCTTTTATTTTCACGCTGGGAAATGCTTTTACGCATCCCCTCCGGAGGAGACTGCGCCGCTTCTGACGAGGTATGTGGGACTCCGCGGCGGCAAGTTTAGCGACCAGAATACCCACTAAAACCCAACGATGCTCTTTCGCGTCACCTGATGGCTGGGTCACGGGAACACTTGTGCACTCGACCGCGGCCCAGCCAGTACCCTAGTGTTCGAAGAAGCCCACAACAAACTGAGCCAGGTAAATTTTCTTTTTAAGTAAGAAAAGAACCTATTAAGTAAGAAATTTGAATTAAAATAATATTTAACTCAGATTTAGCAAGTAATATATTAAATTGTAAGGAATGCAAATATGCACTACGAAGTACTCAATCACTAACTAAACTTAGGTGAAACTTGTTGTTTATTATATCAAGCCTCGTATTGAGAACTAGCTTTTACGTTTACGTACGTTCGATAAGGTTACGATCCGTTCAGTGGCTTGAGTAATTCGTTTATAGATAATAATCATATAGAAACTCTGTCAAGCATTCTTCGTTTTCAACATAATTGAAAAAAAAATAACCCATGATATATCTAATGGAAAGAAATAGAAAAGAATTAAAGTTCGTAGTTATTATCGATGTGATACTGATAACAAAAATAAAAAATGTTCTCTATTAACTGTTTCTGCTTTGTGGTATTATTAAGGAGTTTTTTTAATGGCTGGTAGTAGGTATCCTCTTTGTCGATCTCGATTATTCCAATCACTTTGTTTGAGTAACTCTCACGAGTGCTAACCTAATTGAGCGGTATCCTTTGTCCGCCTGTGTAAATATTTGGCTTTGTAAACGTGATCACTTGGAACCCATCATCTAATGGGCTCCGTAAACACATTATACCTAGAGTAATACTGATAATTTTTGTTCTATGAAATAATACCGCTTAACTGACATCTTGCTCGATTGTTTTTTTTTTAATGTTACCGAGATACATGTCCTATTTGTTTATGAAGACTTGAAAATAATAAAGGTCAGGGGTCAAATTATTTTTGGAAGAGACTGGTTAAGTTCTCAAAGATTTGCAAAACCTCACATGCATTCTTGAGATCACAAGCTTAGTAGTAGTAGCATCATCGTGATCAACCTATTACCGGATCACTACAGAGCACGGGTCTCCTCTCAATATGAGAAGGGTTTGGCCATAGTGCACCACGCTGGCCATGTGCGGATTGGTAGACTTCACACGCCTTTGAGAACATTATGGAGAACCCTCAGGCGTGCAGGTTTCCTCACGATGTTTTCCTTCACCGTTGAAGCAAGTGATATTTTAATTTTTAAAGTAGTAGTAACATAAAAAAAACATATGTTAATAATAATTACATATTGTAAAGTAAGACAGCTTTCCAACTAAAGCTGTGTTTGGTTCGAAACAAATCAAATAACATAGTGCTCTAACAAATTATTTGAAAAATTTGAAATATCGCGCTAATTACGAGTACGAGTTCTATCGCGGAACCAGTGCTTCAGAAACGGCTAGAAGGTTCAATGTAAAAGAAAAAAATTACGTTTTTAAAGAAAAAAGTTACCGAAAAATTAAAAACACGACAATCGTACACGCTGAAGGAATATTGATTTAATATTTAATTCATATTCGATAAAGACAAGCTCAAAATTGATTTTTATGTTTCAATAAAGGCCAGTATCACAAGGGATCAATAGTTTTCAACAAAACATACGATATAAACGACGCAAAACAAATTTACCATTTTTCCTGAAAATAAAACTTAAGTGCCACGTTTTACATTCTGTCCACTGATCGGAACAAAGTACAAAGGGGCGTAAGAAAGAGTTCCGATACCACCCGATCCACTATCGCAGGTATCTTCTTTCTTTTATCCCCTTTGTTGAACGGCTATTGTTGAGGTTTGAAACCTTCAGTTTAATAAAATATCCCCGTACCCTATCGCTTATCATTGATAATAGGAACTATATTGCTTTACACTATTCTTTAACTAGATTTTAGGTACTGCCATAATCTTAATAATGAGTAAACATATAGTACATTCAAATATGCACGGTGATTGGTCCAAATTTGGTGATTGGTATGCAGCTGACTGACTGGTTAATTTCGACCTCTGTTGGAGGTCCCGGGTTCGATTCCCGGTTCGTGTCTGGTCTGGTGGGAGGCTTCAGCCGTGGCTAGTCACTAACCTACCGACCAATACGACAAGACATAAGACAGGGAATCGAACCAGGGACATCCAGCTTTTTTTTTATTTTTTCGTACTGTCTATTAGCTGTACAAACCCTATTGATTGCAACAGCGTAACCGGGCTGAGTAACAATACTGCAGTGCCCGTACTACGCCATGGTCCTCATTAAAATTACCGTTTGCTTTTGAATTCATAATACAATGCCATAATTCATAGTCAGTGTATTGACACTGTATTGTATTGACATTGCAGTATATTGTTACCCAATGTATACTTACACAGTGTAATTAATACCCTGTTTACCAGTAGCATATCTGTTTTATATAACATGTGTACATTCATATGCACGGATAGACATATACTTTTTTACCGGGCATACAGTGTTATCATTATATTATTCATATACTAATAATACACATACGAAAGTGTGTCTTTTGTCTGTTTTCTTGTTACTTATTACAGCCAGTGGCTTGCACTTCATACATGCGTAAAATCATTGCATATCCTAGGAGCCTCCGTAGAAATTCAAATTTAAATTCAAATCCAAATAATCTTTATTCAAATAGTCCTTTAAAAGACACTTTTGACGCGTCAATAATTTACATAGTAGTGATTTGATGGTGATAACTACATAAACTTAAAACTAAAGCTATTAGGGTTCCAAACGCGCCCCTGTCTAAGAAGAAGCCCACAACACACTTAGCCGGGTTTTTTTTTTGTTTCACCATCTCATCTAATAAATAATAACTTATAGTAGCTATGGAGATAGAGCAATTCACACCCAAGCTTTTTTATCGTTTATATAATCCTTAATATTGGAATGGAAACATTTGTCAACTTGGTGTTGTTGGAAGACGTAAGACACATCAGCTTGCATTTCATTCATGCTTTTAAAGCACTGTCTACTGGAAAGAGGAGATATATTTTAATATTCAATCAGGGTATGTTACACACTAAAACACATTCCTAAAACCTAATGAGTTTGACGAAATTTTATAAAAAGCGTTCTGGAGACGGATACAAGAGTTTTCCTGGAAATTTCGGGAAAGCAACCGCGAACTGTGTCCAATAAATGTCAAAATAATCTTAGTTATAACCAATATTGTCATAATTTCCCTTTCATAATAGTTCGCATCTTGATGGCTGATTCAGTTATATCACAGCTGAATTGTCAACATTTCGTCTTTATACAAAAAGCACACTTTGATAGTGGTCGCAAATATTGTATGGAGATGACAGGTCGCTACTAGATAACAAATTTCTGAAATGTTACTGAATCATCCGAGTACTTTGAGTGCAAGAATATACAGCAGAGAAAGAAAACTAATCAACGCGGGCTACGTGGCGGATAACAGTGATGATAAGATTCTTATATATAGATTTTGAATAATGAATAGATGCAGGCGTTACTTTGCGGAAGTCCATGATAAACAATAAACAGCAAGTATAATTTGCTATATTCCGCCAACAACCGGGAGATTTGTATAATATAACACCACACAAAATCTTCCACTAAAACTTCTACGCACGTTTCGACCCGACACCGGATCATCCTCAGGAGATGTTGACTTCACAAGCGAGAAAAGTAACTACTTTACTTTTCTCGCTTGTGAAGCTTGCGTAGAGGTTTTAGTGGAAGATTTTGTGTGGTGTTATATTATACAAATCTCCCGGTTGTCGGCGGAATATAGCAAATTATACTTGCTGTTTATTGTTTATATAGATTTTGTACTTATATATAGATTTTGTACTTATATGTATATAATTTTACTGTTAACAATGTGAGGCTATCATTGTAAGGGTTCCGTACCTGATGGGTGGCAACGGAAACTATAATTGAGATTCCGCTCTCCGTCCATATATCCGTCATTCTATCTATAAGCGGGCTATATATTTCGTATAATAGGTAGAGATCTGAATTGTTTACAGAATATTTTTTTCTTTTACCGTACTAGATAGATATAAAAAATATCTGTGTTATTAGCTCAATCTCAATTTAACGTCGTATTACGTAATTTTGACGAACTCCGTGGCACAGTGCGTGCGCTGTCGCATTATAATGTTGGAGGTCCTGGGTTCGATTCCCGGCTCGAGTCTAGTCTGGAAGGCTTCAGCCGTGGCTAGTTACCACCCTACCGACAAAGACGTGTCACCAAGCGATTTAGCGTTCCGGCACGATTTCGCGTAGAAACCAATTAGGAGTGTGGGTTTACCATACCCCTAACAGGTTAGCTACCATCCTAGACTGCTTCATCACTTACCAACAGGTGAGATAGCCGTCAAGGACTAACTTGTAGTGTATAAAAAATAAAAAAAGCGATCCTTGATACAGAACCTTTCATATGCGTACAACTCGCACTTAACTGGTTTTTACTAGTACTGGTTTTTAATAGTAACTCTCTCATTAGTGTACACGTATTTGTTGAAAATAAAGTTAGTTTTTTTATAAAATCCAACTTCAGTTTTGTTTCAAATGTAGGTTGTACATTTTGTTTACATTAACTGTACTTTGTGTCATCCTTGATACTAACATTCAGCTATTTAACTATAAGTCGATGTCTAAGGTGTACAGTGTTTTATCGAAATTTTCACTTTCGTTATTTTGAATTTCGTGTCTTTAAATAGTGTTTTCTCTTGAATTTCATTTCTTGAAATAATGTTTTTTGTGATTTTTTAGCGGGTTATCTGAAGCAGAATTTCAGGTGAATGTTTTTATAACGATGTGACTCTTTATTAGAAACTGTGATAGCTAAATGTTCACACTTCGCCTCCACTTTGGTAAGACCGAGTATAATCCTCGGAATGCCTCTAACTTAGCCTCATCAATTCATATCACATGTTATAACGGTGAAGGCAAACATCGTGTGCTCTCAAAGGCGTATGAAGTTTACGACCGAAACCCTTCTCATTCTGAGAAGATGCCCGTGTCTGTTGTAGGTAATTAATTTGGTGTTTTTTATTTATATAACATCACTGGTAAACTAGCAGATGGGCCACCTGATGTTAAATGACCCCGGCCCAAGAACACCAGCGGAGATACCGATGCATTGTCGTCACAACCCTTCTAATCGGTTTCTTCTCTTCTTCATAGCGGAGTGCTTGGCGAAAATTGCTTGGCGGTATGTCTTTGCAAGTAGGGTGGCCGCAGCCTGCTACCAGAGCATACTTGAACCGGGATCTCCCACTTTATCAAACAAAAGCGCAGTCGAAACTAATGACCATCATGATACTCTTCCTCGTATATATAGATAGACGAACACAAATTACAAGTGTAGCCTATTTTACATAAAACTGATTAGAATTGTTCCTCGCTTCCCGTACGACCAACTCCTCGTGTCTTGTAATCTATTCCCATTTTTCCAGTAAAGTTAAAAATACGTATAAGCCTGAAAAGGTTACAACGAAATTACACTGTGGATTTTATAAAAAAATAGCCTCTGTAACTCGCTAACTCACAAACTATGTTCATGAAAATAAAGTCAATCCATTGCTGTTGAGTCAAGTCAAGTCAAATAATCTATAAGGATCACGTCGATAACAAACTCCAGCAAAACAACAGTGAAAATCCTTTTCAATACACTTACTTACCTGCGTTTTAAATATAAATTCTTATAAGTGCTCGCTGGGCCTTTATTTTGACAAGTTAGAGCTTTAAAGAGGAACCTTGAACCTAGATTTCAGATATTATTCGGGCTCATATTCGGGATACGAAAAGAGGTGTTTTAATGAAATGTACTCCTTTGTTCTTAATATTTGAATTTTAGTTCCATTCAATTCTCATGTGTGGATGAAAGGGTGTGAAATAAGCTGAGCTTTATTTGTAAGGCACAGGCATTATTTTCGGGAAGTCCATGTTAATATACAAATTATATTCCGTATTGATTTGTCTGGCTGTCGCGAATAACAACAAAATTTGGCATTTCATTAAAGAATGGGCTATCGAGCCATTGCGGGTTACAAACTAGCGTAATTAAAAAAGTCCTGTGGTAGCAACGTTCGTAATTTGAGATTATCCTATATCTCATTCCATTAGTCATTCCTATTTCCGCTCCCTTTCCTAACGTATAAATCTAATTTCAAGGAAGGATTTTGCTATGACATACTTGGTCATTGGAAATTCAGTTTTTCGTAAATGCCGCCGCAGTCATGGATTTTTATGCCATTAAAATTAACCTACGTGTTAATTTGTTAATCTATTAGATTCCAAATCTAAATACAAACATGTATACACACACATAAGCACTTACACGCAAACATTCCACTTTATATACTAGAGAGATAGAACTTGTGATTGATAACTTTACTTTTTTTACCGTATTGATTATTATACTGATCGCGATTATTTGTTGTTCATAGATCCTATTGTAATGAAGGGAATGGAGGACGGAAAATGCAATGTGAGCGGTTCATTGGCTACAGTACTCCGAATATCGAGCATGACTGGCATCGCGCCTATTTGCCTTGTCCGTGGTCGGCGCGGCTACGTCGTCTCCATCCCGCGCCGCTGTACATTCGGGAGATATATCTTAATAATAACTTTATTCAGTGAGTACTAATAATTAGTGGTGCCAATATTGTGTAATAATAATATTGCCACTACTTCTAAACACTAAACTACACTAAATACTAAATTGACAAGTCTAAAAGTAATGCCACACAAGAAGAGACTAGAGAATGCACTATTCAACATTACCTATACTTCATGCGATACATCATCTTTGACCCCTAAGATAATGTATTCACTCTTCTTCAGCCGGAACCTCTTCCACGTTTTTAATAATTCTCTTATGTACATAACGTTGGACTGAATATTGTCCACATTACTAAGATTATTCAAAAATATATAGTCGATCCAGCATACGACATACTTTCCGCTCAAGTTCAACGTATATATCCTAAAGAGGGTTGGAGAAGTCAAACCTCCTTGCCAGACACCACACTCATAACAACCAAATGAATCTAAAAATTATATTTTTTTATTTCCAACGGTATGGTTGTCTCTCAAGCTTATTGTTAATGTTGCAATACATGAAATTATTGATTGTTGATTTTTAATTTCAGTTGTTAATACTGTGGTGACTTTTTTGGCCCGTAAATATCAATACTTGAATAATAACACGTCAAGATCGGCCCATACCTTGACTAACTTGTTTACAAATATATACTTTACAGTAAAAATGACTTGGATATCGTTCACAATTAGTCTAGTAGCTTTCTATGGCATATCTAGGATGAAGCAAACTATTGGATTTCTTAAAAATATAGAAGAGGTGCGTATTTTAAATTAAATTAAGTCCTTACCTGGATTTTATTTAATAAAATAAAAACCAAAACCTTTCAATATTGTCAAACAAGATAACAGCGGTTTCGCTTGTGTTTAGAAATGTTATGGTTGCGAAAGTTACTGCGTATAAAACTATACACTCTTTCAAATTTATTGGTAATTAACCTTTCGCCGCGAATCCATCCGCATTTTTTCAATAATACCGCGGAAACCGTTTATTTCCCAAGTTTTATCTGTATCTTGGTTGCGGGCTTTATATCATTGTTATACTGGTAACCTATTGCCTTTTTTTATTATTTATCCACTACAAGTTAGCCCTTGACGGCAATCTTACCTGATGTTAATTGATGATTCAGTCTAATTTGGTAGCGGGCTAACCTGTTAGGGGTATGGTAAACCCACGCTCCTAGTTGGTTTCTACATCGTGCCGGACCGCTAAATCGCTTGGCGACACGTCTTTGTCGGTAGGTTACAAAGTTGTTTATTCCGTGGTTATGGATTATAAGAGTAATCTGGGTAAAATTTTTCGCTATCCATTTTGAAGATTCAATCTATCACTGTGCAAAATTTTATCAACTTTTTTTCAAGCAGATTTGTTGTTACATATGCATCCAATCAGGTAAGAAAAGCCGGCCATTTCGCTGCCTAATCGCATTTATTATATTAGTTCATGATATAAAGTGCATTATTTCGAGATCCAAGATACCTAAATGATTAAGTTTAACAAAACCTCTTGGTACCAATAGCATTGCGATCTAGATCTCTAAATATAATTAATTACCTCAGTCACTCTAAAACCCATAATCTATGAGGATCTTGCAAAAAAAAACCATGTTGCACTATCGTAATAGTGTATGGTAATCAACTAAAATTGGAATCCATATCTAATTTTTAAAAATTCCAAAAAAATTCAACATTTTCCTTGCAAAGTAATATTGTGTAGTTTCTATTTTCAGATAAACATTAAACTGGGAAACGGATATTTAAATAATAAGTATCATAAATTCTTCATGTCAAACTTTGGGATACTTATCGGGAGCATTATATTTATTCTTAGCTGGACCATATACACTAGTACCATATACAATATGCCAGGTAATGTTTATAAACTGCTGTCTTCGATGATTTCGTAAAATTCAATATACCGATGTATTTGAGTGAATATAAATTTAACTTCTTATGGTCATACCAACAAACGTTTGTACAGCGAATAAATAGGCAAACAGAAGATTTATTTATGGAGCCCGACTCAAAATCACTTTATTTGATGTAATATTGAAATAAAATCAAATAAGCGTTAATCTCTCTCTCCAGTCGTTTCTTCATTACTGAAGATCGTGGTCCTGGTGGTGCCTTGCAACCTCGTGCGGATTGTTTGTTTTCACCGGCTTCTATCGGAGGCTAGTCTCGCTATTGAAATAAAAAAAGCGTATAGGTTAGCTTAAATCTTCGTTGGCTTTTTTGATAAGCAGAACGAAGCGGCAAAAATGTTGTGTTATTATACGATATCAATCCATTAATATTTTTCATTTGTTGCAGTTTTTCTGATGGTTCGCGGGTTTTTCTCTATGAAATTGTTGTTATTATTTCTGATTCAAATGCATTTCGTTTTGAAAGTGTATATGCTGAACGAGACTCTGCGCGGTGTTCGCAAACAAATAAATGATTTGATCAACAAATATAAAACTTTCGGTGAATTTCCTTTACTTATGAAGCTGAAGAAGCTGGTGCAGAAGCTGTGATAGCCTACTGGTTAGGGCGACAGCCTCCTAATCAGAGGTCGGCGGTTCGAAACCGAGCACGCACCTCTAACTTTTCGGAGTTATATGCGTTTTAAAAAAATTAAAATATCACAAGCTTCAACGGTGAAGGAAAACATCGTGAGGAAACCTGCACGCCTGAGAGTTCTCCAGAATGTTCTCAAAGCCGTGTGAAGTCTGCCAATCCGCACACGGCCAGCGTGGTGGACTATGGCCGAACCCTTCTCATACTGAGAGGAGACCCGTGCTCTGTAGTGAGTCGTAATGGGTTGATCATGATGATGATGATGAAATTGTTAAGTTTTGATTAGATTTCTTGATTATAATCATTTCAATATACATACATACAGTTATCATATTGGAATATGTGCGAGATATCCTACTATAAGCGTGATAAAAAATCACATGGTGTTTTTCGCCAGAATGTTATTAGTTTAGCGACCAGCATGTATATACTATATGTTATTTAAAAACTAATTTACGTTAAAAATCTTATGAAATTTGGCGACCTCCTTGACGCCGTGCGTACGCTGTCACATTATAAAGTTGGAGACACAAAATTACAAATTAGCCCTTGACGGCTATCTCACCTGGTGGTAAGTGATGGCACAGTCTAGGACGTTAGCGGTCTAACCTTTTAGGGGTATGGTAAACCAACACTCCTAATAGGTTTCTACGCGACATCGTGTCGGAATATCTTTGTCGGTACGGTGGTAACTAGCCACAGCCGAAGCCTCCCACCAGACCAGATTCGAGCCGGGAATCGAACCCAGGATTGCTCTACGGAAGTCGTCAAAACCACTGCACCAGAGAAGTCGCTAGTCATATACAAAAATAATCATAACGATTGTATTACGGAATTTACTTTTAAGCGACACATTTTAACTCTATTTATTCTGTAACAAGTTAATCAGCTCTAATTAACTTTTCTTCAGGTTCAGTTATATTGTATAATACATCAGAATACTTGAAAGCTCGACACCTCTGCCGCACCTTTGTAACTATCCGCCACTTAATAGTTAAAATTAATGAACAGGAAGGAATATTTCTGCTGGCACTTTTTCTCTGTTATTATTCGAACGTAATGGACGTTGCTTTTTACCTCGCAACGAAACTGAACTCAAAGAGTGAGTTATTAAAAGTGCTATTTCGGCTTGCAATGTTTTTATAAAGGAATACGTATTGAATGAATGGTCAGGATAAAACTCACTCAAAGGCCAGACAACGGAAAATATGTTCTCGTAGTTGTTGGAACAATCATTTGTTGGTTTTTCTTGTTGCTTGTGAATTTTAAGTCCATGTTATTAATTCATCATCACATTAAATCATCACCACTTTGTCACTCGTGCCTAAAATGGCTCAGCCGATTCTCATTAAACATGTCTAATTGTAATATACATATCATTCGCTTTTATTTGATATGGCCACTTGGGTATATTAAAATTTTTCATACCCATTTTCATCCGTCATATCTAGTAAACAGCTGAAAATTTTCGATTTTGATAACACGCATCTAAAAAGAAATCGAAGTCAAGAAAGTAGCCTAAGCCAAATCGACTCACTTGTTCAAAAGCTATGTTGCCACAGACAGACACATATATCAGTCAAAATTATAACACCTCTACGCCGAAGGTTGAAACCACAATCTTTTAGAGATAATTACTTGTACGCAATGTAAGTTGTGAAGTCATCATCTTCTGAGAAAGCAGAGTCAGTGGAAAACGTATATAGAAAGCGTGTTTTGGCAGATCTGCTTTGTGGGTTTCATAAATATTGATGAAATAGAAATTTCATATTTTCTACTCCATATAGATTTACATGGTTTTCTATGAAAAGCTGTCTATATTATTTTTACCAATACAAGACTGTGAACTAACGTAGTTGTAAGTGATCGACCAGACAAAGATGGACCGATTGACTTGTTAGGTACGGCAGTAATATTAAACCCTTAATGAGTTACTATGCGTTATCGTACGCTAAATCACTAAGTGGTACCCCTTTCGGGGATAATCGTAGTTTTTCTCAGAAGGGTGGTGACTAGCCACCGCGGAAGCCTCCTAACAAGCCAGAGAAAATACAGAAATTATAATTCTTAAATTGACACTGTCAGTGAGCCAATCATTCATGTTTTCCTTTAATACATAATATTTACCAAATTAACAGTACACCCACAGGTTATTTTGTCATAATATATAAATGGGTGGCTACGTAATTTAATTACATATATTGTACTGAATATTATTACAAAAATGAAACAGTGAAATCAAAATACACTTAGTGAGACGGAACAATATATACTGCGGGTGTACATTGTTTGAAGAAGCCGCCACCCGCCTATCGCACTATCTATACTATCGTACTAACTATCGTAATAACTAACCACTACTACTGTGTCTAACTAAATCGGCAAACGAACTGTAACGCTAAAGATTGTTAAAAAATAAATCCACACACACCAGAACTTCTCTTGCATTTTTAGATAAAACATACAGGTACGGAACCTCAATTATATTCAAGTAATTTCAATTTAAGTATATATAAGAGCAAACAAAAGTATATAAGCACCATTTTTATTACTAATTTTTACGAATAACAAATAATATTAAACAATGTCAATAGTGATTTCAATATTTAATTTAATTATAATATTATAATTGAATTTAATGTTCAAATCACTAATAATATAATTTACTAGCACATTTATAATTCGCACTTGTATTAAACTAAAACACTAGAAACATGTGGGTAAATATCTATACACTTAAATAAAATTGGAGTGTCTGTTTGTAATATTGAAATAACCGTTTTTGACTACATTCATACGAATATGTATATGTTTTTTACAATAACCAAAATAACATTTTTTTACAATTTTTGTCTGTCTGTCTGTATGTTTGTTCCGGCTAATCTCTGAAATGGCTGGACCGATTTTAACGGCACTTATATTGACAGGTAGCTGATGTAATAAGGAATAACTTAGGCTACTTTTATTTTAGAAAAAGTCTTTTATTTTAGAAAAATAAAGTAATGTTGTAATGTCCAAGTACTGTCCAGTACCGCGCGCAGCTCACGCTCATGCCTCCGCTTGTGCTATCACGTCTCGGGCGCCTCCCACAACTTAATCAATATCCCATTTCACTCCTGCTTTTTTTTAGAAAGGAGATACTTTGGTGTTTATCCTGTAATTATTTCAAGTAATTCGGGTTAGTAATCTATTGCTTCGTGATTGAAAGACAAACAAACACACTAACTCAACGCAGACGAAGTCGCCGGCGTCAGTTAGTTATAAATATGAAAACAGTGATCAGGGGCGACAAGCGCGCCAACATGCGCGACTAATAGAGGTCATATTTCTATTTTGTTGGTAGCTTTCTTTCGGGACTTAATTAGCGGTTTGGCGGGCAGCTTCAACATGTCATTTTGTGTTACAGTGATGCGCGCGCATCTTAAAATTTCACTCTCATATTTTTTTCATAACTCACCTTTTATTTCTCAGACTCCACATAGCAACTGTATTATTAAACACAAATTATTTGAATTTCAGAACCATTATTGACTGTCGTCATACCCATCACAATGATACTGATACACGTGTCGAGCAAAATTATATCACTCTTTGTACTCGTCGAGTCCTGTCATCAAACGTTTGAAGAGGTATTTGAAGATTATTTTGCACAGAACCCTCCGGCCATTTATAGCGTTTTCCGGGCATGCGTTACATCAGCGAATTTTCATTGATTTATGAATAATTTATAAAACAAATCAATTGAATGTAAAAAAATCTAAATGTCCATTCATCTTTTAGATGTTAATTTTGCAAATTAATATATCGTATTCTTGTCGTCATCCCGGGCACGCACCTCTTAACGCGTAAAAACGCACATAACTCCGATAAGCAATTAAAATATAACTTACTACAACGGTGAAGGAAACATCGTAAGGAAACCTGTATGCCTGAGAGTTCTCCATAGTATTTTCGAAGTGTGAAGTCTGCCGATCCGCACATGGCCGGCATGGTCGACTATGGCCAAACCCTTCTCATATTGAGAAGAAACCCGGGCAATGGGTTGATCATGATTTATCTTATTCTTAGGAATATTAAACATAATTGTACAATGTTTTTGTCATACAGATAATATTGTATTCGGTTAAAATAGACAGTTGAAAAATTCTAACTCAATCGTTTAATGTACCTACATATTGCCACGTTAGAGGTTAACAATAACTAATTATTCTTACAGGTGCAAACCATTGAATATCTGCTAAGTCAACTAATAAGCACTTCTATGGAGCGTCAATTGATCAAAGATTTTTGTATATTCTATCATCACCGACTGCTGCACGCTCCTGTATTTTGCCCTCTAGGTGTCGTAGCTCTAGCGAGACCAGTGTATTTGACGGTGAATATTTCAGTTTAATCTACGAAATCGAAAGATAACTATTGTCGATTCAAAATTTAATTATACATACCCAAAACGTTACAACTTGTAACCGAACCTTCGAGTATAACCTGGTATAGAACGTGTCATGTAAAACTGATAGAGCGTTGATAGTGGTTCATCAATCAACCAATCAATCAATCATAAACTTTATTAAAATAATCCGTACTGCCTAAATCTTTTACGTACAAATTAAAAAAATATTCAGAAGTATATTTTTTGTTACAGATTACCGGAAGTATTTTAACTTCGCTGGCTTTTATTTCACAATTTAATCCCGAAATAAATGTGTTTGACTAGAAATACAATTGTATTTTATTCACCCAATTTCCCTACGACTCAACATTGTATTTGTTTTCAAACGTGTACTCAAAGATACTCGTATTCTTGGTATTTTGATTGCAACGGAGCGGGAATAAGAGCAACGATTTAAGACTCCACCGGCCATATAGTTCCTCTCATATAGGAGAGCGGAATATGAACTCGGAACCTCGCCTTTATTCGGATTGAAGGACCTGAATATCGTTACGTTAATTTACAAGACATTTATTTGCCAGCCTATTTATTCTCCGAAAAGCTAGAGGTACTAGTTACCTAATTTCTTAATCATAGCAACAAGGTTCATTTTTATATTTACAATACGATACAATATAAAATACGAAACATAAAAATTAAAAATTAAATTTAACTCCCGACAGTTCCCGATCTACAAGCAATTTTAAAAACTGTTTAAAGATAAAGGTAACAACTTATTTTTGCCTTTATCAAAACAAAGACAAGCTACGAACTCGAGTACTTTATCTATGTCACAAAACATAGTGAATTGATAATAATATTTTAAACATTAGTAAATTTAAAGGTTTGGGTGAGTAAAATGTAACCATATCTAAACATTGACTACATTATGTAAGCTAAGTATAAGTAATGCCTTCGAAAATTCCTTTCGATGTACAACTAGTACATTGGTATAATACGTAATAGGCTTTGACAGCATCGTAACTATCACCATTCAATAAACAAATGCCGCCATAAAATCTTATTATACTTTCATTCAAATAAGCCCCGGTAAGATGGCTCGATTTATATAAAAGTAGATAGGTAGTTGACTTCGTAACAAAACTTGTCGTTTGTTTATAAATTATGCATGGAGATAAGCCACGATTTATATGATAACCGTTGTTCTGTAACATAAAAAAAGTTTGTTATTTAATGAAACAAGCGAAAGTTTGGTGTTTGCTTTATCGATTTATAAAATTCTTCGACCGCATCATAACTTACCATCAGGTGAGATGCCGTCGAGAGTTGCAGGGCAGAGAGAGGTAAAAAACTATCAAACCATCGCCTCAAGAATTAAAATAATGGAAAATATACCATAATATATGAACGATTCATAGATGCATGTACATGAATAGAGGTATTTTTAATTTGAATGGAATTTGAATATCACAAACATGTGTTTGTTATATGCCCGTTCAAAGTCCTCCAACCAGCTATAGACTAGAAAACTGCTCGAAAAACTCTTCTACGAGCAAGTCCAGCTTGCTAATGGTGTAGTTAAAAACGCTTAACAATAGGCAGATCGACCGTAAATCGAGGTTTTGGTCGTCATAATTACTTGACTTGAAGGAGAGAGGTTAATTGTACAAATTTTCGGGATAAGAATTTGCAGAAATGAAAAAATTAAGGGAAGACGAAGTTTTGCGATTTTTTTGTTTGATGGGTAATTAATGAACTCGAGAAATGGAAGACCCCTTCCACTAATGAGACCAACGACTGAATATTTAAAAAACAGCTAAGTGCGAGTTGCACTCGCTCTACATGGGTTCCGTTCCATTGTACAACATTTAACACGACAAACTGTGTTTAGCAAAACAAAAGAAGAAAAGAGAACCAAAAGCACGCTTCTTGAATGGAGTCATGTGTCTGAACTTATTTTTCAATTTTGTTTTATCTTTATGTTTTATTGTTATATGAGGCAATAGAAATACACTATGAAAAACATTCTCTCCACGCGGTTCATGAGATACAGTTAGCATTTGTGAGCTTCCTTATGATTCGCGCGGTTTTAATCACGTGATCGTTAAATAAGATAAAAGACAGGAGAAAAAGATGGCGCCGTATAAATATTTGTAATTTATATTAATAACTGCAATTACAAAAGACGACTATTATTAGAAAGAAAATACATTTAAAAGGGAACTTTCTTTAAACACCAGCCTATAGCCGACGAGAGGGGGAGGGGGGGTACAATTAACGCACGGACCAAGGTATTCATAAAGCTTTTCCAACACTACAAAAAAAAGTGCTTAGTAAGTATAATGTGGAACCCCAATAAGGAACATTCTTCATTTAATGTTAACTATTTATCTTAAATATTTACGTTTCGCGCTTAGATTTATAGTAGTATTAGATATATTGGGTTTGATTGATCATTTGCTTAGGTTAAAATAAAAGTCCGTATGTTGGACCTTTTTTTATATGTATAAATATCATGGGCATCTCTCTTCAAGCCAATACTTAATTTCATTAAAAATAGCTATACTATTTGTAAGAAGTAAAATAAATAAGGAAATAAACAAAGAGAACTCTTAACTTGTGAACTCGTGCTGTTCGAGCTCCCAAGGCGTTATGAAGTTATCAATAGGACGTGGAAGTTTTGTTATTTTTTGTTACGATGTTACGTTATATTTCGTTCAAATTCATATATGAATTGATTTTGATATTTTTGTTTTATTTCAAACATATCTAATAATACAATTCAACTGAAAATGATGTTTATTCAAATTAGCCTATATAAGGCGTTTTTAATGCTTACAAACAATTTTTTTTTTATTGTAGTGGGAAGATGATGAAAACTACATTCATTAACTTAGTTTTAGTCTAAGAAGTAATCCACAACAAACTTAGCAGGGTATTCTTTTTATTATCACCATCTAACATTGCGACTTAAATGATCCAAGAGCAACCAGTTACAACAGTTTATACTCTTCTCACTTCACTTCTTTATCATTTACGTAATCCTTTATACTACAATAGGCCTTATAATATGCAATAGGATTATGTATGTACGTTTAATATAAATTAAGAACTTATAAGAGACAACTCCAAGATGTCATCCGATAGTTTATTATAAAAATGCATTCCTTTAAATGAACTACTGATTTTATGTTAACTGCACTGCAAGTTTATTTTACACACATTATTTCTTAAACTTATACACATATCTAAATGCCATATTAATCAATAGAATAAGTGTACTGATATATATTTCTTTATATATAAAAGTATATATTTATATATTATATTTATTGATATTTTATTTTATGTTTTAAATTGCGCCATCACCCTCATTTTTTAATTAATTCTTTCCCCAAGGGTTGTCTGGAAGAGATTGCTGAAGCAATAAGACCGCCTTTGCATACTTATGTGTTAAATGTTTTGTATTGTTGTTTCTCTAACGTTTGTGTGCAATAAAGAGTATTTATGTTATCTTATCTTATCATATATTAAATTATAAAATTTGTATTTGTATTTTGTTTTAGATCACTATTTACCCTAATCTCTTTACCTTTACATTTAAATTTCACCATGCATCTTATTGGCGCAAGTGGTTTGGCACTTTTGCAAAATTTGCCTGCTTGCTTACGAAACTTTCAAAGTCGGGAAAAAAACAAGGACAGTTTCTCCCACCATGATTTGAAGGTGAATTCTCTCGTTCATTTACATCTTAAAGGCAAACACTATAAAAATGCCATGGCTATTCTACCTAATGAAGTTCGAACTAGAAAACTTGGCTTCATGTCAAATACGGTGTAATCGGCTGTCTAGCAAATAATTTCAGGTTTATTTTTTCGAACGTTGTAAAAGGCCATTTAAGCTCGCTGCATACGTAACGAAGCAAGGTCGTGAAATGGGCTGGACCGTGGATGGATTATTACAAAACGTGGTTGGGTTTTCAATGCATGCTGCCAGGTGAAGCTTTAAAAGCTCAACATCCCAACCATTCCGCTGTTGTTAAACACACAATCTGAAAAAGACAATGCAAACGTATCGCGTATGCAGTTGAGCTTTACCTTTGAAAACTACGATTGAAAACTGTGTTAATTAACTGTAAAGTGTTGTCCAAACTTTCAAGGAACTATGAACTTCGTGTGCACATTATATGAGCAGTTTAACAAAAGTCGTCGTCCAATATCGTTAGTATAAGATTTGTATGCTAATAATAATATCATTAATTTTATTTAATAAAAAAAAGGACAATTTTCTTAAATCACCCCGGATCACCAAACTAAGGTAGTCCGTCTCGGTGGTGTCTTTTACTAGCTGTGCAGTTAAATATAGTAAAACTACAGAATTATGTCTTAAAGATCAACTTAATTGCATTCATATGTGAGAGTGGTGAGTTGGTGTTTTTTCCCAATTAAATATTGTATATAAACATACTCGTATATAGACACAAATATGTCCACACTTCCACGGCGCACAAGTTTATAAAATAAAAAAGTAGTGCAGAAATTGTTTTATTTAAAAACCCCCTAATCTGCGCGGACGAAGTCGCGGGCATCGACTAGTTTAGAATAATTTTGATAACCAACAATTTATAACTGACTGAAACTACACAATTTTCTCTTATATTAATGCAAAGTACAATATATTTTTTGAGATAGCTAATTTTATATTTTAACAAAGGTGTACGTTGTATTGTTTGTTTGTTACACGTTGTTGTGACGTCAAGTAAATTCAATCACGTAATTATACCTTTAAGGTATAATATGGAGAGGCCCCCTTTTTTCGCAGCACCCGTAAAATGTGCTCATTTTGCTGAGTGGTTAATCCGGCGCTGCTTCAGATAACCTATATTAGCTGTACTAATAAATAATAATCACAGTTGTCATATTTTGAGGCACGAAATTGCGTGTATTTTTGTCCATATCACTTTCGTATCAAAAATTATAGATAACATGTATATTCCTATGTTGCGTTCAGAGAAACTATAAATACCATGATTAGTAATATTAGGTTGCGGAAATAGTCGTATAACGTATAAATAGTAAGTAGATAACTAATATATCTTGAATTCATGTTGTTTGAATGGTTAACTTGTATTAATTTGGGAAAAGTTTGAGTTTCCCGCCATTTTGCCCTGACTTCAATTCTACATTGCTATAAACTTGACATTGGCTAATCTGTGTAAAGTCATAAAAAGATAAAAAAAAATAACTAGTAGGTATGAATAAATTTCTTATAAAATCTCTTTGGCTGGTATTCGTAACTAGCTGATTTTGATGACATTAAAAACGTTACATTAAAAAAAAAACTTTTTTAATCCGGGAATTTTGGTGTCAAAGGTGCATCTCGCTCTGGCTGCTCTGTTACGGATAAAATGGACGCTATTTTTGGGAAAGAGCAAGATCGGCATGTCTGTAGTTACGACATAGCTGAAGAACTGAGAATTGACCACAAAATAGTGTGACCTATTTGAATAAAAAGCTCGATATTTGTGGGCCACACGAACTTACTGAAAGGAAAGTAATTAATATTTTACTCATTTGTTTCTTATTTATTTAGACTTAAAGAAACCGTACCGTTTTATAGATTCATAACTGGTGTTGAAAAGTTGATTCCGTACGACAAGAACATCATTGTTCATGTTCATGTTTGTTGAATACATGCGAAAGAGCTCGTGATCAAAGGTCGGTCAGCCTTCACAGTGTGTGCCAAAAACCCGGGCTTACTCACAAAAAGGTGATGCTGGTTGATGTGTACGGTTGGTTTGGAAAGGCATTATTTATTATGATCTTTGAAATAATTATATAATGCATTTATAAAATTTTCGTCTCTACCTAGTTACAGAAGCAAACTCGGGGACCTATATATTACCTAGAATCAACACTAATAAAAATGAGATGATACGGAATGGAAAATACTTTCTTCAAGATCAATTTGTAATAAATACTAGTTAAGGCAGTGCTTGTATTTTACCTCTGCTCGCGGCTTTGTCTAAATTCAAAATCCCTTCAGCAATTTTAGCATCAATAGATAACCAACAAACACCCTTTCGCTTATAAAATAAGTCTCACTTACAAGTATTTATTTCATTACATGGTTGAAATTTGGTAGCACAATGGACCTAATCTCACATAAGTAATTTATTACTCTTGCTGAGTATCCTACTGCCTTTTTCGATTTAAGTCAAAGAAACTATCTTCAAAAGGAAAATCACTACTTTTCTCTTTACTGCGCATTGAGATAGAACGCGGCTTTATAGAAATCAAGGGGATTAATCAAGCTCTATGGGTCAGAATCGTATTGTGAGTTAGTGGTATCATATTTCTTTTATAAGTATCGATCATTCGATCAAGGAAATGCGCTGATGTGTAAAGATGTATTTGTATGGAACTCAATGATTTTTGACGACCTCCTTGGCTCGGAGGGTGCTATGTCTTATGATAAAACTGGAGATCCTGGGTTCGATACTCCTAATTGGTATCTACGCATACCTCTAACAGGTACCATCTTAGACTGAATCATCACTTACAACCAGGTGAGATTGCCGTCAAGTACTAACTTGTGGTGGGATTAAAAAGATTAAAAATGATATTTATAAGGTCAGCTTCACTTCGTTGCGGTTGAAAGGGTCAGCCAAGCTGGGAAAATGAAATCTCCGCGAAAGAGCTCGGGAGCAAGTAAACTCAGCGATCATTGAGAGAGAGATTAGATTGTTTATAAAAATAAGGTTGCATGAACAGTAATTAACGTAGTCATTAATAAAAAATCAAGCTGACAGGTTCAAAGCCAGAGCCTGCCGGCTTAACGAATCGCCCGCGGCCAGGTGCATCGTTAAATTAACTGCACAACGCTTCCGCCGGCCGATATAAATACGCTGTACAATATACAAAAGCGAAAAGTTTCAATTGTTGCAGAACTTCTGCATTTCCGACAGCAGAACTTTTGTTACCAACATCTATATTTTAACGCTTCATTATCTCAATTCATCTATGGAAATACCTGTTAGATTTCATAATCTTTTTGCATGTCATGTAGCCGAATGAAGCGGTGATAGCCTAGTGGTTAGGGCGTCAGCCTCCTAATCAGAGGTCGGCGGTTCGAATCCGGGCACGCACCTCTTACTTTTCGGAGTTATGTGCGTTTTTAAAAATTAATATATCATTTGCTTCAACGGTGAAGGAAAACATCATGAGGAAACCTGCACGCCTGAGAGTTCTCCATAATGTTCTCGAAGGCGTGTGAAGTCTGCCAATCCGCACATGGCCAGTGATGTACTATGGCCAAACCCTTCTCATATTGAGAGGAGACCCTCTGTAGTGAGCCGATAATGTGTTGATCATGATGATGATGGTGATGTAGCCGAATTCTTGAATAAGTAATGGTCTATTTTATGTTAAGTTAGTTAAGTTAGGCAAGAGCCAAATAAATGTAAAAAACGTATAAGCTGATGCGATGCGATGTGAAGAGGTGATGAGAATGGTTGGCTTAATATTGTGCAAAAGTTAAAAAAAAATTATTAGAAGGTAAACTATTAAGTTAACTAAGTTACCAATTATTTTTCACCATCAACACTTGTATGATTTCATATTCACGTGGCGTCCTCGCAAACGAACTTTACTCAACTAAACGCAAAGGTAGCTAACCTTTGCATTGAGTAATGTTTAATAAATGTTATTTATTCAGTTTGTAACTATAAAGCAGTGATCAAGCAATGGTTTAAGATCTTTATTTCTCAAAAGAATTACAAAAAAATCGCTTATATGAGAAAAAACAATTAGGTAACTAAACCTGAGTAAACAATTTATGAGTGTACAATAATATTTACTAGATTTACATAATACTTACTATATAATTGTTAATAAATATAATAACAAATTATTTAATTGTTCCAAATGCGGGTAGTTTTAAAGTTATAATTACTTATTGGTAGAACACACGATAATATGACATTAAGTGCTTCAATTGAACAGCTATTGATTTAATCACTCAAGCCTTATAGTTTACTAGCAAACAAACCCAAAAACCAAACCCCAAAAGAATTTAAGCACGTCTGCAAATTTTCAGCTCTTCGAAACTGGAATTTTCAAACTAGGAGAAAAATTCATTACAAATTCCGAACGCAGAGTAAAAGACAAATTGTATAACATATTACATACATATGAGTAGGTACATCTCATGAATATTTTTACGAGTTGGGCGGCCAGCGATTTGCAGAAAAGGATTTTATTTAAATACCTACATAATTCAGTTTTCTATTTGAAGAAACTAGTTACGGAAGGCCGCAGGTGGAGGTTACAAATAAATTTCGGATACGAATAACAAATTTATTCGTTAAAACTAAAATCTTACCAACTAAAACTAGCGTACGATTCCGAAGTAAGGAATGTAAACGCTCATGGGAACACTATTTTCTTGCGTTCACGGATGATAGGTAGTATAACTCGATCGATAGGTGGCTTGTCGCAGGAGAAACGTGTAGGGCGGGTGCTTCACAGATGTTCTTTCGAAGATCACAGCTCTGAAGACAATTAAAAACTAATAATTAATTAAGTTTTATTTGATTTTTTTATCGAATTTGATTACTGATAACGTTTGCAATCGTGCAGAATTGATAAGGCTTCATTCGTCTTTAAAATTAAGAAAGGATAATACAAAACTTGAAGCTGTGATAGCTTAGTGGTTAGGGCGTCAGCCTCCTAATCAGAGGTCGGAGGTTCAAATCCGGGCACGCATCTCTAACTTTTCGAAGTTATGTGCGTTTTAAAATAATTAAAATATCACTTGCTTCAACGGTGAAGGAAAACATCGTGAGGAAACCTGCACGTCGGAGAGTTCTCTATAATGTTCTCAAAGGCGTGTGAAGTCTGCCAATCCGCAAATGGCCAGCGTGGTGGACTATGGCCGAACCCTTCTCATATTGAGAGGAGACCCGTGCTCTGTAGTGAGTCGGTAATGTGTTGATCATGATGACGATGAATACAAAACTTCAAGTAAACTTCAAAGTAAGAATTTATGTTGGCATAGCGGCAATAGAAAGCGTTATACCGTTGTCTGTGACGGGATGGGGCTTTTACGGCCAAGGCTCGCCAACAGATGTTACACATCAAAAAAGCCCGTTACAATATTATCACGAACACTGTATATCCTCTAAGCAAAGTACAGAGTACGTATCAGACGACAATGGTCCCTTTCATCCGCACTGCCCCATTTATATCCTCATAATATATCGATAACGGAAGTTGATATCCGCAACACGATGTGTGAGTCCGCAAGGAAATTTTTAAATCATGTCATAAAATTTTCAACAATGAAGTTGCCTTCATTGTTGAAAAAAGGGATTTAAATTAATGTTTATTTCATATATCGCACTGTATTCTTAAATCTATTATTAAATTAGACTGATTTTGATACGTGTTGGAATTTAAAAACTTTCAACCATCAACTTCGTGATAACGTTACACTGGCAGATTCCATTCTGGTTCTTGGCAAAAGGCGTGAAAAGTCGCGGACAACAGCTAATATCCTGAATAAGTGAGCCATATAGTGTAAATTGCTCTTGAAATCGCTAGGATCTCGACTTCCACAGCTTCCCACTTATCGTCCCGTAATATATCACTAACGGAAGCCGAAGGGCTCGACACATGATCTCACATCAAACACATTTGGGGTACCAAGGATTTGGTCTTTTGTAAAATACATTTTTTGCCTCCTAATTCTATCAAAGTTTTGACTGGAGACTATGTTAATTGCTTGCTTTTTGTGAACCGATTTTAATTACTCGTAAATATGTAAGTAGGTATTAACGAATTTTTTGGTTAATTCAATCTTAAAACGAGTGGGTAGGTACTTAATTACGATCAAGGATGTACCGGATTGGACT
Source organism: Lasiommata megera (assembly GCA_928268935.1). Lineage (NCBI taxonomy): Eukaryota > Metazoa > Arthropoda > Insecta > Lepidoptera > Nymphalidae > Lasiommata > Lasiommata megera. The sequence continues at coordinate 8,887,420 of OV743319.1, read as the reverse complement.
AGTCCAACAGGTCCTTAATTAAAGACAAACAGCGCGGATGAGTAAAATAATTTATGGCTATTATTTATATATGTCAGGACGTGATTTGTTATCGCCGCGATTAGATATATAAGCTTTATATGAGTATATATACGTTATGATGTATTTATTGATTAAGACATTTGTAAGAGTTAAATTATTATTAATTTGTATAAGTACAAAAATACATAGTACCTATAGTATAAGTATAAAACTTGACTAGAATATTGTTGTCTTCATGTCGAGCCGCCATGCTTTGAATCACGCTAAAACGGTGGCAAGTGATTGGTTCACGCAAAAATAGCAATAATGGACGCCACGAGGACAGTGCTGTAAGTTGACTGATATTTTTGGAGCAAAGGTAAATTGTAAAAAGGAGTCATATGAAATAAGATTGCTTTATAATTGTGATTGAAAAGTGAAGTAGTGTAATTTAATTCTGGTAATATTATGCGTATTAAGGTTTCAATTTAACTGGCGTATCTATCTAAGTTTACAGATTAATATATTAATAAATCTTACCAATTATATAGTTGTTTTAACATTAATATTTAATAAAACTTCTATATATGTAAATACTGATTTAAAACTTGATTATTTTAATCAAGAAATTTTCAGAGGATGAAGTAAGACTTCGTTGTAGCATCATTTCTAAATACACTCTATTTTAATGCGTCTGTTAACTTTCATTGGTATAATTTTTAAGTCCAGATGTTTCAAAGGTTTCCGTATTTCATCTTCCGTTTAATATCAAGGAGTTTCCACATTCGAGAATAAGCCCTTCTAGGTTTTCCCATACCTATAAGTATTATAAGAGTTATGTTTAACGAGTTTAAATTATTAAGAGTACCAATAATGTACAAGTTAATAAACTAAGTATTTTCGACAACACCTCGACCTTATACCACTCGCTATCATAGAAGCAAAGAAAATTTATATATCAAATCAAACCTAACTGTATTTGAATAATCCTTTACAGTTTGATGCGTCAATAACTGACATTGTAGAGAGTTCATGGAGATAACAACATTCGTTAACTTAAAACAAAGACGGTTCCAAGCGCGCGCTTGTCTAAGAAGAAATCCGCAACAAACTTAGTCGGTTGAGTATAATTTTTGCTATAACCATCTCGCAATGTTACTAAAAACACACTCACACTCCTTTGAGAACAATATGGAGAACTCTCAGGCATGCAGGTTTCCTTACGATGTTTTCCTTCACCGTTGAAGCGAGTTATATTTTAATAACTTACGATGCACATAACTCCGAAAAGTTAGAGGCACGGGATCGAACCCCCGACCCCTGGTAAGGAGGCGGACGTCTTAACCACTAGGCTATCACAGCTTCCATCAGCTTTTATTTACTAATTCATATTAATAAATAAAGTAAAAAAACTAAACAGACAATCAGTAGTGTGGAATTGCTTAGGTATAGGTAGTAAATCAGAATCCGATCGCAATAAATGAAATAAAATATTAAACAGGGTAAGGTACAAGGTACAAAACAGAAGAATCTACATACAAAAGCTTGAAATAAACTTCTCCCACGGCTCGAAATGCTATTCGTTTTGTACAACCTACTATTTTTTATTTTGAATACCAGAGGTCGAGATTGCCCACCGCCTTTTCTGAACAGTCTAGACAGATAGGCAGACGTACGTCAAAGCAATCATATTAATAGTTCTATATTTCTAGCAAGTGTAGGTTTTAAAAACATATTTTACCATCATTGAGAAGGTTTCGGAAGATTTTCTGTTCTGAACAGTATATACGCTAAAACTTTAAACTTTTTTCCATCAAGTTTTTTACTAATATAACGAATTTTAAATAAGATTGTTCACAAGATGTGATTTAATTATATCAACTATCGAACCCTTCCGTTAGGGAAACAAAGCAGAGTAAGAAAAGTGTAAGAAACTAATTATTATAAAAACTTCAGTAATTTTATTACAGTGAAAGTGCGTATAAAAGACAAATAGTTAAACACCACTTTCTAGCACATAAATAATCTACACTAATATTATAAAGAGAAAAAATTTGTTTGTTTGGTTCTAATGAATAGGCTCAAAAACTACTGGACCGTTTTTAAAAATTCATTCACCATTCGAAAGCTACACTATCCAAGAGTAACATAGGCTAAATTTTATTTAGGAAAAAAATAGGGTTCCGTTAGATATTTGGGTTTTTTCGTACACAAGGTGTAAAAAATCAACCAGAAAAGTTAGGTGTTTTTAGAGGAACTGAAGAGTGACATAGGAGAGTTCCCGTAGGAATTTTTACAACTTATTCTGACTGAATGTTAAAAACCTGTTCCACGCGGACGAAGTCGCGGGCGCCAGCTAGTTATATATATTTTTGAAATTAAACATTAACCAGTTTTTTTTTACTTAAACCCGTTAAACGGAATTAGAGTAGGTGCTATTAAAGCTCTATCCGTCTCCTAAGTATTCAATATTCAAGTCCCATCAATCAATCATAAACTCCATTCAAATAATCCCTTAAAAGGCACTTTTGATGTGTCAATCACATAGTATTGAATTGATGGTGATAACTTCATTCGTAAACTTGAAACTAAAGTTATGAAGGTTCCAAATGCGCCCTGGTCTAAGAAAAAGCTTACAACAAACTTAACCGGGTAACTTTTCTTTTGATACCATCATCTCATAAGCCACTTAAAATTATTTAAGAGCTTTATCTTCATCAGGGGGACACTAGCTCTGATGATGACAATATAAATGACCAAATCAGCGTCAGAGACATGCTAGATCGCATAAAAATTCATATGCAACCGCTTATGATGATTACCTTGCGCTCTAGTTTCGTTTCGAAAGCGAAAGAAAAATTATACACGGCTTCATTTTTACTAAAGGTCTCGTGGAGCTTGTGAAGATTACGGCTGGATATAAAAATGCATAGTGAATTGTTAAAGTGGTGGCCGGTAATTCTAGAACCTACACACCGATAGAGCTTTTAATGCTTATTTAAAAATGATGTTTATTTCATTTAATGCTTCGCATTAAATAAAAGTCTCTTCATCCATTTGTAACAACGGATATTTCGTTTTCTGGAATTAAAAAAAATTGATCCAACCCGTGCCTGTGAACTGCTAAACTGCCAAATAAGCTGATCAGGTTTAGACTTTGTCAGATTTAATACAGCTGGAAGAGATTTAGTTTAGTTGGATTTAGTTTTATAAATCTCTACTATTCCCAAGCGTTACATTATAATCTAATCATGGTTATTTGTCCCCGACTTAATCCACGCAGATGAAGGGTTTGTGAAATTCGTGTGAAAATACGCAACGTTTGTAATTGAAGATTATTCTCATCCCGTTCTCATTTCGCTTCCTTTTTTCAATATATAAATCAGATTTTGGATAAGTTTGCCATGGTAAACTAAAACTTTAATATCAGATTTCCCTCTGTAGCGCAGCGCGCGCGCTGTCGCATTATAAAGTTGGAGGTCCTGGGTTCGATTCCCGGCTCGAGTCTGGTCTGGTGGAAGGCTTCGGCCGTGGCTAGTTAGCACCCTACCGACAGAGACATGTCGCAAAGCGACTTAGCGTTCCGGCACGATGTCGCGTAGAAACCAATTAGGAGTATGGGTTTGCCATTCTCCTAACAGGTTAGCCTCCCATCCTAGACATCATCATCACTTACCACCAGGTGAGGTAGCTCTCAAAGGCTAATATGTAGTGTTTAAAAAAAACCGCTTAAACCATTTTGGGAAAGGTTTTTTTGGGAATAAAGTAGCCTACGTTTTAATCTGAAGACGGACCATTTCTAACCCAGAACAGTTTTTTTTACAATTCTCAGTCTATAGGTAGGCGCATCACGTAAAATCTACTGAATTAATCTAATTGTTAATTAGAATCGCTACATCACTGTTTCAAAATAAAAACAGAGACACTTTCGCATTTCTAATATTAGTATAATAATGGATGTTTCTGAGTGTTGCCATTTTCGTGGTTGCTGATCCAAATTACATTGCGAAACCAACGTGCAGTTAGATATCGGTTTAAACTGTGACGCCGATGAAATCGTCGAAATCCCGAATTCAGATAGTTGTCCGCAGTGCGTACAGAATTATCATTTCAAAATTCGGGTCACTTCCCTGCGTGGAATAATTTCAGGTATAAAATCCTTGGAATCAACCTAATTTGGTATTTAGGTACAATTTATGGCATACGATTGCAAATTTAGTGAAATATTCTATAGTGACTAGAATTTTTGTCTGGTGGGAGGCTTCGGCCTTGGCTAGTTACCACCCTACCGACAAAGACTTGTTAGCGATTTAGCGTTCCGGCACGATGTCGCGTAGAAACCAATTAGGAGTGTGGGTTTACCATGCCCCTAACAGGTTAGCCCGCTACCAACCTAGTCCTAGTATCCATCATAACTTACTACCAGGTGAGATAGCCGTCAAAAAAAAATACCTATCATCGTTATTATATTTACAAAGTGCACAACTCACGACCGATGCAGATTTGTATGAGTACCAAATTTCAACAAAGTCTTGCACAAGTTTTGTAATACTCAGTTAGTAAGGAAGAAGACATTTCACAGAATTTATATACAAAAACTGTCTAACCTCATGCTTACTTCTCAGTAAAATAACATCCGGAGATTGTTAGATCGGTTCATTTAGAAATAAAACTAAAGTTAATGAACGTGGTTTAAATAATATTAAATTCATGTTATAACCTGAACAATTGGAATCATCTTAATATGCCGTATTTGTATTTATTTTACAAAATATACACAAGGTAATTTTTTAATACAACGCGTCGCTGCCGTAAAACATATAACCCTTATTTATTATTTATAAGATTCAGAGAGTTTAAATAATGTCACGCATACAAAAGAAGGAAGAAAGGTTTTCCCGTATCTGGCCTTTTCTTACACGGAATGACCCCAAATAAAACAATTTGGAGCCCTAGACGCAATTCATATGGGGACTTATTCGCGGTGGCATTCAAATCTCAAGAGACTCTTCTCTGAATTTTCGGGTATAAAAAGTGGTAAACTTTATGAGTTATGCTTATAAAAAATCTTCCAGTCGCCCATCTTTTAATAAAATGATTTTTTCGGTTATAACTATATATAATCTATCATTGTTAGGTCCGACATTATAAATTATATAATATAAATTGAGGCAATGTGTAAAACCCATTAAATAGAGTGAGCTTTAAGTATTAATATTTTTTTAATGGCACTGTTGCTTGAGAGCAAACAGCTCTTATTTCTCACAAGATGGATAAAAAGAGTAAAGTCTATAATGTTGATGGTGAAACAGAGCAACTCCTGTTCCTGTCCTGTTTCTTGCCGGTTAGAATTAACCTCACGCATCAGTAATGAGTCACTATAAATAGACAGAAATGACGTTTGAAAAGTGATTAATAAGATTCTATTATTCAAAGATTTAAAAATAAAATATAGAAATAAGCGTGATTTTTAGTAACAATTTCCTTAGCGTATAACTATATAAATGGGTGAGTATATACTTTTATACTTGACATAATATAATATTGGGCTACCATAAAATTTGTTATGGAAACATCTTAAAAAATAACTACTTTTAATAATATAAACTGTTTTTCTGCAACTACAAAAGAATCATCAGAATCAATAATTTTTTGATTATTTCTTAGTACTAATATTAAAGCAATGAGGATACAAACGTTTAGGAAAGATGGCCAAGAGAGGTAAGAATATAACAGCGGCATATAAATAGAAGAAACAATACATACAAAGAAAAACAAATTAAATATATTTTTAAAGATAAACCCCAATTTCATACAATTTAAATAATATTAAATTCATGTTATAACCTGAACAATTGGAATCATCTTAATATGCCGTATTTGTATTTATTTTACAAAATATACACAAGGTAATTTTTTAATACAACGCGTCGCTGCCGTAAAACATATAACCCTTATTTATTATTTATAAGATTCAGAGAGTTTAAATAATGTCACGCATACAAAAGAAGGAAGAAAGGTTTTCCCGTATCTGGCCTTTTCTTACACGGAATGACCCCAAATAAAACAATTTGGAGCCCTAGACGCAATTCATATGGGGACTTATTCGCGGTGGCATTCAAATCTCAAGAGACTCTTCTCTGAATTTTCGGGTATAAAAAGTGGTAAACTTTATGAGTTATGCTTATAAAAAATCTTCCAGTCGCCCATCTTTTAATAAAATGATTTTTTCGGTTATCTAACTATATATAATCTATCATTGTTAGGTCCGACATTATAAATTATATAATATAAATTGAGGCAATGTGTAAAACCCATTAAATAGAGTGAGCTTTAAGTATTAATATTTTTTTAATGGCACTGTTGCTTGAGAGCAAACAGCTCTTATTTCTCACAAGATGGATAAAAAGAGTAAAGTCCATAATGTTGATGGTGAAACAGAGCAACTCCTGTTCCTGTCCTGTTTCTTGCCGGTTAGAATTAACCTCACGCATCAGTAATGAGTCACTATAAATAGACAGAAATGACGTTTGAAAAGTGATTAATAAGATTCTATTATTCAAAGATTTAAAAATAAAATATAGAAATAAGCGTGATTTTTAGTAACAATTTCCTTAGCGTATAACTATATAAATGGGTGAGTATATACTTTTATACTTGACATAATATAATATTGGGCTACCATAAAATTTGTTATGGAAACATCTTAAAAAATAACTACTTTTAATAATATAAACTGTTTTTCTGCAACTACAAAAGAATCATCAGAATCAATAATTTTTTGATTATTTCTTAGTACTAATATTAAAGCAATGAGGATACAAACGTTTAGGAAAGATGGCCAAGAGAGGTAAGAATATAACAGCGGCATATAAATAGAAGAAACAATACATACAAAGAAAAACAAATTAAATATATTTTTAAAGATAAACCCCAATTTCATACACTTTAAAATTTTGTGGTTGGGAGGGTGGTATCTCTATATTCTATGAGTGAGAAAGTTTGTTCCAAACATTCATTAAGACATTTGTATGATGAGGATGAAAACCACTTCCTATCAATAGTATTTCCAAGTCTAGCGAATAATGTCTGTTAAAAAATAAAACAATTTATCAAAAAAATGTTTACGCGACACAAGTTTACATGGGATATGGTGTAGGCCAAGTGAAAAATATTTCTTTTTGAAGCGTGATCATAGCTGACATACTCGCTTGATAGATGACGGGTAGGATTGCGAACGCAGCCTTTCATAACAAAACTTCCAAGAGAGCTTTTTTGTAAACGTTGATATTGTATACGAAGAACAAATTACGGATAAATATCAAGTTACAATACATCCATTTGATTTCTAAAAAAAGTTTTTTAGGGGAGGTATATGACGAGTTAAGGGCGTCCGAGTTGGTTTTTTAGTCAGAGTGACGTCTTTATATATCATAATTAAGAGGTCCGAACGGCCCGACGTCTCGAGCGAGAATGCCACGAAAGGCAACAAAAAAGGTATTTATAGCAAAGCATGCTTGTAAAAAATTAATTGCTACCTTCTAAATACACTGATTAGCAAAGAAATGATTAATTAGTGATTTAAAGAGTTCAAATGTGGGTAATTATTGGATTCTTGATTTTCTTGGCGCCGCTGAATTAAGTTAATAACTCCTTCGCGCCGACATATATATAACATAATATCAATATGGAACCTAAAATCAGATTTTTATTTAATTTTTGCTTTGTCTGTCTGTCTTTTCACGCATTACGCAAACGCTTATTTTTAAAATTTAAATAGATTTAAATGTAATAAAGTACGGGTTAGGTTTAAGGCTGTTCTTATCCCGCACATAATAGTGTTTTTTAGGGACAGGGTATAAATCTGTTTGTTTATTAATCTAATCCGATTTTGAAAATCTTTATTTTTAACTAGCTGGTGCCCGTGACTGTGCAGATTAGTATTTCGAGTACATATTAGCGTGGCGTAGAAAAGAACTAACATTATGACATTTATATTATTATCATTAAATTTTTTCCTTACTTGAAACTTATCGTCATATTTTGGATAATTTACACTATCTTTATAAATTAAAACCTATTTGTTATTCTGATGTATAAACGATATTATTGTTAAGTTACATAAAAATCCATTCAGTAGTTTCTACGTGAAAGAGTAACAAACATCCATCCATCCATCCATACTTACAAACTTTCAAATATCAGTAGGATAAAATAAAATCACAGTTTTCAATATTTAATATAAAAATAAAAATTCTATATTTAAATCGCAAGGTGACCTATATAACCTTTAACTTATAACATTTTTTATAAAATATATATATATACTTTAATGTAAGAAAAAGAATACTAATATGATGCACAGAAGTAGAATATGAACCACCACATTCTAAGAAGAATCCCCATTACCAGGATGAGGAATACGCTCCCAAAATTCTTGAGGGAATCATCTCGGCTAAGTCGGACTTTCTTGCCGAGGCGAACATGTTCGACGCACTGCCGAATTGCGGTAATTTCATAAGGATGCGGTACGCTTTCATTACCTCACGAAAATTTACTTATTTTAGTATCATTTTAGTTACAGTTTGTTCCGACAATTTTTTTTCGAAAACTATTAATTAGTGTAGTAATCTTCACATTTTTTGCCGACTTTTGGGAATATGTTAGAAATCTAACTGCAAACACTGCTGCAGATAAATATTGAAAGTGGTCTATGAGAAAAAAAGCCTGGTGACCTCTGATCTAGATAATCGCTTCTTGTCGACATAGCGATCAAAGTAGCCAACTCGACATGATTAATGACATGAAGTGGTGTCCGTGTGGGGTTTTGTCGGCGAATATATTGTGTGGCAATCCCTCCTCATTACGACTAATATGAGGAGAATTAGATTGTCATCATAATTAGTAATTAGTGCTTTTAGTGCTACAGTGTATATTCATTTTACTGAAATGTGTAGGTACTTCACATTTTTATCATGAAAACATTTGATTTTTTATATCACAGAATCAAGTATTAAGTTATTTGAAATCCACGTTATAACCTAAACTCAAATATCAAGCCATAGCATCGAACTCTGCCACCTAAAATACAGGTTTAAACCAGGGATTATAATTTGCACAAATCCATTTATACATCTACATATACTAACCAATACAAATTTCTATGTTTAATTACTTAACAAATTGCACTAGCTAGTAATTGAATTTTCATAAGGCTTGTGTGTTAATCTTATAATATTAACTTAAGTACCGAATAATATAATTTGTGTATGTTTCTATGAAGAGTAAACAAGAATAACATAATTTGTACATGTTTCTATGAACAGTAAACAATTCTGGATGGGTTGCGGTCGACTGGCTGGGTTGCGGTCGAGTGCACAAGGTTTCCCGTGACCCAGCCACCAGGCGACGCGAAGGAGCATCGCTGGGTTTTAGTGGGTATTCTGGTCGCCAGTCTGGCCGCTGAGGAGTCCTACATACCCCGTCGGAAGCGGCGCAGTCTTGCCTGCGTCGCTTATGGAGGCGATGCGTTAACGCATTTCCCAGCAAAAAAAAAATTAACAGTAAACAATATTCACTTGACATGAAAAACAAAAAACTTGATCCTAAAGACGTGGAGGTGATGAAGTTTATAGTTACATTTACAAATATCGCTTTTGTATCTGAAAGTGTTTGTTAAAACGTCTTCTACTATAAATCAATATACATTCGCTGATAAGCAATTCTTTTTAATTTCTAAGAGCTTCTTACTCCTCATTTTCTTTTAAGCTTTTCGCATACAATCTATGCCAGCCATTTTCCGGGACTCCGCTCGAGAATTTTGACGTAAATTCAGTTTCCGTGATTAACCTCGTTTCGGGTTAATTTTCTAGTTAGGATTGTGGTCAGTATTTCTAATTGAACACCCTAACCCTGCCTATCTTTATATTTTATCCTAGGCTAGGTTGCCCGGTTGAAATTCTATTTAGCGATAAGACCGCCTATTATTATACTTTACCTCTTTTCTTTTCTGTGTGTGTATCCTTGCTGTTTTATATTGCTTCTTGTTTATGGTGTACAATATAGTGTATTATCATTTCATCATATATTTCCAGCCTATTAATAAACTAACGGTATAACATGGTCTCTGAGGCAAGCGATTAAACAACGCCAAACAACCTGATACTGAGCATTTCCTTGCAGAGAGATGCTAATAACTAAAAATCTTTCGTCCCTGGCTGATTTGAACTCGGGAGCTCTCCATATACAAGTAAAAAACTAGAAAGTTGTCCTTACAATCGGATTTGCAAATTGTATGGGTTTGTACAAGAAAATTTAAACGAAACAAAATTTAGGAAAGGCGGTAACAATGAAACAAAATCACGCAAAATAAAATAAAATAAATGAAGGAGCTTTTTTCGGAAAGATCGACGAAACTGATAAGCCTAAAACATTCCATTATCTTGGTAGGCATGCGGAGAAGATGAGTGGCCTCCAATTACAACCCGGCGCGGAAATTTTATCGTTTCTCTCCCATAATTGAGTAATAAACTTACGCTTTCACAGCCAAATATTCCTATTATCTGTTTATTATGTAGGTACCTACTCATCTACCAACAATATATTCATAATACAAATATGCATATCCATGGGCGACGATATGAATAACTCCCCGGGTATAATTATCAATGCAAATGTGAACGTTATGGTAGGTATATTTATTGAAACTCGGAAATTTTATGCTCACTGGAGGCTAGAAGGAAAAATATTTCCACAATCTAACTAAAAGTAATAATTCAGGCTTCTCAGTAATTTGCAGTCAGTCACAATAAACGTCTATTTGTCTGGATTCGTTGCGGTCGTATGCGAAAGCTTTCCTGTGACTCCACCGTACAGCGATGAGTAGAAACACGTGGGGGTTTTAGTCAGTAAGAGTCTGACATATATCCATAAGGATTTACCCACGATAAAAAAAAACGGCATGTACTGTAGTTCGCGAACGGAGTTATGGTGCCTCAGTGGACGCCTCTGGCTGGGTTCCAGTCGAGTGCACGAGCGTTCTCGTGACCCAGCCACCAGGCGAAGGAGCATCGCTGGGTTTTAGTGGGTATTCTGGTCGGCAGTCTGGCCGCCGGGGAGTATCACATAACCCATCGTAACGGCGCAGTCATGCCTGCGTTGCTTCCGGATGACTAAAAGCATATCCCAGCGTTAAAAAAAGGTATGTAAATGTGTGCAGACGAGTGCGCGAACGTTCCAATGACCCAGCCAACAAGCGACGCGAAGGAGCCTCGCTTTGTATTCTAGTTAGTGGTCGCCACTCTGGCTGTCCGCGAGTCCCACATTTCTCGCCGGAAGCGGCGCAGTTTTACCTGCACCGCTTTCGGAAGGGAAGCGTAAACGCATTTTACAGAGTTAAAAAAACGTATACTTACCGAACATTACCGAACCGAATGCTCCTGATAAAGACAAAAGTGCAAAAGCCCGTGTATCTCTTGATTAGTTCATCATCAGTAGTATCATTTACATCATCCTCACGATCATCATATTAATATATTATATCTGCGGGTCAAAAGCCTTTTTCTTTTCTCAAATCTTGTAAATAAACCTATTAACCATGGACGATTCGGTTTATTGCATGTTCGTTGTGAATTGGGTTTATTTACTTGTATTGGTGAAGCGGTGATAGCCTGGTGGTTAGGGCATCAGTCTCCAAATCAGAGGTCGGCGGTTTGAATCCCTGCACGCACCTCTAACTTTTCAGAGTTATGTGCGTTTTTAAACAATTAAAATATAACTTGCTTCAACGGTGAAGGAAAACATCGTGAGGAAACCTGCAAGCCTAAGAGTTCTCCACAGTGTTCTCAAAGGCGTGTGAAGTCTGCCAATCCGCACATGGCCAGCGTGGTGGACTATGGCCAAACCCTTCTCATATTGAGAGGAGCCTCGTGCTCTGTAGTGAGCCGGTAATGGGTTGATCATGACTTGTATTGGTTACAGAAGGCTGATATTTTTTACATTTATATGGGGGGCAAGGAACAGATGGGTCACTTGATGTTAAGTGATGACCTTCGTATGTCCATATGCAGCACCAGAGAAGCCAATACTTTACCGGCTGAACCCACCCTTCTTTATTCTAATGCCTCTATTTCTGTAACTGGGCCATTTTAAATCTCGTGTTTCCAACTTCAGAATTTCATATTCCTATTCTACTCACATATGGGATGAATTTCCAAAAAATCCTTTGAGCGGGGACATCTGCGTTAACAGCTTACAGTGTGCCAAATTTTAGCTCGATCCTGCCAGTGGTTTGACCTGTGCGTTGATAGGTCAACCTGTCAGTTTTCACCTTCTCTTTATACATATACAGGTTTAAAAGCGAGGTTTCACAACAACATATTATGATATCTACTCGAATATCATTTTAATGGTAATCGATAACGTCAAAATTGGAAGCCAATTGAGTTGTTAGTATAAACCTAACACGCGTGAATGCGTAATATATCTCCCCAGACCTCTGTAAATATCAGACTTAAATGTAAACGCTTTATAGACCTGCCCTCGTATGGGTTCTGTCAACAGAACGTCGACTGACGTTTAGTGAGTGTTAAGCAGCATTTTCTATATGAGCTTCTCTGAAATAATATCACTTGTAGTTTTCTTTGTTTATACACTACAAGTTAGCTCTTGACAGCTATCTCACCTGATGGTAAGTGATGATGCAGTCTAGGATGGTAGCGGGCTAACCTGTAGGATTATTGTAAAACCACACTCATAATTCGTTTCTACGCGACATCATGCCGGAACGCTAAATCTACTTTGCGACACGTCTTTGTCGGTAGAGTGGTATGTGACGACAAAGACGTGTCGCAAAGCAGATTTAACTATAAGAGAACTTTAAGAGAACGGTATAACTAGCCACGCACGAAACCTCCCACCAGACCAGACTCGGGAATCAAACCTAGGATTAAATACCTCCAAATTTATATTGCGACAGCGCACGCACTGTGCCACGGATGTCTTCAAATGTAGAAAAGTCAAGAAAGTGGTTAATAATTATATATTGCTTTTAATCTCCTACAAGTTAGGCTCTTTTCTGCAATCTCGTCGCGTAAAAAACAAGTTTTTTTATGATGTGATTACAGCCGCCCATGATCATCTACATCAGATGCACTAACGAACCAGGCATCATACTTGGACGCTAAATCGCTTGGCAGTATGTTTTTTCCAGCAGCGTGGTAACTAGCTGCGACCAATGCCTCTTAATAGACTACTCCCGAACCGGAAATGGAACCGAGAACCTCCCACTTTATAATCCTGCAGCGCATGTTCCGCTAAAACTAACTAACCCAACAATGGAGGACACAAACACACACATCTAAAACTTTATTTTCGCGTTTCGTCGATCGCGTCAATACCGCGTTTGAAGTTCACCTAGAGCGTATACCTACTTATACTTGTAGATTTACCTACGTTTCTCATCTAACCATAATACGGGACTATCTATTCTTAACCTATCATCGGTGATAAAACTATCAAGTATTCATGCTCTTACATCCTCGTAGAACTCCTTTGGGAGGATGCCAGGATGGGGTAATAGCGAACTAAGCCCTATCGGTTTTATATAAAAAATCGATATTATACGCGAATATTGATAAGCCTTTATTCAAACTATGATATCGATTTCCTCATACGTTGGCGCGGAACTTTATAAGGTTCCTTTTCAAATATCGATATATTCGTTTTATTTTCTTTGTGTGACTGGCTCACGCAGTTTTTTTTAACGAAGAACTCTTTTTCAAACGAACATGAATTTGGAATCGGAATGCGGTAGTATCGTCTAGTTATTACCTTTTTTCTGGTCGTGGTGGAAAAGCTTTATGGCTACCTCCGTCCGTTGGGCTGGACGGAGGTTATGTGCGACTCTCCCCCCCCCTTATCGTTGTGGTATACCCGAACTAAAAAACACCACAGCATGTCCCACTCGCTGGACTTGCTGAACGCCTGGGAAACATCTAGTTAGTACATACCTCTACTAAGTTCTAAGAACTTTGTGAGGCTTTATTGGCTCTGAGACATTCGCAAAGTTTGTACTTTATAAAACTAACATTCTCGTTCAGTTAAATAATAGCAGAGTGTAACTCACAACAACAAATTCTGCTTGCGATTTTTTGCAATCATCATCATCACGGGCCACCTTCTTTTAATTGAAGTTTTTGACGACCTCCGTGAAGCAACGCGTACGCTGTCACTTTTTAAAATTGGAGATCCGGGTTCGACTGCCGGCTCGAGTCTGGTCTGTTGAGCTTCGGCCGTTGCTAGTTGCTTACCACCCTACCGACAAAGACGTGTCGCAAAGCGCTGTAGCGTTCCGGCACGATGTCGCGTAGAAACCCATTAGGTGTATGTAAACTCTTAACAGGTTAGCCCGTTACCATCTTAGACTGCATCATCAATGAGATGAGATTGTCGTAAAGGGCTAACTTGTTGAAAGTTTGGCGGGCAACAATCGAAATCCTTCCTATTAAATGCCGCTTTCTTTAGATCTGGGTAACTTAATCCGGTCCACACTTTAATATCGTCGAACCATTTGTTTCGTCTCTGCCGTCCTGAAGACTTCTACCAGCCAATCTTACTTCTAATATAAGTTTTGGGAAGGAAAACTCTCTTTGTAGGTGGTCAAAAAAAGATACCATAATGGTGGACATAATTTCTACCAATGCTTTAGCATTAGTTAATTCTTCTGGATAGACAGAGAGTAAAAGACTGTATGAATAGACCGCCTTAACTTAAGGTTTAGATAAAACTTAAATAATCACATTATAATATTGGGATATTTTAAATATTACACAGATAACATCACTTAAGACTCCACATTCAAAGATATATATATGTTGAGTGTGTGGTAGAAGGAAACCAGATGGGCATCTAGAATATTAGCGACACGTATAGGAAAGAAGAAGCAAATCGCTTCATACGTCTCTATGGATAAGGTAATAAGGAAGTGTATTTATCTAGCGTAATTCATAATACGTCACACAATACCGATCCAGATATCCGGTGTCTTTTACTCACGGCGGGCTATACCTACTCAGATTTTTTATTGATACGTACAGGTAGAAATAACCGTTTATATCAGTTTTCACTACAACGCGTTTTCACCTCCTACGGAAACAATTTTGCCGTAGCCTGGAAAAATATCATAACCGCCTCCTGCTACCGACGATATCTATCAGCCAATATACTGATAAGGCACGGAACTATTTCATTAAGTTCGCTGCTATTTCTTGACAATGGACTTCCGATAGGCAGATATTATTACACGCATTTTCTGCATTCTTATTTTATAAATATACTGCTTACTATATTTATGGCAGCTGTACCTTGCGGTTTTACTGAGCATTAGATACAGTATATTATATAGTTATATATTCATTGATGCCATATTTAAAAAAAAAATCTTTGAACTAATCTTACAACTGTACAAGTTTTAAGTTTATAACTTCGCGCGAATTCGGCTTCTAAGTTCGGATGTACAAGATAATATCAAACAACTCATATAATTACCAAAAATCCTTTTACCTCATTCCCTTCATAATTATTTTGACTTATTTGCAATGAAACTTTAAAGCTATCATAAAATGAATACTGTTACCTACATAAATGGACTTTCGTTGAGCATATTACGGAAGAGATATATATCTAAGTTTCCTATACAATAGTTGTAGAGCCTACACATTACTGGCCACGAAGCGTGCACTGATAGTGACTATCTATTTTTCATGGAATTGATACAATATCACATAGGAGTAGAATCGCTTAATACACAGCATCTTAAATTATAACGTTACAATTCATTGTGCATACACGATGCTATAAATGAAAGAAAGAAAATGTATTTCTCATATGGTGTTAGACAAAGTACATCTACGAGTAATTCTAATCAGAAATTTTATGTCTGTCTGTAGCACAAACCAGTTAGGGTGTACAGCTCTGTCTGGAAAGAATACAATGGGTACCCCAGGTGTTCAGCAAATCCAGCGAGTGGGACATGCTGTGCTGGTTTTTAGATAAGGGGGGGGAGTCCCACATAACCTCCGCCTTGCCCAACGGACGGAGGTAGCCATAAAGCTGGGTTGTACAGCTCAGTGGTATGTGTCGTGTCTTATATGAAAAACACGTCGCAGATTTCAGCTGAGACAAGAGTGACGTCACAAAATAAAAAAAAGTGATAATAATTAAAAGAAAAAGCAAAGAACAAAACAAATTACATATAACTGGGAAACGAAGGAAGCAGCAAATAATATAGCATACATAAATCTAGTCTAGTTTGTTGTAACCTATAAACCCGGGAAAGGAATGGAAACCACTATCGAAAATGTAAATAAAATCTTCAAGCACTGGGCAAAATTGAGATGCATTCCGCAGTCTGCCTCCATTTACTTTAACATTGTCGTACGATTCGTACAGGCGAGGGTGGACACCATACTTGGATTCTTCGGATCTTGAAGTTTTATCAGACAACTCACACAAATTTATATTCTACTAGCTTTTACCCGCGGCTTCACTCACATTAACTAAGTATCACAGATCATTACAATATGATAACTATATTTCAGCAAGTCAATTTTTTTAGCTTTAGAATGGTACCATGGCAATTTGAGCTTTAAATGATGCGGCATAAAGCAATTTCCAATTTTGGGAAGGTAGTTTAGGTACAGTCCACTGACCTGGACAATAAACAATAATTTGTTTTATGTTACAGAAAATAAAGCACAGATTTCAATGACTACAAATAACTATTTGATGCCAATAGGCTACATTAAGGTCCAACAAATTATATATCGCAGAACCCTTAGGTTATCAATTTAATATATAATCTGATTATGCTTCTCCAAATCGAACAATAGGTCTACTGAATATATGATGACAGAGAAAGATTCGTGAGTCAGACCGAACGATGGAGGCGTCGACTCCCTTGCCCTCCTACGTGCGCCTCCCGTAAAATGTTTCATTTGTATTTTTTGCACAGATAAAATTATTATTTTATAGAAAGTCTTGGTCCTTTTCTACTTGCCATCGTGGAGACCCTATTGCACTCGTTCTACGTAGTGAGAACGGGGTAGCTTTACGAGACACGTATCTATTTGTTTTTGGACTACTTTGTACCTGTCTGATAGCGTCGGTTTGGATTTCGATATATCAACTAGGACTTGTACCACCAACGTTTGCCTTGTCACAAGTTACAAGTTAACAAGGCCTTGAAAACTACATACTGTAACTTGTTTTTAACTTTTTGCTAAGGTATGTTGTTTTGACATCTATCTCGATCAAGATTATGATTTTAGCGTCTATATCTTTTGAGTATGTGTTTATCTGAGCTGTGCGTTTATGGATCAGTCAGTCAAGCAGTGACATTTTATATATATGTCGGCGCGAAGGAGTTATTAACTTCATTAAGCGGCGCCAAGAACCTCAAGAATTTAATAATTACCCACATTTGAACTCTTGATGATTTTACTAACACAACTTAGACAGTAGCAATCAATTTTGTACAAGCATGCTTTGCTGTAAATACGGGCGGTCGCATTCTCGCTCGAGACGTCGGACCGTTCGGACCTCTTAGTTATTTTTGCAATAAAATTGTAATCCCGCAAGTTGTGTTTTTAATTACTTGAACGAAAGTAAACAAAAGCGTGACGTCAGAAATGCTGACGTCACTCTTACTACAAAACAATTCGGACGCCCTTAACTCGTCATATACAATGTACAAAATTTTCTTTCATCGTCATGTAAAATACAACTGGTTTGAAATCCAAATATTGTCATGTGCAATAAAGAATTTATCTATCTATCTATCTACTACAATAACTAGGTTGATCATGAAAGTTTCTTGATAAAAACTGCTGTTATAAAACCTGTTGCGTTTAAGATAAAACGAGAATTATCTAAAATGCAATAAACGAGGTTGGTAAGAAAAGATATACGCCCTTGTTTTTATTGGATCAGCTGTTTATTTATCGCCAGAACGTGCAACGCGTTGTTTATAATCCGCACTGAAATAAAACTAGCACATTGACTGTGAATAGGGTTTATCTGAAAAAAAATCCACTAACAAATATGACTTCTTCTGTTTTACGTCCTCTCTGTTTCCACCATACTCTCTGTATAACGGAAACTTGGAAATGGGATGTTATAGTTTTCATAACCATAGAAACCTTTGTCCTGCAACTCGTCTTGAGATCATTTCTCTAAGCGAAATAAATATACAAAGTTTTCATTAAAAAAAAAACAGTGTTAACCAACTATGTTATATGTTTATATGTAAGAGCAAATGGTTACTATGGCAACACCGATTACTTCGAACAGAAAAAAAATATGGTACCAGATGAAGAAGAAAGCAATAAATTACACACGTTCACTTGCACAGACAAACACGGAAAATGCGGTTTCAACTTACAATCAAAATTAAATTTATTTTTGATTAATTTTTTATTTAAACTTAAATAGGTTATTTTTAAATTGACCATTTCATAAATCATGCGTATATTTAGGTTTCCGTGCATCATTGGTACCAACGGTAACATATTAATACGCTTTCGATGTGCCTCGGTTCGTCTGTCTGACAGCGGGCTGTATCTCATTGTAAAAATATGATATCTGGTGATAACTATCGAAATTTTAAATATATTTACATCGCAAGCGAACGAGCAAATGGGTCACTGAATATTAAGTGATCACCGTCACCCGCGAACATCTTCAGCACCAGAGTAGCCACTGATACGTTGACAGCTGAAGGAAGTCGAATCTACTTGGCATCATACCGGAGCGCTACGATTTCGCTTGGCGGTATATCTTATCCAGTAGTGTAACTAGCCACTGTCAAAGTAACCAACCAAACAGACTTCACCCGAGCATCGAACCCAGGCCCAAACCACTTCATAAGATGACATCGCACGCGCTGAACCATAAAGAGTCTTTATATGTACAGACAGATAATCACCCTTCGTTAATTGGCTAAATTCGATGTATATTTCTCATAATTTTTAACAATTTCGAAACTCGAATCGTCAAATCTTGGCAGAATCTAAACCTTTTTGTTGTTATACAAAATGTTCAGATAAAGCATTTTTTGCTGATTAGTTGTCCCGAGAGACTTTTTGCCCTATTAGCATTTTCAGAGACAAGCGGAAGTTTAAAAGTTTTTGCACGATTTTATCTCGAAAATTTAAGAGTGACGCCTGCCTTAAATACATTTAACAGTACTTAAGAAGCTGCCCCAACAGACATTCGTTGGTGTTTATTTTGTCATACTTTTTGTCATAGAATCAATATAACATTAACCAGACCAACCTCACTATCTATCTAACTTTTAAGTAAACGCTCAATCAATCGCATTATAAAGTTGGAGGTCCGAGGTTCGATTCCTGGCTCGAGTCTGGTCTGGTAGGAGGCTTCGGCCATGGCTAGTTACGTACCTACCGACAAAGACGTGACGCCAAGCGATTAAGTGTTACGGCACGATGTCGCGTAGAAACCAATTAGGAATGTGGGTGTACCATACCCCTAACAGGTTAGCCTGCTACCATCCTAGACTGAATCATCACTTAACACCTGATGATATAGCCGTCAACTTGTAGTGTATAAAATATCAACATCATCATTATGAACAACCCATTACCGGCTCACTACACAGCACGGGTCTCCTCTCAATATGAGAAGGGTTTGGCCATAGTCCACCACGCTGAACAAAGTTCAAAGAGCAAGGTTACGGCAAAGGGCAACCATAAAACTCACCGCAGTACACGCTCTTGAAAAAAACATAATTTTGGTAAACACTTTAAATTAAAATGTTTGCATATGGGACGTACAGCACTTTATTTCTAGCAATAAAGCTAACTTCATCAAATTCAACCTATTAAGCAAGTTATCATTTGTGTCAAAGTAATGCCATGTCAGCCTCTTCATGGTACTTTATTAAATTTACAAAGTGATGTTTTATATATATTGACCTTATCGCTAGTAACATGATTGGATTATCGGTATTATAATTTGCTTATTGGTTCCAAACATAAAATACTTCACTTTTACTTAAACAAGTGAAAATTTCACTTGTCGAAGAGAAATTCTTACTTTTTTAATATTTTACTGTAGACAATCTTTTTTTCACAATACCCCTTTGCATCAATCAATCAATCAATCAGCCTATAGACGCCCACTGCTGGACATAGGTCTTTCCGAGAGCGCGCCACCACACACGGTCCTCCGCCTTCCTCATCCACCCGCCACCAGCGATCCTTTTCAGGTCGTCGGTCCAGCGAGCAGGTGGTCGTCCTACGCTGCGCTTACCGGTACGCGGTCTCCACTCCAGAACACGTCTGCCCCAACGGCCGTCGGTTCTACGACAGATATGACCCGCCCACTGCCACTTCAGCTTGCTAATCCGTTGGGCTATGTCGGTTACTTTCGTTCTCCTACGAATGTCCTCGTTACGGATTCTATCCCTCAGAGAAACGCCCAGCATAGCCCTTTCCATAGCACGCTGAGCGATTTTGAACTTTTGGACAAGGCCTACCGTGAGTGTCCACGTGGACACCCCTTTGCACACTGCTCAAAATTAATTTATATTAATTCTAGCTTTTACTCGCTTCGCTCGCATTGCAGCCATAAAATATGTATTAAAGATAATTAAAATAGAAACGTAGATAGATCAATATAATATCTATATTTTAACAAACCTTTTTTTGTCTTTCGAAATTTATTCCTATGCATTATGTTCATGGGAATCCGTTTCGAAATATAATGAAAATAGAATAGCACAATATTTATCAGAAATTAATTTAATAAGCACTTATTTTATACACTACTGTTGAAAAGCCAATTTGAATATAATCATATAATTTTGTGGATCAAATAACAATCCACCAACGCATATTCTACCGGCACAGCTTAATAACTGTATTAGATTACCAATTATCCTTCTATTATTTTATGTAACTTTAATAAAACACAATGCTATTTTACAGAATTACATAGTCAAATTTAAAAGGCTATTTTAATTGAAGGAAATATCTCTCTTTGATACCTAATCTCTTCTCCTTCATCTTTGTACAAAAAATTACAGAATTGTCTCTCATCCCACGGATAGAATTAGAGATTTGACGACCTCCGTGGCGCAGCGCGTGCGCTGTTGCATTTTAAAGTTGGAGGTCCTGGGTTCGATTCCCGGCTCGAGTCTGGTCTGGTGCGAGGCTTCGGTCGTGGCTAGTTACCACCCTACCGACAAAGACGTGTCGCCAAGCTATTTAGCGTTCCGACACGATGTCGCGTAGAAACCGATTAGGAGTATGAGTTTACCATACCCCTAACAGGTTAGCCCGCTACCATCTTAGACTGCATCATCACTTACCATCAGGTGAGATGCAGTCAAGGGCTAACTTGTCGTAAATAAAAAAAATTAAAAAAAAGATACGAATTTTTGAGAAATGTAGTACACACAACAATAGAGTATTTTTTGTTTTGTTGTATGTGCGTACTTAGGCAACGTGCTTTAGAGAGACATTTTAAGGGTACTAGAAACGGCGGAAGAAACTCCAGAGCAATCCATATTTCGCACCTCATTAAGTATTTACACTAATTATTATCTGGCAGTTTTAATTCCATGCTCCGAATTGTTTTGTAATGAACGCTTATTGCTTAGCGGCACTACTTTGTCGCCATAGCCTCCCCACCAGAGCAGCACAGAGAAAATTCAGAAATGATAAATTTCTCGGGATCAGACATGGATGGGTTCTCTTAATTATAAGACCACTGTGCTTAACGCCAATGAGGTCGTAAGCAGGACGCAATTTCGAACGTCGCTAAGGACGCAGGTTAGACTGGGCAGCGAGCCCTTCGGTCTGTGTCTCGTAAACCTCTTTTATGGTAAGATCTATAAAGCTCAGTTATACCTCTTGCTATAGAAACCGTAAATATGAGACCACCTTATGTGCCTGACATTATTAATCTGACTTATTTCTGGGAGATGTAACTAAGCGTGCTTTATAGATTCATCAAATAGACATAAATCAATAAATACAGAATCATTTTAATCTCTTGCGGGACCATATTACTAGGTTTCTGTGTGTCTATGTGTGTCAGCGAGAGCCGTATGTCATGAACCCATAATACATTATTTTTCAAACTAATATTTAAATGAAAGCATTAGGTACGTTGTAATCGTTGGTTGTAAGGGTTTCTTAAAAGCATCTGTTGTTTATTCTTTTTGTATTGATTATTCCCCGCTTTGTGAAGTCGGCATAGTAAGTTTACGACTTAATGACATGTTGATCTGGCATATTTTTCTACGACCTACCGCCTGCCAAATATTAACTCTGTTTGGGCATATTTTTTGGCAGTGAAATAACCACAACCTTGCAAAAGGCTTACATTTTTATCCTTCCTTGTGACTAGTATCCCTAAGTCGCATTTTACACTAGAACGATCGATTATTTTGTTTCCGTAATCCATACGCCAAGAAGAGACAAACTAAAGAAGTAAACAACTTAAATTTCGTACACAGATTTCCCTCTCAAAGCGAATTGGATGCGCCTTTTCAGCTATCACTTAAAGTTTCATACCCGAAGAGCTGACGGGCCTTTACTAAGACTCCGCTGTTGGTCCATCCGTGTGTCTGAAGGCGGGCTGTATCTCATGAACCGGTATAGGTATAGAGTCTAAATAAAGTGACCTAAAGTGTATGTTTTTTGGCAATTTGAATTCTCCGTTGCCAGTCCCGCTTGTGAATATAAATGAAGTAATGAATATGGTATGTACATAAAAATATATAATTGTATAAACACTATGTTATACTCACGATGTACTTTGTCTTTATTACTACACTTCGAGACAAAGAAAAAAATAGTCCAGTAGACAGTTTTTTTATAAAACAGATAAGACAGTTTTGTGTAACCTGTAATTAAACATCCACTAAATGTTGACAGGGCTAGTTTTATTTTCTAAACTCCTACTTTGCTTTAACGGGTAAATAAGAATCCAATGACGGTTTCTTACGAGTATGCGAAAAATCTGTACGCTAAATCACAGGATTTGACAGCAATGTCGGGTTTTCTGCTCACAAGCCGTGACTTAGCGTAATGGAACAAACTTTTCTTCCTAAGTTTTAGTGTGTATGTATATACATACATACTCATATAACTGTTGCGATTTCCCACCTTTCATACATCTGTTGGCTCCTTTCGATTAGGTAGCCTGGGACATATCGCTTTTAGTGATTAAGTCACTGTTTGCTTTTGTTTTTTTTTCAATTTTCTTTATATTATACAATAAAGATATTTAAATAATAAAAAAAGTATCCTATTATTTTTAGCCATTCAAAGGGGGAACGCTGCCAGTATCTTCGGAACCTTGCCTAAAGGGCAACTTTTAATAATATATTTTAGTGATGATATTAAACATTTATTTATTTTTAAAGATTTTTAGTTTTAGGTTAATCTAAGTTTTATTTCAAGGTATATATGTATTCCTAACAACTAATTGTCCAATTAATTATGTGTAAGTAGATAGATGTGCATGAGTGCAATTATCGAATAATAAATAAATAATAAAAACTTTGCTTTCTCATACTCCCTAAAAGTGGTTCCCGAACACTTATCTAGGGTAAAGAGTAATATCTTGAGTCGGTTTCCAAGATCTCTCTGCCACATTTCGTCATAATAGTGTAGTGGTGGTGGTGAATATATAAACAAACAGATGCAATCTCGCATTTATTATAGTAGTATAAGTAAATGACTATCGATATGAAACTTGCAATGACCATCAATAGACACCATAGGGGTGTAGTAGTTATAGTAACTTTAGCAATCTAAACTAGGCGGAACTTGTCTGGTTACAATATCTAGGTGCATAATATTATGTGTCCCAGAAAGGCTAACTTTCCATATAGGTGCTTACAGCTTGGGTAATATATTTATTGTCTGGGCCACGTAATAAGAACGCTGAACTATTTACAAAATATGCAATGGC
This sequence comes from Lasiommata megera, assembly GCA_928268935.1. Lineage (NCBI taxonomy): Eukaryota > Metazoa > Arthropoda > Insecta > Lepidoptera > Nymphalidae > Lasiommata > Lasiommata megera. The sequence goes on along the minus strand of OV743319.1, from coordinate 8,863,417 downwards.
CATAATGCAATCATGGAAAATTAAAATACAATTTATTGTACACCATAAAAACAAGAAATACTTAAACAGCAATGAAATATATATAAAAAGGAAATGGGAGGTACGATAGGCGGCCTTGACGCAGAAAGCGATCTTTAACAGGAACCTTGTAGGGATTATAATAACAATAAAAAATAGGCAGAGTTAGGGTGTACGCTAAAAAATAGTAGGTATATATGGATTGAACAAATAGAAGCATATATATATTTTTTTATACACTACAAGGTGGCCCTTGACAGATATCTCACCTGGTGGTAACTGATGATGCTATCTAGGATGGTAGCGGGCTAACTTGTTAGGGGTATGGTAAACCCTAATAGATTTCTACGCGACATCGTGCTGGAACGCTAAAACGCTTAGCGACACGTCGAACCTCCCACCAGACCAGACTCGAGCTGGGAATCCAACCCTTTAACTTTAACTTTAGAATAGGACAGCACACGCACTGCGCCACGGTCAATCACAGTCAAATTAATTAATAAAAATAAACAGTATACATAATAAAATATACAATTATTATATACTAGCTGTTGCCCGCGACTTCGTCTGCGCAGGATTAGTATTACGAGTAGCTTATATTAGCGTCACGTAGAAAACGTTACTATGATGTAAAAGCTATATTATTGTAAAGTTTCATAAAAATTAATTCATTAGTTTTTACATGAAAGAGTAACAAACATCCATTCATCCATACTTACAAACTTTCGCGTTTATAATATTAGTAGGATATAAAATAAAAAGTAGTTTTTCGTGTAACATTTTCATTGTTAACCCATTACCGGGTTTAGACCGAAGTCCATCACGCTGGTCAAATTTGACTTTACATCCCTTTAAGAACATTATGAAGGCATGCAGGTTTCCTTACGTTGTTTTTCTTCACAGTTGAAACGAGTGATATTTCAATTGGTTTAAAACGCACATAACTCAGAAAAATAAGCGATACGTGCCCGGGATCGAACCCCCGACCTCTGATTAATAGGCGGACAATGCTTATAAATGAATAAGTAATTCAACTTAAATCACACGTACTTTTGTTGGTCTCACCGACTAGATTCTGTCTTAGACATAACCTCGTTCGCTAAAAGCGCTTCGATACAAACTAAAAATACACACAAGCTTAGCTGAATTGCTTCCCTCGATGAAAAACAATTACCCACCTACCGGGAACTCCATCTGTTTAAACAACAATGATTATGTCAACAGACGAGCTAATCGGAAACGCAATCGACGGCTATTAATCTCTATCCGTACCAGGGTTGACAAACGGAATACAAAATGGAGTGTGAAATGCAAAACTAAAGCGCCTTGTCTAAATAACTAATTATTCAAACAGAGCTGCACCTCATATTCAGTCCCATTTAAACTCTATGGTCTCGACCCTAATTATATTAACATTGTCAGACCACTTGAGTTTTTTCCGTCTAGCTACCTAGTTAAGATGAAAGTTTACGCCTTGTCTAAATAACTAATTATTCAATCGGAGCTGTACCTCATATGCAGTCCCATTTAAAGTCTATGGTCTCGACACTAATTATATTAACATTGTCAGACCACTTGAGTTTTTTCCGTCTGGCTACTAAATTAAGGTGAAAGTTTACGCCTTGTCTAAATAACTAATTATTCAAACGGAGCTGTACCTCATATGCAGTCCCATTTAAAGTCTATGGTATGGACACTAATTATATTAACATTGTCAGACCACTTGAGTTTTTTTCCGTCTGGCTACTAAATTAAGGTGAAAGTTTATGCCTTGTATAAATAACTAATTATTCAAACGGAGCTGTACCTCATATACAGTCCCATTTAAACTCTATGGTATCCACACTAATTATATTAAAATTGTCAGACCATTTGAGTTTTTTTTCCGTCTGGCTACCAAGTTAAGGTGAAAGTTTACGCCTTGTCCAAATAACTAATTATTCAAACGGAGCTGTACCTCATATGCAGTGCCATTTAAAGTCTATGGTCTCGACACTAATAATATTAACATTGTCAGACCATTTGAGTTTTTTTTTCATCTGGCTACTAAGTTAAGTTAAAAATTAAATAAGGATAGTTATATGTGACAATAAGATGGTTATAATTAATTTAATCTTATAAGTTTGTTATGGGTATCCTGGGTTTAGAACACACACAGATTTTGTTCTAAGTTTACGAATGTAGTTAACACCATCATAAAAGTTAGTGTGTACGCATCAAGAACTATTTGTTATGACCTATTTGAATAAAGACATTTTCGAGTCTTGGCTTTTTTTTTAGATGTTTACTATGATAATAAATATATTTATACACTACAAATTAGCCCTTAACGGCAATCTCACCTAATGGTAAGTGATGATGCAGTCTAAAATGGTAGCGGGCTAACTTGTTAAGAGTAATGGTAGAACCAAACCCTAGTTGGTCTCTAAGCGACATCATGCCTGAATGCTAAATCGCTTGGCGACACGTCTTTGTCAGTAGTGTGGTAATTAGCCATAACCGAAGCCTCCCACCAGACCGGACTCGAGCCAAGAATGGAACCTCGGACGTCCAACTTTATAATGCGACAGCGCACACTCTGCGTCATGGAGGTCGTCAACAGTAATATTAGAATGTTTAATAACATTCGTTTTTAGTGATAGGAAATCCCAATTAAAACATCAATGACTGAAATAGTCACACATAGAAAAGGCATTTAATGAGTATTTTCAGGAAGATTCGGTTCGGGTATTATCAAGAACTGGCAGTCATACATTTGAATTTTTTCCAATTTTCTCAGTTATTACTCAGAAATATCCTTCCGGATATAGGTACACTTTTTTATTTAATAACTAAATCTGCCCGTTTTGTTTGTATCATTAGTACCTACGTTTCTTTTCCATATAAAATATCTTCCTGTTGTATTATATAGCGGGATAGGCCACAGACAAAGATTATTGATGCTACAGTTGGTGTGTACATAAAGGGCAAACTAAATTCTTATATAATAATATTATACAGGTATCTTAGTATGAAAAGTAACCTGTGTATTATTCCAAGACCCAGAAGAAGTAATAAGATACATTAGTCTGTTACTAATTTCATTAAAATACTTAAAGTAAATTTTTTTTTATCCGCTACAAGTTAGCCCTTGACGGCAATCTCACCTGATGGTAAGTGATGATGCAGTCTAAGATGGTAGCGGGCTAACCTGTTAGGGGTATGGTAAACATACTCCTAAAATGTTTTTTCCTATGTTTACCTTTAAAGAGGTTATTTACGATTTAAATCTATTGATTGTGTTCTGTGAATGTTTTCATTATGTGCCATATAGCTTGTAGGGGGTATGCTAATGAAACCGCTTTTATATTTAAACACGTAAAACATATCATCATCACCCCCCCTAATCAATTTAGGCATGAACACCAACGACAAGTCAAATACAATTTTAATTTTATTCATGTCCGTAATTTCTTTATCTTTATTCTTTATTATGGAAACAGAATACCTGGGTAGACATAACAGTTGCCCAATTTATCTCCCTAGGCTACAAAAATTAAAATTACACACATTTACAAACTTAATACTTAATTAAGATTGAAAAATAATATTTATAATTCAATGAATTATTTTGCGTATTTCATTCTGGACGGTTCGGTTCGGGTATTAATATCACATTTATAATTCAATTAATTATAAATATTATTCTTACTTAATACGAATTAAAACTCTTGTTATCTGAAAAAGGTTTTTTTTTCAGACCTTCCATTAGCTGTACAAACCCTATTGGTTGCCACAGCGTAACCGGGCTGTTTGGCGAGCTTCGGAAAGAAGCTCTTCCAGAAGAAATTTTGAGCCCTAGGGCTCGAAGAAACTAAGAGAACAACTGCCTAAGGGCGCCTCCTTTGAGGCCGAACCTCGGCTAAGGCGACGTTTGGGATAACGGGGGGGTCGGACGGTGAGGGGTCCCACGTCCGGATGACGTAAGATAGCGGGGACCTCGTCTTCGCCGGCGAAGACGGTGTGTAGCGTATGATTGTGTAGTAGGTGGTACGAGTATGTTGTCATTAGTCATCTGATCGTCAGGGTCATGAAGGATATGTTTAGGTCTCCTCTTTCGGAGAGGAGCGCTTAGGTCGGGGGTGAAAAAGGTACTGTTCCTGGAAATAACCCAGACGAAAGTCGCGGGCAGCAGAGACGTAAAACATTATCAATCTACACATAATCAATAGACTGGTAACACCGGAAGCATGCTGGGCCGTAGGTAAACATCGAGTTCCGGTGTCAAACATCAAACAACATTATATGCCGTTTGGTGTTTGGCACGTTTACGAGGCCCATTTTCGTGCACCTATCACCCCTGACCCAGATTGAGTAACGAAAGCAATCTCATTGAGCGCAAACAGTCGGAATTCTCGCAGGATTTGCCTAGTTTTGCTCAGGTGTGATGCTTAGTTGTTGATTGTTATACAATAAATACCTAATACCAAATTAACTAATCTTATATTTTACCTTTTTGATGCATTTTTTTTTTTTTTATCCTCTACAAGTTAGCCCTTAACGGCAATCTCGCCTGATGGTAAGCTCAGCTCTCCCTTGCTTTAAAGATCAAAGTCAAAATAACAGTTTTGCCGGAACGGTATAATAAAAATCGGTAATACAAGATTAACGATTCTGAAACGAGTCATTTTTACTCTGCATTACGTTTGATTCATAGATGCCTGTAATAGGTTTATATGAAAAAGCTATTTTTAATTTGATTTATAATAAAGAAAATGAAAGTACCAATAAACAGCACATGTTACATAAAGGCAAATAAATCAAATTATTCTCTGTAAAATAATCATTTAGAATATCATATTGTTAAATTAATAAAGTATCATGGCTAAGCTAAAATGGCATTACATTGAAACAAATGATATCTTACTTCATTTTACTATGTCAGATGGTAAAATCTGTGATAAAGTTAGCTTTATTGCTCGTAACAAAATTCTTTATGTTCGTCTATGCAAACATTTTACTTGACAGTGACTAAAAATACTTTGTTGGCAGCATACATTTTTGTTTTTTAAGTGTAATGGAGTGGAATCGCGTCGTCTGAAGCTAACTCGTTTATTAAGCTACAGGAACAACGTCACGATCGTCGCCATGTCTTAAATCAATCAGACAGTTTTGCGAGGCAGAACTCAAGCGCGGCAGTGAAGCCTTCCCGCGGCAAATGCAAACCCAACCTCTACCGCAGCTTCGCAATCAAACTTGCCTGTTAGTTAAGCTTTGAACAAAGAACAAGTTTTTCAGATACTCAAGATATTTTAAGCGCCTACAATTCGCAAGATATTTTACTCTAGATCTTGCTTGCACACTTTGCGAAAGTAATATAATTCATTTACTCATCATGAACATAATTTATATCCCGTTCTTTATTTGAGCGTAGTAGCAAGCTGGAAACAAACGGCCGAAGACCGTGGACTTTGGAACTCCCTACAAGAACCTATGTCCAGCAATCGACGTTAATCAGTTGAAATGTGATTTGAAACGTACTTAAAAAGTCCGACGCTTATTTTTTTGTTGTGATATAAATTTATACGATTGCTTATGTAGCTTTTTAGTTCATATCGAGAAAAAAGGATTGGCGTGAATCCTCCTATATTTCTTTCCCAAGTATGAAATTACAAGTAGTCAAACAAAATGTTCCCTATTAACTTGATCGCCCTCTGTATTGAGGCGTTTCCCAACATTCAGCACAATCTTGAGCTTTTACGCTCTTAAAAGACTTCTCTATATTTATTTTGTTAAGGTTTGCCTTCAATATAAAATTTTCACGGTAAGTGTGTTTATTTTTATAATGTCAACCTAAAACTATATTTGAGGAAGATAAAAAGGGCGTAGTTTGTTTAGTAAAACTCCCATTAAGGCGATAAAAACGGAAGACAGTACCACCATTTTTTTAATATTTGCATCGTGGGATTGAACTGATGGGTCACCTGATGACAAGTAGTGACGATCGCCTAGGAGAACATCTGCACCAGAAGGCATAAATATTCCCCTTTTTTTTAAATTGTGCAATAAAACTTTATAACAAACAGATATTTTATGTTTTAAATACACAAATTAACACGAACAGATTAACAAATAACTGGGTAAATGAATGATATTATTTTATAAGATTACAATAATTTTCAATTTATAAAAATCAAATGACATTTTAGTTTGATCGTTTTTATTTAATAAAATAAAACGTAAGTTATAACTTCTATAATGAAACAATAACATTTTCATTAGTATCAATGGTTCGTTGGATAGTAAATGCATGTATGGAAGTCCGTTGCTATATCTAGCTCAGAATATTGCTACAAGAGAAGATTTTTTTCGACACTAAACACCATTATGGCATTAAGGGTAATCAGACCAACATGTTCACAGGATAAAGACAGCCAGGATCACGGTATGTCACAGTAAAACTAATCATAGGCCCAAAAAAGTAAATAACTACTTTTTTTTGGATTATAAATACATAAATATTACTTCTGCTTCCACAAAACTTTTTCTAGCTAGTAGATGTAACTGAAAACTATACTGCCTTTATCTTTATATGGTCGATTACATATTAATTCATAATTTGCATTCAGAATGGTTAATCGATGATGAAACTTTTTCAGGATGAGGTTGCAAAGACAAAGATAACACATACATACATACATACAAACATACATACATACATATAGTCTACTAATGCTCTTTTTGCGACTTGTGCCAAAAACCCTTAAAACTAAACTAATACTAAAGCTAAGTTGTTCAGATGCATAAAATTATTTCCCAGAACTTTCATTCGTCAGCTATTAAATCTGATACTGACTATCTTGAGGGAGGGTAGTTTAATAACATCGAAGTTTGAGTTAAAGTAGTTCTGTGGTCTACTTTAAGTTTACTAGCTTATTTTTTTTAAATTACAAAGTTGCACTGCAGATCGTGCTACCCTTACTGACTTAAGTCATACAGATTCGATATATATTATCATATATATTTAGATTTTTTCGTACTCCCGTGTACGTTAGTAAAGTATTAATAGATAACGATCACTCTGGCATGTAAATTATAGATGTTACTTGTTTACATTCCATCAAAAAAGCTTTCAACGGCTCTCTGTTCTCTGCACTTTATGTTTAGATTTTGAATTTTTATTACTCGTATTTTGGGATTCCTGGTAGGTAGATACCAATTCTCTCAAAATTGTAAATCCTGGTTGTGATTAATAACATTGTTTTATTATTTGGGTATCAGGAAGCAGTTCTACAAGCAGTTTTATACTTTATACGCACACTTGAGAACATCATGGAAAACTCTCAGGCAAGCAGGTTTCCTCTCGATCATCTCATCATCATGATCAACTCATTCTCGGCTCATTACAGAGCACGGGTCTCCTCTCAATATGAGAAGGGGTTGGCCATAGTCCACCACACGGGCCATGTGCGGATTGGCAGATTTCACACGCCTTTGAGTACATTATAGAGAACTCTCAGGCATGCAGGTTTCCTCACGATGTTTTCCTTCACCGTTGAAGCAAGTGATATTTTAATTGCTTAAAAACGCACATAACTCCAAAAAGTTGTAGGTTCGTGCCCGGGTTCGAACCCCTGACCTCTGATTAGGAGATTGACGTCCTCCGTAATGTTCTCAAAGGCGTGTGAAGTCTGTCAATCCGCACATGGCCAGCGTGGTGGACTATGACCGAACCCTTCTCATATTGAGAGGAGACCCGTGCTGTGTGATACCGAATCATATCTGAAAATACTTTACACAAACTACATTGCAGAAGTAAAACTTTGACAATACCTTCTTTATACAATAGTAATATATATGGGGTAGGAAATGTTTCGCTGTTAAATTTTGAGTACATAATGGATCTATGTTCACCTCTCACAGTAAGTACGGTGTAACATAAACACAAGAACGACATTACAAACAATAAACCACATACTATTAAGTGAAATAATAGGTTGTATTTTTATTCAGAGCAAGATGAGCACATAAAATAACTGTAAACAAACCAATGAAAATCACGTTTTATGATCTTACTTTATGACATCGATAATCTCAGCAATCGAAACGGTTTTTATAAATCTCAAGATTCATCGACTAAACAACTTGTAGGTCGAAACTTTTAAATATTTTTCCGGTATTAAATGGATCGCTGGTAGTAGGTGGATGAGTCAGGCGGAGGACCATGTGTGCGTGGTGCGCTTTCGGAAAGCCTTATGTCCAGCTGTTTGGAGTCTATAGGCTGATTAAGTAAGTATGTTAGTACGAGTATGACTCACGAGCTTACCAGATCTTTGACGCTCGATATATTTGACGAACTGCACTTAAACCTAATTGAAGAATTGCATATTAAAGTAATCCTACTAATATTATAAACGCTTGTATGTATGGATGGATGTTTGTTACTCTTTCACGTAAAAACTACTGAATGGATTTTAATGAATCTTTACAATAATATATATATATCAGAATAACACATAGGCTACCTTCTATCCCGATTCTTTGAGTAGTTCCAGAGGGAAAATTGTAAATTGTGTAGGAGCTAAGCTGCGGGCAGACAGCTTTGAAATTTGGTATACATGTCACCTATCCTATGAAAAAGGACATGTATTTTCTACGCCGATCTCTTCCCGTGGGAATATTAAAAATTGTTAATGAGCGAAGCTTTAGACCCCATTCTGAAGTCCACGCAGACGAAATCGCTGGCAGAAGCTAGTTATAACATATGTAAATATCGTACAAATCATCAGTTTATTAAAATAGTAGCAGCTAGCTTAGACGAAAGTAAGCATAACCTATACTAAAGTTATGAAACTGAATCATCAATAAGAAATGTTGTAAAACTACCAAATTTAATAGTTTTGATAAATTTGTTTTGTTAATTTTGTTCAAAAATCACATACGCCGGAATTCTGCCCCTCCAATAGTACTAATAAAATTCCGCGACAGCATATGTAATTTTTTTAAGACTGACGCACTTTTTATAATTTGCGGGGGTGTTTATGTATAGGTATATAATCTTAATCCAAATTATCCAAATAAATAAGTTATTCATCACAAATTCAATTTTGAACATATTTGACAGCATTTGATGAAAAACTTAAAAACTAAAATGAATATTTTAGTTGTTATCAGTCTTAAAATACCAACAAGGCTATAACGATCATGTACCACGCGCGCTTTTATTATATTTAAGAAGGACGGAGTAATGAGGGTGGAAACGGATGCGAGGTACCATGGCACCCAGCGAAACAGCTGTGTGTTAAGCGAACTGCTTTTTTAAATTATATAATGTTTATTAAAACAAATAAATTTGTGGTGTATTATTTATGTTAATTTCTATATATTTTTTTGTTGATCAATCATTTGTAAACCAATTGTTAAGTAGTACCCTTAAATTAATTAAATATTCTATTTCAGTTAGCTGAGTTAGATGGTTGACTCATTTGATTCGACCGTCCACTACTAACTCAGTTAAAATGTTCTTATCATGCCTTAATATGCTTACTCAGTTTCTCTAGTTTAAGCCGTTAAGTTGCAGACTAAGCACATAGGACAAACCTCTTCAGGTTTTACGGTGCCGTTATGTGTATATGAATTGTATTTTCTTTTTATATTAATAAAAAAATAAAAAATAAACAGTTAGTTTTTCCTCAAAATAACGCGGATGTAGCCGTGGACACAACTATTCAAATAAACCTGATTTACTATAATTCGCAATTACCAAGAGTATTTACTCATAGTATAAGGTTGCCACTAGCGGTGATAGCCTAGTGGTTAGAGCGTCAGTTTCCTAAACAGAGGTCGGCGGTTCGAATCCGGGCACGCACTTCTAACTTTTCGGAGTTATGTGCGTTTTAAAAAATTTAAAATATCACTTGCTTCAACGGTGAAGGAAAACATCGTGAGGAAACCTGCACGTCTGAGAGTTCTCTATAATGTTCTCAAAGGCGTGTGAAGTCTGCCAATCCGCACATGGCCATGGACTATGGCCAAACCCTTCTCATATTGAGAGGAGACCCGTGCTCTGTAGTGAGCCGGTAATGGGTTGATCATGATGATGATGATGATAAGGTTGCCTATGAAATGTTTGCTAACGACCATGTGTAAACGCCAATATAACGTTCCAGTTCTAAGGGCTAAAAATATAAATACCATTTTTCAATACCCATGGGGTTGGTTATTATTTAATGGATGGACAATTATTCTCGGTTCAAGCATATCCATCTAAGGCTGCATTCTTGCTCAAATTAGAGCTCTATAACTAAAGTTCATGACAGGTGTACGTGTAACTTCCTATGAAGTTAGAATAACTCCAAGTGAAGTAATATTATTGGGCTGAGCTTTGAGGGGCTGCGGAACTTACCCTGTAACTATAACATTAATTTCATCCCCCGCAATCTTATTACTGCGGCTCGAAATAATTCCACCGGAGAGTTATTGGGCAACCTCGCTAAATTATATAGTTCTAACTAGCAAATATTTTCCATTCCATTTTCATGACCTACCGCATATCTTCTCATAATCTTATTGAGGTATTGTAATATCCCTCCAATATTAAAGTTTGTAAGTATGGATGGATAGATGTTTGCGGATGTAGTCTAAGATGGTAGCGGGCTAACCTGTTAAGGGTATGGTAAACCCATACTCCTTATTGGTTTCTACGCGTCATCATGCTCGAATGCTAATTCGCTTGGCAACACGTCTTTGTCGGTAGGGTGGTAACTAGCCACGGCCGTAGCCTCCCACCAGACCAGACTCGAGCCAGGAATCGAACCCAGGACCTCCAACTTTTAAATGTGACAGTTCGCGCGCTGCGCCACGGAGGTCGATAAACTTACCTTTTTAGGCTGTTACTCTTCTTTCTACCAGCAAAAACTACTGCAATAATATAGCTTATACATCAGAATGACATAGGCTACAATTTATAAAGATACTGTGTGTATTTTTCAAAATATGACTGTAAGCGTCAAGTAATTAGGAAAAATCTACGTGATAATTTTAATGTCATAATGTTCGTTCTTTTCCACGCTACGCTCATATTAGCTACTGGAAATACTAATCCTGCGCAGACGAAGTCGCGAGCACCAGCTAGTAGAAGAATAGGTTCAGAATTTCAGCATATTTAGGTCAGAATAAATGTGATTATACGAGTAGGCAACAACGCGATGCCTTTCAGTCAATGCCTTTATTTTCATTTAATACTTGTACTTAAAGGATCAACATAAAATGGGGCTTTGTTGTAATCAACCAATTTTTATTTAAGTGCAAAAGATTTTTTTTTTAGCACGCGTCGAAAGAGCCTAGCATTTACAGCTATTTTACATTTCCCAAGGAAATACTGAGATTTGGCGCTAGAAAATTTTATCGTAGTGTGTCCTATTACGTCGAATTTCACGTACATACATACATAAGCGTATAGTATCGCTACGAAATCGACGAAATCGTCATTAGAGGTGTTATTTTTTAAATGTACCTTACACCTGTACACGGGTAATATAGGGATGTCCTTGTCCAACAAGTAATTGGTTAGAAAACAATTAATGTACGAGTTTATGGTGAAGCAATAAAGGAGAACATCTCAATGTTTACGACTAGGGCTAAGATTGAATCGTTGTCGTTGCTATGGGTTATTTTTAAGACACTGAGTATTCTAAAGTGAGGCTTTAGCAACATTACCTATTATTGAATATACACGCTTCTTTTACAGCGAAAATAAAAATACGTTATGTAACGCTCTTTTTTTTTTTATTGATTTATGTAACGCTCTTAATCGCAAAAAAAAACTAAATATCTAACAAAACTTAGTCGTTATAATGTTGCGAACAAATTATACTCAATGAATCAATGCATTTTGCTAATGAGTCTAATAATCACACGGCTAGAACAACTGGTTTAGTAAAAAATAATTTTAAAAGACCGACTTCCATTTTTTGTTTCTATAATTTTTTAAATAATACTTGTATTAGAAATGAAAGTTCTTAAATATTTAATTTTCTTAATTTGCTCTTTCGCATGCGTGCAAAAATTTTACAAACTCGATTTATATTACATAATATGCAATGTAATGGATTGCTTTGGATCGCCGACTCTTTAGTTTTCTCAGTTTTACACGCGACCTTGGAAGTTCACTCACAATTCTTGTTCTAAAATAATATCGAATCGCTTCTATATAGTTATACTAACTTTGTTGATGCCCTTCTTGATCCGTTATTCTATTATAAAAGACATGGAGAACACCCCGACACAAGAGGTACGAAGTCTTCCGAATAATTATAATGAGAAAAGCTGCTGGCAAATCGCAAAAGAATGACGTCGTGGTTACGCAACCCGAGGGTCTAGAGTCGCGAGCGCTGGTGAACTATGTAGCAAAACATGCAGGACTACACGAAGCCGAATGCAAAACTTCTATCAAAGAGACTCCCAAACTAGAAGAGAAAATTCAAAAGTCCATGCATTTTTGTTTCGATACCACTTCATTGTATATACTTCTTTGTAGATACACGATAATCCTACTCAGATTGAGGTTCATGCTGCTAAGTAGACACTTAAATTCCCACTCAAAGTTATTTTAAGCGCACAATCTCAGTAAAAGCTGTGATAAAAGCGAAATTTAGAAATAAAACTGGTATAAGTTACGTGGTTAGAATCTTATTAAGACTGCGCGGTCATCGTCTTCGTTTAAAATATTACGCGAAGTGTTGAAAACGTTTCTACTACCTTTAAATTTGTCGAATTTTCTATATTTTATGTGTTACTTTTAAGACTAATATAATATTATACTATTAGAGAATAATTGTTTCTAATAATCACATTAGGTATACTCATTTTCTTGCTTTTACTTTAACATTAAAAACATATTGAACTAGCTAGGAATCATTAACGTTTTACAAAATGCTATTTCATGATGTCATGGAAACCTTTATAAAGAATTTTAACCACGTATTAATAAGAAATATTACCTTGCACTCACGGTAAATATTTTTTATTTTTGCTTAATATTTCAGAAACTGAAACAATAGTATATGTAGTTATTATACAACACCCATTTATTTACTTTCTCAACAACTGTTTTCCATACTTCAATCTAAATAAGATTGCTCAAATCAGGATACTGTCGAATATGTGTAATTGTAACATTAGCAATGTGTGTAGAGAATGTGGTCAATAATCAATATTCCGATTGAACTGGTCCGTAACGATAGTTATCTATATTATAATACTGCGTCAAAAGAAACCAAGAGATAGAATAGGCGTGTGAAATTTGCCCAAGCAAAAAAGTTTGGCTTGTAATTGAATAGTAACTGTTCAACGCAATATCGTACGAGTACGTGCAGATTTGTATGTGTTTATATGAGATGTGTTTGATGTGTGTTCTACGTTTTTGGTTGCCTTGAAGGGATCGATAATTCCGCCAAATTGTTACACTGTTTCGTATTGTTTTCTGTCTTTTTTGCCTATTCTTTTGTGGTGTTTAATAAAAGTTTATTCATTCATTCATTAAACTATCTAGCTCCGGGTTGTATCCCTATCGGCTATTCCAGACCATAACAATTTTTTTTTTCAGTTCAAAATAATTAAATTTACAGTAATCGTCGAATACATTGAAAAAAAACACAGAGGTTTGGCTTTAATGCCGTCCGCACTCAGCGCCTTACATATTAATTAATTATAACTTACACAATAAATACAAAATAATGTTACTATTCAGCCAAACGTCATCTAGCGCCTGAGGTAAATAATTAATAAAATACCAATCGATAATATAGTAGTGCCATCCTTATCACCCTTGAAGAGTGGGAAAAGTATAACACTAGTAAACTCAAATTGCTATCTGATGATTTTGGATTGAAGCGGTGATAGCCTAGTGGTTAGGGCGTCAGCCTCCTAATCAGAGGTCGGCGGTTCGAATCCGGGCACGCACCTCTAACTTTTCGGAGTTATGTGCGTTTTTTTTTTAAACAATTAAAATATCACTTGCTTCAACGGTGAAGGATAACATCGTGAGGAAACCTGCACGCCTGAGAGTTCTCCATAATGCTCTCAAAGGCGTGTGAAGTCTGCCAATCCGCACATGGCCAGCGTGGTGGACTATGGCCAAAACCCTTCTCATATTGAGAGGAGACCCGTGCTCTGTAGTGAGCCGGTAATGGGTTGATCATGATGATGATGATAATTTTGGATTAGATTGAATATTATTTTCGGTGGTTAATGTATATAGCCGTTCTGGCGTGTTTGGGAAACAAACATCCATCCATCCAAACTGTCGCGTTTATAATAGAAAGTATTAGATATTGGCGGTGACATGGGGTCGCATAATCTCAGGCTCGGATAAGGTAGTTCGATCTCATATTCACCTGTCAACCTAATAGTGAAAGGTAACAAAGAAAGTTTTCTGACTTTGTATATGATCTGTGGTCAAAAATAATCGGCGCCAATGTTGGACAATTGACGTTTTCGCGGCGTATTAACAATATTATAAAATATTGGCATTAATGATAAATTAATTAAAAAAGTATTTAAAAACGCGAAATCTTTGTAAGTGTCTACAGGCGAAAGCTTACTGTTGTGAGTTTCGTATTCGGAGTTCGGTGTTCGCACCCCGGCACCTTGGTACCCTAACTTTTGGTCATATGGATCTATACCGAAGAAACCCTATTATTTTTCGGGATGAAAATGACTTAAAGCTGACCCGGAGTGTCAGGCGTTTTTTGCGTGATGCACGAATAGAGAGACAAACAAACAGACACACAATAGGACAGAGGAATAGTAATTTGATCTATTACTACTCAGCTTCTAGTTGCTTTGCAATAAGGTTACTTACTTGCTTTGCAATAGGACAGACAGACAGACAAAGAAGGCTTAGTAATAGGCTTCCGTTGCCACTCTTAGTACGGAACCCTTAAAAAGAATTTGACTGATTCCATTTATCATTTCAGGAATAATCCCTAAAACAGCCTAAAAATATCAACAACACAAAAATAATTGAGGTCTTGCAATAGCCTAAAACTCATTTTGCTCATGAAATTGCACAGTAGAGTTTTTTTTATACTAAAACGCGCCAATCGCTTGTGTTGCCACAAAACGTGGAGTAGGGCTTAAGTCCTCCTCTTAATTGAAATAAAGTGGCTTCTATTTATGCAGAGCGGGCCTTTGCTTTTAATGACAGAATTTGTGGTTATCCAACCTTGAATGCACTGATTTTACTTTTTTTGACGTTCTTAACTACTTAGTATATACATATATTCAAATGAAGATATACTAGCTTCTTTACTAACACCTGTTATGCCTATTGAAGGAATGAACTTTGCAAAAAAAAAATGCGTTTGTACAGTCTAGATAAAAAAATATAATGTATATGTATATATATATTCAAAATATAATTACGATAAATCCTTTCTTATTTTATTATTATATTTTAAGTTATCTGAACGCAACACAAAGAAGGATGCCAAGGATAGCAAAGTTGAACTTACAAACCGTTGAGATTCGGTAATTATTTGATTTTATTGATAGATAAAATATTATATAAATATTATATAATTATTTTAAAATGTTATATAAATATTGATAGATTGAAAGATAAAGATTAAATTATATATTACGGTGTTAACATATTGTATGAAGTCGATATCCACTCCGTACCGAAATTAAAATTATTTATGATACAATTGTGTTACCATGCAGCGCTTGCGAGAACTGTTATACGCCGTAACGAAGCCGGAAGCAGTGTTCATTTTAGTGCAAAATTTCCTCTATGAGTGGCGTTCTAACAGCATATCAATATAGCAATATCAAAAGACAACCACATACGTTATTTTGGTTCAATACAATTTTTTTTACTGTAAAGTTGGATTTTGTGAATTCAGATATCCTAGTTTCAGGCCACACTTTTAGAGAAAAGAAAAGAAAGAAAATTTCGAAAAGAAGAAAAAGAAAAGAAAAGAAAGAAAAGTTTATTTATTGCAGCAAAACATACATATAGGTTTACAATGAAGTAGTATAACTAAAATTGTCTAATAAGTACACTACCATTATGCACCTGTTTGCACCGTCCGACCCCCCCGTTATCCCAAACGTCGCCTTAGCCGAGGTTCGGCCTGAAAGGAGGGGCCCTTAGGCAGTCGTTCCTTTGGTTTCCTCGAGCCCTAGGGCTCAAAATTTCTTCTGGCAGAGCTTCTTTCCAAAGCTCGCCAAACAGCCCGGTTACGCTGTGGCAACCAATAGGGTTTGTACAGCTAATAGAACTAGTCTGATGGGAGGCTTCGGCCGTGGCTAGTTACCACCCTACCGACAAAGACGTGTCGCCAAGCGATTTAGCGTTCCGGCACGATGTCGCGTAGAAACCGAAACGAGTATGGATTTACCATACCCCTCACAGGTTAGCCCGCTACCATCTTAGACTGTATCATCACTTACCATCAGGTGAGATTGCCGTCAAGGGCTAACTTGTAGTGGATTAGAAAAAAAAAAAGTTGAGACTGTACCTCGAAACTTCAAATCAGATGAGTAGTTAACACGCAATTGGTTGCCAGACGAAATAACCAAGTTTACCTTAAAATGATTGCTTGCCGTGATTTTTCCTGCTATTACAAATGGTGTTAGTGGTAGATTAATCACGCTATCGGTGTGTGGTCTAAGAAACGCAAATGGTCTCATAAATTTCCAAGCCATTAATTATTTGCATGGATAAAGATAATTTTAATTGACAATAACAATTGTTTATTGTTCATAGCTACATGTATAAGTAGGTTAAGATTAACATTACAACAAAAATGCAATGATAGTGTAATTTATAACGTAATTAAAGATAGAATTGTGTGTATGTATTTGTGTATAATATGTATTTGTCCGTTTTACGGGTATAATCTTCTGTCCCTGTTCTTCAAAAAATATTGAATTTACTTGTGTTTTAGGAGTTACAAGTTACAACAGCAATTATAATTAAATACATTTAAAAAATACAGTGTAGTGTGGTCAGAAATTCTGTGTCACACGAAAACAAAGTGATTCAATCCCCAACTCGGCTCCTGATTCAATTATAGTATCCTTCACTTGCTCTCTTACTAACTCTTATAGCGAAAGTAACTTTTTTCAGAATAGGTCTTTCGTCTCATTAAATTCTTACGAGTAAGTAGTAAAGACTACCATCCAGGCAAAGACTCCCGACGCCAGACAGGTGCAAATAAAAGGTTTCTTTAAAGTTGAAACGATGTATACAAACTTTACGAAAGTTACTTGTGTTCTTTGTCTGAGAAATCTTCAGAAACCGTATTTACTATAAACGCAAACCACAATAGACACAATTGAAGCGCACGACAATGAATCAAGCCAGGTACGACCATGTATTGTTTTACATTTATTGTGGTTTTACCTCCTCATCGCAATCCACATACAAATCTTACGATTAAGTCCGAGATATTAAGTTCTCAAGATGAACTATGTCTGGGATATAGACGTTCAAAAACAAAATCAGAAGGACTCCTTTTAATAATATATTTTAGTTATGATATTAAATAATTATAATTTTTTTAAGATTTTTAGGTTTAGGTTAATCTAAGTTTTATTTTAAGTTATATGTGTATTCCTAACAAAAAAAAAAGCAGAATAATATCATAATAATAGTAGCCATAAGTACTGCAAATGCACTTTGGTACGGAGCGCTGTGGAGTAAATAGACACATGTATGAATTAAAGCTCCAGCATACAAATTCATCATTTAGACTGCCACGAGGCGGTGGAAGCATCTGTCACTGCTCTGCGCTAATGCACAAGCGTAGCATGTACTCTACATGTCTCATCTAGGCACACATAATAATCCCTGAGGAGGCTAAACAATTTTCAGCCAAGAAAGTTCTGTTGTTTGCGACGGCAGCTAGCACCGTTTAGAAACTATTGCCAGTTCCAATCGTAATACATCGAAAAAGGTTAACGTGATTCTCTCTAGCTTCTCCAATAAGAGCACAAAATGGGATATATAAAATAGAGACGGCAAGAGTGAGTTAGAGACGTATACGAACCAAGGTCTAATAATAAAAAACACAGAGTATTGACTTTGTTAAGATCAAGCAAAAAACTCTCCCATCTCAACTTTGTTTTTATAGCGGCAATAAACACTACACATCTTGCTATAATTTCAATTTAACCTTTTACAGTTCATGAGTTAATAATAATATGAACACAAAATAAAATAATAGAATATAATAATAAATTTATTTGCCGAATAGTGGGTACATAACAGGTCATACATAAATTAATAAATCCCTTACACAATCAACTGTCATCGACAGTATGAAAATATTTAACAAATTAAAATACAAAATCAAAACTACAAAATTAAAATTACATTACAGAATTAAAATGAATAATAAATTAAAAATAGCTTAAAAAAAGTCAAAATCAAATAAAAATAAAAATAAATTATAAAAAGGTAAAATAGAAAAACCGGCAAGAGTGAGTTAGAAACGCATACGAACCAAGGTCTAATGATAAAAAACACAGAGTATTGACTTTGTTAAGATCAAGCAAAAAAAACTCTCTCGTCTCAAATTTTTATAGCAGCAATGTAAATACACATCCTGTGATCATATCAATTTAACCTTTTACAGTTCATGAGTTACAGCTGTCTGATATAAAGATGTATATAGATACGGAGGGACCGCGGCGCGGGACATAAAGAAAGTTTCAGAAAGGTTCGGATTTCAGGAATACCGTTCCTTATGTAAGTATCTACCTGGCATAGGTGTTTACCTGTTACCTGCTTACTTGAATATGAGCTTTAAAACTCTAGTAATAAGGTTTTTTGCAACAACAATGTTGATTAAACTACAGACGCAAATAAAATATAAGTATATTATAATTTCCGAATGCTACATACACAATCAAAATTATTTTTATCGCGACTTTGTTTTCGGAGTGCTAATACAGACAGTTTCATCAGCGGAGATGGATTTATACTGGTATTATAAGTTGAATTTTATCATTTTATTTTCAAATCGCTACGACTAAGCTACGCTACGCTAAGCTACGACTGAGTAGAGATTTCGTAGAGCGTTTCGTAGTGTATTGGCATTTTGTCTGTATTTACTCCACTATAAAGAAATAAATCTTTATAGTGCATTAAATTAGTTTTTTTAGAGGAGTTACTAATAAACGTTATTTAATTTGTTAAATTATACTTAAACCGAATGTACTGTTTCTTTAAATTAAAATTTATAAATTTGAAGATAAATCAATACTTCATCATCATCATCATGATCAACTCATTACCGGCTCACTACAGAGCACGGGTCTCTTGTCAATTTGAGAGGGGTTTGGCCATAGTCCAACACGCTGGCCATGTGCGGATTGGCAGACTTCACACGCCTTTGAGAACATGGAGAACTCTCAGGCGAGCTGGTTTCCTTACGATGTTTTCCTTCACCGTTGAAGCAAGTGATATTTTAATTTTTTGTAAACGCACATAACTCTGAAAACTTAGAGGTGCGTGCCCGGATTTGATCCGCCGACCTCTGATTAGGAGGCTGACGCCCTAACCTCTAGGCTATCACCGCTAACTACTAGGCTATCACCGCTAACTACTTTACTTACTAATCATTACTTACTAAACATTTAACAGCGTTCAAATAATTAGTGGATTTTATGATACTACAAAATTTTCAAAAATTTTTGTATTTAATATTATAAATTGTCCAATAAATAAACCCTTCATTTGCGTGTCTAACACACAAGAAGCAGGTCTTATTAGGTTAAGTTCATTTTGCACCTTGGCACAAAACCATTTGTATGCGACTTTAAATCACTATTAGGCGGTTTTTATATGATGCTTAGATTTCCAAAAAAAAACTCGACACGTAATCGACTAGTCGGGCCCTTACCGACCCAACATAACCTGACACCAATAAGTTCTCGAAGCTTTTTGCAGCTATGTCAAGCTCACTAAACCTCTGCCAGTGTTTCAAAATGATCAAAGCGATATCCAACACCCAGTTACGAGTATGTGCCAACCTATTGCCAATATGTTGACAGTGAAGGGAATATCGCTGACGTGCGGTCATTCACTTGAGGGTTGACTTCTTATCGATGCTTTTGTATCTGCCCTAATGAGGGATGAATATAATGTGGTTATGACACGAACTTATCTACGTGGTGATATTTTTAGATTAGATTTAGCAAAGATAAAAGAGTAAATTTTTTTGGCATACAAAGACTTTTAATACATCACTTTAAGACAATCACGCCGTTTGTTTTTACATGATTTTTTGACGACCTCCGTGGCGCAACGCGCGCGCTGTGGCATTATAAATGGTGGAGGTTCTGGGTTCGAATCCCGGCTCGAGTCTGGTCTGGTGGGAGGCTTCGGCCGTGGCTAGTTACCACCCTACCGACAAAGACGTGTCGCAAAGCGATATAGCGTTCCGGCACGATGTCGCGTAGAAACCAATTAGGAGTGTGGCTTTAGCATACCCCTAACTGGTTAGTCCGCTACCATCCTAGACAGCATCATCACTTACCACCAGGTGAGATAGCCGTCAAGGGCTTACTTGTAGTGCATAAAAAATAATATATATATATAAAGGAAAAGGCTTGTTCTTTTTGCAATCGATAAACGATATGAAATAACAGTTTTTTTTCTTTTTTAATATAAACATCGCGGGTAAACGAGAAGACGACCTGATGTTAAGTGATTACCGGCCATAAAGATTTGGGGTACCAGAGCCATCGATGCGATGCCGGCTGAAGCCTCCTACGCTGTATCAGTTACCACGCGGCATCATACCGAAACGCTCGCTTAAGATGACAAGTAGGATAAGATTAAAGAGATAACAAAATATTCATATAATCAAATAAATCAAATACCATATACCGAGCAATTTTTTTTTTGTCTCAATTGACGGAATCTGCATTCGTTTTATTTATTTATTATTATTTATTTATTCTACAATAAAGGCACCGAATAAACCAAAGAGGTTTGTCCTCGGTGCTAATCTGTAACTTAACAGCTTAAAACTAGAAATTAATAAATAATTTAAAAATTCTTGTTATAAAATACATACCGCATTAATTTTTGTTATTAATTTTTGTTGTTATATAAGACCCCATTTATTTTTAAACGAACTGTACCAAAGCCAAGCTTTGCCATGTATGGCATATAACACATATATATATAAGTATGTAATAACAGCTAGTTTCATATTCTGACTGAATATGGATAAACAGTACCTACCAACCTAAAATTCGTGATGCGAATTCCCATTCTCGTGGAACTATTTATGCAAATCCCGTTATAGTAGCCAAAATTGAATGTTACAAAACGGCAATTTTATATTTCGCAACTTTGCCGATACTTCCAACCAATATAGCAAGTTTGAAGTGTATCACATAGGAAGGTTCCTTCTAAATGAAAAAAGTTATATTTAAGTAATATCAAAGTTGTAGGGCATCAAATCGTAGGTTTAGTAACAGTATTAATAGTTATATAAAAGCATAGATACAAAATAATGCCTAATTAATTCCATAAAACCTTTCATGACTCGAGCGTCCTCCCATATACTTTTATGCTATTGAATTTGAATATTATTAAGTAATGTAAGTATACATATTCTGTGACACGGAATCTATCTGTGATACGGAAAATCTCTGAATTGAATGCAATAATTACGTAACAATAATAAATCCACTCGCATAGCGGATTAAGCCCCGAGCAGAGATTTAATAGGCTTTCGCTTCAGCAAATTGGATGTCTATCAAATATTTTTATCGCGTGATTTAAAGTACATAAGAAGGTATCTTACTTACATACTTAATTTTCACAAGCATTAGAAAGAAACATAAACATATTTAGTTACATAACCATTAATTCGATCTTGGTTACATCGGAATCAACGTTAGTCAATTAGGATCTTTACTTTTTAAAATGACCCAATTTCTTGTGCGATAATCCTCTGTTAAAATGTTTAAGAAGAAATATAGGTGTGTAACAAATTCCATAGAAGTTTGTATTAATTTAGCGGAACGGATAAAAAAGTTATTTATTTTAAACTTAAAAATTCTATTCATCCAATATTTTGCTATCGATCTATCGATGTATGATAAAAACATCATGATCAATCATTACCGGCTCACTACAGAGCACGGGTCTCCGCTCAATATGAGAAGGGTTTGGCCATAGTCCACCACGCTGGCCATGTGCGGATTGGCAGACTTCAAACGCCTTTGAGAACGTTATGGAGAATTCTCAGGCGTGCAGGTTTCCTCACGATATTTCCTTCACCGTTGAAGCACGTGTTACTTTTTTTTATTTTTTTTAGTTTCTTTTTTTTTAAAACGCATATAACTCCGAAAAGTTAGAGGCTAGGCTATCACCGCTTCAAATGATAAAAACATATAAGATAAATGAAACACTAAACTAACATGTTAACTAACTAGCAAATTTTGTCTTCAATAAAGTTGGTCGAAAAAATTTCGTTGATGTAAATTATTTAGTTGACGTTACAGCTGAATCCATATAAATACTTGTTACGAGTAAGTAGATAAGGCTTGATTGAAACATAAAGTAACAAACATGAAATACCTACCAACCTACATAATATACGGATTATAGTTTATTTTACCTACCTGCCCAAAATATCCTGATTATTTCCTCTACCAGTAGGTATTTTTTTTTATACACGACAAGTTAGCTCTTGACGGCATCTCACATGATGGTAAGTGATGATGCGGTCTAAGATGGTAGCGGGCTAACCTGTTAGGGATATGGTAAACCCATACTCCTAATTGGTTTCTACACGACATCGTGCCGCTACGAACGCTAAATCGCTTGGCGACAAGTCTTCGTCGGTAGGGTGGTAACTAGCCACGGCCAAAGCCTCCCACCAGACCAGACTCGAGCCGGGAATCGAACTCAGGACTTCCAACTTTATAATGCGACAGCGCACGCACTGCGCCACGGAGGACGTCAAAAAACGAGGTATGTTATTCATATGCGTACACTACAATATACCTGTGTGTTAAATATATTTTATAGGTATAAAAAGTTAAAACATCGCAGCGCTGTTTCTGTCAACACAAACAATGAACTCGGTGCAAGTGAAAAGTTAAGAAAAATCAAAGTATTGTTAGGTTAGCAGAGCCATTTCTTTCAACTCTAACACAGACACAAAATAGACAAGAAACATACGGAAGCCTACAAATACCTGATCGCTTTTCTAAAGTGAATAAGATTTATTCATTTTATTGTACGCTTTAGTGTTTTCTCCATCATAGAAAATTTAAAGGACCTCAAAATTAAATAATAAACTAAAAAATTCGTATTACAGATGATGTTTTACGCCCAAATTATAGGAGGAGTAAAACGAGTGTAAAATCATAGTAGTAATACACTGAGAGGTCAGTGCCATTTGCTTTGGTTAAAATTATAAGCCTGAAATATACCTATAACACTCAAGCGATCACTGCAGCAAAGGGTGTTAACAGGAGATACGGCGCCATTCTCCCCCTCTCCCGCCCATTTGATGTAATTATACTATTTATTTTGCTCATGACAGAGCATCTATTTGAACGATACCCTAGTATTATATTTCGATTAAAACGGTATAATTTTGATCACATTTTTTCAATCAGCGCTTATAACGGAAAATTGAAAAACGAAAATCGTTTTTGCCGTGTGTACGACATTAAAACGAGCAATATTAGGTATTTTTTTGTCGCCACCATAATATTTCGATACTTGAAAATGATTGCGATTGTCAGATTTCAACAATACGGTTTGCCAACTTGGACCAGCTAAGCATCTATCGAGGTTTAACAGCTTGGTCCTTTTGGGTCTCATAAGAAAGATTTAAGTCGTATGGCAGGCTTTTGGAGTATCTTTACATAAACAATGAAATGAACAGAGTAGTTGACACGAGTAGCCTAACCTGACGGAAAACAATGATGAGGACAGTGGCGTCCATTTCATACATGCATAAATGCAGAGCACACTCCAGGGGACTCGGGAGTAATGTATAGATATTCGTGAGATATCAGTGGGGATTGATTCTGTTGAAAAGCGTCACTTTAGAAAGCACTTTAGGCATAAAGGCAGTGCTGCCAACCTATAAGTCCCAGAGTCTAGAAAAGATTGTTTCTATATTATATCAAATTTCTTCATGCTCTGGTTAAAAACATTGTGAACTCCGCTGGCTGAGGACCACATTGGAGCACGCTTTCCCATAAAATACTACCTTGCCTATAGAATCTTACTGTGAACGCATTCAAATTCTACGCAAGAAGATGACTTTCAGTCTACACAGATGCTTTTTAGCAGTTCGTATCGAGAGCCTTCAAGACTAAAGTTTTCGAACAGTGTGTGTTGCCAGTGATGACTTACGGATTCGAAATGTGGTCGCTCACTACGGGCCTCATAAGAAGGCTCAGAGTCACTCAGCGAGCAATGGAGAGAGCTATGCTAGGAGTATCTCTACGTGATCAAATCAGAAATGAAGAGATCCGTAGAAGGACCAGAGTTACCGACATAGCGAGTTGCGAAGTTGAAGTGGCAATGGGCGGGGCACATAGCTCGGGGAACCGATGGACGTTAGGGTGCCAAGGTGCTGGAATGGCGACATCGCACCGGTAAACGTAGCATTGGTCGACCCCCAACAAGGTGGACAGACGACATCAAACGAGTCGCAGGGAGCCGCTGGATTAAATCGGCCCAAGACCGTGGCCATTGGAACTCCCTACAAAAGACCTATGTCCAGCAGTGGACGTCTATCGGTTGAAATGATGTATCGAGAGCATCAACATCGTTAATTGGATGTCAACCACACAAGAATGCCACTTAACGCTGTGCTGTGTTGTTCAAATGGAAAATCGGGCCAGAGCATTTTATTCTCTAGTATAGGATCCCAACCGAATTGCGTACGGAAAAGAAATTGCAGTATCTTTGATCAAACGTTGTAAAACTGAACGCGGGGAAACGCAGGAAAACCGGCACTAGATTGTTATATGTAGAAATCTGTACTACAAATAAATGTAGACAACTTTATTAATAAAAAGGTCTTTTATTATGTATATCTAACATGTAACAGTATGACTAAGCTCCTATGGCTTATATCAATAAAGTATGTAAACATCAAGCTGTGAAAAATCAAACTTTTAACCGATAGCAACGGCTGTGTCATGGTTAACTATCATCATCATCATGGTCAACCCATTGACGGCGCACTACAGAGCACGGGTGTCTTCTCAGTATGAGATGGGTTTGGCCACAGTCCACCACGCTGGCCATGTGCAGATTGGCAGATTTCACACGCCTTTGAGAACATTGGATTCTATATGATTCCAGAATCCATAGATCAACGGTAAAATGGCGGACTGAAATCCGCAAGGTCATAAGTTCGAACTTCACTGGTATAAGTACCTCCTTACGTGTCCACCTCAGTCCTAGGTTATTTAGTAGGTTATCAATAATTTACATAGCGGTAAGTATTTTAATATGTTTGTTCACGTTGCCTCGCGACCACGACAGCGTCGGCGACTGTACCCGCAACTATATCGAATATATAAAAGTACCTAAACCTCTAAAAATATACAAGCACACAGGCATTAAGTACAGATAACCACATAACGGTTTAAATCTAAGCATTAATTGAACTAATGTCTGTATTTTGTGCATTTGTTTAACGACTGTTAGAAATCTTCATAAAAAATAATTTAACTAAGTTATTATTACTAAACTTACCATAAGAAGTCTGTCACACTATATCCGTTCACATACTTAGTCTGAACTCAGTCAAGTAAGTAATAAGGTAGCTAACTTTACCAATCACAACACTCATAAATAATCTAATGTTCCAAAGTTCACTCGAATAAAAAAATCGCAGATATTTTCATAAGTGTCTATTGAAGGTGATTACATTTACTTTTCACTTTATAAACTAAACATATTTTAGTCTAATCTAGGGCTGTTAAAACTCTAGTTTAGATTTGAATTTCCCTCATGGCGGGAATGGAGCGCGAGGCGGCACTCTCCCTCTGTCCGCTCCGAGCACTTTATCGCACTGAATGGTTGCAAAATCTGGTATAGTGCTGTCGCAACGTTATCGATATTTAATGATGTTTAAGAGATCTTCATTACGAGATAGAAAAAAATATATGATTCAGTATAAGATCGCCTCTACCTGTCATGGTTCAAAGTAATACAACAGGCAAACTAAAAGCTAATGTCCTGACTAAATCTGAGGCTCCAATGCTTACTTTATGAGGCAACATAAAGTTCATACAACCTAATACTTTCAAACCTCCGTAAGGATTCGGCGCAAGAAGTAAGCGAAATATTTATGTAAAATAAGATCAGAACCACTCGACTATAGATCTCGACTCGATCTAGACTCGAGAAGAAGCAAAATAAACTTGAAATCAGGAAGCTTGGAAATGCCACAGAGAAATCTTTGCATGCCATTGTTCTGCAATGCGAGTTCGATTCATATCCTACTTAACTTTTGTATGAAACATAGATTTTTTAAATGCCATAGCTTTCTCGTATTGGAATAATCTATAGGTTCAATCAAAAACATTTGTTTTTTTTTATAAACTTTATTGCACAAAAAAACTGTATATAAGGCGAACTTAATGCTAAAAGCATTCGCCACCAGTCAACCTTGGAACATTGAGAAAAGCAATGGTATGCGCACAAACAAAAAAAAAGTATAAGTATATATATATAAAAGTAATACATACAATAATATAATAACAATAAATAATAGAGATAATTAAAAATATATAAATATAAAAAATATATGCCGTTAATTACATAATATCGACATCTGCCTACAAGTTACCTTCTTATCCACATCTCACTTGCAGAGAGGACGGCACTGGTTTCGTCCGCACATGCGCAGATCATGTTTTTCTGATTTCGAAACTTGAACGTCTTAACGTCTAGCCGAGCCTAATAAATCCTGCGAGGGGAGACTATTTGCGTTCTTCTTAACTGTTTTGTTAAGGAAAACATAGCAGTAATAGCCCTTGTCGACTAGGTCGTGTCTCATATCAATCATGGCACCCATTTTCAACTTCCAACCTCAAAAAAAAAGCGGAGCAACTCAATTGGAGGAATTAGATTTTCTATACCTAAGTTCCGTACCCAAGGGGCAAAACGGGAGCTAATTGATGACAGCGCTTTTTCTCTGTCTGTCCATGTGTCATGGATATTTAGCTTGTGAACGGAATAAGTCTAATTTGTTTTTTTTTTTTTTTGGACTGTCTATTAGCTGTACAAACCCTATTGGTTGCCACAGCGTAACCCGGCTGTTTGGCGAGCTTTGGAAAGAAGCTCTGCCAGAAGAAATTTTGAGCCCCAGGACTCGAAGAAACCAGGGGAAGACTGCCTAAGGGCGCCTCCTTTGAGGCCGAACCTCAGCTTAGGCGACGTTTGGGATAACGGGGGGGTCGGACGGTGAGTGGTCCGTACGTCTCCGAGGCCGTGGATGGAGCCCACGTCCGGATGACGTAAGATAGCGGGGACCTCGTCTTCGCCGGCGAAGACAGTGTGTAGCGTATGATTGTGTGGTAGGTGGTACGAGTGTGTTGTCAGTAGTTATCTGATCGTCAGGGTCATGAAGGATATGTTTAGGTCTCCTCTTTCGGAGAGGAGCGCTTAGGTCGGGGGAGTTATTTGAATTAAACGTAAACCTAATTACGAGGATTTCCAAATCTTGTTAGAATCTTGTTATTGGCCCATCTTGTGTACTCGGAACACCTGTGTGTGCCAAATCGTTTAAGGCTACACTGGCTTTGCGCGTTATGTAAATCAAATGAAGAGTGAATTTTTCGTATGAAACAAACGAAGAAGTAACACTCCAATAGATCACTCTATGGCTCTCTTCACACTCACACTTTATGTTTTTATACGTAACGTTGATTTCTTTTCTTGCAATCTGGCCAAGTTTATTTCAATGCCCACTTAAATTATGCATCGGTCGAAATCATTTCGTAGAGTAAATGTAAATTTACCAACAAATGTTTTTTTTTTACTTTAAAACTAAGAAACAAGGGATTCGTAGTGTTTCAGTTAAACACCAAAAACAATATTGGCCAAATTTTAATTTTTAATATTATTATTATGTATAGAGCCTACAATCCTGAACAACAATAACTAAAAAGCCATTTCAAGTTCTCTTATGAAACCATAGTCCTACCTCTAATTAAAATTTGCTAGTGATAAACTTTTGTTTTACGGCTTCTTCCTCAGATCAATACATCTAGGGAAAATTAGTGCTCCAAGTGTTTATAAAAGAAGGAGACAACCATAATTTATCTAAATCGTCTATTAGTCATAAGTTGTATAGACAGTGTCTCAAAAAGCGCCCCATTCGTAATATCCTTGCATACGACCAGTTGACCGCAATTTTCTTCGACTCTTTAGTGTTTCTTTTAATCTCGGTAGAAAATGGCCCATCTATCATCATCGCAATAGGTAAATTTGGTCTGGTGGGAGGCTTCGGCCGTGGCTAGTTAGCACCCTACCGACAAAGACGTGTCGCCAAGCGATTTAGCGTTCCGGCACGATGTCGTGTAGAAACCAATTAGGAGTATGGGTTTACCATACCCCTAACAGGTTAGCCCGTTACCATTTTAGACCGCATCCTCACTTACCACCAGGTGAGATGCTGTCAAGGGCTAACTTGTGGTGTATAAAAAATATATATATAATGTGTTATAAGTAATGCAGTCCTTACAAAGTCGTGTATCGTGTGCGTCCTATATATAGGACGCTTTTGCAAGGACTGAATTAACATATCAAAATCTACACAGCTAATGGGTGATAAGCTCAACCAGAAAAAAAGAATCATGCCTTTTAAAACACCGCTAAGTACGAGTTATAGACGCGCACGAATGAAGACCTCCACCAGGATAACAACCAATAT
Source organism: Lasiommata megera (assembly GCA_928268935.1). Classification (NCBI taxonomy): domain Eukaryota; kingdom Metazoa; phylum Arthropoda; class Insecta; order Lepidoptera; family Nymphalidae; genus Lasiommata; species Lasiommata megera. The sequence continues at coordinate 8,834,468 of OV743319.1, read as the reverse complement.
GAAACACTGCACAGTTTTTTCATTATTAAGATGACAGAATGACATTTAAACCAAAATCACCTCACATTCAAGAAAAGGAACTCGGTGTCGCTTCCTATCTTATTAACTTACTTTCTTAATCATAACCATAATCATTTATTTGCAAGAATGTTTGTAAATAATGAGATGGTGTATACAATTTTGCCAATAAGTCGACCATAACATTCTACTAAACAAATAGTGTGCAAAATACAAACATAACTTTAGTACTAATTAAAATTACTAAATTAAAAATTCATCTAGTCGATTATTCATTATTCTTAGTGCTTATTAATTTTTACTATAAAAAAAGTAATATTATTTGTTTGTGCTTTACTTCGTCTACTATCGCAATCTATTAGCTTAGCTAGGTAATTATCAGCTGTTAAATTTAAAGCATTTTCTACAAGTTATCCCGTGATTGTAATCTCATTTTGGTGCTAAGTGTGATACCGGCTGAGATGATATTAGGCTGAGGCGTATGGCAGGCGACATCGTATCGAAATGCTACATAAATTCTTTATCGGTGGGGTGGGAACTAGCCACGGCCGAAGCCTATGAAAGAAAGGCAAATCAATAAACCTTATAAAACACCCCTAACGAAATCAAACATTTCTCATTTTATTCGGTAGGTGTCATTTACATTATGTATTAGGCATAAAACATAATACCCCCTTTAGGTGTCGAAATTATTTTATTATCGTTATCTTTAAATAACAGTTTACTCGTCTGGTGGGAGGCTTCGGCCGTGGCTAGTTACCACCCTACCAAGCGGTTTAGCGTTCCGGCACGATGTCGCCTAGAAACCAATTAGGAGTGTGGGTTTACCATACAACTAATAGGTTAGCCCGCTACTATCCTAGATAGCATCATCACTTACCAGGTGAGATAGCCGTCAAGGACTAACTTGTAGTGAATAAAAAAAACTGTTAATAGTCATTCGTGTATTAACATTTGTTATTTTTCAGTTTCTGATAAAAAATTCTCAATTTTTTAATGTTGCCTGGAAGTTTTTAAATATAACTTTACATTGCTATACAAAGAGGGCTTTTAAAAAATATGGAGAGATTGCTTTCAGTATCGCAAGTCTGGATTGGTTTTTTTCGATGGCGATCTTAGTTTAGGTTAAGGTATTTCTCTAAAGAGATGTGGGCGTACCTTCGCATTTAAATTATTATTTGGTATTTTAAAGGCAGTTTGCTTCCAACCTACGTTAGAACTTTCTTCGAGAATAACATTTTATTGTGTAGGTAGGTAAGTAGACTTCTAAGCGTAAATAAGTGGGAAGTTCTGAGAAGAACATTATCAATTATATCAATAAACCCACACGCCTATAGCTACTTAGATTTCTCTTTCTAAATGAAGGATATTTTCAATGTAAAATCTTTATAAATAATACCTATCTTGTTTCTTCATAACTTACTTTGCCCTGCTTCTAACACGTGTAAGCCATATTGTATAACTATTAATGGACCTTATAAAACATCTCTAACGTCCTTCAAAATAATTTTGAATGACGTTACGAGAAAGAACTGCTGCACGCTACTAGACTACATACAATTTGAAATTCATTTAATCTATTCAGTTAAGGTATACAATTTGATTACTCACTCAAACTATACATAATATTACCGTGCTAAAACTTACCACGTTGGATCTCTTCCGTTAAAATTGGACTAGGTAATTACATAGAGCACGCACCTCTAACTTTTCGGAGTTATGTGCGTTTTTTAAACAATTAAAATATCACTTGCTTAAACGATGCAGGAAAACATCGCGAGGAAACCTGCACGCCTGAGAGTTCTCCATAATGTTCTCAAAGACGTGTGAAGTCTGCCAATCCGTACATGGCCAGCGTGGTGGACTATGGCCAAACCCTTCTATATTGAGAGGAGACCCATGTTTTGTAGTGAGGCGGTAATAGGTTGACCATGATGATGATGATGATGAAATACATAGATAGGGATTTAAACAAACACCATTCTTTTTAGGTAAGTTTAAAGGTTAAAGTATGAAATTGTCAATTTGTGCTAAAAATACATGTTTGTGTAGTAACACTATTTAATCTCATTATCTTTACACTGCTGCTAGCTTTCTGACGTATATTTTTATTAATTATCACTGAATAAAAGGGATAAAACTCCAGTAGTGTTAACATGCGCGCCATGAGATTGAATTGTTTTCTATCATGTTCTCATCTTTTTCTATGAGATAGGTCAAGACAACGGGAAGACATTATTATCTCGTGGCGCGCACTTGAATCGGGATGCAAGTCCCGTTTCTTGTGGCTAAATTTCGATATAATCGGTGCAGTAGTTAAACCGAACCTAGGTAGAAAATAAATAAGTTAACAAACAGACAGACTCTCAAATTTATCCTGTTAGTAGGTATAGCAATAGCTGCTATAAAGTTTATCGGGGTAGCTAGATCTATAGAACGCGTCTTCAGTTGGCGGATCTCGATGTTGTAGATAAATAAAACACCTTACGTCAAACAAAAGGCCGGAGAAAATTCTGTTATCGTATTCCTCTACTGGAGGCTTTAACTACCTTGGTGATGCAGTTCGTGCGCTGCAGTATTATATAGTAAGTTGGAGGTCCCGGGTTCGTTTCCCGGCTAGTTACCAACCTATTGGTAAAGACATACACCAAGCGATTATGTGTTCCAGTATGATGGATGGGTTCAGCCGGCAAAGCATCGGTGCTGGTGCTGAAGAAGTTTATGAGCGACGGTAATCACCTATCATCAGGTGACGCGTTGTAATAATAACCAACTCATACTTATTAAAACCTCACGTCTCTCGAAGGAAACTAAATTTTTCGCCGTAACCAATTAACTCAGTAGCTGTAACCTGTCAATATATTTTTTTGTGACGTTATGCAGGCCTAGGTTGCCTACAAGATTGTGACATTAAGTTGAAGGAATCAAAATTCTAGGTAGCGAGAACGAAGGACGGAAAGTTTTAATGCAAAATAGCGATGTTATAACATAATTTCATAGAATTATTACTTATACAAATAAAACAATAATTTGTTATATTATAAAAACTTTATTTTCATAGAAAAAAAAACTCCATACCAGTAATAATAGCTGTCACTTTATTATAATATAATTTTAATTTAAAACTAATAAAATAGTTTAAAATCCTTTACATTATTATTTATTCAGACAAACTTGTAAAACTAGCTATAAATGGTGCTAATTGGTTTTACAATAAGATAAACATAACTGTCAGATCCAAAAAGCTTTTCACTTGTCACGATTCTAGACATGTAGTGCCTAGAAACTCTTTTGTTCACAACTATCTAAACTAAACGTCAATTGACAGGTCCAAATTAGTGGTGCGGTGCTAATGTCATTAGTAATGTTATTACAGATTAGCCTATGTAAAGTTTATAGCAATGGTGAATTGATGTTAGGGAAAAAAGGGCGGGAAACTTCGCAATGGGCGGACGCGGCTCTGTCAAACCCTTCGCAAATTAATACCTGTTAACCATTCAGAAAAACTAGCCACTACACAAACGACACCAAAACTACCATGTCCACAACACAAACAACACCAATCTTTTTCAAAAGTAGCCAACAAACATTAATTCAAGAAGAGCGTGAAAAAACCGCGCCCGCCCAATACGAAGTCTCCCGCTTTTCTTCTACTTTTCTTTTAAGCATAGATTTAATCTGACTAAGGACAGTTAAAACGAGACAACATTATGTGTCCGATATGTCTGTCTCCTTTCGACACTAAGCTGAGAATTATCAAAATACGCAATAGATCTTATCCTAAGGCTTAGTTTAGAGATTTATGTTTCTCATAGTTCAGTTCTGTTTAGATAGTATTACCTATTACACAAATCTTATCATTGAAAGCTCGCAACTTCGTCTGCGTAGATTAAGGCTTTTTTGAAAATTCGAGTGAAAAAGTCAAGTGTGTAAGTAACTATATGTTGAAGACTATCTCATGTCTCAACCCAATCTAGTGTTGGTTCCCAAAATATAAAATCTAATTTTTAAGTCAAATTGCTACAGCAAACTAATGCTGTAGTTTTAGCTCTACCAGATGAACTTCAGTTTTTAAGAATCCCGACGGTACCACAGATTTCTCTTTGAGAAAAAGTAACCTGTTAATCCAGGCTGTAATCTATCTCCATTCCAAATTTCAGCCAAATTGATTCAGAAGTTCTATCATGAAGGAGAAACACACACATACAAACTTTCATATTTTTGATATTGGTGTGATTATAAGTGAAAATCATTAAAAATGTGAATGGAAATCACATTTTTCCATAGCATTATACTTTAAAATGGATAAGACTTAATTTCGAAAGTATATTTATACGGGCGTTAACGCAATCATAACAGTTTCAGTCACCACTATTAAACGGGCGTTAACGCAATTATAAGGACTCCATTACCACTAGTAAACATTTACAACAACAACACTAGTTTAAAAAAAATATGGGCGCACATATAGCCTGCTACCCATTAACCGTTTATAATTGTGCAGTAAAATAATAATGCAGCCTTGTAAAAATTAAATATTTATTTTAGTGTAGGAAAATTTTTGGAAGAGTGAAGACGTACACAAGTTTTGTTTGAGGGGTCAAAAGCAGACCTCGTAAACACATTCTGACTCGAACATATAATTCAGTCCGGGTTTTCATACACTGTTATTGTATTTACAGATTTTCAAAAGGTTTACAAGATAATTGTGTTTCTAACCTGTTATAATCGAAAAAAAAATACTTTATTAGTTACATTATTTTTTTCTATATTGAAGGTTTGAGGGTAATCAGAAGTTAAGCAACACTCGGTTTATAAGTCTAGTAACGGTTTAATATATGTGAATGTACAATACAACGGCTTAACATGTGTTACAATAAAGTGATGAATGTTTGAAGCCGCAATGGTTAAAAAAGCCGGTTCTTCAGTCAACATTTCCCTTGAACATGGATGGGTTGTGTATAGAATTAATTTGCAATGGAACAGAAGTCATATAATCCAAACAGTCTGCGTATTCTGTAGCTTTTGTAATTGCCCACTGATGGCATTCTGTCAACACCATACAATATTTGCATAGAGTATACCAACAGCTTGCGCTTCCATATTCTAGTTCTTCCAAATGTAACGTAAGAGGCATGACGTAATTTTTTACGTAAGAGGCGTGACGTAATTTTTTACGTACGTAACGTAACGTAGTTATGAGGATCGGTTGGAAACTTGGGAGAAGTTACAGAGTACAACAGCTGTTTTAATCATAATGGTTATTTGTTCCTATTAATGATTATATCTTTTTCCTCCTCTTTTCGGGCGTGGTCTGGAAGAGAGCTTCATCTGCCCGTATCAAACGGTTCACGGCGCGGCTCAATGAAACATCTGCCAACAAAAAACGTAAAAAAATATAAATAACTAAGAAAAAATTAATGATTATATCTTGATAACTTTACTTAACTTGCTTTCCAAGGCATGGGGATGTACAAAGCTATTTTCTAAGCTCGAAAAGTGTGTTAATTAATGTTGTAATAAGGCTTTTGGAAGGATAGTTAAGAGTTCAACCTACCCGGGGTGGTGTTGGCGAGACGTCTCATACGCCTCGTGTTTCTGTCCTGGTCGCGGATCTTCTTCTCCATCTCAGCATTGGTGAGGGTTTCGAGATACGGAGCCCACTGCTCCGCATCAGACGGTTGTCGGTATGGGGTCTGTTAATTAATTATGCAACAATATAAGATCTAGAGTTCGTCTAAGCCGAAATGACGCGCCCCACCTCTGCATTTACTCACACAAGCCCAACTCAAATATGAACGCAATACATATAAACATGGTATTATAATTGGTCGCTCAGTTGTCGGTTAGGTTTCAACGTAGGAGCACGCATCATTCGATCGCAAAAGTACCGTCAGCATGTCAACAAAAAAACATCTTCGTAGCCAGGGAAAAGAAATTATTGCCAAAGTATACCACCGAATGAAATATGAAGCAGAAAATGGAGTCGAAAAACTAAGTGATGCTAGGTGGCGAACTGCCCGAGCTGTCGGTGTTATACGATAGCTTCATTCCATACAGAATTCAATGAAGTACCAACACTAAGAAAGCTCAAACAGGTATTGGTGGACAGAATTGGTTTTACTGGCTGTATAGAAACTCTGCGCACTATTTTAAAAGAATCTGGCTACGAGTGGTCAAAAATAGATGATAACCGTAAAGCTCTAGTCGAAAAGCACGATATACAAATGCTGCGGTTCCAGTATTTGAGACGATTAAAAAAATACCGTGATGAGGGCCGATATATCGTTTTTACTGATGAAAGTTACGTTCACACGACACATATTCAAAACAAGTGCTGGAAACTAGCAAAAGAAGTATCACAAGTGCAAAAAAAAATATCTAAAGGTATGCGGGTCATTATTGTTCACGCTGGTGGGTCTGAAGGGTTTATTCCAAATGCTAGCTTAGTGTATAAAGCAAACTCAACAACGGGAGATTATCACGATAACATGAATTTAAATAATTATAAAAAGTGGCTTAGCACACAATTGCTACCGAACCTCCCAGAAAACTCTGTCATCGTTGTGGATAACGCTTCTTACCACAATGCTTTAATAGAAAAAGCTCCTAACTCAAACGGAAACAAAAATGACATGCAAACATGGCTTGCTGAAAAAAATATACCTTTTGACGAAACGATGAAAAAAATAGAGTTGTACGATTTAATTTTAAAAAACAAAGACAGATTTAAAAGATTTGCTATCGATGAACTGATTCAATCAAAAGGATTTGAAATTCTACGATTACCCCCTTACCACCCGGAACTCAATCCCATTGAAAAAATATGGGGAATATTAAAAAACTACGTGGCTAGCAAAAACATTGCACAAAATTTAACATCCATTATGGCACTGATAAATGAACGACTCGAAATGATTGACCGTACAATGTGGGCGAACACATGTCGGCATGTCGAAGACACAGAAAAACAATATTTAAAATACTTTGATATGGATAAAGAATTTATTATTAATGTTAATGACTCTGATTCAGACGAAAACGATTTGGCTGAGATGAGTGAATAGTAATGCTTTTTAGAACATAGTTTATAAAGATAATATTTTTACTTAACCGATTTAAAAATTAATATTTTATTATACCTATACTAAAAGTCATATATAACATAACAATTACGCAGGGAGGTCCAAAAGTTCGTGGAATGGAGGGGATGGACTGGGGATAGGTGCGCTCGCTTAGTGTCATACTAATTAGAGACTATTACCCATTGGTATATAAATTGAGTTTCAGCCTTATTGCGTCATTCATTAATGGCTCATTTTGAGGCAAAAGATAAAAAATATTTTTACGATGGTTTAGAAAAATTAATTCATAGATCTAATAAATGTATTCAGCTTTATTTATGTATTTTTATGTAACACTTTAATTACCATGTAACCTATTAAAGTGTTACATAAAAATACATAAATAAATTATTTTTCAAGTATTTTTTTTTTGTGAACTATACTTGCTAAGAAACGTTATTCTCGGATTTGTTGTCCAACTAGTTTAGTTAATATTAAACGCGCGAGAGGAGAGGACGTATTGTTTCATACAATGGGACGGCGTTGCTCAATAGAGCGAGCGTTATCGGATTTATTACCCAACTAGTCAACCGTCTTGTGCACTCAGAGATCGTAGTTTACTGATAAATCGACGCTCCCACACAGATGAAGTGTTGTTGTTTTATTTGCACTCACACATTTAAATACACTAATTAAGTAGTGGGGCGCGTCATTTCAGTTTAGACAATCTCTACCTACCGATTTTCAAGATGATCCAAAATGTATGTTTAAGTAAGTATGTGAATGTGTGAGTAATAATAAAATTAACCAACAAACAATTACGCATTTCACTGCAAGTACAAATAACTATGTATGTGACTCAAAAATTAATAACATATCTTATGAAAGATAAAGGGTATAGGGGTGTCGTCCAAAACGAATTTTTCGGTGACTCAATAAGGCGTTTCGTTAAAAGGCGTCTGCATAGCTTCTTTTGGCAGTTTGTCGCTACAAAATCACTGTACGATGGTAAACCTGGCTACCAAAAAGGTTCATAAAGCGGCCGTTATAAATGGTCTAATAGAAGTCTGTCTCTTATAGAAGTTCGCGGTAGTTTCACCCACGCTAACTATGAGGTCTTAAGATTATGATATTTCATAACAATACCGAGCGGTGCGATTTAAGTTTTGAATTATTTTCTTAATTTACATTATTATATTCTTAAGTGATATGGTATATATGGTAATGCTTTCGCGGACTTTTTTTGAGCTATTATAGAGCAAATACCAGTGTTTATCTATGTATTATTTAATATTTATGCACAGAATATCTTTGTCAACATACAGGTCATATATAAAAACCTTCATTGCAGGCTGCAATTTTATTATTACTAAAATAAAGTTTAATTCAGTTTCAGAATATAATAGCTTAAACAGTGAATTAATTGGCTCACTGTTTAAGAGTTCATGAAGAACAAAAACAAATAGATATGTTATTGTAAAGATTGTATTACCTCTACAACAGGCAAGGGAGCTTCACTGAATGCATAAGTGCGCTGATGCCAGCTCAGTTGTCCTCGCACACTATATGCAATGCCTGTAACAAACTCTCCTCCCAGGCCTAGTTCAGCACAGAGTCTCATGGCAAACTGTTCTGGATTGTTTTCCTTTTCGGACATGTCCCATTCCACCTGCAATGTGAAGAGGCATAAATATAAGACAGAAGTAGGCATTACTAATAATCCTAAATTGGATTCTTTAAGCTGGTCGACTAGTTACATAGCCGTACTGTACCAATAAAGATGTGCCAAGCCACCAAGTTATTTAGCGTTCTTGTACAATATTGTGCAGAAACTTTTAGTTGTATCTATAATAATATAACACGCCTACCATACCCCAGATTAGACCACAATCATCTTAGACTATTGTATCAGATGTAATTGAAATAAAGCATGTCTGCTTCTAAAATTTAGAATGTGAACTAGACACAATACTAGCATTGTTGGTCTGGTTACTATTAAGTCCTGGGTTCTGATTCAAGAGCCGTCCAATAATGGGTATTGTGTTATGTCTACAAAATTTCACTACAATAAATTTGGCAGTATCCACCCTCATTCCAAGTCGTTGGCCGCGGTTTTTGTCACATATATAGATAATATGTCACATATATAGTATCCAAATAAGCAGGCCAGTTACTAGACTGCTTAGTGTTAACTAAGCTGCGTAGTTATGCAAGTAGTGGGGAATGGTGAGACATAATGGAAATAAAACATTATTGTAAATATTACTTGATCCACAAGTGACGTATTCCCAACATGCACATTCAACTTGATGATGACCCTCTGATCAGACTGCTCCTCCAAGATGGCAGGTGGTTCACTGGGATAGCCTTCAATTTGCTGACGTATAGAAGTTGCTATAGCTGGTATGAATGTACTTGTATTCAGTTCAAGGTCATCACATAATACTTCAGCAAACTGCTCTGGTGTGATAATTGACTCTGAAATTCATTTATGTTATATTAATATACTGATTACTATGAATGATTTAATCAGCCTAATAACTAAATAATGCTACTTGTTAAATATTTGGTAGTTTTCATCACTTTTTAAATTATCTTTGTTAACATGAAATTATCTGTTTTGTGTCACAAATGGATTGTAATTAGAATTAAAAAAAGGTACATATAACAGAGCATAAGCTCTTAAGACCAATAAAAACAGTGGAACTTTATTGGCACCTGAAGAAACTACACAATCTATCAATTGCTTACAATTTATTTAAAGCTGCTTTTCTCCTAATAGAGAGAAACAATATATATAAATATATTTCATAGTAAAGATAAAGTTTATTGTTGTTTAGTTGTGAGAATAAAACAGTGATACAAACTTACTCTAAAATTAAATATATTACAATAAATATTCACCATTTTTGTTCCATGTAAATGTATCTCTCAGTTTCTGTCCCTCAATCTCCATATCTAATCTGATTGGAACAAGTATCTGCTTTTGAGATGCATTCTCAAGCATTGCCGTCATATCTGTGTCATCAAAGCAAAGAGGAAATGTACGCACCTAAAATATAATGTACATTATATATAAATAAACAAAAACTCATAGTCCCAATGTAATTGACTTGAATTTCTACCAGATATTCTCTAGAGTTTCTACACTCAATCAGCTTAGAATAAAATCCATCTTATAGTTTAGGTGGAAGGCCTTGTGGGCAAGTACATTACAAAGACAAATAACAAATAAAAATTAAGTAAGAGTGAACCTTTTTATTGTGAACTCTGGTCCTGCTAATAGGTGTGGCCTGTGGAACTGCATCCAAGTGAGATGAGTTTGGCATAACAGGCATCCACGATGGATTATGTGGCTTCTTACTTTTGCCTTCTCTAGGTGTAGCCATCTCTTGACTGACAGATATAGCTTTGTATCTAAAAAGAAAAAAATAATATTAGTGTTTTGACCATAAGCAGATTAGTTTTTTTAAACAGTACAAGTTAGCCCTTGACGGCTATCTCACCAGATGGTAAGTGATGATACAGTCTAGGATGGTAGCAGGCTAACCTGTTAAGGGTATGGTAAACCCACACTCCTAATTGGTTTACACGAGATATCGTGCCGGAACGGTAAATCACTTGGCATGTCTTTGTTGGTAGGGTGCTAACGACCGAAGCCTGCCAGACTCGACCTGGGAATCGAACCCAGGACCTCCAACTTCAGAGTTCGTCAAGTTTCGTCATTTGTTTTACTAATTAACTATATTGGCTATTAGAATACAGAAGACAGCTGAAAAAATTAAACAAATTTAGCATTTGAAAAAAAACAATCTAGAACATTTTACTGTATAACTCAGCCACAGCTGCTACAAAAATGCAATATTGAAGCCCACCAGCACTACAGTTATAAAATGATTTTTAAAAATTCCTCCAATGACAGGTAAAATACTTAAATAAATTTATCATTTAATAATAAATATGTAATCAATGTATTTAGAAACATACTTCTCATCATTCCCTTCAATAATATCCTCTACTTCAGAAGCCTTCAGCAGGGACACTGAGCTGGTTAGAACATGCGGGCCGAGCCCATTATCCACCAATCGTTTTCTCTCTTCATTGGTAAGAGTCCTTCTGGCCATGCCAGGGTACTTCTTGTAGAGAGACCCACGGAACAGCCGCAGGTAATTGCCAACCTTTAAAATTAAACTGTTTGTTGAAAAACCATAATCATCATCACCTTTGCTTCTTTTACATTAGAAAGCATATTTAACACTAAAATACAATTAATAAAAATGTTTTTATCATGTAAAAGGTAAAAAAAAACAGAACTTATTGAAAGCAACTGGAAGTTTGGAAGGAGATAAGTGGAGAATGGAAAGTTAATGTTACACACAACAGGTTGATTAACACTCTAATTAAATCAAAGTTCAAGTGGCAATCATATTATTGTGATCAGCAACGTTGACTCAATGTAGTAGCTGTGTTTTTTTAATTCCTCTAAGATAGTTACAGACCAACTGTTTGGGTTAATGCATTATACCCCTAAAACATATCAGTAGAAACAGATTATAAATAAATAAATTTGTTTCAACTGGGCATTAACCACACTAAACCCAGAGAAAATTCAAAAATCATAATTTCTCAAATTGGTCTTGCCAGGGATAGACCCAAGACCTCCTGCCTAATTTTGCTCTCCTCCTGCCAACAGTGCTCACACAAATGTCATCAAATGGTCATGGTGATTTGTCTAGTTTTAGCATATTCTTAAAACATATGATTTTTTTTTAATTAGTGAATACTGCCATCGCTGTTGGCAGTTATATTTAATACTCTAGATGCCCTTGTCTAGCCTGTTAGTCTAGAATAAGGATTATATCCTTATTTTAGATATTTTAAAATAAATGAGGCCAAACTGTAATTTTAAAATAATATTGCTTTAAGCGAAGGTACTAAGCCCGCTGGCTATTAACACTTAACACCCTACCTAATCAGGACACACTGACTCCATATCACTAGCCCCTTATATAGTTAAAATGAAAGCTTAATAATATAGAGGATATTATTAAGCTTTCATTTTAACCTAAAGGGGCTCAAAACTTCAGAATCAAGTCGTTTGAAGACTTGAAGCGCTGTCCTGCTGAGATTATACTAACTATATTTTTGAATGAAACCTATTAGAGGTTTCATTCAACTTCTTCACTGGAAATTTCTTACCTCGGATCCAACACAGTAGAATTCACCACCCTCTTCAATTTGAAAGCTTATCGGCTTATCGCCGTAAGTTCTTAAAGCCATTTTTGCTAAATAACTTTTAATTTACACAAAATACACTATTATGTCGACTGTCACCTTTTGTATTGAACTGTTAACCTATTAGTCTAGTAAATCGAAAACAGGTAAGGCATTGTAAAGACCGTAACCGGAACCTTTTAACGTTTTTAACCACTACGACAATGCCGGAGAAAATGTTTTTATATGGTATCTACAACAAAGTTTCCAAAATACCTAGCAATAAATATAATTGTGAACAGCGTCCAACAATGTTTGCATATTAGAATACTATATTGATCTGTGGTTAGTACTTAACATCAGTTAAAAGTGTAGTGTGTCTATGGTTTACATTCTATTATTTAGAGCACAGAACAGAACATAGTATACAAAAGACCTCAGATTACATACTAATAGATGAATCCGCCGTTCGGCACCGCTCTTGAAACAGCAAAATAAACCTTATTTACTGGGCAAAATTTTCACAAAATGTGACTAGCAAAAATACGAAATGCATAATACCAAACAAAAACACTTATGGAAATAAACTCTTTGTACAACTGTAATAGTGGTAACAGTGCCAGTATTTCTTTGTTTGCGTACTTTTAAAGTTAGCCAAATGAAAATCTGCGCGCTAAAGAGACGAAAGATACAAAGCTTTGTCTCATGATATTTATATACGCTTCTCACATTCCTCATTGTTCAATGACTTTCTCTTCTTAATCTAAGATGAAGAATGGGAATTCTCCCTTGCTGTCTATTTCCATAGAAACTTATTTTAAAACCACTCAAAACATATTATGACGTTTTATGTCTCATTGTGCCAAAGTATCTTAATGTGGCCGTGCAGAGGGCACGTTTTAAAAATATATCCATTCTTCACCATTCTCAATGCAAAGTTGGATCCGGGTTTCTGCCTAAATAGCATCTTAAAGCTATTGCGAATTTTTATTATGATGATGGACCAGAAATTCGCTCATTTTAGTGTGTTTTGAATATTGTCATCTAAAAGGCCTCTTCAAAATCGTTGAAATGTGAATATTTATTTGAGCCTCTGAGGTTTGGGTTGATTAAAGATGTCGATAAGCCATTGAAAATTGAAATAAATCGTAGTCATTGCGATGAGTCCCTTCTTTTCTTTCTTATATCAAATCGCTAGTGTGATAAGACTACAGTCTCTGGTTAATTCAGGTGTTGTACTTTGCAGTACAGTTTGTGTTTAAGATTTGCACAATATTAGAAAAAAAAGAATGAAAGTGAATTCACTACATGAAGATCAACCGAAGAAATAGAATTATCTAAATTATATTTGTTAATTATTTATTTTACTCAACTCCAAGCAGTTCCAATTTATACACACTTCAGTACTAAATTAATATCGTTATTTTATAGTACCTATTTATTATTTTCAGTTCACAAAGTTCCCCTGTCCATATTATTATTTTGCTATTCTGACCTGCTTCTGAAATTCTAAATCCCGATTCAAGATCTCCATCCTATCCATAATCATTCATCAATCTGTAAATCTCGTTCAGATCCATTCAAATATCAAAGTTCAATACTGATTCTACAATTTTCATTCATTCCCATTCAGTCGATGGTAATTATTCAAGAGGGCTGTGCGTCGCGTGCCGTAGACGTCGTTGTATTAACGACAAGTGCGTAAAATTAACCATGTCTTCAAGATCAAGCAACTTCAAAAATCCCTTTTCTAGACCATGGATGACTGAAACTGGGGCAGCGGCCGCTGCAGGTGGCTCAGGATCAATAGGTTTGAAAGGAGTGGTTGCCGGCGGTATAACTGGTGGCATTGAAATTTGTATTACATTCCCAACCGAATACGTAAAAACACAGCTTCAATTAGACGAAAAAGGTCAGTATAACAATATTTTAATGAAACTTTTATTTATAATTTGTAGATAAATAACTTTAAATAGTAATAATTTCAGTCCTTCAAGGACATTATTTAACTTTATGTATTTGTTTATCACGTTTTTAAGTGGCATAATAAATTCTCATAATGACGATATTATATTTTCCAATTAGAATCGTGTTTCACGAGTATAGTCTTCGAGGTCGAAACTTATATACTTCCTTAGCATTACGTTATTCCTATTCAAACATGTATAGTAAATTTTTTCTTGTTCTATTTGACACGAAAGTTTATTTTAGTGTAAAAAATCACACTGATTTAAGTTTTCGACCATGGCAGACCAACAGGTTAAGCAGTTGATTTGATTCATTACTTTAAACATTAAAGCTACAGTCTGGCCTAGTGGCTGATGTGTGTACATTGGTCACTAACCAGTTGGTTATATAAAAAGATATAGTACACTATTCTGTTCAAATGTAAGTTTCTTTGACTTCTTATAATGCCCAATGAATCCCAACTTATCTATTATAAATTTACTTAATTATCTAATTGCCAATAAACTCAAAAGACTTATCAAGTTTGTTGCAAAGTGCAAATGCCTTTTTACTGGAAACATCTGGCTTGGACTTTGTACTTTGTTAGTAAAGTCAATAGAAATCTAAATATGTAGTAATGTCTATTTTTTCTCTATTGTTATTGGCTTAATGAGTATAAAATGATTACAATCTCAATGGAATGGTGAGAGCTTTTTCAATCCTCATCAGTAAAATATTAAAGAACAGATTTTGCATGAATATCATTATTGGAAATATATTCTCAGTGGAATTCCTTACAATCAATAAATTCCATTTGGAATCGGGGGGTTCAGGTGACATCAAATATGCTGCATCATAGCTACTTTCAGAAATGTCGATCAAAGCATGGCATCTCGACTTTCTTGGGTTAGTTGCACCAGTGGGAAGTCATACATGATTGTATCTGACTTAAAATACCATGCCACTCCACTGTTGAAATATGTATATATATTTTTTGTTACTATAAGAACTATATAAGTCAGCACCACCAATGTTATCCTTGAAATTGCAAGCCTATTAATAAGGATGATGGACGAAAGCTACAAATATTATCCTTGTTCAAGTGTGATCTAAACAGTCTTAAATGATTTGTGATGGCTTAAACAAAACCATCCACCCAACCAAAACTAAGCAATTATAGCGCTGTATGAATCAGTCTCAATGAACTCTTCTTCTTTGGCCTCGCCTTATACTCACCGCTACACAGGGTTGTCTTTGCTTATCATCCAGTGCCACATCAACTATAATTTCGTATCCTCACCATTGAGGCCGAGGCATTTCATGTCCTTTTGGATGTTTGTCAACCATGTAGTTTGGGATCTTCCCCTTCACCTTTTTCCTGCAGCAGTCTCTATGTACTAATTCAACTAAATTCACTTTGTGACTGTTATAAGGACACAAACAAGTTGAATTTCATTTTCATATTGTTTAAGGTCAATGTTTTAATTCCTTCTACTCAATCTGATGATTCCATGCATTCTAGTTAATTTATAAATTCTTAATGAGTTAGTACTTATGAAACAAACTGGAATCTTAATAATTAGTGAAATGAGTATAATTAGATTATCATTAGAACTATTCATATTAAATTACACTTTTATACTTATACTATCAAAATAAGATCTATTTTCTGAAAGCTATTACCATTACAAAAATCACATTTTGAGAAACCATTTTATTCACAGCTCAAAATGGTTGTACCAGAAAACTGATAAATAGCTAATGTATGTAGCATAAAGTTAGTTTGTAGAAAAAGCTTTATTAATTTTAATATGCTTCACTGCATTTTTGGGGGGGTTTTGTAAATATCCCGCAAGAAATGTTTTATATTCTTGTATTCAAAGTTTTTGCTCAAAATTTTGTCACAATTATAGCCTTACCTATATATGAAAGTTTCTTATGGTTTTTGTACATACGGTTCCGGGTGCTTTCCTAGGATTTATTCCCAAAGTCCGAAAATATATCATGTTTGGTGTAGGGGTTAACATATGCCATAAGAAAAAAACATGGTTTTGATGAATAATTTCATAGCACAGGGATTTTGCATTCTGAAGCATAATATGTTTAAAAAATAGCCTTATTAATGGATGGCTTCACAACTATAAACTAATAATGGTGAAATTTTGTATGAGATAGATTGCAGTTTGCACCCTGGAGATGGGCATAGGATACTTTTTATCCTGATAAAAGGACAGTCTATTCAAATAACCCGATACAAATTCCCAGGCAATAGCTACTAGGTAGGTGGTTTTATTTTCTTTTATGACAGAAAAATTTTACTTAGGCCACTCTGTTGCAGGAATTAGAGTGGATGTAGAAATTTGTAGTTAATATATACACCTTAATATATTTTGCTCTATTCTGTAATTCGTTTGTTGGAAGTTTTATTTTCCCTGGGCTCATATGCATTCATGAAGATTGAAGGGACCTATGTACGTACATAGTTATGGTTTTTAAAATCGGATTTTAAAAAGAATTTTTATCTTGCCTTAAGTGCCAATACACGCACCTGATAAAAGAAAATCTACGTAGGCGATTATCCACGCGATCAAAGTAAACACTTCATTTATCATACCTACTGTAGACGCCTACCTTCTAAATATAAAAATGTTCACATGCCAACAGTTTCACCAACATATTGTATAATAGCACATAATACTTAGTGGATTGAAATCTTTATGTAGATTGGTAGTTCGGCTTTAGGTTGTTTCGTATCTTCATTTTGACCTATACCACTCTATCTCTTCTCATCATCTGAGTCGCATTTCAGGGTTGCTAGAAGATATATTATTTCGGTTAGACATATAATGTTGTTTTACCTGCACACTATATCAATATCAAATAGGTATTTTTTTTATGCATGTAATAACTGCAATAGACAGCTACTTTTATCTTATACTATGGGGACTGTTGATAAAATCCGGCCAAGTTTTAAGGCAAGACAATCTCGGCGTTTAGGACCTAATCTGCGTCCTCATCGGGCTTCAAGTTGGTGTCGTACGAACGGCCAATCAAAAGACGCGCACTTTTAAACCTGATTTGTGATTGGTTCCACGAAGGATGTAAATTTAAACGCAGTTTGCGACGTTACGACTACCCATAAATTTATTCATATTCAGGCCCGTGGCCAGCACGTTAACTGAGGGTTCCAGGTTTTTTCTGTTATAACCATTTGTCTATCTGGGATCAGTCCTTGGATTATAATCAGATTTGAGGTAATTTTTGGCTATTATAAAGAAAACCGAATCTATATCTATATATTCTAATAAATGTATTTTTATTTTTATTAGAGTACATTTAATACTTTTACACTGATAAACTTATTTTAGTTACCTACTGTATGTTTGATTTCAGGTGGCACAAAAAAGTATTCAGGAATCTGGGACTGCGTAAGCAAAACTGTCAAAGGACATGGTGTACTCGGCTTGTACAGAGGGCTTAGCGTTTTGCTATATGGATCAATTCCTAAATCTGCTGTTAGGTAAGTCTAGGAATAAATGCCATACCCTACAATATAGTGATATGTTGTTTACCTAGTACTTCCCATTGTGTCACGGATCCTGAAATAATATTAAAACAAACATCCCTTGTAACGTTACTCGTTTTGTCAAACAATCATAAACCTTATTCTCATCCTTTAACCTTATTCTCTCGACTAGGTAACTTTTTTTTTGGGACATTTGTCCGAAACGTACATTCCAGCCCCATTATCACCTAATTAAATATAACAATGTTATTACTAAAAAAAAACAGAATAAAAGTGACTAATGACTATTAAGAATGTAACAGACACTTCGGCACACTCAGAACTTACCTACCTTACCTACTTCGGCAGAAATATCTCAACAACAGATATAAAACCTTCTGTTGACAAAGAAGGCTCGAAAGAGCGCCTACGCCAAAACTACTTATGCTATACTTCCGCAAAACATCTCGTTGAACTTTTCTTTTTGTTATCACCATCTCACATCCCACTTAAAATTATTTAAGAGCTTTTACTTTCAGTTACACCAGGTGAGAATGCCGTCAAGAGCTAACTTGTAGTGTATAAAAAAAATATCTCACCTGGTGTATGTGATGATGCCGTCTAAGATGGTAGCGGGCTAACCTGTTAGGGGTATGGAAAACCCGGCCGCGCTGCGTCACGGAGGTCGGCATGTATGTTCCCCTATGCAAACACTTTACTTGCTAGGGCGAACAGAATTTAGTTGGTAACAATTTTTTTCAAGTGAAGGTAGTTTTCTCGGTGCAGAAGTATAAATATAAGAAACTCGACCATTTATGTATTCCATCTTGATTTCATGATTATCATGAGGTTAACATTCACAAACATTGATTAGAGTTCAGCTAGTGGCGGTGATACTGATAAGGATTCAATGACATTGCGGACGATCGTTAGCCCAGATAATATTTAATACACTTTCGTGTATCGTATATAAGTAGGCAACGATGCGGCAATCATGTCTTCTTAACATAGGTAGCTGTTATGGGGGATCAAATTTTTATTAATAGTCATAAATCATTTGATACGAATAAAAAAATAAGGATATATATTTAAATTGCCAGTTTTCCGATAAACCTGTCTTATTCTTCTCCGATACTCTATCTGTTTTATTCTATCCTAAGAAATAATTCCTATCGTACTTAGTACTCTTAGCGAAATAGCTGAATTGACAAGCGCTGAATTAATTTCGAAACAATTTATATAGAACACCTAATAATCGAATAATTGCGTAACAAACATACAACAAACATACGTGACGAATTGAGCAACTCTTCCTTTTTAGAAGTCGCTTAAAAATCTACCCAAACGAAAATTTTTATCAGTTCCCACTTTCATGTTCGGGAGATAGATACTCCGAGAACGGATAATTATCCATAGTGATAACGAATCTATGACGTAATAATTGTGGTGACATCAGCTGGATACTATAAAAAATAAAGTGACCAAAGCTAAACATATCTTGTTCAACAACATTTTATTTGTCCGCACAACTAGAAAATAGTCTTAAGAATTTAATATAATTTTTTAAACGTTTCTATGTTATGTAAAGTATCCCAAAGTTCGGAAGGCATCGAGAAGTTCATAGAGTTGCGAATAAAAGTCCGATATCCTTCAAACTTCGGACACGTCTCCCGGCGTGAGAGTGACTCAATAGAGCGTCTTGTCGTGCAAGGCAATGTGGAGGGCACTAGAGGCCGAGGAAGGTCACCCATGCGATGGACCGATCAGATAGTCTGCTGTGGGCGGTCCTTTGCACGAGTGCACCAGGCTTTCGGCTAGCCGAGAAAAGTGGCGGATGCTCGTGGGGGGTATAACATCTGTCCTCAAAGACCTTGCTTCATGATGACCACGACCACTCTGTCAAGAGTGTAACGACGAAGAAGTTCCTTCAAATTTAGCCTGACGGTACGGTGAAGCTAAGTTGGGAGGATTAATTAAGTCCTTAAGA
Source organism: Lasiommata megera (assembly GCA_928268935.1). NCBI lineage: Eukaryota > Metazoa > Arthropoda > Insecta > Lepidoptera > Nymphalidae > Lasiommata > Lasiommata megera. The sequence continues at coordinate 8,814,733 of OV743319.1, read as the reverse complement.
CACATTTAAAACGAGACAACGTTAGATATGTATCAGACATAAATCTCGTTTTAACTTTATCTTTGGCTGATCTAAGTCAAAGTACGCTCTATAATCCTTAACCTTTAACCTTTTCACTAGTTTTGCTCTCCGTTGCTAAGCTATTAAGATGTATCCAACGCAGCCAGTTTTTTTTTATACACTATAAATTAGTACTTGAAGGTTATCTCACCCGATGGTACATTCATCACAAACGTAACCTAAAAAAGTACAGGACTTGTTCAAGGTCAGCTTATCTTTAACAAAATTTCGTCCAAAAATAAAACAAAACGATAGCGGTGATACTGACAAGTCTTTATTAGAGCAAGACCATGTATACGATACAGGAAATATGCTATAAGTTTTGTATAAGATTCTTCGTATCTAATATTATAAATGTGTTTGTTACTCTGTGACGCCTTAACCACAAAACCCATTTAAAAAATTCTTAAACTAATTAAAAGTTAACCGATCAGCTAAAAACATAGGGTACATTAGTTCCCCGGGAATGTGTAATACGCGGGTAAAACCGCGGCACTCCGTATTATTTAAAGATATTATATAATACTAATATATTAGGTACAATTCTATTTTAAATAATGAAGCATTTATAGAAGAGAGTGCCTGCTTCAGTGTTGACCTAAAAACAACATTTTCGTAACGTGAATGTTAAAAAGTTATTTATATCAGTCATAAAAATATTAACTATGTATTTATTTTTAGCTTAGACGTAAATAGTCTTCTGTATGGTGTCCTATGGATTTTTCCGTAGTAATAAAATTTCAAGCAATCATAAATGTAATTTGACCCCCTACGTTATACGTATAATATGGCTTCGTACGTCTAGACCTAGTATTCTTCCTGACATGGCGTTTTCTGTGTCGAGTTAGCGCTGTAATGCGATAAGTAATGATGCTCTCCAAAATGAAGCGTGCTGATCTGGCACAGCAGTATATTGGGCCGCGATACCCGAAAACTGTTTCAAAACGATCGTATCGAAACGCAAAATCTATACGGTACGACGCGCGGTGGAAAATCCCCTATAAATAATAATAATACGGGAATCGAACCCACGACCTACCAGGTGTAAGCTAATGGTTACAAGGGCATGTATTTGTAGATATTCGTTTGCCGTAAAATTATGGGTCTTCACCGTTGAGCGTCTTTTACTCGGCGTTGTATGGAATTTTCCGATGTCTTACAAATTCAAGTAATTATGCCGAACGACTGTCGAACTTTTCCACCAAATTGCTTTACATATCTACTTACACAAACTATTTGAGACTGAATTCACATTATTTCTATAATAAAACTAGTTGTTACTTCTGGTTAAATGAACAATATACAATATCTATCGATGAAAAATTACTCATTTATTCATTTCATGAATTCATTTGTATAGCAGTTGTTCAAATTTTTAAAACCTTTTTAAGGGAAAGTCATAACATGAATATTATTTAACTAATTATAATTAATAAAATTGAACAAAATGTAATTTAAATAAAACAAAAAAAGAATAATAATCTATAAAAATTAAACACTAATTTTTTATTATATAGGTGTAACTGTTATAAATAATTAGTGTTTTATTAATCATGGTATTTTTTTTTATAATTTTTTTAGTCATGGTAAATTGTTTATTATTATGAAGTGAGATTGAGGTTTTGCTTAAAAAAGTTTGTCTTCAGCTTCAGCAAATCTGGAGATTTAATGTTAATAAAAAAGGTAAAAATATCCAGGTTTACAAAAATTCGTTATTTTGCATAAAAGTAGCTAAACACTGTGGAACTTTGAAATCACTAGTAAACAAATCCAGTAGTGAATAAAATAGAGCAAAGAGATGTTATTTGAAGTCCCTAAACTGACGACTTTGCCTATTGAATTGGAATCAAGTTTTATCAAAGTAGCAGGAAAATTAAAGTTACTTCAATTGGTCACAAATCCTTTTTGTGTAGCCCAAGTAAAGGAAAATGTGTGTTATTTTCCTTATTGTACTATTTATTAGCAGGTACCTCTCTACACAGTAAAACTTTTAATAAAGAATGTTATTTATTAGCGGTTAATTTATATTATTATATCCATATTTCATTACCAAATATTAAAATAGGTTGTGGGAAATGAATGTAAGAAAGAAAATATATATTTTCAGAATAGTATCTATTTATAAAACTAGATTAATCATGCGATAATTTTTCCTCATATACCGACCCTGATTCAGTTATCACAATAGTGCTTTCAAAAGGATTTTTTATACTTACTGTTGTAAAACCGCTGCTAGTTTTGTTTTATTCGAAACGTCCACGTTTTTTGTCCAGATTATACTATATTATACATATAATATGTGAGTATGTAGGTAGAGTTTTCTTCCAATTACAGCCCGTGCTATGTTTCTATCAGAAATGCAAGTTATAAAAAAATTTTGGCTTAACACATCTTGACGAATTTCATTTGTAGTTGATAGTAAAGGATATAATTTCCAGATTTTCTTCCGGTTTACAAATCCAAAAAATCGAAACAAACGCATATGAAGTTGTAGTTAACCAAATTCAAAAACCTCTACCACAACAACTAGCTATGTCTCTGTCACTCACAAAAATAAAAAATTGACTTAAAGAACGTATTCTTTTATTCCAGATTTGGTGTATTCGAACAGGCAAAACTATACATGATAACAGATAATGGCACTTTAACGAACACCGGCAAGCTGGCATGCGGGTTGGCAGCCGGAGTGGCTGAAGCAGTCTTCGCTGTGACGCCGATGGAAACTGTCAAGGTCAAGTTTATCAACGACATGCGTATGGAGAAGCCAAGGTTTAAAGGGTTCTTCCATGGCGTTGGAACCATTGTTAGAGAAGAAGGTAAGATTGAGAAGTGTTAAAATCTTAGGTACTGCAAAGAGAATATTATAACCTTCTGTATACTTTTAAAGTTCGCCAATCGATAAACCGGCACACATGAGACAGAGAAGATGCGACAATATTTTTTTTCAGTTCTTCCATAATTTGTATATGAGCTCACTTCCATATTCCTGACTGTTGCATGGCTACCTATATTTAATCATAGTGATTAAGCCATGATTTGACCTACTTGTAATTTTTGCGGACAACTGATATTTACAGGCGAATTCAAAAAAATATTTATTTATTTATTTGTAGGATCTATGATTTGAATCCACTACAAGTTAGCCCTTTACGGCAATCTCACCTGGTATAAGTGATAATGCAGTCTAAGATGGTAGCGAGCTAACTTGTTAAGGTTATGGTAGAGACCTATACTCCTAATTGGTTTCTACGCGAATCGTGGCGGAACGCTAAATCCCTTGGCGGCACGTCTTTGTCGCTAGGGTGGTATCTAGCCACGGCCTAAGCCTCTCACCAGACCAGACTCGAGCCGGGTATCGAACCCAGGACCTCCAACTTTATAAACCGAACGCACGCGCGCTGCGCCCGAAGGTCGTCACTGGCAAAGAAATACCGCCCAGCGATTTAGCGTTTCGGTATGAACCCACGTAGAAACAGATTGGGAGGACGGCAAAGCATCGCTGGCTTCTACCTATAGAATAATTTTTTTTTACAGGTATCGGTGGAGTATACAAAGGCGTAACTGCAACCATCATGAAGCAAGGCAGCAACCAAGCAATAAGATTCTTCGTAGTGGAGTCACTTCGGGATTGGTACAAAGGCGGCGACAGGGACAAGCCGGTGCCGAAGTACATCGTTGGGTTGTTCGGTGGTATTGCTGGTAGGTTTTATGTCTTGTATTAGTTTATACAAGTATATTCGTTCCATTTCTATAGTTGTTAATCTCCAAACATAAATTAGTTAACAGGTAATTGACTAATAATATACCTTTTCACTGTTGGCCATTGCGAAAAGGACAGTACCTAATTTAAGATAATTAAATTTAGTGTACTTTAGAAATTTGAGTAAAAACTTTTTCGGCATCATTGCCGCCATATAAATTCAACATGAGATTACTTAAAAACAAAAGGTTAATTTATAAAGTTACGAGTTTTATTTTGGGCAATTTCTTGCATTCTACTACCCTACCACGTGGAATTTCTGTATAACTTTATAACTTTATTTCTGTAAATCTTCCATATCTCTTCAGTCTAAAAAATAATCTCTAGAATGTAATATCTGTTTATTCATCAAAATTGGTGGTTATAAATACCAAAATAAGCTGCAGACCCATTATATAAAAAGTTCTTCTGGCCTATATTTTTGATTGAGCGCTTATACCCGTAAAATGCGTACAATACGCAGTTTGCGGCGTCTCGCTTAAATTCTCAACAACACAACGGCTGTCATTCAAAAAATGAATCAATGTTAAGTTTGTAGGTCGGCATCAGCTATGGACGACTAGAAATAATTTGTCAAATGATTCGCAGCGTTATTATCTGAACATATTTACGTTTTTGTTTCTAACAAAACCAAACTTGTTTTACACAGGTGCGGCCTCAGTCTTCGGCAACACGCCAATAGATGTAGTCAAAACCCGTATGCAAGGTTTAGAAGCCAAGAAATACAAAAACACCTGGGACTGCTTCATCAAGACATGGAAACACGAAGGACCTCTCGCCTTCTACAAAGGTACCGTACCTCGGCTCAGTAGAGTTGTGTTCGATGTTGCTATCACTTTCACTATTTACGATAGTATTATGGACATGTTTAACTACGTTTGGAAGTAATTGAGTGCTGCCAGCGTTTTGTATGAAAATCTACCATAGTGGTAGAAAATGGATTTTATACGATTATGTATATTATACGAGTTTTACACTAGAGTAGAAAGAGTCGATAACTTCTTTACTGCCATATTTAATGACAACTATATAAATGATCTTAATCGATCCGTTTTGTAATAAGAATACGATTTTGATTATATATACATATACTAAGCAGTTTCTAGGGTTGCCATAGTTTTGTTAGGAATTCTACCAGATGTAAAAAATAGATATATATTTATACTATTTTTATAGAAAAGAGGACATGTCATTTCAGCATACCATTGTCTACCACTATTGATATAGGTACATGTATATGCAGAAAGCGTATAATGCTATTTTTGCTTGTGGAAAAAATAATCAAAATTGTAATAATAGTTTTAAGTGGTAAACGCAAACCTGTTCGATATTCGCATAGCATTCGCGGGTCGAATTTGCATATTAATTAATTAATTGCAATCTTTGAATATGAAATAATCGAAGCTATCTGTTACTGTGAATTTTATAAGAGTCCAAAAGTCCGGAAAGGGGCTGAATCTCTATGACATTCAAATCTTAATACACAAGTGTTTTATTATTCAACTACAAGTTAGCCCTTGATTGCAATCTAACCACTAGTAAGTAATTTTGCTTTCTAAATTAAGGGCGTCACATCGTAATGTTTTATGGATTAGCAACAAGTCTTTGTTGTAAGAGTGGTAACTAGCAATGGGTAAAGCTTCAAACCACTCCGAACAAAAAAGTATACAGTACCCTGACACTTATGAGACATTATTACAATTTGAATGTCTGATATAATAACTGCATTGATATTAAAGTTTGAATTTTCAAGCATAGCTTCGTTTTCAATGTCATATAGAATCAAGGCCCATACTACTGAGTGTTCCATACATTTATGTAAAACCAAGAGATCGTTAAAGTAAGGTCCTTACTTTTAGTCAAGTTTAACATGAAGATCAAAGTATTGCTATCACTTTATACATTTCTAATATATTGGAGGAATAAAATATATAATAAAAGTTATTATAGTTACTAAGATGTTGGGCACCAACAATGGTGAATTCAAGTTAAAATAGATTTTAGAAAATTTTATGTACAAATACATGGGTGATAGATAAAAAATTCACATCATAGATATATTTTTATAGCACCTACATATTATGTATGCTAATCTTTTATGTTATATTTCCTATTTTAAGTATATTTATTTAATTTTTGAATGGTTTACTTCTTGTTTATTGCAGGGTCATTATGTGATTTATTTCTACAACTATTCCATTTTTTTTACTCTTTCAGAAAGCATTTAACGAGACGTTTACAATACGTAAATTAAACTATTACTCTGCAAATTCCATATTTAATTTTTATAAAGATTCTTTAACTATATATATAAGCTGCGTTAGTACTGCAAAATTTAAATGATAATTTGACTGGTCTGTGAAATTAAACAATTTAAAAATCTGTCTTTCAAGTATCTACATATATGTCAAATATACCTTTTGTAATTAAAGTTACGCTATAATATATGTTGGATTTTCTTATTTATAGTATGTTTAAGTATAAAACAGCGGCCTCGAAGTAACTAAGTTGTTTTGTTGTTTTTTAAGTGTTTCACCAAAAACTATAATTTGTATATTTAGTATACATGTTATAGATAAAATATACATATACATATTTTTAATAGGATTTAGTTAAGTATAATTTTATTTAATGACAAATTCTGACGATATTATATAATATAAACCTACTGTTAAATATCGCATTGCTTATATTATCTGTTGTGCCGTTCTTAAGAGATCTTTTGTCATTCCGAAAATTATATTATCCATTATTTTTTCTCGTTTTTGTTTCAATAATTTATAATGAAGATATAATTTAATGTTTTTGGTTAAATAAATTTTGAATTCACTTTGTGTTTAATTACCTACTTTTAATATCCTTACTAAGATAGATAATGTTAATTATAGCATAACGACGTATAGGTTGATAGTAAAAAAAAGAAAGTTTTTATTAAACATTTTAATATCTCAATATTATTTCAATAATTTACATCATATTTATGACACCACTGCACCCTTAGCAATAATAGTTTATTGTTATTCTGCGGTTGACACACAATAGGATAAAGTCAATTTATATTCAATTGACGTTTGTGCTACTCAATTCTGCAGGGAGTACTTTAAGGAAATACCCGCTTACTGAATATCGCCTTGGATTGAATAAAGGAGCTAATAATTATTATTAGTATTACGTTTCATGTACGAACAAATTCATTCGTTTTTAGAACAATATTCCTTGAAAATGGGTTATGGAAGCCGCTCGGTAGAAACGCTTTTATAGCCAGCTGTCATGGCATCTCGGGAACACTTTACACCGCCACAAAAATAACTGAAAATTGTTATGAATATAGGTCTGAATGTCTAGTAATTTGGAAAGAAAAATTTAAACCGCAGATCGTTTTCTCGACAGAACAGTATCAACATACTGAACAATCTGTAAAATAGACTGATGTTAACAGTAAATGAAGACTTCCTATCCGCTTCTTAGGTGACCATTGCTGAATTAAAATGGGTAGTAAGCACATTTCTCAAAAGCCTTCCCCGGCACGCAGCGATGGTTCAAATTATAGCTGTCGACTATATCCATTTCTTCGTCCGTCAACTCAAAATCGAATATGTTTAGGTTTTCTTCGATTCGCGATTTTGTGAATGACTTCGGTATGACGGGAATCCCACGCTGGATCTGAAAAAATATCGATAAAGCGATAGAGGCTTCAATTATAGACAATTAGGTATTTTCAATTACATATATGTAGACCCAATTGAAACTTTTGTCCTGTGAAACATTAAATTGGTTAAGTAAAACAAGACTAGCGTGATATACAACTCAATCGAGCAAAGTGTATAAGGTAAGTAGTAATTGTATCCACTTTGCCTTGACCGCATCTCCCGTGTTCTGTAAATTGTACATTGGTAGCAAAACCGACTACCAATGGACTCTTTACAGCGTTAGAACTTAATCCGACGGTGTTGTCGAATTATGTTGTATTTCGTATCTAAGTATCTAGTTGTTAAAGTAGGTCTAGGTTTAAAACTTCTCAGAAAAATATTAAACAGATTATTAAATAGGTACGGAGAATATATATTTTTTTTTTAATCCCGTGAAAAAATATTTGAATCGCCTCATCTATCTTTAGAATAAGATATTTTCTGCCAACCGTAGTGTTGTTTTCGAATAGCAAAACACACCAACCTCATAGAAATTTGAAACGTATTTACCTAGTTTTAAAACTCAAATTCGTCTATACTTCCACAGCCAGCACAAGATTATAAAATTAATAGTACGGAATTTTCGTTCTACAATGCTAAAATCATCAAAATCGGTCCTGTAATTCGACAGCTATAATTGAATATCTAAGAAAATGCTCTAAATGTAAAAATATTGTAACAAACAAACTCACATAGGCACTTTCAACCTTCCTATCATGGGAAAAATAAATGTAGAACAAGTTGAGTACCTACCAAATATCTCAAAGCTATTTGCGCCCGAGTTTTGCCGTACTTCTCAGCTATCCCTCCTAGTTTTGGATCTGTCTTAATCACGTCGAGCCCAGCAAATTCTGGCCTAGCTTCTGATATAAGGCCCAATGGCGTATACGCTACAGGCAGTATGGAGAGGTCCTTACAAAGTTTCACCAGCCGATGCTGTGTTAAAGTCGGATTTACCTGAAAAAATATTTGGGTATTTATATTTTCAAGGCCTACTGCCAGTGTTTCTATACCTGTCAGTTATGGTACCGGTATAACAGGGTGTCTTCTAGCACCATAAGGGTGCAATATAATAATGTATACCGCATCGGATGTGACGTGATAGGCCAGGTCTTGAGAAGTCCAATGACGACGCATTGGATCTCGACCATCGAACCAAATAGAAAATAACTGGCACAATTATTTTATTTTATACATTTGTATTATATTATTATTATTTTATGTCTGTAATATTGTACTTTTGGGTATTTACCTCAATAAAGGAAAAAAAAAATTATATGAAGATGCAGTTTCAATAAGGTCATAACTTTTATTTATAAAACATATATCTGAATTTTTACTTTTATTTATAAAACATATATCTGAATATAAATTTGTATATTGTATATGTACAGTATATTGTTATATGGTAGATCTGCTTAGACCGGCCATTTAACTTACCTCAATCTGGTTGACAACAGGTTTGATCACAGCATTCTGATGTATTTCTTGAATTTGATCCTCGTTAAAATTGGAAACTCCAATGGATTTCGCAAGTCCCAATTTTACAGTCTGCTCCATACCTTTCCACGTTTCTATATAGCTAATCGCCGTGTCTACCCCACTTGCCTGTACATTTTGAAAAAAGCGATTCTTTAAACCTTCGTATAAGAAATTGTGAAAACTGATAGCTATTTTTTATATGTTTACATACATTTACTGAGACTGGCCAATGTACCAAATACAAGTCAATGTAATCCAACTTCATTTTCCTTAGTGATTCCTTCAGAGTGTTGACTACAACGTCTTCGGCATGGCAGTCATTCCAAAGCTGAAATAATTGTACGTTTTATATTAAATTTTTATGGTGGTTATATCGTAGGTACTTCGAATAATATAGCCATAATACAGCGAATCCACGTTAAATAAAGCGGAAATTGTATGACCACCTCTCTTATGGATTCAGAAAACCTATTATGAGACGGGTCTACAATTCCAATTTTATTCAATGGTCGATGGCATTATAGTACCGTTGAAAAACCCTCAACTCTATGTTACCATAAATTGCATTGTGAATAAAATTAACTAAGAAACCACCAAAGCTTGTGTAAAAATTTAGCTATGCCTTTAAACTCCGCCAACATTTCAGCAGGATCTTGCAAAATGGATTACTTATCACACTATTAGAAGTTAGAATTAGCATAGATAAGAACCTTCCTATCCCCTTCCCATACCCCTCTGTAAGGCCTTTTTAAACCAGCATCGAGCTAAGATTAGGTTGTCAAATATCAGTAAATCTATGCTTAAGAATTCTTATATACGGCGTTTTAAAACGGTTTGAAACATTTTTATATTTAACTAAATAGTATCAAATTAATATAATTAAATGTAGGTAGGTACTACTGACCTTATCAGTTATAAATAAATCCTCCCTTTTTACTACTCCTTCTTTTATTTTATTCGCAATTCCTTCGCCGACTTCTTCCTCATTGTTGTACGCTGCAGCTGTATCTATATGCCTGTAGCCTAGCTCAATAGCCCATTCCACTGCTTGCCGGAACTGTCCTGGTTCTGCCTTACGCTTAAAAAACAATAAATTAATGCACAATAAGTAAATGTGGAAATACTAATTTCCTCAGATTTAGTAATTCTTTAACGCCAGCCGTTCGTAGTCACTAGGCGTAGATCCTGAGACCTATCTTTGTTTAGTGCCAAATGTCTGTTAGTTGAAAATTATGTGCACCATATCTTTAAAGTAGGTACCTACCCACTCGGTGGTACTTATATTCCGTTATATATTTGGGTTTCCGTGCAATTATAGTTAGGAACAGCTTTCTTAATCTGAATATCTTACACGAAATGCTATAAATATGATAAACTAGCCACACCTGGAATGCGTAACATTTAAAATTCGCGGGCGTCCCCAGAACACCCGACTGAAATTTCATCACGATCTTATCAATTGTTTCGAAACGCATAGAAGATAAATAAAATGTTTGTAGATTATTTTTAATTTATATAGATAAATTATAACCAATTAAAATGAGAGAGCTACACACTTTATGTGAGATTATTAAACTTACCGCATAGGTGCCAAGTCCCACCATAGGCATTTCTTTACCATCGTTGAGTTTAACGCTCTTTACTTTCGTGAACATGTCAATTATTCAAGGAACTCCTAGAAAGAAAAGTGACTGATGTTCGTTAATGTTTGATAAACCTACAATAAAAATAAAGTAAAGTTTACTTTTCGCGCTTGTGAAGTCAACATCTCCTGAGGATGGTCCGGTGTCGGGTCGAAGCGTGCGTAGAGGTTCTAGTGGAAGATTTTGTGTGGTGTTATATTATACAAATCTCCCGGTTGTCGGCGGAATATAGCAAATTATACTTGCTGTTTATTGTTTATCATGGACTTCCGCAAAGTAACGCCTGCTTCTATTCATTATATTAAAATAGACAACCTATTATTTATTTTTCGTAAATAATAATCGCGGGGTAATATCTAGTCATTTCAAAGAATTAAGGATGAGATCTAAAAGGATTAGGATTTTTCTTACTGTTCATTAAAGTTGAGTAAAGTCAATGTACACTCGATATATATCAGCCTTACTACGTAGGCGAAATTGCGGGTAATTGATAGTATAAACGGGTTTGGCTTTATTTTTCAAGACTGCAAATATTTGCATTGTTGTAGACAACTGGGTTGTGTAGGAATATATATTCATCATCGTAAAACAACTTACATCGAAAAGGTCTGGTTTCCGAGATATAAGCTATCAACGTATAGCTTTTTTTTCGGACTGTCTATTAGCTGTGCTAACCCTATCGGTTGCCACAGCGTAACCGGGCTGTTTGGCGAGCTTCGGAAAGAAGCTCTGCCAGAAGAAATACAACGTATAGGTACTTTATTGTATTGACGAAAAAAATGGGCATAGTAGGCAAGCCACGCTTAAATCGGTAAGTATTTATACGGTTATTAAGAATCTAAAATTACACAGAAAGCTTCTATTTTATGCAGCGGTAATCTACTCAGTAAGTACGTAGGAACTTAGATACCTAATTAAGGAGTGATATATTATTATTGGTTTTGTTATCATTAATTATAAGTTATCAAATGAACACACTACATTATTACTTCTTACATATTGTATTGAAGTACCTATATACCTACGAATCGGGCTTGGACTGTGTAAGTATTTCTCTCGCCAAAGCATTAGATCATGCTTTTATAGGTAGGAACCAAATTTTTAAGAAAAAAACCATTAAATACCTGGGTACCTACAATTTAAATACGATCTTATTATTTCTAACGGTACACTACAATTATTATAAATTTGTTAAGAACATATATTGATTCGACAGCAGATTCTTTGCAAACTTGGCTTGTTAGACACTTCGTTTAAATTACTCCTTACTCGTAGGGTGCCCATGGGACCTTATTACTAGCCTCTGCTGTTAGTCTAGTAATTAGGTTGAAGAGGGTCCCCATTAATATGTAGCATTTCATTTATGGCACCGTAAGACGGAATAAATAAGATCCTACACACAGAATAAAAGCTGCATTCATCTTGGGTGAATAGGAGCATCTTCTTATGTGGGATGATGATACCATGAGACCAAGGCACATTTATGCATCAGACTGACAAAGTGGTAAAATCGAAAAACTATTTAGAGTTCGATTACTATAGAACGTATTTTATACCTACGAGTTTCGAAGGTTAACAAATTGCAATTTTATTAAGATATTAAACAATATTACATAATATAATATAGCCTTCTGTTATTTTAAAAACTAGCTGTTTAAACCAACACACATCTCAATATTAAATGTAAATACAGTAAATACTAAGATTCCGAATTTCTTCTCATTCAAGGTTAACTTTTATAATATGTTAGACTTACTGTACAACCTCTTCTAAAAAATAAATTATTTTAGTCAGTAATTCTGTTCTTTTATTTATTATTAATAAAGTTAGCACATTACAATTCCTATCAATCTATAACTGACACTGCAGAGTGCAGTGATTGTGCCGGTTAATAATAAGGAATGCTTTGTTCGTTGTTGATTACTAAAAGGAATAGAATATTAATTTATTAGTTCTATCACACCTTTCCGACTTATAGACGACCGACATCTTGTATTGAGCTATAGAAAATAGCTGGTTTTCATCTTAGCTATATCTTTAGCTTGGAGAAGTGGCTCACGTTAAGTAGATACATTAAAATTACCATGCATTAATCGAGGCAGACCCTAAGACTCGGCAACCACACGTGCTCCGACTCGTCTCGGCCTCGACTGTGACGGTTAGACTCCTATCTTATAACATATCATATTTCATACCATTTCGGTTTTTGTAGGGTTATGAGATAACCAGACCTATATTTTATTTCATCCACAGTTCATATCCTCATTGTGAAAACTCACACGAAGAACTAAATCCATTTGAGTTATTAGGTAATGACACAGTTCTTTTTTTCCTAATAAGTAGAAAATAAAGGATAAAGAAATAGATATTAAGGTCAGATCACCTCATTCTCCTCAGATCCTATTAGGCAACTTTAATAGGTTGTTAACTACTTAATTTCATCAGTTGTCAATATTTTGCCTCATACAGCGTGCCGCTTTTTCGTTTGATGAACTAAAATACTCCGGCAAACAAAGAATTGACACTGTTACCACTTTCCTGATTGGTTACTACGTGACATCGTGCCGGGATGATAAATCGCTTGGCGACACGGCTTGTTGGTATGATGGTAATTAGGCACGGCCAAGCTTCCCAACAGACAAGACCAGGGATCAAACCTTGGACCTCCCGCTATTAAAACCATAGCGCTCGACACAGGATCATGGAGGTGAATTTTTATTTAATCGGAGGGAAAAACTGACAATTTACTAAAGTAATAGGAAAAAAGATGACAATTGTCATTATATTTTAGAAGAAGGAGAGTACTATATTGACCAGGTCACACCAAGTGTACTTTAAATTAATGTAGTCTATTTATTATTTCTTCACACAGCCATAGAGATCTTGAATCCAGGGCCATAAAAGAAAAAAGAAACACTATACGGAGTAAATATATACCTACTGGAATACTGGATGGATACTGCATACTGCATACTGCGTACTATATATAGTCATACTGCAGTAATTCATGAGTTCAGTGTTTACCAAGTTTTAAAATATATTATAGTAGAAAAATATTTCGTATTTGGTCAGCGTATAATGTCAGCACCCATATCGGTCATAGATGAAGCTTCAGCTTCAGTTATAAAGTTTCTAAAAACAAATGTTCCAAAGAGCAACCAGGGCAATATTAAAACTGAGTTAAAAACAGACTTTTTATTCGCTAAGAAAAGAAGTAAAGGCCAAAAGACTAAAAAGAAACAAAGGAAATCTCGAATTCTGACCCGAAAAGAAAAGAAAGCCCTTGGTTTTTATGTTATTCCGAGGAACAGTGTTAAGTATAGTGATGCGAAGCCTCTAAATCAAATATGGTCTGATTATATCAGTGAAATGCTAGAGTTGGATAGACTCACACCAGACAGTGCCAGCAAGAGCTGGGAACAGTTCAAACAAACTATATATAAGGCTGATTTTCATGGCAGTATGTTACTAGTTGTGCGTTCAAAATGTCCAAGCTATGTTGGTAAGAAAGGTATTTGTATTATGGACACAAAAAACACCTTTAAAATTGTATCAATGGACAATATAGTGACTACAATACCTAAAAAAGATAGTGTTTTTGAAATGCATGTAAAAGACACAAAAATAATTCTATTTGGTAAACATTTGTGTGTGAGACCTGCTGAACGATCTACTAAGAAAGTGAAAAGCTATTTACACCCTGACCTATGATTAAATGTATGATTATGATGGTGTGTTTTATTTTATTAATTGTGTCACTAACTTTTGTTACCAAGTATTACTGGGTAGCTTTTTTGACTATGCAGTTGCAAGTGTTGGGTAAATAAATTTGATGGTACATGGATCTTCCAATAAAATAAATTCTTAGTACTGTATTTGAAAATTACTATTATATGTTGATGACTGGGTAGCATGTTAAGCTATGTATATACCAACCCCACTCTTTCTTCATAACATTATTTGTTCAAGATGATTATAATGATTACCATTGAAGAATATATATTTACAATAGAATTGAAGTTTCACTTGATTGGTTGCAGTTTTTTAAACTACTCATCTAGGAAACAATAGTGTTTCCATAGATCTGAGTAAATGCTATACTTATGAGAGTGAATTATTAGTAGACTGCAAGTCACAGTGATATTTCCACTGTCTCTTGGCTGTCTGCGTGTTTCATGTTTTATATCAGGATATATGGATACATTTTATTGTTACTATTATGCCTTTAGGAGTACAACTACAATGGGAATTCTGTGACTTTGATCACTCTGTATTAATTAGTGTGATCAAAATCAATAAATAAGAACACTAAAGTAATAAAATTATTTATTTAAAAGAAAAGTAGTACATTTTATGTTACATATAAACACTAAATTCTTTATATTTCTTAGTGTTTGCAGCACCTACTTCAAGCATGACAAAATAAAAACAAGTTTCTTAAAAAAAGGTACAAAATTTATGAATAGTATGTTAGATATATATAGCTAGCAGTAGTTTATCATGTATGAATTGATAATCTCTACCTTGATTGGAAGTGTGTTCAATACAATGATACATAAACAATCCCTTTTTCAAATGTAACTAGCAGATGTTGGCAACATTGACTGCTAAGATTAAGGGGTTTAAAATTTCTTGTGAAATAAGCAATGTTTTAATAATATTAATCCATATTGCATTCCTGTTACAATTTCTTTTACAACTTAAGAAATCTAATTATGATGATGTTTGCTATAGTAAACTATAATAGTTGTAGATCCCTAATGTGTTTTTTTTTCATTCAGTTTTACACAATTACACAGGACCTAGGGATTTTCTAGAATGAAAAATTCTATTTGTTAATCCAGGAAAAAAAATTATCTCCATTAAAAATTTAAGCCAAATTGGTTCATTACTTCCAGTTAGAAGGAGTAACACTTACAAACTGTTGCATTTGTAATGCGGGTGTGATAAGTCAAAATAAGAAAGGTTATCCAGAAGAAGCAAATGCAGCTGTAAATGCGGTTTCTTGAGACAAAACAGAATTTGAAAACATATAATAAAAACACAGCTCATTAAAAATAACTGTAAAATAAAATAAATAAGATCTGATGATGAATGTTTATTTAGTTAAGGAGTACACCTTTCTAAGAACCGTGGATACAGACACACTTCACGGATGTGGTATCTGTCAAGGAGCCAGCAAAGAAACCTTTCCAGTCCAAGTCCATATCCACCATGTGGCACAGAGCCAAATTTGCGTTGATCCGTATACCAGTAATATGGAGTAGGGTCAATTTCTTCACGCTTGTATCCTGTAAATAAATATTTGCTAAAATACTTTCTACATTATGTAGGTATGCTAAAGTGTAAATATATCTACTAATTTATGTTTATTTTATGTGCAAGGCTCAATCACTGAACAGTTTTGAATTTTGCAATTTTGCATATCAAAATAATCACAGAATTTCTAATTTAACTGTATGTATAGTAGTAATGCTTGCAATTCACGAAGGCGAGTGAGCTTTACTAGTGGTTGAACGTGTATATGCACATTGCTGCAGTGTGCGTGTCTATATCGTATTGTTTCCACGACGCCGCTTATTGCTACGAAGTACTGTAAGCATGTCAAAACGCAAAGTTGTTCATAGCCAGGTAAGGCATTTTTTTATGTTGAATCGTTTTTTGATAAATTTTAAAAAAGTTAATTTTTATTTTGATCTGTCAGAAATAATAGACAGTAGATGTCATTTTGTAAGAAAAGGTTTTTTGACATGCAACAATTCTCTGTTTTGGATATTTAATCAATCGTATGTTTTATTATTTGTAGGGACGAGCAATTATCGCTAAAGTCTTTCACTTTCTTCAAGAAAAATATAATTTTATGAAAGTGAATAATAGTGACAAACGTGATTTAAGTCCATTGGCTAATGTACTTAAATGTACTGCGGAAGCAACTGGCGTCTCTGAGCGCACTTTAACTAGAATATTGAAAGAAGTAAAGGAGTTGCCGTCATCTTCCTTCAAGTTTACTTCACCCATGAAAAAACGACGTATAAGAGACAGAAAATTCATGTTGGACAATATGAACAGAGAAATTATTCGAACTACAATACAAAATTTTCACATGGAACACAAACAAATACCAACTTTAGCAAAACTTCAGTCATTTTTGAGAGAAAGAATTGGTTTTGACGGATGTTTGAACACTTTACGCCCTTTGCTCATAGAAATGGGCTACAAATGGAAAAAAAATTGATAACAACCGCAAATCATTACAAGAAAGGCACGAAATACAATTATGGCGTTTTAATTTTTTGAAAAATATTAATCAATATCGTTCAGAAGGCCGCCGTATAGACAGATGAAACATATGTACTCACTTTTCACGTACGACAACCACCAGGTGTTTTGTCGTACATGAGAAGACACCCAAAAACATATCAGAAAATATGACTGAAGTACAAAATTTAATTTTTGAGAGCTTGAACAACATTGACAGCAACACTTGGCTTAATACATGCAATCATGTAGAAAAAATTGAAATAGAACACATGAAGTAGTTTGATTTCTACTTTGAGTTTGTTATTAATGTAGGTGAATCAAGTGACAGTGGTACTGATGAGTTTGAAAGTAACAGTGATAGTTTAAACGAAGATAAAATTTTGTGATTTTTATTATTTTTCTTATTTGCAACAAAAAATATTGTATAATAAATTATAGTTTTTTTTTTTACTTTTTTATGCTAACCATGCCCGCTTTCGATCTCACGCACACTGTTACACATATACAGATACGTCTTTACAAGTAAATCCCGCTCGCCTTTGTGAATTGCAAGAACTATACTGTAATTTTATATGGTACAAGTTATGCATGTATATTGTGAATAGCGCGCGCTGTCGCAGTATAAAATTGGAGGTCATGGGTTCGATTCCCAGCTTTAGTCTGGTCTGGTCTGGTGGAGCTTCGGCCGTGGCTACTTACCACTCATACTTTTTAAAAACGAATTAGGAGTATGGGTTAACCATACCCCTAACAGGTTAGCCCGCTACCATCTTAGACTGCAACATCTATTACAATCAGGTGAGATTGCCATCAAGGTTTAACTTGTGGTGTATAAAAAAAACCTTAAATAGATATTGAGAGCAAGAACAGCTAAACTCCTGTCCTACTCCAGAAGAAATGTCTTTTCTTTATACCTTCCAAAAGTTCTTCATGGTCCCATATTCTCATAGATCCGCCCACTATTTCTCCGACGCCCGGCATCAGCACATCAACCGACTCGGTAAGGCGTTTATCCTCGGGACATCTCGGCATATAGAATGACTTGATCTCTGCAGGGAACTTGCACAGCAGAATTGGTACGCCGATTGCATCTGTCATCTTCCGTTCTGGACCTTCAGGAATATCCTGTAAAGATCCTTTTTTTAATTTAATGTACTAATATCTCATATATTTCTTTGTTGCTTCTCTCTCTTCTTCATTAGTTATATATATAAATAACATCTACTCACATCACTCGAAAAAATACACATACATACACAGCACAGTAATATAATTATTTATAACAAAAAACTTACATCTCCAAATTCATAGAATGTTCCGTCATCTTTAGTGATGTTATTCTGTCGCAGATATTCGATGGCTTCAATATAGGTCATGCGCTTAAATGGTTTCTGTGGTCGCTGTAAAAGAATGTTGAAGTGTTAAATTTTCTTATATGTATACCCAGGTTCATCTGTTTATGGAACTGTAATATTTAGAGCTCTAATAGTATTTAGAGTACTGAGCCCTGCAATATTTTAGTAAAAATTTACCTTAAAGTTAGGGTTCAGTTCATACACTAGATGTCCTTCAGCAGAAGCTAAGACCCTGTCTACCACATCCACCACCATGTCCTCAATCCTATCCAATAAATCCTCGAATGTGATAAAAGCAAATTCTCCTTCCACATGGCTGTATCTGTTTAAAGAAAATACTCACTTTATTGCATATTTCTTTATATTATATTAAACAAATAGTAACCTAATTAAAAATTCGAAAAATAGCAGTCAAGACTTAAATCAACTTCACACTAAAGTCAGATGTGTACATACTTACTTACATCTATTTTTGTGAATGGATAACTCCATCCACTTAATAGATATAGGTAAGTAATTTGCAAAATTATTCTTAATCGACGTCATCTTGCTCATATCTAGTTAAACGTAAATAATTACTTACTCGGCAAGATGTCTTCTTGTTCGGGACTGCTCGGCACGGTAGGATTGCGCAATGCAGTACACGTCTCCGAGCGCTGCCAAACATGTCTCGAGGTACAACTGTGAGCTCTGAGTTAGGTATGCTTGTTCTCTATAACAAATTTATATTGGCAATTTTATGTGAGTTTGAACTTTGAAATTTAGCCTTTAGTAGCAGTTTCCCGAGCCTGTCTGCTTTTTTTGATTCGTGTTTTTTTAAACCCGCGGGAACTTATTCTACTTGATTAAAAAGTACTCTTTCCTATATTACAATCAATATCCTTGACAAATTATTCTGTAATTGTCATTTACTAATCAGATTGCAGTCAATTGGTTACATGTAGGGACACAAATACATAAATGTAGAAATATTTTTTCTTTAGTTTGTTGTTTTTTAATTATTATTCATTTAACAATATACGCGTTTATAAGAGGAAAGCTCCTCTATCACTAACCAAAATAAACCATTTTTCAAACTTTTGTGAAAACTTACCCAAAGTAGTCAAATTTGAATAGGGTCGAACCACCTTCGCACTGAGTCTGGACAAGTGTCGGCGGTTGCACCTCTGTGTAATGACGGGCTGCGAAATGATCCCGAAAGGCTTGTGTGACCACAGCACGCATTTTTAAAACTTTCGTGGTGTTCTCTCCACGAATCATTATATGTCTGAAATACGATAAAAACTTGTATCCAACATCTGGGGCAAAACATCTCATTATATGATAACAAGGTTGTTAAAGAAAAATGGCCTAATAGAGTACACTTGGGACTATTAAACCTAATTATAATAATGTTGACTCTTAGACATCTACTTATTATTATGACGTCAGCCTCAGTGAGTTAATAACGGAAGTTCGTATTGGTTGCTTCAAATAAAATCTGCTTTCTTCAATGCATGATCTCAGGTCGGCAAAATAACAAAAAAAAATACGTATAAACTTTTAATTTGTATGTTTACTGTTTACAAATCCTAATTAATAGGTCTTAGGACGCCTTACCTATTATCCAATTGGACGTCAGGAAGAGCATCTTCGTTCAGAATGGCATCAGCACCACCAGGGGGAGCCAATCCAACAAGTTCCCAATAATCTACAGTCAGCTCATGACCTCCAGGAGCCTTAGAATTGTAAAGATAAAATTAAATTTGTTAGTTTACACATGGTTTAAACCAAAAGCTTATAATAGTTTCTTAGGATAACTTACAATTTTTCCTTCAGGCACAACTTCAAGCTTTCCATATAAAACCACTGATGATTCTGTAGACAGTACTAGGGCATTGTATGTTTGGCAGAGAATGCCGTGAAGAACACATTGTAGATAGCCTGAACCATCACGTAAAGTAAGGAAAGATAGAGCTTTGCCTTGTCGTCGCAAGCGATGTACCCAACCACGCACACATATCCTCTCTCCACGGTTTTCAGCAGCTTAAATATGTGAAAGAAATGTTACGTAGCATTACTAGAGGTTCAACTTCAATTCAATATTTAACAAAAAGTCAATCAAGGTTCTTACAATATTAGATAAAATTCATTTCAATATTTAAAAAATCTAAATCTTTTAATGATTTGAATGATTTAAAGACTGTTTTTATAAAGATTGCAGAACATTTGGGGTTATTTCCAGAGTTAATTAACATACTTTTTAGAACCTGATTGAGACTAGACCCACCAAACATAAAAAAAAATTATGCAGATATAAAATGCAATCTCAGTAGTCTTGATATTGGTCGATGCATTTATCCCCCAGCAGAATGTATATGTGTTGTTACCTGCAAATATTTTGATTGTTTTAGCTTTAGGCAGAGTAGGATCTTGTTCCAATACTATCTTTTTTGCTTCATCCAAGTTTTGTATTCTCTTTTCATCTTTCCCTTCTTCTGCCTTAGCTTTATCAGCGGCTTTGTAGCTCTCCCTCAGCCAGATTTTTTGAATCTTCTTTAACTGAGATTTAGCAGCTATGTCATATGTTTTGCTCTCATCTTTAGAGTCAACATATATAGTCGGAAATGGTTCTTTTCCTGCATGACGCATAGCTTGTAAAATTGTTTTAAATGGTTTTTCCATTGAGCCATCTCCTGTATCATCATTTCCATTTTTTTCAGATGTGTACAATTCTTCTAAAGACAATACATATGATAAATTAACAGGGTATGAGACATCCATTATTGTGTAATATATTTATTAATTATATTATTATTTTATTATAATTATATTATTATAGAATTGCTTAATAATTACAATAGTAAGAATGCAATACAATTGAAATTTGCTTGTTGTTAATGACTTAATCTGGGATAAATAGGTCACTTTAAAATTGCACTAAGTACCAACTCTGTATACTACGGTTCATAATATATAGCCCTAAGAGATGGGCAGGTTAGTAATAGGGTCCCGTTGGTACGTTTACAGACAGCTGGATAATATGTACGCAAGCGTATTGCGGATTGCGTCAAGCATTTTTGCTATGATTTAAACTATAATGAACTTTAATTTGTGGCGCATACTCTATTTGATGAGCTTGTATATTCGTCCGTTCGCTATTTTTTTTAAATCATTACAAATGAATAAGTATCTCAAAAGACGTTAGTCGTCTAGGTTAGTAAAATGTTTTACTCACCAATCGATAGCTTTTCGATGTCAGGCATTGTTAATATTTATGAACCAAATTATGCTTTATATAAATAATTACACTAAACTAGATAATTACATTAATTTCCAGGACGAATGATAAGATTTAGAGTATAGAGACACGCCGACACTCTGCTACACCTCGACACTCGACCGTTCACCTTCACACTTCACAGCTGTAACTTTTGACATAAACGCGGACGTCATAAAACGTCATTTAACAAAAGTAATTCCTCTGCAACGTTTACAACTACTATGATGAACTGGGAATTAAAAAGCGTATATAATTAAATGGAGATTATTATTACTATGCAAGTGCAAGAAGTTTTAATACTTTAAACGGCAACTATAATAGCAGTGTTTATATTTTCTTTGGCCTCCCTGACTCCCTGTTAGTAATGTAGGCTAGTCTTGAATACGGATTACAAATTATTTTTTGGTATTCTGCATATCCTGCCGGTTACAGTATGGATATAATCGTTTCGTAAACTACGAATGGAGAAATTGAAACAGCTTTCATTATCGGTTTTTCAGCTTTATTCCGGTTGGTAAAGTTGCTTATTCCCAAAGAATATTAATAAAAACCTTAAGCTTTATGCAACAATTCGCGGACATACCTACTATCTAATATTATATGGCAGCGAATTCTCCAGCAGAGATAGGTTTAAAAAAATCTATGGGCACAGATAACTTGGACTTATGTTATGTCAGAAAATAGATTAGTAACCAACGTTGGAGGTTAGAAAGAGACTTCTCTTTGGAGTAATTGTATTCTGTGGAAAATTTTCCATACGTGGTTCACTGTATCTATCGAAATCGTATACTTAGTTATTCATCATTCATAATCAACCCATTGCGGGCTCACTACAGAGCACGGGTTTCCTCTCAATATGAGAAGGGTTTGGCCATAGTACACCACGCCGGCCATGTGCGGATTGGCAGACTTCACACGCCTTTGAGAACATTATGGAGATCTCTCAGGCGTGCAGGTTTCCTCACGATATTTTCCTTCATCGTTAAAGCAAGTGATATTTTAATTATTTAAAAAACGCACATAACTCCGAAAAGTTAGAGGTGCGTGCCCGGATTCGAACCGCCAACCTCTGATTAGGAGGCTGACGCCCTAACCACTATGCTATCACCGCTTCACTTCGCTTCTACTTTACTTAGTTAACTTGAATGCAAATAGACTTGCCAAGAAATTGATATTTTTATGAAGTGCAAGTTAGTGTGTTAGTTAGTAGTGATTTCCATAATCGCATGGTAGATGGTAGAAAGAGTTATTTCTAAACCTAGCTACCACGTAAATTCTAATGTATCAGTTTTGAGAATATGCAAAAGTTAGGGTTATAAAGACTCGTTTAGTTAAAATAATCATCATTTATTACACAAATTAATTTATTTCACAAGAGAATAACAAAAATATGTAGACACATTTATTCTATTTAACTTCATTTCTCTTGGCTTTCAATTTCTATCTCCTTCAGTCTGTCTCCACAGTCTACCTGGTTTTCCCAATCGCAAAGATTGGTGTCCGTATTAAAAAGAAGGGGATCGGGGCATGCTATGTCGATCGGTACTCCACGAGCACACATGTACAAATGGTTGCAATATTCGTGTGCGACGAGCATGCCATCAGATCCTGAGCGAGCACAAACGGAAGCGGCATCGGCGTCATCATCATTTGTCTCGGGACTGAGATTTTCTGTCTTTCTCTCACCGCATTCCACCTGGTTGGGCCAATCACATACATTCTGGGTTAAGCTGAACGCAAGAGACGCTGGACATTCAAACTCGATTGGCTCACCATTACTACACTTATAAAATTTATTGCACTGTTCATGTGGCAATATTTTATAAACCATGGTATCTACGGGGCATCCCTTCTCATTCAACTCCATTTCATCTTCACCGAAAGCTATCGAGAACACGCTAAGCAGAATAATAGTTGTAACTGAAAATAAATTGGAATGTTAAAATTTTTAGCATGAAAAAGAATGGAAAAGAAAGCAATGGATCCCATTTACTCTTCTGTATGTCTGGTGCTGCAATGCAATGTATGTGGCTCAAAGAACGGAATTAATAATAACTGATTTATGACCTCCGTGGCGCACATTATAAATTTGGAGGTCCTGGGTTCAATTCCCGGATCGAGTCCGGTCTGGCCGGACGCTTCGGCCGTGGTTAGTTACCACCCTACTGACGAAGACGTGTCGCCAAGTGATTTAGCGTTCCGGCACGATGTCACGTAACAATCAATTTGGAGTATGGGTTTACAATATTCCTAATAGGTTAGCCCGCTAACATCTTAAACTACATCATCACTTACCATCATGTGAGATGCAAGGGCTAACTTTTAGTGAATAAAAAAAATGGCGTGCTATCTACTTCGATTAAGATTACAATGAAAGGGAAGACACTACATCTAGACGTTAATTTGGTTAACAAATTTGTAAATGAAGAATTGGCACCGTACCTACATTTAACGGTTCAAATATGGATAAAAAGAAAATCATATTATAATTTATGAATATTCGATTTAATGTTTTTATTTTCCGTACCTATAGGCCTAACCTTAAATCTTATACCACTACTTGAGATATTTTAGCAAAATACCAGAGAATACATTTTTTAATCTATAAGGCACCAGAATAATTAATAAGAATAGAATTAGTACTTTACCTTTAATCATTTTCATCACGTTTATTTGGTTCTTGACACTTAATGGATCAAATTAAAAAAATCACATTATTTATACTGCTTATTGAACGTGTATCAGTGTCAAATAATATCTAAACAAGTCAATTGATAAAACTACATGAAAATATACATTAAATTTTGTACTGATATTAAAACATTTTTGATAAAATAACATGGTGTTCCATCTAAGTACATGTAAATAAATTAAAATTGAAGTGACTGTCTGACTGTCTGTTTGAAGCTATTGACTTTGTTGTTTATATTCAAATGGTAGCATGCCCCTTACTAAGCGTTGTACCATTAGACTAGACTAGATTGGTCTAATGGATAACGGTTCAGATCTACAATTTATGAACAATCCATATTTTCGGTATAAAAGGCATCCTACTTTATTACCCACTCGTCTATTTCTATGCATAAAATAACGTCAATCTAGCTCTGTCGCTGCGTGAAAAATGGATCAAAGCATAAATATTTTTACAATTTTAATATTAGTGTATGATTAGTAGATCTAAATAGACAGATTTTTAAATTTTGTATCTCACTCTATGATCTACGTTCGATTGTAATTTTCATTATCAAAAACCTACGGAACAGAACACCATAATGACTTGTAGGTACCTACCTACCTACCTATAATTCAAGCTTTGACAATCTGACATTGAGATCAATTTGTATTTACCAGTGTTTACCGTATAATTAATGTATATCTGATGTATTAATGCTACTGGGCGGGACCATTAGGCAGGCAGGTAGGTATCCTACAATGTTTTGAAGTCTGAAAGATAATGAAGGTAGGTACACTGTTAATGAAACTTAATATTACAGAGCGGTAAAATGCTATACTTACTACCCTACCTATACTTACCTAACCTAGCCTATAAGGTATTTCGAAAAGTTATTTCAAGAAATCAATCCGATACCCCAACCCTCTCGTAGTTCTTCTTTCTTCTTCGCGGCTTCTTTTTACTCCCCCGACCTAAGCGCCAATCTCCGAAAGAAGAGACCTAAATATATCCTTCATGACCCTGAATATCAGATGACTAATGTCGACATACTCGTACCACCTACCACACAATCATACGCTACACACCGTCTTCGCCGGCGAAGACTAGGTCCCCGCTATCTTACTTCATTCGAACGTGGGCTTCATCCACGGCCTCAGAGACATACAGATCACTCGCGTCCGACCCCCCCCCGTTATTCCAAACGTCGCCTAAGCCGAGGTTCGGCCTCACACTCTGTTCCCTTAGTTTCTTCGAGCCCTAGGGCACAAAATTTCTTCTGGCAGAGCTTCTCTCCGAAGCCCGGTTACGCTGTCCCAACCAATAGGGTTAGCACAGCTAATAGTCAGTCCGAAAAAAAAAAACTATAAGGTATACTTCAGCTTCTCGGGGGCCCAAGTTTTAACGAGTTATGCAAGTTTCATTTTATTCCACATGTTTGGCCTTGAAAGCAATCTCATCTGGTGGTAAGTGATGATGTCATCTAAGATGGTAGCAGGCTAACCTGTTAGGGGTAAGGTGAACCCATTCTCCTCATTAGTTTCTACGCGACATGGTGCCGGAACGCTTAATAATCGCTTGGCGATAAATCTTTCTCTGTAGGGTGGTAGCTAGTGACGGCCGAAAACTCCAACCAGACCAACAAAAAAATTAAAAACGACACTATGAACGATTTTATTTTTATTTTAAGTTCATTTGTATTAATGCCAGCTCACACCAGCTGTTGATTAATAAAACTATATTTAAAACAAAGAAAATGACACACGAGTGGACCTTAGTAATTATTCATGCAATAGGCTGGGAACCGATATAGGGCACAAGTGTACCAAGGTGTCCTATACATGTATACCTGACTAGGTGCTGTTCACCAAACATCAAAGAAACAGGATAACCAGGTCATGACGAAAATCAGGTTATATGATGTTGTTTAGGGTCTATTATAGTACCTAATTATTTTTCTGAATTAGCGCAATCTCGCAACTCTACTATTGTTAAATAAAGTAAACATCCATATTTTATCCTATCGGACACGTAATTAATACGTACAAAGCTGTTGTTTTTTTAATAACATATGGATGTGTACCTATCTACGTCATTTATTACTGTTGTACGAGTTCTGGCAGGTTGTTTACATTTCTTGAGTTGACTCAGGTTTTGTGTGACATTATTGTATTTACCTTGAGGTATATGAATAAATAATTATACTATTAAGTAGGTGGGTGTAGGTCAGTTGTCTAACACAGTTATTGCTTTCCCCAATAATAAAGCAAGCGTAGCAACCATTTGTACATAACAAGTTAAGAATGAATACAAGAAAACAGTAGAAAAGTAGAATACTAAAAGACGGTCCTCTCGCTTACTAGCGATCTGGATTACTAGTGTTAATAAAGGTATTAACCCCTTACCTATGAGAGGAGACCTGGGTCTACCTGTAGGACATCAATATGAATCTATATTTAATATTCTATTAAAGTGTTTTTACACACTTGGAATTTGATATTTCCTACACTTGGAGGAAATATCAAATTTATATTCTTAAGATGCAGACAAAATTTGAACCCACATCTCTCCGGCAAACGCGGCCTAAATACTTTGCCATTTGAGCACCAGTCCACATACCAGCGACACCGAAATAGATGTATACCTTTCACATATTAATGTTTTCTTCCATTAAATAGGAAATGGCGATCAACAAAGAGACATGGATGGTAGACAAGGCTCTGACCATCTTGTTGTGGGTGTCGCGGCTGTATGGGATGGTACCACTACGCTTCCAGTCTACGGCTTCCACTACGGTTGTATACATTTCACGTCCGATCTACTATGTTGGGATTTTAATTATTAGTCTTATAAGTCAGTATACCTGAAAGGGAGTTTTACATTGAGCCATTTTTCTTTTTTTATGTTGCTTAAATAACTTATTGCTGGCAATTTAAATGGCAGTCTGTTGCTTATACTAGCCAAACTTTAATGCTTCAATATAAGCCATAATGTCCGACCCCCCCGTTATCGCAAACGTCGCCTAGGCCGAGGTTCGGCTTCACAGGAGGCGCCCTTAGGCAGACGTTCCCTTAGTTTCTTCGAGCTCTAGGGCTCAAAATTTCTTCTGGCAGAGCTTCTTTTAGAAGCTCGCCAAACAATCCAGTTACGCTGTGGCAACCAATAGGGTTAGCACAGCTAATAGACAGTCCGAAAAAAAAATAAGGCATAGTTATGCCAAAGGAACCAACTACGGCTACGAGTACCAAAGTGATCGTACAAGTCAAGACTTAGTCAGCAAAAAGAACACGGAGATAAATACTTCATCGTTCAGTATTTATTTATACTCTGGGCCTATGCCGTCTAATTGAATGATTTTTTAATGCAAAAGTCGGCCAATCATTTACAAAGGTTTTATTTGATTTGTTGCAGATTTGATTGTTGTATCAGATTTAATATTCACGACTCAAACTGTAGCTTTAAAGAATACTTCCAATGGCAATCGTATACTGTTGATGGTCAATACATTTATCACTATAGCAGTCACGTGTCACGGTGCCTGTTGCAGTGTGGTCAAAATGAGGAGATACTTACGCTGCACTACGGAAATAAATAAGGTAGTCTTAGTGTCATCAACAGTCCTCAAAGAGCGTTATGCGTTGCGTTCGTTGTCTATAAGGTAAAAAATAAATAAAAAAGTTAAAGTTAAAGTATCTCGAACTGGCTCACGAGGTTTCCGACATTTGGCATGTACAGTCCGCGGAAACCATCCCAATCGTCATTTCTGCGAATGGGTTGATCCCAGTTAGCCTGGCTCAACATCTAAGGCGACTGGGGGTAGGTACGTGGCAGTTCGCTCGCAACCAGTAACAGTATCTTTTGCTCGCGATGTAAATAAAAAACTGACGGGTTAGTGAACCCCGACCGGAATGGTCAAAGCAGCGTCAAGATTTATGTTCGAATTCGCTGTCCAGTTTAACCCAACGTAGGAGACAGGGTTTCTCAGTAATGAAATGTAGGTAGATCATGCTTTTGATAACAATTTTTTTATTATCACTATCATTCCTTAGGTTTCGCAATTTTTAATAATTAGGCATTTCTAAAAAAATCTTAGCATCAGTGAAGGGTAACACTGTAATACTAGAAATAATTAATTTAATCTTTCAGTTAATTAATATAATGTAAATATGTATTAAATATCATAGTGTAAATTTCACGATTTATCCTGATTTTTTTTTTTGAATTTTCAGATTAAAAATAGCCTAAATTATACCTATACCTCTGGACCAAAACAATGGCACGTCATTGTTCTGATAAGCATGTCAATTTTTTATTTATGGATACTGCCAATATTAGATTTTTGGGAACGCGATGAACGTATGAAATACTTCTCTTATTTATTTTTAGTTGTTTTATAGGTTTGCATTTGTTAATAGATTCGGTTTTTGTTATTTAGTGATGGTGCTACCAGTACTGCTTTGATACCTCGGAAATGAGAAATAGAAAATATAGTCACATATATAACTTAATTCTATAGATGACAGCTATTTATCAATAGGTGGTAATGGTTCATGTCTTTACTTTAAATAAAATTAAACAATTGACAACCTCTTTACTAAAATTTTAAGACCCTTTTGGAATAGTTATAGATAATATCCGTGCAAGGTTTTTAAACTAAAATGAATAATCTTATTTTTGAAATGTGTAATTAGTTATATAAGGGGAAATTAGTCTGCCCCTTCACACTACTTTCCCATGCCATTCATTTGCCATGCCATGCCATGTTTCTGTATAGCTAATTTTTAACAGAAAAATCTAAGACCAAACTATTCTTGGCCCGAGACCTTGAAACACAAGACAAAAAGGCAGATAATCAGTATTTATATATATTATTAATAAACGTAACTTTTGTGATTTTGTGTAGTATTAGGTTTATAATAAAATTTATTAATGAATTGCTTGCATTATTCCGTGCTTTATTTTGGCCTATTATTTATTTTAAAGTTATTAGTTAATTAAAGAATATATATAATTGTTTCAGTGTTTTTTGTAGACATTACTTTCGTAAATTTTATCCTGTACGGCTCTGTGGTAATGATGCAATTACACTTCGTGGTGATTTCGCTTCTTATCAACACCTCCTTTGAACATATTAACAAATGTCTTGCGGATGTCTCGTCTCAGATAAGTAGTGAATGTAAGTTATTTTATTTTTACTTGGTTTTTTTTCTGGACTTTTTCTGGAATAAGAAAGAGCGAAGCCTTTCTGTATATGCACCAAATTTCCTGTTATTTTTTTTTTATTTACTGGACGGCAATCTCACCTGATGATAAGTGATGATGCATTCTAAGATGGTAGCGGGCTAACCTGTTAGGGGTATGGTAAACCCACACTCTTATTTGGTTAATACGTGACATCGTGCCGGAACGCTAAATCGCATGGCGACACGTCTTTGTCGGTAACTAGCCACGGCCAAGCCTCCCACCAGACGAGACTCGTGCTGGGAAACCCAGGACCTCCAACTTTAATGCGCCGCGGAGGTGCTTTCCCTGGATAATAACGCATTATAAGTGGAAGGTACTGGGTTGATTCTCGTTTGGTGGGAGTCTTCAACCGCGGCTTGTTACCACCCGCCATACTGACAAAGACATACCGCCAAGCAATTTAGCGTTCCGATGTCTAATAGAAACCGATAAGAAGCATGGGTTCAACCGGTAACGGATCGGTTCATTCTCTAGTGCTGCAAATATTCATGGTCGATGGTAATCACCAGGTGACCCGTCTGCTCGTTTGCCCGCGACTTTAAACATGATTAACAAACAAACAGACACACTTTTGCATTAATAACAGTAAGTATAGGTAAGGTGTCATTTTCATCCTCAGCCTTTTAATGTTCCGCAGCGCACATACCTTCACTCTTGTAGGAAGAGATTTCGAGTGAATACTACTAAAATTGAGGATACCTTGGGCTTGAATTCAATTTCTTGTTTATAACCGTTGTCGACCGTAATCGTGAAAATTATTTATAAGTAATTCTTATTATTTTGATTATTTACAGCACATAATGAATATTCTAGCCCATTGTCAAGAAATGCGATCAGTTATTCTTATATTCCAGTAACATCTATCAACAAGACTATTGATCTACTTCATAATGTAAAACCAGGTAAGGACTAAGAAAGAAGGTCTTTATATGCTTTTCTTGAAACGACATCACGATTTCACACTATTATTATAAAGTTTGCATGTCACTTTTTATGTTCGTACCCTCGCGCTGGAAATACTGAACCAATTTGGCAGAAATATGAAGTGGAGATAGCGTATTTGCTGGATACACGTAGGTATTTTTTCCCCGCGGGATATGTGAAAAACTATTTCACGTCGATGAGCTGTTAATATGCCTGCCATGACAAACTTTCCCGAAATGAGACCGTTAATGTTGGGAAGCGGGAACGGGAACAGGAATGAGACAGAATAATCTTCAATTAGAAAAGTTGCTTATCACATAGGAAGTTTATTAAGCCTTAAATTTCGCGGACATCATCTGGTTAAAAATAAAACTAAACTGTACGAAAACTATGATCGTGTAAAAGATCATTGCCCTAACGGAGGAAATAAAAAAATTAGATTATTATTATGCTCGTTTCATCGTCTCAAACAGTTGTCTTTTACTGCTGGACATCTTATTTCATAGGGTTACACACGCTTTGGTTTTGGGTCGCCTGTATCGTCGCGTTTACGTCATGTTTCATATTTTTGTTCACTGGTCTTTTCGGTGGACACTTGGTCGACATTAGGTGGTCCCAACGTCCATCTGTCCTCTGACATGCCTCGCTAACTGCCCCTACAGAACTGGAACTAAGGAACTTCTCATTTTCAGTCAAACTGTGTGAAACGCACCTTCTTTTGCAGGTGTAAAAATGACACCAAGGATGAAACTGGCACGAGAGACCCGTAAATTATCGAGCTGTTTCGTTCAAACATGTGAAGTGGTAAAGGAACTAAACGATATTGAAAACTTCTACCTCCTGGTCCACATTGTTGTCGTGTCTATGTGTATCGTAATAACTTTTAATAATCTTGAGGATGTTCTCTGCTGTGGTAAGGGTGAGTGACCGAAATTAGCAACTGTTGTATCATCATCATCATCATGATCAACCCATTACCGGCTCACTACAGAGCACGGTTCTCCTCTCAATATGAGAAGGGTATGGCCATAGTCCACCACGCTGGCCATGTGCGGATTGGCAGACTTCACACGCCTTTGAGAACAATATGGAGAACTCTCAGGCGAGCAGGTTTCCTCACGATGTTTGCCTTCATCGTTGAAGCAAGTGATTTTTTTTTTAAACGCACATAATTTCGAAAAGTTAGAGGTGCGTGCCCGGATTCGAACCGCCGACCTCTGATTAGGAGGATTACGCCCTAACCGCCGCACCGCTTACTACTGTTGTATATTAGTAAAATTATTGTGAATGAAACAATTTTTTTTTTCTTATAGATTATAAATACGCAGTGATAAAACAGTATATTTGGTTTGTGTGCCATATCCTTAGAGTTGCATTGATCGTGGAGCCCTGCCATCGTATCAAAGAAGAGGTAAACATTTTTTTCAAACTTATTGGCAGCGATTATTTTTGAATACAGATTATATTACAAAGACGGGCAACATCGATTGATTTTTCATGATTTAGAAGTATAATGGATCTCAAAACGTCACAGAGTATAATGTCAAGCTATTCAATCGGATAAGTAAATAAAGAAAAAAAAATTTGGTCATTGATTTAATAATTAATTCTTTATCTTTTATAGTAACTGCTCAGTCGAAACTATTCATTTTTCGTTTTCTTTAATATTTAATTTTGTTTATGGGTATAAGAATAAAGAAACTAGATATAATTATGGATATTCATACAATTGAACGAAATTATTCACTGCGTCCGTGTCTTGTCAATCTTTGTTGTAGTTCTCGCAGACAAAGATTATAGTGGCCCAGATGATGTGTGAGGTGACCTCTGAGGCTGATCCTCTTTTCGACGCGACGGATAATTTTTTTAAGCAAATACTCCTTCACGATCTGTCATTCACAGTGATGGGGATTTGCTCACTTGGAAGATCCATAATATTCACGGCAGGTATTTTACCTACTTAGAACGTAAGTACTTAGGTTGGTCGCCACGGATTGGGCTTTCCTTACCTCAAACATTTCCAGTTGTACTAACAGTTCCTGATTAAAATGTTTAAACTTACAAACTCTAAATATTGATGCGCAATACTGTACATTTTGTTTGCTGCATGGATAAAACTAAGCTCTACCACTCTCTATGCCGACAAAGACGCTTCGCCAAGCTATTAAGCGTTCCGGCATGATGTGCAAACCAGTTAGGAGTGTGGGTTTATCATTCCCCTAACAAATTCAAATTCAAAATAATCTTTATTCAAATAGTCCTTAAAAAGGCACTTTTGACGCGTCAATTATTTACATAGTAGTTATTTCATGGTAATAACTATATTCTTAAACTTAGGTTAGCCCGCTACCGTCTTAGACTGCATCATCACTTACCATCAGGTGAGAAAGCCGTCAAGGGCTAACTTGTAGTGTATACATAATAATATAATATATGAGCTGTTTGTTGCCCGCGACTTTGTTCGCTTTTAAATTTTGATACCTACCCCATATGCAAAAGCACGTCGAACCCTTGTTCTGGGAACAACAAAACCAAATGTACCCCAAGGCAAGTGGGTTCCAAATATTTTTCAAACTGTGTGAAATTCATCTTGATCACGCCAGAACGACTGAACGTGTCGTTCTGCCGTGATTCAGTAACAAGTATTCTTCCATCTCAACTTTACCATTTATAACAGTAGTAAGATAATACCGTGATAAGAATATTAAAATAAGAATTAATCTACCAATTAATTTTATATTTTTCCAGATTATCGGTGGCGCTATTACTTTGTACATAGTGCTTTTGGAACTTTAAATGCGATCTCATTTAACTTTTAAAGTTAACTGTATACGCAGACGCACGTTTTACGTATTGCATTGACCTTCACTTAAGTATTCATTAGTTTAAAATATTAAAACAATCTATGGTATTTAATTATTTTATTCTTGACTCGACCCCACTTCAAATCCGTGGACATTTTGATGTTTACCCATTGAATTTTCAGTCGATGCGGCATCGCTTCAGCGAGCTCACAAGTTTTCGAAATATTGAAGGCTTTCTCATAGTCGATGAACGCTAAGTAAAACAATCTCATATATTTCTAAACGCAAGTACTGGATAAATATCTTTATTATATGTATTGGCTTGTGTGGTTATTTATTTTGGAAACCACATATAGCTATTACTAAATATTAAGATTTCATAAGACTGTCATATGTAGTGAGGACCTAGAAAGGATATTTGCTGTTACAGTAGCTTAAAATCATTTAAAGTATTAGAAAAGTTACAAAGTAAAAAAAACCAGTTACTTATTAGTTCCGCTATAAAATTAAGAAGAGTGCCTAAGTAGAATGCAATATGTTATATGTTCTCGATTCATTGACATTCTTTTAACATGAAATTTCTTAGATACAAGTTACTGGATATCTTAATTCTAAGTAATCCAACGTCTTTTGGTAAATCCCTTGATACACTGATAACAGTAAAGAATAATCTATTTATTAAAAACGTCAAGATGAAATAAGTCTACTGCTGATCTGATGACCGATGATGCTCTTGACGCTATATTTGAACTGGACGCCGAAGATGACGAGCGGTCGTGATGAACGGGTTTCTCAGTCTCCCAGAAACTCAAAGCGAAAGTTAGTTCTGCCCAGAAAGCCTCTGAAGGTGTCATCTGAAAACAAAAGTAAAAATATACTGCGGACAACACATATTTAATATCAAGTGCGTCCGCGTTTATTCCTGTTTTCGGAAATCCGAATATACCTACGCTAACGCTGATTAAAATATGACCGTCAAGGACAAGGTTGGAGCAGCCGAGCATAGGTATAACAAATAACCAAGTATACCCACTTTCGCATTGCTAATATTAGTTAAACTAAAACTAGATCCTCTAAGGCAGTCCAGCTAAGCATTTCCTACGCATCTCTAAATGTATTTTTGAGCTTCAGTGCCATAGGGGTTACCGAGCCTCCACTGTCCGTCTGTTTGTCTATCAGAGGTAGAGAGACGACATTTCCACGGAATGCGTATTCTTGTTGCTATTAATAAAACAAAAAACTATTTTTTTTTGTATTTTTTTCGTGTTTCACATTGCAGCTATATGATTTAGGCTAACAAAGGAAAACAAGTTTGGTTGCCTGGAAGATATCGCTATGTAGCGATAAGGCCGCCTAATTGTACACTATCTACTGTTTTTGTGTTAATTTCTGTTTTTATTTTTTCTTATGGTGTACAATAATTTCATTCATTAATTCATTCAAGTCGTTAGCTAACTTACTACAAAATATAGCGTGTGTAATAAAAAGAATATCTGCTAACCTTTTGTTCAACAGCGACATCTCTAACATGCCAAAGAAACTCTAGACCTCCCATAGCGGCCGCCATGCCACATCCTATACCTAAAACAACAAACACACCACCGACATTGTCCACGCCCAATTCCGCGGCACTGGCGCCTTCTTCAGTAGCTTCTTCTGTCTGAAAACAAAATTAAATTCTAAGTAAAACAGAACACGTCAAATCTAAAAGAGAAAAAAAATGTTGTTAAGGTCAAAAACATTTAAATTCAACAAAACACTTACTACACATGCTTCATCTTCAGGTACTTTCCACCAACGATTTTTAAGTTCAACTAATTTTCCACTCTCAGCTAATTTCAATACTGCATTGTCAACTGCTGTGCGATATGAGGACGCTGAAACAAAATCTTCATTAATTCTTCAACTTTTTATTGGACTTTCGAATTAAATGTGTGTCATTTTGCAAAATCATGTAACTTGTTTGTAACGTAATTTGTGTTGATAATTAAAATATGCTTACAAAAAATACTTAAGAAAAAATGTACCATATACCTTATTTGTATAAACCGGTTAAGCGGGTGTCAGGACTTGCGCCTTTTGTTCTTTAAATGCCACATGACATATTTTTATTAAGCGGTGATAGCCTAGTGGTTAGGGCGTCAGCCTCCTAATCAGAGGTCAGCGGTTTGAATCCGGAATCCGAAACCTCTAACTTTTCTGAGTTATGTGCGTTTTTAAAAATTAAAATATCACTGCTTCAACGATGAAGGAAAACATCGTGAGGAAACCTGCACGCCTGAGAGTTCTCCATAATGTTCTCAAAGGCGTGTGAAGTCTGCCAATCCGCACATGGCCAGCGTGGTGGACTATGGCCAAACCCTTCTCATATTGAGAGGAGAACCGTGCTCTGTAGTGAGGCGGTAATGGGTTGATGATATTTTTATTCATATTAGGTTAAATGTTTAACTTACAAAGCTTACATAGCTGATATATTTAGCAGGCTGCTTGTGAATGCAACTGTTTTTGGGAAACACTTTTGAAATAAAGCAGTTAATAGGTCATTATTAATAAAAAGTATTACTTAGTACTCACAAAATGGCATAGCAATTCCAAATCCTTTAGAGTCAAGTAGCCCACCGACTTGCATCAAATCACAATGTCTTTCCAGTTGATATTCGATTGCAGTAGACTCCATTAGAAATGCATAGGACCTTTTTCCTTTTAAAACTCTTTCTAGTCCTTCGTCATTATTTTTAACAAAGACTGATGGTCGGGCAGACTCCATAGCTGCCCACATTTTTTGAAAAGTAGAGACATTTGAACGCTGAAATGAATGAATGAGTGATAAGGTAATTATTCGGCAAAGCTTCGGCCTAAAATTGAGAATGGCCCTAATAGTAATTTTTTGGTGCTCACTCAGAGCAAATAAAGTCAGTCGTTTAGGACTTTATCCGTTTAAGAGCTCTCTTGATACTTATACAAAATATTGATAGGTTTATTTTTATCAACATGTTTTATTAATATCCGAGATTCGGTTGACCTGAATTTTTACGCAGACTTAGGAATATATTTAGTTGAAATACGCACCCTGAAAAACGACGACGTGGCACCGCCTTTTAATGTGCCATATTTAATTTTGGTCTGACTAGCTAAATCATCTACGCTTTTAATAGAATCATCCATAGCAGCATTGGTAAGAAAAGCGGCAAGATTGGCAGTGTAAGACGAACACATGATGAGTGCGAAAAACCACCACATTCCGCATACCCATCTAGTAGAATAGCCCCTGTAGTAACAATATTATCATTAGGTAAAAACTCTCTTTTATATCAAGGTCATAAAAATATGTATCATAGAAAATTCATTTAAGAATTAGCGCAGTGGAAATTTTGATGCTATACTTCGTAAGATCAAGGCCCCATGTTGATCAAATATTTAAATTGTATTTAAAAACAATTGCAATAAAAATTACAGAGTTTGATAATTTTAGGTTAATGTATTATTACACATCATTAATAATTTACTTCGGCAAAATATCAGATCCTTGTGTCATGATGGATCCCATAGTCAACCAGCAGCAGTTTTTGATATGCCAAATATTTTCTAATTCCTCTGGAGATTTGTCGCAAGGATGAGGATTCTCCCAATCATTTGGTGCTAGTCTGTAAATAAATTGCATAATTTTAATATATTGAGTGACATTCTATAAAACAAATACTTTTGTGTGTTTTAAAATGTTTATTGTTGAATAGGGTTTTAATATAATAAGCTTTCTTTAGTTGATAAAATTACATGAAATTATCAGATAAACGTTACCTAGCCAAAATATGTAAGAAAAGGGAAACCATCAAGTACGCGGCAGCCATATATATCCAAACGTCTACCGAAAATGGTTTCAGGAATGAAAATAGTTCCGGTTCTGGTGGGGTAGGTTTTGAATATAAAATGCTGATTCCCAGCGTCATAAACGGAGTTGTAAAGTCTACGGCTGCTCTTCTTTCGTAGGTTATAGTCAAATCACAAATAGCTAGGTCAGCTTTCTGAAAAAGCACAAATGAATTGATTGATAACTTTATTTATTATTATCTAAGTAATATGATAGCAGACTTATGAATATATATAAATACGAAAATGTATGTATGAATATAACATACCCTTTCTATAAGATGACCTACTAAACCATCCCATTTTTTACTTTCTTTATGATACGAACCGTACAAATTCCCCGGCACAATTTCGAATTCGTAATTAAGATGCAGTGTTTCTTTTAAAATTTCATGAATAAGATCCTTGGAGTAGCCCTCATAGCGATCATTACCGACTAATACTTCACCCTCTTGCGGTGTTTTTTCAATGAGATACGGAGCTCCAATCCGGGATACAACTCTAAAAGTTTTGTTCTGCCATTTTTCCGCTAAAAGATCGGACACTTCGCCAGGAGTTCGGGCATATTTGAAACCTTCTGCGGCATTCCATTGAGCAATTCTATTAAAGCCACTATTAGACAGCTCCATTATTTCAACGTTGAAATTGGTTCTTTCACCGGTAGTGTTGTCGACTGTTATCTGTCCAGTAATGCCCGTTATTGGATTCTAGAAATTTTTATAATAACAAGGTCAAAACACATTTTCACAATACAAACAGATGGAACATTTAAGAAAAATATAATTTAACAAAGATAATCAAGTGTAATGGTAACTGTGACGAAAGCAAATGCATTTCGTGATTTGCTTTTCTGTCTGCTTTCCGTGGGGATAAAAAAATGTGCATGGTTATATACATTTCTTAATCTCAAAGATATTGACCAGCTATTTTTAAGAGCATGTTCGTTGTAAGATCTTAATTGCACTTCACGAACGCAACGTTTTCTGCAGACACTTACCGTTAATAAGTGGTTAATAAACTCTTCGCCGATCTCCCATTGTGTATCTGAACCACACTCAATTGATTGAGCCTCTATTTTGAATTCGTCCGGAGCACTTTCAACTGCATCAGTAATCAATCTTGCCGCATCACTTGCTAGAGCTGCTTCTACCTTGAAAATGTTAGTGTTCTATTTAGAAAAATGGATTCTAATAATATTAAAATTAAAAAAAAAAAACAAGAAGAATAAAATATACAAGAGTCACAAAACCACATGCGTATTCATAATCATGCATTGTATTTGATCTTACGGTTATTTCGTGAGTCTGGCGAGGAATTTTTATATCAGGTGTCGTTCTAGCTTTCCAATCTGCGAGATAGGAGCGTGTCCTTGAATCAGAATGGTCGAATATCCTCAGACATGTGACATTGGACAATCCATATCTTAGTTCTTGAAGATCCAAAGTATGCGCATCCAAAGATATGAGTACGTAACTCTAATAATCAAATAATGATTTCAGAATTAACCCTTAGATGTATCTACATATTAGCCAGTGTTACATAAGTTAATATATAGGTAAGTATATAATATAATATGTCAACTTGATAATATTTTCTTATAAAATAAGGAGTTAGGGGAAAAATATAAGTATATATATGCCTTACCATATAATCTTCAAAAAATTTCACTTCGAAAGCTTGTCGCAAATAATCCAGGACTCTGTCAGATGGACAGTCTATAATAACTCTGGATTCACCATAGGCCTTTAACGCTTTAAGTAACTGTCGATTGTCTTCACCCGGCTTCAATCTACGTGCTATCCATTTGTGACTCGGATCAGCATGTTTCAAGATCTCTTGTAACCTAATGAGACCTTAAAAAAATATCTCTTCAGTCTTCGCGTATAATTACTAAGGTATCATCTACAAATTACCATTTAAAGTGTCAGTGCTGTTGTTCCATGCAAAGCATTTGTTGTTATTTCTGGAATGTTCAATTCAAGGTCGAATAAAATCTTACCGTGATCGTCATCATAGAGCAGTGTATATCGATCCCAATCACTGTCCTTGATAAACAAGGCTACTGCTTTCGATAGAGCGACCGCTTCTGGATACAAGTTTATACCAGGAGGCGTTGGACGCTCTAATCCTCGAACATGTGGTGGTCTCCAAACTGCCTAGAACATAAATATAGTAAAAATCACTAAGTAAGCGAATTAAATTCATTTTATTGGACACTTATTATATAGGATACGGCTAGAGGTCTGTTATAGTTAAGAGAAAATTCACAAATCCAAAAAGACGCAAAGATTTACTTGAATGTATGGCACTCTCGCAGCTCGACATCGTGCTTCGACAGCCGAAGTTGAAATACTATCTACTGGTCCATAGATTGCTATCACCCCCATCGCCAGTAGTTCACAAGCTATAAAAAAATATAATGAATATAAGTTTAAAAAGCTTTAAGCTGTAATAGCCTAGTGTAATAGCATAGGATGTCCGTCTCCTAATCAGAGGTCGGAGGTTGGATCATGGGCACGCACCTCTAACTTTTCGTAGTTATGTGCGTTTTAAAGCAATTAAAATATCACTCGCTTCAACGGTGAAGGAAAACATCGTGAGGAAACCTGCATGTCTGAGAGTTTATAGTATTCTCAAAGGCGTGTGAAGTCTGCCAATCCGCATATGGCCAGCGTGGTGGACAATGGCCAAACCCTTTCATATTGGGAGGAGTCCCGTGCTCTGTATTAAGCCGGCAATAGGTTGATCATGATGATGATGATGAGGCATACTTGATACTGATATTGTTTCCAACTGCGGTTAAATCTTACCGCAAATTTTAAATTGTATACTTAGGTATCTACTGTAATACATTATTTGCGGAGAGATCCTATCTTACCCGCTTTTGAAGCTGCGAAGCTATCCCCATATGGAACATAAACAATTTTCATAGCAAAATTATAGCGTTCACTCTCCATTGAGGCCCGCGCGAGAGCCGAAGCAAAAGCTATCTCAGTGACAGTATTTTGTGGTAGTATTACACCTGTAAATCAAAGAAGTTATATTTTGACATGAAATTAGGTTCAACTGCGCACGACGCAATAGCAAATATTTTAAAGATAAGCAAAGCTAATATTTTCCATATCGCAAATTTCACTATCGGCAAGCATATTTCTACTTACTCTTTATTCACAAGGTTTTTCGTTATACTCAAAACTTTATCAAAAAGAATGTTATTGCAATTAAAGCAAATTAGTTGATTAATTAAAAATAATACTTAATTATTGTTGATTAAATAAAAATAAAATTATTGAAAAACTTACCGATATTCACTGATATTTTAAGCGATTCAAAGTTTCGAAATGCACATCTCACCGTTCCAAACAACAGTAATGTCGTTAATAACATCATATTTATGCCTGAAAGGTTTCTTAAATAGTTATATATGTATATGTTGAACGACTATTAGTAGATAGTGAGATATAAAAATAAATTGCATGGCGAAATCTTGAAACAAGAGTGTTATCTTGTTCGAAATATGCGGTTCAACAATCAAAACTTAGCTTAGATATAACACACATTTTGAAGTCTGCAAACAGCGATCAAATGAAAAAATAGGCGAGCTTGATATGAAAATTTAAAACATCGCAAACTCACCTCTCATTTTTTTAGTTTATATTTAGCAAAAATCACATTAGGTGTAAAAGTAGTTGCTATTTTGCTATTACGAGTTTATGTTATAAACATCACTTCAGGCAGCTTTGTTTTAATACTTTAGCAACTATAGCAGGCGCTAGATTTAAGATCAGATTGAGACTGGGTCAACTACTTGCGATCGTGGCCAAACTGTCTACACTGCTTCACGTGAGCATTACCGATGCCAACAATTTTCTTCAACACATCATTATACTGCGAATAAATTAGAATCATTATATTGGAATTCAAACCCAATTTATGAGTAAAAGCTATTCTTTTTCTCGTTGTGTTATACATCTAATATTCATAAAATCTATCTTTAAAGGTTCATTGCCGTGATAGTATTTGGCAATAATCCAGGTCAACAGACCGCAGCTCCTCTTGCCAGTTACATATAATTCATTATGTTATTATTGTTAGTATTATGTTGAGAACAAACTTGTCGACCTAACCCTGATGTTATTTTTAATCATCAGAACAGTAAAAAGGGGATTTTAGGGGTTTATTCAATTATACAGTTTTTTTAGTATAAATTATAATATATTGACGTAATAACAGAAAACCATAGTTGACACATAGTTATATTTTATTGTCATGGGTCCAATTTATATCAGCCCCGGATGGCAGAACTATGGTCATAACGGAACCGTTCTATTTGAACCCTCATGTTTGTGTGAGTGTTTTTTAATCATCATAACAGTAAAAAATAATTTAATTTTACAGCTTCTGTAATAAATTTGATAACCAAAACGTAAAATTAACGTTCAAATTTTCTTTATTAATAATTCTTAACACTAATGAGTTTATTGTTTCCAATAAATCTATAACCTACTCCACATTCATCCTGGATTGAGATTTTTGCTATACTTAGACTAGATATTATTTAACAAATAAACAAAAATAAATGCTCTCCTGTCTGGAAAATTTATTTGGCACTAAGAATTCCTTGATACAGCTATTGAGAATACATATAATTGTAAGTAGTACTATTTATAACTAGGACTGCGTTTTTAAGGTAACCACTCAGCATCGTGATCTAAGTTGCGGATGGGATTGGAAGGCGATTCAGTGAGGTCTTCCTTGCTGCTAGCAACTTTATGGTACACCTTCTTGCCTGCATCAACTACATATTCAACTCCGTCCGCTGAAAATTTAAATTTATTTTAAACACGAGTTCCAATAAGTTTTTACAAGTCTAGTTTTTTGAGTGTCTAGAAACCTACCAATGGCTCCACCAGTTTTTCTGACTGCTTCGCCGATATTATGCGCGGAGAAAGTATTAGGATCGATGCTGATGTTAACCCCCTCTGTACCGTTGGGATGCTTGGGGCATTCGTTTTGCGATATGATGGAGAGATCATACGGGTCTACACCGAAAGATGATAGTTTAGCACGCATCTGGAATTTGAAGAATATTTTAACATGATACTAATTTAATAATAATAATATATGACGAGGGAATGCCCTCCGAGCTGTTTTTAATAAGAGTGACATCAGCATTGTTGACGTCACGGCGTTGTTTACTTTCGCTATAATTACTAAATTAAAACCACAACTTGCGGGGTTACACTTTTATTACGACAATAACGAAGTGGTCCGAACGGTCCGACGTCGCGAGCGAGAATGCCACGAAAGGCAATAACCGGCCGTATTTATAGCAAAGCAAGCTTGTACAAAATTGATTGCTACCTTCTAAATACAGTGATTAGCAAATAACTGATTAATTTGTGATTTAAAGAGTTCAAATGTGTGTAATTATTGGATTCTTGATTTTCTTGGCGCCGCTGAATGATGTCCTTCTACCCGACATATATAATATTTAAAAAAACATTTACACAGTTTTTTTAATAATCAGGTGTAATCATAAACACGTAACTTGAGTTTTTCCGTACACCAAAGCCTTCGACATTAAGTACTTACACGTAACACGCTAATCTAGTGGTACAATACTGACTTAAAAGCTAAATAAATACTACTTATAGGTTATTTTAAAACTAAATGTAATAATTAAAAAAGCTTTCATTAAAATTTAATAAAAAGCCACTATTTTAATAATAGAAATCAACGGAATTTATAAAAGATAGCTCGTAACATCTTACCTTGTCAACGTACATCTTATCCAGCTCCTTGGTTCTGGATAGAATAGTAGCAGAGCGACGATGGGCAAAGGTAACTTTCTGGCAGGTGAACACCGCAGCGTACGTGTTGTAATCAGTCGCCATAATTGTGTAGCTTGCTGACCCAGCCACGCCTGGAAAGTTCGAGACGTAACGCCAATAATTAGTTCGATTTAAAAAGCCGATAATGAAATAGTGCTATATAATCATCGTCACAAAAAACAATGGAAGTTCACAGTGGACATAGATATTTTGTAGGGTTGCCAAATTCCACGTTTTTGTTACGCCTAACGCTTAAAGTCAACTAAGAGAGTCGCAGTGAGTGCCTGCGACTGAGAGAGTAAGTTGTCTTTTCACCTAGCTATATCAACGATACGTTTTGCGATGTACGGTCGAATACTACTCACTTAGCGGAAATCTTACAGTCATCCTAGCGGGTATTGCTGGGTCAGGAACTGTCAGAACTCCGGTATATCTGTAACAAGTGATATACACAGTATAAAAAACCTTAAGGAGAACTTAAACTTTCAACACCATTTTTGGTTTTTCAAAATATGCACTGATTATTTCTGTTGACTGTTTGATCATAGAAAGAGGTTCTGATGAAAACCAGTAAAGTTAAAGTCCTGGGTTCGATTCACGGCTCGAGTCTGGTCTGGTGGGAGGCTTCGGCCGTGGTTATTTACCTACCGACAAAGACGTCTCGCCAAGTGATTTAGTGTTCCGGCACGATGTCGCGTAACATCAATTAGGCGTATCGATTTACCATACCCCTAACAGCTACTATCCTAGACTGTATCATCACTTACCACCCGGTGAGATAGCCGTCAAGGGCTTACTTGTAGTGTATAAAAAAAGGGGTAAGAATATCAGAATATCATTCAAAAGAAAAACTAATGCCTCTTATTACCTATAGTCATGTTCCAAGGGAGTCAAACCCAGTATAAAGTGTTGAGATACTTGTTGCAATTCATATACTCCAGGCTCGTCAGTTCTGGTGAAGTTATATGTAATGCAGTGCGATGCTGTAGACGTCTTCTGGATGACGTACCAGACTCCTAACATCTGAAATAACAGTACCAAACACTTAATATGTGTACATACTTAACATTACAATATTTTGTTTACACCAAAATTTAGAATTAGAGTGTTAAATAATTGTTTACCGTTATCTGAGTCAATGACACAGGTCAAGTTCTTTGTTTTTGTTTCTTTGTGGCTGTCTTCACATATCTTTATCGGTAGCCCATTGGGGATCGATTTACATTTAATACTACTTACTATAAAACTTAAGATATTTGATCGGTTCGATGATATTAATATTATTTATTTTAATTTAATTTTTTGGTTTACTTACGGCTACACTTACATTATTGCATTAAAAATAGAACTTAATTCAAACATCTTACTGAATGTAGTGCCCATTTAATATTAAACACAACATTTATAAGTTAGGTTACAATAACAACATGAGAAAAGTGTATCTAATAATATTAAAATATAAAGTATGATTAAAAACGTAAACTGAGACAATATATTAAGTAAATGCAGTTTCATATCCCTAATTATTTTGACTTGAGATTTAGGAAATACTCAAGACTTGGAAGACACGAAAATCTTTTCCCGAAACCTATAAAGTCAAAACTAATGTCTATAA
This sequence comes from Lasiommata megera, assembly GCA_928268935.1. Taxonomy (NCBI): domain Eukaryota; kingdom Metazoa; phylum Arthropoda; class Insecta; order Lepidoptera; family Nymphalidae; genus Lasiommata; species Lasiommata megera. The sequence goes on along the minus strand of OV743319.1, from coordinate 8,770,262 downwards.
GAGCTGTTGTATATATTGTGTTATATTACAAGATGGATGTTGCTCTAATTGTATGAACATCATGGGAAGGAAGGTAGCTCACCGTTGTGCCCGGCGACCCTATGCTTCGTTTATTATGTCGACTTTACCATCATGCGGTAACTTGCCATCAAACGCTGACTTACCTTGCCTAAAGGGACTCCTTTTAATAATATATTTTAATTATTATATTGTATATATATATATAATTTTTTTTTTAAGATTTTTAGTTTTAGGTTCAATTTAAGGATTATTTTAAGTTTTTAAGTGTTTATAATTCAGTTACATTGTTTTAGTTGTTAATTATAATTATCTAAAGTTTAATAAATACTAACGCTTGCCATTGACAAGTATCGCCTATTTATTTTTATAATACTTCGTAAAAAAAAATATGGACCACAGATATGGCAATGAATTAAATTAAAGTGAATGCATATGCAAATAGTGGAAGGGCATCGTCATCGTTAATACTAAAACGCTATATATAGAGAAACACAGACACACAGAAGCCCTTATCAATTTGTTGATAAACTTTGACTTCATACCTACCTAGTGCGCATTATCTACTGAGATAATTAGATATTTATAAGAAACTTATTCAAGATCCAAAAAGACAGAATCAGATTTAGCATAATTCAAGGTAAACAATAAGATTAATTGTTGTAATATTGAGGTAATTTGAGAATATTTAAATGATACTCAAATCAAAGTGTATGGCTTTAACTTTACGGCTGATCTTATTTATAATCTTAAAAATCAATTAGGTAGTACTTTGATAAATATTTTGAAATACTATTCTAGTTTAGAAAAGTAGTAAAAGTATCTTTTAGTAACAAAAGATAAAACACAAAAATCTAAATCTTACCTGGTTCATATCAAATCCCGGCATAGGCTCTACTACGGGGCAGGCACCTAAATGATATGTATGTGAAAAAGCACCCCCACATACTGCTAGTAGCACCAAAATGGACAGATGGGACATATTGAACGCTATGAGACAAATGTTAAAAAATCACAGCGTCCGTCGTTGACGGCATTAAATGCACGACTAACTAGTTAGACCACTTGGAGACAATTTTATGTAATTTGAACTTCCTCGCCCCTCCGAAGCTACCAGTAATATTTTAAGTGAGTAATCGGTTCTTGAGAACTGAGTTGTAAGCATAAACAGTTCGGAGGAAAAACGATCACAATATGAACCGTTGAACTCTCTCAAAAATTCTAAACTAGTGCATTCAACAGCATCATTTTTTGTATACATTACTAGACTTTGGTATTTTGAAGGGATTATCGAATATATTGACTATCATCATCATCATCATCAATCTCAGAATACTACCTCGACCTTTGACGACCTCCGTGGCGCAGCGCGTGCGCTGTCGTATTACAGAGTTGGAGGTCCTGGATTCGATTCCCGACTCGAGTCTGGTCTGATGGGAATCTTCCACTGTGGCCCTTACTGACAAATATGTCTTGCCAAGCGATTAAGCGTTCCGGCACGATGTTGTGTAGAAACCAATTAGGAGTATGGGTATGCCATACCCCTAACAGGTTACCCTGCTACCATCTTTAATATAAGATCATCACTTACCATCCAGATGAAATTGCCGTCCAGGGCTAACTTGTAGGGTACATAAAAATACTACCGCCTACTGCTCGACTGATTAATCAAAAGACTTCGTTCTTTACTAAAAGAATTATTAATTTTCCGTTTACTAACGTGTACATAAAGTTCATCATCTTTTTATCAGTATATCTACAGTAGTGACGAATGACAAAACTGTGATTCATATTGCGCGTATGAATGAAACACAATGCTGCAGAGGGTACAAAGATTAGCCGTGACTCAGTCAAGGCTACATCATAACTAAATGAACTGCTGTTGCTTAAAAAAATGTAATAAATTATTATGAACTTAGCAAAATGAATTTTGTTTGCTTCTTTCACAAGTTGGACAATCTTTGGTGCAGGGCCTAAGTCTGCTTCTTTGCCACTAAGAAGCATATGTTTCTTTGCTAATCTTCTTTTCTTTTGTGACAATTTGTTCGCTTGGACACAATTATTTTAAAGTAGGCGGACTTTTCTTAATTTAGTTTTATCTATAGGTGCGTAATACGCTAGGTACGTTTTTTAGTAATTCAACTCTGATAGCCTAGTGGTTAGGACGTCAGCCTAATCAGAGGTCGGCGGTTCGAACTCAGGCACGCACCTATAACTTTTCGGAGTTATGTGCGTTTTTAAGCAATTAAATATCACTTGCTTAAACAGTGAAGGAAAACATCTTGAGGAAACCTGTACGCCTGAGAGTTCTCCCTAATGTTCTCAAAGGCGTGTGAAGTCTGCCAATCTGCACCTGACCAGCGTGGCGGACTGTGGCCAATCCCTTCTCATATTGAGAGTAGACCCGTGCTCTATAGTGAGCCGAGAATGGGTTGATCTTGATGAATAATATGAAATTTCTAATTACTAAATAAAATGGAAGTGAAAAAAACGTTTTTAAACAAAAGGCAAAGTTGTACCGTGGTACATATTCAAATTGCGTTTTCTTTTTATTCGAAATCTTTTACTATTTGTTGCACAAAATATTTCAATGTTAGTAAACCTTTTTTGTTTTGTGTTTTCGCGTTGTGAAGTTATGGATCAACATATGAGACGCAATTGGAATAGTAGACTAAGCCTTCAGCTTGTTTCACCATAGTCCATTCCATTATAATTATATTTTGAGGTATGTATTTTAAAGTATCGTCTACTTTAAAACAATTATACCTACTGCCAAACAAAATTGGTTCCTTGACATTTGATTCGGTTCATGGAAAATAATTTATATATTTGACTACTTAGTGCAAAATGGAAACAAAACACATTTGCTCTGTTATTCTTTATCAGCGGAAAAATTTAGCTGGTCCATTATACTTGTTAAAAAAAATTTAATCAGATAGATCGTAGCATATATGAAAAGTGCTTGCGGTATGAACATGGCAGCAATAATATAATATAATAAGCTACCAACGGACTACGAAAATTTAAATTTAAATATGTTTAAGAATAAATTGTAACAAAATATAATGCTTCTAGAAAAATCATATTATGATGTTAAACAATATTTAATTCATAAAATGTTAAATTTAATAATTATATTTGTTCATAATTAATGTATAATTTATTAATTTGCTGTCATCTAGGTAATTTTTTATATTTATTTTAATTTGATTGGGCTTTATATGTATATTATTCATAATGTTAATAATTTATATAAAACATTTGCACGCTATTAATTTAGTAGAATAGTCTGACGACCTCCGTGGCGCAGCGCGTGCGCTGTTGCATTTTAAAGTCGGAGGTTCTGGGTTCGTTTCCCGGCTCGAGTCTGGTCTTGTGTGAGGCTTCGGCCGTGGCTGGTTACCACCCTAACGACAAAGATGTGTCGCCAAGAGATTTAGCGTTCCGGCACGATGTCGTGTAGAAACCAATTAGGAGTATGAGTTTACCATACCCCTAACAGGTTAGCCCGCTACCATCTTAGTCCGCAACATCACTTACCATCAGGAGAAATGCAGTCAAGGGCTAACTTGTGGTAAATAAAAAAAAATAATGTTATGGGCTCATAACCGATTGACATCGCTTACTAACATCTAACTATTGTACATATATTTTTGCAATAAATATATGTAAATAATAATAATTATTATTATTATAAACTTAAACTGCCAAGACTTATGTAATGTGATGTGAAGATGACTGGTCGATACTCGATAGTAATGCACTCTTTTTTATTGAAATCACCTTTCGCTAGACGACATGTACGCCTGATATATTTAGAAAGCAATTAATCTTTGACACGGGCCATACCATCGACTCTATTTACTCCAGCAATGTCTGTGATGTCTGTGGCAGGAAGCAGTAGCGTCCTTTGGTAGTTGACATTTACCTGCAACTTATAACTTGAGTACCTTCTAGGCAAATAATCATTTTCAACGCAAGCAAGGCAACGTAGGCCGTGATTGCTCAGGCATAATTGTCGTGAAGCGCAAGCATAAATAACGAAAAAAAAACTTTTTTTTCTGTATGATATTCCACCTGTTTTTGTGTGTTCAAAATTCTTTACGAAGTGTCAGATAAAATCAAGAGAGTAAAAAGCTACTTGTCGCGTTTTCCTGATTAGAAGTAAGTACATAAGTATATTTTCACGTATAACTGTCACGGGCAGACGTGTTCTGGAGTGGAGACCGCGTATCGGTAAACGCAGCGTAGGACGACCTCCTGCCCGCTGGACCGATGACCTGAAAAGGATCGCTGGTAGCGGGTGGGTGAGGAAGGCGGGGGACCGTGTATGGTGGCGCGCTCTCGGGATTGATTGAATCTTCACAGCATATATATTTTTATATACAGTAGATTAAGATAATTTTCATAGGTTATAGAACTTCTAATATCTAGTTTTAGTTTTAACAACTCGTTTCATTATTTTTGGAAATAAGAAACACACAGACCCCTCCCCCAACCCCCCTCCCACTCCAATTAATTCCTCGATTTATAATATATATAATGCTCTACTGATACTGCTCAAGCTGCAAGAAAAACATATAAAAAACAACAGAACCAGTTTTTATATCATTATGTAAATAAACCGGCATAGCATAACATTATTTATTATCACAATACCTACATGACTATTATATTATATTTACTAACCGCGTCATTTATACGGATATACCTTAGTGCACTAGTTACACGGATGACGAGACGTCAATATTTAAGAGTACTAGGTGAGCTTCTATTCTATTTATGAACAAATAATAGAACAAAAAAAAATAGTTTAGATTTACTTATATTAAATTTATGTATTAAATTTCAAGAATACATATATATTTTAAAATAAACCTTAGATTAACCTAAAACTAAAAATCTTAAAAAAATATTTACATAACATCATAACTAAAATATATTAAAAGGAGTCCCTTTAGATCCCCGTATTTGCATGCTTTAGCTTTTTCAGCCGCTTCACAAGCCGCACCAACTCTGTTGTTGATTCCATGTAGATGGGAAGGGGCCAGCGTGTCTGTAGAGTTTGCATCCCGTACCCGGCCCATCTTCCACGGAATCAAACTCACCGTCCCGTCTCTTGCCATCGTCTCCTGCAATACTAGTCGGCTCAACTAGAATTGGCACGTTGACGGTGGCAAGAGACCGGCGTATGATATCGTTAAGTGTAGCATGTCTCGAGACAGATCTAACTAATCTAATCTACTCTTATATGGGATTTGTCAGGGATAGTCTTATTTTCCTATACAGAAATATACAAGAAAGTCACTTCAAGTTTTATTTCTAGAAATTCCTTTTCATTTGAGTATTGGACCCGGAGACATTTAAATCGATATATCTCGTGTCGTAGTTGACAAAAGAGAAAGATAAAAAAAGAAAAAGAGACGAAAAAAGGTAAAAACGTCTATCTATTATAGTATTTGGCGTCAGTATGGAAGTAAAAGGTTCGATATGCTTTGCTACCTCCCACTTACTTTTAGGAGAAATTCGTTGTTTATACTTTCACTATTATTATCTCTAGAGAATTCCATCGAAGTGGTTCTGTTGATAGTGAAAAAAGTGAATTGTATTCCTACAAAGTGAAAGTGCAATATAAAACTTCTAACAGACCTAACGGTTTCATCCGTGTTTATGTAGATATTATATTATAACACTCGATTGTTTCTATTTTTTGAATTTTTGGTAAATAAAAGGTAAGAAATTTACGTTTAGTAAATACTTAGGCATTTACCTGAGTAAGTGATTTTGTCTCCTATAAACGTGTATCCAGATTAAGAGCAATATAAATAAAAAAAAGGTTTATTCGGAGAGATCGCAACGTGTAGTCAATTTAAAATTAAAAATATTTGGGTTTTGTCTCGATTATCGCGGATATGCTGGGATCAATGAACCCATTTTCACTAACATACCTTCTAAATAAGTTTTATCTTATAATCAATTTAAATAAACCTGGATATTTATACGTTTTAGGTGAACGAAAATACAAAACATACAGGTGACTTCACTTAATGTTAACAAAATTGAACAAAGAGCATTAATTCGATGAATAACCATTACAAAGTTCGAAGAAATTTATTTGGGTTTGATTTAAATTGTGATAAATATTGTGATTATTACGTGACATCTTTACGACTTGCTAAATTGACGATATGCAATGAACGGGAAAAACTGATACCTACTTTCTATAGGCATTATGTCTTTAGTCGGTCAAAGCCGGCCCGACCAGACCCAAACAAAACGAACTCGATCGAACCAAATGAAAAGACAGGTGACTTTCTGTAACTGGTTTAGTATTTTTAAGATGGTTTAATGCAGAGACTTAAAAATATAGGTGAACAACCGTACGATGTTAATGGATGGAATGTAATAGATGATTACGTTATTCGACGAAATTTAGAAAGCGTGTTATATTATAATAGTATAATGTTTACACATTAGATAACAAATAACTACATTAGATGTTTGGGTGTATATATTATGAACAGAGTCGCTCGCTTACCTTAGAAATGACCAAACTATTCTATGGATAATTTTTCACTTACGCACTTGTCTTTTTACGAATTTACCTTCCTTTATAAATGAGGCTTGTTTGTAAAGTAGAAAATAAACAGTCACATTTATAGTGGTCACATTTGTAGTGTGAGTTGATAAAATACACTTTAGTAGTTTTGTACTTTATCATTTAGTTTAGAGAATTTATCAACTGTAATAATTCCTGAAGGAGAATCTAAGATATCTGTCAAGTGTGATTTTTTGTCCCTCTTGATTAACACAACCTGCACTCGTTGCACCGAGATATCCTAAGAACGCTTTGGTGCATCCCTTGTGCGATTAACTTCAAGGTTCGTCACAAGAGAAAATAATCCCTCGACTTCATTCTTCTCGCTCTGAGGTACGACAAATTTTGCTACAGCTAGATTCCACCCTCTAGAGGCTGTAAGAGATATAGAGGTAGAATGCGAAAGAGCTAATATATATTATATATATAACCGTAGAAACCAACTAGGAGTATAGATTTACCATACCCCTAACAGGTTGGCCCGCTACCATCTTAGACAACATCCTCACTTATCATCAGTTGAGATTTGCCGGCAAGGGCTAGCCTAATAGCCTCTGTCACTCGCTAATAATGTATCTTTCTGTTAGTTAAAGAATTTTCAAAATCATGTCAGTTTTACCGGAGATTACCGTTACATACCCATTCACAAAATGTACCACTATAGTAGAGCTAATATGTCATAATAAGCTAGCTTTTATATGGCCCTATTTAAATTGGTATCCTTAGTCTACACCAATTTCACCAAAGATCGCTCTTGAAAAATGACGGTACCCACCAATTTTGTTGACAGATGTTTTCTCCAATATCCATTTTCGACTGTATTCGTAGTATACATAGAGGTACTATTTGACTGTAGTTGGCTCTTTATTAATTCCTTCAACAGACATGGAACGTTGGTCAAACAAGGTAGCCGTGGTAACAGGAGCTAGTTCCGGTATCGGCGCTTCCCTGAGCGTACGACTAGCGGACAATGGAATGACAGTTGTGGGTCTAGCTCGCAGGGCGCACCTCATTGATGTAAGAGATTCTATTCCAACTTACACTTACTACATATATAATCATACGATCCTACGATCATTATAAATGCAAAAGATGCTGGGTACTCCCTAACACGCATCGCTACAAATTGACGTCATTTTATGATTTTACTTTTTTGTACCAATAACTTAAGACTGAACATGACAACTTATATCTAGAGAGATTTCTACCAGAAGCCCCTGGAATAAAAATTTTATAGTTTACCTATATGATATTTAACTCTTATAAGACTCCTACGAACTAATTATTTTGTAGGTTTTCAATTAATCATAGCTTTTATATTATTTATGAAATAAATACTTTAATTGCTAGGTAATAAAGACAAAACAGAATAAGCATTCTGTTGAACACAAATCTTTTTATATAAAGTGACCGAGAAAAATACGGAAGAGAAATTTGTGTCTCAGTGAATAACGCTTTATCCAACAATAATATGAAAAATATGAATTCACAATGTTAATACTAATATTATATAATAACGAAAGTCTGTAAAAAAGAACTATAACTGCCAGTCGAGTTAGAAAAATCAGTTCGACATCTGAAAGCCCAATTCTATATAATAAAATACATTCCTGGTAATAGGGGCGTTACGACTTTTTAGGGATAAAGCGGGTGATGAAACACGGTGGGTCAGATATTAATTAATGTATATTCAAACCCATCAGAAATTCTACGCCGACAGTTTTGACCAATTCTTCTAAGCAGCCCGGTTACGCTGTGGCAACCAATAGGGTTAGTACAGCTAATAGACAGTCCGAAAAAAAAACGATAGTTTTTTCTAGTATATACATGTTGATAGATAGATAAGCACAATAGAACTTGATAAAACTGACTGTGGTTTTTGTGACACAACCAACAAAAATAATGTATATAGTATTATATAAGTTTAATAAATTACAAAATATATATATATATTTATTATTTCAATGTAGAATGTAAAGTTGTAATCAATGACGTAGAAGGTCATTGGTTGTGATAGAACTCTACTTAATTGTGTACTGAAAATTTGGCTTACTGTTTGCAGAAACTAAATTCGGATGTAACGGGAACGGGAAAAATATACTCTCGACAGTGTGACCTCACCAAAGTGGAAGACATAGAGGCATCTTTTGAATGGGTGGAGAACCAATTCGGTGGTACCGATATCCTGGTGAACAACGCTGGTATATTTAAAGGCGGAAAGATAACAGGTGATGTGATATTTTATTTAATAAGCTACCCCTTCAGAGAGTCACTAAACAGTAAACAACGTGTGTAAATCTCTTACAGTAGATTTATTATTCGGATTTTTTTTTTTAAGCCTCCCTCGAATATTTTCCTTTTAAATACAGCGAAAGTAAATCCCCTAGAAACTGCTAGGAAGTTTTATATACAAATGCGGCTTATTTGTACCAACAAATTATAAAATAACAAAGATAAGTATTTTAATTCTAAGGCACACGATTTATTTAAGGCCATTGAATACACATATGTTGGTAGAGTTCTGATCTATCACCGCGCGTGCGTTTAAATTGTCTCGAATGAAAATAAGTAAATTGGCGATTTCATATGAGTTTCAATATGTAATAATTATAATATATACATATACCGTTATTTCATAAATTAATTTCTTGTTTCAAATATACCTTTAATATTCGTTTCGTTAAGGTAGGTACTACTTCCAGTGTTATTCTACCGTTTACAATCATGAAATAACAAATAACGATTGTTTCATCGTATTATTTCAGATGCAACTGATGGTAAACTGAGCGATGAGCACATACTGCTCACGATGGATGTTAACTTTAGGGGATTAGTCATGTGCACAAGACAAGCAGTAGCTTCAATGAAGAAGCGCAATTTCGATGGTCACATTATAAATATTAACAGGTAACGAGATGAAGATACATATATATCCATTCAATAAATAAATACGTGGATGATACGAGATAATACGAGACAAAGTCGTTGCTCTGTGGTCAAACATTAGGCTGAGATCTAGAGAGCGTACTTATTGTTAAACGAAATCGACTTATGTCGAACACATAACGTTGTCTCGTTTTAACTCAGTTTTAAGTCAGAAGTAGTTAGCTGAAGATGAGAACGATGCTAAACATTCTTTCAAATGCATCGATGTATGGTTAACAGCAGTCAAATATTGTTCGGGTAAAAAACACAGAATAACTAACTACAATTCAGGCTTCATTAAAGCAGGAACGAACTCTGAAATGAACATTGCCTTTCATACCGCTTAAGTTATACCTACTCTTAACTTTGAATAGTAGTGTTTTAACACTGTTCTGTTCATATTAAAATTTTCTTCAGTTAGTCATTTTAATCAAATTACATTTTGGTACCTACTTAATCTAATTGATATGTTGTTGTACAAAGTTTTGTATAAAACGTAAGCTTGTAGAAACTTCCTATTGTAGTGTAAAGGATTATGTAAATGAAAAAAAAGCTAGGGTATAAAAAAGCTCTTAATAAGTGACATGTGAGATGTTGATAACAAATAGAATAGTTACCCGGCTAAGTTTGTTATGGGCTTCTAATTCGACCAGGGGGCGTTTGGAACCCACATAGCTTTAGTTTTAAGTTTACGAATGTAGCTATCAACATCGACTCACACTGTTAGTTATTGACGCATCACAAGTGCCTTTTAAAAGATTATTTGAATAAAGTTTATGTTTGATTGATTAATTGATTAATTAATTGATATGTGTTGTTCTAGTGTGGCCGGTCATTACATACCTTTCCACTCAGACTTTAACATATATTCAAGCACCAAACACGCGGTCACTGCATTCTCCGCCGCAATGCTTAATGAGATGGCCGACGCGAAGAGAAAAATTAAAGTAACGGTAATAAGTTTTTTTTTACACATGTCGGAAATAATAAACAACACTTTTATGCTAGGGTACAAACACTTTTATGTAGGGTAACCTAACGTTACCCTTATCTAGATGAGTTTCGCCAACGTAACGATAATTACGATAATTCTACTAGGAATATGTGCTATGATGGCTTGGCTAGCCCACCTCCGGATGACTGATGAAGTAAAAAAATATAAACTTAGTGCGTTAGACGTCCTGGGTCTGATGCCCGACTCGAGTTTGTTCTGGTGGGAGGCCTCGGTCGCGGATAGTTACCATCCCAAGCAAAACATACTACCAAGCGATTTAACGTTCTGGTAGTAGCCGAGTAGAAACCGACTAGGTGGATGGGTTCAGCCGGCATTGTTTTCAAAGAAGAACTAATCGGTATCGGATCGTTAGTGTCGTAAAAACGTGACTAGGTCTTCGTCGCCTCTTGGAGGGAATAGCGCTACGATGCGATTGCATAAGGAGAATTGTATGACAAAGCCGCACCATTTGGGAGTTTATCGAAGGATTTCTCTATCAATGGGGATACGCCTTTAAACTTTTGAATTTTGCTGAGCTGTCGTCATTATTACAGACTCGTCACTCATAAAAAGAAATGCAGCGTTGTTTACAAAATTTTAGCCATCAAATACTTTACTTTTGCGAACTCTTACAAATTTAGCAAATTGAAAAACACTATGCAACAAAGTTATAACTGGGCCAAAGTTTACATACTCCTTGTCATAATATTAACAACACACAATAAACAATAGATAATAGGTATGCAGAGCAGTAAAAATGCTTAGTTTAAAAAATAAAAAAAAGGTAAGTAAATTACGTATGTTTTGTGATTTCAGAGCATTTCTCCCGGACTAGTGCGCACGGAAATTACCGCAGGCCATGATCCTAATCAGGCAATGTTGGAACCTGGTGAAGTGACTGATGCAATTATATACGTCATTTCCACGCCTCCAAACGTAAATGTGAGCACAAACTTATATTTGTTTATTTATTTATACTTGTAATAAGACAGTTACTGAATTTTTGTAGGTTCGAAAGGGTTTTTAACGGGGAAAAAGTTATTCATATATCTTATTTGGTATGTGTACACGAGGGAATAGACTAATGAACGAATTCAAGATGCGAAAGAATTTAAGCTATTTTATTCCAAATAATTTTAAGACTCTATCGGGGTCCGGTTTACTTTACAGCTATTCCGTTATATCTATCCCGATTTTGACAGTTTATTGTTCATTGGAAAGGTATTTAAAACTAAATAACTTTCCAATATAATCTTTACGAATTTACGGTAGCAAAAAGGAAACAAGTGCAAAAAGTAAAACATAAAAATCTCATTACAGATCAGCGAACTTGAAATCTTAACAACGGCAGAAAAAAAGTTATAAAACAAAATAAAAAAACATTTTTTAATTTTTTATGTCACTTAAAATTAACCGGATGCAGAAAAGATTGAAGATGACGATGAAGATGAAGCAAGACCAAGTATAGAAGTTCCGAATTGAAACAAAGCTCGCAAGATGTCCATGTTCAGGGTCCAAAAAGGCGATGGCCCTTCCTCTTCTGTCCTTTGCTGACCCTGCAATATAGAAATACATATATTATTTGACATGTCATTTTGTTTTTATTTACAATTAATAAAGGATAGGAAAGAGAATGCTCAGATTAAAAAAATAGTGGTACCTGAATAGATACGTAGGAGGAATCGGATAGGTAAAAAATATGCATATTTATTAAAACTGCATTATCACAATATAATAAGACAGTAGACAGAAGAAAGAAAATAATATTGAGTCACAGTTCATGTTCAGGGTTCGATGTCTTAAATGATTATATTGATTTATTTTGTACGAATTTAATATTTAGAAAATAGAATGTTTTTTTAGAAATCTATATCCTCCAATGTAAAAAGCCTGGTTTGCTCTCCAAATTTCGTCTCATGGGATGGGATCCTGAACTGCCTTTCGACATTTCTCCAAGAAGACCCATAAGAAAGCTCTTAAAGAATCCAGCCGAATCTTTGGTTTCCATATTATTTTCGTCCGAATCCGCGTCGGGGTCACCTCCCTAAAATTTTAGGTGATTTTTAAGAAAGTTGTAACACAGCTGAATCTCGGTATATTTATTGAAAAAAATAGGTTCCATTTGCCAAATTAACAACATTGCAAATAAAAACAATACAAAATAATAATATTAACTATTTGTCTGTGAAACTTACGGCACTTGTGCCCCTTATTAATTTGCTAAGAAATTTTCCAAAGAAGGCACCGTTGTTATTCTGGAACCCAATAAAAAATGTAATGAATAGAAGCAGGCGTTACTTTGCGGAAGTCCATGATAAACAATAAACAGCAAGTATAATTTGCTATATTCTGCCGACAACCGGGAGATTTGTATAATTATTACTTTTCGCGCTTGTGAAGTCAACATCTCCTGAGGATGATCCGGTGTCGGGTCGAAACGTGCGTAGAGGTTCTAGTGGAAGATTTTGTGTGGTGTTATATTATACAAATCTCCCGGTTGTCGGCGGAATATACCAAATTATACTTGCTCTTTATTGTTTAATAAAAAATGTCACTTAATTAAAAAATATTTCAAAAAACTACATTTATCTATCGTAGACTAAAAACATACGTACCGCGCCACCACCAGTGATCGTATCTAATGACGTTAAAAGATAGCTTGCTAATATTTCTCCTGGATTCTCCTCGCCTTCAGACTGCAATTTATATTTTTTCGATTAGATACTGTATTGTTATAACCGATATATATAATTTTAAATTCACCTTCTTCAAGAATTCTTTGAATATATAGACGCGAAATCGGAGATGCATCTCATCTCAAATTTCTTAATTTCAAGTTTCAATAATAAAACATACCAATAATCCAACAAAAAGTCCAAGTCCGGAAGCAATCAGCGCGTTAAGGTCGATACCATCACCCTGTAAAGAGAATATAACCCTTTAAAAGAAGAAGGTTTTCAAAAACTGTTCACTTTTAATGATTTCAAATAAACTCACGCTCAGATTTGCAATAATTCCGCTTACTGTTGCCAGTAGTGATCCCAAATCGGATTGTCCGTCTTCCTAAAAACATTTTTATACCATATATAAGTTGTATTTAATGAAAACATTAAGAGATATTCGATTGTTTCAAATCCGTTTCAATAACTGAATGCATTACAAACATTGGCTTCCAACGTAATAAACTATCTTTTTAAGTTTTTGTCGGCTATTTATTAGCCATTGTGTGTTGCTCACTTTTGCAAATTATCGTAAAAATGTTGACTATTATATTCCACTATTTAGGCTCTCATTGAAAAAGCCATTTATTTTTAATACATTACAAGTTAACCCTTGACGGCTATCTCACCTGGTGGTAAGTGATGATGCTGTCTAGGATAGTAGCGGGCTAGCCTTTTAGGAGTATGGTAAACCCACACTCCTAATAGGTTTCTATGCGACATCATGCCGGAACGCTAAATCGTTTGGCGACACGTCTTTGTTGGTAGGGTGGTAACTAGCCATGGCCGAAGCCTCCCACCAGACCAGATTCGAGCCTGGAATCGATCCCAGGTCCTCCAACTTTCGCCATTAGATATAAACGAGATTTTCAGAAATTTCAGTAATTTTACGACTTAAAAAAACTAATTTTATATAGGTACCTAGTAACTTTATAGGTTCGTAAAAATAACAACTTAACAACTTACGCCACCACTTAGGCCTGCTAGAAGTCCCAAGAGACCACCACCTTCACCGTCTCCTCCTCCCGGTGGTTCATCATAATCGTCATCATCATCAATGTCCTCATCAATTTCAATAGAATTTTCATTTGAGTTGCTTGCATCTTTATCGTTTTCTATATTTTCTTCAGTTGAGTTATCTTCATCAGACTCAATTGATTCGCTTTTAGAATTTTCGATGTCAATGTTATTTTCATTCTCTTGTCGTAATAAAGAAGGTGGAGGAGGCTTTAAGTCAGCTGTAAATTCTTTATCAATTTCGTTATTACTAATAGCTTCTCTTCGAATTATAATCTTAGGTTTATTGCGTTTAACGATTTCTTTTAAAAACTTCTGTATTGCTTTCTAAAAAATAATAACATTATAAAGTAATCATAGTAAAAAATATATAGTATTTTAAAAGAGAAAAATAATAATTTTTTTTCATTGTAATATAAACTTTCATTCTTATTAATATAATATGATATGTTTGTTACATATCATATTATACTAGTTAATTGAGTATTAGTGTATAAATTGTAAACTTACCTTAAGTGATATTGAATAGGTGCAATGACCTAGAAAGTTTGCAAGTGCAAATAGACAACGTCTCACGCAAAGGTCACACACATTGTTCAAGGCCGTGCTCATAAAAGTAAACGTGCTTAATTTAAAGAGAACGGAAAAAGTTTTAGTCCTTCAAAACCACAATATTTTTATTGTCTCTCCAATATTTTCGGAGATTGTCAGTTCTTACGTGAGCGTTATTAAATTAAAAAATCAAAAACTACTATCTTTTAGGTTGTACGTTTTTTGCTTACTGTAGATTTTTTATTGTAATAACGCTGGTGTGTCATATTACATGTTATGTAAAACAATTTCAACGTCGAGATTAGTGCAAAAATATTAAATCAGTTTTTTTAAGTGTTTTAAGAGTTAATGATAAAACACACACTTAGCATGACATGCACCCCAAAGTGAAACAAAAACTTGCGAAACATGAGAAAGAAAAATATGACAATGCTTACAAACGCCACAGGTTCATAAGAGTGCATCTATAGAAAAATGATGGATGATGCAATAAGACTTATTTATTTTATTCCTTATTTATGCACCACATAGAAATAATAAGCAAAACAAGAAGAAACATTATACAAATGGCAGCCTTATCGCTTAGTAGCGATCTCTGCCAGGCAACCTTAGGATTAGGAAAAGAGAAAATAGAAGAAAGTAGGTGGCGTAATATATAAGCAAAAACCTGCATACTAATAACTACATACTAATACATAAACTGGATTACATAAATAATCATCATCATCATCATCATCATCATCATGATCAACCCATTACCGGCTCACTACAGAGCACGGGTCTCCTTACGGGTTTGGCCATAGTCCACCACGCTGGCCATTTGCGGATTGGCAGACTTCACACGCCTTAGAGAACATTATGGAGCACTCTCAAGCGTGCAGGTTTCCTCACGATGTTTTCCTTCACCGTTGAAGCAAGTGATATTTTAATTGTTTAAAAACATGAATAATACAATACATTAATAAATATGAAATAAATATACGAATATATACCTTATAATATTAATAAAAAGAAATAAAATAAACATAAAAGTCGTCATTTACTTACACTTGAACTACTCGATCCAGGAAGAAAAGCTGTCACTAAATTGAGCAAGCTGAACAAATTGCTACCGCCTCCGCCTGATGTATCATTTTCTGGGTACGCCGGGAAGCTATCGTCGTTGTCGAAATCGTCTTTATCATCTGTAGTATTTATAGATGAATCTGTATTCTGAAACATTTAAAAATGGTTCTTAATCATTATTGTTAAATAGGATTATTTCTTAAATTTTCTTACTTACTTAAAAATAATAAAAAATGGGTTTTTATTTTATTTACTATTAATTTATTTATTATTCTTAAAGCAAACCTTTCACTAAAGAGTAATGGAAAGGTCAATAACTTTATAAGACCAAGGACTCGCACGCTAAAGGTTCCGGTACCAAGATGCTATTCTTGATACTTCGACACTATAGTCGACATAAGTCAGGACGATCTTATGGATGTGTGAGCAGCTTTGGAGGTTTGAAGGCGAATATTGCATCCGTCGATCACAGTTCCAATCACAAACAACGAATAGTAAAAGTTACAACTAAACTCGAACTAGGGTAGAAATCGCATTCTCAGTTAACTTGAATGCATAATGTCAATAAAGAAATTTCCTATTTTTATCAAATGCTACTCGCTCACGTGTGAAGTGTACATTAATACATATCAATCAAATACCTTCATAATAATATTCACCAAATCTTTACGTAATTGGAGCAAAAATAATCTGATAGCAAACCTTCTAATAATAATAATTAACAAAATTGGTATATATTCAAGAGTCTGGCAGAAAAAGAAAGACGAAAACGTTTTTTACATTCTATCATTTTATTACCAGGTGATGGTGCTTCTTTTTAAAAATGTGCAACATTCGTCTTTCGATTTGTTGTATGTGTGTGTTTGATTTGTGTCATACAGCCTTAACGTTAAAGATTGATAATTCGAAAATCAGAGTCATTTTTGAATACAAGTTAGTTGCGCAATCGCAATTTAATATTTTATTAACTGCATGTTATATTGGACGTTTAGTTTAGGATATGTTAAAAAAATACGTACCGGATGAAAATTTACGTCTTAAGCTATTTAAATAATATAGAAAAAATATATATATTTAGATACAACGTAAGGATCTACTGGCCTTATTTATTTTTTCTTTGGTAGGACTAGAATTATTCGGGTAGTACCTAAATTCGTACAAAAGATAAATGAAAATAGTAATCTGGAATGTTGCCTCCTTGTCGTTTTTTTAAACATGAAGTTTAACCTACAGCAAGTATTTTTTGCAACAGAAGCTGTTTTGTGTATAGTGGTTTACATCTTGACTTACTCAAGGGCACTTTTAACAAAAACTGTACCAGTGACAGGAACTTCGGTAAGTTAGTTTAACGAGCTTATTATATAAAAAATACAAAAATACATACCTAAAGAAAACGACGAATAAAAAATACAGTTCATGAGGCTTTTTATAACAAATTTGATATAAAAAATCATCATAAGTATGATATAAAGTTTGATATAAAAAATTGACAATCAAAGATTTTATTTTCTCGTCTTTTTAACCTTTGAAGGTAAATTCTTCTTCGAAACTAACTACTCGTACAAAGTTTGGTTAAACTTGACTTTTGAAGTAAAGTATGGTTTTAAACAGAAAACAAAGATTGGTTATACCTGACATTTAAAGTAAAGTATGCTAGCTCTCTTAAAGGGTAAGTTATATACCTATTGGTACTTAACTCGCATTTAATTAGTTTATAGGTAAGGGTTCATGTAAAACTTCTTGCGTACCAAGGAGCCTTCAATTGCGTCAGATTATTTTGTTCATTTATAATTCTGCCAATGTTTAATTGCTTCATTGTCTCATTTAAATAGCTGCGATTTTGTCCGCGTAGTCAAGTCTTTATTCATCAGTATTAGTTATATCATTCATATCAGACCGTTCAGTAGTATTGTCTTATGCGAACGCGATGCGTCTGTTCGACGTTTAATACTTGTCCAAACTACTCAACAAAAATCAAATAAAGAAATGTTTTGCGTCCCAACATGGCCAACCCATTACCGGCTCACGCAGAGCACGGGCCTCCTCTCAATATGAGAATGGTTTGGCCACAGTCAACCACGATGGCCAAGCCTTTGACCCTTAGGCATGCAGGTTTCCTCACGATGTTTTCATTCACCGTTGAAGCAAATGATATTAAAAACGCACACAACTCTGAAAAGTTAGTGGAGGTACGTGCCCGGGATCGAACCCCCGACCTCTGACTAGCTAACTATCACAGCTTCACAGGCAGGTGTGGTGAGCGAAACTATATAATATATGTATGCGGTTTCATACATATATTATATAGATTCGCTCGATCAAAATCTTCAATATATTCTATGTGTAGAATTGTCATGTCAGTTTTAATGTAATGCTGTAGATAGATATATTATATAAACATACTACAACGTAGATAGATATATTATATAATAATACGTGCCAAGAGTATAGAACTTCATATTTATTTGTTTTTATGCCTTACTCTGCCACGGCATTATTTTGGAAAGCATAATATCATAATCCTAGCAAGCAATTGAAGCGGAAGTAGAAATGACACTAGTGGGTGAACTCGTCTAACGACGGTTAGCGGCGGTAAAATTGATCTTTTGAGGCTTACGAGTTATTTTGTAAAGGTTATATAGAGCCTTGTTGTTATATAAAGCTGTGATAGCCTAACGGTTAGGACGTCCGCCTCCTAATGAGAAGTCGGGTGTTCGATCCCGGTCATGCACCTCTAACCTCTAATTTTTCGGAGTTATGTGCGTTTTTAAGCAATTAAAATATCACTTGCTTCAATGGTGAAGGAAAATATGGTGAGGAAACCTGCATGCCTGAGAGTTCTCCATAATGTTCTCAAAGGCGTGTGTAGTTTGCCAATCCGCACATGGCCAGCGTGGTGGACTATGGCCAAACCCTTCTCATATTGAGAGGAGACCCGTGCAATGTAGTGAGCCGGCATGGTATAACGAAATGTGTACATAAATTAAAACTTACCGTTGAATCTGAAGAATCTGTTGATTGCCGTTTTATCCTTATAACACTCGTTGGAAGACACAACGCATTGGCTATTAAGGAGAAAGCCAGTATAACACAAATCTTGCTTCGCCGACCCATGACTATAACTGGCACCTACAATATATCAATTACATAATAACAACACTGTTGCATGAAATATATAACCTTGCTAATTACCCAATTATCACCTAAGGAATGCGAATTCGCATTTGGTTAATTTGATGTTCCATAAAATCGTTAGGTAATTTATTATTCAAAGATCGTAAAAGCTTCACTTATTACAGTTTAAGCAAGTAAATTTATTAAGTCACTTTTAATATTCAAGGTGTTACTCCATCAGACATTATCCGGTTATTGGTCTAGCGTTAACCGCAAGTGTCTTATAACAACATTGGGTTTCCGTCCTCAGGTAGAGGTATACAGAAGGTTGTTAAATAACTTTTTTTAATAATCTATTGGAGTTATTATTTCGCTATAAATATTCATTTAATGACATTATAGCCAACAAATTGGCTCTGGTAAAATAAAAGTATGACTGGTTTATCGCATAATACTAAAATCAGAAATTTCTAGTCAGCATCAGTGACTAGGCATTTTATTATAATCTGGTTCTATTTTTCTGTTTCCACAGAAAGCATATACCCTATATATATATAGATAGATAGATATTACTTTTGTAATTTTAGGATAACTTTGTTACTACGGTTATTTCTAAAATTATTGATCTAAGGTAAAATTTGTGGAAAAAGCTTTTTATTATTATAAATAATACTGGAATACCATCGGCTTAGAACCTCTTTCCATCTAACCTGGAAATCTAAATACATGATCCTTATTATATCTCATCTAGAATTGTTTATTTCGTTCTATACAATATCATCCTCATCATTATCAACGTGTTGAAACACTCGACGGTATTGGTCTCCTAACAGAATGAGTAAGATTAAGGCCGTAGTTAACGTCGCTGGCCATGAACATCACACGCCATTAAGAACATAATCGAGGACTCTCAGGCATGTAGGTTCCGCAATGTTTTCCTTCACCGATTAAGCAAGTGATATTTAATTGCTTGAAATGCATATAACCCCGAAAAGTTAAAAGGCATTTAATGCCGTAATCGAACGTATTGCCAACTGAAAGGGAGCGTCTAGTGGGTGATATTGCCTAAAAACTACGGTGGCTATCACCGCCCACCAATATAGTGAAACTTAAAATAAGATGCACATCTTTGGCCTGTCCAAACGTCGCCTAAGCCGAGGTTCGGCCTCAAAGGAGGCGCCCTTAGGCAGTCGTTCCCTTAGTTTCTTCGAGCCCTAGGGCTCAAAATTTCTTCTGGCAGAGCTTCTTTCCAAAGCTCGCCAAACAGCCCGGTTACGCTGTGGCAACCAATAGGGTTTGTATAGCTAATAGACAGTCCGAAAAAAAGAAAAAAAAAAAAAACCATCTTTGGCCAAAAGAATTTCTTCTTCATTGTTAAATAAAAACTGATTAACAGAAATCGGCCTGTATATGTGGGTGTGTTGAATGAAGGTCCCCGATTATCCATACTACGGAGGTTACAGTTGCGCCACCCGACTTGAGTAACCGACTTGTCGCTTTCCGTCTCACAAGTTAACCCTTAAATGGGCACACTATGTTCCTCGCGTTGGTTTTTTGTTTTAGTTCTGAATATTTATCGTATTAGGGATGAAAAAGAAAAATACTGTGTAAATTTTCAAAAAAATATGTATTTTCATAGGTTTTTCATATGTCACTTATAAATGACATTGCCAATGAATGTATACACTATGGGTGTTCAACACCAGTCATATAGGACGGGGTGCCAGGTCGGGTAACCTCCACGTGTGCCCGGGTGCTGTGGGTCCCTCTTGATTCGTCCGGGGGGAAGAGCAGCATTCGGGCCGGTGCACCCTGGTAACATCGGTTAACAATTTCTTTTGTGCGAGATTGTTAGCCGATGGCTAATGACCCGACGAGGAGGGGGTCTCTGCGCGTCCCTCTGACCAAGCTGAGGGCGCAGTGGATGACTCAGGGGGTGTATCACCCCGTGTGGTGGAAGGCCTGTCCAGGTATGGGACTGGCAGGCGGGGGTGGGCGGCAGTCTGCTGCTGGAGGTGGGGGTGACGACTGGTCTAGTCGTCCCCATTGGAAGTTTGCGGCTCGTCCAGGTATGGGACTGGCGGGCCGGGCCCGTCCAGGAATGGGACTGGTGGGCCGGGGTGGACGGCGAGCGTTCGCTGCGCTTGCCGTCGGCGATGGAAGGCCGGGTGCGAGAGAGTTCTTCCACCTCTCTTGCTCCTGTGCCTTCGGAGGACTTGTGGGCGATGGAAACGGGGCCGTCCATCACTCACAGTACGGTTCTCAAGTTGGCTGGTGTGCTGTTGTTCCGGCACACCTCTAACCGGCGAAACTGGGCACATTGTGCCCAAGGAGGGTCTGCTGCGGCGGACACCCGCTGGTGGAGTTGCGGTTGTATGCGAAAGCCTTCCCGTGACTCCACCATACAGCGGTGAGTAGGAACACGTGGGGGTTTTAGTCAGTAGGAGTCTGACATAACCTCTGTGCCTCCCCGTGGCACAGAGGTATCCATGAGGATTTACCCACGATAAAAAAAAAAAAAACCAGTCATATAGGACGGACATTGCCAATTTAACTTAAAAATTTCTTCTTAGAAAACAATAACAAAAAATATATTTAATCACTAGTTTTGAGATAGTTTTATTATTCAGGTACCATTTACTTTTAACGTACAATATTTTAAAATAAATACTAAATAATTAAATGAAAAAACTAAAATCTTTTACTTCAAAAAAATACTTAAAACAAAATACTCTTTACTTTTCCTTATGGAATAACAAGAAACAATTTTTTTTTGGTGTACAGCAAAGCCTCTGATTACATTTAGAACAGAGAATCGTGGTCTTCCCGTTCTTACACAGACGGCAACGACCCTGTGTAGTAAAGACAATAAAATGATCATAGCAATCAAAACGCACTTCATTTATAGGCCGCGGTAGAAAAGGTTTAGTGATTACATCAGGTTCATAATCGAGTGTTGCTTTTAGGAACTGGGATTTCATATTGACCTTGATAAGTGCAAGAGCAATCTGCATGCGAAACTTTTTCAGTGGCATTTTTTTCTCTGAAAGTTGTAAGCAGTCACGTCGGTGCAACAACCAGCTATTGTTAAGGGCAATATCTAAAAGCTGGGCAAATATTGACATATACCAGCGCCTAGTCTTCATGTGAATTCTGTATAGTGCAGTCAACATATCAGCGATGTCTACTCCACCCATATGGGTGTTGTAGACTTTAATGACATTTGGACAGGGCACAGATACTCTTTTCTTTTCTCTTTTATCATACCTTTCTATCGTAGTGACTGGATTTTGTGCACAGAATGAACTGGCAACATGAATGCACTGATTGTCTACCCATTTAGTAACAGCTAATTTTTTATCATTATCACACATTACTTCGTATGCTCCTCGACCCTTCTTTTTCATAACTTTATCACTGCTCACACAACAATTTCGCAGTCGGTCTTTTCTTATCGTGCCTAAGGATAAGATTCCCCATTCATTTCGCAAATAGTAAAGCAATTCTAACGATGTAAACCAGTTGTCAAAGTATACGGTACATAGAGTGGGGTTAGATATAGTTTTACACAATCTTAGGACTGTTTTACCCCCAACACCAAGATAATCTTCTTCCCATGCTGTGAACTGTACATTCTGAAATGTATTTGAACCATCGTATGCAAAAAAATCGTAGACCATTCCCGAAGTTCCGGCTCGAACAAGAAATTTAAAGCCCCACTTATGTGGTTTCTTGGGGATGTACTGCTTTCTATAACCTGCCTTTTTGCCTTTATATGGTATTATCATTTCATCGATAGCAAATGATCTTTCCTCCTCTATTTTGAGACATTGCTTTCGCACGTGTTCTATCACAGTAGAGATTTTGTGGTAACTGTCATTCTGATCAACATTTGTGTTGTCGCAAAAGTGTAAATAGCGCTTGATACATTTGTAACGCTTGATGGGCATGGCAGATGCAATAGGCTCAAATCTAAGATCATTGCTCCAATAATCTTCAATAGCCGGCATTCTTACGATACCCATAATTATCTCAATACCAAGCAGTATTTCAATTTCTTTTTTTGACACACATATAGATCTACCAGTTTGTTGTACTGAATACAGGTTAGTCATATCGACAATAAATTGAAGTAAATCTTCGCTAAAGAATTTTTTGAAATATCCTTCAGGAGATAATATATCATATCGCTCTGCAAAGCAGGTACCACTATCAACGATGTCGATGGCTCCAGTGTATTTAGTTTTTTTAAATGAAAACTCCAGATGTTTCATTTTGCGATTTCTACGGGCAGGTAAAATGGACGGTTGAAGCATTGGCGATGACTCAACATTTGCTGTTTGTCTGGTACGACGTCTCTTTACTATTGGTGTAAATGGTGTCCCAATAGAACTCGTTGACGGTGTTTCTGGTACATAGCATGGTGGTAGATTTGAAGGGATAGCTACGAGTGGTGAAGATTCTATGTTTAGTGACTGTGTGGTTTGACTTACATAGATGTCATTAGTATCTTCGTTCCGCCTAGAAGTATCTCGTTCATTGTCTATGTTATCGCTGTCACTAAGATCTTCAAGTAAGTCGTAAACGCCAGGAGACACATTTCTTACAGGTGATGAGGTTGGTGATGAGTCACTATGAGCATTGAGAAAAAACTGACGTGCTTCTATTCTTGTTTCCTCGTCGTAATCAGATTCCAAATCTGAATCTTCAGAGTCTAAAGGAGGTACAAGTGCAAGAATTTTCTTGGATCTCCAATTATTTCCTGCCATATTACTGAAAAAAAAAAAAAAGGTAAAAAAGGGAAAGGTTTAGTTCGGTAAATAATAAATATTACGATTTGAGTGACGGGCATTGTCCGTTATAATTGACAAACATTAAGAGCACTATTTTTAAGCGATTACATGCAACGTCCGTCTCAAGTGACAAACAAAAAAATACTATTTAGAAGGGATTACAGGCAATGTCATTATTAAAGGACACTCATATTTATTCAAGTATAAACACAAAATTTTAAGCAATTTTAGGAAAAAAACTATTGTAGGCTATCTTTTAACTATTACTTGCTAATATAAACAAATAAAAATAACGTAAAACGAAGTAATACTTACTTTATCAATTTTATTATGAAGAGCAAAAATCGTTCCGACCGTTACAGTTTTTCAAATGACCGATGCTTGTCACGCGTCTAGTGTATGCCTGTTCTAACTACTAAGAAAGAAAAGAGATAGCCTAATAAACGTTAGGTATCACACGAATAATACGTGAAGTAGTTCAAAATACAC
The DNA here is from genome assembly GCA_928268935.1 of Lasiommata megera. Taxonomy (NCBI): domain Eukaryota; kingdom Metazoa; phylum Arthropoda; class Insecta; order Lepidoptera; family Nymphalidae; genus Lasiommata; species Lasiommata megera. The sequence goes on along the minus strand of OV743319.1, from coordinate 8,745,977 downwards.
TTGTGGGCCTGTTATTGATGCGTCCTATAAAACGGACAAAATCTATTTAAGGGTTAACAACCTATAATGTTCGAGGCATCCCGTGGTATTAACAGTTTCCTATGTTTGCTGGAAAGCCTTATTTGTACAGAGTACTGGTTCTCAATTTTATATTAAGATAAACTGGAGAAGTGTTCTCCAGTTCTATATACAATTATCGTGTCGCAGTGTTTGTTATCAAACTCCTCCGAAACTTTGATAGGCTTGACCCGATTTTTTAAAAATTTTATTTGTATATCCGACAGTTCTCTAAGTAGGTCGTAAACTATATTTTATACTGCGATGACCCGCATGAAATATACATACATATATTTAAAAAAAAATGCTGTTTTGGCATAAAAATTTTCACCCTCCTACACATTTGTATGAACATAATCAGCAGAAAAAGATTTGTCGGGTTAGTTTCATATAAAATATATCGGGCACCAACACACTCACTCACATGCACACACACAAGTATCCTAACAAAAAAAAGTTATTTACTGTCAAGACAATCTTAGAAAGGCCATTGTGACCATGATCCCCCTCTTGGCTGGGTGGTCGGCACTGATCATTAAAAAAAATCTCCGTGGACGATTTTCAGTAGGACACGAATGATCGCATCAAACAATTGTCATGCTGTTATACAAACTATATTATATCGTACGAAACCGTTCATTTTGAATTCAGTGATATTGTGTGCACAATTCCAAGAAAGTCAGATGCCCTTAGCAACTGATTGAATGGATTTAATATACTAGCAACTACCGTACCCGAACAGGTTAGCCAGTTGTGATTGCTGGTAGCTTGTTTTAAAACGAAAATCAACTTGAAGCAAGAACAATAAGGCCACTTTGACACTTTGTACCTAGTTCCAGTTATTTTTTTAATGTATTTATCTCAGGAAAACTATTATATATTAATGGATAGTTATTGGATAGGGCAGGTCCCCACCTCCCCAAATAGGAGTGTCGTCATGCTAGGTAAAGAAGGAGAAGAAGACCACTTAAAAGTACAGAAAGAAGAAAGAAAACAACCACAACAAAGCGTATGCCATTGAGTAAGGTACCAATTAAGAGATTGTTGGAGTAGACATTATTTAGACCTTTTTTTTTGGTGGTAGATAGAATTGGAACCACTTCCTAGGTATAGGTACCTATATAATAGTAGATAGTGTATACCCACATTCTTATAGCTGTAAAGCGGTTATGAGAGATGAAATAAGTTAAAAATCACTATATTGTATATCCAGGACATATTGTGTTTGATTAGATATTAATTGATGAGATTATTAAATGAATCGTACATTAAAGGAATTCAAAATTTAGAACTCCTACTGACTAAGTGTAACTACTAATAGGTTGTTCCGCGTACATACTTAAAATCTACACAAATTTAAAACAACTATAAATATGTACCTACTTTATTTTTGTTATCTCACGAGAACTTTCAAACTTGAAGAACCGTGTCAAAGTTCGGAGTCACTTTTGTTACCCTTTTTTTTTGACAGTTTATGTTCACAACACTCCTCAAAACTTTCATTTAACAGAAATAATTATTTGAGCGCAATATGTAGTTATCACAGTACAAGAACATACAAACTATAACACGAAAGTAAATCGAGTTGAGGTTTACTTGGGTCGTACCGTGTTCAAGGTCCGAAGTGGTTTTAAATATAGCAAAAAGTTGTGAATACGCTTGCTAAATTAACGAGTGAAATTAAATTGTTCTCTTTTCTGTTTTATTAACTTTGCCTTTCATAATTATTGGAACTACCGGTCCCGAAAATACAAAATACAAAATATTAAATATAAATAAAAATTTGTTTTCCTGATATAAATACTTCAAGAAAAATAATTGGAAAGAGGTACAAAGTCTTAAAGTGTCCATATTGTAGTCTGGACAGGCTTCAATTCTATAGGTTGCTGATGACCTCCGTGGCGCAGCGCGTGCGCTGTCGATTATGAAGTTGGAAATCCTGGGATCCATTCCGGCTCGAGTCTCGTCCGCTGGGTGGCTTCGGCCGTGGCCAGTTACCACTCTACTGACAAAGACGTGTCGCCAAGCGATTTAGTGTTCCATAACGATGTCGCTGTAGAATCCTCTTTCCATTCCCGTGTCCAGTCCCTTTCTTGACTTATAAATCTAATTATGAGGTAGTTTTGCTATGGCAAATTATAGCTAATACATATTAAATATATGCATTTAATATTCTAGCCAAATTGGTTCTGTAGTTTTAGCGAAGATGAAACAAACAAACACATATCTCACTTACATGCAAACTTTCGCCTTTTTATATATTTTATTTATTTATTTATTTGCTATCATATTTAACAGACATGAAACCCGGTCAGGGCATTGCAAACAGTACAATTGTTATACATCGATGAATATTCTAATGTTAAACAATTCATTAAAAAAATTAAATTAAAAAATAACAATAATAATTCAATGAGTCAATGTTATGATAGTCAAAATAAAATTATTAAAAATTATTATAAATCCAATTATAATTATAGCAATTAAAAATATAGCAGCGGTGATGGCCTAGTGGTTAGGGCGTCAGCCTCCTAATCAGAGGTCGGCGGTTCGAATCCGGGCACGCACCTCTAATTTTTCGGGGTTATGTGCGTTTTTAAAAATTAAAATATCACTTGCTTCAACGGTGAAGGAAAACATCGTGAGGAAACCTGCACGCCTGAAAGTTCACCATAATGTTCTCAAAGACGTGTGAAGTCTGCCAATCCGCACATGGCCAGCGTGGTGGACTATGGCCAAACCCTTCTCATACTGAGAGGAGACCCGTGCTCTGTAGTGAGCCGTTAATGGGTTGTTCATGATGATGATGAATTAAAATTAAAAATTATTGTAACTAAGCCTAAGTAATGTAAACTAATAATATAGTAATATTTTAATTGTTACGGATCATAGGCTAATGTGCAATTGAGGCCTTAAGTATACTTAGTTTAGAACAGTTCATCTATCTTGTAGAAGCTGCTAAGAAGGAGCCATTGTTTTAATTTCCGTTAAAGGTCGTCAAATTATCTTCGTCAGTTATATTGTATGTTAAATGTATGTATTCATAAATATTACCATATGGCCATTGCATTGATCCGAAAAATGGTTTTAACCACCCGCATTATTATTTAAGAGACATACATTCCTAAACAAAATAAAAAATAAATAAAAGATTGCCATATAGATACGTAAACGGCAGGTAACAATTCTTTTTTGTTTTTTCAAGAATTAACGTGACCAGTTTTGTAAGCTGGGTCACGCGGTCACTACTCCATCACCGTCACTACACCGTACTAAGAATTTCTGTGCCATCGAAATCGACCCCATCTCCATTTTCAATAAGTAGCCTACATTACTTCTGACATGCCCATCATTTTAGTCGCTCTGAAGATTAACCCGAACAAACAGACAGACAAAAACTTTTAAACTTGTATTTGAAAGTTATTAATTACCCTAAAATTGATTATATTACCTAAGCTTTAGGTAATATAATCAATTATTTTGACATTAATTTAAATTGATACAATTAATCTTTATTTTTCGTAAGATATTCTAGCTAATATTAAAAATGAGTTTGAACCGATCATCATGAAATTTTGAATATACTAAACTTTCTTGAGATGGCCATAAAATACTTTCTTGTTATCCTGGGGAAACCCTCATAGAAAATATAGACAAGCAGGTCTATATTTTCCTAAGCTTTTATGATTAATTGTTGAGATTTTTTTTATCACAATTTCCCAAGAGTGTGTGAAAATTTGAGGGGTTCCTCATGGAACTGAGTCCAGTTCCACGTTTCACTGGCGTGAAATACCGATTAACCTTAGTAAATACTAAATTTTAGCAGCTATTTTTGCTTTCTCAAAAGCTGAGATTGGATGAGATATTAAGCCCAAGAAACTCAACATGTTCGCTCATCGGAACGGATAACTCTACGAAAGTAGAGATAGATACTTTGTTATGAGATTAGAAACTTTGATAGAGATTAGAAACTTTTTTATTAATTATTAACGGAGTAATTTGCTAAGATAAGGCGTTCTAAGTCAAGAGGCTTAGAGGTGTAGAGGGAAACGCCCAGTGCCTCAACGACTTTCAGAATGGTTTCGCCCCCTATGTATAGCATATCTAGAAGATCTGGTCATCTTCTTCTAGATCGGTTTGGAAACCATACTGCACATTATCATTTTCTTCTAGGTATGTGTGGAGCGGTGATAGCCTAGGGCTAGGGCGTCAGCCTCCTAATCAGAGGTTGGCGGTTCGAATACGGGCACGCACCTCTATCTTTTCGGAGTTATGTGCGTTTTAAAAAAAATAAAATATCACTTGCTTCATCGGTGAAGGAAAACATTGTGAGGAAACCTGCACGCCTGAGAGTTCTGCGTAATGTTCTCAAAGGCGTGTGAAGTCTGCCAATCCGCTCATGGCCAGCGTGGTGGACTATGGCCAAACCCGTCTCATATTGAGTGGAGACCAGTGCTCAGTAGTGAGCCGGTAATGGGTTATTCACGACAATGTGTGGCGCTTGTTGCATACTTTTGCAAAGTATGGACAACATAGCAATGGTCTGTAATTGACTGGGTCGCACAAATTTCTTTCTTAGGTACTGGTTGCACGTTTGCCAGATTCCTTTAAAGATATTGGGACTTGAGCATTTTTGAGAGAGATAACTATACAAGAGTGTCTTTCATTGGAAAAAGTTACAATTCCTCAGGCCTATTGCCTTCATATCACCCTAACCGCTGCGCTAACTTACTCATCGGGAAGTGTTTGTGTGATCTCATACTGGTGTCGACATACCTCCGGCATGACCGAATCTCATGGTAGTAGGATTGGTGGTTACGTACACTTTGTTGCATTCCCTCAAATGTCAACAAAGACTGAATAAATAAATGAATAGGTATAATAAGTGGGTATCGACCTGAACATCTACTGCAGGCTTTATTATTTTAATAATTAGATAGGTAGATATGGATAGTAGATAGATACTAGTTACGTTTAATGCGAATGTAAATATTGAATCAGGAATGGTTAATTTCGGTCGAAGGCTACTAGCAACACAGTCACAGCTAGAAACTATTCTAAGCAGGTTCCTAGAATTGACTGTCGCCAAGGTGGGTGTATCAGAAACGAATAGATGCGTAAGAGGGACTGGAATAAACAGCCTCACCTAAAGTTGCCATGTCACGTTTTGCTAAGGCAAAAGGAAGTGTGGTACACCTATAACCATCTTGAAAGAGCTGTCTTTATTGAACAACTTTGTTCGTAATTGCGCCATTAGAATTGTTCAATTTCATTGTTGTATTTGTATGAGTATGACTTTTGGCATCAACAATGAGGTATTTGTATGAGAACATACTCATACAAATACAACAATGAAATCTCGTATTTATACTAATTATGAGTCACTAAACACGTTACGATCCTAACGAGCTTAATCACCCCCCTCCAACCCTCTCATTCGGCGAACTTAAAAACGCTCCCTCGTACCAAAGATAGAGTCAATGACGACAATACCTTACCACTTCATAAAAGGAGGAGGTTCTCAATTCGTATAGTATTTTTTTATGTTCGTTACATCAAAACTTCGCCAATTATACAAAGATTTGGATAAATATTTTTTGTTTAAAGGAAACATACATACTTCTCAGTCCCATTGTGTCCCAAATCGGAATCTAATTTATATATTACTAGCTGATGCCCGCAACTTCGTTTGCATTGAGTTAGTGTCTTTCAATCACGTAGCAATGGATTACACAACCTTGAAATAATTACAGGATAAACATTCCTAACAAAAAAAGAATGAATGAGATCGGAGTACGCGTTAATGATCTCTTGTACCAAATTTCATTCAAATCCAACCAGTAGTTTCGGCGTGATGAGCGGCCAAGATACAGACAGAGAGACAAAAAAATAAAAAAAATTGTTTTGGGTTCAGTATCGATAGTAAAGCGTCCTCCCATTTAAATTTTCCCATTTTAAAGTACATAATTCGTCCTGTTATAGTTTTATTATTACCTATAGATAGGCAAATTGGGTATTTTTTTAACTTTTTTCATTTCAACCGCTTATCATTTTTTTTTTTGGTATTTTTTTATTTCTATCAAATATTCCTACTTTGCAGGTACAAAAGTGAGAAAAGATGTCTACATCAATCATATCTTAACGCATTGTTGCCTATATTTTAATGAAACTAATTAAGTAAAATGACAATGTATGTATATAAGTAATTCAATCATTAATTGCAGATTGCCATGACGAACCCCGCGAACGAGCGTTGGAGGGTTGACGGTTACCTAAAACTGCTGTTGAGAGTTACACAATACGTTGGTTTAGCGCCCATCCGCTTTGAATCCAACCACTTAGGAACATATGTCCTACTCTCGAAAGTGCACTATTACTATGGAATTTTCGTGGTTACCTTGTTATGTCAGTAAACTGTCGAACATGTATTAAACTTTCTAAAAATAAAAAAAATATAAGTAACATTAAACAACAACATTAGTTTAAAACAATCAAAGAAACTTCACTGCTACATTCCTTCACCTATTAATTTATTTAGAACAAATAAATATGAACCTATACAATTAACCTCTACCAGAAGTTACCTAGTAAAGCAAAAGATTGGTTTTTGTTCTTTTTGTCGTCACTAAAATTATCTGAAATATTGTTTACATCATGAGACAGGTATAAATTTATCTACAAGTATATCCGGCCTACTGACTATGTTTTATTGTTTTCAGATTTATTTACTTTGCTGTCAATATGTTGCGGAACTTTTTTATCAATGATTCAATATGAAGAGCCTGTAAATATTCTGTCTATACGAATATGCAATCACTTGCTATCAATGACACCTTTAATCTTCGGCGTGTTTAATGGTCAGAAGAGAATCAAATCATTGCTAGACTGCTCAGTAAAAATTAAAAAGGTAAGGTAATGTTACCTGACACATCATCGTCATTAGCTTAATTATTAATTTCCCTCCGCTGTGTGCAGACATAGCTTAGACCTATCACCCTGGAAAATTATTTTAAGGATATATTCAATACGCGTTTTACCGCGCCGCTAATGGGATAATCATGATCATTAACATCATGATTATCCCATTAGCGGCCGGGTCCCTTCTCAATATGAGAAGGGTCTGTCTGACCATAGTCCACCACGCTTGCCATATGTGTTTAGTAGACATCACACACCCTTTTGAGAACATTATGGAGAACTCTCAGGCATGCCGGTTTCCTTGAAATGGTTTCCGATAACGTTGAAGCAAGTGATATTTTAATTGCTTAACAATACATATAGCTCCGAAAAGTAAGAGGTTGTGGTGTACATATTAATTATGTATTAATTCATTTATAATTCACATTTCACATTCACATTCTAAATCAACATAAATACGGCTGGATAAAATTTAAACAAAGTAATCAAGAAGGACCTTCCCTGTGTATCACAGGTTTTCCTTCCATAGATGGGTGGGCACTCATCGTTTATATCCTAACATCTTTAAACCTTATTTAATCATAATTACAGTTGTTTGACTAAGAATGCGGAATAAGAATAATGAATAATTATGCTATGAGGTAAGGAGATGCGACTTAAACTCCTTCAGTACCTCTCCCCTGTAATAGTTCAGGAGTGGAACATTTAGATTTAGAGATTTTAGAGATAGATGATTACGAAATTTATTGTGTTGGTCTACCTTACATGCAATAAATATATAACTTCCAGATAAAGAATATGGAGAACAACGATGTTTCACTACCTAAATATCTGATGATGACAGTGTTTTTCTGCAATTTATGGCTCGTTACAACAAAAACACAGTTCACGAAAGATGTATGTATGTAACTTGGCTACTGCTGTCTACTATTATTACGAAGAATCTATTATTAACCACTAAAAATAAATTATTAAAACCAATAAAATAAAATCCACTAAAAAGCAGATAATTCTTGGCGTGGTAGCACACGCGAAGGGAAACGTGAATAGACCTCGGCTGCGCTTAAAGATTGCGCCAAGAAGGACATGGCCGATAGCATGGAGAAGCTGGCGGTTGACAGGAACGGCTGGAGGAAAGGCGTGGCTGAGGAGTGTAGAGTGAGGGCTTAAAGTGTTAGTGCAAAAGAGAGCGAGAAGGCGTTCCAGCGACGGGACTGCGTCCGTGTTCGTTGGGTTTTGCTGCAGTGAGTGCGGACGTAACTGTCGTTCACGGATTGGTCCCCACAGTCACCGGAGAAAATGCCTACGAGACAATGTTTAAACCGTCTAGAATAGACGTAAAGGCCTAAATGATGCCGATGATAACCATTCTGCTTTAGAGAATAAAGAATTTTAAAAAGGGAATTAAATATCAAATATTTTCGACGAAAAAGATCATTTTTTCGCTCTGTTTTGGTAGCATCAGGAGTTTTTCATTTGTTAGCGTAGCTTGCCTCGATTACAATTTCATAGATAACAATAATTAATTAACCACACAGCGAAGAGTGTTAATACTTATAATTCAAACTTAAATACATAATATTTCTTGTTTTTTTTTTTTCTAGGTAATACGGTATATATTGCATGCAGATTACTTATATTTGGCATGTCATTCTTGCTGCAATTGAGCTTTTCTTATGCAGCAGAGGTTATTAACACCAGCTTCCAGGATATAAATAAACGTCTCGAAGATATCGTCTGTCAAATGCAGCAAGAAGGTTTGTATTGCCTATATTTAAAAAAATTGTTTTAAGCACTCTTTTATCTGCTTGGTATTCATGTAACGGAATCTTTGAACGTGATTTTCATCTCCATCAAAACGTCGGGTTAATTGGTAACTATGAATTCTTATCATGGACCGATGACAATGCAATATTAACAGTTTAATAGCTTTGTATTTGTGTATGTAACGGAATCTTTGAACGTGGTTTTCACCCACTTCCAAACGTCGAATTATTGTGAAAGGAGGTGCACCCTATCCAAAAGATGCAGGATTATATCCGCATCAGGGTTTCTACTTTTTAGTTTTTTTCGATTATCTACGAAAGGGCAGTTTTAGTTTTTTTTAACTATTATATTTTATTAATAATTTGGTAATAGTAATGCGGAAGCGGTGATAGCCTAGTGGTTAGGGCGTCAGCCTCGTAAACAGAGGTCGGCGGTTCGAATCCGGACACGCACCTCTAACTTTCGGAGTTATTTGCGTTTATAAAATATTTAAATATATCTTGCTTCAACGGTGAAGGAAAACATCGTGAGTAAACCTGCACGTATGAGATTTCTCCATAATGTTCTCAAAGACGTGTGAAGTCTGCCAATCCGCACATGGACTATGGCCAAACCCTTCTCATATTGAGAGGAGACCCGTGCTCTGTAGTGAGCCGGCAATGGGTTGATCATGATGAAAAAAAAATTAAAAAATATTTATTTCACCAAAACAGACTTACACGGTTTTACATATTCCGATGGTACCCACACTAGGTAATCCTGTTTCGTGGGACTACTGTAACCACATGGGTACTGTAAGAATTATAGGTATGCACCCGTAGCAGTTGAGGAGTAATAAAGGAGTGAGAGTACTCTACTACCTTTTTTCCAGGTACCAAGGTCCCGCACTGCAGATTACAAGTGGCTCATAAGATTCTCCGTGTAAATAATTCTTTCACTGCAACGACCAATGTGGCGCAAGAACTGAACAATGTCGAAAATCCCTTACTAGTGCTCCATATGATAGCCTTTATCATGCAATTCATTTCATCTATTAAAAACTTACTCGATGAAATATGGTCAAAGCGAAATCATACAGGTTATATATCTAAATTAACTAAGTAACATATTTATAGGTATTTCAGAAGCGAATTTCTCAATCCGAATCTCGTTTTTTGACCATATCAACTAGTTCCCCACTAAAAGTGTCTATGCGCATTCGTCCTATGTAGGACGTTAGACTTAGAAGAATAAATTTCCTCTCCGGGCGGGTCCTGAGGATTTTGTCCATTCCGGAAACACACAAAACCATTTTAACCATTTATCATTTGAATAGATGTAGGACCTGTCTAGTTGTGAAAATTTGATGACGATGGTTGAACATAGAAGATGTAATTTTCCATCAAGCGATTTCGTTATTTCACTTATTTGTTATTATTTCTGATTACCATCTAATCAGAAGTCAGGGGTTCGATCCAGGGACGCACTTCTAACTTTTCAGAGATACCTATCTCTGAAACCTAATAACGTTTTTAAGTAATTAAAATATCACTTGCTTCAACGGTGAAGGAAAACATCGTGAGGAAACCTTCACGCCTGAGAGTTCTTCATAAAGTTCTCAAAGACGATGGCCAAAGTGGTGGACTATGGCCTATTTTTGAATTTTTGAATTTCATATTGAGCGGAGACCCGTGCTTTGTAGTGAGCCGGCAATAGGTTGATCATGATGATGATAATGATGAATTAAGTTTTAAGTAGATTCCATACGAGTATTATTTCTAAATACATACATTTTATGTTTTATTTTCAGATACAAGTCAACGTTACATAGACATTGGAACCATATACTTCGTAGGTTGGATTTCGTATGAAATCGTAAAAGTTTTATCTCTGGTTGAGGCCTCCCATGAACATCAAGAACAAGTTGGTATCTGCCTCATACCTATACTTACTAGTAGTACCTGTTTATGCCAGCCTAAGACAAATCTATAGATCGTATTTGACTTTGCAAAGTCCAAGTAATTGTTAAAACGAGTAAGACTCACTCATAACGTCTCGCTTTAACTACTTCTTAAGTCAAAACACAGGTAGTCAAAATTATTATTAATTATGCACATAATATGCAAGATATCTTAATGGCTATTTTTTTCACTAGTTGAAACGAACAAAAATTCTAGTGGCTCAAATTATGACGCACGTTACCTCCGAGAGTGATTTGATTCTGGACGCAATCACCAATTTTTATAACCATCTACTGCTAAACAATTTTTCATACTCGACCATGGGCTTTTTCGACCTTGAAAGAAGAGTAATATCCAAGGTAAATGTATTTTTTTTTTACACGCACTTGCGCTGTTAGATTAGTAATAACTTTTAAACACAGATCTGTATATGCACGAAATATGCAACGCTCATTTTACAGAAGACATGTAAACTCAAATTCAAATTCAAAATAATCTTGATTCAAATAGTCCTTAAAAAGGCACTTTTGACGCGTCAGTTATTAACATAGTTTCATGGTGATAACTATATTCGTAAACTTAAAACTAAAGCTATGAGGGTTCCAAACGCGCCCCGGTCTAAGAAGAAGCCCACAACAAACTTAGCCGGGTTGTTTTTCGTTATCACCATCTCACATAATGAATAATAAATTATAGTACCTATGGAGATAGAGCAATTCACATCCAAGCTTTTTTATCGTTTATATAATCCTTAATATCGTAATATGGTTTTTCTACAAGCTTTCGTTTTATAAAAACTTTAAACTTATTGATAGACAGCTCCAAGATATCAATAGGTAATTTATTATAAAATAAAATACAATTTCCTTTGAATGAGTTACTAATTTTGTGCAGCCTACTAAACGGTACTACAAGTTTTACTTCTGATGTTCAGTCCATTTTTTCTTGAATTTATCAATATTTTTATGAACTTACATTAAATCTTCATATATATATTGGCTATGCACTGTCATTATCTTATAATCTTTAAATTTATCTCTTAATGACTCTCTGGGACCCAATTTATATATCGCACGAACAGCCCTTTTCTGCAAAACGAAGTCTGGCAGTCTCTATATCCGTCAAATGACGAATCTTTTTTACCGCGTAAGCAGCAGAGCTAAGTTTGTGCGATAAATTATTTATATGTGGGCCCCATTGAAGTTTAGCGTCTAATGTTATGCCTAGGAATGTAACCGTATTTACCAGATCCAATTCCTCATTATTAAGTACTACACTGGTTTTCACCTGTTTAACATTGGGCAACGTGAATTTAATACACTTTGTTTTCTTCCCATTAAGTGCTAAGTTATTAGCCTCAAACCAATGTACTACTTTCGCGAGAGAGTTGTTTACATCGTCAACATTTGTTTCACGTCGTTAATTTTAAAAGCGAGAAATGTATCAGCAAACAATACTATCCCGCTATTGTCCTGAGTAAACTAAGGAAGGTCATTTATGTAAATGAGGAACAGAAAAGGTTCTAATATAGATCCCTGAGGAACCCCTATTTTTACAAATGACCCTTTGTCCGGGTCGTTGTCCAAATGTACCGTATATGTATGTATATGTTGTGTAGGCGAGTTACTTTATAACTTTGCGCATTCCTATTACCTAGCTCTGGTGTTCTCCAAACAAAAGCATTTTATCTTCCGATTAATAATAACTGTCACATCATTATGCTTAATCGGCATAAATTTTGCTCTTAGATACGTCCCACTATCTCCGCAGCCACCATTAAATTATGTCTACCCAGCCACATTAGATCACGCGTATTCATAAACACATGCGACTGTACATATTTAAGACTTAGTTGTCTACTTTCGTAGTTTATTGCGCTTATTTTGTAGTTGATTGTAATTGAATGTCAATTAAATATTAAAGCAATAGAATAAGTTACGCATCCCTCTCAAGTTGATTATACTTTTAATTATTTATAGCAGATTTAATTTCAATTGTTTTTTTCAAAATCAAATCAAAATAGCTTTATTCATATAACGGGCATCTATAAATCGTTCATATTATATATCACATTTTTCATTATTTCAATTCGTGAAGTGATGGTATAACTACACTCGCCAACTTAAAACTAAAGCTAAGAGGCTTTTACCTACTCATTTCTTATAGTAGGTACTACCTACATAAAATTGCGTAAGAAACTAATAAAGTAATGCATATTAATTTCAGATTATTGGCGTAGTGATAGCAGTTATAGTTTTGATAACATAGTATATCCAACGCTCAAAACTATCAAATCAAGATGAGATCAAGAAAGAATTCATTTATCACTAGCTGATGCTCGCGGTTTAGTCCGCATAGATTGGGTTTTTTTTTTAGTTTTCCGTAGAATAATAAGCCACGTTTTATCCTCTGTCTCATTCCCGCACCCTTTCACAACATAAAATAAATCTAATGTGAAAGTTTGCTATGCCAAACGATGGCTGTGGTTGGAGCTCATCGACGCGAAGTTCAATTTGCCAAGAAATTCCGCCGGAACCTTAGCTGTTTCTTGTATAAAAAAACTTGAGAGTTGTCAAGGGACACCCGGATGGAACGAAGTTCCTTTCGATTAATTAGTGAAGGAATTGTAATAAAATTTTATTTTATTTAAGTTATAATAATATTTTTTTTATTATTAACAAATATAATGTTATATAAACTTAATCAGTAGGCTCTATTTTGTACTCCATCAGCAATATCCGGAACTTGTGCAGAAACACTGTCAGGATTCATTATATATTTATTATTTACAAAAAACCTGTATACACTCAACAAAAATAATCGTCGCGACACCACACTGTTCAATGCAAAATAGAAATGAAAATATCTGGCTTGCTTTCTATAAGAGAGAGAGAGAGACAGACAGAGAAACATGCGACGCCGCACAGCTTACAATAACAAAAAGTGTCGTGACAACTTTTCGTAACAATTTTTTCCGTCTAGCCCCCTTTCACAACGCGCGATAAGGAACTTCGTTCCAATAAATCCAGGGGATGATCTATCTTGATTAAGAATTTCAGCCAAATTGGTTCAGCAATACCGGCGTGAACGAGTAACAAACATACACACATGTTTATATAATATAAGTGAGACTACTAAATATTTATGTAGTTTCAATGAGGTTTGAAGATCATTATAGCTGATAGCCTAGTGGTTAGGACGTCCGCATCCTAATCAGAGGTCGGGGGTTCGAACCCGGGCACGCACCTATAACTTTTTGGAGTTGTGCGTTTTTAAGCAAAGTTTCACTTGCTTCAACTGTGAAGGACTACATCGTGAGGAAACCTGTATGCCTGAGAGTTTTCCATAATGTTCTCAAAGGCTTGTGAAGTCTACCAATCCGCAAATGGCCAGCGTGGTGGACTATGACCAAACCCTTCTCATATTGAGAGAAGACCCGCGCTCTGTAGTGAGCCGAGAATGGTTTTTATGTTGCTTGCTTGCTATCTTGAAAATTGAAAAATATCACGTTTTTTGTGGATTGTAAAATAAAAAAGTCCAAAAATTGAAAATTGTATATTTTATTAAGATAAGTGTATGTTAATAGAAAAATCTCCGCCACACACTCCGCTTAACAAGGCTAGTAATATTGAAATTATCATCTATACAACTACTTACAACGCTTCATATCCATCCAATAACTAAACCGATACTCTGACACTCATAGGAACATTTGCACCTTATACTAAAATAGCTACAAGCCTGCTATCATTACATAAAGGTTTTACTAAACAAGTGACGAACATATCACGTTCCACGTCCAGAGGAATGAATATAGTGGTAATTTATCGTGGCGCGACGTCAACTCTACCCTTTGTAAAAAATTTGCAAGCAAATCCTTCAGTCGCATTTTTACGTAATCGTGTTTTCGGGTTTCAAAGCACTATAATCGACAAATCAGTCCATTTTAGAAACTAATACGTATTAATTTTGTATTGAACCTGCGATACTTCTATTCTCTGGCTTTGTGGCCAAGTGTAGTCGAATTTTAGCTTAGAAAACCGTTCAATTAGCTGTGACTTTCGCGTTAATGTGATTCGACATACGAAAACGACTCCGATTCTCGAGATCGTCGCATACAAATTTTATACTAAGGGTACTGGAATGGTCTTCAAGCTGGAATCATTTACTCAGTTGTGACTTGTGTTACGCACATTGACTTTAATATCTTCTCTTAAACAATGTGACCTTGATTACATCATAGCATCTCTTTTAGTTCTCATGCGACTGTAGCACTATTGCTCTTCTTCTATACCCGCTACTTTACCTTAGCTAGTTGGTTGTAGGAGAACGAGGCGTGGATGCCATCCACATTTGCTACAACCGGTTAATTATATCAAATATTTTTACTTTCTGTGTATTTGGGTGTATTCAAGATACACCCAATCGTTAATTCAGTGACACAGTGCATAGCAGAGCTGGTGGTATCCCTGTTTCATAAATTCGCTCTTCGCTTTCGCTCAAAACTTGTTTGTTTTCACAGTAGTTTAATAGACTGGAATCATCAGTTAAAATAAACAAGAAATATTTGACATGGGATTTATAAAAGGCGCATGTGAGACAGTAAAAAGTTTCGGTGTATAGAATTAAAGTACCTAACAAGTTAGTCTATTATTATTATAAAACTCGTATGAAATAGATGAACCCTTGAAGTAAAGGTTTTCTACCATTTTCATTCCTCTGGGTCTCAACGTCACGAGTGAGTCAAGATGGCAGCTGTCACTGTCAAATTGTTCTTATTACAATCAATCGTGTACAGCATTCAATTACGAGATTTTAATTTTATTTAATATACAAAAAAAGATACATAACTTCCGAGAATTGTACAATATGTTATTTTTATATAATATTTTAGATATGCAGGCGATACATCACTTAACACAATATATTTACTATCGTAAAAAATACAAAGACAATACATACCATACCACAAATAGAAGAATTCTGGTCTATAATCACTGCAAATAAATAGGATATTCTTAACTGCAGCATTGTTCTGGCTAACAAATGTTAGCGAAAATAAGAATACAGTTAAGAATAGTGGTGAAATCTGTATTTAACGTAATTTTCTTTTAATTACAACCTTAAAGTTATATATTCGTTGAATATATCCCACTTAACAAAACGCTCTAAAAGGCACCTTTCAAAAAGAAATCCTTAAACTATTGAGAGTCAAAGTTGCTGACCTTGCTGTTAATTCTATATTTTAAGTTTCTAATAATAAGTATAAGACTTGCGTAACTTAATTAGCCAAAAACTTATCTGGCTCGCGTCAGTCGCATGCAAAATTTCAGCCAATCGACATTTTTATATAATATTGTCAATAGTTAAAATTTTGGCTACCGGACCAAATAAGTTTATTGTACATTATATTTCAAGTATAAAATAACAAGTACATCTCACGTTATAACCAGCGGGCTAAATCTGTAAGATGTTTTGACACTATTGTATTGTAAAACTCGACCTATCATAACGTACAAAACAGCTCACAGCGTTTTTTTCTATTCCTACAAATTCGCCCTTAGCAATCTCAACTGGTGGTGAGTTATGATGCATTTTAAAATGGATGCCAGCTAACCTGTAGTTGTGATATTAAACCAATACGCGCAATCATGCCGGATAGCTAAATCGTCACTTTATTTGGACACTTTTTTTTATCCACTACAAGTTAGCCCTTTAGTGGTACTTTACTTTAGTTTAGTGGTAGCGGGCTAACCTGTTAGGAGTATGGTGGTTTTCACGCGACATCGTGCTGGAACGCTAAATCTTCTTCTCTTTGTCGGGTGGTAACTAGCCACGGTCGAAGCCTCCCACCAGACCAGACTCGAGCAGGGAATCGAACCCAGGACCTCCAACTTTACAATGCGACAGCGCACGCACTGCGCCACGGAGGTCGTCAAAACTGTATTAATGACATACTGAGGGCGGCGATTTGTCAACGTGACAGTTCTCTTAGACGATATTGTGTTCTATTTGTAATAATAACCGCGTGTTTTACACTAAAAGATACACTGTTACCCCGCTGAGTGTCGGGTTTAGGCATACAAATATACAATTTACGTTGGTTCAAATTAAAACCTAGAATCTTCATTTTACATAATAAATAATACTTTTTCAGAGACCATCACGTAGATTTTAAAGCCGATTACGTTCTATACCTTGTGGCAGAAGCCTTAAGAATCAAATTAACATTGATATCACAATATTAATAATAAATCGAATTGATATTGTGATATATAATTATATAGATCAAAACCTATCTGAATAAAACATTTATCCGTCAACTTAAAAAACTTAGATAACTTCGGAGTCCAGCTCAACTCATACAAAAAACCATACGTTTAATAAAAGCTGAAGAGTTTTTTATTATGCATCAGTCAACAAAAAACACGGAATTGCCGATGTACGTCAAACTCACAGCAACTTGGCGAACTTGTTTGGCGAACTTTACAGTTCGCCAATGGAAAAACCGGCATACTGTATACGACAGAATATAGGCTGCTTTGTCTTAATTTTCATACATAATCCGTAAATACCCTTCTCTCTTCCACTCTATTTCATGGCTACATCTATTTAATTTGAGTTATTGTAGGCTATTAAGTCAAGTTACGACCCTATAGTGCAAAAAGAAAACCGTCAGAGACCGCTAAGCGAAAACGAAGCAATAATAAGGGCAATGCGACGCTATAGGTTTAAAGTTTATATGGAAACAATGTTAAGTACATTTCAGTTCAGAGAAGTATGTAAGCTATACTCATTATGCATTTTGTACTATGAGGCCAAACGTTTTATGGTTGAAAATATCACACTGAGAAACGAATTTAATAGAACAAAATCATCTAGTCAAACAAGGATACATTACTTAATTAAATAGTTGTTATACAGTTTACACAATTTTACTTGGTCAGACCCAAGTTAAGTGCCGAGACGTTCTCGTATGTGCCATATCAATAGGTCACCTCAGATTAATATTGATTTCCTAAACTTTATAAACTTTGACAGTAGACACCAATGAATTATTCCAGTCAGGTCTAAGATCGCGCGTACATCATCATCATCATCATTAACCCATTACCATTACTCCCATTAATCATTTATATCGTAGACTCATTTTACAGTGCAAATCTGGTGCCTGATTTACCCAATGTTCAGTGAGAAGTGCAAATCTGACACTTGATTAGTACAACAAGCGTGTAAACGCTTTATTTTGACTGCATATACACGTGATTAATATACTTGTCACCTGTATTAGGAAGGTGTAAAGCGTTCCCCAAACAGAGGCGGGAAGTTACAAAGACGCGCGGTATGTATCCAAAAAAAATCCAACCTGTTTTCATCTTTACATTCAATGAGTAAGAGTGAAACTCTCTCGGCCTCGGCCACAGTAACGTCACCGGGACGTCTGACCATAACTATGGTAAGTGTAGAAACTGCGTCAGACACTTCCGTACGGCTTACTAGACCGTACCACTCCTGTGCGAGTGTGAGCCTACATGTTCTAGCGGAGACAAAACGCCATCGTGACCGCGAACGCCTCCGCCCGGTTTGGAGAACGCTTAGAACTCTCAGATCCCGTAACACGTACATTGTAACGTACATTTTCCCTTATATAGCGCTTACTTCGATCATCGTGATCTGAGATATAAAATCCGGCCTTAAGACCCAATTTATCAAATCAAAATGACTATACAATAACATGTTATACACTTATTACTCTATTAACCAGCTCACTTTTATCTTGTCTTATTAGCAATAATTTTGACGAACTTGGTTGCCTTTGTGTGTAAATAATACAAAACAACGTGCAGTAAAACTATTACGATCAATCAAACAATATGTATAAGAAAATATTCTAAGGAAAAAGAATTAAAGCGATGCAAATAAAAATGCTTCTCGTATTTACATGATAGAGTTCCTTTGTATAGCATTCATGTATTTTTCATATTCATAATATTTAATTAATATTCTTACACAATATACCATAATATTGTGCATATAAACGTGACAAATAAAATTTGAAGAAATAATCTTTGCAAAGTATTGCTTTACTAACTCATAAACCATTTTAATAAATTCAATAGGAAAATATTACTGTTTATTGCATTTCATAATTGTAAAAAACATCCGATTAAATAACCTTTATAAATCCATTCCTGTGTTATTACAATAATTCACTTTCAGAATAAACAATCTATTTTATTGCCTGTTACTTATTACCTATTAGATATATATATATTTTAGATTTTTCTTTACAACTTATGCATTAAATTAATAAGTAAATTGCACTTATAATATTTATAGTACTTACTAGATACTTAAAATAAACTATCTATATCTATAGATCTCTTGAATATTCTTAAATGTAACTCAATACACAATTTATGAATAATAATTATTACAATTAATATTCATCTAAGTACATCCATAAAGTGGTTCTTCATTATTTTTCTAATGTATGTGAAATAATTAATGGAAATTATGATGAAGTTATTATTCTGTCATTAAATGTCTGCATAATATAGCTTTTATCACTGAAACAGACTCTGCACTTTTAACTTGGGCAAATATTGTGGTTCTTCCTTTATTATTTTTACCTGTAATGTAATTTTTTTATTAGTTAATTTATAATTATCCTAGATTGTGGCACAGATTTTTTTTTAAAGCATAATCTCAAGCTTTATTCCTATAATTATGCGTTATTCGTCTAGATTAATAATTCAAATATAATAATTCAATAATGAATAATTTTTCGAACATGAGATATGAAAATGAACTTACCTCTTCATATTCTTGGTGATCAGTGATGTCTAGAGGATCTTTTAAAATCTGTAACAAACATTATTTCTTTTATGAGAGCCGCCTTAGAAAAGATTCTTGCATTATATGTATTAAGTATTGCAAAATCGTTATAATTTTCAAACGTTACTTTAACGCCTCTCTCTCTCTAAGTCCGATAAATAATTTTGAAGTTGTCCAAATAAATAAAGTCAAACAAGTCCACTTGTATAATTTAAGGAACTAAATCGTTTTTTTTTTCTTTTTTTTTGTTTTGAAAATTTTGAATTAAAAACTTATTCTTGAGAATAAAGTTATATTGAACTTTTGAATTTAAGCATGTTTTATAAGAGATGATAATTATTGACGGTCTATAATTTAATGTACATCAATGTACATTGGTTTTAAATCGGATAATACGTGGTTATAAATGCCCGAACACCTACCTTGGGCGGTCGGCCGCGTCTTGGCGGATGCTGCTGCACGTGCGTGTTGGCGAGCACGCGCAGCTGGTGCGCGCGCAGCAGGTGCTCCGTGTGCGCGCGAGGCGACGACAACCGGACGCCGCACGAGGAGAACACGCATGACACGCCCCAGTCTGCACACAACACGCAACTTACTCAATCGCTGTGTCGGTGTACGAGATCAGTCAGAATGGCAACCACCTTGTCGCGTGTATATATATATATATATATATATATATATATATATATATATATATATATATATATATATATATATATATATATATATATATATATATATATATAGATACATTTGACGAGCAGATTCTCTTATCATTATATACTACATATTGATCTCCACCATCACATTCACGAATAATATCCGGGACATCTGGTATGAAATATTGCTCTAATAAGATAGATCTTGAATAAATAATTTTAAGTGGCGTTTGAGATGGTGATAACAATATGAAAAACTGGCCAAGTTTGTTGTGGGCTTTCTTGTTAGACTTCTTCTTTAAGTTTCTAATCTCAAAAGTGCCTTTTAAAGGACTATTATAATAAATATTATGTTGGGATTTTTTAAAGCTGATCGGACTACCATTCATCATCTTCATTCATGAATTAATTCCCAAAAAATTTTAATATTTTATATTGGAGAAATATATCAATGCCAAATATTTGCGGGCGTGCGTGCAAATGGGCGTTCATGTGCGTGCGTGCGTGTGTAAAATGTGATGAACATGTTGACTTACTATGCTCTTCGGGTTGCGGCTTGTCTTTGACCGTATGCTGCGCCACGTGCTCCTGCAGGTGTTTTTCACTGGGCAGCGTTGTGGAACACAGTTTGCACGTGTATTTCTGCGCACTCCTCACTGGACTCTTGATGTGGTGCGCCTCTCGTCTGATTAACGATTGCATCACATTATGCAAGGCAAAGTGGTAAGCTATATTATTCATAATCAGTTATTCATAATGCCCAATGCAAACACTACAATTTAATTATTTCTATTTTAATTTTGTACTTCATTTTATTCGTTTATTTTCCATTTAACAAATAATCCTAGTTTCCACTGTGAATATAGGCTGTGTATGGACCAAATCAAAAGTAGATCCATAATCTAGCTATGAGTGCAATAATTTGTTGAAATAGGTTTTTCAATTCCATGAACCACCGATGAAAATTTTACAACTATTAGGATACCTTGAATACCTTGATCAGTGCACAAACCGTAGTAGTGCTCTCTGGGAGTTGGAGAAACGACTTTTTTAAGAAACCCTAACCAGGGCAAACCACCAGGTTGCTTCTGCCCCGTGTCCTGTCTGATATGTTGAAAATGAAATTTTTCATGAAAACCCGAAACGGCCCTAAACGGACCGCGAAATTTTAAATTATCTACAAATTACATGCCCTGGTAATGTTCACAGTTAAGCAGAAACGTAATTTTTTATCACTATTCCGTAAAGGCACTATAAATTTAAAACTGACTCAGACCTCTAACATTACTCTTAGTACTTAGTAGATACAGACCAGTTAAGCACAGAAGCTTCTTAGTCAAACCGACTCAAAATTTCTTAGCAACTCATAATGATAATATCACAATAAATAATGCTTTTTAACTTTTTCTCAGTTATATTTGCCAAACGCCTATTAGCAGGCGTTAATTTCAAAAAGAGAAACATGAGAGGCAAAAACGAAACATTGAAATAGAAGTAAAATAAAAAGGGCAACACCGAAGTAGCGATATAAGCTGTAAAATAGCAAACGTTTTAAATTCTAAATTATCAAGTGTCTCATTCCTGTTCCCCTTCCCATATACGCTTCATTTCGCAATTTAAAAATCTTAATCTATTTTAGCATAGCTCATCGATGTAAAATTCAGTTTCTCACCAATCTTGGGGAAACCGTGATTTTTCCGGGATAAAAATTCTGAATTTCAGCCATATTGCTTCAGTAGTTCTGGCGAGAAGGAGTAAGACCACATTAACATACAAATTACCTGTGCATGTACATATGATTTCTTTGTGTGAAGCGTTCACCACAAACTGTACAGTCGTAATTGGGCTCCATAGGTCGCCCGCTTATATGCCTCTTACGATGTTGGTTTAGATTCGTCACCTGCGATCAATTTTGCTTTATTATTTGAAAGTAATTACATTTCATTGGTATACATCTAAGAAAATTATAAAATAAGGCCAAAGAGATTACAAAATATATACAAAATATCAACCCATTACCGGCTCACTACAGAGCACGGGTCTCCTCTCAATATGAGAAGGGTTTGGCCATAGTCCACCACGCTGGCCATGTGCGGATTGGCAGACTTCACACGCCTTTGAGAACATTATGGAGAACTCTCAGGCGTGCAGGTTTCCTCACGATGTTTTCCTTCACCGTTGAAGCAAGTGATATATATATATTTTTTTTAAACGCACATAACTCCGAAAAGTTAGAGGTGCGTGCCGGGATTCGAACCGCCGACCTCTGTTTAGGAGGCTGACGCCCTAACCACTAGGCTATCATAGGTAAAAAAAAAATTTAAATGTAACTAAGTGAAACTGACGCGGTAAAAAAACAACTAACCATTAACAATAATAGGATATATTAGTAAGTGGGTGTGCATGTGTACTTGTGTGTGTGTGTGAGTTTGTGTGTGAGTTTGTGTGTGTGTATGTATGTATGGGCAAGTGTTAAATGTAATAATGTTATATCACTTATCACATTTATAGGCAACAAGAATTACAAGAGGATTTTTGGGTTTAAATAACGTACCAGATATGCAGATCCATACAAAATCTAGGATCGATGGTCGGTTTTAGTTTTTTTTTAGTGAATCTACTTTTAAATATTGATTAAAACTATAAATATGTATTATAATGTATAAGTATGAACTAACGTGAAAAGACGCCGATTTGTTAATTCCAATTAGATTGGCAAACACATCTTGTATATTATTGAGCTTGTGATTGTGTTTATGTACATATATTTAGAAATGGGCGATCGTATGTTCCATAATTTCATGTGAACACGATTAATAAATACATAAAAATAATTGATATACATTATTGTTTTCATATGTCTCACTTTATTTGAAAATCAATAATTTTTAATCTTATCTCACCTGAGCATAAGCTTTATCACAGCCAGGTTCAGGGCATACGAAAGGTCTCTCACCAGTATGAAGACGTACATGATTATTTAAGTTTGTTACCTGAAAGCCAGAATGTAAATATGTAGGTATTAAGAAAAAAAAGCAATACAAATTTTTAGTATGTCATATTAGAATATGAATATTTCTTCACCTGTGTAAAAGCTTTTCCACACTCTTGACATTTATAAGGTCGCTCATTGGTGTGAATCCGAAGATGCGCTCGCAAATTATTCGATTGCGAGAAGGCTGTCAACAAAATTTTGACTGTATTAATATTTTTATAACATACTGTTATACCTTAATTTTGGCAGAATTCCCGTTTACATTTTCCGGTCATATAAGACGAAACAATGTCTGGCGATACTGGTGCAGTGTCACGAGTAAAAAGCCGAGTGAGTAGAATATAAGCCCGATTAAAATAAACGAGTTTTTGATTTGGTTTTTGACATTAAAATAATCGTATATTCTTATTGCCAGTATTAAATAAAATTATATACATAAATCTTTTATTTATTCTTACAAACATAGTATCAAGAGACCTGTAAAAGGTACAATTGTTATTACCGAAGTTAAGCGGAGACTTCGAAGGGCGTTAAGCGAAGGACAAATTAAGTCGTCCAAACAGCCTCTGTGATGGTTCGGACGTACGTACGTATCCTTTTATTAAGAGTGCTTGAACGAGCAGTGGATTAGGTTAAAGTAATATTGATGATATCCTTTTTCCATATTTTGTCGACCATAGTGTTACAATAACTTTTTATGTGCAATTGTTATAACAGTTGCTTCCTATAAGCGTAATTTCGCCATTCGCATGCCTATTATTAATATAAAATTTATAACACTGCACTGATTCAATTGTATGTAAGGTTCCCCAGGATTCTTTTTTTTATAATGGCAACTACAGTAAAATACTGAATTTGTGAGTGTAACCTCTACAGTTGTTGTACTGTATGAGACAAAAATACAAATCTATGTTTAATAAAATTAATATAATACCTTTATTGCAGTAGGTGCAGACAAAACGTCTCTCGGCACGGTGGTTGCGCATATGATTCTGCAACTGCATGCTCTTGTTAAAATATTTGTTGCAGATTTCACAGTACAGCCCAGACTCGGACTCCTGTAAGTCCTGTTAAAAACATTCTATAAGAATTGTTCAGGGTATTTGGGATTCATATAGTCAGTTATCATGTTGTCATAACCTTAACTATAACAGGAAATAAGATCATAATCTTAGTTTTTACGACTCAAATCCCTAAGAAAACAGTTATCTTCTTATAAGGAATGATGCAATGCATATAATACAAACATCATGACTCATATTCAAAATGAAACTAATTTAATATTTTTTCTATTTTTCTTGTGTGGTCAGGCAGTTGAAAATCTATGGGCTCATTATTTTCTTAACAGAAATAAACTATAGCAACATTGATTCACTGTCAAGTTCTTGTCCTCTTTAATTTCTTAAACTTTAAAATAGGAATAGATGTTTTATTTACCATCATGTCTGTTTGTTAACACATTTATCAAATCCCTTGCTCCATAGCAATATCCATAATAATTTAACAATTTATTTAATACACATATAGTAAAGAAATGCTGCTTAAACTAAATATGTGAAATACTGGGTTGAAAGCTTGACAAGTGAGAATGCTAAGCCAACCCCACATATTAGATTAATACAAGAAGAAAGAGAAAATGAGAGACTCACTTCATCTTTAAGTGAAGACTGCAACTGTTCATCTGAATCTTCCTGATTATTGTCACCTATTGTAACTTCTGGTACTAAGGGCTGACATTTAAAACAAGCGTACACCCCATCCTTACCAGTCTCAAATAATTGCTGAGGGAAGAAAATAATGCACATAAAAATAAAGATATGTGATAAAAAATTACTTATTTTATGAGTGTGCCAAGCAAATAGAAAAATAAAGCAAAACTTCTTTAGCTAATAATTAATAACACCTAAGAAACTGTCACTCAAAACTTGAAACCAGGCACTCAATGCCCTCACAGCCAAAATTTTGACAAACTAGATAAAGATACTGTTTTTCATTATTAACTTGAAGAAAAATATGCATATCATTATGACAAGTAATAAAATTTTATTAACTTTATTCTATTATTAACTTTAAAAATTTATTTTAACTAACTTTAACTGCAGAATTCAAAAACTACATTTGCCATAACTAGTTAGATCATATGAATAAATTGATGAGCTAAGCTAAGATGATAATCAATCATTAAAAAATCTATATAAAGGCAAATGACAAAGAAATAAAAAAAATATATGTCAGAAAAGTAACAAGTTTTTAGTGAAAGACTAATAAGCCGGTATTCTTCATTATTAATTACGAACACATTAAAAAGCTGTTCGAATTTATAAAGTATAACGATGAGATATCGAAAACAGAAAGCTAGCATTGGAATTGGTAGAGGCAAACAGAAAAAAACAAACACAAATGTTTTTTATACGGCGCAGAGCCAGACAGTAAAAAAAACAGACCGACCGTCGAGGGAAGAAAAAAAAATAACGCGGGCAGGTTTCGAATGCAGGTTTTTTTATTACAACTGCAGGAAGGTGCTACATTTTTGAACAAAGTAATGAAATACTGGTCTAAATAGTTTAAATGAAGACACATCTAAGGTTCGACGTCGTAAAATTTCAACATAAAGCGTTATTTTTATATCAATCTTACTAAAGAAAACAAAAAAATATTGACCGTATAATACAAAACAACCATCTATATCAACACCAAAGGGTACTTACGTCTGCAGAATTTAAGCAAATTCCACATTTATCCATTGTTTAGACACAGTTTATCAAATTTTAAATAAAAACAA
Source organism: Lasiommata megera (assembly GCA_928268935.1). Taxonomy (NCBI): domain Eukaryota; kingdom Metazoa; phylum Arthropoda; class Insecta; order Lepidoptera; family Nymphalidae; genus Lasiommata; species Lasiommata megera. The sequence goes on along the minus strand of OV743319.1, from coordinate 8,720,021 downwards.
CAGTATTTCTGTAAATATCCAGTATTTTTCTCATTATACGACAGCTCGTCAGTGAAAGACGACAGACAGGTAGAAGCGGGGTGGGGCAGGGGCACATTGGGGTACACAGAGGATTAACCTGCTAAGACACAATGGCAAAATTATGCGAACGCAAGTTACGACCTTATTATTATTGGTTTACTATTAAGTAGCCATTTTTTTTTCTCATAATATAAAATGAACATACAAATTACAAATAGACATGCACTCATCTATACATTCGTAAGACTGTTTTAGTGTATGCTATAGATCGCCAATGAAATAGAAAAAGAATATAGTAAACCGTATGCTAGAGCGAGATAGATCCTTATATCCATCAGCCTATAAGAATTTAGTGCGTTAGCAGGGAACTGATTGAAACCTGTGTATTTTTTTTTACAAAATTTTAGGTTTTGTAATTAAGGTAGTGTACAGTGCTGGATGTAACTCAATAAATAAAGGAAACTCTTTAAATTGTAATTTTGCATTTCGGTTCCATGGAAACGTATTACTATGAAAGAGCAATGTTTTAAGACTATCACAACAGATTTTAACCAATCATTGGAAACCATTTAACTATAAGTTAAATATGAAAAAAATACTTATAACAAATTAGTTTTCTTTGAAGAATAATTGAACCTAAACTAACTCAATATGGTTTCGCCTTAGGATATATAATAGTACAAGTGATTGCCTTAGTATTTCATAGCCGGTAGTGTACAATTATCAAAATTTTATGAGCATACTAGTGATCATAGAGACGTTAATTATAGAGCAAGATAATGCTGGTCTGATCTTGACAGTTACAATCGCTTTTGGTTACTAAAAAGCAAACGTCAAAGTCATCATGGTCTTCAAAATAAACATTATGTCAGAGATGTGATGATAATTGTCAGTTTTCTATCCATTCAATAATTAAACTCTTGGATTAATTTCATTATTTTTTTTTATGTATATCACTTATAACTCCTTTATTAATATATAATTTGTCGTTTAAACAGTTTTTTTATAAAATATTTATTGCCATGTGATACAGAAGTGCATAACAACCTAAATGCGTTATATGTAATCACTAATCAGAAAATATTTCCGTGAACTTGGCAAGAATCTTCATCATTAATAATTATGTCTGATAAGCCAGTGGTAGCTAGTGGCAATCCGCCTATAGTGAAGATAGGTCACTATACTCTAGGGGCTACATTAGGAGTTGGAACTTTCGGAAAAGTTAAGATTGGTGAACATCAGTTGACCAAGCACAAGGTTGCAGTAAAAATTCTTAACAGACAAAAGATCAAGTCTCTCGATGTTGTTGGAAAGATTAGACGTGAAATACAAAACCTTAAGCTCTTTAGACATCCTCATATTATTAAATTGTATCAAGTAAGTAAAAATTTTTAGTAAATTTAGCTTTCATTGCTACCTACAAACCACTAACAAAACTGCCTTTCCTAACACTTACTTATAAGCTTTGTATAGTGCATAAACAGAATCAGGCCAACTTTTCTTTTTATGTCATCACTTATTCTACAATTGGCAGAAGAAAAAAAAAATGTGATAATATATATTTTATACTAGGGTGAATGGAAATGGAATAGGCTCTATCTAAAGTAATGAGTATGTAGAGAAGTAGGTACTAAACAAACATTCGTAGAACACTTTCGGCGTCTGGTCCCAAAGCTCGTGGGAGTCGCTGGAGCCCTTAGTCGGCTCCTGCCTAACCTGGGCGGTCCGAGCTCGCGGTGTCGGCGTCTATACACGGGCGTGGTGCGATCCATGGCACTCTACGGAGCGCCCATCTGGGCGGACGCTCTGACTGCCCAAACTCAGGCCCTGCTGCGGAGGTCGCAGCGGGTCATGGCAGTTAGAATGATACGCGGGTATCGCACCATTTCGTGCGAGGCAGCTTGTGTGTTGGCGGGGACACCGCCGTGGGACCTGGACGCCGGAGTGCTCTCCGAGGCGTACTGGCGTAGGGTGAATGCCCGACTCCGGGGTGAACACCCTACGCCAGCGGAGGATCGTGCGTGGAGGCGGTTGGCGGAGGCTAATCTCGTCGCCCTGTGGCGGGAGAAGCTTGTCGCGCCGACAGCTGGCCACCGCACGATCGAGGCGATCCGGCCCGTCCTCGAGCTCTGGACGGGCCGGAAGCACGGGGCCCTGTCCTTCCGCCTTGTGCAGATCCTCTCGGGGCACGGTTGCTTCGGGAGGTATCTGTGCAGGGTCGCAAGGCGGGAGCCCACGGAGGAGTGCCATGAGTGTGGCTACGCTCAGGACTCGGCGCAGCACACGCTGGAATCGTGCGTCCAGTGGTCGGTCGAGCGAGCCTTACTCGTGGCACAGGTGGGGCCTGACCTTTCGCTGCCCACTGTGGTTCGCACCATGGTGGCCAGCGAGACGTCTTGGGCCGCTGTCGCCTCCTTCTGTGAGGAGGTGATGATGCAGAAGGAGGCGGCAGGACGGCGCCGGGAGAATGACGCAGACGCGCACCCTCTCCGGCGTCGTAGGGTGGGGCGCAGGCGACGGGCGCACGATCGCCGCCTGCCCCCCTGACGAGGAGCTCCGGGTGATGGATGAGAGGCATCCTCACCCGTCGAGCCTAATCCTCGGGTCGGGAGGCGCGTCCAATGGTCCTGGCGCGCCTCGGACGGAGCTCGGGGGTCAATATAGGCCCCCCGTGGAGGGTCTGCCTCGGCGGACGCCGCTGGCTGGGCCGCGGTCGAGTGCATCAGTGTTCCCGTGACCCAGCCACCAGGCGACGCGAAGGAGCATCGCTGGGTTTTAGTGGGTATTCTGGTCGCCAGCCTGGCCGCCGGGGAGTCCCACATACCCCGTCGGAAGCGGCGCAGTCTTGCCTGCGTCGCCTCCGGAGGGGATGCGTAAAAGCATTTCCCAGCGGAAAAAAAAAAAAAAAAAAAAAAAAAGGTACTAAACATGTGAAATAGATGATCACAGGATATTTTAATTAGAAATTAATTTATAACTCCTGGCTCAATGGCCACCATCAATAAATATTTTGTTTAAATACACCCTTTCTTTTTTATTTAATAGGTAATTTCAACAGCAACAGATATATTCATGATAATGGAATATGTATCTGGAGGTGAACTCTTTGACTACATTGTGAAACGAGGTAAACTTCAAGAACATGAAGCCAGACGTTTTTTTCAACAAATCATATCAGGAGTTGACTATTGCCACAGACATATGATTGTCCATCGAGACTTAAAGCCTGAGAATCTGTTGCTGGACCACAATATGCATGTCAAAATAGCTGACTTTGGTTTGTCCAATATGATGATGGATGGAGAATTTTTGAGGACATCTTGTGGTTCACCCAATTATGCTGCACCTGAGGTAAGCTTTTAAGGCACTTCTAAATCATTAAATAACCACCAATTACTTGTATAGCTTCAATCCATATGTTTTTGCTCTGAACATGTTTATAACTATGATAAGACAGCTCAGAGTCATTCAGCTATCAATGTAGATAATTGGCACAATATAATAGCATAGCTCTCTGAGCTATGCTATTATATTGTGCCAATGCCAATCCTTACAAGAATCCTATGCAGCATAATAAGTTTACTAAGCTACAGTAAATATTTGTTATCAAGATATGATTTTCATATTAAAAATCATACAATAACAATTAATTATAATTACAAGATTTGTATACTAAACTAAAATTAGATTAGATTTGTATTCAATAAATTTGGCATTACTTTCCTTAATATGCTCAAATTCCTCCATGAGCATACTTATAATGACCCTGGTTTCTTTTTAGGTTATTTCAGGGAAACTATATGCTGGCCCAGAAGTTGATGTATGGTCCTGTGGTGTAATCCTCTATGCTCTTCTTTGCGGGACATTGCCTTTCGATGATGAACATGTGCCTACATTGTTTAGAAAAATCAAATCTGGAATTTTCCCAATACCTGAATACTTGAACAAAAGTGTTGTTAGCCTTCTGTGCAACATGCTACAAGTGGACCCAATGAAACGAGCGACAATAGAAGATGTTAAAAAACATGAGTGGTTCCAAAAAGATTTGCCTGGTTATTTGTTCCCGTCACCAGTGGAGCAGGTGGTAATCACAATTATTGAGTTCTACTAACTGTGCTGAAATGGTTTTGAGGTTAACGGTGGTAACTAACAAAATATTATTTTTTCTTGAGCAACACTGTCTTGGGGACAGGATATTTTTAGAGCTATTGAAGCAACGGAAAAAGGAGTCACTACCCAATATGTATTTGTTACTAAAAGTTAATTGTTTGTTACTTTAGTTGTTTACTTGTTACTTATAATCAAAACTTCTGAATTCCATTTGTTCCTTTGAGTATATAATCAAAGAAAATCTAAACAAAGTAAGAAAAAATATTTTATTGATAAAAAAAACTAATGTTTAAATATATAGAATGGGTTAAAGTTATTGTAAGGAAAAAAAAACTTTGCAAAGCATGCTAAATTAATAATATTAAAATACTCTTTACACTCTTCGTAATATCATTCTTAAAAATGTTATTAAACACAGAACAAAGCCTAGCTTTTATTTATTTTTCATTGTCAATTATCACCACTAATATTAACAGAAGTTTATTATGACAAACATTTATATCGTTTTTTTAAGACTAAGAAAAAACTTATTACTCAGTAACAAATACATATATGGTTTGATGTATATTATAGTGGTAGATGTTGGTTTTTAGTTATATCTTGCATGAGTATTTGATAGACAGTCAGAATGTAATTTATCCAATTTTATAGTTGCTTGTTAAAATTTGATTAACTTTGTTTTTTGACATTTATTGATTGAGAGTTGAATATTTATTTGCATGTAGCATTTTTATTAAATCAACTAGTTGTTGTTAAGTTGAAAAATGCAAGTACTTTTGTAAAATATAAAGTGATAGGTCAAATCTTTTAAGCATTATGTTAGTTAAAAGCGGATCTCTCTATCAGTTTACCTGGGTCTGATTCTCTATTACATTCTTAGATTATTACTCATTTAACCACAATTTATGACAAAATTAATATTCCTTGTATTATGAGTTTAAAATGTATGTCATTCTCAAGTTTCGTGATGTGATAAAGAATCAGGTCTGATAATGTTATAGTTCATAATTAATTGAATTTCTATTCAGTTCAGGATGGAGCCCGTCAGCCACATGGGACTAGCGGCAAGCCGTTTTTACAGAGAATTTTAGAGCATCGACAAATATTTTTTCCACTTTATGATGATGTTGATGACCTTTTCATTAACTTTAATTAAAAATTTGAGAGTTTTGATGCGCAATTATATTTTGTAATGACTACAATGTTAAAATAACAAGTACAAAGCGTTTTTTTATTATGATGATTAGACTAAATTATAAAATTTGTTCGGCGGTTCGAATCCGGGCACGCACCTCTAAATTTTCGGAGTTATATGCGTTAAAAAAAAAAAATATCACTTGCTTCAACGGTGAAGGAAAACATCGTAAGGAAACCTGCACGCCTGAGAGTTCTCCATAATTTTCTCAAAGGCGTGTGAAGTCTGCCAATCCGCACATGGCCAGCGTGGTCGACTATGGCCAAACCCTTATTGAGAGGAGACCCGTGCTCTGTAGTGAGCCGGTAATGGGTTGATCATGATGATGACGATAAAATTTGTGATGGCAGGACAGCAGCGTTATCGACACGGAGGCGATAGCGGAGGTTTGCGATAAGTTTGGCGTGCGCGAGCACGAGGTGCACAACGCGCTGCTAAGCGGCGACCCGCACGACCAGCTCGCCATCGCGTACCACCTAATCATAGACAACAAGAGGATCGCGGACGAGGCCGCCAAGGCCGAGATCAAGGACTTCTATGTGGCCAGTGAGTTGTGAACCGAAAATGCAAATGTTATGCACGTCAAGTGCTACGATCACGAGCAAAAATAAACTAAACTCTGCTGAAAAAACACTTTCACTATATAGCGGTTTTAATTTACGTATCACATAAAAGTTTAGTTAAAGGTAGTGACATTCCGAAGAAGAGATTTAGCGATTTATATAAAAGACACAAAACCCTTCGATACACACTCCCAGTAATCTAGTTCCGACCCTCTAGCGATTATTTTTTATTTGTAAATGTCAAAAAATACGTACAGTTCGTCAATTCCGTCTGGATATTAATTGGGCACATAACGCCCTAGGCTCAAAACCCAGCGTAGACACCAAATTCTACTATCGCAAGTCACAGCTACGTCACGCATGTGCCATAAAACGTCTCTCTTCTTACTACTATTAAATTTGAAAATACTACCGCATGAAATTGTTACTTCATTCTAGCCAACTTAGATAGCACGTTCTGAGATGGGCTTTTTTTTATTTAACGCAGGCAGTTCTCCACCGGCGATCACCGAAAGCGGCCGACCGCATCCGGAGCGCATCGCACCATTGCGAGACAAGTCGACACCAGCCGCGCAACCGGCGCAGGATAAGCAAAAAGGCACACCTGTTAAACGGTTGGTAGTAAACGCCAAACTTTTAGACGACTATCGCAGAGCTGTCGCTTCGTAAGGTCCTGGATTCGAATCCCGGCTCGAGTCCGGTCTGAAGGCCTCGGCAGAGGCTAGTTAACCTATCGATATCGGCTAGATAGCCGCAACGCCAAGCGATTTAGCATTCCGGCACGATGTCGCGTTAAAACCAATAAAGATTATGAGTTTACCATACCACTTACTGGTTATATGAATTTCTGGCCAAAAATTGAATATAAAATTAAACTAACAATGCTCACTTTTGTTATAAGAGAATGAATATAATAAATTGTATAACGAGTAAGGTACACGCTTTTAAAAAGTGCCTTATCCAATGTAGTTATATATTTATTTATACAGCTTTATTGCATACAAAAGAAAGTAAAGGAAAAATAAAAAATACATAATATAAAAGCAAAAGGCGACCTTATCACTAAAAGCGATCTCTTCCAGGCCACCTTTTTGTAAGAAGCCGACAGAAATAGAAGAAGGGAAATCGCAACACTTATACATTTATTAATACTCATAATTACATACTATTATAAATAATATTATAAATAAATAATTTCCATAATATTTACATACTAATATAAAAATATAGAAGGAATAAATATTAATTAAATTAACAGAAATTGCTTCTTAACACGGGTTTTAAAAACAATTTATTTAGATTACTTAATAAAGTAAAGGCTTAAACCAACAAACAGTATGTTAAGTACGTTTTTACGCATAGTAATTAAGGATGTCATCTGTGTTATAAATTATCTTTTCAGGGCTAAATGGCACTTAGGCATTAGGTCACAGAGCAAGCCGAATGATATAATGCTGGAGGTATTCCGCGCTATGAAGGTGCTCGATTACGAGTGGAAAGTTATCAACCCATACCATGTCAGGTATGTACGATAATCGAAAGTAATTAAATAGTTGTAAGTTACGGTAGCTATCCGCAGATAAACAAGACATTATGGAGCCTAATCTCTATAGCTGTGGCTTCACAATGTTTTGGGCTATGAAAAGTATCAATGTCCATTTTATTCAAGGTTTAAGTTAAAAAGTAGTCAATTTATTAAATAAATGCAATGAACACGTTTTAAAAGAACTGACATAAATAAAGAAGATATACAAGCAATACATTATGGTAGTATAATCGGCGGCCTTATCTCTTAAAAGAGCGACCTTAGTCAGGCAACCAGCTATAGATTTAAGATTCAATCTGTTTATAACTGCTAATGTCAGACAGCAATGTGTGGGATTATATATATCCAAAATATTATCAGTACAATGGTCGCCGAAGACCTATTGCACTAAATAATTTTCGGGCTAAAACTTTCAGAGTTCGGACTTTAAACAAGATGACTCAAAAGCACGTCAAGATGTCACTTCAATTATATCAAGTTGACTACAAATCATATCTGCTCGACTTTAAATCACTATCGGGGGAGAAGGAGGAAACAGACGAGGAGGCTACCTCGCCCTTACTGGCTTCTCCCATCCCGCCGCCTCCCCCGCCTTTATCTACGCAACCTCAGGGTCACCACACCATGGAGTTCTTCGAAATGTGCGCGGCCTTAATAATACAGCTTGCGCGATAGTTGCCACGGTCCTAAAATTCAATAAATTTTCCTATCATACGCACTTATAAAAAAATGAATTGTGATAAATTATAAACGTAAGTACTTACATATTTTTTGGATTGGGATGACCTAAAATGCTTCGCGTGCAATTTTGGGTACCTATAGATAAATACGGAGATTTATTTTGGTTTATATAACTGTACTACAAACGGTATCGGCATAGTAAAGTAAGTAGGAACTAGACAAGATATGCTATAGCGGCCATTACAGTTCGCACAATTGAAAAATAGATAGATAGATTCTCTATATTGCACATACATTACAAGAAGACAAACAGTTTTACACATTGCTATGCAAAGACGGACTTACTGCAAAGTAATCATGGACTGCAGAGTATAGCGGAGCAATATACACCACACATAGTATATATATGTGTGTGTGGTGCATCATCATATATATATCAAATATCATAATATGTATGTATATACTAAATATTATAAAAATGTTATTAATACATTCATGATATTACTTGGCCAGGCTAAATTGACTCCAAGTAATACATACATCACACGCCTTCGAGAACATTATGGAGAACTCTCAGGCGTGCAGGTTCCCTCACGATGTTTTCCTTCACCTTTGAAGCAAGTGATATTTTAATTGCTTAAAAACGCACATAACTCTGCAAAGTTAGAGGTGCGTGCCCGGGCTCGACCCCCGACCTCTGACTAGGAGGCGGACGTCCTAACCACTAGGCTATCACACTTCCAGCGTGGTGGACTATGGCCAAATCCTTCTCATATTGAGAGGAGAGAGACCCTTGCTCTGTAGTGAGCCGGCAATGGGTTGATCGTGATGATGATGATGAAGTGCTCGTGCAGCCACATGCGACTTACTTCAGTCCAGTCAACTTAGATTGTGCGAACTGTCACCGTCAACTTGACAGGGGTCATGTTATTTAGAATGGGCATTATTTACAATACTGCTTATCAGGTTCAATTATTCAATTTCAATTTGAATGAAACTTCCGGTTAGATAAAAAAGTAAGTAGATCTACTGAAGTTTCATTACCAACAGATAATTATACCTAGACAGGGAATTCGAAGCTGTTAAAGTTCTATAAGTATAGGGCAATTACAAAAGATCCAGAAGGGTCACAAGGAAATCCTGATTTTAAGGTGAAAATTATATTTTGTTTGTACCATATTTCTAATACCGGACCGGATTCTGAGAATTGGTGGCGTCCACTTCCTGCCTCAGAGAACTTTTTAAGCTGTAGGTGATAATTTTCACTGACTTGTGACATTAATTGTTAAATCCCTCCCGCATTACAGTACAAGGAGGGTTAAAGCTCTAATCTGTTTGGCCTGTGTCCAGCAGTAGAACAATATTGGGCTGAGGATGAGACTTGAGAGAGGTAATCAACTAATATATACTAAAAAATATAGCTGACAAAATATTTGTGTTACTCCCAACATTTATTAGAGGGTAGTTTAATATTATTTATGTGATTGACACTTAATTAATTTGTGTTCTTATAAAGATATTATGTGAAATAGAGAGATATGAAATTAACGTAAAAATAACATTTGTTTTTATTTATATAATTTAGGGTTTGGTGTTTTATGACTAATATTATGCTTCGGGCTTGGCACTATGCAGTTCGCCTATTATTGAACGGGAATATTTGCAGCACGTCACCTTCCACGCGTCGCATGTTGATCCAAATAAAATGTTACTGTTATGTATGGCCACAAACTCGTCACGCTTTTACCAATTATGTAGTACCAAAACCTCTAAACTAAACTTAATTGATATGTCTCAAAATAATTGTAGTCTTTTCCATGGTTAAAAGGACGGGACTATATTTTGATCTGTCAATTTAGTTTATTTTAAATTTTTATGCACAAAAGAAATGGTAATACAATATTTCCAGTAATCAAAGGTTTTCGGCCATTGGATTCAACACGTTTGCCGTGCTTGGCTTTGAGTGTTGCTAGTATATCACCCGGCTTTAATTTTTTTTTTCAATAAAGAATATTTATTTATAGGCTAAAATAATATTATTGTTATTCTACGCGAGAGTATTGTATAGTTAGTTGAAATAGATAATTATTGTAAATAAATAATAAGTTATGTGATCAGGAATCGATACATAAGTGCCGTTTGTGTAACCAAAGAAATAATGAAGTGCCTTTTGTGTCGTGAGAATTCGTTGTTTAATCTGATACAACAGTTGTTGTAGATATTATGTGGTGTGTTGTACACTATGCTTATATTGAAACTGTTGATAGGCCGAGTTCAAGAAATTCAAAGTCCCAAAAATTTGTGATAATTCCAAGATTTTTATCATCTAACAATTTTTAAATACCACTTTAAACCACGTTGCAGGGCCGAAATCCTTATCATGTTTAGAATAAGATAGTTCTATCAGTTAGAGCAGAATTATAAGGCAGGCCCTTATGAATATAAATTAGAAATTAATTCAGTTCTTTGAGGACTTTGTGATTTCTAGAACTTGGTTTTAAGTTTTACAAATATGAAATTATATTATTACCTATCTTTGCTATATTTTAGATAGATTGTGCCCATTTAAACTCAATTTCTTAATTAATGAACATAGTATATTTATTAAGCACAGGTTTCAATTGATTTTTAATTAAACCATTTTTAGATGCAATTATTGACATTAAAATTTTAGCACTGCGTTGTTGTTTAATTTTAAGCCACTCAAATAAAAAGTTTAGTTTTTTTTTGTAGGAAGTATTTAGAATGTTATTCCTGCTCAGGTTACATCGCCGGTTGGGATGTAGTCTCCAAAATGTTTGCACATGTACATACCCTGTACGTCATTATGCAGTTGCTTAGTTCAGATCCCCTAGAGTAACTTATCAAGTTAACAAACGACACAAAAGTTTTTTTTTCTGTCTTTTTATGGCTTTACACAGATTAGCCAATGCATAGCAATGGAGAATTGAAGTTAGGGAAAAAGTGCGGAAAACTTCGCACTGGGCGGACAGGGCTCCCTCAAACCTTTCCCAAATTAATACCTGTTAACCATTCAAAAAAACTAACCACTACACAAACGACACCAAAACTATTGTCAACAACACCAATCCTTTTCAAAATAAGGCAATTAATATTCATTCAAGAAAAGCGTGAAAACCGCGCCCGCCGAAATACCATGTCTCCCTTTCTCCCACATAAAAGTTAGCGTTATTATTTGTATGGAATTGTCAAATTATAATGTACGCTTTTCTATACAAAGTGAGAGATTAATGCAAATTTTCATGTAACGTTAATTTATTTTATCTATAATAAGCGCTTTTGATGTGTACATACATTATTTTTTACATTCTATCGGTGATAACGTTCGTATACATAAAACTAAAGTTAGGAGGGTTCCAATCGCACCCTGGTCTGTGAAGTCCACAACAAACTTAGCCGGAAATTATTTATGTTATTCACCATTTCACTTTGTTTATTGCAGTCTTTTAAAAGAAATGTTGCAAATTTTTATGACAAAATGTGTAGGTAGATATTAAAAAGGTTTATTTGCATTACACTTCAATTTCATAAGACTAGGTCGACTGGTGTCCTCACCTACTTTTCTGTTATGGAGTTCAATTACAGAATATGTTCAACACTGCCTTAGAAAACATTTTACAATGAATTTCATACAAAATTATGGAAATATGAACTAAATCTTCGTAGACTTTTTAAAATAGCATTTTTATGCGTGAGGCATTATTGATTTAAATCAGTATGTCTTAAACATAGGCCATGAAATTAAGGTTAAAAATAAAAAACAATCAACAGAATACTGTAATTTATTAAAGATCTAAAATTCGTTACAATAACTAGGGAATTTTTGTTTACAGCCTAAAGAATCAACTAAGGCTACATTCATAATAAATATTCCTCGACTATTGATTAATTAAATATAATGACTTCGGTGTATCGACTTAACACCGTTGTGTACTAAGAAATATTTTTACATAAGTTACATATTTTATGGGAAACTCAAAAAGCACTTCCAATTTTAAACCTGAATCAAATACATGTTCATATTCTTCCAATTCAAAGGACACAAAGTAAACGAATTTCCCCGCTAGGGTGAAACATCTATTATTTTGTAGATATCGAGACTTCATTATGTCCCTTCGAACTTACTGTTTGTTTTTAAATTACGGGTAAAATACAGAGTTCCTTCTCTATTTAAATTTGTTTTCATTCTCAAGAATTTCGTTATTCATTTATCGAGCCCGTTACAGAATTACTTTAAAATTTAATAAGATATAAAAAGTTAATTAATAACTTTTTAAAATTTCGTAAAACAGAAGTGTGATTGTGACTAAAACATCGAGTGTTTTATTATTTATTTATTCATAGTAATCCAAATTCGTGTGCCATCTATTTAACAGTGCATGCCTTTAAGACATGTCACACCTTTTTACTAGAACCAGTGGCATACATCAGATATTTAAACCTTCAATAGTTTTGCCGTTTAAAGACGTAGGTTATGGTCTTGAATCTCTTTAATAAAAGTTAATTTCGATATATCATTTCGTCTCTTCAAATACCCACACGTCCTAATGATTACATAATATCTAAAACAGCACTGGTTACTTTTTTAAGTGACATGTGTAATTATCAGCAGCATGTCGAGCACTGGAGTTTGGAGATCTGTTTGAACAGAAACAGAAATGATTGGACCAGAAAAAATCTTTACGCTAGATGCTTTACCGCACGATTGTACAACAGCCAATTGCCCAACCATTCTAGACAAAGATGAAATCGCTTTAATAAAAAGAAAATATATTAATATTCACACATCTTTTGAAATTTTGATCAATAATAACTATAAAAAAACTAGTATCAGACTTCGGTGATAACTTTTTTTTTTAATTTTTTAATTTGATTTAAATAACTTTTCGTTTAAAGTACCTGAGACAATTTGCGTTGTGTTATTTTAAATATATCTATAGCGAGATGAGAGCAGTTCGGTCTCACGCGGCCGTTGTGGGGGCGATGGGTGTGCCTTCGTCAGGTTTGCTCTCCAGGGAGAACGGTGGAATGCGACAGTCGAAAGTGTATCCATCTTCGCGCTCCATTCTAAAAGTTCCCCTGTATCCAAACAAACGATATATGAGATAATAGGAATACAAATTAGGGTTGTAAACGTATGGAATAAATCCATGCATATTGCACACCCAAGTTACAGAATGTCAAATGCTTTAAAAAAACACAATTTGCCTATTTTCCGAACATGTATATTTTTTGATAACTTCACTGGCGCTGTGATCATACAAGTAGGGTTGTCCCACGCTCGATCCCAAGTCTAGGCCAATTTGGGAATTCATCATTTTTGCATTTACTCAAAACAAACGATCTGACAAAGACGTGCCTTGAAGCGATTAAGCTTTCCGGAACGACATCGCGTATACTTTAAATATAAACTTACAATTTAGCCCGCTACTATCGTTAATTGCATCAAAAAATTACGGTAAGAATTATCACGGACGTGTGAGTCCTACAGATATTAAGCCCTTACCACATGTGCCCACTGGGCGCCTGCAGGCTCACGTGGCTGCTGTACTGGAAGGCTGGCGAGTGGCGTGCCAGCAGCGGCTCCTGCCCCACCACCCCTCGACCGCGCACCGTCTCTAACGTGCCGCTCAGGGAGAAGATCCGCCAGTGCCGCTCGCGTAACTGGACCGCTTGTGAACCCATGTTCTCTAAGCGGATGCAGTACCGCCACTGAAATTCAGTATCACTCATCAAAAATTAAAGTCAACATTGTTAAGAACATGTCTTCAAGCATATACCAGCAAAAATCAAATGGAAGAAGTTCCTCCAGTAAAATAAGCATGGCATTACATGGCTTAATGGAAGCAAGAATATCAAGGTCTTAACTATCTTATAATTGGTCTCAAGTATCAAATTGTAATCGTAGTAATATATATCGTGGGCGCTTGTTCTGCAAAAGGTTCTTAAATACGTAAAAAAAAACGATAATTCTTTTGCAATCTTTCAGAGCTATCCTGATGTTGGCGAAATATTGCATAAGAAATAGCTTGCATCCGGGCATAAGATAGTTGTCGTCTACGGAAAAGGAACTGTACCCGCTGGACCTTTAAAAAAAAAGGACGAACTCGTAATTGTAAAATTCGTTTCTGCAGGCTCCGTAGGAATTGTTGCTTTTGCGACGTAAATCCTATAGGAATGACCCAGCTGGATCTTGTACGGCATTGCCTTAATTCTTTCGTTTGATCTTATTCAACTCGTATAGCTGGGTAGGCCAACTAGTTACAACTATTCATACCCAGTAAACAGCTGAGTTTTGAGACTCTCGACTGCCCATGTAAAATGGTATAACTGTGACACGAACACCCTCGGTGGTCTCGCGGTGGACGTCGCTTAGTTCTAGCCACGGATGGTTTTTCTTTTGCCATGCGCGCAGGGTTTCTTGAGCTATAAACGGTGGATCTGAAACAACCCAAAATTATTGTGCTATGTTTTGGTAATTAATTGTTGTTAAAGATTTAAGAGACGAATGAGTTTAGTCTGGACCGGTGGGAAGCTTCGACTGTTGCCGCCCTGTCGGCGTATCGCCAAGCGATTTAGCGTTCCGGCACAATGTCACGTAGACATCAATTAGGAGTACTGGTTCGTAATACCCCTAATAGTTTAGCCCACTTCCATCCTAGACTGCATTATACCGTCGCCACGAACTAACTTGTAATGGAAAACAAAAATGCTGCAGTAAAAATCAAATGACGACAGAATCGAATGACGAGGTAAGGCTTAAAATAGAAGTGTTCGCGGTATACCTTTGTCAGGGTTGTGCATCAGGAATTTATCAAATAACTCGTGCTGCAACGGAACACGCTCTACGGAGGCGTAAGGTATGATGTCATCATGAGCCACATAGTCCAAACCAGGTATGGCGTACAAACTGCGACTGGATTCTTGGTTGCCCAGAAATGTTACAGCTTCAGTTTGCGCACGCTGAAAATTGTATATTTAAAAAATATTTATCAATAATAAATATATGATAAGAACACGTTATTATTATTTTAATTATTATTATTATTTAAGCTTATAAAATATTGGGAGCTAAATGCCTTTTAACATAGAGCTTCATAAAATTACGTTTCCGACTAGGTACCAGTGTTTTATTTTTAAATAAATCTATGGGGGTCAACTTACCCTTGAAGATGACTCTTAAATTGTATGGGCACCTGTTTATTGTTCTGTACCTCAATTACCTAATTTCTACTAAATAAAATTTTCACTGAAAAACTTTCATCCCCATTGTACACCTTTAAAGGTTGTTAGTATATGTAGCTTATTAAAATTTTAAGTAGAGCCTATTTGGATGCCGCCACCATTAAAAAAAGTATAATCTAACATTGTATGTCCCCAACCTAAGGCTACAGGAGGTCACTAAGGTTTCTTGTTAACCTGGTAAATAACTATTTCTCAAAAGATTAAAAAAACATTACACACAAATGAGGTTGTGGGCATCAGTTATTATATAATAAAAAATAATTCAAAATAAAAAAATATATTATAGAATGTAATAGCAAAGCTCCATGAAAATTGATATAATTGAGTTAAATAATAATAATTACTCATATCTCACACGCAATAATAATGGCTTTTATTAATAAATGGCCATTAGTGGGTCTTGTTAAAACTGAGAATGACTTGAAATGTACTTATAAATTAATTAATTAATTGTTAAGGGTGATACGCAATATAACAGTTACTATATATTTAAGTAAATTTATCTTTGTTATAGTATGGGTGTGTGAATTATTTACCATGAATGCATTGTAGATGTGAAGTAAAAATGTTTTAAATTCCAATACACTGATTGCAAAGCGTTTGTAAGGTCCACACCATATTAAAGTGACTCATCACATATTTTACAATCTGCTCCTTATAATTTAACTTACAATTCTTTCATTCACTTAAAATTATCATGAACAATTTAATTAAATTTTCAATTTTCAATGTAATTTGTGACATATATAAACATCACACATGTTTATGTAGGGCACAAATTACTTATCAAGAATTAATTATATGTTAAGTATGCCCATATTTTATGTTATAATAAATAAAATAGACATACTTGGTTTATTTTAAGTTAGTTAAATATTCAACTTTGCTAATTATGCTTAATAATTTTTGCCTATTATGCATAAACTAGTAGTAATTTGTCTAGATCAGAGGTTTCAGGTTACAAATTAGTGGATAAAGTTTTACATAATATATCTAAAAAATTAAATGAAATATATTTTTTTAATTAAATTAAATTTTCAAAAAGGAGCCTTTGTGAGAAGTCACCTTAAAATGAATATTAAGTATTATTCACAATCAGGTATTATATTAAACAAGTTAATATACCTTTTTCTTCCACTCGGGTCTCATATCGATGTGTGTTTGCACAGTCAAAAATAAAATCATCTCAATTAAATTTAAATTACATAGCCAATTATATTTGTGTTACTTTAAATAGTAGACTTATCTAAATATCTAGTAAAAATCATTACACAATATATCAAACAATATATTCCCAATCTAGAAAAAAACTTGTTAAAATTAAGCAAGTGCTTATTTGTAATAACATAAAATATGTAGCATGTTGTAATAAATTCAAGGCACTAATAGAAAAATTAATATATATTTAAAAAAATATATATAAAACTTACCAAAAAAAGATTCAGATCTAAAAGCTTGCACACATTAGAGTATACCTTATTGCATTAGAAACATCCCACATTTATATTTACAATTTATGCAGCCTTTGTTGTATAGTGGTTAAGCCTGGGTGCTTGACTCTACAACCTATTTTTCCAAATTACCAGCCACACAATATACACATACAGCATTAACAGTTTTTGTGTGGAATCAGTTTTTAAAATATGAAGATAATGGTAGACAAGTAACTTACAACCTAGAAAGGTTTCTAAGTTAGCATTTTTCCATCGTAAACTTTCCATCTTGTATGATATCATTATTAAAGTTGGTTACAAAATAAGCAAAAACTGATGTGTTAATAGAGTATTATTGCAATGCAATACAAG
This sequence comes from Lasiommata megera, assembly GCA_928268935.1. Lineage (NCBI taxonomy): Eukaryota > Metazoa > Arthropoda > Insecta > Lepidoptera > Nymphalidae > Lasiommata > Lasiommata megera. The sequence continues at coordinate 8,702,834 of OV743319.1, read as the reverse complement.
GCATTTTGGCAATGTCTGTAATATGTCCTAAAGTGAGCAAGCCTTTAGTCTTTAGCTAAAGCAAAATTAAACTAAAGCATGATACAAAACTACAACAATATGTAGAGGCTACTAGCTACCAATAACAAGAGGTGTAACTATAGCTAAAATTAAAGTTAATAATAGCACAACATGAAGAATTAGATAATTACTGATACTCTCTACACACAATAAAGTTGTCAGTATTTTCTATATACTACAGTGGTAATATAATGATTTAACCTAGAATTAGACAGTTTTGTGTAAAAATAGTCACTTGTCAAGGTAAACATGAACTATAAAGATACTTACTATATAAGGTGCATCCCTGGTATCTATCAAAACTTGGTAAAATGTATGTGTCCTTCCTTTAACTTCTTTGCCCACGTTGGACAGAGAATCTCTATTTGCGTCAGTGGTTTCCGCAGATTCCATAGTCTCTTTTTTATTGGTGGCATCTCTGTCATATACTCTTGCTAACCATGGGAAAAGAATAACACCACGATAACCGAATACTTTATGCAAAATGAGTTGGCCGGTTTCATACTTTCCTGTTGTTTTAGGTGCTTCTAATTTACCAACCTCTGCCAGTCTAAAAAAATTATACGAACGGTGATTATTAAATTCTTAGGTTATGTACGTAATAGACTGTCTTCAATCAGTAAACTTTGACTTACCGAGTATAATGCGCTACATGAGTTAAAATTATTCTGGTTGCTGTTAATCTTAAGGGATTTGTAGGTACAAATCTTAAGATAATCTCCATTTTAACATTGTAAATTAGATTTTTTTCGAAGCACTTCAATGTTTTTGGTTTTTGTTTGACAAATTTAGTCAATTACGAAATGACATTGACAATAAAAACTACAACACCAATTGACACTAAAAATCACAGATAAATAATTTTTGACTGCAGTCAAGTTTTCTAAAATACTACCTTGTGCACTGTACTCGATTGGAAATCGATTATTGGCAGCTTCAGTTGTATATTGAAATTGTATACATAATATGCAACCTTTAATATTATATAATAAATTGTCTGCTTATTTGCTAGTAATGGGAGTTATCCGTCATATTGGATTTACCGCCCACAACATTAATAAGTAACCTATGATAGATTTATTATTCTAGCAGAGTCAAATCGCGCCGCGGACATATTGTGGCTGCGCATCAAAGAGCTAAACTAACGTCATGAAATTCCAAGAAATTGCACTAGCTATTCCGATCGCGTGATTGTAATTTTTGATTAAAATCGATTTCAAACCATCGACAATATATAACATAATATTTGTCGGTGGTTCAAATAACTTAATTCAAAACAGAACAAGGGTCAAAGGTTTTTGTTACTTCGTTTTTACTTTTATTTTTAGATACTATAACTGAAATTATTTAATTATGTTAAGTTTACTGTGTAGAAATGCAAATAAATTCGGTAAGCACGAATATTACCTTGCTGAATTAGTAACCAAGTTATGTATTTATAATAAAAAACAATATTTGTTAATTTAACAATTTCGTTTACTTTAGCTACCACAAATCGACATTCACGATGCATAGCTTCCCTTTCGGCCCTTCCTGAAACTTACCAGATGTTATACAAGACTTGTCGAGATTTCGCAGAGCAAGAACTTAAACCGAATGCTGCTAATTTTGACAGAAATCACTTGTACCCTGAAGATGCTATTAAAAAAATGGGTGAACTTGGCCTAATGGCTATAGCTACGCCTGAAGAATTAGGAGGGACTGGGCTTGATTATTTAGCTTATGCCATTGCTTTAGAGGAAATTTCTAGAGGCTGTGCATCTGCTGGGGTGATTATGTCAGTAAATAATTCTCTATACTTGGGCCCTGTAAATCACTGGGGTAATGAAAAACAGAAGAAGGAGTTTATTACACCCTTTTGCACTGGTAGGTATGTTCCAATTAAATTAGTTAATTAAATGGACTTTGTAATTTTGCAATAATAAATTATCATTACATATTTCAGGTAATCAAGTTGGATGTTTTGCACTTTCTGAGCCAGGCAATGGATCAGATGCTGGGGCTGCATCTACTACTGCAAAGATAAGCGGAGATAACTGGGTTCTTAATGGAACTAAGTGTTGGATTACTAATGGATATGAGAGTAAAGCATCTGTGGTGTTTGCCACTACAGATAAAAACCTAAAGCATAAGGGCATCTCTGCATTCATTGTACCTAAACCTATAAATGGGTTGGAGTTGGGTAAGAAAGAAGATAAATTAGGTATAAGAGGATCATCTACTTGCTCACTTATATTTGAAGACTGTGTGATTCCAAAAGAGAATATCCTGGGTGAGCCTGGCTTAGGTTTTAAAATTGCTATGATGACATTAGATGCAGGTAGAATTGGTATTGCATCCCAAGCATTAGGTATAGCACAGGTAAAAATAAACACAATATGTAATATATTGTTTTAATTTTATAGCATGCTTGATTAAAATGTATGTGTAAAAAAGTTTCCCCTATTTTAACATTACAGTGCAGTTAAAAAATTATAAACAATGTTTTAAAGTATGTTTGATTACAACAATACCTTCATCTAAGTGATTTTATTATTACTAGGAATATAAAATGCTAATGAATACAATTTTCTCTAGGCATCATTAGATGTAGCTGTAGAATATGCATCGAAAAGAATGGCATTTGGCAAGCCTATCATGAAACTACAAGCAATACAGAACAAGTTGGCAGATATGGCAGTGCAGCTAGAGTCGGCTAGACTTCTCACGTGGCGTGCAGCATGGCTCAAGGACAACAAAAAACCTTTTACTAAAGAGGCAGCTATGGCCAAACTAGCAGCATCTGAGGCAGCAACATTCTTATCACATCAATGTATACAGGTAATTCATATTTACTTCAGAGAGTAAGAAAAGTATTTATGTATATTGAGTTGATCAATATCAACTTGAGGAATTTGTAGATCTGATGGTCTGTATAGCAGTTTTTGTTGTTATGAGAATGTGAACTGGTTTTACAGTAAATTATCATTTTGTTTTATAGATACTTGGTGGTATGGGTTATGTATCAGACATGCCTGCAGAACGACACTATCGTGATGCAAGAATTACAGAGATCTATGAAGGCACTTCAGAAATACAGAGATTAGTCATTGCTGGACAAATCATCAAGGAATATGGCTTATGAGTGCAAAATAAACACAAATAATATACAGACTGACTTCATATATGTGTTAAGATTAATAGAGTATTCTGTATAATAAATAAGGTTCTGTATTATATTTTTATACAATATTATGATATATTTTTTCTTAAGTTTCTTGTAATAAGTTAATATATCAATATTTTTTTTACCCAATAATTTTATTTTACCCATATCAACACAATACACGGTATATAATACTTAGGTTCCACTTATAAGATTAATGAATGATGATTACAAATTATCAACCTCAAGTTACCTATAAAAGGTTTGAAAATATCAAAAAAATTAAACATAGTCTGAAATGTGCTTAATATATTTAACAATCATATCAATATTATTTTAAATAAATGCAGAATAAGAGCATAAATACAAATTCTGTTTTGTTTACTGGCCAGGACCAGAAAGAGACTTGTCCATGAATTTCCTTTTTGCAAAACAAAGCCACCACTTGCTTGGTTTTCCATCCTCCGTGGCAAATACCTATAAACAATATTAACACTGAAATGAATTGCAATAGGATGGAAATATAAATTACTTTGTAGTTCACGATATTCAATAAAAACCTGATTAATTTTCTAGTCTCTGTAATATAAATCAGGCAAATTTAAATGTGCAATACACACCTATGTTGGTGTGGTATATAAAAATTTGGCCTGATTTTGCGAATAATAGCAAATTAAGCTCCATTTTTATTTTATTGTATTGAATGGCTATGAAATTTTGCTGAAAAGAAATTTTAAAGTTGCCCAATTTTGTCAAACACATACCTCTTGCCTAAACTGCATTGACTAGTCTAAAAGTAGTGACTACTAGTAAATGAAGTACTTTGTGGGAAAGGATAGTAGTATTTATAACTGTCAACTCAGCTAAGTTTAGATATTTGTGAAATTATAATACAATTTGAAACACCTAAACCTAACCGAACTAAATAGGTGTTTATAATAAGATTGTACCTTTTCACAAACTCTAGTTCCAGTTTCATGCCTCAGTTGTTGCAAGTATTGCCTCATCAGATCTGAAATCACAAATTTTACATTTATATGCCCCAAGGAGATATGTCGCTAGTTTAATTCATCTTTAAAATAGCTGCCTAGCCAAAAACCTATATTATTTAATAGCTGGCATCAAAGACACCAATACAAATAAGCATTTCTAAATTGTAGCTAGCTAGCAATATAAAATATGAAGGAAGCACTTGGTTGAATGAATAATTAAAAATATTTTTTTATGTATAAATTGTTTCTAGAGTAAAGCTTTTTGTTCGTTTATATCTAGATTCACTTAAAAGAGTCGCAAGAAGTTGGATGTCTAAAGCAGCCTAAAAATACCACATTAAATGACTTTGAAGTTTAGTCACTTTATGATCTAGGGTTGGATTACCATTATACTGAGCAAAATTATACATTTAATTTATGTTTTTCATTAAATACTAATTAATAGCTGATGATTTGGTCTTATACTTATTTGTTTAGATATCAATCACTACTGGTTCTATATGCGGCCACTATTTATGTTTAAAAAATACAGACAGGTGTAAGTCGTAAAGCTTGGCTTCTTTGGTAAAATATCAAACCCAGCTACTCATTGCAATTCTCTTAATATTGCCCAGCCAACCCAAAACTATTAGAGAGGAACACTTAAATTTTCATTGAAGAGATGGAACTTGGAATCTGACGACAATCACTCCTGGATTGATAATCTAAAGTATTAACAGGAAGTAACAATACCTGCTTCTTGAGGACTGGGTTTAGCATAGACAGAATTTAGAGGGAATCCTGGCTCGCCTGGAATATCAAATTTCGATATTGCCAACATATACATTTCTTGCTGTCCTTGATTCTTGTTTGAACATTTCTGCAGTCTTTTTAGACATTCAGAAATGTACAAAGTCAGGTAAATGAGTACTCTATCAGCATCAGACTAAAACAATAAAAATACCAAGACTATAATGTTATATTACATTTTATTGCTAATTAATTATATTGACTACCCCTGGGAGTAAAACATAAAAAATTACCCCCAAAATGAGTTAATTTATTTTCCCCCCTATTCAAAGTTTAATCATTAGTTGTTTAGCATAAACAGATTGAATAAGATAAATATAACAGTATAATTTACTGTAAAATTGTAATTTTGCAGTAAATTATACTCCTTTTAATTATGAACTTTGGTTCACTTGATACTTTAAAGACATTTTTCACACTTAACTTTGATAGCAATAATGTGCTTACCAAACAGACTAATATAATATGACATCTTTAAACTTTAATTTACAGTATGTGCTATTTTAATTCAGTACCAATTAGTACTCGCTAATTTCTGTTTATTAAAACATTCATTTTGTTCCACAGGATTTTTTAACCTAAAAATTATCTATTATTTGTGGCGCATTTAGCTGATAAGCCATGAAAAAATTAACAAAGAAATTTTAAAATGACTTGTAACAGCTTTTCCAGGAGAAAGATTGGCAGATTAATGGTAATAATTTAGTAACAGTAACAATTAAGCAATGATCACATTTGGTATATTATTCCTATTGATAAATTATGTACTGGGGGTCTTATAATAAAATGATAAATGTTGATTGGTAATCTCAGATTATACATACTCTTTTGATGTCAACTCTGATCTGGTTGGTTTATGTAATATGTTTGAAATACTTTTAATTTTGAATTGTGTGATATATGTAGATTCCGTGAAAATCTCTTAAAGAAGTAACATGTTTAGTTATCTGACATAACTTTTTTATTTTACATAAATTTCATAATGATTATGTTAAATAAATTCAAAATGTTTAAGTTCAAATAAATAGTTTTCTTATCAGTCCTTAAGTGTCTTTTTGGTTTGAAAGTGATCCTATTAGCCACATTATAATTCAAGAATAAACACTACATACCTTAATTTCATAGAACCTGAAGAAAACATTTGCTTTAAAATAATTTAAAGCTTCATCAATAACATCTAACTCTATTTTCGGACTAGTAGGTGCTGGTCCTCTGAAAGTAGTACGCACAGGTAATAGAGCCAAGTTGCCTATTGACTGAGTGTATTCTAAAGTCGAATGATAAGCCTGAAAATACTCTCGGGTTAGGATGCATTGTAACGTTCGTTAAATTAAAATTTATAAACATTAAAAAAAGAAAGAATAATTTACGTTTACTTACTGGCATTGTAGTTTATGATTATTTTCATAAACTCTGTACGGATATTTCTTTCGAAACTTATATAGCTTTCGTTTACTTTGGCTTGGGAGAAAATAGATGTAAAAATATATTAGAAATTAAATCCTGCAAAAATTAAAACCAAACTGAGTTTCATAAGAAAGTGATCAAAAACTGTGCAAAAACCACAGAATTGGTTGAGATTAGATTATGGCTCAAAAATGATTCATAACACAGACGTCATTTGGCCCAACTACGGTTAATCTAAGTAAACCAACCTAAAGAGTATACAATCACTACGTTGGACCAACAAAGGAACTCAATTTTCCAACTAACCAAAAGCCTATTTGAATCAATAACTTAATTACCGTTATCCACTAGTATACAACTTTTCTTTCTTATGCAGGCTATGGTATTGCCACAAAGACACTTATTAAATCTGCGAGATGGAACCAATTATATTTAAGATTTCCTGTGAAATAATGAAATTTACCCAAAGTGCTCGTAAGCCTGTTTCCAGAAAGCTAGCAAACAAATACCACAGTGGGCTATTTCCAAGCGGCCCTCAGGTCGCTTGGCGTTGGCCTCGAGGCATTGCCTCCACACACAATGAAAACCTGTATTTGTTTCAAAAACTGACCTCTATTGAAGTACGCTTATAGAGATCGTCTATTTATAAATGTGACGACAGCCTCCTTGTTTACCCATTTCCTTCATGGTTAAAGTCTCAGATGTTTAAGGGCACAAATAGCATAAAACGCAGTGATTACATTCTCTTTGATAGTCCATACCATAGTAACCTCATGATGTTATGAGTCTGTGTTCTGTGATCTGAAGCTTAAGAATGTAGTGATTACATTCTCTTAGGTGATTATATTCTCTTTGGTTTAAGTCAGAGGTGTTTCTTTCATGGTTTCGTGTTTTTTTTCCTAGGTTCACTCAAGGGATTCGTACCCTACTAACCTATTGTTTTGAAAACAAATCTAATTAATTAATAATAATAGATAGAAAGATAAAAAAAATGTCTGAAGACACTAGTGAAGTTGTTTCTAACATAATCAAAAGCTTAAATAAAAGTGATGAAAGTCATGTCAATAATTCTCCAGCACATGTTCAAGATACAAGTGATAAAGTAACACGGAAATCAACTAAAGTTACAGACTGCAATAAAAATGATCATATGCGTGGAAAACCTAAATCTGGACGGTTTTGGAAGTCTAAGAAAGAAAGGTAAATTAACTTACTAAACTTATCTAAAATCGATTTACTCTGAGATTAACCTCTATGTAAAGATTAATTATTAATTGCACAAGTGCCAGGTAGTTTCTTCAACGTTTTACTTTAAATTTATTAATATTAAATAACGATACAAGTACATATTAAGAAATAAATTAAACTAAACTTTAGTTGAAATTAATACTTTCTGTGGTAATTAATAACTGTTTTGGATGGGATTTGCTTTAAATACTCTAATTTCTACTATAAAGTAGTCCAGTCCAGAATTCCATTCCTATATTTCAAGAAGATAGCAAAAACTTGGTGGTTGCTCCTTTTAACTGACTTCTAAAAGGTGGTAGGGTTGGCAGAATATATTTTTGTCTGTATTTTTTATTTATAATATAATAAGCATATAACAATAGTACAATGTGTGCTTGTTACAGATTTTCTACTATGGTCAAAACAAAAGGTATAAAGCCTGATTTCCAAAGGAAAACAGCTCTTCGGTTGGAATTGAAAAGAACCAAAGAGCTATCAAAACAAATAAAAGAGCAGGTAAAGGAAAAAGAACAATTAAGAAAAGAGCGAAGACGTGAGAATTTAAAACGAACAGAAGAAAATAAGAAAAAGTCTGAAATTGTACAAGTTATTACAAACACTGCAAAACTGAAGAGAATGAAGAAAAAACAATTGAGGTTTATTGAGAAAAGAGACACCAATAAATAAATATATTCTTTTTATTTATTGGTGCCTTTGTTGCATATTTAAAATATAATAAATTTTCTTTAACCAAGTAAAAAGGTTTGTTTTCTAAATTTGTAATTGTGGCTAGTGGCCCATGTGTGGGGACGCTGTGTTTTTTTACTACTATTTCCTGTACAATTTTCTTTGCTCTAGACACCCCACGGTGGTAAGAGAGTTCAAAATGTTTAAAAGATTATCAAAATCGTTACATTTGTGTATGTTGGTTAAAATTTTATGTACCCAATAATTACGGTTTCGTATTCTACGATGAAGCTTTTGTATCAGAAGCAGCGTAATTAAAGCTGCGTCAGAATCAATTATGATACTGCACGCAAGGGTAAAAAAAAGAAGCATCCACCGGCCACAAGTGGCTATCGCGCAATTCAGCCACTTTTGTGGCCGCTTCTAGCTTCTCGTCGCGGCGTTTGTACCTGTAGCGTGTGGCACTTCAGATTGCATTACAAAATTCCATCCTGTATACTAATCAAAGTAGTAATTATTAGTAATTGTCGTATAGGATCGGGACCAACTCGCATAGTAGAAATCTATATCACATAATTCTATATAGTGCCTACCTATATCTATGGTGATAATTAAACAAGGTAAATGAATGAATTCAATATACAGATATTTAATTGATTAGAAAAATTCGATATTAATATAAATATAGATCCCAAAATAGATTTCCGGATCGCATCACGTAAAACATTGAACTTAAATGAAATTTGATAAACTTAAAGCTGATACTTTCAGGATATAACAATTTTTATGCCGGTTTCATCGGAATAGATAAACTTTTTTGTCCATTATACTCCATAACTACATAAATGCAAATATGTTTTATTAGAAATTTTGTATTGTCAGTGTTGGCAAAATTACGGAAAAAATTGTGAAAATTATTGTAGATAGAATACCCCTCACTTGAGACTTAACAACACTTATATAGTTGTACATTCACTGTTTGTTTGTTAACTGTTCGACTCAACTCCTACATCGAACTTGACGAACTTTGGCATAGAAAATATGGCATGCAGAACTGTTTGACATTTACAATCAATCTTAGCCGAAAAGCTGACAGCACAGCCTGTTTATTGTGGACGAAAACAAGTATGCAAAGAAATGGTTAAAGTATAATTAATAAATCAAAAATAAATTATTTTTCATTTTGTCATAGCAGCTAGATTAAAAAATAAAACTCAAAATTCCATCTAATATTTTTATTTAGTATTGTTAATAATGTTCACACATACATATAAAAATATTAAATGCATTTTCCTATACTTGTATGGTAAGTAGAATGTCATGTGTGGGCAATATTTACATTATTCTTTAGACATGTGATGAGACAGACAGCATTGTGTTACATCAATTTTACGATATTTACTTATATACACAATACAAATTTAACATTGTACTAAAAAACCACCAAATTGCGAATACAAAATATTTGCTAGCTGTAAATACTTAAATCATTTTGGATATATTAAAACATTTTAGGATATCACAAATAGGTCATAAAATAATGGTGTGTTTCTACAAACCACATTAAAATCGTCTACTTCACCCAAGATCAATACTTATTACCACATACATAATATACTGATACATTGAAAATTATCTGAGAAATTTCAAGTAGGTATAAGCCTCAATTTAAAGTTACATCACGCCCATTATCAAACAATACTGCTCTTTACTATATTACTTTCACACAATAAACTGTATATTTATTAAGATTATAAAATGTAAAATAAAAAAAATCCAAAAAAAAAATATATATATTTAAAATCACACCTATTAACACTTACTCATTAATAATTCTAAAGTAACATTTTTAATTAAATTCCATCAAACAGTTTACAACGATATTTATTGCTGTTATATTTTTGTAATAACAACATTTAATTAGTCTAAATTCAGACTAATGGTTTTTCTATAGTATATACAGATCGGTTAGTGAAAGCTGGCATGTACAATCACAAACAATTATGTGCTGTCTGTGACTAGACGTCATAATTTTAAATTTTTATTATGAAAACACTTGTCTCAGTCTCCTTTAGGCACTCTTACGAACGAGAAAGAGATGACAAGTCTTATAAAATGTACAAAATAGTAAGTATAGAGTTAAATTTATAAAATCGCCTGACAAAAGAGGCGGTGTCTTACAAGTATTTTATGTGGGGATACCCACAAAAACACAGTTTATAAAATGGCAGTTCGATCGGCGCTCGTTTGACTCCGAAAAACAGTAAATAAGAGCCATGAATAAACAGTACATACTAATGAAATGAATATGGTATGATGGGCAGCAGGTGTGTTCAAGCTTAATAAAGTCACTGAAACCATCTTAGACGTTATATACATGGAGACGACTCGAGACGGTGGAGGCTGCCCACCTGCCCATAGGATTATCATATATTTGGGTGTGTAGTTATCAAAAAGAGAGAATTAATAGGTATAGCATAACAAAATAACGATAGCTAAAACAATTATTTTTGAACATCCTGTTTGCAAATATCTTATTAATTTAACTGTTTGTGATAACTATGATGCCAGCTCTTTGACCGAACTGTACTATTTTTTTAACATAAAATAGAAAAAGTTTGTTTTGACATTCAGTCTAAGGCAGTGATAACAAAATTTGTTCATTATATTACAAGAATAACTCTTACATTAATTTGTTACTTGTAAGAAGATAAAAATGTTTATATAATAGCATTATCGTAGGCATGTTGAACATCTATCAAAAAACCTTTTACCAACAAATATTTTTGATTGACTCATGATATTTCAAAGATGTTTTATAGACAAATGATTAATGGTAGTATACATGTATTCTACAGAGAAAATTACTTCTCTCAACAAAGTAGGCAATACAAAATATTGTTATAATACACAAATCATGACTTGCACAATTTGTTTCAAAATATTTTATTTCGCATAGACAATTGAGATTCAAAATACATAAAAGATCATATAAATTACCTCACATTACAATACAAAAAGAAAGTAAATAACAAACCGGATATGATTTGTTATCAATTAATGCTTATTCTACATTAAACTGGTTTTAATAAACATGCCACTGAGGAGAATTTCGAATATATATAATAATATGTTGTGCTGAAACACAACATATTTAAGTATAAAAAAAAATCCTGACAAAGAAAGTGTTGTTATTTTACAACAATTTTTCAGTATTGGATTTATAATATTCCAAAAAATAAATCATAAAATTAATATTTACGCTCAAATTATTTAAATTCTAGCAGTGATATTATGTGAAGTATTTAGTGAAATATAATATCAAGACAGATGAAAAATTCTAGTATCATCTATGCATTTTAGGTATCAAAACTTATTTACCTTAAAAATAACTTTACTAAATTGTTAACATAACAAAATCATACCAACTAAACTACAAAATTAGTGCAACTTACATCTGTTTTATTATTACTTCTTAGGTCATAAATACATCAATGCAATGAGAATGAGACAAATAATTTTTAATTATTAAAACAGTAGTATGAGTTTCTTGCATTAAAAGATAACCCATATTTACTTATCAATTCAATCACCTATTAAGAGGAATTATTATCATTTTAATTAGGTTACTTTATTTCTTTGATCATATTAACTTTAGACAATGCTGTTAAAATATTCAAATTAAACTATCATAATAATTTGTGTCCAATCTACATCTAACGTTAATTTTTCCTTTCAATTAAATCTAAAGCGTCACTTATTCTATTAAATACACCTAGACAATTTTCCATATTGTAGGTGTTTCAGTTACTGTGCGAAAATTTATTATCCCTATAAAACTCTACATGTTTTAATATATATAATATAGTATATGACTACTGAATGTGTTCTATTTAATTTAATTTGACCTCTAAAAATGTGACACTTGGAACATACACATCTGTCAATCAAAATGAACCAATTACAATGTACTACAACAGCAATATGCAGGAAAGAATATCTAGAATACATTTTGATCAAACAAAATTCTCTTAGTAAGATTATATAAGGGACCCTGGATGAGATAAGGTGCAATATTATCTTGCTGATGTATCCCTTACATCAAGTCTGTCTAATGACAACATTATAGCAACTTTTGTTCGAAACATTTTGATGAAAACTTCATTAGGGTTGAACCTCTATAGGTGTGAGGACTCGTCATTGGGACCGCATCCCAAGAGCAAGTAATAATATCTCACAGGAGAACGTCCTTAATTTAATAGATTTCTGGACAAATGTAACTTCTGCACATTTGTTATATTGGAGGTAAGCAAAACACCTTACGATAAAATTGAACACAAATATTTCATAACACATTTTATAAGAATGAAATATAACCAAATATTATTTTAGTCACTATAATACATGGTGGTGTAAACTTCATAAAATACATAATTAACGAAACTTGCGTGTTACCTCTTTTCTACTATTCCATTGACCCCTCCCCCCCCCCACAGCTTTCTCGGCTCTTCTCACTCACTACTCACGCCAATAAATTCAATATCCTTACTCTTCTAAAGTTTCAATCTACAGTTTGTTTTATTTTACAATTTGATTTTATCTAAAATACGTATTATAAAATAGGTAGGTAGTATCTAAAGAAGATGTACTAACTGGAGACGCCCAGAGCTTCGTAGTGTAATCCCTAAATCTTAAAGAGGCAGTCACACATCGAAGTCTGCACCCAGCTTACCAGCCGGCGGAGCTATGAACGGTTCGCTCCACATTCTCCTGAGATCGCCCTGGAAAAATATAATTTTTGATACCAAAAAATTTTGAAAGGTTACCGATTCATTACCATATCTTACCAACTTTGCTATCAGTACTAAGAAATGGGATATTATTTTAGTATGCGTTATTAAAAAGTACTCCCGATGGCATCTGAGATGTTGTGAAGTCGCTGACCGACACAAGGTGGGTAGACGACGTTAAGTGCGTCGCTAGACCCATGCAGTGTGGAAGATAAGAAAGCTAAGAATAGAAGTTCAGCTTCCATACTGCAGCTGAACTTCTATTGGATACAATGAAGATGTTGATAAAATCTCTTCAACCTACTACCCTCGAATCACGAGGCATCGAAAAAACTGCATCCTTATGTAGTCGATATCCTTAAATACGCATCGGGATCTGGAACAGTTCCCGGGAAATTGTTTTCATAGTTGGTGGAAGGAAACTATTGTCATTCCACCCACCCGAGCATACTTAGTGGTGTGAGCAGGGTTTTTATTACCATGATATGCAGATGATTCCACATGAAAAAAAAACTATAATATGAGCCTTTGAGATAGACAGTGCTTTTAAACACGTCTGAGGTGCACGCATACCATCTGTAAGTACGTTTTCCAACTACAAACACAGTTTTGTCATTTCCATTTCTCCGGAGCTGAGGCTCATGGGATACGAACTACTTTAACGGATTATTCCAAATGTTTAGCGGGCCGCCCATGTCTACATTATCGCTTACCATCAGGTGCGAGTGCATTCAAGCGCTGTTCTGTATATTAAAAAACAACTAACCTTGACGTAAGCCATGGTGAGCAGCGGCAGCAGCGTGAAGGGCACGAGGTACAACAGGGCGGGCTGCGCTGCCTTGAACACCTCGGCCGAAACGGTCGCCGTCAGCAATCCCAGGAAGTAGCCCAGCAGCGAGCAGTGGAAGTATGTGAGCCGGGAGCCCTAAGCACACAATTAATCTATCTATCATCATGATCAACCCATTATCGGCTCACTACAGAGCACGGGTTTCTTCTCAATATGAGAAGGGTTTGGCCATAGTCCACCACGCTGGTCATGCGCGGATTGGCAGACTTAAAACGCCTTCGAGAATACGTCATTTTCTCTCAGTATAACTCTCAGGCGTGCAGGTTTGCTCACGATGTTTTCCTTCACCGTTGAAGCAAGTGATATTTTAATTGCTTAAAAACGCACATTACTCCAAAAAATTAAGAGATCCGCCCGGAACCGAACACCTGACCTCTGATTAGAAGGCGGACGTCCTAACCACTAGGCTATCACAGCAGCAATCTATCTATACTTGTATGTATTATAAAGACGAAAGATTTGTATTTTTATATGTTCACTTGATAACTATAGATGCTGAAACTACTGAATTGATTTCCAATTAATATATGTAGTTGTAATGATTAATTAAGTTGAAGAACTTTATTTGTTTGAATGCTCTGGAACCTTCGTAACAGTTCTTCATCTTGATTGTTGCATTGAAACCCAATTTCGATGGAAGGAAGGAAGTAGGTAAGGTTAGCATTTTTAAGTAGGATGTGCCACAGGAAATAAATAGACGTAAAATAGGCGATGCAGAGCGGTTATTCAGGCAATTAGTTACTTCCGTTACTAACTCAAGGATTGAGGAAAGTTATCACTTACAAATCTTTGAGGTAAACTCAAACTTGATATTGCAAGCTAATAAATACTAAAACTTTTGACCATTAGCCTTCTCGCAAAGGAAATGAAGCAATATAACTTCCTAAGTAGTTTATTATTAGTTCATTATTAAGTAATATAGTTTATTATGGATTATGTGAGATGGTGATACAAAAAAAACCGGCTAAGTTTGTTGTGGGTTTCTTCTTGGACCTGGCGGGATTTGAAACCTCTTAGCTTTAGTTTTAAGTTGGCGAGTGTAGTTATCACCATCACTTCACGAATAGAAGTAATGAAAAATGTGATATATATGAACAATTCATAGATGCCTGTAATAGGTTTACATGAATAAAGCTATTTCGATTTGATTTTGATTTATTTTACTCATATAAGAATTAAGGAAGTGATGAATTTTCAATTAATTTCAGGTGAGACAAAAGTCTTGGAAAATTTACTAATATTGAATTTATGTATCTATATACATTTGATGACTAAGATAGAGTTAAGTAAAACTTACCATGGATCTAGGGCCAGGTACTTGACCCATTTGGCAAACGAGATTGGCTTTCTTGTAGGCATCATATCGCAAAACAAAGCATAGCAATAGACCCGGCATCACAATGTCTCCAAGACCTGTCAACAAAAACAAGTATTACATGTACCAACCCAATTTACCAACATTAAATTGGTAACTCTATATATATATTTTTTTTTGTTTTGAGGACTTCCCAAAGGCAGTGTTGTGTACTGTGGTCATATATGCAAGAGGTCCGATCCAAAGGCAAAGACAATTTATAAATTTATCATTTCTTAAATTTCTCTGATCTAGTGTGGTATCTTCCTAATGACTAATTCAGTGTATGGTTTTACCATACCCTATACAGATTAGAGTGCCTTATCATTCACACGCCATGTGTGATTACCGCCATTGGCTAACTTGCAATAGAATTTAAAAAACCTTTTTATGCATCGCTATACAGAACTTCCAAAATCCTCAGTTGATGATGGCTTCACGACTCACATCCTGTTGGATGTGAATATTGTTATATTGGAATGACCATGGAAGTTTCGTCTGACGCGTTCTCGAATAACTTCAAAGTTTGTATTAAACGTAAGCTTGTAGAAAAATCTTACAATAGTGTAAAGGATTATGTAAATGCTAAACAAGCATGGATATGAAATATTGCTCTAAAAAGATACCTCTTAATATTATTTAAAGTGGCATGTGAGATGGTGATAACCAAAAGCAAAATTTACCCGGCTAAGTTTATTGTGGGCTTTTTATTAGACCAGGGCGCGTTTGGAACCCTCATAGCTTTAGTTTGAAGTTTACGAATGTAGTTATCACCATCAACTCACTACTATGTAAATTATTGACGCGTGAAAAGTGCCTTTTGAATTAAAGACTATTTGAATAATTGAAGATTATTTGAATTTGAATATTGGTCAGGGTGATGGATAGTTGTTTTCCAAACGTCTTTTTGTTCGATACTACGAACGTTTCAGAACGAATCTCACTGTGGCGTACCTATGTCAGAGTGGAGTGTGCGTAGGTGCAAATAGCGAGCTAAATTTTACGCGACTTTTATTGCCTTTTTTGGGCACGAAGCTGAGCATTAACTAACCTAGCATAGAAAAGTGTCCTTGGTGGTGCATTGAGGGGAATACGAGTTTGGCGGGCAGGGAGAGTTTTGGCGCATCTCGCATTGCGCCGCCCAGTTGAAGCCGGCGTGCCACCACATTCATTGGGTTCTCAGCTGGTCTGGAAATGGTAAGAATATTTTTCAGTTAATAGTTTTGGTTAACCATGAATAACAGCCGTTTCGAGTGCTATGGTTCAATGATACATATAAAAGTTACAAATCTTTAACTATATATAACCGGCGATTTGGCGTTCAGGCACGATGTCGCGTAGAAAACAGTTAAGAGTATGGATTTCCCATACCCCTGATAGTTTAGCTACACTGGTTAGACTGCGACATCACTTACCACCAGGTGAGTTTGCCTTCAAAGACTTACTTGTAGTGGAATAAAAAAAATAATCACTTGCAAACAATCTCAAGATCCCTTTTTTATTGTAATCTACATGACAGAAAACCTTTTTATCTTCAAAATGGATTCAATAACTTATAAACAATAACTAGGTAGTTATTCAACAAAATTCTTATGATATATTATCAGTTAGTAATTTCGAACTGACCTAGTAGCAACCTTGACCATGACGTTGGTTGTGAAGATGTAGGAGGAGAAGAAAACCCAAAAGACATCATACAGCAATAGTCCGGTCAGTAGCAGCGTTGACACCTTCAGCGAGGGCAGGCGGATCAGGGCGATGAAAGTGACACACAGCCCCATACCCATCGCTATTAGACAAGAAAAAATGCCTGATAAAGTTTCTGTCAGGTTACGTAACTTTATACCCTAAAAGATTGTAACGCGACATTTAATAGACAATAAGGGTCCTGAAGAATTATAAGTGTTAAAACTTACTATGCCGAAAATACGCTACCGTAGTTCCGTGGCTGATTTTACGTTCCGATGCATTCGGCTGATATTACACACGATAAGAGCCGAAATTACGCGGCAGAAATTCAGTTGCGTAACTGTGTGGGTATTCAGTGTCTCGAGCGATTTCGAGCGCGAACTTCGGTCGCATATAATGTGTGCATTGCCGCCGAATCGCTGCCGAACTTACGCCCCACCGAAGTTCGGCTGTACGCTATAACGCGACGTAATTACGGTTTGGTGAGTCATAAATACATTGCAGGCGTAGTCACGCCGAACTTCGGTAGCGTGTTTTCGGTATATTGAGTTTAAACACTAAGACGCATAAAAAAAATTAAACCATTTGATCAAGGTAGCTTAAAGTTGATTGCTTAACTTGTACAAAGACATGCTTACCGTCCATTAGCAGCCAGTGTCCTGTGAGAACCCACACAGCAACTATGGCAGCAGCCAGAAGTGCGGCGGCAAGTTCCGGTGCGGTATAGCGGCCGCACAACGCACTGCGCGAGGCGCTCCCGCCCCCCGCCACGTACTGGCATAGCGGAGTGAGGAGAAAAGCAAGCGCCGCGCACGCGATAACTGTAAAAAAAAATTAAACATAATATATTAAAACTCTTCCTACCACTAGCCTTTATTTATCTATAGCCGGTGAAGGAAAACATCGTGAGGAAACCTGCACGCCTGAGAGTTCTCCATAATGTTCTCAAAGGCGTGTGAAGTCTGCCAATCCGCACATGACCAGCGTGGTGGACTATGGCCGAACCCGTCTCATGTTGAGAGGAGACCCGTGCCCTATAGTGAGCCGGTAATGGGTTGATCATAATGACTGTAAAGTATGTTCTAAAACTATAAAAAAAGAATAAAACTATACATTAATAAAGAAAACCTTTTTTTATGTATTTTTTAAATCTCATGTTACACTTAACACTAAATAAAAATATAAGAAAAATTTATTAAGTATTTTTTAAAGGGAAATTCATAATATTAGGCTAGACCACCATTACATGCAATAATACCTACAGCCACCACAGGGTGTGTCCTTTCAGTACAACTTATCGATACTGAAGTACATATAACATCAGATCATTGGATGCATCCCACAGCTTAGTCTTAAATAAGTTTAAGTAAGATGAACTGATATTTAATCACAATAGCAGACAATTGATTCTAGTTTTATGTATGCTTCTATAACTTACTAGCTGTGCAGATGGCGACGAGGGTCTGCATGGAATCGAAGAAGAAGAACATGATCAGCAACGCTACAGACGAGCCCAGAGGGAAGCAGAGCGCCTGCATCGTGCTCAGTGTTTGTACATCTGAAACACCACAGTAACTTGTCAGTAATCACTAAAACTGTAAGTCAATCACTTGGTCGGCACCGCAAACCTGAATTAAGCTGGACGGTACGGAGTCTCGATTTTTTATTTTACTAAGTTAAGAATTCATTTGAGTAAGCGAGCTAAAAAGTTAGCTCTCATTTTTTTATTGTAATCTAGTACAAGTGAGCCCTTAACGGCAATGAGTAGGGTTAGGGGTATGGTATAGGGGTGACGTAGGCGTTTTATTGATAATATGTTTTGATTAAGTGTGGGGGTGTGACGTATGTAGGTTCTATATATTTTATATATTTTTTGCGTTATGTCAGCTATGTCAGTCATGGTTTATAGTTGTAAAATGAAGCCAACGTCTCTTATTAAGAAGTCCCTAATCCTGGTATTCCCGCAGGACTAAACATCAATATACCCCTAACTTGTTAGCTTTATTGGTTTTTACGCGATTTGTGCGTGAACGTTGAACCGCTTGGCGGCACGCCTTTGTCGATAGGACAGAGTTATGCAGGACACATAACATTGACTCATTTAACATTTCTTAAGTCTTAAGAAGGTACTTAGGCTAACATCTCGTTTATCTACACCGATAGTTAGACTACGGATATCCTCATTGGTTTGTTGATCATCTGGAGACTAACATAATAATCCTGACAATCATTTTTGACGACCTCCGTGGCGCAGCGCCCGCGCTGTGAATTATTAAGTGGGATGTCCTGGGTTCGATTCCCGGCTCGAGTCTGGACTGGTGGGAGGCTACGGCTGTGGCTAGTTACCACCCTACCGACAAAGACGTGTCGCCAAGCGATTTAGCGTTCCAGCATGATGTCGTGTAGAAACTAATCAGGTGAACGGGTTAACATACCCTTAACAAGTTAGCCCGTTACCATCTTGGTCATCATCACTACCAGTAGAGATTGACGTCAAGGGCTAGCTTGTAGTGGAAAAAAAAACCTATTCTATTGTAAGTGTATATTTGTGATTGGATTCAACTGTTAACTCACTGCTATTACACGACGAACTGGTTGTCGACTTCCCGCCTGTACCAAGCAGGCTGGCCTCTCTTTCTCTTTCCGCTCTCTCCCTCGCCTCGCGTTCCATGTTTAGGGAACGAAAGCTGCCGTAAACTATCAGCAACATGGAAATAAGGCACGCTGACACTCTAAAACAAAATAAACAATTATTAACGCTAGCAAGTACATGTGAATATATATATATACATATACAGACATATATACATAGTTCTTCGAATCTACTAGGTATTATCTATTTTATGCTAATAGTTGTATTATGACATCGTTGGGTTATCTCAACATGACACGCCACTGTAGCCTTCACCACGAAACTGCGATATATACATCCCGGGCAAACAAGGTGTCGGGTCACCTGGTGTACCGTCGCCCATGAAGACCGGCAGCAACAGAAGAGTCGCCGATGCGTTGCCAACCAAACCCTACCTTCTAATCGGCATCATGCCGGAACCAAACCCGAACGGAACGGAATCTAAATCGAACCCAAGTCCTCCCAATTTATAATACAACAGCGGAAGCGCCCTAACCGCCTAGTAACTGCTAAAATTAGGCTGCTAGCAACATTTCATTATTAATGGAGAGTTATTGACACTTGACTACATTTGGATTCAGCCGCTGAATTGCGGTATGAAAAAGAACTAGAGTTGGTAGATACCATTAACCTTATCATATCAGCCATTATAGACTGCTGGATAAAGGTCTTCTGTATGTATGCATCTTCATATCCCACGACCTTGCATTTCCAATGACCAGTAGCTCCAGTCAAATTATTTTTGTCAATATAAGGATGCCAAACCACTATACGTTTTCCGGTGTGAGGTCGCCATTCCAGGACCTTGGTATTCGACCTAACGCTATATAATCTGCCCTTTGAGCTTGACAAAAATTTGAGGACCTCCGTGGCGCAGCGCGTGCGCTATCGCATTATAAAGTTAGACGTCCTGGGTTCGATTCCCTGCTCTGTCTGGTTTTCGATACCCCTAACAGATTAACCCGCTACCATCTTAGACTGCATCATCACTAACCATCAGGTGATTGGACAGGACAGTGAGATTGCCGTCAAGGACTAACTTGTAGTGGGGAGAAAGTAAAAATAGATACATATACATTATACATATATAACGTTCAGTGGCTCTCGAGTTTCTTATCAGACTCATAGTAAAACATCCGACACTTCTTTACTCCCCGCCGCTGAATAGAAACTGGAACACTGTAGTAATGTCAAAAGTTTATTGCAAAAACATCTCTGGTTTGGATTAATTTACCGAATCAATCCTAATAAAAACATTAAACGGGGCAAGGTAAACAACGTGTTGAGACATCTTATTCTGCAATTTCAGACTGATTCAAATACGGTACAGACATGGCTTTTGATTCCGTAATCCGTTGTTATGAGAAATTTTCCAATAACACTGGGCTATCGAATGGAAATATGGTCGCGGGTGTCTTGTTACATTTTGCTGTCTTAGATGACCACAATCACAATTTAACTCGCAATTGACAAATAATCTTACAAAATATTATTCAACAAAGATAACTTTTATTTCTTTGTTGACTATTCATTCACGCTACAATGATAAAAGCAATTTGGAATGGAGACAGCTTACACCTTGAATTAATTCAAAGCTTTTGTGTTAACACAAAACCAGAAACAACGTATGCAAAAAAGGTGTATCGATTTTTTCTTTATCCCTGTCCCAATTCATTAGCTGTGACTTCGTCCAAACAGACCAAGCCGCGAGTAGACAGAACAATTTCAATGTTGCATTGGTACTTTGCGTTTTACCGTTAAAAAGCACAATATAGGTATTATACACATATTTGCATAAATCCATTGAAAAAAGACACAATTGTAGAGTCGGTGTCGTTGAACCAATAGGTGTATTGTTTACTTTTTTACCCTTTCATAGAATATCGCTACCAGAATAATAAAAATATCTTCTACGATATCAGTATTATAAGTAGTTGTGCCGTTTTTACACAAAAAATGGCATCTAATTTATAAACAGTGCCGTTATACTTGTAACTAATGTTTTCGAAAACGCCAAAATGAGCATTTCTTTTAAAATCACCGTCAGCCTAATCTTATCTAAGATATATTATTATGTATTATATGTATATTATTATGACTTCATTCTATTATATTGTCCACATATTGTTAACACTTGAGCAAGCAGTGGATCTTCTCCGATCGGCGGGTCGATCGAAACATCCACTGCTCTAGGGTCTAGTCCTACATAACCGCATGTACCAGTCAAGCAGTGATAGCCTAGTGTTTATAGGCTTCCTAATCGGGCATTCGATTTCTATAACTTTTCGGAGTTATCTGCGTTTTAAAGCAATTAAAATATCACTTGATAAAGCAAGAAACCTGCATGCCTGGGAGTTCTCCTTAATGTTCTCAAAGGCGTGTGAAGTCTGCGAATCCGCAAATGGCCAGCATGGTGGACTATGTTCAAACCCTTCTCATAGTGAGAGCCGGCAATGGGTTGACCATGACGATGACTACAAGGTCCCCTGATGTATCTACTACATGTACTTGGCGTTACAACATAATTCGTTCAGAAATCGGAGACTGAAGTGGCAGGCATTCAGCTAGTGCCCCATAGCTGGGATATATCCTCAACAATCATATCTTGACTGACTGTGATAAAGAAAGAACTACTTGTAGACATATGCATTTAGTTTTATATGTTCAATAAACGTTCATGAACCATGCTGGTTACCATGGTTGGTGAACATAATGACAATCTCTGTAACATGTCTGAAAAACTAAATTACACCAACATGTCTCCTTAAAAAATGTGAATTTCCTATATTACACTTTTTCTTCAGCTTGTTTGTCATCAATTTATATCAGTATATGTAAAACAAAATCATACATACAACCACATACACAAAATATGGTATATGCCACATCCTATGTAAGTAGTTTAACATTTCAGTTGATTGACCCTCGAGGGTCATGATGAGTAAGGCCCAGTAAGATGCCAATTTGGTAACATTCAAGCAGGTTGTCAAGAATTTAGTGTGAATATTATTTTTCTGTTTTCATTATTAATATTATTTTCTATTTCCAGTTTAATCTATTTAAAACATGTTGTTTTTGTTACAAAAATCATAACCTTTGGCCTATGTATATGTTGTTATTGTTATATAATGTTGAACTTACTTAGAAGAGTCCATAATTGAGTAGGCCCATTTATATTCCTGATATTCCATATTAGCTCCAACTTGTGCCATCTTGATAATTGTTTGCAAGCCCTGCCAGCTATATACTTCACCAGCTCAAATTTTGGAGTTTACTAAAAAAAATATATATATTTACAAAATTATTGTAGTTTTTTTTCCTTTAATATCAGATATCACTTTAAAAAAATTAAAACTATACAATTAAAGATAAAATTTGATTTGAAGTGTGCTATGAATTATGATTTTAGATATGAAATATGACTATTCATATTCACACACATTAAATATGATTATTCATATTCATATTATACACAGGCAGTTATGTATTTCAAGACAAGGCAACATCAAATCTTGAATAATAATATTTGGTATTGATAGTGATGATGCAGCAAACCAAAGCAAACTACATACACTAACCAGATCCCACACAACATCAAACAAGCATGAATTCACTTTGTAATATATTTTATAACTATATTTAATAAGACTTAATTATTGTACAATTTTTAATCATAATCTTTTTGTGATTCAGGAAGTATAACCAAATAATTGCGAACCTTCTTCTAGTTTTAGCTTTTTTTTCCAGCTACAAGTTAGCTCTTGACGGCAATCTCACGTGATGGTAAGTGATGATGCAGTCTAAGATAAAACCCACACTCCTAATTAGTTTATACGCGACATCGTGCTGGAAAGCTAAATCGCTTGGCGACTTTGTGGGTAGGGTGGTAACTAGCCACGGACAAAGCTTCCAACCAGACCAGACTCGAGTCGGGAATCCAACCCAGGACCTCCAACCTTTTAATGCGTCAGAGCGCGTGCTGCGCCACGGAGGTCGTCAAAGGTTAGGAGAAGTAACTTAAGTAACTAACTAGGGTTAAGTGAAGTTAGTAAGATGAATGATAGCTAAATTGATAAATTTGCCCACATAACTAATTACAGTACAATATTTTTAAGTAAAATTGTGTCTTTTGTAAATAATAGTATGATACTTTTAAGAAAATGCTTATTTTGGTGCATTTTAAGAAAATCTTATCAAATTTTATTACTAGCTATACTATCTACAGACTTAAATTTAGCTCAAGTTTGCTAAGTAAATTATAACAACGATAAGCAGAGTGTGCACGGAACTATTCGCAAACTGCGACAGCATCATCAAAATTCTTCATTGATATTGAATGACACTTAAATAAAAAAAAAAAACAGGTAAACTTCTACAATTTTATAACAGTACATTTTTTTATATAACTTTAAATAATTCTGTAAGTATCGGGCTGTAATTTATATATATTTATATATTATGTGTATCAAACAATAAATATTCAACAATTATTCAAGTAGGTCACAAATATGTATCCAGTAGTTACTTATAAGTAATTACGGATTGCATTTATTATGTTATTTATCACCGGGTTAAATGGCATTGGAGGTTTAGCTAAAAATATCTACGGCGGTTTTTTTAACAAAAGAAAAAGCATTCAAATTAAGTAGAGCACGAAAAGAACAAATTGAAGTGAAAGGAAACGACCGTACTTATATTTGTTAGGGATAAATAAAAGCCTATTAGTAGCAATACAGTTACACCGAACCAAATTAAAGTAATGCATCTTATTCGTCAAATGAATTTGTTTAGCTAGGATGGATTAATAAATGGAAAGCGTTTAATTACTAGCACGGATGAAAATTCATAACAATAATATACTAACCAAGGACGGAGGCCGCCCTTAATTTTTATCACTTTTTAGCCCCTTGATTCCATCTTAACTTCTTTAGAATAATTCTATAGATTTTGCATTTATTAATAAATACTTTTAGAAATATTTACTAATTCTAACATATCACTATTTTACACTTGTCGATCGACATTCGACATTTTTAATGAAGTCTGTAGCAAGTTAAGAAACATTCGTGTTTCGTCTGCGGTGATCTTTGGTATACATCAAAGAGGATATGAAAAGATAAACATTCTAATGAAAGTATTTTAATAAAAAAGGTTTTCTACGTATGGGCCAAATTTAACAGAATTTAAGCCAACATATACCTATATAAAAACCTCGGACGAAGAATCAAGGTGGACTTGACAGCCGCGTATACCCGAAAGCTCGGACGAAGAACCAAGGTGGACTTGACATCAAAATAATAATACCTTGTTAGAAGCAAGACAAGTATATGGAAAGTTCTGAAGAGTGATAAAGGCAAAAACCCATTCTTGTCCCTGTCATAGTTTAGCTTTTTTTTGGTGTGCTCAACTGTCATACAAATGCCCAACAAATTTGACGCGTGCCTCTGTGATACTAATTTATAGCGAATATTACGAGTTTTTAATTTGGTTTATGTGTTTAATATAATGTTGAAGGTGTATAGAACGCTTTCACTTAAGAGAAGCGGAGATTTTTTGCAATCCATAGCCGATATATAGATTGTATTTGACCGTATCCGAGCAATAGGAGTGTCTCTACGTTTCCGGTATCAAAAGAAGTGCTTCATATGCTTTAATTGTTCCGGATGTCGGCAGTACTCCTTTTGGGATGTCGTAATGTTCAATATTTTTTAACATTTTTGGGAGTAAATTAATTTATTATACATCAAACATTTTACATAAAACTTAGATTAAACCTAAACTAACCTTAAAAAATAAATAAATATATAACATCATAACTAAAATATATTATTAAAAGGAGTCCCTTTAGGCAAGGTTCCGGAGATACTGGCAGCGTTCCCCCTTTGAATTGCTAGACTAATTCTTTGTCCGAGGTAGCTGGCAGCTTTTCGGTCCCCTGTGATGTCGACTAACCTTTTTGCTATTTCCTTAAAAAGCCTTAGTGCGCTAGGACCCCACGACACCGAATGGGACAAAATCATATTCATAATTTTTCAATAGTGTATTCTATATTATCGTTAGTAGCTCCAGAATTCAATTGCCATTTCGATTATATTCTGTGTTGTGTTGTGTTGTGTTGTGTTGTGCTGTGCTGTACTGTGCTGTGCTGTGCTGTGCTGAGCTGTCTCTTCTCTTCTCTTCTCTCCTCTCCTCTCCTCTCCTCTCCACCTACTCACCAAAAAAGAAACTATGACAGGGACAAAAGAATGGGTTTTTGCCTTTATCACTCTTCAGAACTTTCCATATACTTGTCTTGCTCTAACAAGGTATTATTATTTTGATGTCAAGTCCACCTTGATTCTTCGTCCGAGAAAAAAACAGATTTTACTATTCATACAAACGTAGTGATTACATTCTCTTTGGTTCATACCAAAGAGAATAATCATTATCTACCTACATAATATACCTAGTTTATATAATCTATACTTTTATACATTTACTCAGGTAATTATTATGTCAAGATTAAAATTGATTTAAGTAACTATTGAACTAAATGGCTTCGACTTATTGTTACTAAATTACTTGTAAGTTGAAACGTAAAAAAGGATATTTTTTCCTATTGTACACTAAGGAATAACGTTTCTTCCTACCATTATACTTTCTGCACCGTATCCTGAATTACACTATAAATTATCAATAAGTTGCATCTTTTAGATAATGTCAAAAAAGTGTTGTGTATCTAATTGTCATGAACGGCGTAAGTATTTCATTACTTTTTATTTGCATAAAAAAAGTTATATTTTTGTTTAAAACCTAAAATCTTTAGTGGCCGAAGCGAAAGCGAACTTTATCCGTCAGTCGCAGTCATATAACTTCAAATATACTAAAACCAGTTCGTCAGAAACCAAATCCTCACATGAGTAATTTGTCAACAAGCGAAGGCGTTAATTTTATTCACATAAAAAAATTACGGGGAGTATATATAGTAGTATGAACGCCAATTGCCAATTCCACTGCGAAAACGGAGTCAATACGGTGCCGCAGTGGAATTGGCTTAATTTTATAGCAGAAGATAAAAGGCGAAGAAAACCTTGGCAGTCCTTGCATGCCTTGCATGTTGCAAGTTATAACTTATGTACACCACAATTCATAGATTTCCCAATAAGCTTTTCGGATGTTTTTCTTTTCTCTAACACTCAAAACTTTAAAGATGATGGCTTTTACAAATAAATGACGTTATTTTGTCATTGCTTCTTGCATTGTTTGTAGGGAAAATAACTATAAAGATAGTTTTGTGTACTTTCTACTGAATTATTATCTAGTCATGTGAATATATATTTTTTGCAGGTACAGATGATACTATACTGCATTTGTTTCCTCATCCAGAGAAAGATATTGATAGATTCAATTCTTGGAGAAATGCTGTAGGAAAAGAAATTATTGCTTTAAAACCTGATATTGTGTTTAAGTATCGCAGAATTTGCCATAAACACTTTGAGCCCAACTATTATACAAGAAGCAAAAGATTAAGTGCTAATGCAGTTCCTACATTATGGTTATCAGGTAAATTATTTGTATCCAATGTATGTGCTTACAGTAAAAAAATTGGATCCTTAGCTTATTAAAACTATTTTAGTACTATAAATATTATTAAACAGGCAAACTCACCTTTTTTTTTTGTTGTGGAAATGCTTTTTAGCTACTTCCATCCCTTGTAAGACGGAGGATATGTGGGACTTCCACCCATGGGTGGTCTACCCAAATTAAAAACCACCACGGCA
Source organism: Lasiommata megera (assembly GCA_928268935.1). NCBI lineage: Eukaryota > Metazoa > Arthropoda > Insecta > Lepidoptera > Nymphalidae > Lasiommata > Lasiommata megera. Next base: position 8,675,452 of record OV743319.1, on the reverse strand, counting down.
TGCCCCTCTCGCTGGTTTTACTGGATGCCCGGGGGACCCGTTGTGTACTTCCCTGACAAACTATAATCTCACCTGGCAATAAGTGATGTTGCAGCTTTATCAAATTCTAGGGACAACCTTTTATTACTTTTTAGTTGTTGATGCAACTAAAAAGTGGAGAATAAGACAATTTTAAGGGTTTAAAAATTACCTTTTATCTATAGTCTCAATAAGCTAATAAAAAATATATAATAAGAGTATGAAAAGCATTCAGCTTTTATGTATTTGATAAGGTTAATTGCAAAAGGAGCAACCCAAAGTGAAACCACATGAATAATTATAGTGGCCAACAAGTTTCTTACAGGTTACTTATATAAATAGAATTTGCACTATTGTGGTAGTAATAAAAATCACTTTAACACTTATAGATAAACTCAACTAACTAAACTATTACAATCTCACTAGGTTTGTCTGTCTCAGAGTGCTCACACATTTTTATTTTACACCATTAAATCACCTTCATATAGAAATTTCCAGCCTGTCAGCCAATGTGCTAAGGACACAGTGTTGATGATACTCATAAACACTGGTCCTCACTGGCCTCTGGCTTAAATAAAATCTGCACAAGCTTCTGCAAATATTTCTGATGCACTGCAGTGACAATTTACAATGTTTTATTGCACAATACCTTGTATTTTAGGTTCACTGCATATAGTCCATTTGGCTGCTATGTAGTCCAGGTACATAAACTCAGTTTATTGCCTTAGTGAAGGCCCTTAAAATAAAATTAATTGTGATAAAAATTGTGTATAAGGAAACTCCCTTTGCAGGAACTATTTCTTTCACTGGACAACAACCCGCACAAGATAACAATACATTGCAAGATGTAGTTCAAAGAGTATCAAGTCCACCTCAATATTTGTTCCAGTCAGCGTCTTTGAAACATCAAACAAATGGAATATTAAAGCAGACTAGCACATTGTTTGCATTACCATGTAAAGGTAAAATATATATTTTTTAATAATTTCTTGGATTGAATGTTAAATTTTTCATACATTAACTTTATTTGTATTATTTGTATCTCTAACAGAGAGTTGGCATTGCTCTTCTAAGATTGAATGGGAGAGTTGCCCTGCACCTAAAATCGCAAAGTTGATTGACCCTCAAGGTGGAAAGTTGGCACTAACTACTAACTAACCTTTACTCAACTTGATGTGACTTGCACTAGCAAGCAAGTTAAGTGAGTTGCTGGATGCAAGTGAACTCAACTAAAGTGTGCAAATCTTTGTAATACAATAGTAGACAAACATTGGTTAAAAAGATGATGATGATGATCGAATTAAAACTAGACTAATAAATATGCAATAAACAATTATTTTCAGATGTTGATGCAGAAAATAAACATGTGATTGGACCAGACATTGCTGTATTAGAAAGCAAAATAAGACAGTTACAACAGGCTAAAGACAAAGCTGTGAAAAAGTTAAAGAATTATATGAAATTGTCAGAAAATCCAGTGTTCCAGGGAACATTGAAAAAATTTAGTTCAACTGCATCAATTTTTACTAAGATGCAATTTAGGGAAGCTGGAAAAAGAACAGCGGGACGAAGATTTACAAAAAAGGAAAAGTTAATATCTCTTGCCTTATTTAAACAAGGCCCTAGAGCATACAAATGGTTGAGTAAATATTTTGTTCTACCATCACCTTTAACATTGAATCGCATGTTAACAGAAATTACTACTGAGTCATTTTTGAACACATAGTTTTAGAATTAAACAAAGGAGACTTATAAGATAAGCCACAGATTATTTTGCGGCGATCGCCCGTCGCTTGCGCCCCGCCCTATGACGCTGTTACGCTGCCTCCTGCATCATCACATCCTCGTAGAAGGAGGTGACGGTGGCCCGAGACGTCTTGCTGGCCACCATGATGCGAATTACAGTAGGCAGCTAAAGGTTGAGATCCATCTGTGCCACGAGTAAGGCTCGCTCGACCGATCGCAACTGCTCGCACTGGACGCAAGAGTCGGCGTGTGCTGCGCCGAGTTCTGAGCGTAGCTACACTTATGGCACTCCTCCGTGAGCTCCCGTCTTGGACAGATACCTTCCGAAGCAACCGTGAACCTAGAGGATCTGCACTAGAATAATGTAGTGAAAAAGAAAGGTTTTGCTAATGCACAAGCGCGAAAAACTTTTTTGAAATTGTATTTATGTTGATTTCGTCCTCTAGGAATTATTTTTAAACAATGTTGATATAACCACAAAGTTGCGTTTTGTTATTTTTGTCACCCTTCCTTCTCAAAAATACTAAGCTAACCCATGAAGCTGAGTGCAACAAGCTTCCCGAATCAAATATAGCCAATTAAGAAATTTAATAGATATGGCAAATTTGATACGAGGCTGTATGCCTATAGTATTTCGACATCATTTTAATATAAGATAACAGCTGATGGAGCCATGTAATGGTATTGGTAAGAAAAATGAGAAGCAGATATTCGGGTTCGCGCAAATTGACCTTGTTTTAAGATATAATTTTTTTTTTGTGGTGGTAACACTAGTTCTGGCGAGGTATTTTATGCCACCACTCTGCAATCGTATAAGTTAATATTCTTTTTACAGGAACCTATTCTCCTAGCTGATAGGAAGATTGATTTTTGAAATGTGAATACTTTTTATCCAAGAAAATCAGTTCACGGAATTTTTGAAAATCGGATCTACGATTTTGTAGACTTTTCACCATACCTAGGATATACATTGAGACATCTAGGAAAATACAAACTTCGAGTTGTATAGGCTCAAAAAGTCCAGAACCCGGAACCATAAAGAATAATCTGCAAGTAAAATTATTGTGAAGTGAATTTGTGATTGTGAATAGGTATTGTAAAAATGTCAGGAATATGTCGAAAATGATGTATTCATTCTTGTGGATTTTTAGAACTTTAGGTATAATGCAGATGAATTTTATAAAAATGGTCTAAAACCTAATTAGTTAATTAATGTTACTGAAAAGAAGTAGATAGTGATTTCAGTGTGCTAAAGTCATAAGACTTGTGTCATCTGTCTACTCTTCCTTCAAGATGGCTCCTCCACCGGAGTATGATAAGGAACCTAAAGCCCCGGATAAAAGTGTCACAAGTAATTTAACTGAAGATTCAAAATTAGTGTACAACCATATAAAGGATCAACCTACAAATACGGAACACAAGACTGCAACTGCGGTGGGCAACGTTGATGTAGAGGTGAGTTGACCTTTTCTATTTATTCCTCCAGCGGCGTTTAATCATTGCTTAGTTACTCATGTAACAAAAGTCAAACTTATTTATTATTGTACCGTTAGGCAATTAATAACATGAAATAGAGCTTTATAACCAATTAATTGTATGTTTCCTTTGATGGACGAAAATGGCGAAGGATATTAAATGTCAAAAATGCACCCGTGTACTTTACGGTTTAGTTTAATTGAGGTTCGCTTGAGATATTTGGGCACAAATTTCGCAACTTGTACGCTATATGCATACATACATATTATTGCGCTTTTATTTTAATTTTAAATAACAAGGTATGCTATAATTAGATAGATCTATTTAGTAAAGATATTTTAAGAGTTACTTTAATACTATTTAGTGCACATTTGATGAAGAAACTTCGTTTTAAACCAAAATAAAGTAAACTGTTACATTAAATGGATAATTGTGTAGGATATAAATATGAAGTAAGGTATGGTATTGGCATTAACATATTTAGTTCAAAAAAAAAATAATGACCAAAAGGTACACATTTATCTTTAAAGCATTATCTAGGCCATCTATTTCCCTAAGGATATTTAAAAAAAATGCATTTAATACAACTGCAATATATTGTTCTTTTGGATTAATTGTGTTGTTTTATGATACTGAATCTCATTGCAGTATCAAATTTTATAACTCTTATCTTGTTGCCTGTAACAAATCTTCTTGGGGCTATCTTTTTCTAGCCCTAGTCTGTTTACTAGATACTACTAGTAAAATTTTAGCCAACATGTTTCATGTAAGAAAAATATTTAGTGGTTATTTTATGTAAATGTGCATACTTTCAAAAGTTAAACCACTGATATCATTAAGAACTCAGATATATTTCATTGCCATGCAAGTAAGTAGAGTTTACAGATTTCATAATAACTGTGCCCTATGAAAAATATAAATTTGAAAAAAAAAAAGCAAAGCAACAACCAAATTTTACAGCTCCTTAAATTTAGAAGATTCACAACTATCATTTTGTTGATAATACAAATATTTTGTATGGACTACACTAGGTTGGACAATCCACACTGCAGTGCAAACTAATAGAATAATATTTATAATTCCTTTTACTTTTTGGTATACTTCCACCCTCTGTCAGTCAATTATTACTTATTGCTTAAGTTCCTGGGGTGGTGCAGCGAGGACTCAAGTTGTTAAGCTCGAAAGAGCCCAAAGATCAGTACTTAAAACAATGCTAAACAAACCTTGCGGGTATCCCACGGACAGGCTTTATCGGGAGAGCCAAGTACTTACCGTGCATCAACTATATATTTTACAACTAGTCCTTAAGGTTCACCAGTCAGCAATTTCCTCAAATGAATATAAAAGGTTGCTCAATCGTCGGATTTTCAAGATCCCCTTGCCAGCAATTAAAACTTGTTTTGCTAGACGATTCAGTCCTTATGTGGAATTATTCATTTACAATAGGGTGGTAAACGTATGTAACATTAAGCATTGTTTCGTAAGGCAAGCCAAATCAATTGCGGGAAAATGGCTCACTTCCTTAAACTACAAGGAAACGGAGGAGCTTTTCTTGCATTTAACATAAGGGTGTTCTACTACTACTACTACTACTTTGATACATCTTATTGGTATATATATATATATATATATATATATATTTTTGCAACAAAAATATAGTAGTACCCACGAGACAGGATTACCTAGTGTGGGTACCATCGGAATATGTAAAACTGTAACTGTGTTTTTGGTGAAATAAATATATTTTTTTTGCTTGCGCTTAACAAATGGATTTTCTAAGAATGCAAGAGATATTATCCATACTAATATTATATATTTAAATGTCTGTCTATTTGTGTATTTTCTAAAATTAATGTAATTAAAGTTTATCCCACATAACTTGTATCCTAGACATGGTCAATAAATAATTTTCAGTCAGAAAAAGCAGCAGAGTTAAATGCCTAAGAAGTCAAATCCAAAAACTTTTATTTATTTATATATTTTTAACTTAGTCACTTATTTCCTTTTTTTGTGTTACTACTTACCCTCCTGTGTTGCTTTTCTATATAGGTTTCCCTTTTCTGCTTGCTTCTATTTCAACAATTTTCCTTTCTTACCACTTAAATAAAGACTGCCTAGTCTCTATTTAAGTGGTTTCCATTCTGTCATCACCCTGACTGTGCTATTGTTCTGCATCCTATCTACATGCCTTATTCTTCTGAGACAATGAGCTTTACAGTGTCAAGCTATTGTTAATCCATTTGGTAAAGTTAGGTCCCATCAGCTTCTCTGTGTTGAATAGAATATCTTTATTTGTATAGTATACATAACATAGCTGTTACATAATTTAAAGCAAGATAAGTCACAGTTTATTGCCAGCACACTACAGTTTATTAATATAGTGTGCAAAATCTATCTTCATGTAATAATGCAAACAAAATGACATTCAACAATAGCAGGATTAAAAATAAAATAATACTAGCATATATAACAATATATGACTGCAAATACCTGCAATGTCAAATTTAACAAATGTCATTTTCTAAAAAAGCATGAACTGCATAATTTAAATTTATCTTTTTATGTATCAATTTTTTTCTTCGAAGCGGTGATAGCCTAGTGGTTAGCCTCCTAATCAGAGGCTGGCGGTTTGAATCCTGGCACGCACCTATAACTTTTCAGTTATGTGTATTTAAAAAAAATTTAAATATCACTTGCTTCAACAGTGAAGGAAACGAATTGTGCCTGAGAGTTCTCCATAATGTTCTCAAAGGTGTGTGAAGTCTGCCAATCCGCACATGGCCAGAGTGGTGGACTATGGCCAAACCCTTCTCATATTGAGAGGAGACCCGTGCTCTGTAGTGAGCCTGTAATGGGTCGATCATGATGATGATGATCAATTTTTAAGATTGTTTTGCTGCAAGTGTTTTTATGGGCAGTAGGAATATATTATACATTTTATTACACACAACATTACAGTGTTTCTGAAATATGACTGTTATTGAGAGTCTATCAACAGTATTTTTAACATAGGTGACTACTCGTCGTATGATTGTTTGTAGAGAAGTTAAGGAGTTTCAGGGCAAAGGGTTAGCAAAGTGCATAAAGCACTTTTTCCCTTGGTTGATAGGGGTTTTACTTGAGTTGTTTTATAAATTCAAAATGGAGCTAATATATCCAAAGCACCTTACTTGCTTCTAGTTCATGATTATTACATTTGAGTGCTAGATAAGTTTGGGGTTTGCAACTTATTTTGTTTTTCCTGTATTTATCTGTAGTCAAGATTGCAGGACCTCATTGGTTTGTTTAGATTTAGCTTCAAGTTAAGGCTTTTAACCTTAGTAGCCAAATCTCTGCTCTGTGTTATATTCATTAAAGAAGTCATTGCTTTTTGTGTCAGGTATTTTAAGTCTAGCTTTATTAAAAGGTTCCCGTACCAATGATTCTTGTGTGACTGTTGCCATCTGTCCCTCCGGCTCTCGTGAACAGTGACAGGTAGAAAGATTTACCAGAATGTTTTTTCTTTCCTTTGCTTTGCTTAAAGCTAAGAAACAAAATAGTACTACAAAATCCTATAAAAGCCTATGAATATCCCATTGTTATCTACACTGTATGAACATTGCATAGGACGCAGACCCTATGTTTATTTGTATTCAAAAATTATTGTCACATATTATCAGTACAATAAGCTTTCTCAGGCACAGGGATGAACAAAGCAATTAAATTACTCAGGGTGGGTAATGCTTATTACTTAATAGTGATCCCAATACATTATGTGAGTAAAAATCCCTTAATGAGTGTTAAATGAAAATGAAAACAAAAACCTACATCAATATCAGTCAAAACTAACAAAAAAACAAATCCATTCATAACCTTAAACAGATGACATATTTTCTTATTTAATGCAGTAATCATCTTGTATAGATCGTATCACGTAAAACGAACTACTAGCAATCAACCACAACAGCAAATCAAACAGCAGAATTATTTTTTGCGAATGCAATTAACCAACCAAAGTGGCATTGTAGGCACTCTTCTCTGTCTACCGACAGCAGAAGGCTTTAAATCTATTGTCTGAAATATTTCTGTGTAAATAGGTTGTATCTGTTACAATATTAATAGTTGTAGATTTACTTTGTATAAGGTTGTTTTTGTTATAAATTTTTATATTTAATTAGGAGATGATGGGACTGACATATCCGTTTCAGATAAGTCCCAAAAAAATGATTTAAAAAAAAAAAAAGGGTACGACGAACGGCCGCGGTCGTTAAATAAGCCAATAACAAGACATGTCTACAAGTTAAAATAGAATATGCGACAACTTGTTATGACTACCCCACATACCGTGCGATAATGGTTATAGTAAGATAAATATGAATGTTTTTATTGATGTAATAAACATGAAACTTGATTATCATTATAAAACAATAGGCTAAGCATGATTCTTATATAATATGTATAAATTGCACACGCCATAGTAAGACCGGAGCTGTCTTTACGTGACGCGACCTATAATTAAACTTTCGCATAACAATTGTAAAATTTAGTTCTAGTGCGGTCTTATTATCTGGCCGGTGGCGGTGTTTGTGTGGCATAGATTACTTGCGGCCAGAGTATCAGGCTTGCGGTGGCCGAAGTGCCTGGGAGTTTGTGAGGTGTAGACTTACGGTCGTAACGAAAGCTTTTGGCGGTGCATCAAATGTTAAAAATAATGAAATTGCTGAATGGTTGGTTTTACTCATATATGTTGAAATGGTAAATTAGATGAGGCTTGTGGGATCGGTTCCAAACCAAAAAGACACTCAAGGAGTGATGAGAAAACTATTTATTTCATCTTAAACATTTTGAATTAATTTCTAAAGAGACAATCATGAAATTTATATAAAATACAAAAGTTATGTCAGACATTCAGACATTACAAGCGATTGTCACGGAATCATCAAATATGACAATATTGAATCTAAAGAAATAAATCTAACATTCCAAATTTAAAGTAATTCGAACAATTCATAAACCAACCAGATAAGAGTTTACATGAAAAGAGTATGTATAATCTGAGATTACCAATCAACAATGACAAAGGTGCACAGTTGTTAAATGCTCGTTTTAAATAATTAAAAAAAAACGTATTCTTCTGCAATAATTAAATACTAGCTATTATTCAATTCAAATTAAATTACAAAACTAGCTCAAAGTTACTAGAAAATTATCAGTTTTTTTTAACCAAAAATATGCAGGTCAGATTGATTGTAAACTAGTTTCTATGTATTGTTTGTCGTCATAATAACAACATCGATGATTCAGATATTATGTAAGAAATCGATAACAGGTAATGAGTGGCTTGATATCCAATAAAAAAATTCAATTCATTGTTAATTAAATTTAACACGGCCTTAATATGTATTTTGAGTCTTTATAATAATTAAATAAGTCATTCACATTCCTCTATATTATTCTTATCAATAGGTTAAGGCAAAAGTTTCTTTGCGTTTTATACTTTTTACTTTTCAACGTTAATTTAAATTTAATTAGAGTATAATAAATGTATTTAGTTCAATGACTCATTGCCATCTAGTATGGAGTAACGTGATCCCGTTTCTGTAGAAATTTTGGAACGACTGGTAAAAAAAATGTTATGGATGTTTTTCTGATACTAGAATTCTGAAGAGTTCAAATCTGATGGAAGTCTGACAGTGCAAAGTTAGTGCTTATTTTTTGCTGAACGGCTAAAGATTTGTTTGGTCTAGCGTAGACGTGAAAAAAGACCACACCCATTCTATTTATCAATTCTGGCCGCTTTCTCTCAACTTCTTACTTTAATCTCATCAGTTGTTGGCAGTAGATATCTGAATCGATAAATTCTGCTGGGCGGTGAGAGCTCGTAATGAACAATGCTTTTGAATTTTCGCCATAGACACAGCATCACCTTATTGCGAGTAAGTTTTGCAAAGTCTGTGAAGCCGGATTAACTTTTGACCACGACCTTTTTCGCACGTTCATACCGTATTCAATCAAGTTTTCTTCACCAGTTATCAATCTCTTCAAAAAAGGTTCGGTTTCATTACGTCTCAATAAAGAATCACAAATGAGTACACGATTCATAAGGTTTCATTCAGTGAACTCGTGTGACATCCAAATATGAAGCTTATTTATGTACCCAGTTTTTTCAAATGGGTCAATACAATTTAGTGGTCAATTGTCAGTTCTGCAGCTATATCGTAACTATATGTATATGCCGATCTTGCACCACATCCCAAAACAGGCGCTCGTTTTATCCGCAACAGGGCGACCAGAGCCTGGTGCATTTATGTCAATCAAATTATTGGATAGAAAACGCTTAAACCGACTTGTGCTACTCTTACTGACTGTGATTAGAGCCATAAATGTCACAATAATGTCTCGCGGCTTGCGTTTTCTTTTTCATTTCCTAAAAACTTAAGACTGATTTCGTCATCTAATAGATTCACTCCTTTTAACGTAAGAAATATAGCCATTATAAAAATAATAGATAATAATGCATAAACATATTTAAATAGGCAACATTTTACTAAGATGCATCATTTTTTTTAATGTAACCTCTATCATTATAGAGGTTAAATTAAAAAAAAATGTATTATAAAATAAAGTAAATATTATGTCATTACATAAAAACCAACCAGAAACAAATGGAATGAAATTTATATATAAACTGATGAACCAACTTGGATTCTGACGTAGTCCAAGCCGGTTTTTACCTACTGTCAATTTTGCTGTATAACTTTTACTCCACTCGATTTATATCGCAGGATCTGCAACCACAACCCAACGTATAATAATGTGGCAAGCGTCCAAAACTGCAGGTTATTATAAAAATAACTAGCACATCTTTACTGCTGAACATTCAAGAAGTGCTGTAAAAATTGCAGCTTAACCATATGACAAGAATGCTACATAGCGTAACAATGCATCTACTGGGTAAGTGATACTTGTATGCGTTTTTGATCGCGGGACACTGGCACCTAGGTTTAATTTATTGGTCGAGCCAAATTAAACCGTTAACTTTTGCGATTGCATTGTTTCGCCATTGTGCTTCGGAGAGTACGCTAAGAGCGTAGAGAGAACAGCCAAGCCCTGTTTGAATGTGTAATAAAACCAGGAAACCTTTTATTTATTTATTTATATGTAATGTTTCATATTTTCACCGTTGCGTGGTACGGAACCCTTGTCTTAAAGTACACAGTGACAGAAAAGTTGATGGCTAGCTTGGTATGGTCATATGATGCAGAGGAAAGAAAGCAATTTTACATTATTTATTATCAGCAAGTACTGTCCCAATGTTGGGCAAAGGCCTGCCTTTCTTCCTTCCATTTGTCTCTGTCTAGGGATATTTGTGGCTAAACGAACATATAGGCATCGAGTTCGTCGCGCCAACGACGCCTCGGTCTGCCTCGACGTATTTTTATTTTTTGTGGCACCCAATATGTAGCGGCCTTTGCTCACAGTTCGTCGGACATGCGCATAACATGCCCAGCCCAGTCCAGTCTAATTTTACATTAAGAATGTTATATATATGTATGTTTAAGGTGTGAGTAAGGATAAGGGTAAGAGAAAAAAAAAGAGTGGCATGGAACCCAGCCGCTTATAAAACTGACGGTTTTACTATAATTGTTGTCCCTACTCTCAGTAACCAAATATTTCGAGAATGACTCTTTTTTTTTTTTTTTTTTGTAGTAATTCAGATCAATTGTATTAAGAATTTATTGTGCCCGCACTAATGATTGTAATTCGAAATCGTTTATGGTTCAAGATGATAAGTGTTGCACTTTATCATACAGAAGCTGTGATTTTAATACGAAATAAAAAGTATGTCGCTCCACCTTATAAAATAAAAACTGTTTGTGCTTTCTTAAAGGACAAAGCAACTAACACACTTTCACATTTATAATATAAGAAAGAATCAGCAAAAAGCAAACATATGGCATGGAAATACTGAGCGAAGTTAATTCGAAGTTATGAATCGACGAGTATCATATCATCCTAAATAAAGAGTCTTATAATAATGTTTAAAGATAAAATATAGCTAGTTCCCTTCGACTAACGAATAAGGGCAAAACTTATTTTGTTTTTTTAGATCCAGCCTATTTTCATACTTAGTCAATTGATTGATAAATAAACGATTATTAATAGGTACGGAGAGCGCTCAAAGTAGTAATAGATAAAGGTAACGGTAAGTGAAGTTATAAAACGGCGCATCATCGATCTCGTTGAATCCCGGATGTCCTCGCTCGCTCCTGGCCCGACCATGACCTTTGCAAGCGCCTCCGACCTACCCTGTCATTAGTGTTTATGACGTCATAAATTCAGTACAATGAGAATCTTAGCGTTCACGTTGTCGGTAACTATGTAAAGAATACGATTTTATTTGTTACAAAATAAAACAAGGTTTGATTGATTGTTGTTTATATAATTTTTGATATACCAATAAACTATATTTATCAGTAGGTATTCATAATCATAGAACTTAGTACTCTGTATATGTATATACTTGTATATTTGGCGTGATAATTGTAATAAATCGCACTATGGACTCTTTGTTGATTGACTCTTTGGTTTTCCGCTATTTCGCTAACGGTTTTGCTTTTCGAAAGCTTTTACATTCTGTAAATAGGTATATAATACAGGAAAGAAAATCAAAAGCTTGTATCGTTATTATATATATAAAATAAATTGTACTGGGAATTTTAGTACGTAGGTCTCCCTGAACATATGTATTTAAGACCCCCGTCCGGATGACCATGGAAAGTGTGGAAGTGGAGCGAGGAAATTTGGGAATTTTGCCTTCGGCCTCACCGGTCTAGACGCTGTAATTAAAGATTAGGCTTTTCTTATCCTCAATATCATTTAAAAACCGATTTGCTTTAAGCTATGGCGAAGCATTATTTTTAGTGATTTAGTTTCGAAATCTCTGAAAATAATGCTTCTGCCAGTCAACTTTTTTTTTAATCTGGTCTGTTTACACACACTCTTTTATCATTCTGTAATATTGCCAATAAAGAAAACATATACCAAAGTAAGAAAACTTAAACCTAATTCACGTAAATTGAATTCGAGAATCTGGAATAATATTGATTATGAACAATGTCTCCCTTTTCTTTACTTTACTATTTCAATAATACCCATTGGCTATTGACATTGCTTAATTTGTCGTAGCAGATCAGGTACATTTGCACTCGAGTTGCTACGCCATTCCTACGAACTGCGACTCCTCCTATACACTGGGGGGACAAAGTCTAGACATGATGCGGCACACACAAGCATACTACATCAGCTGAATAAAATGTCGATTTCAATGAGTCGAATTTTATTTCATAATTTTAAAAAGAAGCGACCAGTAATAAACAATAAAAAAATATGTGGCTCAGTAGGGCTAAGATACGCGCTACTACCATACTACTTTGAACTTGGGTTTTAGAATAAACCTTATATCATATCGTCCTAAAAACACCCTTATATTTGTATGATTTCACATAATACCGACAGTTGGGTAACACGAGTAAAACATTACCAACCAATTATGTTAGATATTATATTATAAATTATTATACATAATTTTATATTAAGTTCAGTTTTAAGTCGAGTCAAGCGTGTAGTATTTTTGAGTTTGTTGGTATTACAGATATGTCTTGGAAAAACAAAGCTATATTGGTTCCTACAAAGCCGATTTTATCTGGATATCATGTTTTAGGGTTAAATAGTGAAATAAGAAAAAACTTAATTCTTATATGACATCACTTTTTAGCGCATTAGTCCAGTCCATCTTTCCCATTCTAGTGTCAATAACGGTATGAAATATTCAATTATAATTAATACTGAATATCAAAGCCAATGACCTCCTATTGCTATTAAAATTCAAGTGTTAAACTGGTGTTTCTTTTAATTGCGTTAAATAAGATATATATTACGTTAAACGGAATAAAATGAAGCGGACTTTTAAAACATATTTGCATATTTAAATTGGCTCTTACCGCTGGCCATCAAACTTGTAATCGATTTCTTTAAATGTAAGAATATATGTATTTCGGCAAAAGTGAAATGTACAGAAAAGCAGTTTTAAGTTCAAATTTATTTCTTAGATAAAGCGATTGAATTAAAAATGTTGACGTATCTTTTCGAACTCCGCCAGGGTATGCAAGTTGTAAGTTATACTGGCTGGTCTTTTTAAAATAATTGAGTTGAACTGATAATTATAGTCTATTAAATTTATAATTGATATTAATTTACCGGTGGCTTACTACTATCGCCTAAAAAAGTATTATTGTAATATTTCTGTCACTCTTGTTTAACTATAATACCTTGTTTAGGGAACGATAAACGTCAAGTTTGTCATAGAAAAATGTAACCTAATCTAACCTAACTAGTATCATATATGTAAATATGTAAATATCAGTTTGTTTGTTACGGCTTTATGCCGACAACATTAAACCAATTTAAATAATTCTTTCCCACATGGAAAGCTACATGATTAGCGAATGATATAGATTATAACTGACCCTTAAATCCGTCCCGTATATCTCCGTATTACCGGTATATCTCCAGTATTGATTCCACGGGAATGTATAAGCTTTAAACGAATGTTATAGTAATACGCCGACATCATGATTCTTTTCGATGTTAAAATCGTTACTATACTCGAAATTACTCCAACTAATAAAGTAGCAAATAAAAATATCATGGCTAATTTTCTTATTCTAAGATAATAGCGTACATGCATCGTAGATTTCGTTTTAAGCTAACGAATGTATACTGTTTAGTAGTTCACATCATCACGTTCCAATTATTGTAAAACGATCATTGTATGAACGCTTCATAAGATCAACATGCATAAGTCAAATTACTATATAATTTTAATTTTATTTGATCGTAATAACTCAAATATAATAAACATGGCGCTGTGTATTAGCATCATAACAATGTCGTGAACTCATGACAATGGTTAGATATTTTAAGATTTGCGCGAACCTGCGCGTGGGGGCGCTCCTTGAATTTAATGATTCAGCGTCCAATCGACCGAAACATAATTATTACGGAATTAGTTACGCGTCTGCAGAAACATTGTTTTTTTTTGCACAGTATCTAGCCAGTAAACCTATTGACCTAGTTCATTATTGTAAACCTGCTGTTAATCTGTTCTACGTTTAGAATAACTTTTATTCAGATTTTCCAAGCGTTTATCTATATATATAATATATTTATAGTAATAATAAAGCTTGAAGTATGCACGCACTTACACAACACAGTAGATTATGAAAAATCTAAATTTCATAGGTTTATTCAACATCACGCTACTACCCTTACGAAAGTTGCGTCTCTGTGGGTAGGCGTATATTTTTAGAAAGACTTATGAAAGTTTCTGTAGGGACAACTTTGTTCTCAGAAGTTTTACAAAGACGAAGTCCAATCATTTTTGCAGAAAGTAAAATCTTGGTACCTCTATTTTAACCAAAACGATAAAGTTATAGTTTTTTTTTACCTTATCTTAGTCAATATTTTCTTAAGCATTTTTCCTCTTCTGTTGTCAGAAATGGTATGAGTTTAAGTTAGAATATGTAAGTAATCGTTAATTTCTAAATATAGAACATACGCCATATTGCCTGGAGTAGGAGGTTAAGTGGCGTAGGTTTAAAATATAAGAAAACTACCGTTCGCTACCGTTAATGTAACTTTATCATACTTTGTTCATGTCTGTTAAGTATGGGTGTTAATGCATGACGAGATGGCTATATTGGGGGTTATTAATGTTAAATTTCATACGCCAACCTTGGCGCTAACGTCACTGATATAGAATAGTGATATAGCTGATATCACATTACAGCTAATTTTATTTGCCATCATGGAATTACGTCACGTACCGTTTGTTCTCCGTCATTTATGATAATAAACATCTTATTTAATCTAGCAAGTTGATTTCAATTACGTTGGCAGTAAAGTTTGTTTCTTATTTCTAAATAATCTGTAATTTTAGTTGAGGTCATTATAATTATCAATTTCGGCTTTTAAACTTTAACTATATGAAAAAATACCCGGTAATTTTTGCTTTATGCTCTGTGAAAAAAAAAATTATAACACCGAAAGGGTGTTTGCTATTGGTTCAGTTTATTCTGTTCATTTCAGTTATTAATATGTTTAAATGGCAATAGTTCTTTCGACTCTATTTAAATGCATATATAGATGTATATTATTTATATATATGTAAAAGCTATTAATAATAACGATAGCATATAACAAACAGACTAGACATAGGCGTTTGTATAGGCACAATGACTACTACACCACCTCTGCGCCGTCTGATTCTGGCAATGGGACAGAAGTGGATCGCCATTGCACCAATATTTTATTCTCTTTTTCGGTTTGATTCAGTGTGATAAAAAGATTTTCTCAGGATCGCTTAATCGGTTCCTTCAGAGCCGACTATATGCCAAATGTCACACTTCCACAAACTTTTCGGAGCTATGTGCATTTTTAAACAATTAAAATATCACTTGCGATGTGGAAACGGTGAAGGAAAACATCGTGAGGCAACCTGCACGCCTGAGAGTTCTCCTGTTCTCAAAGGCGTGTAAAGTCTGCCAATCCGCACATGGCCAGCGTAGTGGACTATGGCCAAACCCTTCTCATATTGAGAGGAGACCCGTGCTCTGTAGTGAGACGGTAATGGGTTGATCATGATGATAATGATAACCATGCACCAGAATTTTTTCCTTCGCCACTCGTGGAGAGATGACATCATTTAAGACTATGAAACTATCTAATACTTTACTATTTATAATAATAAAGTATAAGAAGGTTTGTTAAATTAAACTGATGCACAGTTTAATTGCTTAGATTAATTATTAAAAAATCTTTTAATTTTAGTAAAATATCTAACATATATAGCAAATTAAAGTAATGTCAAAGTTATATTATACCATTTAGCATACTATAAATACTTTTACGCTGGACTTTCACAGAAGCGAAGAGTGCTACAAACAGATTATAAAGAGCTTCATATAGTCTTATCATTCCTTTCCGGAAATTGAAATAGGGTTTGGAAAGTCTAAAAGAAATGGACATAGCATGTTGTATATTTGAAACATCAGAGCAGGGTATTACGCTCCATCATTCATCGCAGTAGTAATTAGGCGTCTCGTTTCCGCCGAGATTGTTCTACTTTTAGAGGGTTCTCCTAGTAGCTGTTTAGGTTGCGGCTATTCGACATCAGGCAGAATACAATAATATTTTGAAAAAGCATCCTTACTTAATGTAATACAGTCTTTTCATCTTTACAAACTCATAAAACAAAAGTATGTCTGTGATATCATTTGATATTTCATAAAATTGTCACCCTTAAAAAATATCCGATCCGGATCCGGCCGATCGAAAAATAATATGAAGATAAAGAAGATATTTGATGTTTGGATATCGAAAATATTAAATTGTCAATTCATTTATATGCTTAGATGTAAACTTGATTCCCACCTTGAAACCTACCAATGGAGACATGTGGACCGATAGATTTTGTGATTTTGATTTGTTGATCCCACACAGTGTGGGTTAAGAGCGAGAGGAATAATTCTAAACTTATACTTACGTTGCAGATAGACTTATAAGAAAAACACAATAGTTGATACACTTCCAAATCGAATAAAACTGTTACGTGTAGACTCTTGGCGCAATGTTATTTACCGCATTAGCCCACCTTGTTTTTGATTCTGGGTCGTTGACCTAAAATGTACATTGGAAAAAAAACCCGGCTAACTGCGAGTAAGACTCGCGAACTGAGAGTTCCGTACCTCGTTTAGTAAACGTGTAACTGATGTACATTTTTCTTGATAAATTAAAAACTATGCGGTTTGAATGGAAATCAAAGACCTATTTAGGGAAACAACTAGTCTAATATGATTGCTAAAACGTCGGTCGAGCAATGTGCACGCATATCAACTGCAAAGTTTTGAAATGTATATTAAGTATGCTTAAGCTGTGATAGCCCAGTAAGCTGTGATAGTCCAGTGGTCAGGGCGTCTGCCTCCTAATCAGAGGTCGGAGGTTCGAAGCCGGGCACGCACCTCTTAACATCGTGAGGAAACCTGCAAGCCTGAGAGTTTATAATATTCTCAAAGGCGTGTGAAGTCTGCCAATCCGCAAATGGCCAGCGTGGTGAACTATGGCCAAACCCTTTCATACTGGGAGGAGACCCGTGCTCTGTAGTGAGCCGGCAATGGGTTGATCATGATGATGATGATGCATAAGTATGAATAAAAGGTTAATTTTTGTTTTCGACGAGACTCGTAATGAACAAGTTACGGTTTTAATTAACGAACTGCTTATCGCAGTATGTAACGTACATAACGTGAAATTGCTCCGGGATATAATTATTGTCCCCGCTGGCACTACTCGAGTCATAAATAATAAAGAACTGAAGTGAAGTGAATGTAGACACTCGAATGTATCACGCGTTCGGTTTCGAATTTTCCCGCAGACAACATAATGTTTACGAGCTAGGGTTCTGCTATTGGATAAATAACAAGTAAGCTTGATACCAGTACGTTTATCAATACACACTTCTAACAATCTCGTAAAGGATACCGTGATACTTTTCGCTGACACTATTTCTTCTCTCCTAGTATCACTTATTTTAGTTCTTCGCTTGCATACGATACTGAACTGAACTGTCGATATCATCCCGTAGTCGCCTAATTAAAGCAAATGAAATCGATGATTCAAAATTTTACATATTTAATGTATTATAGCACAATCCTTAGATATCTTTCAGGAAATATGTTTACAAAAAATATGGCGTACAAATTTTCATAAATGGACTAGGCTAAATAAGTGCCAGCTCTTGGATCATCAGACGAATGGAACAATTTCTACGATACCTATAAAAAATATCTAATCTCAAACGTAAGCGTTATATAAATGTATTGCTGACTGACTAACTGTAAACTGTAATACTGACTTGAGTATATGAGAGGAATGTATGCAGATTTAGCAGCTGCCAGGTTCTTTTCGGGATATCAATTTAAATTTACTATTTTGTAAATGCTCTAACGTTTAGCGAAAAATGTGACATGTCGTTTGTCTCGTTCATATATACGGTAATCCTGTTCTTTGCCCCTCTAACATTGACATATCGAATCGGTTTGGCAGTTGTCAACATTAGGTTTTTAAACCACCGCAGCTACGGCGTAATAAATAACTTTCAATAATTCCAGAAAATTCTTTACCTCCGGATTTCGAGACAATATTATAGTTAAGATAGTCGCTTAAGTTTTTTTTATAGGACTCCGATTTCTTGTTGTGGTTTTCGGCTCTACTATATTATTCTACGATATTTAGTTATTATTAATCTATAGTTTGGTCTTCCATTTACATTTAATAGTGTTCAATGCTAATAGTTATTATATTATGTTTGTTTCAGAACAATAAACACGTGGAGACCCTTGACGACGGACAGCTGCGCGCTTTGCTCGATGAGGCTATCACATACAAATGTCCCAAAGACCGCGAGGGCAAGAGTAGTCTATTTAAGGTTTTTACATGTTATAAATTATTTTGTGTAGAAAAGTAGCATATATTAAAAAAATAAAAAAAGAATCCGGTCGCCATCAGGTTAGGTTAGGTATAACTTAACCTCACTATTAACATTACTAAATCTTTAAAACTTAACGTCTTAACAGTGATATTAGACTTCTACCCTTAATCGGTTTCTATGCGGATCGAACCGTAACGCTCACTTCATTGGCAGCATGTCTTTGTAGGTAGGGTGGTAACTCTAGCCACGGCCAAAAGCCTCTCACCAAATCAGAACTGAGATAATTCAAAAGTTTTCAAGACTCCAATTTTCCCTGATGGGTATATAATCCGGAAACTCAATAAGCACTCTTATAAGCAGCATTTAAAAAAAACAGCTTTCACTAAAAAATGCGATCAAATTGACAAAACCACGGCTGGTCGCGCGATATTTTTTTTATTTTTTGTATACACTACAAGTTAGCCCACGACGACTATCTCACTTGGTGGTAAGTGATGTCTAGGATGGTCGCGGGCTAACCTGTTAGGAGTATGGTAAACGCACGCTCCTAATTGGTTTCTACGCAACATCGTGCCGGAACGCTAAATCGCATGGCGACACGTCTTTGTCGGTAGGATGGTAACTAGCCACGGCCGAAGCTTCTTACCAGACCAGAGTCGACCCGGGAATCGAACCCAGGACCTCCAACTTTATATTGCGACAGCACACGCACTGCGCCCCGGATGTGGTTGAAATTTAATATCTGCTATAATAAGTGCGACCGATAGTTCAACTATTTAGGTTAAAACTAAATAGGTTAGTATCGTTGGTAATTCGCATACAATGGAAATATATTATTATTTACAAATAAGAACCATCTAAATTGCAGGAATTATTGGAGGAAGTTGAACAAGACGAGCAGGCGTGCGAGGCAGCGGCGCGATTGGGCGCAGGCAGGAACTCCAGGCGCGCCCGCGCCCGCCGGGAACACCACTCTAGTCTACAGGTGAGGGAGGGAAATCGCCTTCCACAACTACTATTACTGCTTCAAGAGCATTGTTCAGCCCGGCCAAGGTCTTGTTCTTGTGCATTTGAAATTAAGGAAAATCACAATTACTATATTTTTTTTATTCATCTCGACCAAATAAGCAGACTTGTCACCTATTGTTATCGGTACGTTAACCGTTATCCTCTTAATCGGTTTCTATGCGGTGAAATACCAGAACGCTAAATCGCTTGGCGGCATGTCTGACAGTTTGGTGATAGCTGCGACCGAAGCCTCCCAAACTAGATCAGACTCAAGCCGGAAAAGGAACCAGCAACATCCCACTGTTAATTTTATTTAAGTTAGTCCGATCAACTTAGATTGTGGGTACTTGGCTTGAAGTTCATTCTGTCGCAAATTGATTTGTGCAGTTCTAATATGTATACGATTTGCTTTAGATAGATAATACACACTATATTGTGCACTTAACTGCTTCAGTGGTCTCCTTCATAGGGTTTCCTTCGGGAAAAGTATGTAATGAGTGTGAATGTTTTATCAAATTGCACTTTATAACTTATATCAAAAAGTGCAATTTGAATAAGTTATTATTGGAGGCTGATATTATATTTTTTAGACGATTCTCGAAGTAGGTATTTAAAAATTCAGACTACGTGTAGTTGGAGTGTCTAATAAGGACAGCCGTGTTTACTGTAAACGGCTTACTGTACAATTTTGAGTGACTGGGTAACATTGCAGCTTATCCGAACTAGAGCGCAGAGCGAGACAACATTATCCCATGCGCCAAGGTCATCATTTTTTTTTTGCTTTCAAGTACTCAGCAATACAATTTCAAAACAATCAAATTTCAGATTGCTCCTGAGCAGTTTTTGAGGGAAACAAATTATACCGCTCTTCTTATGACTCTTATATTAACGTTAAATGGGTTTTGATTACAAAATTATTATCAAAATATTATATATTACTTACTATTTCTTAATTCTTATCAAATATATAAAACAGCTAGTTTTAGTTTATACGACATTTAAATTCATGCCAATTAAAAATTTAGACATCACAAAAATATCTAATATTAGTGCCAAAATTAGACCACTAATGTTGGTGGAAATATTAGATATGTTTGTGAGTCGGACATCATATGATAGACATACATTAGCAAGTGTGTCGGCAGGACCTCGTGGCGGCGATGGCGGGCGAGGCGGCTCCGCGGCGTGGGCGGGGGCACGCGCACTCGCACGCGCCCGCGCCTCCAGCCAGCAACGTGTCGGCGCGCGCGCTGCACGGCGGTAGTCTGCCCTCTGGCGTCGACACCTGTGCGTACTACGCAAAAAGCTAACTGTTTATCGTGAAAATTAATCGTGTTGCATTATATTTGTTGCATGTTATTTGCAGCGTTCCTGCTGGGCGAGGAGTCGGGGGTGGGCGTGGGAGGTTCGCGCGGAGGCTACCTAGCCACGGTGCGGTGCGTGAACCCGCCGCCTTTGGCGGAGCGCCGCGTGTCCACAGGTGACGCCAACCCGCCGCAGCCGCAGCAGCAGCCGCAGCCTGCGCAGGAAATGGACGTTCTCACCAGGTACATTTGTATAAAAGATATATATACCGTTATCGTCTTAGTCTTTCCCGAATAAACATCAGCAACTCTTCCACTATGGCGCTTATGCGAGACGGCTTGATTAAAACATTTATGACTAGTCGATTTATTTTGTAAAGGCTGGCTTTAGGGTTTGAAAGATGCTTGAATTTGTTGCCTTTATTGACACAATACAGACAATTGAAGATACAAGTAGTATCTTCAATTTGTAACAATGGCAGGTCATGACCATTGACACCTACAATTACAACTAAACCCTATATTCATTTATTTTAATTTCGGCACTCGAAATAAAAATAAATGAATATAGGCCTGCGATTGACCGCAAGCTCTGCTCTAATCGAAAGTTTAGAAGAGGATATTTTGTTTAGTTTGCCTAAAAGAGCGACAGATTTGGTAAGAGGTTAAAGTTACCCAGTTTGTAACACTTTCGATTCAAACATTAGCCACCCCACGAGCGTATGTGTAAAGAAGACGCAAATGGCTTTGTGCGAGATTTTGAGATATTATTGACAAATCCAAACTTGAGCAATAATCGCAATAATAACAATTCTTATGATGGTGACAATTGTTCACAGAAGGAGCAAGCCTATGTTCCCGATGACGTACACGGCGCGCGCTACTCTCGAGATTGGCAGTGGCAGCGTGTGCTCGGGCCGCGCGGTCACGACCACCACCGCCTCCAACCAGGTGCGTACCGCCCCTTCCGACCCCCGCACGCGCAGCACACCCGAACACCTTTCCAACCAAGCCAAGCTCATGGGTGCCTTGTATGTTGAAGACGGAAGACCTGTGAAGACGGCTCCAGTAGGCGGTGGTGCCACTGACAGATTGATCAAGGAGTTTAATATGCACTCTCGTGATAAACGCGGAGTCAACACGGGTGGACCGCGCGGCCCGACATCGAAAATCAGAAAACAGTTTGAAAATACTCACTCTAAGGACAAAACTGAAGGAAACCATTCCAAACGAAGTGATGCCATTTGGGTCAACACAATTCATAATTGGTATGAAAGCTTAGATCGATATTCTTATCTTGGAACCACAAGCTGTAAAAAAGCAAACGATCCCGAAAATAAGGTGATCGGAGTGAATAAAAATTTATCAATGCTTAGCAATATAAATATATTTGATAATAATATCCAAAATTTAAAACCTACACTTACCACATATCCTACTAGTTGTAAAAATAAAAAGGTAGATAAAAGTAAAGAAATGTATATAAATAATAACATAAATCGCAATGAAGGTTATAAAAGTTTATGGTCGGAAGATACATCTATTGATAATATTAAAGTCGAATGTGATAATAAGGAATCTAAAGATAGAAGTGATGTTAATATTGATAACGAAAGTGATATAAACTTAAGACGACAATATAGAGAAAGAGTAGGATATAAATTAGTTGCACCTATTAAGATAAAAGAAAGTCCAAGGAATATTAAAAGTTTAACTATAGGCAAGCCCCTGAGCAATGATACGAATCAGTATAGTAAAAATTCGATTAAAGTATTACGTAAAAATACCAAAAAAGATGTTACTGAAAAAACGGCAACCAAAGTCAATCCGGCAATGGAGATCAAGAAAACTGATGAAGTTAGTAATCTCGTCAAGCGCTCACCTTTTGAGATTGACAATCCGAGCTCATCTCCTGGAGTTGTCGAAAGTGATAGTAGTTTAAGTATTAAAATTATCAAGAAGTCAGATTTAGCAAAAGATACTGACACGATATCCGATTATGAACTGGATGATATTCCTTTCAATTGTAAAACTACAGAAGAATCTAATTCATTTGTACAATACGTATCTAAGCAAAAAGAACTCATGAAGAAATTGGAAATAAATAACAACGAGGATGATCCATGTAGTTATTATATAAAAGAAAGTGTTGGCTGTGAAGAGTCTACAATGTGTACTAAAAAAGCTGACATTGAAATGAAATTTCTGAAAATGGATGAGAAAAAAAACATTGTAACCATTAAATCCCCAATGAACTTGACACAAGTTGCTACATCATCCAATAATGATGCTAGAGACACCACGAGCAACCAGTTGGCTGAATTTCCAAATAACGCTTATATCCTTCTAACATTCCCCAAAAGCTTTCTTACAAACCCCTATACTACAAAAGAACCATCCAAAGTTAGAGAGCTTGTTAGTGAAATTAACTGTACTAATGCAGCTATAGATTGCAATAAAAATAAATCAAGTAAAAAGAGCAAAAAAAAATCTAAACAAACATTAGCTAATGACAGTGCGAAAAAGGAAGGAATGAATAAAAACGCCCTCAAAATGTTACTGTACAGTGACAATTCAGAAAAAACAAACTGTATAAAAAAGAAATTTTCTCCTTTCAAGGAAAAAGAGGTAGGAGTAATTTTATTATCGTCTGTGAAAATATCTTGCTTGGATATAAATAATAATTGTTTTATTTTACAGGTGGATTCCGCCATACCCTTTAGTTGCATCACAACACCAGAGGTTGTGGCCAGTTGCAACACGACTTCCTCTACCTCCCAATCAGCAGTCGCTGTCGATCCCAAGGTATATGACTTATCCGACTTCGTTTGTAGCAGAACACGTCAAATTGCTCGCATGAGATACTCACACCATTTGCAACATTATAAATGTCAAAACAGATAAGTTCAAAAATCCAACCCAATTATTTACTACTACATAAAACAGTTAAAACATAATACCACAACGGAAGAACGGTTTCAGTTCTACCCAACTGTAGTATGATTTGAGTTCTGATTTAATTCACGATTTTAAAGCGACAAAAACTGATCCTAAGCGTTGGAAAAAGAAAAAATTATTGTGGCAAATATTTTTTTTTATTCACTATCAAGAAAATGTTTTCGTAGAGGAACAAAGCCTTTTGTTTCTGGCAATTTGATCTCAAAGCTAATTTTATCACTGATTTTACTGCTTGACAAAATAATATTCAAATTGAACTCAATTGCTTATTACTAGCTAGTTAGCATGCATATTTTAGTCATTTTGACTTTACCGCTAGCTTGGTTTATCGGTACTATAATTTTCTTATTGAAATGAATGATAAAACACTTGAACAAGTAAAATCCTCACTTATTAGTCGATCTATTTTTTCGTTGTAGTAATTAATAAATAAATTGAATTTTTTAACTTGCCACTCGGAGCTTTTCGTGTTATATTTCGCGGCGGCACCACGTTTATATCCACCATAGTTTCCACGCAGATTAATTTAATAAAATATCCTAAGTAATTCTATAAATGCGAATGTGAGTTTGATTGTTTGTAACTCTTTGAAGGCTTCGCATGCGCGCGATTCACTATATACACTGTTCTATGAAAACATACGCTGTGCAGCGCCTGCGCAGTTTGCGTCGCGTATACGCTTACACAAAAGCCTTGAAGGAATAGAAATATCAAAAAGTTAAGAGCGGTGAAGGTTGAGAGAGGATAGATGGATGAATTGAGTGTGGTGGAGTTGGTGAAGTGTATTTGGTGAAGTGTATTTGGTATTGCCCCTAATCGAGTGATGTGCACAGCCGCTGCAGTTGGTGTCGAGCTACCGCGCCGTGGCCTGCCTCATGGACGGTGCCTTCCCGCCGCGCCCGCCCTCGCCGCCGCCGCCCAACGCGCTCTCCGGGAACCACCCCGTCTCGCCCGTTCAACAGGTACCACCTACATCCCATGATCGTACACAGGATGGAAGTGTCTTGCACGATGCCACTGGAGGAGAGCGCTCAGCACTCACACAAACACATTAGTAAACATAAAAGAAACCTGGCTGTCTGGTAAGAGGCTTCGGCCGTGGCTAGTTACCACCCTACCGACAAAGACGTGTCGCCAAACGATTTAGTCTTCCGGCACGATGTCGCGTAGAAACCAATTAGGAGCGTGGGTTTGCCATACTCTTAACGGCTTAGCCCGCTACCATCCTAGACAGCATCATCACTTACCACTAGGTGAGATAGCTGTTAAGGGCTAACTTGTAGTGTATAAAAAAAACTGCGTTGGTTGCCAGAGTTTGCTTAAATATTATCATATTGTTATCTCCCTCTTTTCATCATAAACGTCAGTAATAATAAGAATGTACCATCGACATGTACACTTTTTTTTCTTCGTTTTATGGCTTTACACAGATTAGCCAATGTCAAGTCTATTATTTTATTAGTTCTCTCTTTTTATGGCTTTGCACAGACTAGCCAATGTCAAGTTTATAGCAATGTAGAAGTTAGGGAGAAATGGCGGGAAGCTTCGCACTCTGCGGACGCGGATCCCTCAAACCTTTTCCAAATTAATACCTGTTAACCATTCAGAAAACCAGCCACTACACAAGTAACACCAAAACTGTCCACGACACAATCAACACACCAGTCCTTTTCAAAATTAGCCAACAAACATTAATTCAAGAAAAGCGTGAAAAAACCGCGCCCGCCATATACGAAGTCTCCCGCCTTTCCACACACATGTACATTTAGAAATGGCACATTCCTATCATTACTGACGTCTACTGTTTTACTAACCTCTACTACACGCAGTCTGCAAGTTATAGTGAACCTCGTTGTACAGGTCTCCATATTGATACAATTATCGGTATCCACTCGCTACTCTCACGCACGTCTCTTTGACGCTCCATAAACGATAATGAGTGCAAGCGAGCCTAGGCAAGGGTCAATCAAAATATCATTATGATGAACTCTCTATTAATCAATTACTGATTTCTTTTCACACACCTGTTGAAGAACCGCGATTTGATATTATGCATACATAAAATATAGTTCTGACAAATGTATTTAATTTATAAGTAATTTGTTTTTTCCCTTAAATCTGAATTTTTATTTATGAATTGATATGTGATCGACACAGCGTCATTATGCGTTTATTTGATAGAATTATCTCGAAAACTAATTGGGTCCTCAATATTGCGGCTTTGACTCTGGTGGTCGTATCAAGTGACGGGTGGTAGAAGTGAGTGGAAGAAGTTTGTACCGACGTATATCTTTCGATTAAGGTAAGATGAAGAAGGTCTTCTGGGCAGGTTCTTGGATATTAGGTGTTCATAGTGATCTACAAGAGTGCTTTTTTAAGTTTTTAAGTTAGGTTATTTATGGGCGCTTTGCTGAATTAGGTACAAAACATGAGAAGACACTAAATCTCTGTTCGAGCCAAGAGTTGTGTTGTCACAGAAAAACGGTAAAAAAACTAGAAGATCATAAATTACAGAAATATCTATATATAACGTCTTATTCCTAATCCTAAACCCTAAAACTTCAACTTTGAGGATTTATTTTATTTTTGACTTGAACCATATACCCTATTTAAAAATATTTTGATAGATACTTAATTTTTTTTTCTTTTTTTAATACCTATTTATTTACGTATTTTTTTTAGATGAATCTTGGAAGTGCATTTCCATTAATCAAAATCTATCAAAATAGTTTAGGTAAAATAGTACCCCTGATTACGCTAGAATCTACTGACGCTAGAATAGCGATTATTGTAACCCATTTAGACTTTTCTTTTGTGTTTCTAAAATCTCTTCTTTCCAGTAAGTATCACAGTCTCATTTGAATCGATTCTAAATTCAGTCCTTTCCTATATCTAATTGTTTTCAGTAACCTTTGTCCGCGTCCATGGGTCACATTAGATTTCGTACTCGAGGGGTGCCAACCCCAATGTTTCAAATGCTCTCTTTTCCTCCGTTGTGGAATAGACAGCTGTTTTTTTTTAACAGAATGTTTCTATTGCCGTGATTCTACTAGGTGCCTATTGAAATGATAATATTCTTTTTTAATAATTTTAGAATATTTTATTTGATCTTATGGTTTATTTAATTTTTTTACGCACGCATAGTGATGATTAAAAATGTAATAACCTATTTTGATGTACACTCAACACACTTTTACGCTACATACCTTCTTCAGCATATATACCCTAATCATACCTTAAGTTCCAATTACTAATTATCATTCATACAACAGTGGAAATTGCAAATGGTGTGATGAGATAGGAAAGTATGACTACTCGTTTTATGATGAATACTAATTTCAAAATGAAAGTAAAATATTTTGTGTGTCGCTCGCGGAGCAGCCCCGTGGCGTGATTTCGAGCAGTTTCAACGGACTGCCGCTGTCCCGACCCTCTGCCTCGGACGAGTACAAGGTATGCGTCGCTCACTCGCTCCACAGTCCACATTGCATTTGCGTCTTGCACACATCACTTCATACTAATTCGCTTCACGCTAACTTCATCGCCTCCATGAATGTTTACTTAAACACTTATCATGTCACTCGCGCTCTCCAATAGCTACGATTGAATCGATCATTCAAATAACCACCACTGTGTGATCTCCGTGTTCTAAAAATTCTAACATCTATTTTTTCCTTCCTATTCAGGTTCCTATACTCACTGTGCACTACCGTTTACAGAAATCTCTCGATGAAAACTGCAACGCGGTACAAGGATTCGGTTCGCCCCTCTCGGGCTCCAGTCAACAAAAGAAACCGCGGAGAAAGAAGTCTTCGAAAAACGAGACTGTCATCAAATCGCATCAGATTGACGGCTACCAGGGCAACAAAGATATCAACGAGGTGCTGCGCTTTATCGAGTCCAACGCCGAGGGAGCGCGAGCGCCCAAGCTGCGCGCGAAGCACAAGGACGACAGCGACGACAAGGCCGCGGGCAAGAAGCGCTCCACCGAGCGCCGCAAGGATAAGGAGAGCAAACCCAAGCGCGCGTCCTCGCTCGACGAGCTGTCGCGCACCACGCTCGAGGACCTCACCGATAAGCAGCCGCGCGACGCGCCCGCCAAGCCCGAGCGCCGCTCCTGGGGCGAGGACGCGCGGACGCTTCTCGAGCCCGACGGCCCGCCCGAACTCACCGATTTCCAGACGGTTACCAAGAAGCGCAAACCCCGCCGACGCGCCGACGAGCACGAGCGCGTGCCCTCGCCGCCGCGCCGTGTGCGTGCCGCCTCGCCCGCCCGCGCGCCCGCCTCGGCGCCAGCCTCCGAGCGCAGCAACGACTCCAATGACGACACCGACTGCGCGCACTCGCCGCCGCCGCCCGCGCCCCCCGCACCGCCGCCGCCCGCTCCCCACGCCTCGTACGCGGACATCGCGCGCACCCGCCACAATATCCCTGACCTCATCGAATCGTGCAACTTCTACACGGAGGGCGACGAGCAGCCGGCCGCGCCAGCCGCCGGCACTGCGCCGGAAGAGACCGATCAGTACCCGGCACTGGCGACGCGGCGTGCTCCTGACAAGCCGCCCGAGCCCTGCCCGCGTCCTGTGCGCAAGGAGCCGCCCACCACCACGCCCGCGCCCGACGTTGTGGCGGACCGGCGCCCGCCGGTCGTGTTGCTGGCGGCGGGTGCGCGTCCTCGCGACATGGACGGCGTCACGTTCGGCTTTGACATCAACGAGCAGCTTTTGGGCGCGCGCTGCGATCTGCTGGAGCATGGCGCCGTGTCGGTGCGCGCAGGCTGCGCGGCGTTGCGCTACGTGCCACCCGTCGCGCCCGCTTCGCACATGCTGCACCAGATCGTGGACTACGTGGCCTCAGGTGCGTTACAAACACGCAGCATCCTATTAAATATATATAGGATGAATACGGGGCGCCTCCGTCGGTATTTTAGGTAGACGTGAGTATATTCGGGCAAAGAGACTCAGATACTCAGATAGATAATTAATCGGCTTTATTCTTGGTAGAACAGAATATTGATTGATTTTAAGTATCGTAATTTATAAAGAGCTATACGCTCCACCAAGTACGACATTACACTCATGCGTCTGAACCACTATTTGGTGCGCCGGCCCGCGCCGGTACGTCTTTAAGAACCTTTTGTCTGTCGTACATGATTCTAAAACTAGATGGCGCTACTCCCTGATTGCCGTCATATATATAACGAAATCACTCGTTTCTTCACTATACATCCTAGGCACTGTAGATTCGAATTAATTCTTTATCATTAGATAAACAAATAATTTAAAAAATGTAAATGATTACTCATCAAATAAAATTAACATAGTTACGTTATATTGCAGCCTGGGAGGACGTGATGCGAGGCGGCGGCAAGGTGCACTACTTCAGCGAGTGCGCGGCACGCAACAATTAACCGTTTCCGACGGTGTCGATGATAGATGCTTTCAAAGTGAAATATCTAGTGAAATTTCGATTCGAATACTGTGTAAGAGAGAAGCTACGTCAAAGTTTGCTAGTTGCGTTATTGTGTTACGGCGCTGGCAGGTGTGTGCGTAAACAAGTGACGAACTACTAAGTCGAGATTGAGTTTTAATGTACGTAAACCGAAAAACAGTCATTGTGTAAATGCACGGCGCTCGTGTTCTTGTGTTCGACCCGTGACCTAATATGAAGTGAGACTTTAGCAATAACGCTAAAATCATTTACTTTACGCTTTGTATATAAGATAGACGGTCTAGAGCATTTAATTCTTGTAATTAAATTTGAAGAGAAAATTATTTACCATACGCGTTATATGACGCCTTCTGCTGTGGTTATTGTACGATTCGCCATTTCCAAGGGCAGGGGAGTGAGAAAAAACGATGGGTAGAGTTGCATTCTTAAGTTCAGCGGTAGTACTATCCTGTCTCATTTGGCTCACTGACCTGCTCCCATGCATGTGCGGGCACTAGATTTGCCACTTGATCGGTGGTTTGAATGCGCAATATACTACTGATATTCTCTCGGCTCAGCAAACTCACCAACCTCATAATAGATACCTGTATTATAAATCCCTCAGACGGTCTAGATTTGAAAGTTTTTTAAAATTGCCTAAATTTTCTATTTAATTATCACGTTTTGCATTACTTGTATAAGTGTGTGTGTTTGTTCAGATTATGTTTCAAGATTTTTTTTAATAAAATTGAAACCAAATTCTCGATAAGCTAGAGATTACATGTAAAAATAGCTATGAATCGTATGCAGCATGCATGATAATGTACCAGTTTTAAAAGGTGTATAACATCATATGAACTACAACTTTTAAAACTTCTACATTATATATACATATGTTAGAAAGTATATATGCATATAAATACTTTCTGACTAAAAAAGTTAACAAAAATCGTTCAAGTAGAAATGTTATGTCAAACATATATGCGTAAAGACCTTATGAGTTATGATTATAACCAAAAAACCAAAATATAGTTGAATTGGTCACAAGAAAAAGAGACAGTTTAAAAATCTACATTCATATCCGTAGCTAACTTACGTAGCAAAACGAAACAATATATGTTGAATAGTGGATATAATATCATCAAACCAAATAATATTAAAAACATAAGTAGTTCTTTTAAAATTTACATTTTATCATTAAAGGTAGTTAATAGATGGAAACCACATCAATATCCAACTTGCTTATGCTATTTAGCGACGGATTTATCCTTTCAATAGAAAAATCAGTGTTATTTATTAAGTTTAAACCAAAGGTCTAAACATAATAAATAATCTAATGCTTTTCTTTCTCTTTCTAATCAATATAAGAAATGTGCTTCACCCAGCCACTCATCAAATAAATGCTGAACCAAGAGAGGCTCAGTAGTATATATGTCTGCCAGATTGTAAAGTTGGATACGAAATGTGTAAAACGCTTGCCCACTATATTCAAATTGTATAATAAAACATGGTGTTTAAATACACATTGTATCTTTTATAATTAAACAAATGTACGTTTCTTCCGAATTTTTGCTGCTGATATTATATGTAATTAAAAATTGTTGATGTGAGTTAGTTATTTGGTTTGGCTGCGAAAGATGACTTATTTGTAAAGTCAAATAGCAGGGTCGCTAAAGTAGCTAATGTTTCATAGTAGACCTCTCGAGAATATTTCGAACTTCTATGGGAAAATTGATTTACACTTTGGCAATATGGTTCGTTTTGTCAATGATCTAGTACAAGTTGAGTAACGAAAAAGTTTCTTAAATGTCACCTGTTAATGAATACCAAATATGTAATTTTTTTTGTAAAAAATCTGACAAACTATTGTGCACAGTATTAACAAGTGAGAAACATCTTACTGTGTGTTTGCTTATTCTTGTATGGAATTGCACGATTATATTTTCCGATGTTTAAAAAACTTGCATTCCCATATCCCGCGTATTTTATATGGATAAAATAATGAAATTAAAAAAAAATAACTACTGGCAGCCCGTTCGGAGGCTTCACTATCCAAATGTGCAGGTGCTAACAAATTATTATAGCATTAATATAAAGATGTGTAGTCAAAATCAATGTATCTAAATTTATGTTCCTTTTATTCCTGTTGGGGACGACCGCTATCCGAGTCGAGAGTTTTGTTAATTGAACTGAGTGTAAAATATGAAAAGGTTTTGTTTGTTAATGTTTGTTGTGCTTGAGTTAGTTACATATTCAAGATAATAGATTCTCTCTAAAGCCTAGTTCGGTCTAGGCTAGTAATTTAGTCGAGTGTCGAGCAATTTAGTAGCTAAATAACTGAGCAGCAAACATTTGGTTAAATGGTTAGTTAGTGGTACAGTCGAGTGTGACGACCTTCCTGGTGTTGGACGCTGTCTTATGTGTACAAGTGGGTGGTCCCGGGTTCTATCACTAGCAGGAACAATTTAGGAACTATACTTAGTTTCTGAATTTTCTCTTAGTCTAGTTTGCTTCGAGGCTTCGGCCCTGGCTAGTTAGCACCCTACAGACGTGCGAATCAATGATTTAGCGTTCCAGTACGATGTCGTGCAGAAATGGAATTGGGGGTATAACATACCCGCTACAGATCAGCCCGCTACCGTCATAAACTTATGTTCACTTGCCTTTAGGTGAGATGGGAGTCTAAGGCTAACTTGTAGTTTAGGTAACGGCGCTCTCGACCACGCGTCACTGGTTTCAATATTATAAAATAACGAATTTACGAAACTCGACTAAAACCGTCTAGTTTCTTAGCTGAAACAATATAGCAATAATATTGTTATAATATAGTGTTATTATAACGCGGTGCGTAAAATGTTTTAGCCGGTAGTTTTTGTGAGTATTCAAGTTTCTAAATACTCAACACTCGAACAATTATTAGCACAGTCGGAAATTGACTTAACTATTTAGCTACTTATATTTAATTTGTTATGTATTTTTAAGACATACTGTTTTACACTGTAAATAAAAATAATAAAAATAAAAAAAACTACAATGCATAAGTTATAACTGGCGGAGTGAAAGTTTTCTGTTTGTAAGGTTTTATGATGCAAAATAATGAAAGTTGTTTTATGTAATAGTAATGATGATAATGATTTATATTTTTAACAAAATGTTTGCACACTAATATAGTCGAATATTTTATTCTTTTTTTTTGCTAAAATCCAGCTTATCGTTAAACTTAGCTAATACCTCTATGCTATGCATATTATGTTTATTATGTTAGTATGTATTATATCACAGTCGTGTGTGTGTACAAATAAATACACGAGTGCTTAGTGAAAGATTTCAACTTATTTTTTTTCTCTTATAGAATCGAAATAGCACCACCTATTGTACAATAGATGGCGCTGATTCAATTCCATACAGAAGTTAACTTTAACGCGACCAAATAAGTAGATATCTCGAGCTGTGCATTAATCCTGGATCTTTCATACTCACACATGGATGTTAATCTATTCAATTTTTGTGTATTATTAAAAAATAAATTATATATTAAAAAATTAATATAAGTTATATATACATGTTTAAATGTGGAAAAAATATAATTTTATAGGTATTTTCAAGTTTTATGACCATAGCATGCTGTGGTGCCAGCAATTTTTTTTTTTCATTTTTGTACATGTACACAATGACCGTCATAAAATATAAAAATGGTTAGAGTACGTTTACAGTACGCCTAGAACACTAGGACGACATCTTTATGGAACGAATTTTCGATTCAGTTTAACCTAAATCAAATCTCTTGGTAATTGGGAGTATGGCAGTTACATTAAGCCCCATACCCCTGAACTTGTAAACAAATTCAAAATTCAATTTCAAATAATCTTTATTCAAATAGTCTTTTAAAAGGCACTTTTGACATAATGGTAGTGATTTAATGGTGATAACTACATTCGTAAACTTAAAAGTAAAGCTATGAGGGTTCCAAACGCGCCCCGGTCTAAGAAGGAGCCCACAACAAACTTAGCCAGGTAAATTTTCTTTTTATTATTATACCACCATCTAACATGCCACTAAAAATTATATTAAGAGCTATCTTATTAGAGCAATATTTCCATTACTGCAACGCTGAATCGCTTGGCGGCACTCTCGGTAGCATGATAATTAGCCCCAGCCGAGGACTCGTCCCACCAGAGAAAAATACAAACTAAGTGTTGGATAGATACTGTTAAACTTTACGGGCACTACTTAACTAAGGTTTAGTTGGCGTATTCCACTACGCACACTAGGCTCTCAGTTCCGGGTACTCGGGTCGAGCTAGAGTTGTTAGGTTTTTCGTCTGAAAAATTCTCAGTACCAGCTCAGAGATGGAATTGGACGTTGTGCTGCACCCACAAAAACCTCGTGCTGCGAAGGGCACGTTTACCTATCAGTCCCAGCTATTATCATGCTTGTGCTTTGAGCAACATTATATTTAATTGAGTAAGAGTTTAAAGCTTAGACAATCTGTCGATTAAGTTCTAAACTCTAAGGCTGAGGATGATAATGATTCAAACCTTGACGGTGTATAGTATTTGCATAACCGAACAGAGCAACATTATTACTGATTTACAGACGGTCAAGTGTCAAATGAAATCACCTGAACTTAACAAAGTAGAGACAGATCTGTCCAATCTGCGACAGTAATGAGTATATGTCAAATAGGTTTACCTATACGCTTGACTCGTTCGACCAAAGTTCGTCGATTTAATAGTGGCCAAAACATCTTTAATTGTGAAAACGCGTGCTAAACTACCCCCGAAATATAAAAATATCCATGCTTGCCAACCATTACCTTTAAACATGTATAATATAACGTTTGGCACAAAAATTGAATATTGTTTTAACAATCTGTGTGTATTAAGTGTTTTAATTTCATATAACATTTTACCTATGTGCACGACAAGATGTTAGATGTAATAACTACCTATACCACTCTGTAAGACTTGGGCCAAGAGGCTTCGACTAATATGTCAAAGACCTGCATTTAAAGCTGCAATGCAATGTTACAATTATTTTCATCCAGTCCTTATTTAATAATGTCTTCCAAATACGTATAATGATAGAAAAAAAAAACTATTGTGGTGGGAATAAACACATTGATGAGTGACATAGGCTACTTCCCAGAGTTATTTTTTCCTAAAAAAGCCAAATAAATAAGAAGATATAAAACTAGCGGTTGCACTACTAGTGTTTTTTTTTTAAATAAAATATGCCCGATGTATTGTATTTATAGCTGTATCTTTAGTCGCGAAACTTTCGTTTAAAAGCATTCGTTAAAATACCCTAATTAACTGGAGTTTTAATTCATGAGTATATTATAACTTTGAGGTTAATGTAATATGAGACCACAAAACGTTATACTTGTTATAACGATAAACTATGTGATGTTCTCACAATAAATACGATTTTATTGTAATTTCTAAGATTTGTACAAGAGATGTAATTAATTTGGTTTAAATTATTTACAAAGAGGGCTCAAAAAATCAGAATTCTATTGAATGTAACGTGTCCTAATATCATTCCTTGTATAATACTGTACTGGACTAATGAAAAATACTTATACAAGTTTTGTATAATTTCGAAGAACGACACATCGCTCTAAAAGGGAATGTCACAGCACCGACTATTTTCCCAATAACAATAAGAAACGTAATTATAAATGCGCAACGCCATCTGTGGGGGTGACTGCAGACTATAAGGTAACAATTGTAGGTAGATATTTTAGGTGCATGCAAATTTTCCGCCATATGTTATGCTGCACTGCCGAATTTAAGGCGCGGACGAAGTCTGACATTTTCGAAATATAGAATTACTAAAGTCTTGTCACTGGTGAGTTATTCCATTCGGGTCAATTAAATTTCCGGTACCTATACAACGCAAACTGGTGAAGAATCGTTTGAGCTGGATCGCTCTCCGTTGTTGTTTTTTTTTTTAGTTTAAATAACAACGCAGCGAAGCTACTGTTACAACTTCTAGCTCGCTACGTTTGTATATTACAAACGCATTGCAGTCGGCACATGGCGTTTCATTTGAATGCACCCTTGATTAGATATAACTTATTATAAATGCAGGCCCTCTTAATCTTATTTTTGTTTTACTTGTATTTGTTGTATTTATATTAACGATGGTAAACTGAAGGCTCTATGGTACACAGGTATAGGGTAATAGTCGACCATCAAATTATTTGATCCAATATTGAAATGTATTCGTAAACAAAATATGCTTAGTAATCTTCGCCTCAATCTATCGTATAAGTCATCTGGCTGTCACTTTGCTGATTCTGTAAGACCCGAAGCTAGTCCAGAAAAAGAAAAAGCCGTATTTTTGTGAGCATAGAGTTATTGAATACATATAAATATCTCTTTTAAGATTTGTATGGTTAGTATTTAAATTTAATATAATATGTCATAAGATTAATATACTTATCACAGTAAGCCTTTAACTATATATGTGTGTGGATAATGTAAATATGAATATATCTTCACTTGTGTTTCTGTGTAATGTAAAGTTTGCTCACCAAACTATTGTATGAGATAATTTCCACGTTGT
Organism: Lasiommata megera; assembly: GCA_928268935.1. Taxonomy (NCBI): domain Eukaryota; kingdom Metazoa; phylum Arthropoda; class Insecta; order Lepidoptera; family Nymphalidae; genus Lasiommata; species Lasiommata megera. Next base: position 8,639,410 of record OV743319.1, on the reverse strand, counting down.
ACTGTCAGATATAAAAAGCTCGTAAAATTGATGTAATATTCTGAAATCTAGTGAAATTTCTATGGGTATGCTCAAATTATGGAAATATAATATGAATCACACGGCTGTAAAACCCTCGTTTTTACATTATATGTATTATTACCGGAAAATCTGTTCACGCTATACATTTCCAAACGCGAATAAAAAATATAGCTACTATGTATTTTAATAAAAGTCGTAAATAAATAAGCATTGCAACCCGAGGTGTCCCATATAGCGGTCTATGCAAGAATGGGAGTGGGAAAAGGCTTGTTTTACGATGCCAAGGCCTTTTTTTAATGCAATATGAAATAACTTACCGAATAAAATTTAGGCGAATAATTTTTACTACAATTATAATGTATTGGGTGAATATCTGTTTTTGCGATCAATACAAGGCTACTAACGGATTCACGTGGTGCCGTGTGAACCTAGCGTTGTGTTCGAACGAAATGAACCTCAATTCAACTCCAACCAACATGGAATGTTTTTTTTAATGACACTGTCGATTCCAGATTTCGCATTTAATTTGACCGTTTTTCAAACATTATTTTTACGTAATTTGAGCTACTTTATCTAGCATAGAATTTCGAATTTTCACCCTGTGGAGATAGCAGTTGTTGTTCTTATCCGGTGAATTTCTAGCTTTAACTGTATTGTAGCTTATCGAACGTGAATCGAGAAACATTGCAATCACCGCAGTGTCTATTAAAATTTGTCGCTGGAACCTCGAAATACATATCGGAGGTTTGAATACGTTGCACTTATAAGGGCGGCTAATAAGAATATCCGATTGGATAATGTGAAGCCGCTATAAGGGCGTTGATTCTGTATTGAAACCTTGACCGTGCAGAAAATACACTATTCTGTGACGTAAACTGCAGTTGGAACTGTTCCGATGAGAATTTGATAGAGAATCAGAGCCCAGAGGGCAATTTGTTTGATCGTGTCGATATCCATGGACACAGCATTTAGTGACCATTAAAATCAAGCATTCTACATGCGTTTTAATAAATCTTCCAGTTTTGATAGCGTTTTTCGAATTCGTTATATAAATGCGTGTCAGATATACCTATATATATGCGTTTCCTACTCGTAGGGTCAACTAATCATAATTCTTATTAACGAAATTGTTGTAGGTGTCAAAGATTATGTAAATCATACCTTAGATATTAAAATATGCTATAGTTTTGTACTTTAAAAAACTTCATACCCAGAAAAGGCTGTTTTATGAAAATTTGTTTATTATAGAAAAAAAATGTTACAAATTTATTTTTAAAACCCTTTATATTTGTTTTCGCACCAATTAAAATGTTTTGTAATATTGCATACTGAATTTTAATTCGCTTCTGACTGACTTGTTTATTTGATAAAACATTGTACGTAACTAAATCAAAGTATTTTGTTGTTATTCCAAAAGCAAACGATACATATTTGATACATGAAAAGAAAAACTTTTTCAACCTAAATTGTAACCTAACCCATTATATTGGGCCAGTTAAGTCACAAGAACTAAGGCATTTTAATTCCTGACATGTGGTATGCTTTGGTTGTACATACTTATAGACCAATCCAAAGATATTAATTGTTATTCAATAAATAGCCGGCAACGTAAAACTGACAGTTGGGAACCCTGATTATTGTCTATGGTAATATGGTCCGTACTAAAAGTGAAAGCCACGCCAGGAATTTCAGCCCTTTTTCTCGTGGTGTTGCTGTTTGCGTCCGCATACAAAGATTCTCACTCTTAACTGGCTTAAATTGTGATGAGTATTTACTTGCATCAGCGTGTTCACGTTGTCACTTTCGATCACCTTTTATACAAATTTAAACCCCCTTGGAGTTAAATTCAAGAACCCTTAGCGGTCACTCAAACTAATGTGTTAGATTTCAAATAGATCAGTCAGATTATATTTACACAAATTGGTCGCATGCAGGACGCAAATTAGCAAGCCACGTCGGACGTAAGTTTCGATTTGGTTTTTCGATTTTTACAGCTGGTTACCTTAATATTATATAGGCCACTATTGACGTACCTATATTGAATCTGGCATTGCGTCTCATAAAGATTCAAATCTTTGTGTAATAAAACGTCTGAAATGATAATGCACTGACTAAATGATACAAAAGCATAATTAACGCCATTGCCCTTCCTCGTTAGGAAATTTGAATTATAACACATTTATGGCTACAAATTTGGACAACAAAGTTTTACAACAGTTTATAACAGTTTTATGAAGAGATGTTAGAATTGATATCATTTTCCATTTCGTGCATGTCCAAATATAATTTGGGATTTGGTCACAGATTACGTAAACAACCAAAAAAAAAACTTTCAGTCATAAATTCGGTGTATAATAAGTCAATAATCAAGTCTACGTACTAAAAAAACGCTCATATCAAAAGTATAGAAATATTATTTATTTAATTTCCATGTAAAAATGTAAATAGCTGTGCAAACATGTTGGGTTTTGTTGTTTTAGTGTTTACATTTTAGAGTTTAGAGATAAAAAGGTCTGAGCTAATGAAAATGGATTTGGTCTGAGAATGCACCACCCGTTGCTACTTCAAAAGTGTAAGGCCAAGCATTTTTTAATTTAAATTTCAGATACTGTGTGTTAGGTAAAAACAGATTTACCTAAAAGAATTTTGGAAACAATTTTATTGCTTGCAAAATTTTAAGTGACCGTGGAAACATGGTTGTAGTAGCAAAACGGGTGGGGTATACCTACTTAACTCTTTTGCAGCGTCTAGTAAAATTAATAGTGCTCCTTGGGCTTTTCGGCGCCTGAGCTTTTAAGCCATTGCGTACTACTATCTTATAATAGCTGCAATATTATATTTGTTGAAATATTTTATATGCAAATGCCTCGAGATCTAAATAATTTACTTGTGAAAATATAAAATATAGTTTATAGCATTACATTCTTTTGAGGTAAGTGGTTCGGTTCCTAAGAACTGGAGTGATAAATGCTTAGAAAAATATTGGCAATGTGAAATGTATAAATATTTCTTTTTGCTGAAAAATAATTTATTTAAAATTGTCTCAATTTCTGAATTATAATATTGTTTAACTGGAATTTCTTTAGAACAGCTTAAAACTGAAATCACCTAAGCCGACCTAAGATTACCAGTGCTATTTTTTACAAAGAAAAATTATAGTTATAGACACTTTTTTGTGTTATGGTTATGTTGACTGCACAGATAACTAAGGCCAAATGGTTATGAACATGTAAACAAACTTTAACAGTATTGCGTGCGAGAAAAATGGGCAGTTAATATATAATTATACTGTGTTGTTAATGTATTTTGGTCTCAAAGGAGTCCCGATGTTTGATTACGTATATTCCCTCGCTAGCTTCACTTTAAATTTTTATCACACCACATATACATATACCTACTGACCTATTTTATAATATCCTTAGAATGATAATAATATATGTCATAACAATATTACATTCTGAAATCGAGGCAACTGTTTGTATTACAGTACAATTGTACTGTTACTTTATCACAATGTATAATAAAAAATATATTTATCTGCTTTACATCTAACTCAGCGGTCTATATTTTTATTCTGTTTCAAAATTTTGTAAATAGATTCTACTAAATATATATTTTCCTTTATTTTTTTTTAAAGATTAGTAACATACTAAAATTAATAATTCTTTATTGTGTTCCCTTAAGCACTCTGTAAATGTATATTATATATACCAGTATAATTGCATTCCTGTAGTTGTACTGAAACCGCTCCGTACATTTGACCCAAACTCTCAAAGCGCCTTCCACGAAATATCCCGAAGACGTTATAATGTTGTGCGGCGGAAATAACTGGCAACACTATGTAAAGATATGTGTAGTATAATAAATATATATATTTATTATACTACATACGGGGCATTGTAAAACATATTAAAAAAGTGAAAACTACATTTCATGAAAATTTTGTCCGAGCTGAATCAGATATAGCTGGGACTTCGGTTTATTTTTTTGTGAAAGGGGCTACGTTCAATTTTTTTTTTAGAGTAGTACCGTGGTCTTAACCTGGGGATGCTACAGGTTTTGCGATCATACTGGATAACGCTTAACACTAAGTATATTTACCTTAATTAGGATACTATGTAAACTATTTGTTATTTTTTGGTAACAGAGTAAAAATCTAGCAACATTTAACTGTAAATTATTTGTTTGAATAAACAATTATGTAACAACTGCTATTTACGGTACTTTTTCACTGTTTCCGTTTTCTTAATAAAAATGTTGAAATTAATGGCAGTTTTATTTGAATCACCTGTTGTTGCAGTGCATATAGGATGCTGTTTATTTAAATTAAATTAAAAACGCATTCTTGATTGGCTGAGCGACTATGCTGACAATTCGGACAATCGTAATATATGAAAATTTGTTTAATAATCTACCAATAAAGCAATGTACAATGAGAAATGTGGGAGAGGCGTGTATATGGATTATGTAAAATTGAGACGAAGTATCGTATGCTCTGTCCCTTACAGAGTGCAGATTTTAGAGTAGGGTTACTAACCATGGCCGGTAAATAACTATAACCAGACTCGAGCCAAGGTTTGAACCCAGGACAACCCATTTTATAATGCGACATAGCACGTGATGCGCTACGGAGGTCGTAAAAATCTGTATGTACGAGTACTACAAGGTGGCTTTATCAAGGTGGCAATAGTTTCATTTTCTTAATTCAATCTTACCTATGCATACAGCGTTTACAACAGAAATAGAAATATTCTTGCTTAAATAGAATTTTGAGATCGCAAAAATAGAAAATCATTCAGACACAAAATTATACGGATTTATTGACAAGTAACGGCGATCGCATGTCATAGAATATTTGAATGATCGGAGACGTGTCTGATGTGTGTCACGGGAGTTATAAATTTTGACTACAGCCCATCCAGTTGTTTTTTAATCATCACATTCTCAAAAACTGATTGTTTAAAGTCGTCGGTGTTAAGGTTTCCACTACATTTTTTGTAGTCATCAAACCGTGTGAATAATGCCTTACCTTGCTTAGGAAATTCGTAAAATTACTGACATCCTCATTTGAAACTGCGACACGTTTTACTGTCTTGAAGTGTGGCAAGTAGAAATCATGAAGCTAGTTGGTAGAAAACGCTAAGTTTCCTACATCCTACTAACCATTTCTGATTAATTACCTATTTTAAATAATGTCTGTCATTGACAAATCAAAATAATTTACACAAGTTCTATGTTTTGTAAAGGATTTTAAAACTAATTTTCGTTGTGGTTGCAGCAACGTATAGTTAATGACGGTAAATACTTTGATTAAATAAAAAAAAAATAAGAGTATATTTTGAACAAATTTGTAATATTAACTGATTATATATAGCGATATCCAAAAAAGTCTAGCCACTATAGATTTTAAGCATACTTCAAATAACCTGAATAAACATAAGCGGCGAAAGCCTGGGTTCAAGAACACCAGTAAAATGAAGGGATAGCAGGATAGCCTTCCATTTGAAATTATTACAAAATAGTGCCCTTGTTGAACTTCGTTAGCGAGGACCGTGGTATTTGAATAAAATTTCATCCTGTCGTCACCGTTATATATGACGATTTATGGCGATTGTTATTTTAAGGCTGAACTGTTATAGAAAAGTTGTGTTCCGTGACTTTATGGGGAAGCTTATAAAAAAATTTCAAGTTATAATATGTTTAATAAAAAAGAAAATGTTTTTTTAGTGAGATATTTTATTTTTATAATCAACATGATACAGAGATTATGGCTTTGTATTCAAATATTTTCTATTGATAATAAAATATTAACAAATTATCTTACATCCACTTGAAAATGTACAATTTGTAATAGACCTTACAAAATACTCTAAACCACTGCAAGACTATATCAACAGTACAATGTGCCATTAAATGCGACTGTACTTTGATATAAACTTGAGTTATTTTTAACACTTAAGTTATGACATATGATTGCTCTTACGTTAATGTATTACGGACAGTATAATTAGTTAGCGATGAAAGCCCTTAAGTAGAATAGCTAACCATCCAAGATGTAATCATACTTCGCCTCGAAATAAATAGATGTACGCAAGAGCAATTTTTATTATGTCTGGGAACTGTCACATAAATAAATAATTATAACCGGTCGAACAATAACTATACAGGGTACAGTAACACTTTAGTACAAGATGTTTACGCTCGCAATAGTAGCGTCATTTTGCGAGTATCGAAATATTGTATGATCAAGGTAATTTAGAACTTAATTCACTGTTATAAGCTCAAATTATTAATAGAGAAAAAGTGAATGACATTAGGTCCAATTTACTTTGACATTACAGCGTTCCGATGCTCGAAATATTTGATTGTGAAAGTGCAAGTTCTTTTAAAATATAGGTGTGTAATTATCACAATATAACAGCACATCTCGTTTGGTATTCAGTGAAGAATAAAGGATGCATATTATTTTGCCAAGAATGACTAAAGTCGCACTATGTGTAGTCAAGAAAATTGTCTTCCGACTACGTCCTAGTCTTGGGAAGAGTTATGATTTTTAATGCTCATGTTGTTACTGGTGTACGCTTTTTTTCTGTTACGAGTAATTAGAAAAATTAAAACATAAAAACATTATACGCAACACTTTTTTTTAGTTCATTTATCTGTTTGCATTTTATTTGCGGACCAGGGGGATATATTTGCGATGCATGGTCGAAACTATGGAGTAATTCAATATCGCAATTGATTTAATTTTTCCTGATCATAAGACACATCTTTTCTATGAGCTTTAAAAGCTTGCTAGTAATTTATCTATTTTATTTGATTATTATTTATTATAATAGTTATACTGTTAGGGTGCTTACATAAAGAAACAGGTTTCCGGTACAGACCAATCTGTACGGGTCGGTACCGATCAGCGCAGGTATAATATTTCAATATAATCCTATTCACTCACTTATAAAGAAACAGGTTGTAACTTGTCGGTGCCGACTACCTGGACCGTGCCATACGGGTTTAAGCATTTACTGGTGTAGGGTGTGTTTAATAATATTAAAAATGGATTTGGATAACGAAGTTTTGATAGCCTTAGTTTTTGATAAACAATGTTTATGGGACAAAGCTCATAAGTTCCACAGCAACAGAAATGTTACAGATAAGTGTTGGAAAGAGATCAGTTTAGAAATGAAACAGGATGGTGAGTACTTTCAATGATCAGTTCGATTTATTTTAATTTTGTAGTTATAAAATATTAATAATAAAGTATTACCCAATTTAATTATATATTAAGTGATTATGTTTGAAATATTGCACAAAATTATTTCTGACGTTTGTAGCAACATTACTAGGCGGACTCAGTCTTTGATTGTGCCATCTTCGTCTAACAATATTTACCGAAGTCAAGTTTCGCTCAAAACCCTCTTTATCAATAATTATATTGTGCAACAAACACATAGTTTTTACGATCTTATCAGCTAGTTGAATATCCGTTTCGATGCTTTTAGATAACAAACGCCACTTTGAGTATAACCTACCAAATGCACATTCCACTGTTTTTCTCGCTCGGGACAAGCGACTATTAAAATTTTGTTGGTCCACTGTTAAATCACGTCCCCCAAAGGGTTTCATTAAATATGTTTTTAAAGGATACGCTTCATCAGCTAAAAATACGTAAGGAACAGAGACTTGGGTATTAGGCAAATAAGCGGGCAATGGAATATCTAATTCTCTTTCATTTAGAAACTGATACAAATCTGATGCTCTAAAGGTACCGCCATCACTCTGTTTACCATAGCCCCCGACTTCTACCATTACAAATTTATAATTGGCATCGGCTACTGCTTGCAGTACCACAGAAAAATATTTTTTATAGTTGTAAAACATAGATCCAGATTTTTTTGGGCACATTACGCGCACATGTTTACCGTCTATACAACCTATGACGTGAGGGAAATTCCAAATATTATTGAAATCATTAGATATTGAATAAAATATATCTCTGGTGGGTGTAGGCATATGTATGGTATACAGTTCCTCCCATATTGCTAGAACCGTCTCTTCTATAATTTTTGTTAATGTTGTTACTCCTATACGAAAATTTTTTGAAAGCGATTTGAATGATTCTCCAGTTGCAAGATATCTGAAAATAAAAACACATTTAACTATTACACCCTGAATACAGGATGTAAAAAAAGCAAAAATTAACGCTAAATCGTGAGAGGGATGATTCTGCTCATTATTTTATGAGACAGTCAGAGGTCAAATATAATTTTGTTGTTGTAAACTTCAGGTTAAATTAATTTAAAAATAGTTATTTCTTGCCAGGGTTCTATATGTATAAGACCCAACCTGATAATTGGGATTTAAATAAATAATTATTTTTAAATTGATTGAACTGGAAAGAAATAAGTATTTTTAAATTTATTTACCTTGATATTTACAACAATAAAATTGTATTTGACCTCTGTAGGAAAAAGTTTTTACATATCAGTACTTTTTTGTTTCAGAAAGTAAAATAAGAAAAAGATGGAGGTATCTAAGGGATCAATTTGCGGTAGAGTTAGGAAAGATTCTACCTTCTCGCTCTGGAGATGAGGCAACTACAGTATATCCCAAATGGCCATATTTTAAGCCCTTGCTTTTTCTCAAACCTATGGTGAAGGCGCGGCTAACCACTGGAAGTTTGACGCGACAAAGATCTCATTCAAATAGTGCTGTGAGCCTTGATAGTGAAACAGAATACACCCAAACTACAAATGACAATGATTGTTCTCTTTCACCTGGACCAAGCAACATGGAAGATAATGATGCGAGTGACCAACCAACAGTGTCTCCTGCGATGCCTGTTTCAAAAATCGCTTTGAAAAGGCCGAAGAGAACAATCAATGACAAATTATTGGACATTGAGCATCAAAAACTTAAATTTTTACAAGATAAGGAAAAATCCCGACAGAATAGAACAACAGATGCAGACAACGAACATATTTTATTTTTTAAAAGCCTCATACCACACATTGAAAAAATTCCACAGCACATGCTACTTTCTTTTAGAAACCGCATTCAAAGCGTCGTCGACGAGTTCGCGTACCAATCTTTGCAATATGGTAACCCTAGTTCGATGTCAAACTACTCTCATTTAAGTAATGTTTCCCGTAATAGTACTCCAGAGACCTGCAACGAAATAACTCTTCCACAAACTTCGAGTGACAATATTGCTGTTATAAGCAACCAATTAGCCACAGAAGAATATGAAGAATCCACCTGCAACCGACTAGCTGCAGACGAATGCAATCAATCTAATAGCCACCGAGTATCTACAGAAGAAAATAATGAATCTACTCAGAATGAACAATCTCTTGCCGAATTTTATAGCAGATACCAATTATTGTAAAATCTTCAATTTGATTTTGGCCCATGGGGTGCCAAAACCAAGGTCTATAACTATAACTTAAACACATCATTTTTAATAAGTTTGTTTGCTTTAAATTACCCATTTGGAGTTTTACTTTAATTATAATTAAGTACTTATTATTAATTTAATTTGAAGTTGACATGTGAGTCATGTAACGTATTGTATGTTTTGCCTCTCGCTGATTTTGGCTAATAAATAACATTCACTTAATTGAAATTTTATTTCGGATATTTTTCATTGTGCTTAAAACTACTTACAAATAAAACATACTAGCCTACTGAATGAATAAAGGTCAAGGAATTTTTTTGAACATTGGCTGTGGACACCTCGATTATAAGCGGTATAGAGGACATTTCATTTTGAAATTATACCACCCAGTATATTACGCTTATTTTTATACTAATAAATATTATTCATTACTTACCTAATAGTGATAACGAGTCTTTCTTCAGGTGAAATTGGTTGAACATGCCAGTTACACCATTTCTTAATTAAGCGATGTTCGATTAAATTTAATATATAGTAAAATGTTTCTTGAGTCATCCTTGTATAATCATAAAACTCCTTTTCATCGTCCTTTATATCTTTTAAGAATAAATGATAATATGTTCCATATTTAGTTCTTTTTCTGTTAATATCAGATACACTAACTGTTCTTCTCTTTCTATATTTGACGTAAGTACTTTCTAAAAGTAAAAAATCTTCGTCCGACGAACTGGAGGCCATGATTGTCACTTAAGGACAGATTCACCTGTTTCTTTATGCGAGTCAACACTGTACCGATCGGTACCGACCCGTACAGATTTGTCTGTACCGGAAACCTGTTTCTTTATGTAAGCACCCTTAATCTATATCGTTCCGTGCCCACTATTTTATTACCTATTTACCTATATATTATCTAAAAATGGAAGCGTGAAAAAGAGTGCTATTTAAATTGAAATAGCACCTCATATAGTTTATCTCACCTTCTAATTTAAATATAGTATGAAGCTAAAGATTTAATTAATACTTTGCGTATTTTTTTTACAGTTTAATTTTATTATGAACAACAATTTTTGGACATCGTCAATGTCGATAGAGAATTTCTGTACAATAAATGTATTCTCTTCGTATTCCAAAATACAATATAGTAACGAGAGCATTGTCATATAAAAATGTAAATCTATTATTAATGTTATACGCCGTTTATGGAGTTTCGTTGTCACTAAGTTTCGCACACATTGGGGCAAGAAGAGTTGCAGCAATCTATGCAAGTCTTCCTACATTTTTGTTGCTGCGCACGCGCGTGGTGTGCGATGGTCGATACAAAATGTATAAAAATGAATAATATCGAAGATAGTTGCAATGGAAACGCATTCAAAGGGCGAGAGTTTTCTAACGTGCAAGTAAAACGGCCTGCATCCGGGTAAGCCATATTGTAATCGGTTTTCGGAACACCGGGTAACACTGGACTATGAGACCTCGTTTGTTGTATCGCTCAATATCAATCAAATTTTATCGCTTTATAAACACAAACAGTACAAATTATATACGTATGGTCGCGTTTCTTTCGTCTAATCAAACTGCACCCGTGTGGGAGCCCTGTTTACGTTATTATAATTTATCTGACATGAGTCAATTTTCTAGCCTCAATCATTACAGATACCCTCGTTAACTCATTAATTACGTGCATATTAACCGCTGCCAGTGGCATATAATTCATTCATACATAAATATACTGTCTAATACAACTATTCAGACATTTTAATAATTATAATAAGCTTAGGTTTCAATTGATATAAATTTAAAAAATAAACCGTATACACCCTCCACATCATAATAATCTTTCATATAAAAATTAACAATCAATATTTTGTAAGTTGTATGTATGGTAGTATAATAAATACATAGTCTAAAATTCTTAACTATTATTAACTTAACGTCTGGGAGCAGGAGAGATTTGATTGCAAAATGCAAGACCTGCGCTTAAAACATATAATACAACATGTATGCCCTTGTTTGGGTATATGTATGTATTACCTTCAAACGAATATTATAGAAAAAAAAAATATTGTTTTTTTTTTATAATTATCACCGCCGTTATCATCAGAGTTTTCGGATTATAAATCATTTTGTCATTCTGTCTCGCTTTAGACTTTGCAGTCATTAGCGCTTTTGAAATGTCATAGGGATTGGTTTACGGACTTCGTAATGGGTCAACTTTGACGTAAACGGCGGTCTGAATACGACCTTATTCGCACCTTTTGGGTCTGTCTGATAGAAGATCAAAAAAACTGCTAGTTTCATAGGGTCTCAAGTATGTCGGCCTAATAGCCAACACAAAATTTTTGCATACAGAATCCCCCCGCCTGCCCTTATTTCTTCCTTTTGTTTTTTGCCTAACCTTTAAACTTGAGTCGTCCTTGTTAGCTACTGATTACTATTTTTTTGTTAATTTGCTCAGTAAACAAAAACAAACAAATATTCAATTGATATTTCTCACTGTATATGAGTGAACATATACAGTGATAAATATCAATTAAAACATATATTGAATTAAACACAATGTATGTAGCTGATTAAAGAGTAAAACTTAGGGTTCGAAACAACAAAAATAGTTGAACTGTCACCAAAACCTAAGCTACAAGAATGGTTGCATGAATTTTCATAATTAAAAAAAACATAATTACCATCAAGTTAAAACACTTTACTTTTAGAGAAAGTTAAGACAGACAAAAAAAATGTATTTCGACTTGCTAGAGTAGCTATTAGATAAATAAGCTAAGAACTTTGTTTGGTGTTGTCTTGTCCAGAAAACTGTTTATCTTGTTTTTGGTTGATCAAGACAATCAGGATTAAATATTTTTAAATTAAATTGAACAACAAAATTAGTCATCTAGGCTTGAAAATTATGAATATATCTCCCTTAGCCTAGCATGTTAAGATATACATACACCAACTAAGCAGGGAAAGCGTAACTTTTCATTAGCTGACGACATTTTTTTATCTTACAACAGAGATCTAATAAAACCTCAACATGTGTCCAACAATATGAATAAAGCAAGTAGTAGAAAATACTAAGAAAATCGAAAGAGCACCAACACAATTGAAATAAAACATAAATTACTTGTAATATTAGTATGTACATTGCAACAATTGTTGAGACTCAAACAATAATTTTAAAACACTCCGCGTGATTCAAGTCAACACTTTTAAGTGTAAGCTCTAAAGCTCTTCTTTATTTTCTTCCTTTATTTATTTCAACTCTCTTGTTTCATTATATTTTCAAACCATTATTTACAGTATAAAGAAATGAAAAGATTGTTTATTATTATGAGACATGTACAAAACATTTGGTGCATTTTAACACTGTTCGAGATGAATGGCAATAGTAGCATATGCCAAATAATTGCGCAGACGCAGTTCGTTGGCGAATCGGTAATCTATTCTTTTATTTTTTAAATGCATCGTTAAACTAGCATTAATAAGCCTGCAACCGCTAGACGATCGCGACATTATATAGCTTCGCAGCATCTTTAAACTTAGCGAAGGGCAGTGAGGCAGAAGGTCATTCAAGCATATTATTAGCATAAGCTCATACGCGACCTTGATACTCCCTTGCAGAACCGAACAATGTTTTAGAACATTATATTAATGTTTTAAACAGTCTCAATGTTTTTAAAAAGAAGAATTGCATATTTTAAGAAAAGTACAGACAACTGCAAAACTGTGGGCGCACCACAATAGTTGAGAAGTAAATAAATGATTCACTGTAACAAAAGCCCAAGCAGTTAATTATCGTCATATTACGATCGTCGAGAACAATCACTAGGTGTCCATATCCAATCTGCAGCCTCAATTTGAACCAATCAAATCATAGACCAAAACTCTTTTATTGCACAACACGGAACTGTTAATACATAATTAATAAAAACTTCACTCCGAATCCATGAGATTGGCACACAATCGTACGGCTAATGATCCCGCTGGTGCAAAGTTTTTGGCGTCATCGGGTGAACGTAGAAAATGTTTCTGCGGTTATTTTCAAATCACACATTCATAGCAAAATATTTGCGCTCGACAGTGAGCGGGAATCTAGTCGACGCCGGCGCACCGCCTGGCATTCTCACAGCCATCACTCAGTGCCGCTCTCATCGCCATCCGGGCCTTATGGGACCCTATATTTCTCGAAACGTTTATAGTTGAGCGGCCTGTGGCGAGTGGAGGGCGGCGCAGGCTGGGCGCTAGAAGATGTCGGGGCAGCCGCTCCAGTCCTGCGCGCTCTTGGCGTCCCAGTAGCGGTGGTTGTACAGGTGCCTCAGGTGCGGCTGCCCGGGCGCGGCCTGGCGCGTGAACCACAGCGGAGCGGGCGGTGCGGGGGGCGCCAGGCCGCGTGCCGCCGCATCCTCAGCCGCCGCCTCGAGCCCACGCCGTGCGGCGCGCTGTTTCTCTTCGAGGCGCAGCTTCTCGGAGTTGGCCTCGTCCCACAGCCCCTCCTCCATGAGGCGCTGGTCGGGCCGCAACCGCGAGTCCGTCGGCGCCACGCCCGGCTCAGGCTCATTCAGCTGCGCCGCCAGGAGCGTGAAGTTGTACCACCTGAAATTATTATCCTGTTAACTGCGCTATTGTTGTTGTTGTTCCTATTTGCTGACCATATATTAGCATAAATGTTTCGATAATTTTCAAAAACTTGGGTAGATCGAAGTCAATGCGCGTATTAGTGTTGCTTGACCTGAATTAAAACAAGAGAGAGGAATCATCTACAAATCTATCGTCGGGTAAGGAGTTAACAGGGACTCAGAATATTTTCTGACTCAGAATACCTGTGGTATTCAAAACGCTAAATAGATAAAACGTGAAAAAAATAAAACGTTGGCAGGCGGGATGACGGACGGAGTGTTATGCCATTAGGCGTGACGGCGTACAGGTAGATTGTACTGCAAAGCGTGCAAATAATCGCTTCACATGAAAAAAACAATAAAAACATTTCGACTAGCTGTCGTTGTGTAAGATTGAGAATGGTACATCGTAAAAAGCACATGATAAAAGAATCAAAATATTGCAACAGAAAATTTAAATGGAGTGGAATAAAGCCATACTTATCGGAGTCAGGTGGCGCGGGCACTCGCTGCCACGCGAGCGAGAACTTGCCCGTCTTGCAGACGGTGTTGTCGGGCGAGGCGGAGGTGACGGCCGCCACCTCCACGCGGCTGTCCCAGTGGCCCTGCAGCACGTAGCGCGGCACGCCCTGCGGGTCCTTTATGACTCCGGTGACCTTGCGCTGCGTGTCTTTGCTGAAGTAGCCGTACGGCAGGTATTTGAGGTGCGCCACGTAGCCGGCGGCGGGCCCCGCCTCGCCCGTGATGTCCATGTCGCCGTGGTTGTCCACCCACAGCTTGCCCACTATTATGTTGTGCACTGTAGTCGTTACCTGCGCCGCGCAGAACACAACACTTAATATTTAACACAATTTATTAGTTGTATATAAAGCGGTGATAGCCTAGTGGTTAGGGCGTCAGCCTCCTAATCAGAGGTATGTTGTTCTATCCCGGGAACCTTCGAGTTATAACTCCGAAATTGCCGATGCGTATTAAGCAATTAAAATATCACTCGCTTCAACGGTGAAGGAAAACATCGTGAGGAAACCTGCACGCCTGAGAGTTCTCCATAATGTTTTTAAAGGCGTGTGAAATCTGCCAATCCGCACATGGCCATCGTGGTGGACTATGGTTAAACCCTTCTCATATTTAGCGGAGACCCGTGCTCTGTAGTGAGCGTACAATGGGCTGATCATGATGATGATTAGTTATATTAGAAGTGAAACTTTTTAGATGGTGGCTTAACATTTTTAGGAAGGGAATTGACAGTGAAATTTCAATAATACGGTACGTTTGGATATAATGCGCTACATGAGCGAGAAAAAATAGAAAGAACTAGATATTGCATATCTGTATAGATGCGCATGTGTGGTTGTCATCTTCAGGCGCAGTTGGTAGTCGATTTTGTTATGTTGTGTTATGTTACGTAACACAACATTTCTTCGCTCAATACATTTCTTAACTATGTCATATACGAATTAAATTTAACTGTTTGATATTTTAATGCGTAGATCGCTTCGTAGCGATGATGCCGCCATATTGTACTCATGGTTACTGACTTTTGTATTGTCACAGGAAATACTTTCAAAGTAAATTTTTCAACTTCAACTGACAATTACTATAAAATATTAGGTATCAAATTATCTCATTTACATTCTATGAAATATTAAAAATAAAAAGAAGTACAAAATTAAATCAACAAATATTTGTTTACTAAATAATACAATTTTTAATAGTATTGACAGGGCGCAGGCGCCTACTTACGCAAATTCAACGTCGTTATGACCAATGATTTGATTTATAAAAAATCTTACCTTTGTTACCAACGAAGACACTACAGACCAATGAAAAATACCCACTTAAGTGTAAAGATATACGTTTTTTCTTAACCAAGACTCGAATCTATGGTGGCTGTGTCCGATAAAGGAAGCTGGATACATTCGTCGAATGCTGTCGGGACCCAATGTGTCTAGTATTACCTAATTGCTACCAGTGTTTTAGAGTTTTTACACTGGCATCATGTTTCTTGACAGTTTCACTGAAGTGCATTAAAATTGCAATATAGTATCGTAAAATTGCATATACGTATTAATTATGTGAATCATTTACGTTTCCAATTTTACCAAACGAATTTTGATAGACACAAGCCAGTGTCTAACTAAAAAAATAAATTATTCACTAGTAAAAAATACTATCAAGACTAGAATACTAGCATTATGACTCATAAGCTACTTTTTAGGTAGACTATATTTACTGATTAAGAAACCATTAAATAATTTAAATTAGTTTTTAACTAGTATCTAATTTTACTTACTTTGAATTAAAGTAACTATTTTGTAGTGTCATATCAAGGACCAATACGGAAATACTAGTTATACAATACAATACAACTACTACAATACAACTAACATACAATAATCCGCTGGAACAGTGACGGACCTTGCCCCAACGGTAGGCATTTCCGGAGGCGGTGAAGAAGAGCATGGCGACGGCGTCGGGGTCTACGGTGATGTAGTGTCCGCGGAAGTGGCTGCTGACGGCCAGTGTCTGGCCCGAAGTCCACGACCCACCTTCGCAGTGCAGCGCCGCAGTGGGCGGATTGTGCAACACCTGCGCGCTGTCCTCGCTTTAGCAAGCCCGAACGCTAACTATACCGTGTCTCACCGACAACTTCGTCTTATTACACTATACTACCTCGCGTATTGTATTCTATCGCGTTAAACACTCCACTCATTCGTAAGAGGTGCAGTAAACGCTAGATGAGCAAGAGTCACACAGCTCCGGATCTACAGTATCGGCGATCCTCCCTACCCCATTCTAGATTGAAGTGTAATAAACTCACAAATCAAAACTAATAAGCTTGGATTTTTTTCCAAACACAAGGACGGAAATTTTAATTGACATAGACATTATACTGCTTTCATAAAAAAAAAACCAAGTACACATCCTGGATGCTTCACCGGATAAAACATTTATTTAAACACGAGTTCAGCGAATCCTCGAACAGAACTTGCAGAAAACCTCACCTCTAACGAAAGCGTGCAATCAATTTGAGAATCTTTACATCTTAGGGATCAACTCACCTATGCCTTTTCCTGTTTTACAATCAAGTGCAAGCGAAATGGATTTCGAGCGAATTTCAGCGTACCTTCCTCCAAGTGTACTTGTTGCCTTCGGCGGGGAAGTACGCGAAGGCCCCGCCCAGCGGTATGACCTGCAGATACTTCCCACGAAACTTGGTGGTCATGGTGAACTCCTGCCAGCACTGCCAGCCCGCCGCTCCCTCGCAGAACTGCGCCACCATCGGCGGGTGGTGCGACACCTAAGCCCACACGCGGAAATTTTGAATTTTGCGCGATTTACCGATTATCACATGAATATTATTTATAATTCGCAAGTAGTTGAAACTTGGCCAAAATTTGCAATAACTGGTCGTTTTATTTAAATGTAAATTAACATTTAAGTTAACTAAATAAAGTTTTTCCCCTTTTCGACGGATTCCTTGTGCAATTTTTTAACAAAAAGTTTTCACCGTTATGTCTCATCAAACTAGATCATTTTTTGCACAAACGATAAGTTTTCTGTTGTCAAGCGCGGAAATGCAACCACTGTCCTTGACAAACTTTCACTAAGGATTGACTTAAAAACTTATATTGTAATTTTCAATAACAGAACAATAATAACAGAATAAAAATGTGTTCTCGGAACTTTCAAAGGAATCACTGAATTTTCAGCCAAAATTAATTCTCAGTTCCTTACGGAATTTCTAAGCGAAACATTTTTGATTTTTTTTTTTTCATATTCCTCATTCACGGAATGGCTAATAGCTATTGATTAAAGCGTTACGTTAAAATTATGTTCGAAGTAGATGTGGTGATGATATTTCCATTGACCTATATTTTTCATTAAAAATTTAAATAAATTCCTCAGTAAATAAATGTGATCGGAACAGATTAATAAAAGAACATCTTAACTACCTGACAATTTTTCATTTTTATTTTGTGAAACTTAAATTGGAAAGAAAAAAGAAATGGCGAGTGCTGGAAGGAAATGGAATGACTAGGAACAGGCAGAAACAGGAAAAAGCAAAGGAAATAATAATAATTAAAAATAAATACATTAAATAATAATCTGGAATGAAAATTAATATGGACAAACTACAAAAAAACTGACAAGTTCGTAATTCCCACCATCTTTCTCACTACTGTTAGTAATTTTGGTGATACAACTTTTTTACAACTGTCACATATTTAATGTACAACACCAACATTCCCTGTTGAAAAGGGTAACACTACTTTAAAAACTGTACATTTCGTTCAATTATCATATTTGTTTATAAAAACTGTTACACTACTTTAGACTTGTCAATTTAGTTTAGGAATATGTATACAACGTAATTGATACCAATTGAACGTAGTTATGCAAAAAGGATCCAACCCCCCATTGAACAGTTTAGGAATATTTTGCTTAGATTGTGACGTTGGACTTATTTTAGTTGTTAAGTATGCTTCTATAACAAGGGGTTCGAGTGATGCAATTGAACATTTTTAATAGCTTTAGGATCTTTTCGAAAGTATTGACTTTTATGATCAGTTTATTAGATATAACCCAATTTAGATGTTTCTGTGGATTGGACCTTTATTGATTGCATGACAACAATTTTGCCATTTAAAAATGGTGGCACCAATTTAAGTTTAGTTTCTTACAACCTAATTAGTATCACTGTGAATAATATTACCTGTTCCGAGATGGCTCGCCAGCCTAGGTCTGCCATGCGATCGCACTCGTACGTCTCACCCAACAATGGGTTGAATGGCTTTGTTGTTCTGGAACAATTTTCATTTTTAGTCTACTTTTAATAAGATAATATATTAATGCCACGCGACCTAACGATACAAAGTCGTTAAAAAATCTGTCTTTAATAATATTAACTCATCAGGATAATTTTGATTTTCTTTGTGTAATTTACTGAAATATTTTTTGTACAATAAATATACTTTTGAACGTGATTTTGCTGCCTTATGATTTCTAAATCTAGGGTTTTACGAAAAAGTAAAATCGAGTATTTTTAACAAGAAGCATCCGATTATTTAATCTATCCTTTGTCGGTTAAAATAATTAGAGATAAACAATCTCGACATATCTATTAATTAAAAAGTGCATCTAAAATCTGCAAAATAACATATGAAATAAACGTATAAATGTTTTCTGAATTCATATCACATTTACTTTAGATTGTGTGAATTGTTATAGTTTTGTAAATTACGTTATCATTCAGAATATAGATAAACTTTCACTTATTAATTCAAGGCCATTTCCTACATTGATGACTTTAAAATTGCTTGTTTCAGTTGTTGAACAGAGTTAGAGTAGGTGGACGGAATTGATACATCAAGATTGTTTTAAGAAATTTGGGCACTGATTCATATTTGAATAAAGGTCACAGCTCACAGACAGGTTAATGGGGCAAGTGGGGTCATGGCCCTGGTTATTGAGCGAGCTATTTGTGAATTCTGTTCGATCTTTTATATTAGAGTCACTGCACCAAGTGCAATTTATGCACTGTATTATATATACATGAAGTTTTCTTTATTTTACCATGTTATGAGAATCAAATTGTAGTGCATTTTTTTAAAGAAACTAATTTTGAGTAAGTTCATCAGATAATTCTCTATTGACAATTATATGAAAAGGATTCTTTTATTAAAATAAGATTTTAATTATTTTAAGCTTTTATTGGTACATATAAGGAGGTATTCATTCATTATATCATAAAAAATAATATTTCTCATTAACATTGTATTAAGATGGAAGTGCTACTTGTTCTCAGTCAAGCATTAGTGGGTGCTCAGATTGTGTAGTGTGGGTCATATTTCTACTCACATGTGTAGAAGTATTACCCTCACTACACAACACAAGCCATATGGCATTTTCTAATAATTAACGGTAGCATTTGTTTTTCTCCACTTTTGCAAGTCACTAATATATACATACATGTTGAATCTACCAGACATTATATTTAGGCATCATTTCCTTACATTTAAAAAATATTTTGCAGCATCAGCAGTAACCACAAATCTAAATCTTAATCAAAAAAATATGGCAAAGAGAATCAGCAGTTCACTGCTGATTCTCTTTAGGTAGGTGGCAATAATTATTTGTCCACATGCACCATCTAACTTTTTCTCCACGTGTGATGTTCACTGAATGGAGCATTGTTTAATGAACAAAGTAAGGCCATACCTGCAGGCCGTGGTGGCATACGACGAGACGGTGAAGGCAGCCACGTACGCGAGTTGCTGCGCGGGGTCGGTGAACTGCGCGGCCTGGTCCAATATTGATGAGTACTCATAGTCTTCAGTGAGCCGCTGAAGCATGGACAGCGGCTCGCTGAAATTCACTGGTATCGGAATCTTCGATAACTCTTTACCTGTACAAAAAAAACGAACCTCGGAAACAGAAAAAAAAAAAGAATTTTGTAAAATTTAAGAGGACCATGCATGTAGCTAGCTGCCAATGGCAGACGCTACGTTTGTAACTAGCACATTTAAGGTTTTGTTAGCAATGACGGAAGCGTACGAATTTTTTTTTTCATAATTAGTTTCTTTGCAAACTTTATCATCTTAAACTTTTTAATGACCAAATGATGGACTCAGTTTCCTTAGAGAGATTTTTAGAACATATTATACCTATGATTAATAACTACAGGTTGATGAAGTTTTCAAATTATTAATATAACATAGGTAATAATTACATTAAATTAGAATCAAGCAACTACAGGGTTTGTAGAATATTGTGCATCTAGATCGGTTATGCACTTACCAATACAATTTTTCATAATGGACCAGAGGGAGAGTGGGTAGTTGGGCTTGTCGGGAACTCGTGTCCGCCGCGGATGACCGTCCACAGTACTCGACGTGGCTTCCGCCGCATGGGGCTGCGATTTAGATGTAACAAAGAAAAGAAACTTGAGCGAAGGCATACCTTATATCATAATCAAAGCAAAACTCCTTATGCGGTAATTCGATAATTTTATTGGACGAGAATTTAGTATAATTTCAAGGTCACATTAAGTTGATCGTGCTGTAGAACTCTAGAAATGTTACAATGAGTTTTAGTACAGTTATTTTTTAAGTATCACTTCTATGACGTGTACGGTGCTGCATGCGCTATTTTTTTTAATACTTACCTACAAAACAGTTTTTATTTATTTTGTTAATGTACGTCAACTAATCATTGCGAGCTCTGACCTCTACATTGTAAAAGTTGATATGTATATTTAGAACATACAGGCTATCTAGGTTCCATTTTAATTGGTTAACTTGTGGTGATAAAAAAATCAAAAATCCTGGAAGATGTGAATCGGCGAATTCAAATTGGATTGCGTTCGGCAAATTATATAACAAAGCGTTTAAAAACTATATACCAACCAAAAGCTGTGTGTTTTAATATCAAATCTATCGACGTAAATAAAGTACATAGGTACTAATTGAGTTACTAGTTTGGTAACGAAATGACGCAAACGCTGAATTAGGAAGTTATATAGACAAACAACATTAGTAATATTATCATTCATTTGTTCAAGTTTTTACTCTTATAGCTATCGTATCTTTAACTCGTTAAGTTATTTATAGCTAGGGGCTAATGGTAGTTTTTAATTAGTTATGTACAAATCATGAATTCTTTCAAAGTTCCACATGCACACTACACTATTCCACAAAGAAAAGGTAAAACTGTAGAAAAAATGTTTTATGGCTTTATTCATTTTCATTTCCTTATGTATAAAGTTTTATAATTCAATAGAGAAATTAAACAAAATCATACAGTTTGAATGTATTTCCAACTAACGTCTAGTTTGATAACCAACAAGCAGTTACCAACCCCTGTTACCATTTCATAACACGGGGTAGGTTATGAAATGGTAACAAACGCCAAAGCCAAAAATAAAATTAGAATTGTAACATCACAAAAAACAATTCCTCACCCATATTACAATTTCCTGTTTTTCTTTGTTGTCGGACGGCTGGCTGACCGTGCCCGCCTCGGCTCCTCCCATCGCACTCTCTGCCCTCTCCTTATCTTCGACAAATATCACCTAAACACAAAAATTTACTGATCACTTTGCTTAATATATATTACAGTCACTTTAGAAGGAACATACCTGCTGTGTTTCAGTTAGTGTTTCGCCTTCCGACTCATCAGAACTTTCACCACTTTTAACTTTGTTTTTTCTATTTACCTGAAAATAATAAATGGTATTTTTAAAAACATCAATTTGAGAAAATTACGTAGCACTTAAAAAACAAAGGCCTCAATGGTTCAATAATAAAATATGTTTCCACAAGTTGAATAATTTCATGAAGCCATCTATATAGAAAGATGAGAACTATTAAATGCAACAGTATTATTTATGTCTAAACCAAAATATTATGTACTACTAACTTACAGGCACTTTAATCACAAATGAAGTCTTGTCCTCCATAGCAGAGGAGACTCCTTCTTCCATAGCATCAAAGAACTCATTTTCCTCATCTGTTTCGTTTCCTTGCCCTGAACCGTTTCCTCCTGTATACAAATGTCATAAAATTAATATAATAGAAATTACAGAGGGCAAAAAGACAAATCATACAACTAATATACTTTTCGTTAACTACATACTCAACATAATACTATTTTAAACTGAATATTTTTACCATTTTTGATGATAGATAATTTGAAAAACTTTTGACATAATTTATTTTTAGCTGTTATCTAATTAATATAATTATGGAATATTGAACATTTAAACTTATGGTAAATGAATACATAGCAATCTCTTTTTACACTTTTTTGAGCATCAATCCTCATAAATGAAAAACTAACCCATAATGGATCACTTTGTTTTACAATTATTTTCTCAATTAGTGTGTTTAATTGTTTACAAACAAAGAGAACTAAGATCCATTGGTCTACAATATGTAAATAATGGGTGTTAGGACCCATGACAGTTTTATGCACTTAATTTGAAATTAAATCAATATTTCGATTCCTATAAACCAAAATTATTTAATATTTATGATATAGCAAGTATACAATTATATTTTATAGAACTTGAAATGTGAAGATTTGGAGCCAACAAAATGGCAGTTTTTTTTTTTTATCCACTACAAGTTAGCCCTTGACGGCAATCTCACCTGATGGTAAGTGATGATGCAGTCTAAGATGGTAGCGGGCTAACCTGGAAGGAGTATGGTAAACCCATACTCCTATCGATTTCTACGCGACATCGTGCCGGAACGCTAAATCGCTTGGCGACACGTCTTTGTCGGTAGGGTGGTAACTAGTCACGGCTGAAGCCTCCCATCAGACCAGACTCGAGCCGGGAATCGAACCCAGGACCTCCAACTTTATAATCTGACAGCGCGCACGCTGCGCCACGGAGGTCGTCAACTTCTTGGTTATCAGTTTATAGATGAGATAAAGTTGTCCACAGGTTTTGTTTTACATGAAAGAACAACTTCCCTCATAGTAATAGGGATACTGTTGTTATAAATGAATAGTGATTTTGTCATTTTACATTTTCATGTACTTCTGCAATATTAGATATAGCAGAATATAACACAAGTTTTTTTTTTTCAGGTATACATTAATCCAGTTTTCAAACATATACAATACAATACCCTATTAAAGTTGGCCAGATGCTCAGGTTTTAAAAAATCTAGTATCAAATTTAAGGTGTCATTAATATGGATATAAGCAAACATCTTAGTAAGCCAACTTCAGCTTGTGAAATGATTGTGTACTGTCAAATTGAGATAACGAAAACAACTCACAAAGTTTAAATGCTAAAACATGATCCTTACATCAAATAATGTAAATTTAGGTTCAATAAAATATAAATATCTAAAAATAATGTTATGAAAAGCTCATAAATCAATAAAACTGAGAAGCTGCTTTATTGAGATAGTACAGTATTTGATACAGGTAATTAAGACACTGTTGACTATTAGTTCTTACAATGTGCAAATTTTAACTGTGGCAGACACTTCTAAATAAATATAGTAAAGTAACTAACTTTAAAAGATATATTTTAAAAGATATATCTGATAATCATAAGCAAAATTAATTTATATGTTTACCTGTGTAAAATACCACTTACAATTAGTAAAAAAATTTAAAAAAAATTAAGATACAATAATATCATTTCATAAGTTTAATGTGTCCAATGAAAGGTGAACATAAAAATAATATGATGAAAAAAGCATAAATTAATAGTGGTGGGTACATCACTTTGAATAGTTGGTGCTGGGTACAGAATTTGATACAGGTAATTAACACACCATTGAAACACTCTGGACATTTCCTCTCATATGAGGTAAAATATTTTCACTCCTACAATAAGCAAAACATTTTTCATCCTTCAAAATTATATATTTATTTTAGTAATTTACATACATACATATGCATCCAGCATAAAAAAATATTTATCTTTTTTACAATCAGAAGTATAAATTGAGGTCAATTTACATTATTTAAAGGCATCTTATACATTAATCATTTTTAACCATTCTGTAAACATTAAAAATAACTTTAAAAAACTATAAAATCTAACATATTAATACAAAAGTATAATAAACCCATTTGTTATAAGTCAGTCATACTTTTCCTGATGCCTATGTGTATATCAGTGCCTTGTGTTAGTGGTGTATGATTTGCAAAATATGACAATATCTTCTAACAATAATATAACTTAGTTTTCTGCATAAGTTATTCACTTACCGCCCATAGTGAATACTATCATGTAGAATAATTATAAACTTGTCTTTGCAAAAATATCATCAATTTTAATTTTATGCAAACCACTAGATACCTACAAGGCCAAGATCACTAAACACGTATTTCACTTGTATACATAAGACTGTTGCCACAAACCACCATTACTAACATGCCAGGCGAACGTTAATTAGATAAATAACATGGAAGCAACTTCCCAGTGTACCAATTATCTGTAAAACTTTCAACCTTGGGACTGCCAAAAATTGTAAAAAGAAAGACTTCCGAAACGAGAAAAATTATTGCGGTATTACGTACCGGAACGAATTATTTGCTGTACATTACTTATTTTCACTATATTTTAGTACACTGATAATTTTAAATGGAATAAATAAAAAACAAATCAGATTTATCAATTTACAAATCGCCCAATAAAAATATCCGTCACGAGTCATGCGTCACTTTAGACTTTTTTTAATTGGCTCAGGTTGAGCTTTGGGTTATTGTTTTCAGTTTTCTTTTTTACTACTTCGGATTCTAGCCTTTGTAAGCTAAGTGATTTTATTAACCACAGACAACGACCCATGAGTCAACAAACAATACTCAACTGAACAGTCATTTAAATTCATGTATTCAGAATTTATATTTATTTCTAGAATATCGACACATGAAACAGTTATCCATTCTGATAAAATAATAATTATATACAATTTGTAACGCAACAAATGATAATACAATCATCAAATTTGTGGTTTATTCCCAACGTGACATGGCAACAGGCGCGTGATGACATCTGTGTGTAAAGTGTAAACGTTATTACCAAAAACGGTTTTTTTTTTAAATAATATAACTAGCTTCCGCCCGCGACTTCGTCTGCGGAGACTTCAGAATTGGGCTTAAAGCTTCACTTGTTAACCATTTTTAATCTTCCCACGGCAACTATTATAGAAATATGGTCCTTTTCCATAGCATAGGTGACATGCATACCAAATTTCAAAGCTATCCCGCGTCGCAGCTCGTAAACAATTTTCAATTTTCCCTCGGGAACTTCTAAAGGAATCGGGACAAAAGGTAGCCTATTGTCTTCTACATGCCAAAGGCTACATGGATGCCAAATTACATCCAATTCCGTTCAGCCGTTTTTGCGTGATTGAGTAACAAACATCCACACTTTCACATTTATAATATACTATAGATATAGGATAAATTGGGGATAATTGTAGTATAAAAACTCGGCGCATTAGTTTATTGCTTCTAGTTAACATTTTTCACCATCGAACGAGAATATACAAAGGCCTGTAATTATTTTAAGGAGTAACAGTAGTATAATACTGCCATATTACACAAAACCAATAAATGTTTTTAAAAACCAACATTTTTCGATTCTACTTCGAGTGCGAGGTCGTTGACATGTGAGTGGATATCAATAGAGTATGTTCACAATAAACTATTGGGAAAGGGCGTGAATACAGAAACGGAAACAGGAATGAGCCATGAGATAATTTAAATAATCACGTTTGCCATAGGAGATTATAAACACTCCTGATTAACGCGGACGAAGTCGCTGGCATCTGCTAGTAAACTATAAGAATTGGTGTAATAAAATTACTTGCCCGTGTGTGGTGTGCTTCTAGCAGTAACAGTTTTCTCCAAATTGTCGTGTTGTCTTGCTAGTTGTTCCACAACCTCTTGAAGCCGCATTTTTTGCTCGCGTTCATGCTGTAATGCCCGGCTCATACGAGCACTGGATGCTGCTGCTGCACTCATAAACTCTGAGCAAGCCTAGATAACAGATATGAATCAGAGTATGGCTCTGAACAGAAAAAAAAACTATTAAAGAAGCCTAACTAGGAAGAAGTTTGTAACAATAACTATTATCACATCAACAACAATATCAACATTGACATTGTAAACATATCTGACATCTAGACTGCTGGCGTGTCTAAAACTAGCACTATTCCTTTGTCAAGGGGTTGCAGTGTGATACCACTAAAACCATTAATGAACACCATTTATATGAAACCAATTTGATGTATCTAAAAGTACAGTCAAAGTAAGTCCACATTTCCAGTCGAAAAGGATCTAGTCAGGTTAGTCTTTGGTAGTAGACTGTCCACCTAGCCGCGTTTTAAGCACTGAGTAGGTACCTTATAGATGTTAATAAAACTTATGAAAAGCTATATTATTTTTTTGTTTGGGGTATACTTTTTATATGGAACCCCTTGATGCACAAGAGTCGTCTTAGAGTGTAGCCCTAAGCAAAGAAAAACATGCATTTACATTTTCTTACATTTTTTTTGTACAGATCCTTTACTGGGCCAATTAGCATTTCAGTGTGACAAAAAGTTGCATTATCTCTGGTAAACAACCACATTATAACTATCTCTTTAAAGGAGCAGAGGCATGGGGGCAAGGGGGAGCGACTCCATCATCATAGAGTGGTTATAGATATAAATAACTATACATAATAATATTACTTACGTTCATCATAGCATTACAAGATATCCTAAACAGAGTAGCACGCTCTGAGACTTGCTTCGTAGTGTCTGTGGGAGGTATTTCTAAGTCCACTAGGGAGCGTTGCAGAGCTGCCCCATGCCTTGCAACCAACTCAGAGCAAGTGCGTAAGTCATGAAATCGCGCACCCATTTCTCGTGCTATCCCACCTGCATCTTCACTTTCACCATCAGCCCCACCCATAACAGCAGGCCCTGTTGACATCTGGTCTTCATCATCATCTGACTCCTGTGCACGACTGTTTGAAATGCAAACCAATTTGAATATTTTTAGAACAGAACACTATTCTTATAAAGACAAATGTTATATAAGTTTATTTCAGTCTTGTTTGGATTTGTAAAACTTGCATGTTTAGTGCATTTTATAGTAGATGTGAGATAAATATATTAGTATATTACAATTTCAAATTTTAATATTTGAAGCAGTGATAGCCTTGTGGTTAGGATGTCAGCCTCCTAATCAGATGTTGACAGTTCGAATCTGGGCATGCACCTCTAACTTTTCGGAGTTAAGTCCTTTAAAAAAATATATATATATCACTTGCTTCAACTGTGAATGAAAACAAGAAGGTTTCCTCGCGAAACCTGCACACCTTAGAGTTCTCCATAATATTCTCAGTGAAGTCTGCCAATCCGCACATGGCCAATTTGGTAGACTATGGCCAAACCCTTCTCATATTGAGAGGAGACCCGTGCTCTGTAGCAAGCCGGTAATGGGTTGATCATGATGATGATGATGATTACAATTTCTATGGATGTTACATTTTTTGTAACATTACAATATTTATATGTTACAATTGCCATCTCTTGTAAACTATTGATTGATACTTTGTTATAGCAGTAATTATTATTCATTAACTCATTTTATTATAGCAGTAATTCATTAACTCAATACTTCCTTTCTGTCTTAACTTACATAGCTTTGGCCTTTGCAAATTCCAGTGCTGTGACCCAGCTTTGTCTTTCCACCTCATCATGTGCACGTATGTGGAAAGTTTGTGTGCCACCATTGCTGATGACAAATGTGCATGAATCTGCAGTGTGAATCAATGCACCAAGGAGAGATATAGTGCCACGGCAGGTATGAGACATCTCTGCTTGGTTTCTGAAATATAAAATGTCAGTCAACTAAAGCTGGATTCATCCCACATCTTCAGATCACATTCTCAGTATGTAGATCTCATTTCTGAACCAAAATACTGGAGTTTAACATAGTGCAAAAAACCATTTTATGAATGAAGAGCAGGTTATTTGTATACCTGAGCCATTTGTTACAGCAATTGTAACAAACATAATATTATCTGTAGTAATGTTATTGTGATACAAAATTATGTTTTGGTATAATAACATCTGGATTTTGCCATGTATAACATGGAACATTATATTAAACATTAATCGACCATATCTACAGGGTATACAAAACAGTAATTGATTAAGTAAAGATAAAATAGCGATTTTTTTGACTCTGATTAAATTCCGATATGACTTTATCATAATTTAATATAGTTTTAAGCTTACAATAAATTGTTGCTCTAATCGATATTGTTTACTAATATTAAGCTGTAAAACCTTAATTTTTCTATAGGCAAGGATTTAATTTACCTGTAATATGATAATAATCCATTTGACAACACGAACCATCTTCGCTGATATCCTTTAAGATAATTTGTCCACTTGAAAAGCCACCCCTTTTTTTCCGGATCGCCAGGAACAGGTTGGCCCTTAGGTGGCACAATTGCGTCGGACATTTTTAGATAAAATTTAGTTTACAAAGATGGAAAAAAACATAGCACACCGACAGGCAACAAGGCCACGTTAAATCTGTTCATAACTTCCACAGAGTTTGAACAATATTTACTTCATTGATATCCCAGAGTAAAAACATATTGTTTACATACTCTTTGATATCAATTGGATAATTTTTACAAGCATCAGAAAAATGCACCGCCTAACGGAGCACGTGGCACGAGAGCTTTACGATAGTAAACACTGGTCGCCTCACAGGAGCCGTATTCTTTGACGTAGCCGAGGCTTTCGACTAAGTCTGGCACGCCGCTCTCATATATAAATAGGTATAAGCTTTTATACCTATTAAAAGACTATTTAACCGATCGTACCTTTAGGTTTCGAATAGACGGCACTCTGTCGTCTAGTAGACCCCTAAACCTCCTAAAGGCCCAGTACCCCAGGGTTCAGTTCTAGCGCCCTACCGCTATACGCTGTACACGAGTGATAATA
Organism: Lasiommata megera; assembly: GCA_928268935.1. Lineage (NCBI taxonomy): Eukaryota > Metazoa > Arthropoda > Insecta > Lepidoptera > Nymphalidae > Lasiommata > Lasiommata megera. The sequence continues at coordinate 8,609,900 of OV743319.1, read as the reverse complement.
TACCCAAGAGCCCTAAGAATCCCAAACGTCACCTAAGCCGAGGTTCGGCTTCACAGGAAGCGCCCTTAGGCATACGTTCCCTTAGTTTCTTCGAGGCCTAGGTTGTTTTTCCTAAACTTTCCGTGCATTTGCACGTTATAATTGAAAAACTTATAAAATAACATGATCTTGGAAAGTTATTCAAACCTCTTTTGATGACGACTAGAAATCCACTTATATTTTTAATTATTTTCGACATAAATTCTGTTATTGAGGCTTTCAAGGTAGATCAAGCCATGAAACAGTAATGTGGAAATGAGTGAATAAATATGGATTATATTAGAAAATTGAGACAAAACTTTGTATATTCTGTCTCATACCTGTTTTTCTTGGTTTAGCTAACTTAAGTTAGACTGGCACTGTTCCCACTGCTACGATAAACCTGATATATATCAAGCTCTGTGTTTTTATTTGCACAGTAGGTGTATGATTTGCGTTTTTTTTTCTCGTTACATTTGGGGATATTTTGCATAATAATTTAAGTTTTATAGTGTTAATTAAGTTAAGTTTTATGTTTCACGTGCAGCTACACTTTGGCGTTAACAAGGAAAAGAAAACTATAAGAAAACCTAAACATCTATGAGGAGACAAATACTTACGTTCATAAATAATATTACTTTATTAATTGTTCGGTCTTCTTTGACCATATTTGCTAAGACAGAGCACCAACCATAGTGTTTACATCCGCTTATAGGTAACAGGTACCTAGCAGTCATGTTTTTAATTTGCAATAGCAGTAGTAAACTGTGTAGTAAACTAATTATCGTGAGTAAGGTCGCACGGCGGTTTGTTCAAGGTGATCCCTTCTAATAATTTTGTTCTGATTCCATACATTAAATTACATTTTAATACATATAAGTGTGTAATTTAAAAAAAAAGTAAGTAGTTGCCTGACAACTTAAAAGCCATGTTTTCTTAAAAATTTCTCTCATATTATATATTTCTCAGAAAAAAATTCTGTATACATTTAAATTACAGGTCAATAAGTAACTACTACTACTAACGAGTTTTTTGGTATCCGGGAATTAGGTCATCAGATTCTTTCAAGCAAAATGGGAAGTTCATACTCAAGGTCCTATTCACCTAATTGTGGACAGTCAAAAAATGAGGCTGAAAACCGTGAGTACAGAATTATTTGTTTGGTAAATTAACTAGCATTTGCTTGGAAAAGCCTGCACTTAGGCATAGGATTGCCATAGACATAAAAATCTCTCAACTATTAGAGCAGGCTCAGAAGTGGGACATTAATAATGTTTCTACTATTAAGAATGATGTGAAAAACTAAAAAAAACATCCTCTTTATCTGTAATTTCCAACAGTAATTCCTTTAACATACAACACACAAAAATTCTATCAGATATTTATCTGACTTCATATTTTTCCATGTGTTAGTTTTAATAGATGTTTTTATTTTGTTACATTGTTTGTTTCAAACACATAATTTATGTACCAAAATGTGATAAAACTCAAATAAACATCTATATCTTACAAACAATATTAGTGTGATATACTTTTTTTTACTAGGTGGAACCATATCCCGTACTGATTCAACATGCCATTATGTGGAGTCTATAGTATGCAAAGAGAATGACCTAAAAGACAATGAGATGAAGGTGTTTGATATAGGAGAAGAAGGGAAAGTGTTGGTTGTTAAACAAAAGGGGGAGTTTAGTGCTGTAGGTACTAAGTGTACTCATTATGGTGCCCCATTGGTGTCTGGAGCCTTAGGAGATGGCAGAATAAGATGCCCATGGCATGGGGCCTGCTTCAATTTAAAAACAGGGGATATTGAAGACTTTCCTGGGTTTGATTCACTACCATGCTATCAAGTCACTGTAACTGAAAAGGGTGAAGTTAAGGTAAATATAGTTTTTAATTAATTAATGTTAAACACAAATATATTTTGTCATTGTAATACTTTTAGCTGAAATAACACTATCTATTGTGTACATGAAGCTGTGATAGCGTAGCGGTTAGGGCGTCAGCCTCTTAATGAGAGGTTGGCGGTTCGAATCCGGGCCTCTAACTTTTCGGAGTTATGTGCGTTTTTAAAACAATTAAAATATAACTTGCTTCAACGGTGAAGGAATACATCGTGAGGAAACCTGCACGCCTGAGAGTTCTCCATAATGTTCTCAAAGGCTTGTAAAGTCTGCGACATGGCCAGCGTGGTGGACTATGGCCAAAACCCTTCTCATATTGGGAGGAGACACTTGCTCTGTAGTGAGCCAGTAATGGGTTTGATCATGATGATGATGATCAATCAATCAAAATGATTGTGTACACTGGAAAAAAGTTTCCTACCTGTGGGAAATTGAAACGCAAAGTGATATAATGTGTAAATTTATTATGGATATTTAACTAATTTAATAATTTTTCTTGTTGATTATTGCTGACGACTAAAAATACAAACCTCATAGTGAGATAAGACTGCTTGTTCTTGATACAGGCCCTCTCTCTCATTCGTAGTAGGTTTGGTATTGAGACTGACAATGAAGCTGCATGTTTTCATTGCATGGTCTGTGGCAAGAGTTTGGGTATGATTTTGTGAGTAGGCATGTATGTGAGGTTAGGCAAAGCTTCCACTTCGAGTCCACTTGATCAACTGGTTGATATCTTCAATACGTAAATCACTCGCCATGGTTTTGTTCCTTGGGTTTCGAGGAGTCTGACGATGTTACCCTAGCTAGTGTGTACAACACTGTGTGGTGTAGGTCAGGATGGCGCATACGTATGTTCTTTACACCCCATGCTCCGTGCGCAGCGGAAGGCGAGATTTGAATGCGGGAAGGTTATATTTGGCGGATCTTGCCTTGGGGACAACCTTATATACATCACTTAAAGCATAAATTAATTGCTTATTTTATATACGAGTATGTTTCCCAATCAAAAATAAAATAAATTAAGTACGAGTTACTCTTCATTTAGTGTAAATAGTTGCAGGCTAATAATTTTAAAAGCCGAAACTCTATCTAATTCTACTATACCAATATTTTATTGCCATAGCAAAGTAAACATGCCAGGTAAATGGTATGTGACTAATATGTTGTTAGGTGGTTGTTAGTGAGTAATGCAATGTGATCATGTCTTTTTTTAAGTTTCATAGTCACAATGCATATTTCACTGATATTTAAATGGTGTCCCATTTTTTGTGACAACTCAACTTACTACACGAATATTTAAGATTAATCTGCAGGATGTGTGGATAATCTTTACCTATGAAATTGTATTTTGACAATCCTAACCATTTTGACAGTAATATCTAGACTAATTAATATATCTCATATTATTTATATTAGGCTACTCTAGGAAATTAGGTTTTTATCCTGTCAAGCTAGAATAGATAGATAAATAAATAAATAAATCTCCAAGAAATATTGGACTATTTGCGATTATCCAATAAATATTGAACTATGGCCAAGTTCTTTGTTTGTGAATTCTAAAGCGGTAACAGACGGTCAGAAAAGGCTTCTTTTAAGATATTATGTTTACAAGTACCTTCTAGCAGTAATTTTTATAAGACGAATGATTTCTTTGTACCAAAATTTTTGCAAGCCCCAGGCAACAAATTAACCCTGAAAATTTAGGACTTATACATTAAAATCACTGTCCTCCATTGGTGAATACGAAATGAAAATCCGTTTAGCAGTTTTTTAAGTTTATAGCCATCGACAGACAAACAACGCGTGATTGTTATATAGTAACAAATGTAGAGATTTTTTTATAAAAACAAGTTTTAATAATTAACTGATATATAATAGGTATTTCCCATGATCAACCCATTAGCGGCTCACTACAGAGCACGGGTCTCCTCTCAATATGAGAAGGGTTTGTCATAGTCCACCACGCTGGCCATGTGCGGATTGGCAGACTTCACACGCCTTTGAGAACATTATGGGAGAACTCTCAGGCGTGCCGGTTTCCTCACGATGTTTTCCTTCACCGTTGAAGCAAGTGATTTTTTTTTTTTAAACGCACGTATCTCCGAAAACAAGATTCGAACCGCCAACCTCTGATTAGGAGGCTGACGCCCTAACAACTAGGCTATCACAGCTTCACAATAGGTATTTATAATTAGAAAAAAAAATAAAAAAGTAAAGATCAAGAAGAAACCGTTAATGAATGTATAAAATTAATAAAGATTTATCTTTCTTAATGAACTAAAGATTATATTTTGTCATTTTAGGTTAAAGCTAAAGTCAGCGATTTGAAATCTAACAAAAGAATTAAAGATATGGGAACGACGTCATCTCTTGATGAGTCATCTGTTGTGATAGTTGGTGGCGGGCCTTCTGGAGCAACTTGCGCTGAAACATTACGCAGCGAAGGATTTACAGGACGCATCACTGTAGTGGCTAAAGAAAATTACTTACCGTACGACAGAATCAAGGTATCAAAGATTGGCACAGCTACGGACATCGAGAAGCTGCAGGCTAGATCTCAGCAATACTATCAAGATGCAAACATACAAGTTCTAAAAGGAGTTGAGGTGACAAAAGTTAACACAGATGACAAATGTGTTGAATTAAGTGATGGCTCGAAATTATCATACAGCTCGTTGTATCTAGCTACCGGTTCAAAACCACGTGTTCCTGATATAGCAGGTATAGATTTAAAAAATATATTTACAGTGAGAAATTTCGATGATTCTATGAACATACTAAAAACATTAGGCACGGAGAAAGATAAAAATGTTGTCGTCTTAGGTCTAAGTTTCATTGGTTTAGAATCAGCTTCATCGTGCGTGGCGAAGGCTAAATCTATGACTGTTGTGGGGAAAGATGTCGCGCCATTGGGTCAGATTTTTGGAAAAGAAATAGGCCAGAGCCTGCAAAAATTATTTCAGGATAATGGAGTCTCATTCTATTTTGAAACTACTATTGCAAAATGCAATGGTGAAAATGGTGTCATAAAATCTGTAGAATTAACCAACGGTACGGTACTTCCTGCTGATATGTTAATTTTGGGTGTGGGAACCACATTTTATACAGAGTTTCTCAAAGATAGTGGTATCGCTTTAAAACCAAATGGTGCGGTGACCGTAACTGATAAGTTGGAAACAAATATCAAAAACATATATGCCGGCGGCGATATTGCTTTTGCTCCAGTTTTTGCTCTTGATAATGAACCTATGTCTATCGGACATATAGGCTTAGCACAATACCATGGGCAAATTGCAGCAAAGAATATTTTGAAAAAGGAAACAGTTCTGAGAACTGTGCCATTTTTCTGGACAATGGTATTTGGAAAGTCTATCCGTTATGCTGGATGTGGTAAACCAACCAGCTTCCAAATTGAAGGGGATATTTCATCATTAAAATTTGTTATATTTTTCTTTAATGAGTCAGATAAAGTTATTTCTGTAGCTTCATGTATGAGAGATCCTGTTGTATCACAATTTGCTGAACTACTTTATCAGGGAAAAACACTTTATAAAAAGGATCTGAAAGATGATCCATTTGCCTGGATAAAAAATATTAACTAGTAATTAAACTCAAAAATTATTAAACCAGTATTAATGCAATATTTGTATTTTTATTATAATACATTTATATCAGGCATATTTGCAAATAATTAAGATGAAATAGATATCTGTTAACTATCTGGTCTACAATCTATGTAGCCTAGTTTTACTACAGCACAATTAGTTTTATTTGCGGTACCAGTTTGTTTGCTACCAGAATTCATAGGGGTTATATAATATATTTTACTAGAACAGTAGGTAATACTGTACATATTATACAAGAACAAAATAATCTCAGTATCAGTTTAAGAATATTCTTAACAATTTTTTTTTTTTCGTTAATTTAAAAACATATGTAATGTGATGTTCTCCCATTTTCCCATTAAAGTTAAAATAAAATGATTCACACGGTTGTTTATCAATACTGCTGTTAAAGGAACTACATCCTTTTATTAATAATTTAAAACCGAGCCATCACCAAAAAAAATTTATCCCTCACTAAAATATTTGTCTACTCATTTTTCTTCATTTGAATGTTCTATTGTAATAGAATTATCTATTTAAATAAAACATACACGTTTTATTTTTAGCTTGACATATTATATACTTATATGCGGTGTGGCAAAAAATCCTTTCATTACAAACATAATATAGCATACACACAAAATAATAGTGTGGGTAGTAAGTGCTCAAAGTAATATTATTATGCAACATACATTTTTTGTTGTGATCTAAAATATTTGGCATTCTCCTATATATATTTAAATTTAGTTTTGTTTATATATTGAATCTATTCACAAAATTTATAAGCTGTCTTGTGTCTGCTTTCTTTATGTATGTTTTGGTGATATATTTACTATAAAAGTGTTCATTGATTCTTTATATTAAATATATTGTCCATATACATTATGATGGAAATGTCATCATAGTTAAATGTTTACTTGAATAAACCAATGTGATAGTAGTAATTTACTTAATAAAGATGATCTAAATAAAGTTTAAGCTTAGCTTTTTAGCTTGTTATAAGATAACATTTTGTTTGGTGAAATGAATAAGCCAAGTCTTGTAAGTTCTTGTTATATTGAAGCTATGTGTACCCTCAGTGTAATAGCAGCACACCTAAGTGCTACTTCAGAACTGGCTGATGAGCCAAAGTAAGTGTTAAAACAAGACATTTAACATTTATTTTGGTAACCTAGTAGGGTCAGATTTTAACCTATTCTTAAGTCAGAGTTCCCTTTTTGGAATGTGCAGTGTAAAAGCTTTCTTTATGTAACCAAATTCAAACTGCATTATCACTAACTGTGCCTTATACAAGGTTGGCTTGATCTTTAATAATATTATGATAGTTTATATTTATTGTAATTGTATGAACAAAATTATTAACCAAATTCATATAATAAATATATTTAAAATTTAAGAATATTTTTTATTTTGGGTCACTTTATTAAACAACCATTAAAAATTCTATAGTTATTGTTTAACTATTAAGCATACAATATACTAGCCAATGAGTCACAGACTCATTTCTTTAGATTAAAGGGGCTTCTGAAGTAAAGTGCTCTAGAGATAACTTGTCCTTGTACATATGTATATTGTCTGTTATTTTTATATTGTCTCAAGTTTTGGTACAGTGAAAATAAACGAAGGGTTAAAATTCCTGCAGAAAAAGCAACCAATGCACTTGAATATTATCCTATATCTCATGTTGAGTTCCATGTGTTCCACTCCCCTCCCAGGCAAACAAATTTATTTTAGAGGAAGTTTGATAACAAAGTGAAATTCATGCTTATGAAGATTCAGTTGGGATCATAGACTTGTCAGTATAAAAAGTAGCTTGCATTAATCTATATAGCAATAGGTCCATAATGATATTTAAATTTCAAGACATTTGTTTTATGTTGATGTTATTAATAAAGAATAATATATTTGACTAATTATTTAATAAAACTAAAGACATCTATAACAAATATAAAATTACAACTAGATAATGCTTCTCACTCCCAACCTTCTTTTACACGGAGATGCTGTAGTCGCTCATACAATGTGACATCACCTTTAAAAATTTTATTAGTATTTTCTTTGAATTGATTCTTCCTAGCTTCATGTTTGCCTAATGCTTTTGCATGTCCTGAGTTTTCTTCCTGAAAATAAATTGTATAATAATATTCAAAAATAATGTGAACATTAAGTATTAATGTACTAATGTAAGCTACATATATTGCTCATGTCTTAATTTGTAAATTCACTTGAATCCATACGTAAAATGAAACCAAGTTACCAACTTCGGTTAGGTATGGATGCCGGAGATAAAACATATTTTGCTCTTCTGTAATAAAGCTTCTTTCCAAACTACGAAGATGTTTAGGTTCTACTTGTTTAACCAGACGGTCCTTTCCGCGAAATATGTGTCCATTTGGGAGCCGATTACGACGTAATAAACATAAAGTTAATTTCATGTTCTAAACCTCCACATGCACACGTTCTAAAAGAATAGACTTCAATGTTGTTTAATGAAACTCTTTTACTTCAATAATTCGACAATGTTTTGCTATAAATGTAATTATAATCTAATTCTGTGATCATAAATCAAAATGTTAGGTTACGATCTCATTTTTTTATTTGTTTTACGGCCTTGGATTCAAGTCTTTTTTTTCTGACCATAATGGTTTGTATATTACCTACAAAAAACTTACGATGTCATTAATTAACCATCGACATAAAATTTTAAAATAAGACTGAATTTAATACTTTAGGCACGGTAATATTATGTATATTGTATACAGTGTTGTAACTCGTATCTTTGAAATAAATGCCTACAGCCGCGGGGTACCTACATATGCGATAGGGCTGCCCGCCTGCAGCATTTTAATTACATTTGCCTACTTTGTATTTCCATTTAGTTTTGGGATTGTAAATATACTTTTTTTACATAAACAAATAAAATACTTTGAGAATTGAATAGGAAGTGTTAAATATAAATGCGTAAAATTTCAACTATCTAGAGACAGACAAACAGTCAAATTTATGTTTTCTACGCAGTACAATAAACAACTATTATTAATAATAAAATTATTTTGAATTATACAAACTAACAAAAAAATACACATGCCCCAAAGTTTTAACACAAGCGTACCTAACGTATCATGATTCATGAACTAGTTATGAACTACCTATTTCACTCGTGTTAATCACTTTCCTTTACTCCATTCACTTTATTTATTAATCCAGATATCTTTTTTTTTCGGGAGATAAAAGGAAATACCTTATCCAATAAAAATACACGCATTATGTAGTAAGTAAAATTATTTTAAAGTGTTGCCTTTCAGAGTTTCCAGGTAATCTAAAAAAGGTTATCTCTGGATTCGTTATTGACGAATTCGTGCAACCAAAAAAGCTTGTGCTTTTTTTTGATATTCCTACAATTTATAACTTAAGACTAAAGAAACATTAAAAATACAGGACGTGTACAAGGACAACTTATCTTAATAGATATTTCATAGAAATTACGTTTATTTACTATTTGGAAAACGTATCTACCTTTTTAATACTTATATGTAGATAAAAAAAATTAAAAAGTGGATTTCTTTTTTTTTAAATACCTTTTAACGATTCAGGTATTACACTCAAAAAGGCATGTAGGAAAGAACTTTCCATACATACCTTTTCCTTCATGGATCTAAGTAGATACCTAAAACAACCACGGCTAGGCTACTCCTATTCAAGGAACATTTATACTCTAGGGAGCTCCTACTAGTAAACGTCAAATGACAATTGAAAAACAAAGTTCTGAGTCAAGTAATTTGTTGGCGGCAAAAAGCAAATAAAAGGATTTAAATACTTCAAAAATATTATTTTCGTAGATCAAAAATGTAAAACATGTAACTGTTTGAGTAATACTATCTGATAATAATAAATACAAAGATATAAGAGAAATACGTTTTATAAATTCATGTTGCATAAATGTGTTTTATTAAATATAGACGTCCTATGATCTCATAATGAACAACAATTTTCCTAGTTTATCATTATTTGGGGACACATATTTAGATCACATGGAAAGGAGAATACAAGAGTCCACTTATAAGCAGTGTTAATATCAAAGATTTAAATTTAAAATTACCAGTTTTTAGTTATGTTTAAATATAACAAATCAAACTCTAGTTTCAGACGAAGAATTACTAACACTGCATTCTATTTATGGGTCTGTACTACAACGCGCCTTAGACGTATTGGAAAAACATCCCATGATTGACACTTATTCAACAGCTAACAGGGATAGAGTTTTGATTGAAATTAAAGGTGAGAATGACCGGTGCTACAGAGTATTTCCACGGCTAAATTATTGCCCTTGTCTTGCATTTAGACATCAGGTTATTGAAAAAAGGCGCCAAATCACTTGCAAGCATATTTTAGTTGGGAGAATTGCAAGTATTTTAGGTAATTATAAAACACTTTGATATAAGTTATATTTTGTCTAATATAATAATAATTAAGTATATAGGAATGCTTCTATGCAAGTGTAGACATATTTATAATAGGTATGTATATAAAATTGGAGTCTGTAATATTGAAATGACTATGTTTTACTACATGCATACATATATACATACACCAAAATAACATCTGTCTGTTTGTTCCGACTAATCTCTGAAATGGATGGACAGATTTTGATGGAACTTTTATTGGCAGGTGATATAATAAGGTGTAACTTGGGCTACTTTTATTTAGAAAGAAAATAAAGTAATCTTTAATAAAAATATATTATTTACAATAGATAAAAAATGGTTTGTTAAACTATAGTGATCATATTGATTCATTTCTTTTGTAATCATACTTAATTAATGGCTTCAATGTGAGCAAAGCAGCATGTAAAAGCAAGTTTCTTCTATTTGTATTGTTAATATTATATATATTCAGTAGCATGTAGTTTTTAGGGTATATATGCTTTTTTTTGTACTTCTACACTATATTTATACATATCACTGTTAGATCATTGGCTCCACTCTATATATAATATATAATAGATTGCCTGGAATATGCAACAGGCATCCTTATAAATATTGGCGACTGCATTGCATTGAGGTTGCCTATTGCATATTATTTTGTTGTTTTGTTGATCCTCTTTTAAAGTTGTTTAAATAAATAATTTGAAATTATAATTGCTTTCTAACAGGTAAGAATTGTTGTCAAGGAAATGGCCCCCTGGAGGTGGGCGTTAATGTTTGTGACACAGTTTTTCAATTAATACAGATGTTATCTTTTCATTAAAATTAAATTTCCTCTGTAAATTTGAGATACAATAAAGAATTTTTCATTTTTTTTTCAAGTGTAAACCTATTAGTAATAAAAAAATTGCATATTTGTTAATTAGTTATAGTATTATTCATTATGGTGCAGGCAAAACCCAGGATAGGGAAGTGACACAGGAACAATATTTGATGTTGGTGCAGTCTATGTTTGATGTTGAATAGCAAAATGGAGGAGGGTACATCTCAGTATTACTTCACTGCTGCCATGGACTCGGGGAAATCCTTGTACAGCTTATTAAAAGCCATACAATTTCAAGAGGTAAGATATTACAAACCTCTTAAATTAAACTTTAATAAGTTTTACCATCCATTAATATGTATATGTATCCTGAAGTTCATGCATATGCATATACAAATGACTTTATTTATACTCTTAATAATGAAGTGGTGATAGCCTAGTGTTTAGGGTGTCAGCCTCCTAATCAGAGGTTGGGAGTTTGAATCCGGGCACGCACCACTAACTTTTCGCAGTTACGTGCGTTTTTTTTAAATTAAAATCTCACTTGCTTCAATGGCGAAGGAAAACATCGTGAGGAAACCTGCACGCCTGAGAGTTCTCAATAATGTTCTCAAAGGCGTGTGAAGTCTGCCAATCCGCACATGGCCAGCTTGGTGGACTATGGCCGAACCCTTCTCATGTTGAGAGGAGACCCGTGCACTGTAGTGAGCCGGTAATGGGTTGATCATGATGATAATAATTTGCACACATCCAAAGGTTCAAAAATTATGGAAGGACCGAAGCAAAGAATTTTATCAATGGATGAAATTAGAATGCAAAAGGCCTTATCGCTTAATAGGGATGTTTATATTTAGTTTACAGTGACCTGTGTTTTGAAAACTAAAAACACTAAGGAACCAAACCAATGAACATAGATTTACCCTGCTGCCTATGTGTATGTCTGTCATGTCAAATTTATTTTGATTGGCATATAACAATAACGTACACTGTTTTTACTCGTACATTAAATGAGTTGTTTGGAAGTTGTTAATGATACCAAGATGTTGAAGCGGTGATAGCCCAGTGGATAGGGCGTCAACCTCCTAATCAGAGGTCGGCGGTTCGAATCCCGGCACGCACCTCAAACTTTTCGTAGTTATATGCGTTTTTAAAAAATTAAAATATCACTAGCTTCAACGGTGAAGGAAAACATCGTGAGGAAACCTGCACGCCTGAGAGTTCTCCATAATGTTCTCAAAAGCGTGTGAAGTCTGCCAATCCGCACATGGCCAGCGTGGTGGACTATGGCCAAAACCTTCTCATATTGAGAGGAGCCCCGTGCTCTGTAGTGAGCCGGTAATGGGTTGTTCATGATGATGATGATGAATGATCCCAAAAACTTTCTCCATATGTGTTTCTAGTGTGCGGTATTCTGTGCAATGCCTGAGGGACTCAAGTTGACAGTGGAAGAGGGCAAATGTGTGCAAGCCTCTGCTTATGTCCCTGCCGACAATTTCACTGAATACCATGTCAGAGAGGATGTTGATGTCATGTTTAAAGTAAGAACATCTGGATAGTTTTCTGCCTATCTCAATGGTTTGATTTTGGACCAAGCTTAAATAATGTGTTTTTTTATTTGGTTTAAATAAATAAAAACATATTTGAACATTAGATTCTCTTTCATGGTGGAGAGGTGGAAATAAAATGTTTATTATTTTGCAGATAAGTATAGCAGTACTAACTGAATGCCTTAACATATTTGGTGCTAGTGAGGAGTCCAGTTTGAAAATGTATTATAGGAGTGAGGGATCCCCATTGTTACTTGTGTGAGTAAAATCTACATAAATAAAAGCCAAAGCCAAAAACGCAGGTACTAGGGCCAATTATTCCATTGTTCAATTGTCTCTTAACTATATAAACAAGTCTAAAACTATTGGTATCTTTTTTATATATTCTTATTATATCTATAACTCAATCACATATAATATAGGATGGCACATCCTTTGTACTTTCTGACTTATAACTGTCGAGTTTCCTGACTGATGAACAACATCATGTATTAGTTTGACAAATAAAAATAAGCTAATTGTTAAACTTTGACAGTATACTATTTATACTATATGGAAAATTGAGTATTATGAGAAAGAAATTTATTCCGTGAATAGTAACCCAGGTCACCGATTTAAGACGAATAATAAGAGTCAATCGTGTGTACAATCAGTTTACAGCCTCAATCAGTGCACAACGTAATGACAGACTGTGAGATCTCCACGCAAACAGCTGACTCTGTGCTTGAGCTTCGAGATGAGGACGCGTCCGAAGTCGCCAAGTTAGTTCTGAAGGCGTCCGCCTTCCTCGGCTTGCTGGTGGACTTGGAGAGGTCTTGCGACGTCATGGAGTTGAATCTCTCCCCAGATCATCCTAACGTTAGCATTGTTACGTACGGAATGCAGGTAAGTTGTTAAATATGAAGCGCCTTTTTTTTTGTCGTGGTGGAAAAGCTTTAAAGCTACCTACGGAGGTTATGGGGGACTCCCCCCCCCCCCCCTAATCGTTGGGGTATATTCGAATTAAAAACCACCACAGCATGTCCCACTCGCTGGATTTGCTGGAACACGCGAGGAACCCATTGTATACTTCCCGGAAAATATCAAGCGCCTACTAACTTCTAACTTACTTCTACAAATAAATAAAATAAAATAAATAAACTTTTATTTCAGGCCATTAGACCCATAACTGTGTTAGTATGACAAATAACTTAAACTATGTTAGTAGGTACTTATTTCTAGCTTAACAACTAATTCTATAACTAAAAACTATAACTAAAAAACCCGAGGGAGCCTCTTGGCGCCTATGTGCGCACCCCCCCAGCACCTCCAGAGAGGACTATCTAGTTTCCTGGCCAATGCGCTGAGAAGAGTGTTGGTACTACTCATTAGCCTGCGCATCATGGACGCGGCACGCTTGCGCATGATCGCGTAGAAATCATCCACGCGAGCATCCGCAAACATTGCCGACGCACTGCAGTGTCGAGGCTTCCTCAACACCGCTCTCAGCACATTGTTATATTGAACACGCAAGGCACTATAGGTCCGCTGCCTGTAGTCCGTCCACAGACTGCACGTGTAAAATGACTGGCAGTAAGCCCTGAATAAGGTCAGCTTTACTTGCCCAGTACAGCGCGCAAATCTGCGGGCTAACATATTGCCTCGGACCGACAGAGCCCGGCGCTCTCGTTCCATGTCACTATCATCCCTCAGGCTGTCGGTTACTACATGACCGAGATACTTGAACTCAGTTACTTGCTTCAGGGGATTACCACATAATTGTATCTTTGGTTTAAAGCTGGATAGTTTGTTCTTTCCCCTGAAAACAAGGAACTCGCTTTTTTTGGCGTTGTAACTGAGTCCATTCATCCCGGCATACTCCTCACAGAGTTGCAGCAACCTTTTAAGACCCCCAACTGAGGGGCTCAGTAGAACCATGTCGTCGGCGTAGCTAAGGTTATTCATGCGTATGCCATCTATTGAACACCCGACACCAGCTCCACCGAGCCTCTCAATCAGCTGGTTCACATACAAATTAAACAGCCTAGGGGACGTCAGCCCTCCCTGTCTCACTCCACACTCCATTTTATATGGGTCACTAAGTTCATTACCCCACCTAACCACATTAGTTTGGTTACCATACCAGTATTTAAACAATGAAATCAGTTCGGGTCTCAAAGCTGATTCCTTTTCGAGCTTATGCCACAAGACGTCGTAAGCTACTAGGTCAAAAGCTTTGGATAGATCCAAAAAACAGGCATAAACAGGAGTTTTCCTGTCGGTATAGTACCGGACAGTTTGCTTGAGGCACAGGATTGCGCTTTCCGTAGAGAGTTCAGGCTGAAAGCCGAACTGAGCGTCGTGTATTTTAATTGATTTACTTAGCTGTGCATCCAGCAAACTGTCCAGCACCTTAGCCACTATCGTCGCCAGCGATATCGGCCTGTAGTTGGATCTATCCGCCGCATCACCTGTTCTGTTTTTGATAATGGGCACTACTACTGTCTTCATCATGGCTTCTGGCAGGTAACTGTGGTTAATACATAGGTTGTAGAGCAATTTGAGGACTCTGGGAAGGTGCGAACCCGCATACCTTAAGTGCTCGATGCTCAGGCCATCGTGTCCCGGTGACTTTCCATGTTTCATACTCTTTAGTGCTCCCTTGACTTCAGTAAGCGTAAAACGCACCAAGACTTCCCTGTTAACCACGATGTCCTCAGCATCGTTGTTCGTAAAGGGTATTTTAAGAGGCTCCACTTTAAATTGCTCCCTAAACATATTAGCAATCTTTTGAGATCCGCTCACTCCACCTACTTCACTCGGAAGATTCGCCCTTGCATTCAGTCTATTGGTGTGCTGCCAGAACTTGCCGAAGTGCTTAGTCTCGTACGATGTGGCTAACATGTCCATTTTGATTTGCTCCTCGTTGTTCTGGCACCATTTAAGTTTATTTTTAAATACCTTGCGAGATTCCCGCATCTCGTCGTACAAGACTCCACAAGACGGCCTCCCAGCCCACACCCATGACTGAAAACAGAGACGAGCCTTCGCATGAGCCGGTCTCACATGCTTGTTCCACCCAGTGATATATCGTTTTTTATGTCGCTGGGTAGCTCTATGACTATATATTGCCGCATCCTGTAGTATGCTTGTAATATCCTCGTACCATCGGTCTAAGATCCGTTTATGTTCCGGGTCGTTACATAGTTCATTACAGCAATCTACCATCTCTACGGGAAAGTCTACCATCTTCAACCTATTGTTACAAAACTCAGTATACAGACTAATCTGATCAGTGTCCCTACGTCCCCAACTTATTTTATTAAAAGCCGTCGATTGCGCGCTTTCTAGACGAGTGTGAAATAAATTGAGTTTACAATAAACCTCTACAGGATAATGATCAGACCACGACACATTGTTCACTATGTTTATACGATCAACGTATTTTCTAGCCATACTCGTTACAAGGCAGTGGTCTAGCCATCGCGAGCAGCCGTGAATGTCACTAGTATATGTAAATACATCGCTTTTATTTGACAACAGTTCGTAGTCGGCACACACCCATGATTGCTCGCTACAAAACTGTATCAATTCATTAAAAAATAATTCCCCAGGGTGTGCGTTAAAGTCGCCTAACATAAAAACCATACTAATACCGCAGTCTTCAATAATTGCATTAATTTCACTCAAGCACTCTGTAAATTCCGCTAAATTATCCGGGCAGTCTGTAGGCATATACACAGAAAAAAATAGCATCGAGTGCTCACGTACCTGACATTTGAGGGCGCACAACCTAACGCTGTCGCACTTCACTATAGACACGGACGAAAACACATTCTTACGCCATAACAGCGCGACTCCTCCGTGGGGACGGCCACGCAGAATGCCGGCTCCCGTATCCACAGCCGATGTACCCGTAGACTCAAACTCGTCGTGAATGGTGCTAAGGTAGGTAAGTTCAAACGGCAGCAGCCAGGTCTCCTGGAGTGCGACTACATCCGCAGATCCGCATAGGCTCCTCACGCTGTCCACCGACCGCTTCAAGGACTTACAGTTATAGCTAACTAGCTTTAGTGTATGTTTGTTCCCTCTAATTTTGTTTAGATCCATTATTAATGTCTACTTTTTCTGGATTTACTATGACCTTTTTTCCATGTCTAAATAATATATATCTTCTAAAATATATACCTTCTGGCCATAATTTACTGTCCGTAAATAATAATAATTTACTTCTAGGTATATAAAATTTAAAAGAATTGTAATCTCTAGACGATTTCATAGGTACCTTTTCAGGCACAATATTTATCTGCGTCTTTTCATATACATATTCCGCGACATCACGCTCCGTGTTTTCCTTCGAAACATTATAAATATATAACGGGATTTGTAAGTCCGCTGCTTTTAGTTTTGTTGAGGAGTCTACCGTCGCTGTACCTCTCGTTCCTTTAAATCGCGATGACTTACGCCTTACGACACGAACCCACTCTCCTTCGTTGTTATTTTGCGTTTCCGCGCCACTCGGTTCGCAATTCATTGCATTACATGACATCATCGCATCAGCTGGCGGTGACGCGTGCGCTTCTACTTGATTCACTCGTTGAACGGGCGTGACAGAGATAGGTTTACTGGTCGGCACCGCTGCCACACACGCGTAAGACGGTGACGGTTGCGCGGGAACTCGTTTTTGCATTGTCACGTTCGGCGGTGTGCCATTTGAAAGGCCGGTCATTAACCCCATCGGGCCACTTGTTGAGTCGTAGCTATCTTGCAAGCAAAAACCGCCTCTCTTGGTATTGACATAAGGTTCAGTCTCTCCTGCTTCAGCCTCAGACACAATTTTCTTCTTTTCGTAGTCTCTAACGGAAATTTCAAAATCTTTTTTTGTCATATACTCCTCCTGCTTCTCTTGAAGAGCCCGCACCTGACTCTGCAGGGTAACAATATCCTTCAAAAGGCGTGTCACATCGATATGATCGAAAGTAACGGGCGGCAGCTTGTGTAGGTCTTTAGCCACAAAAGTTGGAATATCATCGGGCTCTGTACTTCGTAAAACACTAATGATATCCTCTATATTTTTCTGTTTTCGATCCTCACCCTTTCTTTTGACGAGTCTCTGTGGAATCGCCTCAAACAGCAAGCGTTTCGCCTTGAAAATTTCCTCTTCGTCGAATGATTGCCTACAAAGAAGTGCTAAACTGACATTATCAATTGAATCTAGGGTGTTAACACAAAAACTCAGGCACTCATTCACGACCACCCGGCACTTGTCACAAGATAAGGTATCCATCTCGCAAGAGGTCTCGGACCTCTGACCGACCGCGCGTGCTGTCAGCCGACGACTGAAACAGCGGTACAATTTATTTTTGGTAGCTTATAACATTGTCAAATCATATCTTAAGAAAGATTATGGTATATATATGCGGTAGGGTTGCATATCCACTTCACTACAATTTGTTCGGTTCAGTTGGAACCATCCCTAATGTTTCATCCACACGCGTCAGTAACGACTCGACACCGCTCAGGGTAATTAGGACTTATTTTTTTTTTAATTTATACAGACTAGAAATCAGCTTCGATCACAACTGATAGTAAGTGATCTTACTAGATTGCCTAATCAGTATTGATGGGAAAATAAGGTAGTGGGAAAATCGGATGTCGGATTTCGAATACAATTTTTATAATGTAAGGTTTTAGTCATAATTACACGGGTCATAATTATATTGAGTTTATTTAATTCGTAAGTATGCATATATATGTTGGCTACAGAATTTTAAGCGAATTAGATTGCTATAAAAATTAAAGAAAAGGTGAAGGAGCATTATTTCGTATGATTTTTGAAACTGATGGGGCATACTATTGCAGGATCGAAGCTCATCGGAGCTTTTCATTTGCTTTCCATGAAATGTGTAATCTAACCCAATGTAATGTAAGAAGACATATTAAGGCTTAAAAGTCTTAAGTCTTCCACTCAAAAAATCCTATAATTTAAATATTGCTGCTGCTTTTTTTTTGGTGGGCGCTTAGACTATGGTGTTGCATGCCACATCTCTTATGATTAGCAACCTATAACTTTGGTCTGATTGTATAATATTACGCAGGACAGATCCTGCATCGAAGTACCTAAGTCCTCGGACATGATGCAAAGCTTCAGTTGCGATCAGCCGGTATCGCTCAGGTACCAGTTACCACACATCCGGCTCATCATGAAGGCTCTGGCTGTATCTTCTAAGGTCAGTTCATTTAGATTTTTTTCAGGAAAAGCTTATTACCAATACCTTTTTATCCTTTTTATCCTTTTTTATGTTAGTATTTGCTGTCAGTTGGTTGATAAGTAGCATGGGTAGGCTAAAGGATCCCAAAGCAGGATAAAATCACAAACGAAAAATTCTCAACTTGGGCCTGACGGGGATTGAACATGGGACCTCTAACTTAAAAGTCCACACTGCGTTAGGGCGGTTTTACTTCAAATGGTATTAGCCTGAGATCTATACTTTACTTAAGCTTCGATCAGTCTTAATAAATAGATAAAAAGAGTCAAAATTATATGTCCAACATTAATTCTAAATTATCTTAATTCAAAATGGCCAAAACGGCCTATAAATATTTTATATAAATATTTTATTACATGGTAGTGAGAAGATGATGATAAATTATTAATATAAATATTTTATTACATGGTAGTGAGAAGATGATGATAACTACATACGTAAACTTAAAACTAAAGCTAAGGGTTAAGGATAGATATATTTAACACGTTTTTATTATTCGAAATGCGCTCTCTAGCACAATTAGAAGCATCCTCAAGTGTTTTAATATCGCACAAATGCTAAGTGGACTTTCTTAGCAAGCGTGCAAGGTTGTTGCGGATTACAGCAAATGTTCTTTGAACACATTTTTATAAGTGGTCCCTGAATTTGAAATAAGTATTAATAATCCAACGTCTTTCTTTTTAGGTGGTGTTAAGATGTAGCTCAAATGGACTTTTGCTTCTACAATTGAAACTAGAAAAGGATGATCAACGACAAATGTTTTCAGAGTTCCATATCGTTCCTTTACTAGATGATTATTAAACTTAAATTCCTTTGAAATTACTGCCTTTTTAATAAATTTTGTATAGAGATTTTATAGTTATAAAATGTTTATTATTCAATCGATATGCATCGTTTAGCAGTAAGGCCTTCAGTGATAAAATAAGTCAATAATTAAAACAAACAACTTCTTTATATAAAACGGTTTGTTTACGCTAACAGAAGGTTAACTTTTTTATGAACCGATTTGGCCTTGCTGATTTGAACTTGTTTTATAGAATCGTTACAATAAAACGCAAGTTTTATTAAAACTTATCCAATTTGTTCAAACCTGAAATTCGTGTTCAGTCAACAGTGAGCGCTTTTGGCGGAATATTTGAATATATAAATTAGTAGAACAGAATTTTAGACTCTAATGCGATTGTCATTCGGTCTGAATTACATTATACGATTTTAATAAATTAATAAAACTGCTCCATGATTTCGAGTGTAAATATGTTATTCTTAAGTTAGGTTTCTGTTTAGTTACTTTTATCATAATTTTTAACTGTGTTGCTACTTTTTCTCCATAAACCGAATAATACTGAATAATTTTGTACTATATTATGTAAGGTTAGGTAAGGTATTTTTTTTTCTAATAAAAGAAACATGTGCAAAATATATTAGTCTATATTTAACATACCAAATATTAAATACATGCATCTTAGATACGGAATGTTACATTTATTAACACAGCGTATACAATGAAAAGAACACATGGTGTATTTAGTTATACAGCTTATACGTCTGTATGTGGGACTGTATTGAAAAAATAACATTTGTCTAGTGAAGATTAAATAAGAAAATGAACCACGTGATAACAATATTCCATGTTCAAAACATATAAAAAAATATATATGCTACAAGTTAGCTCTTGACGGCAATCTCACCTGATGGTAAGTGATGATGCAGTCTAGGATGGTAGCGGGCGAAGCTGTTATGGCCAGGCCATACTCGTAATTGGTTTCTGCGCGACATCGTGCCGGAATGCTAAATCGCTTGGCGACACGTCTTTGTCGGTACATATAAAATAGACACATAGATATAGGTACCTATATATAGTATATATGTATTTTGAACATGGAATATGTTGGATATTTATGTTAAGACTATCCTATTCAAAATACGACCAAATAAGAATGATTTGTTATAACCTGTTGAGATGGTTACTTTCGGAAACTTGACAATGAGTGTCTGTTTTATATTTTGGTCACGACCCATGACCTAATAACCACACGCAGTACTCTTAATACAGCTTAATATTAAAAGTATAATAATTACCACTGACCTTTTAGATCTTTGATCAGAGTATTTCTACGTGATCCAATCAGAAGCGAGTAAATATGTAGAAGAGCAGCTAATGAGGCTGTGTAACTAGTATTGCCAATGTACGAGGCGTAGCTCGTAGGATAAATGGACGTTGAGACGTCCTGGATCAATGGACGATGGCAGGTCCTAAGGCACTGGAGTTGAGACTACTCCTGTAAACCCTTCCATTTGTCTAGGTTGTGTTGAACGATGTAGTCTTTAGTCGGAATTCTCCGGTTCGATCGCTGCCAGTGGTAATTTAGGACAATACAGTTTTCAAATTTTCTAGGCTGCTGGGAAGTTTCGGCCGTGGCCATAGATGTCCATACCCCTGAAAGGTTAGTTGGCTACCATTTAAAAATTTAAATTAAATTGCACCATTACTTACGACCTGGTGGAATTGCAGTCATGGGCTTACTGTAGTGATAAATAAAAAGGTGGACAAATGACATCAGAGTACGAAAAATCTTTTGTCTAGCAATGTCTATTGGTTGTGATGATGACGAGTATTGAAATAATAATACAGACTGCTCAAATTATAACTAATCGATGATTAATCAATTAAATAGAATTTAACCCTTATACACACATTAATAGGTATTCAATTCCAACATTTTCATATGTAATTCTATTTTTTTTACATTTAACAGGATTTGACAACTTTTATTTATATGTTTTCTTTTATTTCTTTCTACACATTTGATCTAATATTACGCTAACATTAGTCTTTAAGTCAGTTCAGAAATGGTCATAATTAAAATATTTACGCTCTTACCTATGAACGCGTGGCAGGTAGGTACCTACTTAGTTATACACAGATTTCTATCTTTCTGTTATCAAAAGACGTCATGCCAGAAGACAAAACATTATGACTATGCGACCATTAAAAATGGTGTATTAGTATTGGGGTACTCTACAATTATACCAATGCACTTTAATAATAAAAAAGCCATACATAAATAATTATAGTTACCATACTCTTAAGATACCAGTTTTTTTTATATAAATAAGGTAGTCAGCGAGAAAAAGGTAAATTATTATTGGAGCAAACCAGTTTCATTCGGATCTACTGAGAGTTGTTAAATAATTTCAATAATTATTAATAGATTAAAAATCCTATTAAAAAAATAAGGTACCCTTAAATTTAATATATACTGGCAGCCATGTTTGTTATCTAATACAATCTTAACTTACTAATATTAGGTGATATAAAGCTAAAAACCGGGATTGCAAATTGTAAAATAATCCATTGGCGATTGAAGTTGCTTTTTCAATTTTATTTTATCTATATAGCATATTATAGGCGTCATATCGTAATGTGCCTATAGCATAAATGCTAGATATCCCTAGCATTTTGGTACACCACTTCTAATCTTGAATAAATATTTTTCCTACTTAGCTTAATTGTTTAAGAAAACGTAGTACAGAAAATAATAGCCATAGTCCAAACTGACGTACTGACGACATTAAGCTAAAATAGTAACTAAAAAATTAAATTGGCTAAGCCTTTCAAACTTTTCAACTACCTCTCCGTTACAGTGATGAAAACTATGCACTAAACGGAGAGGTCATGGGTCCAATATTCGGCGGGTAGTTCGCATTTGTTTTGATCCATAGAGCGATAATTATAAACATGGAACAAATTAAAAAATAAAACTTCATACCCAAATTGTTCTATAGAACCAACAACAAACCTCTATAACAATTATTTAACTAGACAGTGTAAGTTAAATGAGAACTACCCTTTTTATCGTCAGCAACACCCCAAACGGAACCACTTGTTCAGGGCATAGCGTAGTAGAATGTTGGCAGCCACCCAATATGTCAGTAGGACTAGTACGAGACTCAAGATATTTTCCGTTCCTAGTCTTAATTTTCTCATTGTGCATATCCTAACCGTGAAGAGTGTCGAATGTGAGATTTGTTACTTATTATATCAGGGATGTAAATATAATATTAGTAAGTCCATGATTATGGTATAAATTTTGACAGAACTATTTCGGCATATAAAATTCAATATTGAGGCTGAAATACATTGAGCGTACTTTGGACTTTGGAGAGTCAAACTTAGTGGTAAAATGGGACAGATTAGATTTCTGGCTGGGCCGCGGTCAAAAGATTTACGTTTTAAGTGCGTTTTCTAGGCCTTGATCTGGGAGTCTACTGAAAGTGGTCAATGGTTTTACTATATACATCTTATTAACATTTGTCTAAGCACGCGTGGTTCCACATGAGTTGTTGCCAATTTTTTACTATCAATCATAAATTATTTTATGCGCCGCGCTCTATTGTCGATGGTCGTATATTGCACAGCACGTATTGGTTGTCAACCGCGCGAATGTCGTGATGAGCACCGCTCGCCATGAGTAACGCCTCGAGCTCAGCACGCCTCATTCGTACGTCACTTCCGTGGGATACCCCCAACTGGAAACAAAAATAAGGAATATATTTCAAAGGACATCATGATAATAAATATAGCATATGTATTCACCTTGTGAAATTTTTTAACTTATTTTATAATCTGGAAATAGTTTTTAGACTATAATTGCATTGAAGTGAAACCTCTTTGGGCGACAACGAATCTGACTCTAGCCAACATCGAGTTACAAGCAAACGAGCACGCAAATAAACAGAAGTTTCATTTCTTTGGTGTGTTAACGCAACTTCTTTAATAATATTTTCATAAAGCTTAATAAATTATAACAGAGACACTCCAGAAATTATGCAATATTTAAAAAAAGAAAGCAAAGAATACAGTGAACTTACCTGTGAAGATTTATACATATACAAACAGCAAACACAGGCATGAAACTAAAACAGACAGCAAAATAAAAAACGAAGCCATTCAGCAAAATAAGTTTTAATAATAAAAATATGTACAACCACGAAAAATGATTAAAGCTCCAAAAATGAGTACTTTAGTGTACAATATATTAACAAAAAAAGTGTTAATAGTTTAAAAAATATATTAAATTCTACAATGTTAGGTCTAGTGATAAAAACAGTCCGATTTGACGTTAATTTGAGTATATAAGAACAAAATTACAAAGCTACCTCTAATTGGCAATATAATTTTCACTTTTTATACTGGGTTCGTTTGAAACATCGCCGTTTACTAACTGTTTACCTAAAACTATTAAAATCCAAAGATACACCATGTCTTAAATACCTCTACGATTTAAGTCTAATCCCTAATTTATATTGTAAAATTAATTTACTGTTTATAAATAAAATGCATATTCAGGAATATTTAGGGGTTTTTGATACTTATATTCCTCAATTCTTGTTATATTATAGTGGTCCATAATTATACAAATAAATTTATACTAAAAACTACTATACAAATAAAATCAATGTAACAGTTAAAGCGATGTAGTTTTTATAATATATTAATTCGAACGTATGTTTGATTTGTACCTTACAACACTTTATCTTATAATTACTATCAAAAAATCCTATTTACGACTGAACACAGAGTTCCAAGTCATGATATATAAATATCATTGTTTTCCCACAAACTGGTGGTTTTCTAAAAAAAAAAAAAAACAATAACACAGTAATTGAATAAGACTGTGTTCCTTGGAAACTTATAAATAAATAAAATTATAAAAAAGCAGCCTCTATGGAACTTAGAAAAGCAAACATTCATTCCTATCATATTTCAAATCCAGTAATAAATGGACCTTATGAAAATAAGTCTTCATAAATGTATTAAACTATCTCGTTTAGGATTGCTATAGTTTGCCGCACAAAGGGACTTCTTTCACATGCCACTAATTGAATATCGTAAGAATGGTAATTCATTCAATAAAGGTTATTATAGCAATAACCAATGCAAATGGATTAAACAATTTAATGATCGCCACTAATAAGCGTAAGAGACTATATACAAAAGCTTAGAAAAACATTATTGAACTACAGGTTATTAGCAACAAACTGTACAAAAATTTAACAAGTCAAACCAGCGAAATTAATAATGTAATACAACCTTTGAAGTTAATTATTTGTAAGAGAAAAGTTCTCATTCGTCTGTCACGATTATGTTATAACACGATTCTTGTAATTCTTGTATACATTGTTCATTAAGCTTTATAAGCTATAATCCGCGTTAAATTGGCAATCTTTATACACCATACAATACAACACAATAAACAAGCTGTGATAGCCTAGTGGTTAGGGCGCCAGCCTCCTAATTAGAGGTCGACGGTTCGAATCCGGGCGTGCACCTCTAACTTTTCGGAGTTATGTGCATTTTTAAACCATTAAAATATCACTTGCTTCAACGGTGAAGGAAAATATCGTGAGGAAACCCTGCACGCCTGAGAGTTCTCCATAATGTTCTCAAAGGCGTGTGAAGTCTGCCAATCCGAACATGGCCAGCGTGGTGGACTATGACCAAACTCTTCTCATATTGAGAGGAGACCCGTGCTCTGTAGTGAGCCGGTAATGGGTTGATCATGATACACCATACAGGTCTTCCGGAAT
Organism: Lasiommata megera; assembly: GCA_928268935.1. NCBI lineage: Eukaryota > Metazoa > Arthropoda > Insecta > Lepidoptera > Nymphalidae > Lasiommata > Lasiommata megera. Next base: position 8,584,740 of record OV743319.1, on the reverse strand, counting down.
ACTAGAGGCTATAATTTAGGTATTGACTGCACAACGTTGAATATCTTAGTAATAACTTTATTTTAGCTGCGGCTTAAAGTAGGCTTGGGGTTTCATTTTTACACCAAGCCAACAGATTCAAGGCTTTGGCTTCCATTTCTACACTGGGTATAAACACAATTCTAAAAGAGGGTTGACGTCAATCTCGTAAAGAATATGGCAATATAAAACAAGTTTCCAAATGTGCCGACCCCGCATAGCGTGGGATAAATGGAAGTACAAGAAAAAGTGTTGCATTGCGTTTTCCGCATTAACAGACCCTACCACTTTTTATTATATACTGTGTTTGGGGAAAAAATTAACCACAAAGTGTGTTACATTCTTTATCTTTTACACTGGCCTTTACGAACACACATTTGTGTGATGAGCGAGACAAAAATCAGGAAGATGTTTGATAATTAGGAGATTTCACACAATTTTATTATACTAAAAGTCTGCTTCACAATCGCCCGAAAAACTCAACCGATGGTAAATGTTATACCATTATATACAAAAACTATCAAATACCATATTTATCGATCAGATAAAGTTAATCCGAATATTGTGTAACGCGCCCTAAGACTTAAAACCTTGATCATATTATAATAGTACAAAGTGACCTCAACGGGCTCCTACAGATTCGTAGTATTTCACTAAACTATATGAAAAATATACATGAGTTAGAAATATAAATAATATTAAATAAATATAAACAATTAAAAAAGAAAAAGGCATAAGACTCGTTAACAGTCACATAAAAAGGACAAGGTTTTTAAAAAAAAGTATTTTTATATAATAAAGAAATAAGAGAGGGTATGATTTGGTGGGATATAAAGCCTCAACTTGGTCATCATATTTTATAAAATTTGCCCGCTAGAAAATCGAAGAAATTATATACATCAATTTATTCCTTTCTTAATATGTGACAGCATAATTTTTGTCTCATCTCATTGTTTGACGGTCCAAATGGTTTTGAATAAATTTTTCGCATTTGTCAATGATACAAAAAATTTATTCCATGAAAGCAGTATGAAAAAATACGACTACACTCATTTCTTACACATATTTGTTTACTCACGACGGAGTAGACGTACAAACTCTGTAACGATGTTCGCGGCACTACTGGCTGCATTCATCACCTTGAATTGGTTCGGAACTATTTGGCCGAATTTATATACCCACCAAAACAGGGATTGACTATAAATCGTATTTGTTCATAGATACGAGAAGATTCAACACGTTTACTTAAGAAAATTAATTACCAGAATAAGCTTATTTTTGTGTTCATGTTTACACGGCTTAGAACCTCGATTTTTTGAGTTGCGTTTTAAAATTTAAACTGCACCATTATGATACGAATAAAGCAATTCTTTCTAATGGCAGACATATCCACTTCAGGCTAAAATACTCTGTATTAACAGAGGATCCACCTCCTTGAAGTTATTGAGTATAAACTGAGACATTGGGAAATACTTTCAATAATAGAACTTAAAAGTTATAAATTTGGTGATAGAGATGTTATTTGAATGACGTCTTCAGGTTTATAGTGTATTATTCTGATATGTTTTACAGAGTCGTAATTGCTACGATTTTTAAATAAATGTCGTTTATCACCTCATTTGAAATTTATGTATGTTTTATGCTGACTCAGCACATAAATTTTGTATCATCATTATCTAGTGTAAGAATGGTATATTCGGTTCTTCACAAATGTCTAAATTAGACTAAATCGTCAGGTCTAAATGCAGCAGTAAAATGCTATTTCTTTAATTTTTTCCAGTTGAGTTTAATTTAGATATTTATACAACATATTAAAACCAACCTTGTATGTATCAGCTCGTACAAAACTGTGGTTTGTTTCAATAGTTAGCTTACTACTGTGTGCTCTAGGTCCATAATATAAAATTTGCATGCTCTCGAGCGTCGAATAGTTTTAAGACTATCGAAAAACCGAAACAACAGAGTAAAATAGAACTTATCTAGATTAACATAAAGCTCAAATTCGTCCAAACTTATATAGGACGTTGATGACGAAGTACGTTTCGTAATAAATTTAAGAGTACGACTCTAAAATAAAGTAACGTAAGGTCCATTTTACTTTGATAGTAATTCGGTAAGTGGATAGTACTGAGCGTACAAATGGTATATTGAGGTTACTGGGCACATGTGAGGTGTGTGGGGGTGAGTTGGGGTGGGCGGCGCGGTCACGTGACGGCGGGCGGTCGGCTCACTTGCGGGCGCGCGGCGTCCTGGCAGACCACGTACTCTGTGAGGGTGACGTCGGCCGCGCCGCCGGACTCCAGCGGGATGGGGTGCGCTCGAAAGTGCTCCAGCATGTCGTGCACGTTAGGGAACCACAAGTGCTGCACGCGGCACTGCCCTGTCTCGCTCAGCGTCATCCGCAGGTGCTTCGCGCGACCCTAACCGTACAACATAACAATTATAACAACGCATTGCCACCGTTTCGTTTTTAAATTGACAAAGTTCGAGGTGCTCTGCTCTACTTGGAGTTGGGGATAAAAATTATGAAGTAGTAACTTCACTTAACTGACACGCTTCATAAAATACTATATGTAACTAGTATGTAAAACTGACGTTACAATAGAATGTTCAAACACACTAATGAAAGGTGTAATCAGCTAGGCTGAGGTTAAGAGCATAATATAATAGAATGTGTTTTTAAAACTAACAAGATATTAATAATTTTTGGTTGTTTATAAACTACCAACTGAAATTTCTAAAAAGGGTAGTGTTTCTCAAAATGACAAAAGTGTATTAAATATGTCAGCGTGGTGGACTATGGCCAAACCCTTCTCATATTGAGAGGAGACCTGTGCTCTGTAGTGAGCCTGCAATTTCATTTTGATCATGATGATGATATGAAATGAATTTTCATCTTACAGTTCACAATTTATACAATGGTATACGTATGCAAAAAAATAATTTGGTACATTTACATACAGCTTGGGTGTGAATTGCTCTATCTCCATGGGTACTATAATTTATTGTTCATTATGTGAGATGGTGATAACGAAAAAAAAAAAAACCCGGCTAAGTGTGTCGTGGGCTTCTTCTTAGACCGGGGCGTACTTGGAACCCTCATAGCTTTAGTTTTAAGTTTACGAATATAGTTATCACCATGAAATAACTACTATGTAAATTATTGACGCGTCAAAAGTGCCTTTTTAAGGACTATTTGAATAAAGATTATTTTGACTTTGACTTTACAAATGGTGTGTAGGACTTGGGCAATCTCTGTATTGAAAATAGGATGGATTTTATAACTGACCTGAAAATTAAAGGTGAGTACATATTCCCCTCGCCTCGTCTCGCTCTGGCGCACCAAGTAGCACCCATGCGCGGCAGCACCCCCTGCGAGGACGCATGCCGCAGCCGCCGCGCGTGCTAGCGTCCCGTGGAACCATGGCCACTCCACCAGAGACAGTCGCGGTGACGACTCACATGCTTCCTCTGCTATTGAGCCTGCAGTAGTAGTATAAGTGTAAAGAAAGATTCTTTCTTTTATCTGTTGGCTAGTTGAATCTCAACAGCCAAAAACTTATGAGATTACAGATGTGCTCTTTCATCGTGGCAATGCTACTACACACATCTTGATCCAATCAGCAGCCAGAGAACTTGGTTGGGAGATGTTGATGCATCCTTCACATGTTTTTATCTCTTCAAAATTCTTTAATTAGAGCTATTTTAACATTAAGAGAACTGCTCAAACTAATTTTTTGAGTGGAAGTCCAAAAATTTCTACAGCAACATGATTATGTCTCAACAGTCAAAACTATAGAAATCCACGAATACTTGGAAATTCCAACTATCACAGACGAAGCAAAATGCTTTACAGCTAACTATCGGGATCTCCTGATATCGCATCCAAATCCACTATCACACATGCTGCTACAGCCTCCCTCCATCAAGAGACTCAAAAGAGCAGATGTGCTTCGTTATTAAGGGGATCTCAGGCACTGGTCCTAAGTTCCCCCAAATATTCTGATACTTCAACTAAACTGTTTATAGTCTGATAGACTGATTGCAGATGAATAAAACTAAAAAAAATAAAAAATATAAATGCAAAGAAACTTTTTCCACAACCTTTTACATTTATTACCTAATTCAGCCTCATCTGGGGTATCAGTTGTTAAGTCAGCGTTACTATTACTCATTGGCAGGTCTCTTCGTGGAGGCAGATCAGGGGGTGCAGGTTCTGACAGCCCTGCTAATGTATCTGGAGGTGGTTGTGTTGTTGGTGGTGACCGCATGCAATACTTTATTGTGGCTAGCCATGATTTCATGTCATCAACATCTGCCGCTTCTATTACATATTCCATGTTATTGTCGGCCTAGAATTATAAAAAATACTCTTGTTGTAATGTTACAGCTTTAGTATAGGTTTTATGTTTTAGTTAGATTGGGAGGACTTGAGTCTAAGGATCACATTATATACGAAGAAAAATTTTATTAAGTTTGTGCAAAATTGAAGTACAAGTTTCATGACTCAAGTAGATAATAAGAAAATTAAATAGGGTGCATACCTTCAGCACAAAGGTATTTTCATGGTCAGGCATTTCTAGAGCAGTAGTCTCCCGTGCCTCTGATATAAGGAAACAAAACACTCCACTCCGAGGTTTTTGAGCTTTTGGCGGTGAATAAAACTCTAACATATAACCACCAACAGTTTTTACTAGTGCTAGTCTACATCTCTCCCATTTCTGTGGACCACTTGGCTGCTCCAAGCTTTCAGGGGTCAAGTAATTAACGAGTCCTTCTTTTCGACATTCGACAACGATTTTAGCCAACTTTGTCTTGTGCTTGTTTAAATTTGATATTTCCGCATCGTCAGAATGTTGTTTATGAAACAAGCCTTTACCGCGCCGTAATCCTTTGAATGATAACCTTCTAAAGAACGGTTTGTGTTGCGTTTTTGGCGAATCAGTGTCCTCAGAATAATCGCTTTCATCGTGACCAGTGTGCGTGCCGTTCGGTAACTTGTGTTGAGCTTTTAATTTACCGAACTCGAAGTCGAAATGTTCCGTAAACTGTTCAACAAATTTCTTAACAAGTTCCTTTTGTGAGACCGGTCGGGTTGTTGGCTCACTGGCATTGGCCTGAATATATTGTATGCACGCCTTGGCGAAGTCCTGAGCGGCGGTTTTGGCCTGACGCTCGCAGAACTCGACCCATCCGTCGGGCTCGCCGTCGGACGGGCCGGCCATGGCGAGCAGCTTCTTTAAGAGCTCCACTTGTATCGAATATTTAATACACATAAAACATAAAATCACTGGGCTGATAAAATACTCAATATATATTATATTATCTTTGTATTTTCTAATATAATTTCGCAATCAAAATAAATTTTGGTGATGCTCTCAATTTCTCGCGAAAACAACTTTTGTTACCATATAAAAAAAGTAACAAGTATAATTTAATAACTTGAACAAAACATGGAATACAAATAATATTAAGAAGGCTTACAAATTGTCTTTTTTATATGAAATTAATTTACCTAAATAATTATTTGAAGCAAGAGTGTTCAGTTTATGAACCCGATGAAGTTGCGCTTGCATACTCTTTGGCAAATAGTATAATAATATATTATGCTCTTTGGCACATGGTGGCTATAGCTTACTTGTATTTAATCTGAGTTCTATATCCTCATAAGCGCGTGACATTAGATCATTTTTATAAAGAGGCTATAGGTTCTAGCTATTTTAAGTTTGAATACCCTTACCTACTCAGTGCTCAGCATCAGCCCGGTATCGAAACCCTTAAAACATTAAGATTGGCGTACTCGTTGAGGTAACAAACAAAGATGAGACTTACTTTTGCAATATAGAGGTGGGCAGCAGTTCTTTGCCGGCGGAGGTGGAAGGCCGAGTGCGGGAGGGTGTTGCACCTCTCCCTCTTTTGTTCCTTGTACATTCGGAGGATTTGTCGTCGATGGAAACGGGGTCTATCATTACTGACGGTACGGTCTTTGAGTTGGCTGGCATGTTGTCCCGGTACGCTTCTTACTAGCGAAGTTGGGCTCATTAGGCCGAGGTTGGTCTATTGCGGCAGCCACCCGCTAGTGAAGTCGAGTATGCTGGTGAAGATGTTTACGAGAGCGTTACCGTGGCTCCGCCATACAGCGGTGAGTAGGAACACCGCGAGGTTTCAGTCAGTAAAAGTCTGACAAAACCTCCGTCCCTTTTTTCCACACGGAAGAAAAAAGAAGACTAACCATCTCGAACAATTTCCAGTATAACAAACTGCTACAAGTGACCTCCAAAAATAAAAAACTATTTCATCGTACTCCAGAGTAATTAGGTAATAGAAATAATAAGCATTTTTCTGTGTCGGTTTCTTAGCTACCTATATTAAACATTCGAGTTTGGTTTCTCTAAAGAGTATGTAGGTATATATATAGGCTTTTGGCTGTTTGACTGTGTATAGGTATTTTTTAAGGCACTACCTAAGCCCGGCCAAATTTCAGTGGGAGCTAAGGAACAAAATTACTAACTAAACTACTAGGATACTACATAAAATACTTGCATTTAAAAGAAATACAAAATTGTGTACAAAATTCAGCCAGTATCCAGTACAACTTTTCATGTTTTAGAGACACAAGCTAAGGAAACCCTATGAATTTTGTATAAACAGTTGACAAAAGCACACGACTTAGTTTTTGGCTAATCGGTGACTGCACCGATTAATCAAAAATTGTATTAGACGTACATTACATGTTCAATGTCAGTTAAAAATTACTTATTATTAATGAGTGAATGGTGACATGACGGAGTTATGTCAAATAGTGACATCTAGTTAATACCTAAGCCGTCAGTTTTCAGCAGACACCTTCTCTCTCTCTCTTTTTATGGCTTTGCACAGATTAGCCAATGTCAAGTTTATAGCAATGTAGAAGTTAGGGAGAAATGGCGGGAAACTTCGCAGTCCGCGGACGCGGCTCCCTCAAACCTTTCCCAAATTAATACCTGTTAACCATTCAGAAAACTAGCCACTACACAAACGACACCAAAACTGTCCACGACACAACCAACACCAGTCCTTTTCATAATTAGCCAACAAACATTAATTCAAGAAAAGCGTGAAAAAACCGCGCCCGCCATATACGAATTCTCCCGCCTTTTTCGTTTTTCTTATTCGCAGACACCTTTTTTTTCTCTTTTTATGCCTTTACACAGATTAGCCAATGTCAAGTTTATAACAATGGAGAATTGGAGTTAGGGAAAAAGGCTGAGAAACTTCGCACTGGGCGGACGCGGCTCCCTCAAACCTTTCCCAAATTAATAACTGTTAACCATTCAAAAAACTAGCCACTACACAAACGTCACCAAAACTATAATGTCCACAACACAACCAAAGCCAATACTTTTCAAAATTAGCCAACAAACATTAATTCAAGAAAACATTGAACAAACCGCGCCCGCCCAATACGAAATCTCCCGAATTTCTCCAGACACCTTTCCATTCCTTTATTTGAAGTTTGTGATTTTTTTTTTGTATCTATATAAAATCTAAAATAGTTTATTGGACTAACTATGAAAGAGTACGTTTACTAAACGAACGCCTCTTTCATCGTAGTCGGGGGCTAATAAAAATAGTTCCGTTGAACCAGAAATATTGAGGACCACTCAAATGCGTCATCACTATCGGGACGCCCTGGAAGACGGAGGATCGTAAACTTGTAGGGGTGCTACTTCTAGTAATTTCAAATTAATCATATTAACTTTTTTTTTAGTTTTCGCGATAAAAGCGTTTTGTTCCTTGTTTTATGTATCATGCGACATATTAGCGTAGCGTCCATTATAGTTTTGGACATATAGTTCACACCCGTAAACAAAAACAACCCCCTTCACAAGTCTTAATTTGACGTTTTTATAAGGAAATGTTACCAAATTTCACTTACACTGTCAATCTACGAGTGTAAGAATGTTGAATCCGGTGAGGAATCGATTAAAATAGTGATAATTCACTTAACCACGTGGTTGATTTTTCTTCTGGTCTTTTTAATCATTATCATCTCATCTATATGCTTAAAACCCTCTGTTGGGTAAAGGCTTGCTATTAAGGTAGTTGCTATCACATTACATAGGTAAAATTAGTATGAGGCACTTTGCTTTTCTGTTTCTAAAACAAGCAATGATCTGTAGGGCTAACATAATTATGTCCTCTATCTATGAGAGTGAAAGCGCGTAAACATAATCATCTCGTGGCACGCATGTTAGCCTTACTAGAATGAATTTGCGTTTTCTTCACCCATCTTTAATTCCTAAAAATGAAGGCTGAAAAAACATGCTTTATTTTAGCTAGTTCTTAAATACATGTTTCTAGAACCGCTATCTCAGGCGCTGCAGAAGCAGCAAACAGCGTTTAACATAAATATTCATAGTGTGCACGATGTAGTACGGCGCTGCGGTGAATGCACACCGGACTAGTACCCATCGAGGCAAGGGGTAAAGAGGAGTCTACGCATTGAGACGAGATAGGGCATGGGTTGCGTTCTAGCTGCGTTCATTTGTAAGCGTCGTGCCAACGTTACGGCGTTGATTGTCCATTCGAAACATGTGGAATAGTATAAATAGAAGCCAAGCAATAGTATAAATATTTAACAAAAATAACTCCACTTTTCTCCCGAATACATTGATAACGAAGACTACCTCAACAATAGCAAATGATAAATTAATTCTTTACCTTGTGCAACGTATTTGTTTAGTAAAATTTTGCTTCACACACTGGCAACCCTGTCCGCGTTCGTGTGTCAAATTTCCAATAATCTTATTTTGGCGCGCATCAGACGCATCGATGACGGAAATATGGGAGACATGTTGCGAACGACGCGCGCGCGCATCGCGGCCGTTCACCTGAACCGCGACGATGGTTTTATAGAGGTTCTGTATCACTCTATATTTTGCACAGATAAAAATAATAAGCACCTTGACCAACTTAAAATAAATGTTTGCTTTCAAATGGCGAACGTACGTTGTCTGTAGAATGTTGCATTGCTATTTGCATTATGTACGGGTAATAAGCACGTTACTTACGAGGAAAGTATAATAATAATATCGCGAAACGATCTAGGTATGAATTTAAAGGTCTACTAATTCGCTATTCGGTTCGACAGATGCAGTCTCAAGCAAGCAAGTAAGATTTATCTTTCGTATTAGATAACTTATCTGTCCCTTTTATATGATTTGACAGCGGCTGTTGTGCACTGGTCCCATTTTTAATGCAATAAATAATGGCCACCAGACAGCTAATGTCTACAAATAACAAAATATGAGGAAAATAGTGCAAATGTCGACATAATGCAAATATTGACGACTGTCAAAATAAATGACTGCGCTGTCGTATTATAAACATGGAGGTTCTGGGTTCGATTCCCGGCTCGAGTCTGGTCTGGTGGGAAACTTCGGCCGTGGGTAGTTACCACCATACCAACAAAGACGTGTCGCCAAGCGATTTAACTTTCCGGAACGATGTCGCGTGGAAACCAATTAGGAGTATGGGTGTATCTTAGACTGCATCATCACTTACCATCATTTAGTATACCTCCCAATAAATGTGGGGGATTTGGACCGTAATAAAAAATATAAAAAAGTAAAAGTTACTTAAACGTATCAATCTATTCAAAAATCTAATGTTATACATTTTCAATATCCTTACTTTTTATTAATTAAATTGGCATAATGTAAGTAGATTGTAGGCATACGACACATCGTGATCGTCGTCTCTCACTCTTGGATAAAAGATTAGTAATATTTTTTTATTTAGGTATGTTCTTCTTAAACAGTAAGCAAAGCCATAATAAAAATAGGCCCCATCTCGAGCATAGGTTTACGAGCTCTTCAAAGTTCCAATAAACAAAGCTACTGTTTTGTCTGGAGTCAAAGTATAGAAGATTAGGGTGGCCTTACGTTATATTATTACCAGACTAAACTAACTCAGCTGTGTTACTTTTTGAACTTAAATGGTTGATTTAGGTTTATTATATTGTGTCTTTTTCGATCCAAAACATTAAGTACAGTATAGCGAGTACACACAACAGAAGAAATCCATAATGTTAATTCCCTTTCTAATTCTCTTTGGTACGTACTGTCATCCGCGTAGCTACCCATAGATAATGAAATGCGTATTTATTATATAATTATCTTAACTCTATATAGGAGAAAGGTGGGAGACTTCGTATATGGCGGGCGCGGTTATTTCACGCTTTTCTTGAATTTTGTTGGCTAATTTTTAAAAGGACTGGTGTATGTTGTGTCGTGGACAGTTTTGGTGTCGTTTGTGTTGTGGCTAGTTTTCTGAATGACTAACATGTATTAATTTGGAAAAGGTTCGAGGGAGCCGCGTCCGCGGAGTGCGAAGTTTCCCGCCATTTCTCCCTAACTTCTACATTGCTATAAACTTGACATTGGCTAATCTGTGCAAAGCCATAAAACGAAAAAAAAAACTATATAATAATAATGCACAAAATAAGATATAGGTACATAAATTATCTTATTTTATTATAGAAATTTATTTAATCAATTAACTTAATTTTGGTCCTTTCGTGTTTTGAAAATAAATAAATGATTAATTTCTGTTCCTGTTGAGAATGGTCGCAAGTGGGACGCAAATGTGAATGCGGGTCGGATCTCACGGTAAGTCATTAGATTTAGTGCGTACTTTTTCGTGGCGATATTGTTGCATATTGCCACAAGGTAGGTAACTAACTATTAGTTATCGGCCACAAAGTATGGTCACATGGCTAGTGAGCGTTTCTCTTGCATCCGGCGCGCGCGAGAGCTCGCTGACAGACAAATGCGCGGCAGGAAGATGGCGTCGTTAGCGCTGTCATCGCCTTCGCCGGCAACGTAAATATAGGTACCCGAGATTTTTCTTTACGGAAATGCACTTATAGCATAGATACGTGGAACTCACCAAGTCACAATTGTCAGCCTATTATTGCCCCATTGCTGGGAACAGGCCTTTTCTCATAGAATCGTTTAAGAGACCACGCTGCCTGAAAAAACTCGATCGATTTTTTTTTACACCACAACTTATAGTGGTAGTAGACTAATCTGTTAGGGGTATGGTAAATCCACCATCATCATTATCACGATCAACCCATTCTCGGTTCATTGCAACAGAGCACGGGTCTCCTCTTAATATGAGAAGCGTTTGGCCATAGTCCACCACGCTCGCCATGTGCGAATTGGCAGACATCACACGCCTTTGAGAACATTATGGTCAACTCTCAGGCATGCAGGCTTCTTCACTAAGTTTTCCTTCACCGTGGAAGCAAGTAATATTTTAATTGCTTAAAAACGCACATAACTCTGAAAGTTATAGGTGCTTGCCCGGATTCGAACCCTCGACATCTGATTAGGAGGCTAACGTCCTAACCGTGGCTATCACAGCTTCTGATAAACCTATATTTCGGTTGGTGAGTGGTCCGTACGTCTCAATCGAACATTAACCAATTAAATATAACAAAATAATCAGTACCGAGCGCTCTTAACCCAACCGAATAATTAAAAATATAAGCTTTCTATCCATAGGTAGGTATGTATTTTAAATCTGACACACATTTTTCACGAAATATCCTATGCTTCAAAACAAACAAGTTTCCATTTTACGTATAATCATCGAAATTTAGTTTAACTTGAAAACGGGGCTAAAGATTGAACCTGTGAAGTATGTTTTATGCCTCTTTATATAAAAAATTTAAAATGTTACAACGAAAGTCTAACACAAGTTCTGTCTTTTTTACAATGTTATAAATGAAAAACTATTTTTAAGTTATTCTTAGTATAAATACTACGAGGTAGAGTTATAAACCTAAGTTTGTTATGATTTGATTTTAGGGATAGAGGCCCGGAAGTGCTACGAAGCCTAAGATGATCCGATTCAAAAATAAAAAATAAATATAAAAATAAGTTTTTTTTTATTTAAAGTAAACTGACAAGGAAAAATGACAAAATCTATATTAGACGTGTACACGATTTAGTATTTTAATAAGCCATATTATTATCGCTGGTGCGCGATTTGAACCCCCGTAGCTTTAGTTTTAAGTTTACGAATGTATCTAGTTATCACCATCAACTGACTACTATGTAATTGACCCATCAAAATTGCCTTTTAAAGGTGTATTTGAATAATATTTATTATCGACTCTAAAATCTTACGCAAATATTTATTTATATTATAATATTTATTTAATATTTATTAAATTTTTGCCGCCATGCTGTAAATGTTTGACGACCCCGTGGCGCATCAGGAGATCCTGGGTTCGATCCCCTCAAGGCTTCAGCCTTGGCTAGCTACCACCATAGACAAAGACGTGTCACCAAAGCGATTTAGCGTTCCGGCACGATGTCGCGTAGAAACCAATTAGGAGTATGGGTTTATCATACCCCTAACAGGTTAGCCCGCTACCAACTAAGACTCATCATCATCACTTACAATCAGGTGAGATGCCGTCAAGGGCTAACTTGTGGTGGATTAAAAAAATGTTACTACGACGATGTAGCAGGTAAAAATTACACAAACATTTAACTAGTGTTCGAAAAAACACTTGTTTAGTTAACTTGTGTGGTAAAAAATAAACAGACACACTTTCACATGAAAAATACAAGTACAAATTCAAATTCAAAATAATCTTTATTCAAATAGTCCTTAAAAAGGCACCTTTGACGCGTCATTAATTTACATAGTAGTGATTTGATGGTGATAACTACATTCGTAAACTTAAAACTAAAGCTATGAGGGTTCCAAACGCGCCCCGGTCTAAGAAGAAGCCCACAACAAACTTAGCCAGGTACTTACAGATAGGGAGGATTAAATAAGTAAATACATATATCTACGTGCGTATAGTTAGATACGCAGATTAAAATCTATTAGCATATGTCAGTACTAAATCCGTTAGTCATTAGTGCACGATTTTTATTACAACTCGGGCTTTTCGTTTTTCTTTCAACTGATGTGGGTTGATCTCGCCACGACACAAAAAGCTACGCTCCGCCTGATCTATATTCGTCTCTTTCGTGTCAGCCTAATTTGGCGCAAGCGTAAACGAGATAAAAAGCCACGCCCATTGCGTAGCTCTGCGCCAACGGAATTAAAAGAAATATTTCGAGAAACCTCTATAGTTCATGTTAAGATCTATACAATGAATAATCTATCATCATCATCATCATCATGATCAACCCATTACCGGCTCACTACAGAGCACGGGTCTCCTCTCAATATGTAAAGGGTTTGGCCACAGTCAACCACGCTGGCCATGTGCGGATTGGCAGACTTCACACGCCTTTGAGAACGTTATGGAGAACTGCCAGGCGTGCAGGTTTCCTGACGATGTTTACCTTCACCGTTAAAGCAAGTGATATTTTCATTTTAAAAATCGCACATAACTCCGAAAAGTTAAAGGTGCGTGCCCGGATTCGAACCCCCAACCTCTGATTAGGAGGCTGACGCCCTAACCATTAGGCTATCACAGCTTTTAATAATAATCTATCACATTAGTAATATTTAACTGCTTCGTTGGTCATGTGTCAAAAGCGCTACAGGTCTTTAGTCTGTTCCCAGGGTCCCCACCCAGAACATGTTTTACAAAATTGTGTTTTTCAGTTCCATACCATGGACAACACGTCCTGGTAAAAGGCACTAACATGCGATAGTACTCATTAGGGCATTCCAGCCCTTTAAAAGAGAGAAGCTGTGATAGCCTAGTGGTTAGGGCGTCGGCCTCCTAATCAGAGGTCGGCGGTTCGAATCCGGGCACGCATCTATAATTTTTCGGAGTTATGTGCGTTTTTAAGCAATTAAAATATCACTTCAATGGTGAAGAAAAACATGGAGAGGTTTCCTGCACGCCTGAGAGTTCTCCATAAAGTTTCCAAAGGTGTGAAAACCTTCTCATATTGAGATGAGACCCGTGCTCTGTAGTGAGCCGAGAATGGGTTGATCATGATGATGATGAAAATAGAGAAGGTATGAGTCTAGACGCTGTAATATGCAAAGGATATAAATAAGGTGTAAACGTGGATAATTGTCACGGTGTTGACGTGTATGTGGATCTATCAGTGCATTGATCCTCTATGACATTTTTGAAGAACTTCGTGGCGCATTGCGTGCGCTATCGCATTATAAAGTCGGAGGTCCTGGGTCGATTCGAGGCTCGAGTCTGGTCTGGTGGGAGGATTTGGCCATGGCTAGTTACCACAAAATTTATTCACAAACTTTTATTTTTCAAAATTAGCGGCACGATGTCGTTTAGAAACCAATTAGGAGCGTGGGTATACCATACTTATAACAGGTTAGCCTGCTACCATCTTAGACTGCATCATCACTTACACCAGGTGCGATAGCCGTCAAGGGCTCACGTTTAGTGTATAAAGAACATTATAATCGCAGCGATCTACTTGTAAGCACCTTTTGTGACTTAAATATTAACGGTCCCAATTATGTCAAAATGTACGGATCTTTCTAAGAAGATTAGGTAAGGTTTTACTTTGTTATTATTATAATTTTTGTGCTTGTACCTACTTTTATAAGCGGTGATAGCTTAGTGGTTAGGGCGTCAGCCTCCTAATCAGAGGTCGGCGGTTCGAATCCGGGCACGCACCTCTAACTTTTCGGAGTTATGTGCGTTTTTAAAAATTTAAAATATCACTTGCTTCAACGGTAAAGGAAAACATCGTGAGGAAACCTGCACGCCTGAGAGTTCTCCATAATGTTCTTAAAGGCGTGTGAAGTCTGCCAATCCGCACATGGCCAGCGTGGTGGACTGTGGCCAAACCCTTCTCATATTGAGAGGAGACCCGTGCTCTGTAGTGAGCCGGTAATGGGTTGATCATGATGATGATGATGACCTACTTTTATGATTTGTTGTGATTTTATGACCAATAAATTTAGGATGATCAATTATCTACTATTGTACCTATAGATAATTTAGAAGCATTTACCAAATTAATCATGATACCTAAGTAACAACACACCGCCTTTTCATAGCTTTGCTTTACTACAATTTCTGTTATTTTTGTTTATGATGCGTGAAACCCCAGGTAAAAACACCATAGAAATAGTTATTTTACTCGGGATAAAATGTGCTATATATAGATACTTATCTGTTTCCAAGGTAACATTGTGTTTTCCAAGGTAACGTTAAGATTGGTGCGGTATTCGAACCAAATGAAGTTAATAACTTAAACAAATCAACAATATGTAGGTATCCATCAAAAAATCAAGAATCTACCTTAAGATCCTTTTGTGTAAAAACCTTCCTAACCGCAGTAAACATAAATCTCTAGATTTTCATTAGAGATTTTACAGAACACGGTCAAATGAGAATAATTTGTTACCGTATGAAGTAGGTAAATACTATAATCGTTTATGAGAGTTTATCCGCCGTTTATCGGCTGAGTTTGTTGTGGGCTTCTTCTTAGACCGGGGCGCGTTTGGAACCCTCCTAGCTTTAGTTTTAAGTTTACGAATATAGTTATCACCATGAAATAACTACTATGTAAATTATTGACGCGTCAAAAGTGCCTTTTTAAGGACTATTTGAATAAAGATTATTTTGAATTTGAATTTGAGATAGCGTGCCCAGTGACCACTAATTAACGTGTATTGAAATCTATACGTCGCTATGCAATAAAATCAGTAACGGAATATTGATGAATTAATAAAACGAAAAGGTGTGTGACTGATCTGTTAATGATATAATGATAATTTTAAGTGGCATGTGAGATGGTGATAACGAAATGAAAATTTATCCGGGCTTCGTCTTAGACCAGAGCGCGTTTGGTACCCTCATAACTTTAATTTTAAATTTACGAATGTACCTAGTTATCACCATCAACTCACTACTATGTACATTATTGACGGATTGATATGAAAAGATTATTTGAATAAATTTTATGATTGATTGGCCAACACGTACACGGGCTGAATGGCATACAGAGGCATAAGCTAAGGCAGAATTGTTCAAAATTCATGCAAATGTACACATAGCGGAACACTAGTGATAGTGTTCCAAACATCTAGTCAAGTTTGTAAGGAGGTAGGTATATTGACAAAATTATTGAAGACTTGTATGTGTTGTTGTAGGTTCTTAATTGAATTCGTTGTAGTTAACGCTTAAAGATCTTGCTATGCCCTTCCGGCCCAAGTTGCAGCACCTTTATTATCTTTCTAAACCTAACGGACAGATTAAAACAAAATAATAGGTTTGCTTATATTCATTCAATAGTTTAATTCCTTAAATTCTTAAAATAATGAAAGGAACCAGTATGTGTTCAGGTCTATACGTTCTAAAGTAGAAAAGTGCAATAAAAATGATATAAAAGTAGAAACTTAAAAGAGACACTCATACAAGCAATCAGAGGTCATTAATGATTTCAATCCTTCACAAGAAACTTTATAAAACAGTCATTAGAGAAAAGTATTCAAATATAAAATAAAGTATTTAAACAATTAAAATATCACTTGCTTCAACGGTGAAGGAAAACATCGTGAGGAAACCTGCAGAGTTCTCGATAATGTTCTCAAAGGCGTGTGAAGTCTGCCAATCCACACATGGCCAGCGTGGTGGACTATGGCCAAAACCCTTCTCATATTGGGAGGAGACCCGTGCTCTGTATGAGCCAGTAATGGGTTGATCATGATGATGATGCTTCAAATATGTCTTGAAGGATTTAAACATTTTACTCTCGTAGACTATCTTTAAAACGGCTTGTCAAGCAGACTTGTCGGATTTTTAAAATAGGCAATGAAAAACTGTCTCAGAGCCTTAATATGTACCTACAAAGAGAGTAAATATACAAATGTAAAATCATAACAACATATCCATACATCTACATTCGAATACATTACTTTGATGTTAACAAGAAGCCAACGTTCTAAGCCACATTGCTCTCAAGTTTATTTTAAAACAGTTTACCTGAGGTATGAACTCGGTACACCTATTTTACTGCAGCCGTGTCCATCAGCACTGGTGTAAACAAAAACGGCTTGTACAAAGAACTTTATGTATCTACCTATATTTGAACTTTTAGGGTCCCGCAAGCAACATAAAAATGTTGTTGCCTTAGGTATGGTTATTATTCATCATGATCAACCCATTACCGGCTCACTACCGATCACGGGTCTCCTCTCGGTATGAAAAGGGTTTGGCCATAGTCCACCACGCTGGCTATATGCGGATTGGCAGACTTCACACGCCTTTAGAACATTATGGAGAACTCTCAGGCGTGCAGGTTTCCTCACGATGTTTTCCTTCACCATTAAAGCAAGTGATATTTTAATTTTGAAAAAAGCCGCTGACCTCTGATTAGCAGGCTGACGACCTAACCAGCAATCAGAGGTCATTAATGATTTCAATCCATCACAAGGAACTTTATAAAACAGTCATTAAAGAAAAGCATTCAAATATAAAATTAAGTATTTAAACAATTAAAATATCACTTTTTTTAACGGTGAAGGAAAACATCGTGAGGAAACCTGCATGCCTGAGAGTTCTCCGTAATGTTCTCAGAGGCGTGTGAATTCCGCCAATCCGCACAAGGCCCGCTGTGGACTATGACCAAACCCTTCTCATATTGAGAGGAGACCCGTGCTCTGTAGAGAGCTGGCCGAAGGTTGATCATGATGATGACAAAGATTTGTGAACTTAAAGAACTCATAACTTAATTATTTTCGTTTCTTTAAATATTACCTAGTCATAAAATTTCATTAACATAGAGTTAAGGTCCAGTCTTTCAAAAATCTCGCGGATGCTGTTTTCCTGACTAAAAAATATGTTATGTACGGTACGTGTGTATGTGTGTGACCTTTTTGGAACATTTAATCAAGATTGGTGCACACAACTGAGCAATGGTAACAAATAAACAGACACTTTTAAATCTAAAATCATAGAACCTCGGACAACAGCTATTAAAACCAAAAATAATGTAAAACTACGCAGATGTATTCGTTAGACTTCAAACTAAATCTCTTAAGTTTCAAACTTTGCTTTTTGGTGTTTCTTTGATGGATTCGGCCGAGCAAAACACTGCATAGTGCAAAGAATAAAAAAATAAATAACCACAGCTCCGGCCCCCGAGTTATACGGCTCACTAAATCCTCCACTCAATATGTTGTATCAGGTATAACAAATAGCCGCGTACATAATATTTGACATTAAAATAAATAAAGCGTGAACAAAGCTCTCGCGATAGGGCGGTGGGCGGGACTGGGCGGCGCTGCTGAAATCGCGCGCCGACGACAGAAGCGTTCGCCTCGCGCCACTGAGCGCGCGTAGATTAACGGACAGAAAACTGATTTATATCGTCGCGTTGAAAAAATAATAAGCTGATAGGAGATGTGATGGAGGGCCAGGAGTGGCGCGACGACTGGCACCAGCCGCGCCAGATGGACGGTCAGTGTCACTTTTTTCACGCATGCCTTAAGAGTAGCGATTGTTTGGACGAGCGAACGGCGTGGATTTAGCGAGGTCCACGAGTGTTGAGTGATCTGGTGGAGGTGAATAAGTTTTCATCCACTGACTATCTACATACCCAGCGGTTTATTGACTATCTACATACAGCATATATTGGATGAGAAGTACATTCTCGTAGGCGGGACAAGTAGGAAGTAAGTACTTATCAAAGTCTGATGTAAGTAGATTCTTTAGTCGAGTGAACGTTGGGGAAAGCTATTTCTATGAGTGTTCAGTGATTTGTTAAAGGTGAACAATTTTTATGTATTGCCCACAGAATCTTCATTGCAACAACATTTATCGGATAAAATGTAATATAGGTGGGTATTTCAAGTAGTAAGAATTACGGGTTGAATAAGTTATTTGGTCTAGAGAATTTTGAGAACAGTCAATACTCTGAGTGTCGAGTGATCTGGTAACGGTTGATAATTCATCTAATTATACTGTATGTACCTATCTACCTACTTATTCAAATGAATACCTATATATAACTCATAAGTTTTCATAATATATATCATACAAAAATTAAATTAAAATAAATGAATATTTGAGAGAACATCAATTGGATGAAATAACACAGGGTATTCAAATAGGTACAACTTAGTTTGAACTACTGTTCAAAGTGTGCAGAATATTTGTCATTCCTAAACACTTTTAAGTAACATATTACAAATGTATAAATGTACAATTTTTTTTCCGATGCAATTTAATGTTGAGCAATGTTGAATGACTGCGATCTTATGATTTTAGCAATAGTTTATTAGTTTTTGTATTATCTGTTTCTTTCAAAAATAAATAATTTTTTGATATCATATGCTATTTCGACGTTTTTGTCTTTTTAAATAAATTAATTTTTGATATTATATCCTGTTTTGACAAAATATTGAGATAGTATAGAGGTGTTATAAAATTGAAGGACCTCGAAAATATAGGGGTTCTGCAAGTGAATAATTTATGGTTAGGTAGGTATGTGATCAAGTTTCCTTACTTCTTTTCTGTGGTTGTGGTTTAATGGACAGTGAACGTTAGTTGATTTCTCAATCTTCTACGAGTGACAGAGTACTACAATAATAGGCGGATGATTATTAATCGGTGAAAGATTCGTGAAGACTTCGGACTATAGGGGGACTAATTTTAATCCCCTGCACGCACATCTAACTTTTGGGAATTATGAGCGAATTTAAATTAAATTTAAGCAATTTTAAATCAAATATCACACTTGCTTTAATAATAAACGAAACATAGTGAGGAAACCTACATGCCTGAAATTTCTCCATAATGGTCTCAAAGGCGTATAAAGTCTACCAATCTACATTCGCACAGTCCAGCGTGTTGGACTACGATTATTAACCATCTCTTTTTTTTTTATACCACACAAGTTAGCCCTTGACGGCATCTCACTTGATCGTTAGTGATGATGCAGTCTAGGATGGTAGCGGGCTAACCTGTTAGGGGTATTAAAAACCCGTACTCCTAATTGGTTTCTACACAACATCGTGCCAGAACGCTAAATCGCTTGGCGACACGTCTTTGTCGGTAGGGTTGTAACTAGCCACGGCCGAAGCCTCCCACCAGACCAGGCTCGAGCCGGGAATCGAACCCAGGACCTACAACTTTATAATGCGACAGCGCGCGCGCTGTCCTGGTCCAGTTGGAGCTGCTGGAGGTCGTCAAATCTCATGCTGAGAGGATATCCGCGCCTCGTAATAGTAGCAAGTGATCTGGTAATGGGTTGATGATGATGATTAATGTGCTAGCTATATTATTCGTTAGGCTGGGCTGGGTTTACATCTTGCCATCGTCTATTCGGTTCATCTATCTATCCGTCAACACAGCCGCTCGAGCGCACTCGCTTGACGACTGACGCGAAATTCCTATGCGTCAAGCTCTACAAAATCCCGATCCCCACTAATACAAATTATAAATGCGATAGTTTGTCCGTTGGTATGTCATTTTGTTCTTATTCACTCAGCAACATAATATGTTTGCATAGATAGTTTTGGGCTAGAGAGTGTACTTGTGTAAATACGCTAATATATTAATCTTGGAATAATAAACGGTTCCTATACGGTTACGGTACGGTTTGAAGACCTCCGTGGAGCAGTGTGCGCACTGTCTCATTATTAAGTTAGAGGTCCTGGGTTCGATTCCGGCTCGAGTCTGCTCTGGCTTGGGCCGTGGCTAGTTACCACCCTACCAACAAAGACGTGTCGCCATGCGATTTAGCGTTCCGGCACGATGTCGCGTTGAAACCAAATAGGAGTGTGGGCTTATCATATCCCTAACAGGTTAGCCCGCTACCAACTTAGCCTGTATCATCACCAGGTGAGATACTATCAAGGGCTAACTGGTAGGGTATAAAAAAAATTATCGCGAATGAATATGGTTGAACGAATTATGATGGTTTTTTGTATTATTATTATTATCCTGTATATCTCGAAACCAATATTTTTATTTAAGCATCACATAGTAACATTAGTATTACCGTACAAGGAAAGTGGGGATAACTTGGTATATGGAAACATGTAGGCAAAATAGAATAAAATAAAATAAAAAATACTACAAAAAGCTTTCCTTGCAATTAACACAATTTTTGTTACTTTGTAAGTGTAAAAAGTGTTTTTTTTTTACTAGATAGGTAGAGGTACATAACTACAAACAATATATATTTTATAAAACCAAATTTGTTTCATTACTACGTTAAAAATAAATTTAGCACTAAAAATTTATACTTTAAAGTTTGTTTCTCCAAATAATAAAACGAAAATCACTATGTTCTGGATATTATAATCATCAACAAATTGACTACGGAGCATCATTAAAATATCATTTATAAGACTATATACAATGCAATGTTGAGATTTTATTGTTGCCCACAACTACTTACTACTAGAACATAGCCTTAAATATAACATTTAGGTATATGAATAAAGAAATTTCACTATCTTCTTTTACATCATCACTTTTATATTATTCTTTAACAGATGTGTCGGAAAGGTAGTTATTATAACTGTAATAATACACCTATGACCTAAATAGGTAGTATAACTACTAAACATATAGAAAAGTTTATTGTTTAGTGAACAAATTTTTCCAAATCATTAATTTTCATGATTCATTTATATAAATACACCGGCAATGCAACGGTATACATTAACAATTAAACGGAGTAAGAATTAAAAATTCTTTATGTTCCAACTAGAAATTATAGGTTTACATACCATTATCTGTGATAGCCTAGTAAGCTGTGATAGCTTAGTGGTTAGGACGTCTGCCTCCTAATCAGAGGACGGAGGTTCGATCCCGGGCAACGCACTTCTTACTTATCGGAGTTATGTGCGTTTTTAAGCAATTAAAATATCACTTGCTTCAACGGTGAAGGAAAACATCGTAACGAAACCAGCACATCTGAGAGTTCTCCATAAAGATCTCAAAGGCGCGTAAAGTCTGCCAATTCGCACATGGCCAGCGTGGTGGACTATGGCCAAACCATATTGAGAGGAGACTCGTGCTCTGTAATGAGGTTGATCATGATGATGATGATATCGTCATCATTATTATATCGTATAAATAATAGTAAGATTTCGCTCGGCTGCTTGATCAAGGCTGCTGGCGCATATGGTGAGAAGGTTCCTCAATCTTAAATCCTAATCACTTGTTGCTTGGGTCTTACACCGCAACAACATTTTCATATATAATTTTTAAGAATATTTATTTTGCTTTTAGTTTTATATTTTTGTTTTAGTAAATTAATAATCGAATGACGATAGATATACAATAAACAAATGAGAGGAAATAGTAAAATACTGTAGCGCTTTGACATAGAATTAGTTGAAATTAAATCATCGTTTAGTAAAGTTTCAAAGCATTTCGAACGCTCATGGCTGCCGTCCGCTCGCCTAATTACCACAAAAAATGTCGCCCACCCTGCAACACATTAATTACCATTGGCATGTTATGCACACACTCGACTCCACTCAAGATTCATGGCCTGAGAACGGAGTATTGTTAGGTACTGGTTTACCAACAGTCACTTTTATATTTGGTTTTATATCCGGTAGGTAACGTATACATACGTATTTAAACCAACAGTAATTTTTATGTTTGGTTTTATTTTCGGTAGGCATATTTTACTTATACATATGTATTTAAAAATGGACATGCAAGTATTTTATTTTGATAATTAAGAAAAGATTTTATAAGAGGAAGTCTAAAAGAAGTGCCAGAGACAGAAAAGATGAGGAGTAATAGGCTAGAATGTTAGGGTCATATAATGAGGGAAAGATTGGAGAAGAAGGCGGATGGAAGAAAACCATGTTACCTTAAGAATGTTATATGTATGTGAAAGGGCAAAGGGAGAACAGGATAGGGTTTAAAAATTATTTCTATCGTAATATCTGCGTGCAATAATGTAATATGAATAAGTTATTTGATCAGCCTACACTATTATTAATTAGTGAGACGGCAGCCGCCGCGTCCGCCTCGCGACGTCGCGTCTTTGGCGCCGTTGACGCCTTCGGATCTGGCTATGAAAAGAAAAATATATCGAACGACGGTATACGAAAAAAAAAATAATCCTTATTTATTTTATTTATCCCGTCAGTACAATTATAACTACTAAAAAAAAAAATTCTTTTAATAAGCTAAGGGAAGTATGTAAAACGTGGGTGGTTTTAAGATGACTAAGCGGAAGATAAAAATGTGGAAATGAAGAGTCGGTTTACTAATGACATTCTTTGAACCGTGTGTGATATCTGTTCTGAACTTTGCTCATACCTACTTGACTTTGCAAAAATATAATATTTAGGATATTTCTATAATGTTCTCCTTTTTATTACGAATATCGTTTGTTGTTTAGTTGCATGATAAACAGTTTATAATTTTTGGTAAAACCCACGTTTACCTTAATTTTCAATTCGGTTATTTTAATGAAAATAAGAAAAAAGTATCTAGTATTGGAGGTTTGTAACTTTTGTATTACTGGTATTATAATGAAAGTTTTTTATCTTTGGATATTAAGGGGCTTGATGGCCCAAAAGATTGAACTTAAATAATATCAAAGCCTAGACTATTATTACTTTATTTATATATATAGATAGACATTGGCATTAAATATCATAGCTTCATCTCAATTTTTTTAATATCTGTAACATTTATCTCTTGTAATTCATATAAGAACGAAGCCGTAATGAATCTTTTTACTATATTTAAATTTCGATCTGAGTTTTGAGTTCTGAGAGTTGCAAATATGCTTACACAATGGACGCTTTGGTTTTCTTTGCCTTAGACCCGAACACCGTTTCATTGTTTTATCGTCATGCTTGATGACGATAAAACAATGAAACGGTAGTTCACCGATCGATTTAACATTTACTTTGCTAACCAAACATCTAGCTCGCATTTTATTTTGGAAATTACCGATACGCAAATTGGAAAACCGGTAAATCATACTTTCTAGCTAAAAACTGTATAATTTTAGCCATCCTTTAGTGTTTTTTGACGTGTGCGATAATATAATTTATTTCGGTGTAGAAAGTCTCGTAGTCTCATAAATCAACCCTCACCGTTACCGCTGAGGGGTTGGTTCAGCACTCAAGACTATGTTAAACACGTGTGCCACTTTGATAACGCGATGCAAAAATAAATAGTTATGATAATGGAATTTATTTAAGAAAAATTTCTATTCAAAGAACAAATCGATATTTGTGTATTAACAATGTTATTTTTTTGTTTTTTGAACTTTGCTTATCTATATATACAAAAGAAAATCGTGTTAATTACACTATTTATAACTCAAGAACGGCCGAACCCATTTTACTGAAAATCTGTTGGGTATCTTATTAGAACCAGGAGACGGACATAGGATACTTTTATCCCATTAAATTTTAATGAAAAACTGAATTTTGCGTCATTCAACTAGAACTATAGCTTTAGCCTGCCATAGCAAACTTCATCGAATTGATGGCTCCAAAAAAACCTTCAAACTACGCGGACGAAGTCGCGGGCATCGACTAGTTAGAGATAGATGTAACGCAGTAAAACCTTTAGCATAAGTATAATTAATCCATTAAATATTTAAAACAATAAATCTTATGTGTACTTATAATATACGTACCTAAGGAAGTACTCGGTTTGTTCGTGTTATTAACAATATTTTTTAAGCATTCAATTACATTTGAACTTATTTGGACAAAAGATGACATCAGATACTTTTAAGAAAAACTTAAAATAACTCCTCTTAAATATACTCGTATTACACTTCAATAAAAATATTTCTCAATAGAACTCAACTTCGTGAAACGTGATATTAATTTAATATAAGTATAAAAGTAATTCATTACAATCAGTAAAAACAAAAGATATGAGGGTTCCAAACACACCCTGGTCTAAACAAAAGCCCAAAACAATCATAGCCGAGTGTTCTTTTTGTTTTCACCATATTATAAAATAACCCAAATAACCTTAATTATATACCAGTGTAAGACGAGGTGTTTCTACTTTTATCAAACAGCTGTAATCCGGAGACATGTTGCAGAACCCATGTTTTTCTTGGGTTCTAAACATTTATCTTATCAGCGAATTTTGTTAAGGTCGTCGTTACGGCTGTCGTAAAAAAGTTTACTCATTTTTTGTGCATTAGAATAAGGTTAACAGATTTTAACCCTGGACAGATTAGCAATATACGTATTGTGAAATTTTAACTAAATTTTAGTAGAGTCAGAGTTTAGCGCAATCAATCTGATGAATCGTTGACCGAAACCAAACGGTATTAGTTATTAAGTAATGCAGTACGGTCCTTAGGAGAAGGTTCTCATTATAAGTATTTTAATTAAAAGTTTTTATTATGTCCTCTAGGAATTAAGGAGTATACGTGATTCTATTAGGTTAGGTAGGTAGGTTAATCTCTCTCGTTTATATTACTTGTTAAACGAGTAATGATTTATGTCGATTTAAAAGGACGTTTAACCCTTTTAAATCTTTGACTTGTTTTCGAACAATTGTTATAACTTTGAATACGCTGAATAAGATGTCCCACACAAAGATGTGAATTTGCATAATAAACGAGAAAATTATTGTTTTTTAATGTCACTGTAAAGTTAAACTATCGAGGCGCTTACTTATGTTACATATGTAATCATAAAACGACCTGTACCTATTGTTTTTTATTATTTTTGTATCAAATTTGTGATAACAAACAGTTATATAAGAAGCATACAAACGAAAGCTTATCTCTATAAAAGATCTCTTCCAGATAGACTCAGATGTAAGATGATTTTATAAAGTGAAATAGGTCAAACAAGGTATCTACATACTAAAATATACCTAGATAAATAGAAAAAAGGAAAAACATATATATGTTTATATATAAATAAACATACTTAAAATATTACGTTACTAAAGTTACGAAAATAAGTACGATTCAATAGTTTATTTAAGTTCGTGTTATAAAGGGTCAGAACTGTGTTTGATACAAATCATCTAAATAATTCAATCGACCGACGATTTTTAACAAGCTCTTTTAAATTCTCACGCTTTGAAACTAAATACAAATAACTATTTAAAGTCACATTGAAACAAAAAATCCGGCGGCGTTACGAAAGCCAAATGAAAACAAACAATGGCAGCATAAATTCATAATACGTTTAGGGTTGCCATAGCTTTTGATGTAAATATCGGAAATATTTAAGCATCAACCATCACTCCACTTGTTATTGTGTTACATGGAATGTTCTTCCGGTTCAGCTGCAACAAATCTACTTTTTAAGCTTAATTAATTATTAAATGCCTAAAATATACCTTTTAACCTAACGTTTAATTATTATATTCTGATTTTAATTATTGCAAAAAAGTTCATTTAAGTATACAACCAAATCGAAATTGTAAATTCCTAACTTAAATTAAAATTCTCATTTAGCATAGCCAGTTTCATTTCTAAAATTGAACAAATATTTATCAACATTAATTTCAACAAACATATTTATTTATTACTTGAATTTGAATTATTTTTGCACCTTTGTTCTTCCATTACAACGCAGAGAAAGAACACAAACATGTCATAAATTCGTATAGAAATTTGTTTATTTTCCGAACTTTAGTTTTATTGAAATAGTTTCGTAAATTAAAATGTTAATGGAATCGAAATAAACTTGTCTATAAGGAGATCAATATGTAGGGTAACCACACTTTGTTTTGGAATGTAAATTTCTTGTTTGTCTCTTTATATCATAATTATATGAACACAAATATAGTTTTGTTTTATAGGAAATATTAATAAATTTAACTAAAACTGATCACTTCAGTTTTTAGACCGGATTAGGTCTTAGGGTTCAGGCTTCTTATGGTATGACGTTACATTGTATTTGTCGGCGCGAAGGAGTTATTAATTTTATTCAGCGGCGCCAAGAACAACAAGAATTCAATAATTACCCATTATGATTGTGTTAACACAATTTAAACGGTAGCAATCGATTTTGTACAGGTGGGCTTTGCTATAAATACGGGCGATCGTTGTCTTTCTTAGCATTCTCACTCGAGACGTCGGACCGTCGGGACCTCTTAGTTATTGTCGCAATGAAAGTGTAATCCCGCAAGTTGTGGTTTTAGTTACTGTGAACGAAAGTAAACAGCGTCGTGACGTCAGCAATGACGTCACACTTACTTAAAAACATAACTTTGACGCTTTTGATTCGACATATTATTTACGATATTAACGCCTTTCGTATAACGTATCGATATCAAACGAAAAAAATCTTCATAACATAATACATATAACTTGTGTCTGCCACATCGGCTATACTGGATAGTTATTACTTTTATGCATTGTTCTGACAGCCTGAGAAGCTATAACACTAGCCAACACTAATCGCTAGATTTTCTGAAGTTAAATCTAGCGAGTATAGTGCAAGCTCCGAGCCAAGACTTGCCTGATTCTTGCTTTCATATAAAACAATCTCTTAGACCATTTAAATTTTATTTAGCCATATAAACGGCATAATTTTTCAGCAATACTATTATAGTTCATGTTGAACTTCTATTATAGTTCATGTTGAACATAATGGTCACCCTATGTGAACCAGTGCGTCTTCGAAGTGCCGCGATATTGCTAAGCAAAATAAACGTTTGGACGGTCGTAGGTTTATTATTCTTGTATTTAATTTTGAATCCGTCTGCTCTGCGAGTGTCGGAAGAGCTTTGAAGTATCATTTTTGAACGTTTGTTTCTTTGGAGCGCTTTGTTGATACCCCTTTTGTTGAGTTTTTCACATTTTCCTATGACTTGGTGTTGGTCTTTGCTTGTATCGATACATCATGGACGTATTCTGAAGGGCCTGCAGTTACAATTGTTTTATTATTCAAATTCAAATAATCTTTATTAAAATAGTCCTTTAAAAGGCATTTTTAACGCGTCAATAATTTACATAGTAGTGATTTGATGGTGATAACTACACTCGTAAACTTAAATCTAAAGCTATGAGGGTTCCAAACGCGTCCCGGTCTAAGAAGAAGCCCACAACAAAATTTAGCCGGTTTTTTTTGTTCATGCCACTTAAAGTTATATTAAGAGCTATCTTATTAGAGCAATATTTCACATCCATGCTTGTTTATCATTTACATAATCCTTTCCACTATAGTAGGACTACAAGCTTACGTTTTATATAAACCTTTAACTTATTGATTATTCTATTATTTATACTGTTATGATGAAATTTGTTCTGTATAGGCCCCCGTGTCTCGAAGAACACGTTAAGCCGTCGATTTTACGTGTATATTACCTATAACTCTGAAATAAAGCGGGGGACCTTTGCCCAGCGGTGGGATTTTATGGACTGATTATAAGAGGATTAACAACTTATAGCTTTTTTTTTTAACTAATAATGATTTACCAATCATTATTAGTTAAAACATGGACCATATCAGTTAATGGCTGACTCATAATCATATGTCGCTGTATAATATGTATAGATATAATTTTGAATGGCAATGTGAGATGGTAATAATAAAAATAATATTTACCCGGATAAGTTCGTTTGTCTAAGACTAGGTCACGTTTGGGGCCACGTTTAGAACTCCTTTGGTTTTTAAGTTTACGAATTTAGTTGTAGCCATCTACTCGCTACAATGTGAGATATTATTAACAATGCCTTGTAATAGATTATTTGAATAAAGTTTGTGTTGCTTGAATGGTTGATTGATTGATAATGTGATGTTATAGCAGTAAATATGACAAAGAATCATTGTCTAAGGTCATAGTGACTGTGTTCTCAGTCAGTGCTCAGTAATGTAAACACGTTCGGTTCACATGAGGATCTGAGGATGGTGTCCGTATACTTAGTAAACATATGCTGGACTGTAAACGGCTTGATTTATATATATTCCAATGACCTCCGTGGCGCAGCGCGCGTGCTGTCACATTATAAAGTTGGAGGTACTGGGTTCGATTCCCGGCTCGAGTCTGGTCTGGTGGGAGGCCGTAGCTAGTTACCAAACTACCGACAAAGACGTGCCAAGCGATTTAGCGTTTCAGCATGATGTCGCGTAGAAACCAATTGGAAGTATGGGTTTACCATACCCCTTACAGGTTAGCCCGCTACCATCTTAGACTGCATCTTCACTTATCATCAGGTGAGATTGTTTTTTTTTACCACTGCATTTCAGCCCTTGATGGCAATCTTGAATCGGCTTAAAGGGCTGCAGTGGTAAAAAAAAAATTGAAAAAAAAAAGGTTATTACTACTTTTTATGTTTTATTTTGATATTTGCCACAGGTAATGTTTATTAAGTAAAATGTAAACAGGATCATGGCGTTTTTAGCACGAGTACACCTTTATTATCATTATCACGTTTTTGTAGGGTAAAAAGCATGTAAGTATAAACAATATGCCAGGCTAATAAGTGGCTATTAACTAAGTGCACTGCCTGTGATAGCCCGCATTATAATTATTTTTGCTAATGGTTATTGCGTACTCTAAGCAATTGGACATTGTGAAGTCAACATTGAGGATGTGTCGGAGCTAAAAGTGCACAGAGATTATATTTTGGAAGATCTGCAATAATTAAGTATTTACGAGAATCGAGAATACAAAAATTATAAATTAGCTTGCACAGATTTGGTTGGTTTTCTTGGATGATAGTAAATTATATTCTTGTTCATTAATTTAATTATATATCATAGACTTCCGCAAAGTAACGACTGCTTCTCAGCAAAACTTAAAAAAAAATTGACTCAATAATTCACCTCACATCATCATCAAACCTAATCTTTCCCTTATATGTAACTGTAAGCCTGCAAAGTAAAGAATAGATAGACACATGACGTAATTTCAATTGGAATTTCATAAAACTATGGATACGCATATTGGTTATCAGCAAAAATATGTTACTAACTATAACACACTCTATAATATATCCTATCAAAAACATTTTCCAGCCACACTTCTCTTAGACTAACCTAGGCGAATTCGCCCCAATAAAACGTTTAATTAATGCATACAATAATTTGATATGCCCTGACATTGACATCTTTCATGACAATTTATTTAGCTTTAAGAAAAAATTGTACTTATCAGCATGATTAATTTATGTAAATATTTTTATTCAGTTTACCTAATTCAATTAACTTTGTAATTTATTTCTTGGCCTGACATAGTAAATATTTAATAACTGTATCTAAGTAGCTATGTCATTGTAAATATATAAAAAAAAGACGGGTTGCACTCCGGGAGTGCCGGCAGAAGTGAAAACTTGATTATTAACGTTGAGCATGTTTGATATTTTGGAATGGTTAGGGAATAATTTTGCACCAATTGCTTTATCAGTATAAAAGTACTATCATTTATGTGGTAGAATACAATATTCATTTATTGCGCTATCGTACACAAACATGACAATTTATATTACATTAAAAATTTAACACTTTAAAACTATTACAATTAGAGATGGGCCGAGTAACACTTTTGCCGAGTAACGAGTACCGAGTTTTACTCGGTCCAATTTTTTCCCAACCGAGTACTCGGCCGAGTAACTCGGTTCAATCAAACTTCCATTTCGAGCGCGTAAACAAGTACAAACAGGTTTGCGCCGGTCAAGCGGCGAACTCGCGTTGTTACCTACACCCCTCACCCCGCCCGCGTCTTTCAACTACCAGTCGCTTGATAGTTATTAGTTTGCAAATAAAAACTTCACGTTGCGCGTCATAGTAAATAAATAATTGAATAGTTGGTAATTATCGATTGACTGTATGTAGCATCTGATCAGTGATTGTTGACATAGTGACTTCACGTAAAAGATCCCGAATTTGGGCGTTTTACGACGAGATTGTAGATACGATATGACAGTCTCTATATATATACTGATAAATACGACGGGATTTAAACCGAGTTATTCGGCCTAGACACCGAGTTATTCGGCCGAGTGCGAGTATCAAAAAACCCGCCGAGTACGCCGAGTACCGAGTATAAACCGAGTACTCGGCCCATCTCTAATTACAATTATTTCTGTCACCATCCATGGATGCGCGTGGCACGCTGTAACATACACGAACATTCGCGCAAGCGCCCTGCGCTGCCTAAACGAAACAGTAGGCCCAGGCATACATTTTCGCCGCGCCGTAGAGAGGGGATAGCTGTCTACTCTCCATCCGTCTTACGCTTTTTCGATCAGGTCACGTGTCCTGACGCGAGTTTAAGATTTTATACCCATTACAGAAAAAGTGCTCAACGCCGCTAAAGAAGTTTTCACTTCAAAAACTGTTTTAGAAATTTTGTTCGAAGACACCTTGGCAATGTTGAATATGCCTATATTTGGTAACTTGTAATAGCACTAGTTATTAACTTATTTAGATAGATGCAAATGTATTTGCAACTTATCGCTGGCATATCTTATGAATTAAAAAAAATAACATAACAATGTATGCAGCAATTTGTAAAATGTCCGGGTGGCATTCTGGCAGTTTGATTTACGTCCCGGACAGGTCGTCACTTCCCGCCCGCGTCATAACTTCTCCAATCGTGCACTAAGTATGGAGAAGTGTGCTTAACCTCTTAACACCGCCATATTTTGACGACGAGCAAGAGGCTATTTACTTATTGATCAACGAATCTACCAGTGTGACATGTCTCTATGAGTTTTCTATGGAATATGTTAAAAAGTTGTGTTTTTAGACACGGGTTGATGACATTTAGTATAATGACAGAAAATAAGTCCTGCACAACTTTTTAAAATCTATTGGCTGTCCCGATTTCGTTCAAGATGATTTCAGTTTAGCCATGCTTATGCATGAATATTATCTATATTTAATACAATGTAC
Source organism: Lasiommata megera (assembly GCA_928268935.1). Lineage (NCBI taxonomy): Eukaryota > Metazoa > Arthropoda > Insecta > Lepidoptera > Nymphalidae > Lasiommata > Lasiommata megera. The sequence goes on along the minus strand of OV743319.1, from coordinate 8,552,946 downwards.
GAGTATAACAAATTTTAATAACAAAGTTAAGAAACAAATAAATTATTAAACAGACACAGTATTATAATTAATTGTACGCATGTATAATATTAGTATGGATGGTTCACAAATACAACATTTCTTAATGACAGTGCTTGGAAGCAATTGACTACACTGTCATAAGCATACAAGATAGTATTGTAAAATAAAGATGTTATAAAAAAATATTTCCTTAAATTTGCATATTGAACTGGTGCAGAAAAAAAACAAAAGATTTGACGTAGTAATCAAAGAAATTTTTAGGTAGAACTTAAACCTTAGGTTGAACTTTAACCTTAAATTACTTTTTGTTAACAATGTTCTGATGTGCTGGCACCAAAATGGTCAGAAAACTATCGCGAATCGACTATAAACTCGAAGTTTCATCTTAGCAATCAGCAGATGCGCCCAAAGGTCGCTAGGAGGACCTGTGAAAATTAGTTCTCATCTTGGGTGTTCCAAAATGTTTTTGAAGACATTTGTTGTTTTTTTTTCCAATATCGCCTTTAATGTTAGACATATAGATTTCAAGTTACATAAATTCAATCGTAAAGCCCTTTCCTCAATAAGTTACCCTTGTAATTAAGTGTTCCAAAAGTTATATTTTTAGGAACAGGGAGGATTTATTTGTATGACGTTTAGTGGAATTTGTTCCAATAAACAAAAATATTGGAATAAATAACTCTCACATTTAGGTGACACTTATTTTAGAATTATAAATTCGGCATCTTTATTTAGTACTGAGAATCATTTTGCGTCGTGACATAATTAATATTAAAAAACTGCGAACGCATAAGTTACGAAGTCATTTGGAAACGGAGTACGGAGGTAATTATAGTATGTATATGTACAATTAAGTTATTATAAATATGTAGATAGTAGATATTTAAGTTTGAAAAAAATTAATTTACTTTAAATTGGCAATGACTCGTACTCTAGGTGTTTATTGAGATTATTGGATTTTATGTTGCGCATTCGGAACTATCGGAAGTATCAGCTTTAAAATTATAACGTTAATTTCTCGATAACAAAATAGTTTAATAAATCATTTAATCAAAATCAATAAATCAAGCAAGCAATAATTTACAATAATAATTATTATAATTTATAATATATATATATGTATGTAAATTATTGAGAGCTTTTTGGAAATTTTTAACAGATTTTATTGAGCTCTTAATATAGTAAAAGTACAGTTCCTAGGTCGCGATACGTAAAATCATCTCTGATGATCTCGTTTCTTCGTGGCTATGTACTAAAAATTACGTAAGTTAATAAAATTAAGTTCTATTAAAACAATCCATTTAAAAACCTTAATTTTAATGTTTCATTAAACATATGCGTTATTTAAAAATTTATATATCTACGCTGTATAGCATTTTGAGCGACAATTCAATTTGCGGTATTTTTAATATAAATAGCGTGATAATCAATAATTTGGCTCTAATAAATTAGGTCTGAAAACTCAAAATAACTACAGCGCGTAAGGGATCGGTTACAGTTAACGAGGCTCGAAACACAAATCACCATTAGTGCTCGCGACGGACCGTGAGCGAAATCACAACACTTGGTTAGGGAAGCTTCTGGTTACATTCAAATTCTTATTGAAAAATGTTTTATTCGTGTAAACCTAGTACAAGCGTCTATGAAGTGTTCACATATTTGAACATTATTTTAGTTCTTTAGCGTTGGTATTAATTTAAGTCTTAATACGTTGGTTTTAAGACTTAAAAGTCTTAGGCATAAAAACCGAAACTAAGGCTGCAAACGGTGTAATTCTTACCATAATAAACATCGAAGAAAACGGATAATAGAAACGACATATGTGTATTATACCTTCGTTCAAGGGACAATAGGTATATGTGTCTGTGTATTTGTGTGCTTCATTGTGTTTGACTGCTAGCACGAGGTCCTGGGTTCGAAGTCGGGTGGGCTTTTCTGTTGAGAAGTTCTTAGTATAATCCTGTGGTTTATAAAATTGCGTTGTCCATTGCCATGCCTCGGAAATTTGGTAATTATAACAAACACGTGTTGTTATTACAGACTCCTGTGAGAGAACTGTACCCAAGAGTGGCTGAGGATTGCTAATTTAAGCTAGACAATAAAACAGAAACCCATACTCGTAAAACGCATTCCCATATAGTAATGCATTTTAAATAAAATTAACTGTGAGTGAGTTTCGAGGACCTGCATATCACGATGCTAGTAAAACCACTACACAATAATGGCATTATAAGGATCTAGCATAAGTATTTCAAATCAAATCAAATCAAAATAGCTTTATTCTTATAAACCTATTACATCATCACATTTTTCATTATTTCTCGTCAATTTAAAACTAAAGCTAAGAGGGTTAAAATCGCGCCCAGCTCTAAGAAGAAGCCCACAACAAACTTATCCGTTTATTTTGTAATCACCATCTCACATAATGAATAATATATATATATATTTTTACATAGGACATAATATACATGAAAATGACAATACAAACAGCAACTGGCATCACCTTATCACTAACAGTGATCCCTTCCAGGTAACCATTTTTTTGGAGCTGATGAATTAAATGTGTCTGCAGAAGTTGCTTAAAACATTTTTTTTGTATGGTGATTCCATAATTTATTAATTTTAATAAAATACGGTTAGTATTTTATTTCATATGTTGTTATTGCGGCCACAGATTCGCAAACGTTAAAGATTTTAGCTCTCTTTATGGATGGATGGATATATGTACAGATAAACTGCAGAGTCTACGGATACGTAACTGTTAAAACAAACTGTACAGTTCCGAAAATGTACCTTCCGACGCGACATTCAACTGTCTTCGATGAGACTGTCACATTAATTTTTAAACTAATTGTTAGCCATTTATCAAATGGGTGTCTCCTGGCTGAGATGTAGGTGTTAACAGTACAAATGGCTTGTCGGTACGCCGTTGAAAGGTGCAGGGTTGAGGATATCTATCTACCTATCTATTGTGACTGTTGAATGAAAGATGCCAATTGTATGACGGGCGTGACGTAGCCTCGAGCCGGTCATTTGAATCGCCAAGCCAGAATCTAGGGATCCTAATATCAACTTGATCTTGTTCTAGTATATGTTCACACCTGTATGTATTAATTATTATTTTTTATGAAGCTGTGATAGTCTAGTGGTTAGGACATCCGCCTCCTAATCAGAAATTGGGGCTCGAATCTTCTAACTTTTCGGAGTTATATGCGTTTTTAAGTAATTAAAATATCACTTGCTTCAACGGTGAAGGAAAACATAGTGAGGAAACCTGCACGCCTGAGAGTTCTTTATAATGTTCTCAAAGGCGTGTAAAGTCTGCTAATCCACACATGGCAAGCGTGGTGGACTATGGCCAAACCCTTCTCATGTTGAGAGGAGATCCGTGCTCTGTAGTGAGCCGGCAATGGGTTGATATGATGATGATGATGATGTACGAGTATGTATTAGAGGTATTGTCTTGTTTTATTATAATAATTTATTGTTTGCATGTTATAGATATACTTGATCTTATATCCTTGAGTTGAGTTTTAATGTTAATTATGTGCAAGGTTATGGGTTATGGGCTTTCTGTATAGACTCAAAAATGGCTTAATGGGTAAGTAAGTTCACTGAAAATAAATTTGCTCATGTGAATATTGCTATTTACTAGGTAACATGTATCATGGTAATTCCATTAGTATTGGTTTTAATCACCGGTGTATAGAAAAATCATTGCCAAACCAAAAATATAAAAAAAACTTCATACATAACTCATAGTTTGACAGTGACAGTTGTATTCTAATCGCAAATTTTGTATTGACTTGACAAGTAGCCAGCGTGTAGGTACTTGCCAGAAACACGTTCAGTTTTTCCGATAAGATATTCTGGTACGTTTGCTTAGGCAAAGAAACAACCGAATTTGGGTAAACACTGTCAAAGTGAGGAGTAGTTGGAACTGGGACAGAATGAAGTTGAGTCGCAATTGGAAAAGCAAATTACACATCAAGTAGTAGTTTTTTCATTCGTATAATTAACCTTTTCATAAGTACGTAACGAATACGAAAATATTAAATGGGACTTCGAAAACATTTCAGTAAACGATCATGCAATCCTGGGTAGAGGCAAGATTATTCCCACTTGCTTACCTACACTCTGCTACCGGCACCAAGCCTATGCCATACGTCATCCGAACGTGGTCTCCATCCACGGCCTCGGAGACGTACGGACCAGCCGACCTCCCCGTTATCCCAAACGTCGCCTAAGCCGAGGTTCGGCCTCAAAGGAGGCGCCCTTAGGCAGACGTTCCCTTAGTTTCTTCGAGCCCTAGCTCAAAATGTCTTCTGGCAGAGCTTCTTTCCGAAGCTCGCCAAACAGCCCGGTTACGCTGTGGCAACCAGTAGGGTTAGTACAGCTAAAAGACAGTCCGAAAAAAAAACCAAGCCTAATTGCAGTCAAAACAATGATTTTTTTATGTAATCGATAATCCTTCTCGTCAATAATGATTGTACATAATCTAGGTGGTGCAGTCGGTAAGATATACTCGTATCGAACCGGCCAAAGCTCTTAATCTTTTTGATCTATTACATAAGTGCTAAACATCTGGCAGCCCTGAAGATATCGAGAAGTTAATCGCAATTGAAGCCAAGAATAGCCCCTGGTTGGCAGCATCAGTCAATCAGCGGTCAAAACATCGCGGGGAACCGACAGGCACATCTACCGTGCGTCTAGCGTTCCTAGAACATCTAGGAATCTGAAATCGAAACAGGAAAGCGAAATTTGTTTAGCTACATTAGCTTCTGTTGTAATGATTACGCGTCAATTTATGTTAGTGATTATGTGTTATTGTGATTGAATCTTCAATCAATTATACAATAGATGGATGTCCGTCATGAAGAAGTGTTTGGGAAAAATAAGAATTTAATCAAGAATTATGTTAATTCATTTGCTTTACGTTATGATTGTGCATAACTAATGTACCAAGTCTTATCGTCACAAAAAGCAATTAAGGTTACGGGTACTTTTTATTTTCGACCCGGAAATACGAATTAGATTATAAAAAGTTCATTTTTAATCGTTAAAAAATAATTAACAGATTATCAGTAGAAAACCCAAACTGATAAATGAAAACTTCTAGAGTTCCTAAAAGACTGCATATGCAGTAGATTATTGATCGAAGAGGTGAAATGGAATAGCAACTAATGATTAGATAGAAGCAGGGGCTACTTTGTGGAAGTCAATAATACACCATAAACATAAAGAGGATTTTAGTCACCCCTACAATATAGTGTAATTTATATTTTACATTTCTCATATGTGATGTTACATCGAACCTCAATCCATTTTTATCAATGTAAAAGAGCATTCCCAGGCAGATTGTTAACTTTAACGCAGAATTGTAAAATTTACCATAAAATATATAAGTATGTATAAACTTATATATTTTATAGTAACACCAGACAAATTAGTTATCATAGTTGAAATAATAAATGAATTAAGATTTTAAATTACCTGAACAAGCAACTTTGTAATTATAACAATTCTAAAAATGCTTGTTCAGGTTGCCTAGTTTGGCAAAAAATGGCAAACTAGGCAATCAAATAAATCAAGTATTTCATGAATTACTCATAACATATCTCATATTCTGATTCTATCCTATAGGTATCTATCTCCACAAACTTTCTGTCCTTAGACTGTATCAGTCTACGAGTTTGACAATTTGCGACGTGTGATAAAAATAATCGATTATTCACTGGCACTTTCTTAGTGACGCGTGTCGATCGGCTTGTTAACGAGCAATGCTTGCAATGTTGACATCAAGGGTGATCAAAGTAAGACGCCGTGTTAATTTGTTAGCCTCTACATTGTCTATTTGTAATCATCAGAGTCATCTCGTCATCTCGTCTCCGTTGAGTGGTCGGAGGTTCTTGGAAGAAGTACTTGCTAATGTTTGTGTTTCTGACTGTCTACTTGATAAGTGGTTGATAAAGGTTAAAAGTTGACCGTTTCGTAGTAGCTTAGGCATTATTTACTGAAAGTGTCTGTTAGCAGTTTGATTGAACTTTACACTTTTGCAACTATAACATTCCGATTTCATCAATCCGGCACCCCAATCCTCTCGTAGTTGCGGCTTCTTTTTTTCTCCCCCGACCTTAAGCGATCCTCTCCGAAAGAGGAGACCTAAAGATATCCTTCATGACCCTGACAATCAGATGACTACTGACAACATACTCGTACCACCTACCACACAATCATACGCTACAAACCGTCTTCGCCGGCGAAGACGAGGTCCCCGCTATCTTACGTCATCCGGACGTGGGCTGCATCCACGGCCTCGGAGACGTACGGACCACTCACCGTCCGACCCCCCCGTTATCCCAAACGTCGCCTAAGCCGAGGTTTGGCCTCAAAGGAGGCGCCCTTAGGCAGTGGTTCCCTTAGTTTCTTCGAGCCCTAGGGCTAAAAATTTCTTCTGGCAGAGTTTCTTTCCGAAGCTCGCCAAACAGCCCGGTTACGCTGTGGCAACCAATAGGGTTAATACAGCTAATAGACAGTCAGAAAAAAAAATCCGATTTCAGCGAATGAAATTGTGACTTTGGACGAAGATAGAGAGTCTTAGTTCCACTGAAAAGTATGTCAGTGTTTTTTTAACCAATACTTTAATTTGGTATCAATGCACACAAGTTCGTTAGTTTTAAAAGTTTGTAAGATCAAATATAAACACGAAATAATTGATGGTTTGTTTGGACGTAGCATTTTAATAAGGAATTTGTTTATATTTGTTCGGGTAATATGTATCGTATGAGGGTGCGTAAATCAAACGCGTCTCAGAAACTCGGAGCTGCACTACACATGTTGTTACAATATAGGGTTGGCACGAGCAAGTTAAATAAATATTGCAGCGTACATAGGTATGCAGCAACCCACTCGGCGCATGTTGCTTCAAATCAAATGACATATCCATTTTATTCATCTAAAAACACAATATTAATATGTCTTGAATTGGTAATAGGGTTCTAGGTAAACAATATAAGATCAAGTCGACAGATCATGTGGTGTGGTATGATTTAGGATAAATTATATAACGTCGTATTTAATAACCTTTATTCTAACAATATAATCTAGTAAGATCGTATTAGAATTATTGTAGAATTTATATCTAAATCCCTTCCGCTATTTTAACATTTCAGTACATATTCAGTTTATATTTTACTTATGACACTTATAAAATCACACGATTTCTTAGTACAAGATTTCCTGTAATAATCGATGAATTTCGAGTACGGAATCAACATTATTATTATATTTCTTTATAATATTATATTAAGTAAACAGAACACACATAAAGTAAAACATCACTGATGTTTACTGGTTGTCACCCCTAACGGCTGCAACCGGAGCGGCGCCCACGCAGCTAGATTTATTGCGGTCAATCAATGCGGATTTATTGTTAAGGAAGCGTTCCCTCCTTTTGTTACCACAGATAATAATAGCACCACTATTATAATTGGATGCTCCACCACCTGAGCACCGGTTATATTGTTATTATGGTGACATTAACGTCTCTATACATTTATTAATTGCTTCATTCGCGAACTTGTTTTGCTTCAGTTGATAATTATTGCACATCAATTTGAGCAGCTACCATTTCATACATGTCTCTTCTTATTCTAATATGTTTGCCTTAATGGATTAAAATAAACGGACAGTATAGTGGAAGCGGTGATAGCCTAGTGGTTAGGGCGTCAGCCTCCTAATCAGTGGTCGGCGGTTTGAATCCGGGCACGCACCTATAACTTTTCGGAGTTACGTGCGTTTTCAAGTAATTAAAATATCACTTGCTTCAACGGTGAAGGAAAACATCGTGAGGAAGCCTGCACGTCTGAGAGTTCTCCATAATGTTCTCAAAGGCGTGTGAAGTCTGTCAATCCACACATGGCCAGCGTGGTGGACTATGACCAAACCCTTCTCATATTGAGAGGAGACGCGTGCTCTTTGGTGAGCCGGTAATGGGTTGATCATGATGATGATGATGATAGTGGCAAAGTTTTTTTTTGTGTTCTTGTTTGTATCCATTATTTTGCTTTTGTTTTTTGGTGAATTAATATGAAGAATAAGAAGACTTAAGATATAATTAGGTTAATTTGAATCGCTTGTAATAAATTGTTAGGTTGCTTAGGTTGATTTAGGGTTAAATTAAAGATGAATGAACAAATACACTTTTGTTGTAAATCACACAAAAATATATGCAAATAATAGAAAACAACAATAAAACAGTATACACAGTATACAAAACAGTATAATTTGGCGGTATTCTCGCTACAAAGCGATACGGAAGAAGAAAGGTGGTGCAGAGTAATATGTTCACATAAATATACAAATATTTATATAAATAAATATACATACATACTAATATATAACCGAATTTGAAAACATTTTATGCTATTATACATAATACATAATTCATATATAATAAAATAGAAATAAATAAAGGGAAAAGAGTGGCTAGCTAGACTAAAAGTGATCTTTGACCATTTTTTTATAAATTATAAGCATCATGAGTGCCTTAGTTAATATTCCAAGATTTGCTCATAAATAATTATGAATTCACCAGTAAATCAGAAAACATGAAAGCTTTTTAACTTAATTACAACTTATTTGATATAACTTATAAAACTGTTGCTTCGTCACATCGCTCACCAGTTCTGGCGTCAGCGTCTACCGAAAAGAAGCCTATAAGAAATTCAGTTATTGATCGTTTCCAATATCGACCGTTTACAATTGAAAAAACATTTATTTTTTGTGTGGGAATGAAAACGGTATAGATTGCTTCCAAGAAAACTTGTCATGAAGAAACTCATGAATAAAAAAATAAATCGAATAATTTGTTTCTCCGGGTAGGTATTAAGGTTGAAGGTCCATTAAGTTTGTAATCTATGCGGTTGAAGACTAAAACTTTTGTTTTTGTAAGTTGGTAATGAACGTCAACGAAGGCCTAGTGTTAATATAGCAATAGATCCGGAGTCTGTGATAAATCGACATTGTATCGATGCATTTGGCAAGAGTTCTGCCATTATGGCAATTAGAGTGGAACGAGCGTGTGTCAAACACCACAATTTAGATGCGTAGGAATTTAATTTATAGATATAATAATACAATTTGTCTATAAATCAGGCAATTTGGCCGTCAATGAAAAATAACGACATGAATATATACGAAGATATTGAAAATAATGATCAGCCTAATCAATATTTTACTTCTGTACAGGTCTCCATCTTATATGAGAGTTCATATTGAGCTTAGATCATTCAGGATGCTTGTTGTGGTTTGGCTAGATAAGCTAACGAAACTCTGTTCTTAAGCAACTAAAACAATGCAGTAAAATTGAATTGAATTGCATAAAATAGGTGATGCCGGCGACATTTTTTTTCCCACTACAAGTTAGCCCTTGACGGCAATCTCACCTGATGGTAAGTGATGATGCAGTCTAAGATGGTAGCGGGCTAACCTGTTAGGGGTATGGCCGTACACCTAATTGGTTTCTACGCGACATCGTGCCGGAACGCTAAATAGCTTGGCGGCACGTTTTTGTCGGTAGGGTGGTAACTAGCCACGGCCGAAGCCTCCCACTAGAAAAGAATCGAGCCAGGAATCGTGCCCAGGACCTTTAACTTTATAATGTGACAGCGCGCGCGCTGCGCCACGGAGGTCGTCAAAACTATTTGACTTCTTTGGAAAACTTATGTTTTTATATTAAAACTGGCGCCTGAAGATGTAGCCTATGTGCTTTTCCCGTTTATAATCGAGTTCTTACGTTATTGAGTCAGAACAAAAATCCATTCAAACTTTGCCTTAAACCTTATTTCAATTAAAATCTCACTGTTTGGAAATTAAATAAGGTTGTTCAATATGTTTATTAATTTATTTTCGCAGTTGCCATTAAAACAGGCTCATAATATATTACCTACTTATAAATCAAATGCACCTACGTACGTATTGAGTATTTATTGTTTATGTCTTTAATTAATTCGTTAAAAGAGATAAAATCCTACATTAAAAAAAATGAGATAAAATAACATAAGCCGTTTCATATCAAACAAAATTAAAATAATCAATAGTAATAGCTACCGAACAGGGTTTAATTTCATGTTTGATTGAAAGAATTTCCATGTATCCATAATATTTTCTTTTTGCGCGCTTGGTTGCCTGGAAGATGGAATCAACCCATTGCCGGCTCACTACAGCGCACATGTCTCCTTTCAATATGAGACGGGTTTGGCCATAGTCCACCACGCTGGCCATGTGCAAATTGGCAGACTTCACACGCATTCGAGAACATTATGAATTCTGAGGCATGCAGGTTTCCTCACGACGTTTTGCCTTCACCGTGGAAGCAAATGATATGTTAATTGCTTAAAAACGCACATAACTTCGAATATTTAGAGGTGCGTGCCCGGGTTCGAACCCCCGACCTCTGATTAGAAGGCGGACATCCTAATCACTAGGCCATCACAGCTTCTCAATATATAAAGCCGCCAAATTGTACCCTGTTTAACCGGTTGTATTTGTATTTTATATTATCTGTGGTGTACAATAAAAGTGTATTAATTAATTCATTCGTTCAGATAAGGAGTAGTTAATTTTTTATATAAATCTTTACAATGTGTCGCTAAAATGTGTTAGTTAATTATATTCTGTATTCCTAGCGATTAGAGTCGATTACTGCCTACCTATAGTTTCGGAGCATTATTATAAATATCCTGTTCATAACTTGTAGGTAAAATGTAAGTAGATCTTTGATCCAAGGCGACCATTAAGATCAAAAATACAAATTTAAGTCTAAAATAAAACGAAAATCATTGTCGTTTCTACGTAAGTATAGTTTTCATCACCTCGTCTTATTTATAATCCCATCTTGACGTCGTCCGATGAAATTATTGCGGCCGTTTCAGATGCATTTCGAGTTTCCCGCCATTACACCAATTAGTTGAGTGAGATGTCCGCTGTTGGGTGGACGCTTTCGATTTTTATGGGACTGTTTATGTACTTTTTATTTCAAGTGGCTTACATTGTATCCGGAGAACTTCAGTGAAATGTGAAAACTTCGTGAATTTTCTGCTGTAAGTACTCACGAAAATTTCGTGAGCTCCGTGCTCAAAATTAATTAAGAACTTTTGTTATCAGTATGTATACAATATTAATAAAGTAAAGCAATTAAAAATCTGTGTTAGCTTAGTGGTTAGGACGTCCGCCTCTAATCAGAGCTCGGGGGTTCGATACCGATACGGGCACGCACCTCTAACTTTTCGAAATTATGTGCGTTTTTAAGTAATTAGAATATCACTTGCTTCAACGGTAAAGGAAAACATCGTGAGGAAACCTGCACGCCTGAGAGTTCTCATTCATGTTCTCAAAGGCGTGTGAAGTCTGCCAATCCGCACATGGCCTGGTGGACTATGGCCAAACCCTTTTCATATGGAGCGGAGAACCGTGCTCTGTAGTGAGCTGGCAATGGGTTAATCATGATGATGTATACAATATGAGTATTTTGGAGTTACGAGCTCGCATTTTTTTACACAATATTAATCGCTTGGGCAATTAAGGAAAGACAAAAAACATTTTCAGGTTGCTGCTCGTTTTAAACGTGATCTATAAGGCTTTCAGTATTTTTAAGAGCGAAATTAATTTATAAAACACCCTCATATTCTTCGTATGCAACTGTCATTTATTTATTCCTTTTTCTCGTATAAATGTAGTCATTATAGTCTACATATTTGATAGTATATTTGGTGTTCAGTACAGCCATAGCTTTTTATCTTATTTCTGTGAGGTTATAATTTTTAATGTTACAATAAAATCCCTTTCGTTTGTCCCAGGTGTGGTATCAGGACAGTTCCCACGTGGCGGTTTTCACTTACACTCGCTAGCGGAAAGAGTGAGCCGTGACCAGGATCAGCTGCCAGTACTTCCTCCCTTACACAATGCTGTACGAGACGTAAGTTTCCATATTTTTTATTGGTAAGCCTTTATATTTATCGAAATACCTATTACTAGACTTAATTCGATGTATATATTCGAAGTGAATATCTATATATATAAAAGCGAAAGGTCACTTACTTACATACTTACTGATTAAACACGAGATCTCAAAAAATATTGTACGGATAAAGCTATAATTTAGCAAGTAGGTAGTTGATAGTTAAGACATGTCAGCTAAGAAAGGATATTTGGAAATTCCCCCCCTAAGGGGGTAAAATAGGGGTTGGAAATTTGTATGAAATTTCTGTTTAGAGTTACAGACACAAAAATTTGCATTAAGATTAATAATAATAAATAAAAAACATGTACATCAATTTTTTTTTAAATATTACCTGTTAAGGGTGGTAAAAAAGGGGATGATAGTTTTTGCTTATTTATTTATTATGAAGTCTACAAGCTTGAAATTTTGAAAATAGGTTTCTTTTAGAGCGTAAGTAGTAGTATACGGTTAGAATTGTTTTACAGCCAAATCTACCCCGAAGGAGGTAAAATAGGGGTTTGCAGTTTTTATGAAAGTCCTATGTTTTTTAATTTAGAAACACGAAAATCAATATTTTGACATTTGCCTGTAGCTTACTTTCTGAAGCGGGGCATTGGCCGCACGGGTAACCTCAATCTCAAGGGAAAATTAGCAATTTTAAGCAGACGAAGGTGCGGGCAACAGCTAGTTTATAAATAATGTTATTAATGCTGAATACTATTTGTATAATTTTCTAACTGTAAAATTAATGATTATCGAATATATAAGTTCGACGAAAATGAGGATACAAAACACTTAAGTCATTCAAGACAAGGCAAAGGTGATTAATATCCCGGTATTATGGTAATCCACTATCTGTGATCCACAAGGTGATATTTTCTATTTAAACTATTAATGCCTTGAAGTAAAGAGTAGTCTTGTATGCTAGGGACTTCTTAGTGTTGGAAGACATTTTAATTAATTACAAAATGTGTTTCAAAAATCGCAGTAGCTCACATTTCATTATAGTAAAATAAATTTAGCCGAACGAGTGTACATCTATACATCGGAGCATTTATAACCGAAAATAGTGGCAATTTCTACATTAACAATTTACCACATAATAAATATATTTAGTCTTGAAATTTATAGACAGCCAATAAAGATTCATATTATCTTTACATCTCGAACTGGCCTACGATGAACAAAGAAAAATGTAAGAGGAACTAATTCCTATCAGAAATATAAAGCTGAGAACATATTACCTAGAGAGAATATGGTGCTTTTATCCGATTTTATCTGTAATATAATATTGTATCGTATACACTTAAATCATTTACCACATTCGATCTTAATATAACCAATATAACTCCAATAATTTATTATACATCAAACATTATACATAAAACTTAGATTAACCTAAAACTAAAAATCTTAAAAAACAAATAAATAACTAAAATATATTATTATAAGGAGTCCCTTTAGGAGTCCCTTTTTTTTAGTCCCTTTTTCCTTTTGTCATTTTTTTTATATATAACCAATACAATCACGAGCGAGTCCATCTGGTAATTTTCCGGGTTCTTTACTATCAACTAGCCGCTCTAACAGTGACATTTGCGGTACGACGGATGGTGTCCTGCACGTTCTAGTGGAATGTAGCAGATACAACGTGCAACCAGAACATGTTGTGCGGAGATATAGCATTAGCAGATTTGACGTAGGCGCTCTTTCGAGTCTTTTTTGTCTACCGACATCAGAAGATTTTAGATCTGTTGTTGAAATATTTCTGCAGAAGTAGGTTGTGTCTGTTACATTTTTAAAAGTCATATACTTTTATTTTGTTATTTTTTTTTTTATAATTTTGTTTCAGTTGTAAGTTTGTTTGTTATTTGTTTAGGAGATAGGGCTGGCATGTTTGTTTCGGACAAAAGTCCCAAAAAAAAAATGATTAAAGAAAAAACTAGCCGCTGATTTCTGATTAGGACATTAAATAAATAAATTGTGTTCATATATTGTTCAATGTAAGTGTTCTAAACCGAGAACTTAAAAACACTCCATCGTAGTGAACCTAGAATATGAAATGATACTGTTTCTGTAGAGTGCAGTGTGTTCACGGAGCACGTATTCTCCGTTGCAAGCACTCAGCGAGAGCACGTGCCGGGACCACGGCGCGCAGGCTGCCCCACCACCGCCTCAACCACCACCCAGAATGCAGGTATGACATGTTGGTTAGATTAGGCCTATTATGTTTGAAATCACTTATGCATTCTTCAAATCTTCGGTCGCCATCTTGAAATATTTCTTATCGGCTATTTGCTATCCCTTAGACACGCGCGCTTTTTTATTGTAATAGACTAAAATAAAAATTAGTGTTACTATAAAAAAAAAAAAGAGTAATAAGTCGGCTTGCTGGAAGTGCGCTCCACCCTAGGTTGCATTGTCTGTAATAACTTACAATCTGGTGTAATAGCAGTCTAGGCAATATTAAAAAAAAATACTTAACCGAGATACTCATCTGAATCTGAATTCATACGAAAAATACATTGGCTCGGTAGCGGACGAGTTGCAAGTGTATCCTTGACCAGGTGACCTCCACTAGGTGACGCGAAGGAGCATCCCTAGGTTTTAGTGGATATTCTGGTCGCCGGCAACTCCGATACCCTGCCGGGTGCGTTTCAGTTCTGCTTGCGCCGCTTCCGGATGGGGATGCGCATTTGTCATCATAAAAAAAAATTATAAATATGAAAATGTAATAGTACCTACTATATTCTTTCATAGGTCTCCAACCAAAACGTAACCCTACATCCGGCAGTAGCGCGCTGCAGCGCTACCCTCGAGTTAGCAACTCTGTGGAGAAGCTTCCACGAGCTCGGCACTGAGATGATAGTCACCAAGGCCGGACGCAGGATGTTCCCTGCGTTGCAAGCGCGTCTATCCGGTCTACTGCCTAACGCTGATTACTTGCTACTGGTGGATTTTGTGCCGCTCGACGATAAGAGATATAGATATGCTTTTCACAGGTACTTGGCTTCTCATTACTTTGACGTAATCAATAATTTGTGTACTTGTTTTATTCGTTATTTTCCTTATTAATGGGTAATGAAGTTAACGGTTGGATGAATAGATATGATTTTATCTTACGATTAGTTGTATATTGTCTTCGGACTTAAATATTGGTGTAGGTATGATGATGGAGTTGTAATATGAAAGTTCTCAAAGAACACTAAGCTGAGTAAGCATATTATAATAAGTAGTTGGTATTGCGAAGTAAATCTTGTTATTGGTTTATAATTTTTTATTAGTCTACTACTAGTCATAAAATAGTTTGTTCTTTAAATCTTGAATCTTTTTTAAGTACGACGCAATAAGTTAATATAACTTTAAAACTACCCGCATTTCATAACCTTTTTGTATTATGTAAACCTAGTTAAAATTATTGTACACTCATAAATAGTTTACTTAGGTTAGTTACCTAATTGTTTTTCCTCATATTATGTAATTTTTTTGAGATATAAAGATCCTAAACCTAATCTTTTCATATAATTACATCGCGGAAAAGGAGTCGAGTCATCTTATTTTAGGAATTACCATCACGTATCTATATTTGCGATACCAGAGAAGCCACCGACGCATTACTAGCTGACCTCAAGCTTAATCGCTTTCCAAAGCCGCCCACCATCCCAAACTCAGCAGGGAATCGAATCCTGGACCTCCCTTCTTATAACATAACAGTCATGAAGTTGTTAACATATCTCTGAAAGTCTGCAATAGATTGCTTTTAAGCAATAATAGGCATAACAATGTGTCCAAATGTTCTATTCTATAGGTGTTTTTTGTATCATATTTATCAATATATCATTTGTTGTGTTTAGTTCAAGTTGGGTAGTAGCTGGCAAGGCGGACCCAGTTTCGCCGCCGCGTATCCATGTACACCCCGACTCGCCAGCTGTCGGCGCCCATTGGATGCGACAACTAGTCTCCTTTGACAAGCTCAAGCTAACTAACAACCAGCTTGACGACAACGGTCACGTGAGTTGTCATAATTCATTACTATCATAATCATAATCCTTAGCTTACGAAAGAGGAGAGTAGTACTAAGCTATCTCACAGCAGAGAGAGAAAAGCTGTATCTGTCCCTCTGTAGCTCTAAATGCTTCTATAATGTGCGTTGGCGGGCTAAACTATTGTGAGATGTTAGTGATTAAGTCGATCAGATGCTTGTCGGGGCACCGAAAGGACAACTGCAGCCTCTGGTACTAACGGTTTTTTTTACAGAAATATCTAACAAATTTTTTCCGCCTTGGAAATCAGATCCTCTTTAATAGTAATGAACATGCTAACTAGACCAGTAAGACCAGTTACCTAACTTACAAACAATTATTCAGAATCGGTTAATTAGACAAACATTGTATTTCATTTTCAGAAATAAGCTGTGTAATTTTATTTTGCTTTAGCTGTAGTCATTCATCTTTCTTAAATTGCTAGCTATCGTCGTTATCAATTTCATTTTGATAGCCCGTTGACGGTCATTGTGTTGCCACACCATCCGGTCTTCAGCTTTCGGCATCCAGCAATTTATGAAGCACTTTAAATATTTTTGATTCATATGCATGATGAATCGAGTATCGGGCATACCGCGATAAGTTTAAATGGACAGTTTCCCAAAAAAAAATAAGTATTTTTCCAAGTCTCAGCGGACTACGGAATCTCATCTCATCTTCTCGCATCTCTATCTTTTCGCAGCTACGTGCGTTTTTGATTTAATGTAAGCAATTAAAAATAAAATATATATCTGGATTTAACGGTAGAGAAAAACAGCGTGAGGAAACGAGCATGCGTGAGAGTTTTCCATAATGTTCTCAAAGGCGTGTGAAGTCTACCACTCCATTTGGCCACTTGGACTACGGCGTCTCTTCGGCCAATATCATGTTGCGAAGAGGCCTGTGCTCTGTAGTTAGCCCGTCACGACTTGATAACATGGTATTTCTCTATATATTTTTGTTCTGATCAAACAGATAATCCTTAACTCGATGCATCGGTATCAGCCGAGGTTGCACGTGGTGTACCTTCCCGGGGAGGGACAGAGTACTGCTCCAGGCACTGTCCCATACCGGACGTTCATCTTTCCCGAGACTGGGTTCACTGCCGTCACAGCCTACCAGAACCATAGGGTAAATATACAATTTATGGTCAAAATTAATAATGAAGTTAGTAGAGCCATCATTTTTGACAGTGACATGTAGGAAAAGAGAAAAGAACATAACTTAATATTTGATCTTAAGATTTTTGATATCATTAACTATTTATTAATTTCTGCTGTAACTATAGACAAAACAATATGACGCAAACATGGACAAAATCGTGCTCTTAAAACATATCAGTTTTACTAAATCAAATAATTTTACCATGTATTCTATTTAAAATTACATTTAATCATAAAAAAATAGTAATAAACCTGACATTGGCTAATTTGTGTAAAGCTAGAAAGAGAAGAAAAAAATAATTAAGAAATACTTGGTCGTAATATCATATTGTATTCCTTGCAGATAACACAGTTAAAAATAGCCAGTAATCCATTCGCTAAAGGCTTCAGAGACTGCGATCCTGACGATTGGTGAGTTAATTAATGTTATAAAAGTAAGACTTTATAATATAGTTCAACATTGGTCAGAACACAAAAAGAGCTACGTTTTCGGTTTGTTACAACCAGCTTGTTCAGGGCCATATCTGACAGTTGTATGACATGTTGGCAACATTGAAAAAATTTCTGAATCATTCGTCAGGTTAAAACACTCGTAGACAATGGGATACTACTTTTTTATATTTTAATAATTTAAAAAGGGTTTCAAAGGTGATCAATAAATTAAATAATTAAATTTTAAAGGTTTCAAAGGTGATCAATAAATTAAATAAATTAAATAATTAAAACTAAATTAATTATATGAAAAACAACATTATAAGCAATAAGTATCCAGATGTAAGGTACTTATATTGGCGGGAAACACGGCGCGTCCGCTATAACTGTCACACGTAACTCTTTAGTCTATGGCCGAGTCGTAAAAGTAAATTGTCACCGGCTGGTGAAACGGAGCCGAATGTCTCAAACGGTGGTACACATAAAATATAATCATTTACGTTAACTTGATTCATAGTCCATGTTGTGACACGGATGGCTGTGAAAAATGTGGTTTCGTTTACTTGGCCATTAATAAATCGAGATGGGCCACGTCACATACATTGCATTTCAAGACATATACTTAAATTAGCTTTAAATTTTGTGTTTTAGCAGATTATCTAAGGCATCCATGTCATAACTTGGCTTTAGTACTTACAGAATTAAATGAGTACTCTATTACCGTATATACCGTAAGAGAGTATTATTTTTCTGTATTTTCATAGTTACGAAACTATTTGGCCTATCCTAATTCGACACGCTTTTATATAACGTCTACTATTCTTAAATACTTTGAAATTGTTATTGATCTGGGTAGGCATTAAGCAGACTAGATAAAATATAAAATCTAATAATCTTCCAATAAGAGTCATAGAGTATAATTGCCCCTAGATATAATTAATACGGAATTGGTGAATCAGGCTTACTTATATGGACTACATTGTAATGATTAAGTGTATATAAGTTATCATCAGATCTAGAAACTGATCAAAGCCTAATTTTCGACCTTTAGGGAACGAATATATTTTGTTAATTCGACATGGAGGTAACTTCTGAATACGTACTTCTGTAACACTTTGAATTAAGCTCCAGAAATCTCCTATATCTATTTAGTTCTGCTTTTGATGTAGTAGGTATAGTCTCAAACATTGAATCTGCTTCTAATCCAATTGCGTTAAAAGATAAAAATATTTATTGATTCGGTTCGATAAGGTCAAGGAAACTTTTCGATTCGGTTTAATATTCTTTATTGAGACATAAATTACGCTTCACTTACGTTAGTCCAGAAACAAACTATTTCAAAACCAATAAATATTAGCTATTAAGTCGTTAGAGATAGCCTAGAACAGTATTCTCAAATCTTTCTGGTTAAGGTTTTTTTACAGTTTTACGTAACACACTGAGACACTATTTTACTGCATCTAAATAGCCATTTGTTAATATTTTACTACCAATAGCTATTTAGATGAGAATTAACCAATAAAGAGTATTTAATAAGAGTATTAAATAAGAATAAACCTCGTATCGCGTAGTTGAGTATCTCAATAATTAGTTAAACATCAAATCTCGCGAACGTATATTCAGTGTTTAGATTAAAGCTAAGATTTTTTTTGCCTTAAGTCTGATGAAGCTGGATCATGAAAATTATAATGAATTTAACATTTAACACTTGAATAATTGATATATTAATTTATTGGTACATGATGGTAGCTATGGTATAACCCTCTCAAATTTTGCATCAATTTATTTTCTAAATGTCCCCTTGGGGGACTAATGCATATCTATATGCTTTTAGAGTTACACCTTGATTTACAGCATTCTCAGCGACTGCATTGGCCCGTTATTCCGCTGTACGTATATTTTGTTTGGTGTATTCTCTTCTTAGGTAAACTGCAATTTGTTTACATTAACGCCTTACGATGTATAACATCTGCTTTCTGGCCAATAGGAGACTCTACCTAAACGCCACGCTATAATTTTAGCTGCGCTAATATATTTTCTTAGACTAAGTGTGCAGTATCTACTGGCAGATTGAAGCAGAAACTAATTCCAATTCTAAGGCATAGTGTAAACTTTTAGGAAAAGTATTATCTACTAAAAATCTAAGAGTTACTTATATCTATTTACCTATTGGAAGATCATCATCATCACGATCAACCCATTGCCGACTCACTACAGAGCTACACTACACGGGTCTCCTCTTAATATGAGAAGGGTTTGGCCATAGTCCACCACGCTGGAGATGTGCGGATTGGCAGACTTCACACGCCCTTGAGAAATTTATGGAGAATTCTCAGGCGTGCAGTTTCCTCACGATGTTTTCCATCACCGTTGAAGCAAGTGATATTTTAATTGCTTAAAAACGCACATAACTCTGAAAAGTTAGAGGTGTATGCCTGGGTTCGAACCTCCGACCTCTGATTAGGAGGCGGACGTCCTAACCACTAGGCTATCACAGCTGTATTGGAAGATCGAACAACTTAAAATAGGCACGTCGATAAAAAAAAAAATGTTTTTATAAAACCCTTAGAATGTTTGGATTCCCCAGCTCCACTAAAGTAATCAATGTGTGAGTCCCAAGATCCTATAATAAACAAATGATTCATTAATCAAGCGAACATTCGCCATGTGGACAAACAGGGTCGGAACGAGACAAAAAATGTTACGAGGCCTCGACTTCCCGGTATAATCGATTAATATCCAGGATAATATATGACACCATTTGTCGTTGCTTGTCAAAATAAAGTATTAACGCGTAATTCGACCCCGCCTAGTAGGCGTTGGATAACAGTACTTATATTACCTACGTTGTATAAGATTAAATGGTTTTTTGTGGTTTCTTTATTCTTATTTCGTAACTTTTTGACACCTACTTAAGTATTTAGTTAACGTAAGTATAATAATATGTAAATAATAAAATATTATACCTTCATAAATAACAAAAATTAACTATTTTTGGTATATATGAAGGTATATTATAATATTCGCAGAATAGGAATGCGTTTTTAAGTAATTGTAAGAGCAAGGATAGGAGTATTTTTGGAGTTCTACGTTGAACTATTGAGGTAGATATATTTATATCTGTTTTATCCTTTTTTTGGCGCTTGTAAGTAAGCTTGAAAACTGGTTGCATTGGTAGACGACAATTCGATTTCTTTGTTTGGTATTCTATTCTATATATTTAAGCCTACTAGCGAGACGTTTATATATTAATGGAGATGAGCCAGTATTGAAACTGACAAGCCATTTGAAAAAGCAAATAATTAAAAAATCAATAATTTATTTTATAACCCTAATTCGATTCGTTTTCTGTAAAAAAGATACGTCACATGACGGATATATATGATATAGGATAGACTGCCAGGCTTTTGTATTTTAGCTACTGTCACAGCATTATGTCATTTGGCATTTTATTGTTGGGTAATGCCGATGATGATTACTATGCTGTTCGCACGATTTGGTCCCAAGAGAGTCATAAAGATATAAAATTAAATAATATAATAATATAATGACATCGCATAACAAATACACATATTATTAATATTTTATGTATGTCCATAAAATATTACATAATTTACGAAAAAATGGACTGTAATGCAACCAAATTAGATGTGATAATTTAGTTGTGAACGTTAAAGAAAAGTCATTAATTAAAAGGATTTTGTATATTATCAAATCAAAACATTTTACCGCCGGAAATTTTGAAGACTTCTCTAAAAAAATCTTGGATGTAATATGATTAGATGATATTGATGCTTCATAGCTATTTAAAGTTAATCATTTACTATGGGAGATGGCGAAAAGAAAAAGAAATCCTGCTAATTCTGTTGAGGTCTTCTTCTTAGAGCTGGTCGCGTTTAAAACTCTCTTAGCTTTAATTATAAATTATCGACTGTAGTTTTCACCACACGAATTATATTAACGAAAATATAGTAAATGAACGGTTCGTAAATGCCTTTCATAAAATGTTCGTAATTAATTTCACGAATTATTTTGTTATAGTCCTCCGGAACAAAGCTCTCAACGCAGTACTCCTCGGCGACGTGATCCGGCGCCTATGGAACCCTATCCATTAGCGCAGCCCTACGCAGGAGATCCCAGTTCAAGCGGTCCAATTTATGCCGCGCATGCGCATACAGTACGGTAAGATAATTACTTGATTAATACTTTAGTTAGTTTACATTGCTCTTCTAGATTGGCCATCTATCTGTAAAAGTATATATGGTAGTATTAAAAAAAATAAACACTACAAGTTATCTCTTGACGGCTATCTCACCCGATGGTAAGTGATGATGCAGTCTAGGATGGTAGCGGGCGAACCTGTTAAGGGTATGGCTAGCTCATACTCCTAATTGGTTTTCACGCGACATCGTGCCGGAACGCTGAATTGCTTGGCGACACGTCTTTGTCGGTAGGGTGGTAACTAGCCACGGCCGAAGCCTCCCAACAGACAAAAGACTTCTTCAAACACTTTCAGTACCTATTCACCATCATGATCAACCCATTGCCGGCTCACTACAGAGCTCGGGACTACCTCTCAATATGAGAAGGGTTTGGCCATAGTCCACCACGCTGGCCATGTGCGGATTGGCAGACTTAACACGCCTTTGAGAACATTATGGAGAACTCTCAGGCATGCAGGATTGCTCATGATGTTTTCGTTCACAGTTGAAGAAAGTTATATATTAATTTCTTAAAAACGAACATAACTCCGAAAAGTTAGAGGTGCGTGTCTGGGATTGAACCTCCGACCTCTGATTAGGAGGAGAACGTCCTAACCACGGCCTATCAGGGTGGAACGATATAAAAGTCGTAATTAAATAAAAAAAAAATTAATACTCAGGTCCTTATATTCCAGATCATACGTTATTTACTTACATAAAATTCACATTTATCATAAACGTTTTATTTTACAGGTACCAACCACATGCGGGTCACAATAATGCTTACACAGCATACTACGCGCACAGATAAAATTATTATGCAAGGAAACAATAGAATAATGTGATATCGTAGTTTATAAACAATAGCCAGTTCTTTTGTACAACAATTTCGAACTAAACTAAATTGAAAGGTCTTCATGTATTGCCTTCTCTTTCACATTGTTTCCTAGGAAAGGATGGCACTATCTTCAGACATGTCAATGTGGTGTAGTTTAGAGATCTATGTACAGCAATTGGCACCAATAATGAACTACAAAACCTTGGAAAGCATAGTGTATTCACTAACAATAATATTAACTACTTAGACGGACTGGAGTTGCCTCAGAGGTGTTTGCCTGTAACTTCATTATTTCAAGAATACTGTACCGATGTAATTAATTAAGTATTTGTGCTGATGTAGGAGGCAGGCCTTGTTGTAAACACTAAATTGTGTACTATGCTTTGCACTGATTTTTTTCGGCCATGAGCCGCTTTTAAGACGAGCAGTACCTATTACGAATGGTTACTTATCCCCAAAAAACTATTTCTATATAGAAAAAAAAAAATTCGGAAGATTGAGAAAGAGTTTAAGAATAAACAAACTCGACATTGGCGTTTGCGTAATTCTTTTATTTTCTTATGATGATCAAACATTTTGATTTAACTACTCTTATCTACTCTTGTAAGTTTACGCAAGTGTTTTGTGTTTTTAAACTCTTTAACTATAGTAGTTACAAATAATAATTATTTGTAACTACTATAGTTTATTTGTTATAGCTATAGTTACAATGTAAGAAACAGATATTAAAAAAATGAAACGTTTATCGAAAGTTGAAGTAATGATTAGTGATAGCAATTTTAATCTGTGGCAAAAAAGCGATGAGGTGGACTATCTACCCCATCATTGTTTTAAAGCGCGAAGGTAACCAAGGCTTAGTTTATCCGTAAAACCTGAGCTTAAAGTTAGCTTACCTTACTTTCTTACATTTTAAGTAAACTCTTGTCATCTTGATTCGATAACTTCATTAGATTCATATTTTTAATTTATCAAACTAGCAGCAGTAGTTGCAATATTCAGGAGTTGACAGCAATCGGTTGAAATGATGATGATGATGATTTAAGTATATTCATTGTTCAAACTATCGAAATTCAGACGTAGTTCAGTCAGATTATTATGGATATGGCAAATCTCTGTATAAACGTTTACATTATAAAATGTTTAGTTTCTATTACAGTTTCTGTGTTTGATTTGTTCACTTGAAAAGGTGATTACTGTGTTGATTATATGTTACATTGGAAGTTACCGCACACCATTTAAAAGGGTTATTTAATTTAGCTACTAATTATGTTTTGTACTTATTAGTTTTAGCACTGAATGGTCAACATTTAATGGACATATCTAAGATTAAATAATCTTAGAGAATTATATAATCTTCATAGGAAATTATTTATGTAATAAGTATGTTATGGTATAGTTAGCTATTTATTAACTCGCCATCATTAGCTTAAGCTCTAATCTCGTTGATCCAAATGTATAAGACAAAATGTACGTAAAAATATACATTGCTGGATTCGAGAGGTTAAAAAGTGTCTCACTTTTGTGCATATGACTCCTCTCATTAGAGAAATGGATGTAGAACTTAGATAGAAGACCCTGATGTCAATTTTAACGGCGTGCCTTTTAGATATTCTTAATGGAGTTTATATATATAGGTAATGGTTAGAGAGACTCTATTAATGTTCCTTTTGGTCATAGAGTAAGGAACCTCAGAGTAACTGTCTATTCTACTTAAGTCTTAAAATATTCGATTTTATTTGGAATGTTAAAATTTAAATGACGACATTATTGTCATTTTTTTGTAATAAAGAAGGAGAGTATTTATAAAGGCAATTAGGTATTTACTAATGTTTTTATTTAAGTATATTATATGCAATATTTAAATGGGACAAAAGACATTTGATTTGCCAATGCCTTGACAGTTGAGGGACAATTGAGTGCCTATTGAGGTACACGTGCAGAGTGTGGACCTCAGTACCGAATGTGGCCACATTTGTGGTGATTTATTTATTATCGTAATTAAACTGTAGCTGTTTAAGTTTCTAAATAATAAAAAGATGTATTTTAATACAGTTGTATTTACTAAGTGCCTATGTTGTAGATATACGAGTACATAACTTAGAACACTAAATATACCAAATTGTAACGAGTGCCTACCAGTCAATTGTAATTAATGAATGCCAAAGCAATGTAACCAAAGAGATATGTAGATATTATTGTATATTTCTTCAAATATATAAAACTTCTTCAATACAATGTTTTTTTATTAAATACACATTACAAATCAATAAAACAAGCGGGCTTATTTGTACGTGACAGTCGGTATTTGGTCGTAACATCTCATGCAAAACTGTCACCATGACAAGCAATCGCTGCAGTCAACGTGACACTTTTATGGGAGGTCACACTTTATATTTTGGCACAGCCCTATGGTAAAATACTAATATAATTAACAATCAATCATTCATATTTGTTACATTAGTAGAAAATAGTACTGCATTTGTTGCGGTAAACTCTCAATGTGGGGTGTCCTGAAGTGAGCTTTCTCGGATATTGTATAACTCATTACATGGTTTACAGTGGACACATCAGGTGTTTCTTCGTGATTAATGATAACTTTGGAAGAAACCGTCTCTTCATATTCTTCAGCTACTAATTCAGGTTCTGCTTCCTCTGGTTCATCATTTGAGAGGATTATAGTAGTCGTGGGGGGTTCCATAGAACAGTAATAATCTTGAATTGGGTTATTCGAAACTATATCATAGAAATTAGGGCGCTGACTTACAGGGGCTTTGTGAGCGTGTGGCGGAGACATAATTTGTGATTCAACTGGATAGTAGTTGTAGTAGTTGTAATTAGAAGCAGCTGGATGATCTCTACAACCATCCTCTTTTAGTATTTCGAAATTTAAAGTATTAAGGTTAGTTGAATTTTCCTGCTTATTCACGTTTTGTTCTGGACATTTATTTATTTTTTCAGTAGAGTTATGCTGGGTATTTTTACTTATATTTGTTCCAGCAGTAAATTCCGGTTCTTGATGAGAAACATTTTTAGACTCGAAAGCTTCTTTGAGAATTGCGGACATTTCTTCGGCTTGTTCATTTGCTGCCAAAGCGAGATCAGAAAGAGTTTCGGGGTCGGGACTGAAATTGATTCCGTATTTGTCAGCAATTTCTTGAGCAGTCATCATTTTTTCGATTGCGATGTTCTGGTATTCATTGTTAGACTTGATATGCTTCAATAGTCTCATGACTAGTTGTGAACTATCCATTGGTGTTTCAACGGACCTTTTCTTTCTAAGCTTATCCGTCTCAGCTTCTTCAATACTCGTACTAGATATGGCGTATGAAAGAAGATTAGCCATTTCACTTTGTATTGACATTGTTATTTGGTTTGCCATCTCTTTTATATCTTCAAGTTGTTCTTCTGGAGACTTATCTGAGCTTGTGGCTTGAGACATTAAAGCTACGGAGGACGTTGGAAAAATAGTATTACCCGGTTCAATGAACGCGTTCATCCAGTCCATCGGTGCCGGCTGGAATTCTGTTGCATTATTATCTCCGATAGCAGGTAGTGTATTGAGAATATCACGAGACTCGTTGGAGTTACCGTCCCCATTTATTATTTTTTCTGTTAGACAATTCTGTGAAAAAAGAAACATGAGTATATAAGAAATCATTACTATTACATATTTAAGATATTATGTGGACTTTTATTCACCTGAATTAATAAAGCTAAAAATATGCACAGGGCTGCCATGTTGGATTGTGTACTGTACTACAAATGTAGCATATTTTATATATAAGTGTTTTTCGTTAGGTAATTGTAATAATAAGCAATAGCAGTTGCGATGAAATATATATTTCATGTTGATAATATGGTCGTAATTTACAATTGAGTAATTGATTATTAGATAAAGGTTAAGGCATATATTTTCTTATCTTGGAGCCTCATATTATAAAAAGGAAGATATAATACGAGAACTAGCGTTTACTCCTTGCTGCCATTAATAAATGCATATCAAGTGACTGAGCACTTGCTATGCAAAAATCTATTTAGCTCGTCTATTCCGCTAATTAATAAGAGATTAATTTCAAAGTTTTTACATCATTTCCACTCAATTTAATAATACATATTATCATTCTATGTAGGGGCATTGAATGTTTATTTGGAATATCAGTCCAGTAAAATCCCTCAAGGATGAATACATTCTGTTTTGCACCAGGATGGTGTTACAAAAAAAATGTTTTTGAAAAACCATTAATTTACTCACGAAGATAAATAATTCCGTTTTGTGTTTTTCAAGTTCCTTCGGCTTCCACTGCGTTTTTTAACTTACTCAGAACTATATTTGGAAGTCACAATTTTATATATTATAAGATTTAACTTCGATAATTGCATCCAAGCTGTATATTATGCGCCTTGATACACTGCTTATCTTTCGCCACTACTTTTATAAGATAGAAAATGGGTAGACAAGAAAATCTAGTGGCATGCCCTCTTAAGACGTGTTTTTAAGCTCATAGCCTCTTCTCTGTAGAGCAGCAAATTCGTTAATTCAGGTCATGAATAAAACTTCCAATGTTACTTTACCTAATATTCAAGAGTGAAGATTTAAACATCATGCTTTTAGTTTAAACATACCTAATACATTCTATTAGAATAAATAATATATTTTCATTACTTTTTACAAGTTGTAATATACTGTGATATAAAGCTATGGTTATGACTA
Source organism: Lasiommata megera (assembly GCA_928268935.1). Lineage (NCBI taxonomy): Eukaryota > Metazoa > Arthropoda > Insecta > Lepidoptera > Nymphalidae > Lasiommata > Lasiommata megera. Next base: position 8,525,559 of record OV743319.1, on the reverse strand, counting down.
GATTTAAAAAACTAAAAATTATGTAACTTAGCACTTAGCCTGGCTTCATCACCAGACCCTCGTTACCAAACTACACTTGACAAAACTAATCATACTTCTGTATTTATTTTCATATGTATAATATATAATCGAGGGGCTTTCTATCAACCACTGAACAGTTCCTCTTCAACTGTGGGCTCCCATCGTATTCGAGCGAAATAAACACGAAGTTTTATTTCGATAAAACAATTAGCTTAAAATTGACTTCTAGGTTTTTACAACACTACAAGTTGCAAGTGAAGCCAATCATATAAATGTAATAATAGGAGTAAATACGGCAAAAAAAAGGTGGTACTAATTTTTTATGTCTTTATTTACATTCATTACATCTAAAAATAAATAATTCTAAACATTGTAAGGTCCTACCTTACAATGTAAACATTCATACAAATTATGTTTAACATACATACAAACTATGAATGTGTTACACAATTAATGTGCATAAAATCACGATACTTTCGAATTGATTACTTATAAATAGTAAGAGGGCGATGGTATTTCATTAGGTTTGTGATAGAGTGGCGGGAACGGATAAGAAGTTGGCGGAGGTGGATAAACTTGAGGGGGAGCTTGATAAGAAGGAACAGGAGGCGGATATGAGGGTATTTTTGGGTATTCAGGATAAGGGTAGGGTGGTGGATATGGCAGAGGTTGATACGGTGTAGGAATAGAGTACTGAGGCGGTGGTGGTGGATACTGCGTAAATGGATAGTTATCGTAATAATTTGTCCAAGGGGATGACATATCCATCGGTCCAGGGAACGCAAAATCGAATGGCTGAGCCATTTCTTTGTGAGGATAATATAGCTGCCTAAATGGTTTTACATTAGGATCTACGGCGGTTGGCGGAATAAATGATCCGGGTGGTGGATACTGTGTTGGGGATACGTATACGACTTGTGGTACAGGTACGGTGTATGGAGGATATGGGTAATACGTATTGTATGGGAGACTAGCGTGGTCACTAGCAGGTGCATTAGGTGTACTGGCCGATGTGGGAGACGTCGTGGTAGCTTCTGATTTTGATGCCGTTGCTGTAATGGGAATAAATGCAAGCACACTTTTATAAAGTATCCAATATATAAAATCCATAGCTTATTTATATCATATTGTCAATTATCTCATTTCACCCACCACTTTGTTCTAATGAAAGTAGATAGGATTTAATGGTGTTTCTTACATTTTACTGATAACCAGGACCGATATTTTTCTAAAAAAATTAGGCACGATCCGGGAATCGAACCCAGGACCTTGTGATCTGTAGTCGTTCGTGCTAACCACTTGTTCAACGAGACAGTCTTAAACGTATAAGAGAAAGCGTAATGAAGTGAGTGTGTAGACGGTTACGTAAATATCTTCCAATATAAAATTACTGTTGATATTATTTGTGCTCATGATTTGTCATTTAAAACGTATACAGTTGTGGTATATAGTGTTCTCCGAGAAATCAATGAATTGCTACACCAAGTAATAATTTTGCATCAGCATTAAACTGTTTAACGAAGCATTAAATAATGCTTCGTCACATTTTTGTTTACTTACGTGTGTAAAGCGAACTGATCAGCTGATTCATACGTTCAGTGAGTGATGCCAGCTGAAAACAATATACATTTAACTTTATCAAAACTAGTAACTAATGAACGATTTAACATTAATTAAATTTGTATATAATATTATTATTGGAGCGATGATAGCCTAGTGGTTAGGGCGTCAGCCTCTTAATCAGAGGTTGGCGATTTGAATCCGGGCACGCCTCTCTAACTTTTCGGAGTTATGTGCGTTTAAAAAAAATTAAAATATCAGTTGCTTCAACGGTGAAGGAAAACCCGCACGCCTGAGAGTTCTCTGTAATGTTCTCAAAGGCGTGTGAAGTGTGCCAATCCACACATGGCCGCACGTGGTGGACTATGGTCAAACCCTTCTCATATTGAGAGGAGACCCGTGCTCTGTAGTGAGCCGGCAATGGGTTGTTCATGATGATAATATTATTTATCAAGCAAAACAAATATAAACATTTGTTCCTGCTTTAATTAATACATTAAAATCTTACCTGCGATTTGTGTAATTCATTGCAAGTCGGAGTTGCATAACTAAATTCGATTGCACTAATTAATATGATTAGAAACGTGAGCATTTTTACAACTTCACTGGTGTATGGTCTTGCGTATGCTTTACTAAACTATTTCTATTATGTTTCTTCATACTCACTTATATTTAAATAAAATATAATTTATGTTTATTACCGTACGTGATTTTGATAAGTCACCCGATTACAGATGCGATAAGCTAGCTTTTCTTTGATAAATGTATCTACTGCGTGAGGATAACACTTATAGAAATTATTATGGAAGTTATTCAATAAGTGATAAGGAAAGTAAAATAATATTTATATAATTGTATGATATTTTATAAATATATAAATTATATATTTTGAAAATATTATAGATTATTTGTGTAGGTTGACATATCGCAGCGTAATAAGCAATGCTATGACAGTATTGCAGCGTACGAGTACCTTTTTCACATAAATACATAGATGCTTTGATGCTTGTCAATAGATGTTTAAAGATACGTCATCATCAGCTTCAGCCTTTTGACAGGACTTTCCTTTCGTAGAAGTCTTTAAAAATTAGACCAACAACGCTAGTAGCGCTGGCTTAAAATTTGGTCAAGTTTAGGGTAATGAAAACATGAGAGTTTTTTTATCACTGAAAATAACCCCTTACTTTGGCCTTCGTTAGCAAAAAAGTAACTACTTAGAACCAGCTAGCAATTATCAGAACAGAATTTTTTGGCTAACAACACACTATTAAATCTCAATATAGAACGTCTGTCAAAATCACTATTAAATAACTAGCTTACAAGTTATTTAATAGTGATTTTTGAACATCATTGTAGGTTTTAATTTGAAAAAGCTTGGACTGCTGCAGCCATCTGTGAAAATCTCTGCCAAGCATCAGCTCGATGCATAAGGTGTAATATGCATAAGGACCGCGCTTGAAGAATCTTTTACAATGGTTTACGTTTAGGGAACACCATAATCTTGTTCCGCCCTCTTTGATCCACCATAGGGAAGCAAGATATGGTTGACATCTAAAATGGTGGTACATCCACCATTTTAGATGTCAACCATATCTGGATGACACTATCATCCCCGTTTCTGCTTTTGAGATGAGGAATGCCCACCCAGAGACTGTGTGTTTTGCCACATAACGCTTTAGGCAACTTATAACACATACCAATCTAGACTATCATTGCTGTCCAAAATTGAACGATGGTCTTGAAGCGTAAGCGTATTTTTGATGAAAGTATAATAAAAGTCAATTATTCCACACTTTCCAAGAGATTATTTTTAGTATTTTTAAATACTATTGCCATAATCAGACATTTATTGCATTGTGTAAAGTAAAGTTACTGTGAAAAACTACTTTTACAACGAAGCGTGATTCTTGTTTATAATTCATGAATCACTTTTAGTAATTCACTAAGCCTGATGTTTGTCTCATTTTCCACTTAACAATTGCTACCTCAATACTCAGTAATAGCAGAGATGTTACTGCTCCTGCTAAGGTGAGTATCAATACCGGAGCTACATCATCTATGTTGACCCTTTCGGCGAGAAGTGCTGCTCTGCAGGGGGGTGGTCTGAGACGAAGACGGGTCACCCAACGCTTTGCTAAACCTATTTCGTGCAGCCAAGCTCCTGCTATTTTGAATGTCGATGTCCATTGGCCGTTTTTAGTTGCTGTCACCCAGGTCAGTACCTAATATTAAAAAAAACAAGTAAATTATGAAAATGGCACAATTATTGTGTAAAAACATATCTTAACTAAATTAACAAGTCTTAAAATGTTGCTATATCTTTCTAGAATGTAAGTAAATTATGTAAAAACAGCGCTGTTTTTAGACTTGTCAATTTAGTTTAGTTCACAGATTTGTGTACAAGTGAATTGGCACCAAAATGGGCTCCGTTGGAATAGCGGAGAAAGTTATGAAACGAAACGAATGTACTTAGCAGATTTTTTTTTATTTTTTTTATATTTGTACCAAATTTGTAATATTAAACACTTACAGAAGAAGTATACAAAGGAAAGTTTATCTCTATAAGAGATCTCTTTCAGCTACCCTCAGATGTGGATTTTATAAAGAGGAATATGTCAAACAAGGTCTGTTTAAACTACATACAAAAATATACTTATATAAATTAAATTACCTCGGGAATGGTATCAACATATTGCAGTTTGCAAATTTGACCATCTGTGAAGCTTCTTAGATGTGGATATAGCTGGTTATATTCAGTGTGGTAGGCTGTCTGACCAGTTTGCAACATCCTTACACCCGTGTAGATATCCTGATAGAAATTTGACGTCTTTTTCTTCCCTTTCAAGTATTCTAAGTCACTCCAGTTGGTTTGTACCTGAAAATATGTATGTATGCTCAATAAAAATAATTATATTTGAGAACATTTCTCTTTGTTTGCATTGGAACATACATCAAACATCAAATATCGCATATAGTCATAATCTTCTGACGCGATTGAGTATTTTGAGTCTCCTAAAGCTCGCAAAGAGTCCGGGCCATCTCTGCCTGCACTCATAAGCGCGGAAACGATTGCAGATGTGTAGTAGGCGTGGATAAGCATCGCTGATATTGACAATACTAGAAAAGACCAACGACCCGATACTCCTTCTGGTACAGCGCTGGCATCTGTTAAAATAAAATACGTTAATAGCTAGCTTGAAGGTCAAAATCGCAAAATCTGTGTCATAATAAGCCACTATTAACAACACACAAACAATCAGTACAAACACTAACACGCACAAAGTTATGATATCGATAGTAAAACATAACATCAAAAAGAGGTACCTTGAATCTGAACAAAGAATTTTTGAAATTTTAGTACTTGGATCATAAATTGTTACGAATCCTAGAAGTTGAGCTCTACAGTAGGATACACCGACAGACGTACAAGAAGACAACGTGGCAAAATTAAAATGGTTCTTTGTTTTACGTCCTTCTTTACGTCTCACGTCACATCTTACGTTACATCTTATAAAACAGGACATTAGTAAAAATAAAACGTGCTCGTATAGATCGCTTAAATGTTGATGTTCAATATATACAAGTACATAGAAGGTATTTTAAATAACACCTATTTACTACCTAGTACTTATATGTATACCTTGCTGCAAATACGTGGCTAGAGCGGCAATGTAAGCCCCTTCTTTTTCTTCTGGGTGCTTGGCTGTGAGTCGCTGCGCTAAAGCCAAAACGATGAAGATGCTCAAGGTGCACCACCACACGCTGATGGTAAAGGGTTTCAGAAACATGTTGCTACTACTTTCACGTTCAGCAAGGTACGTGAATCCAACGCTAAAGAAAAAAAGAATAAGACAGATTTCTTCAGATTTTTACTAGAAGTAACCTAAATATTACATTTATTTTCTCTTCTAACCACTCCCCACTGCAATACTAGCAATAGTAAAGTAGTTATTACATTAAATTAGAACCACGTGATGAACAGTAATCAAATAATATATCTTAATATTCTCAAAGCTTTCGAAATTCTATAGTGCAGAAATCTATATCTATATATAAAAATCAATAGCTGTTCGTTAGTCTCGCTAAAACTCGAGAATGGATTTATCTTATCTTGGTCTTCAAATGTTCGTGGAGGGAAGGGAAGGTTTAAAAAGTGAGAAAAATTCGAATAATTGCCGGGAAAACCCTAAAAGCAGCCCTTTTCTTTTCCCATATAAACGTTTTCTTAATAAAATGCAGAGTCAATTTGAACTTTATTGCTATTCAATAAAGTTCATATTAAATTATAATCACTCACTGTTGTCTAAGAAATGTAGGTGTGTTCCTAACTTCAAAGACTCAAATTGCAAACGCTTAATCATGTCTAAAGTAGTTAATTTCAATTGTTTTATCTAACGCGGTAATCTCGGGAAATACGGGTCCGATGTGAAAAACTCTTTCCACTCAAACGAACTCGATGTTCGCTAGTCCATTTATTGAAGACGGCTATTAGATATTTAGGCAATATTTAATCCCGGTATTACCACGGAAACGGGAACTACGCGGGAGAAACTGCGGGTCATAGCTAGTACTATATTTATTGAGAAGAGAAATGTGCGTTAGGTTTTCCGGGTCTCAAATAATTATTCTAACCTATACTTAAGAGGGGCTTTTTATCCTTTGTTATTTTATAATATTATAAGAAAATAACCTAACAACAAAAGCGTATGAACTTTTTTGTTACAAACAGTTATTTTAAAGGTACTATGCTTGCGACTTATACCACATTTGTTTGCGATTATTAGGATATATATCTGATTTATCTAAGGTACAATATATTTCTATGCAAAATTTTGTTAAGAGCTGCTAAATTCACACCGTGAATGCTTTTCTGGTGGTGCTTATAGTGAAGATGTAGCCCAAAATATATAACAAACGTAGCTTTATTAATATTAGGTGTTATGGAGATATTTACTTAAAAGGCCATATCGGCATAGGGTAGTCAAGCTTATGGAACCGCTCTGGCATCATTCGGATTGCTCCTCCGCCAAGATCTGAGGTGCCATATCTTAATTTCAGCATCATACTGCTATTGTTTACCTCTGTGCCCCATAGCATTGTGGGGACCAGTACTTCTCTGTGAACAATATGAGTTGTACTTAATTTTTTCCAACCACTATTTTGCCATACATAATATTTGGGGAATATACAGACTAGACTAGACTACTTAGTTTAAAAAAAAAAATTAAAGTACAATTCAAACAAAGCCGTCTAACCTCTTCTACGACTTTTTCTCTGCTGTCCATTCGCCATCATTATTACCATAAGGCTATTAACGTCTGAAGCTGTGATAGCCTAGTGGTTAGAACGCCAGCCTCCTAATCAGAAGTCGGGGGTTCGAACCCGGGCACGCACCTCTAACTTTTCGGAGTTATGTGCGTTTTTAAGCAATTAAAATATCAATTGCTTCAACAGTGAAGGAAAAACATCGCGAGGAAACTTGCACGCCTGAGAGTTCTCCATAATGTTCTCAAAGGTGTGTGAAGTCTGCCAATCCGCATATGGCTAGCGTGGTGGACTATGGCCAAAGCCTTTTCATATTGAGAGGAGACCCGTGCTCTGTAGTGAGCCGAGAATGGGTTGATCATGATGATGATGATAATTAACGTCTCACTAACGACATAGCATAGACCCAGTACGCTCTTCCAATCCGTATGGGCGATATATATAACGATAATTAGAGATGGACAAATTGTGTAAAAGAGGATATACATGTAAAAGGTGGGGGTAGTGAAGTGACGGCTGATAACTGTATGACTGACAGTGGAAGAAGAAGATGTGTTGTGCCAACCCCAGATAATGTGGGATAAGGGTAAGAAAAAGAAGAAGACGAAGAAGAATTAACAAGCATGTACTTGCGCTCCAAACTTATACATGTCATTATTGTTATTAAAGTTATTATTATTAACAATAGTAATAATAACCACAATAATAGTCAATATAAAAGTAGGTATGTGTGTGTAAAGAATTATTAATTACAACTCACGAAGCATTTAGCCATTCGATCATAAGTGCTGAACTTATGTACCCACTGCGAACACCTAATTCTCGAGTAGCCATCGCCATGTCTAACAAATATTCCTGAAACGTGCCATTATACCAACCTTCAGCATACAGGCCCATCTGAAAAGAGAGCAGAGTTATCGGCGACATACTTACAGGGATATACATTCAGGCAGACTTTCTTACTTCAATTATTTTTACAGTATGAATGTCCAACCATTCTTTTTGATGTTTGGCGCGGATACCGTTAAAAATGGTGACGATAAAATGAACGAATAATAATAATCATCATCATCATTAACAACCAAAATGTTCACTGCTGGACATAGGTCTTTGTAGAGAGTTCCAATGCTCACGGTCTTGGGCCGCTTGCTTCCAGCGGCTCCCTGCGACTCGTCTGATGTCGTCTGTCCACCTAATTGGGGGTCGACCAACGCTACGTTTACCGGTGCGGGGTCGCCATTCCAGCACCTTGGGACCCCAACGTCCATCGGTTCTCCGAGCTATTCATCTTCATTCATCTTTGTAGATGAATAATAATATTGTGAGTTAATAATTGCCGAAAATAATTTTGCAAACTATGATATGATTGATAATTTCGGAAAAACATTAAATATTGAAATTAGCACATTAATTTCGAAACAAATAATTAGAAATAGTTACTATTTTCATAACTACTAAATTAAAAACTATAATTACTAATTTCACTATGCTAATTATAGGTAATTTAGTAAATATTAAAATATTATAGTAGTAACCTCTCAACGCTAATGCAAAGGAGTATCTACTCGCGCTGGTTCAATTTCTTTTTGTTTCTTTTCATTATTATGTTATTATGTATATACAAATTTTTAATTATAAGTGGTAGCTCAAAAATCAAAGCTTCTTTCTTTTCTACATCCCGATTACCGATACTCCCAAATCATTATTATCATAAACACCTTTTATTTTTCAATACACAAAATAAGTTAGTCCTTGACGGCAATCTCACCTGATAATAAGTAATGAAGCAGTCTAAGATGGTAGCGGGCTAAACTGTTAGTGGTATAGTAAACCCACTAATTAGTTTCTTCACGACATTACATACACAGACAACGACACGCCGGGCGACACGTCGTTGTCGGTAGGGTAGTAACTAGCCACAACCGAAGCCTCCCATCAGATCAGACAAATCTATTGAAGTGCTAAAGATCATCTTAAGACGTCGAAATTCATCGGTTCTCCCATCTGTGTCCCCAAACATTGCTACTTTTGCTTTACAAATTTAACTCGTTGAGCTATGTTTGTAACTCTGATTCTTCCACGGATCGATAGGGATACTCCAAACATAGCTTCCTCTATCGTCCGCATTCTTCTGAGGCCCTACATACTTGTATTAAATAGCAATATAAGATAAACATGAAAGCTGAAGTAAATACAAAAGGGTTAAATACTTTTTACATACTGGAGTGGCGATCCTTATCGGGTAATGGTGTAAGTTCAGTCGTCTCAAGACTCTGTTGCGCTCATACAATACTTGTAAACCCCTGCCAGCAGTCCACGTCGCCCAAGGATGAAGAGAAACGCCTTCTCTGGGGTGCGTGTAAAGGTCGTCGATGTTTACTGCTGTATTTAAAGATGTAGATATCCCTTGCCTTGTACTATCTGTGGTTAACATGGTAAAGTGTATTAGAATTGCTTTACCCATATTATTATTTGAAATTATGTCAAAATTGGAACTCTAATCTTCATGCTCATGCGATACAGCCCACTTACAGTCAGGCGGACAGAAAGTAAAACGGTGGCACCTTTCGGCTAAGAAACCCTATAAACATTTCTTGTACTGAAATTATAGTAGTATAAAAGTGTAGAAACAATTTTCTGACTACAAAGTCATTGTGTATGTAGCCGTAAAGGTATAGAAATCTTGAAGATGCAGCTTTGAAGCCTTTACGGGCACTTCTGGTTACTTAAATGTGTGTGGGAAAAGCGGTTGACTTCAAAACGTTGGAAGGTCCACGACGGACGCCAGTGATCGTTGTCCTATACGCAAGATGGGTATGAAAATGTCATGGCTGCAGTTATTACCAGGCCAGCTAAAATTATATATTGAAACGGTTTTTGGGTATGAATAATTTATATTTGTATGGATGTATTATATTTGTAAGGGTGAAATTATTAGAAAAGCCTTGCCAAAATTAAAATTTTACCATTATCCGAACCAATCCACCGTTCGTTGATCATAAGAACATCAGCGTCATAACGAGCTACTTGGAAGGTATCCGGCACTGTATCCCCAACTACCACCCACTTGTACCAGCTGCAAAAGTACTCAGGTTTCACCTGCAGCAGAGTACAATGATAAGCAGCTACTTCTAATACAACTAATATAATTTATTTGCTAGAATGTATGTACAATAGTCAGATCTTTGTAGGCAATGTCAATCGGTTAAGAGATCATTACATTCTACTAAATTAATACTGTGCATTTTTTTTTATGCATAAATTCTTGAATGTCCAATCAATTGAAAAAAAACAAAATTAATACACCGAAAAAAAATACAATAAATTGTCAACAAAAATAATTAATTAACCATTAGATATTTTTTAAATTTTTATCTATTAAAAAAATTGTTTAATATAATATGATTTTTCTAGAAGGATTATATTAAATGTTTTCTGAAACATATTTAAATTAAAATTCAAAGTGCGTTGGTAACTTATTATATATTCTCTTTTTTATATTCACTTTTCATACATGTGTACTAATAATAACTAAAATATAGTTCAAAATAACTACTAAGTGTACTGAGTAGTTATTTTCAACTATATTTTATTAAAAGACTATATACTTAGTGCTCTATGAAATATTCTAGTCGCAGCCTAGGCTACTTCCTAGGCACAGCCCTTGTCTTTCATACAAGGCGGGGTATAAAATGGTTAGAAACTATTAATATTTATTATAATTTGTTCGATTTATCTTAATAAAGTTTATTAGAAAAAAATATATCACCTTGTATGATAATTCGGTCTGTGACGGAATATACAACACTCCTTCTATTTTTTGTAAATATGATTTTTCCAGCGCCGTAGGATCACATGAGATAGTTGCGAATATGCCATGTTTGAAGAGTTCTCGGGTAAATGAAACTTTATCTGCCAAAAGAGAATACTTGGGAAATTTTAAAGTAATATTTCTTTCTATACCATCCAAGCCCAAAATACCCAAAATGCTTTCTGATCGTATGAGCTATTTGAGTCGAGACGTAATTATATTTAAGCCAGCTAAATAACTTTTACCCCTTATACGTAATTTATATAATTAAGTTATTATAACTAATCTATATTAAAAACGGATTTACAAATTTACAAATTTAGAATTGATTATTTTAAAAATGACTCGCTACGGGTAGTAAATTCAGATATGAATTCTGTATTCTTAAAATATTTCTTACCATGAGAGGACCAACATGCCAACACTATTATACTATTGACCAATTTGTATTTGAACACCTCAGCAACCGCGTTCAGTAACATGATTACATCAAATACAAACGTATTGACGCAAATAAATCGTACCATTAGTGCAAAGTTATGAAGAATACATTAGCAACTGCAACATTATTAAGCGTATTGAAATTGCTTTCGTGTATGAAGACAAAAGACAGTTATAGCTTGCATTTTACATGAGGTATAATCGACGTAACATTCAAAATTACTACCTCCTTCATAATGATAGGGGGATGTTAAGCAACGCTGTGGGTTGTTCTAACCAGTAAACGGGATTCATATTAAAAGTCGTTATTCAAAATTGTAAGGTTTATTTCTTAAAAACTTTAACAAAAATTATAGTTATAAATAAAATATTATAATCCAATAAATATTTTTAAAAAATAATTACGATTAAAAAGGGCATCCACAATGCAGCTCAAGAGGTTTAGGCTCTAGAGTGATAGGAATTGGCGCCGGTAACATAAATGCGTTCATCGGCAGTCCCGGCGGCGGGCAATGGCACGGAGGGGGAGGTGCTGGGGGTACCAAGGATATCACAATAGGCGCTGGAGCGGGTGGAGGAGCGCAAAAAGGTGGTGGGGCAGGTGCAGACAGAAATATAGGCGCTGGTGGTGGCGCGGGGATCATCAAAGGCGCAGGTGCTGGGGCAGGCAAGAATATAGGAGGTGGTGGTGGCGCAGGGAAGCAAAATTGTGGTGGTGGTGGAGCTGGCAGGCAAAATGGTGCTGGAGGTGGTGGAGCGAGGCAAAATGATGGTGCCGGCATCGGTGGAGGTAGGATTAAAGGTGCTGGCGGTAGACAAGGTGGAGCTACCGGAGGTGCTGGCAACATTATAGGTGGCAGACAAGGCGGTGGTGGGGGCGTAGCTGGCATCAAAACAATGGTGGCAGGTGGCGGAAGTTTCTCAGCAAGACCGCATTTACTACATTTGTCTTTCTTTTCTGCAAATTTTAAGAGAAAATTAGAATTTTTTAGGTTAATTAAACTGAATTTAAAGGGGTTGATGAATAAATTAAACTTACCAAGCTTAGCCGCCAGTAAAGGTTTCAGTAACCTGAAAAATGATTAAATGAATTAAACATTGATTATGTTTAAAAGTCCCATACATACATTTATAAACATATAATGTTTATACTTACGAAGCCAGTACTGATTTTTTACATTCTTTCATTTCCTTAAGCGCTTCCAACTGTAACCATTAAAAATAAAATATAAATAAACAACATAATTTTTACTAAAATAAATCAGTATTATAATGTATCAGTTTAACCCACCAAACATAGCCCCTTGTCGTCACATGCTATAATAAAATTTGATGTGAGCATCATAACACATAGTGAGGACCAAAATATTTTTTGTCCCCCCATTTTTGTTTGGAACAATACCAAGCTTTGATGCCTTAAATTATTTAATTGATAGCTATATAAGGATTTTATAGCGCTATCTTACATAATATGCCTACGTGATTACAGTAGAGCGATAACTTTAATAATTTTGTAAGGTTTCTTTGATAAGATCAAACGTGTTGATATGAATTGAAAATTGTGATTAAGTAAATCAAAATATCTTTAAGTTCTCTAATTATATTTATCATTAGTTTCATAAAAACATAATTTCAAAATATTTTTAAAATCGATGGGCAGTCTCTATCAATTTGTTAGAAAGAAAATTATCCGGCATATCGACGGTAGCCAAATGCGTTTATGATTTCTAAAAAAAAAAACTCTTTTTCTTTCTAAATAGACTCAGATGTCTGAGCATCGTGGTCACTAGCATTCCTGTGGTATAATTATTTTTTTCAAAGTTCTTACTTTGTCATAAGAAAAGAATGAGTTATTTAACCATAAGGAAGAAATTTGGACCGGTTTTTTGTCCGGAAATTACTGGTAATTTCATAATTATCTGCGATTTGAAAAAAATATATATAAGTCCTATGTTATTATCATATTCCTAACCTAGACGTGAATAAGATCATTAAACTGATTGCATACCCACTGGTGGTAATTTCTACTAAGATAAGTATTTAAGACTTGCATAACGTGTTTAATCTTATTTAATCTTATTAAAATCTCGAGATAACAGTCTCGGAACAATTAAAACAGTGAAAAGGTCAGTCAATCAAAAGCCGCTGTCAAATAAAGGCTTTAAGTTTTACAATGTCACATAAAATTGAAAGTAATATTGTTTTCGGATTTGCTTGCCTTCTGATTTTAGTGAGTAATTTTTTCTTTTGTTTCTCTTTTTGGACTGCGAATTTATCAAGCAAATATTTTGGAGATTTGCAAACTATCTTCTGACAGACTGTTTGCCTCCCCTCTATTTTTGATGGAGCGTTCTGTGCTTAATATTATTTATTCAAGAAATGTAGATACCATGCAATTCACACGTAGGTTCTCAGTTGCTATAAAATTAATAGATTAGTTTTTACGAGAAATCAGAGAAATACTTCTTTATTAGTCTAAAAAATATTGTTAATCATAACTGACAATTATAGTTTTTAAATTATTTGCATAATCAAATTACTATAGACCCACAGCTATATCATTGTTAGTGTAACCTTCTATATTATTAATTTTCATTTTTATTTTCAGGTACACGTATCATATGGCGTCAACTTGGGATTAATATCCGGTGACCTAAAGCGTATTTCGAATCCTCTAATAATCAGAAAGACTTCACACCACTCTCCAGTGACTATAAACATAAAATCAGGACTTCCAAAACTACCAACAGTAATACCCCCTGTATTGACATCGAATTTATTTAAGAAACCTAAAAAACCTTTTCCTCTAAAACCAAGGAAAAAGAACTTAAGTAAACCTCTTCGCTTGCGTAAATTACCTAAGTTGCCAAAGATACGTAAATTACCGAAGATACCTAAATTACCTCTTTTACCTTTAATTCCTCCGTTATTACCACCTATACCGAAATTACCATTGTTACCATTGTTGCCGATTTTACCTCCATTGCCACTTTTACCGAGATTGCCAATATTACCAAGATTGTCTAATGTGCTAAAACCAATACGTATACCGATTTTAGGAAGAAGCACTTTAAAGGCGTTAGGATCAGAAATGCGACCAGTAAAAGTTCCTGCTCCTAATTTAAAACGGCACATTTTAGATAAGCTTCTAAAGCTAAAAAAGGACGGATCACTCACTACGGCTGAATTTATTCGTTTTAAGAAACTTCTCCTGTAATAGTAAATTATACCAGATCATAAAAAAAAGTTTTATTTTTTTAATTTCTTTGTTTTAGTTGGTTGACTTCTTGTAGTTTTCGTTATTTTGTATTCGGGACCACACACCGTGAAATACATGCTGTGGTCATTAAATCTATGTCTTTTTATTCCGTACCTGTGATAAAACTGTAACTGGGCTCTTTCTGTATGTAAAAATATTAAAGGCATTGAGCTCAAAACAGATTTTTATTCTTCTTCTTCTTTTAGTGCCATCTCCTACCTGAGGTTTTTTTATACACTACAAATTAGCCCTTGACGGCGATCTCACCTGATGGTAAGTGATGATGCAGTCTAGGATGGTAGCGAGCTAACCTATTAGGGGTATGGTAAACCCACACTCCTAATTGGTTTCTACACGACATCGTGCCGGAACGCTAAATCGCTTGGCGACACGTCTTTGTCGGTAGGGTGGTAACTAGCCACGGCCGAAGCCTCCCACCAGACCAGACTCGAGCTGGGAATCGAACCCAGGACCTCCAATTTTATAATGCGACAGATCACGCGCTGCGCCACGGAGGTCGTCAAAGGTTGGCAATCATCATAGATTATCATAATCATTATATATTTGTATTGAATTTTTGTTTGTCTATTTGGGCATCATGCAAATACTACTGAACAGATTTTTTTTTAACGCAATTTATTCTATTCTTTTCAATCTACCACTAGAGCTATTAATAGAATGGTGTTATAAGTTTGATCACTCTATCAAATCATATCAATCGTATAGGAGGTTTGATAATAGAAATGTGCCTCGATGACGGGAATAGTGAAGGACCAGAGCGATCCAATGTCGCTCAGAGCCCATATTGTCTACAGCGAACGCACACGGATTGGTTTTACTTTCATTTAAAGGTTGTCTGAAAGAGATCACTAACAGTTATAAGGTCGCCCTAGGTAAGACATAGTTTGTGTACTTCGTTTCCAGTTGATTTGCAATAAGTGTCTGTATTTAAGTGTGACTTACGGATCCCAATCGTGGTCGCTCACTATGGGCCTCATAAGAAGGCTCAGAGTCACTCATCGAGCAATGGTGATAGCTATGCTAGGAGTACGTGATCAAATCAGAAATGAAGAGATCTGTAGAAGGACCAGAGTTACCGACATAGCTCAACGAGTTACGAAGTTGAAGTGGCAATGGGCGGGGCACATAGTTCGGAGAACCGATGGACGTTGGAGTCCCAAGGTGTTGGAATGGCGACCCCGCACCGGTAAACGTAGCGTTGGTCGACCCCCAACAAGGTGGACAGACGACATCAAACGAGTCGCAGGGAGCCGCTGGATACAAGCGGCCCAGGAGTGTGGCCATTGGAACTCCCTACAAAAGACCTATGTCCAGCAGTGGACGTCTATAGGTTGAAATGATGATGATGATGATTTAAGTGTCTGCGATCCTGGTACTTAAACAAGGCGACAATGGTTGCTATGCGATGGCGATATGATAAAATAATTTAGCGTTTCTAAGTCAGCTTATCATATTTAAATAAACTAGCAAAAGAGAACCACTGAAGCATAATATTTTAGCAATACATGAATGTAGAAATTTTAATATCTCATGACAGTTGTTGGCTGTTGTCGCTTTGTTAATAAAGTTGGTTAAAAATCACTAGTAATAGGAGATGTGTATTTTGCGATGTATTTATGAGAACTATAAAATAGCGGTGATAGCCTAGTGGTTAGGGCGTCAGCCTCCTAAAACGAGGTCGGCGGTTCAAATCCAGACACGCACCTCTAACTTTTCGGAGTTATGTGCGTTTAAAAAAAAAAATATATTACTCGCTTCAACGGTGAAGGAAAACATCGTGAGGAAACCTGCACGTCTGAGAGTTCTCCATAATGTTCTCAAAGGCGTGTGAAGACTACCAATCCGCACATGGCCGGCGTGGTGGACTATGGCCAAACCCTTCTCATATTGAGAGGAGACCCGTGCTCTGTAGTGAGCCGGTAATGGGTTGATCATGATGATGGGTTGATATGATAAAATAACTAATACTAATAATTCGATCTGGATCTGCATACGAGTATGTATGTTAAACCATATTGTTATATGCATTTTGATAAGAAAGTTCAGAAGTGTGAACATTATTATTCCATCAACAACTAGTTTGTCACAATTACACTTATGATCTTTAATAAGGCTCTTTGGTTTATATATTATATCTCATCAAATTAAATTTAAATAATACTACATATTTTATGACACTTTTTTTATTGCATAAATCATAAATATCTAATATATTTTTACAAACACACCAAATTTAATCTGGAGATTGCCAATAATGTGGCCTATTGATAAGAATCAATATGTTTATATTTTCAGCTTCGCATCTGCCAGATGTTCTTAGCACACTTTAATTGCCAAAGCTTAAGAACCGTAATATTGTTCTGGTATGGGAGTGAAAGTCAAATTACTCAAGTCCCTGAGGATTTTAATATTTAGATTATGAATATAAGCAGGCGTTACTTTGCGGAAGTCCATGATAAACAATACGTAAAGAGTCTTTTTTTTCTCGCTTGTGAAGTCAACATCTCCTGAGGACGATCCGGTGTCGGGTCGAATCGTGCGTAGAGGTTTTAGTGGTAGATTTTGTGTGGTGTTATATAATACAAATCTCCCGGTTGTCGGCGGAATATAGCAAATTACACTTGCTGTTTATTGTTTAATATTTAGATCATTATATTTCAAGGCAATCTTAAAATCACATTACACTGTTAGATTGACTTAAATTTAATTATTTGACACATATATTACTTAATATGGACTGTAATTAAGTTAGTCTTTTAATTCTAACTTTATCTGCTACAGAGTTTACAGCGCGAACCACTGCGTCTTTAATTTTTGTGAAGTATTGCATGAGGGGCCACGTGAGCGGCCTGTCGTTTGCCTTACAGGTGAAACAGTGGTCTGACATGAGAGGACTTAGTAGCGATCTCTTCGTTAGTATGCTGCTCTGAAACAAAAATATATCATTTATACATAATTATCGTGGCATACATAGTAAACAAACCATAGAGACTCTACTTTCAAAGAAATTACTGGTATATTTATGGGGAGATTTGGAGAAGAAATAAAATTAGATTTGTACATTCCTAATAAGTGGTAACAAGCCTCGGCCAAAAACCAGATAACCTTCTTTAGATGATACATATTAAGTAATGTTTTGGACAAAGGGCACCTAGCCCTTATTGTAATCCACATTCTTTCGGGGTAGGATAAAAGAATTGGAAATTCGCAAGCAAAGGGATTGCACAGTGTCCTTGGGATAGTGACAAAAAGCAGATCCCTTGTGAAATGGAAACATCTATCCATCCATGCTTGTAATAAATATGTAACTGGTCGGTTCCTGTGCGTTGAATATATTAAGATCGGGGGAGGGTATCGTATTGAAATGGAAACTAAGACAGATTTTCATTATTAAATTTTTGTCTATCTTCTGCTTTCAAGATTGCTAAGAATGCGATTTCAACCATTAAGGTAGTAATTTTTACAATTCATTGTAGTTATAGGAATTGTAAATGACAGATCACCCACGTTTCTCCAAATCTCCAAAGTGTGCCGCCTATACATTTACTAACTAAAGTTATTGGCGCAAAATTATGATCTTCGAATAAAAATGGGGCTCAAAATTATCGCTTTAAGTAGTATTATTTTAATATTACCGACACTCTTGTTTATCAATTATCTGTATTATTGATCTACTTATTAATAATTTATTAGGTAAATCAAGGGTTGCCACAAAAAAAAAAACATTTTATAATAATATTCCTTAATGTGATGTTACCACAGTTCACACCACAAAATGTAGTTCTGTAGAAGATTTTCTTCAATACGATAGCGTTGATATAACAATCGATGTGATTAGTTGCGATGATTATGCGAAAGTTCATACTGTAACACCTTCGAGGAAATGCAATTGTTGCAACTGAATCAAGGCGTCGACCTCATTTTAAAATGTCATAGCAGTATTTTATAAGTGTACTCAAGGCCAAATTTATGTTACTGTCTTAAAAATATAACATGCTGCAAAAATAAAATGGCAGACAATTGACACCACCTTACAATGGTGCAATATGAAACATTACATTCCATTACATAATAATGGCATTATTTAGATCGAGCAAATAACGTCACTTGTGCTCGATCACGGAGGTCTTTAATCTCTAACGTTATTTTATTTTCTTTATTTATCAGTAGATAGCAATACACAATCTGTGTCTACAAATATTAATTACCAATTTCTATCTATTGTGGTTCATGGGATATACCCATTGAGGGACGAAAACGGAAGGACAGACTGAGCTGAGATTTATGTATTAGGTTTTACGTACTTGCCATATCAAATTTGATATAGCTTAACCAAAGTTAGTGTTAAAACGAGAAAGACTTATGTTGAAAGCAAAACGTTGTCTCGTTTCAACCGTTTCTTAAGAGGCAAGGCTTAGCTCGCTTTATAAAACTATGCTTGACAGTAGAGTCATTAGTAATAGGGTCTCGACGGTACCTTAATAAGCCAGTCCATAATGAGATCAAAATAAGTGACAGGTTTTAATTTGTGTTGTTCACAAATTGATTTTTAACACTATTCGAAGGTTCAGTTTGCAATATTCAAAATAAAGTTTAAAGTTAATTGACTGCATAGATTTCTGCAATAGTCGGAAGAAAAACGATCCTAACACACGCATAGATTGAAAAACACTATAAAATATCTAACAAGAGTGAGGGACCTAAAAAAAGGTAATAAATATAAAATCAAACCTCCGCAATGGACACAGCAGCTAGCACCATGAAGATCCATGTCAAATGCTTTCTTAAATTCATGCTCAAAATAATACTTAGTAATAAGATACAAAATCAAGCTACCCGCATAGCACCCACTGGCAAACCACTGCATTTTCCAAGTAAATTATACATATACACCACTAAGTAACATCGGATACGATCACGTGCGTTAGATAAGCTACAACTAACTTTTAGTAATCTTATAAATTTAACCTTGAAAAGTCTTCATTAGGGTGCCACTTATTTTGTACTTACACAGGTTTGTCCACGCTTCGAATCGAAATGTTTTTAGGTGAATTTCTTCAGGTGTGCTGTCATTTAAATATCTATGTTTTATTATAAGGAGTAATGGTTAGAGTACGGTAGAGAATTACTGTACTTTAAATCATTCAATTTCTATAATTTGAAACGTGAATCTCGAACGCCAAAGGCTAAATATCGTTTCAAAGAACTGGGGTCAGTAATGTTTATGCTATTTCCAATTTTAAGGGGACTAAAATGTTAATATTTCGTTAAACTGTTTTGCTTCAGGCTAATGGGCAAAGACGTTTTACTAAGGTTTGATGTTTTTTATGAAGATAATGATTTCACTATAAAATCGGAAATATAAAAAAATTATAATGTATTTTTTTTTTATAGTGGCGATTGATTAAGACATGAATAATATAACTGCTCAACCTAATGTTTTCCTATAAAACGTTTTTGATAAGGTACCTACTTATTAGTCCAGGAATTTATGCACGTTGATATAGTACGAAGTATTAGATAAATATTAAATAAAAAATTAAACAGTACGCGGTTAGTTCTCAGTCCGGATTTAATCAAATTAAAACTGGAAACCCTGACTCAATGACATGTGTTAAGAAGACACATTCGTTGTGTTTTGCTGACGCTGCTATTCCGGTTCCACTGTACGTGATTGTTCGCATTTTGATGAACGTAAGTCAAAATGTCGTGGTCTCAATACGGGTAACATGTGTCAGTACGTGGCGATTGTCGCAGCAGTGGTGGTTGGTATTTATTGCCCCCAAAATTAATGGTGTTTTGGTGAACTTGACGGAAACGATTACGGCCTTGAACTAGTGAATACGATAAAGCAACACCCACTCAGCGGCGGTGGCGGTCGCGGTCAGATGTGGCAGAAGGAAGTATACGGATAGTTAAAAATGAGAGAGCAGAACGTTATCTACATTTGGGAGCCCCGAATAACCCCATCCCATGGGTCATGAAAACCGGCGAAGTGCGAGTCCAACACCTCAGTCTGTGCAACGATTGCACACGACAGGTTTCGTACCAAGGTGCAATATGAAATACTGCATGAGGCTTTCGCTTTCAAACTTATAGGTTTTTATAATGGCAATCAAAACAAATATTCGGTGATATTTCATAATTTTATCTATTACGGTTCAGTTTATAAAGCCTGTTAGTGCAGTATACAATAAATTAGTAATAAAGCCCCCTTGGAACTTCCGGTCCGGTATTCGGTCTTTCGGTAAAAAAAAAAAAATTCACTTGCTTCAATGATGAAGGAAAACATTACCCCTTCTCATATTGAGAGGAGACCCATGTTCTGTTGTGAGCCGGTAATGGGTTGAGCATGATGATTCGGTCTTAATGATAGATAGTGTAAAAATGTCATCCACCACCGAACCGCCGCCACCACTCTAGTTTGAACCAACCACGATCGTTACCGCCACTATTTGGACTACGCTGTTAAGATTAATAATTGTTTAACTCCTTAGTTGTGGAGTCTGTGGAATCAGTTTATAAAAATTGTGATATTAAATATTGTGAATATCAATATCACTAATGCGATATTAATATTGAAAAGTGCCTTCGAAACTGTCTGTTTTTTGTTTATTTGTTGATAATGTACCGCTCACCCGCTGTTTCTCCAGGATATCTGGAAACATTTCTTATCTTAGGAAATGCTGAGCGGATTTATAAATAACTAGCTGGTGCCCGCGACTTCGTCTGTGCAGGAATAGTATTTCGAGTAGCTTTTATCAGCGTGGCGTTGAAAAGAACTAACGTTAGGACATTCAAATTATCACGCAGATGGTAGATTTTTTCCTTGGATTTTCCTTACATTTATCTTCATATTTTGGATAATTCACACAATATCTTTATAAATTGTAGCCTATGTATGTAGCTAAATTATTGTAAAGTCTCATATAAATCCATTTAGTAGTTTTGATGCATGAGCATAGCATGAGCTAGTTCTTCAGACACGTCTCACTATATTAGCTACGAAAGGATTATTCATTACCTAGGATTAATCAGAGGGCAATTGTATACAACTCAAACTTAAAGATTTGATAAATTGATGTATAAGCATTTATTAATTTAATGTTTATTGCCAGCCATTCTTCCTTATTTATACTACAATTGAAAAAATTCAAGACCAACGCGTCGATGATTATAAATGATGTTAAAAATAAAATAATTTAAGGCTTGAAAATTATATTAGTGCAAAATCAAGTAGTCTTTTTGCTATTTTAAGTGGGTAATTAACATATTAGAACGATCAAAAATATTTATATTTGATTGACTTTTATCTGTAATACGTAAAAAAATCTATTAATTTATGAGATGATGGTGATTACTACATTCGTTATCTTAAAAGTAAACCTTATAAATTAGAATTTCAAATGTGCAAAAGTCGCATGAAACTTAGCCGGGTCTATGTTTTTTTGTTATCGCCATCTCACTGTCTCTTAATCATTTATTCTAGTTAGCTCTGAATTAGAGCTATTCTTACCCAAGCTTTTTTGTTTTTTCTGTAGAAGTCCTTAAATAATAATATTTCCGTTGAGTAAATTACTTATTTATTTTGCGCAACCTGTACTATATCTAGTTATTCTCCTGATGTTCAGAGTGGTACAGTTCATTATTTTCTAAATATTGTTTGTGAAATTTTTATTCACCCACCTTTCAGCTAATCCACTGTTTGGTATATGTACTCGTATGTCAAGTTTCCAACAGATTCATAGAAAATGGTTTTCAGTTGGCGCTTGCTGTGTGTATTCCTTCACCACTACGATTGACAATTGATTGTAGGTCAGATGAGGTGAGACTCAAGTTTTTATAAGAATAAAGATGTTAGTACATACGTGGTACTGCTTAATGAGAGATAAAGCGTTTCAGAGCATTATAAGGAAGTCGGCAAATAAAAATGATGTCGAATTCCTTTTATTCACTTCAATATAGCTAGCTCTATTTTTATTGTGGCCGCAAACAGACTTGTATTCTTAATTATCATATATTATCACTATATCATTACATCATATATTGATGTAATTTTATTTTGTTATACATGCACTTATTGATGTTTTTGTAAAAAACTTATTAAAACACTTAAATTATATATGCATTCTATAAATGCATTTTCGTAAAATAAGTGCATATTTTTTTTGCGTTGTACTGTTATAAAATCCACGTGCCTTATGTTATATTAGCCTATTCTACTTCTTGATTCCTACATCTATACGTGTTGATACATGTACATGTGTAGATATCTACGACACATTTGCTAGCAAAGTAAGCTTGGAGAAATAGTTCTGTCTATTAGAGGGATAAGCTGTTCTTTAGTTTTTATTTTTGTGATTATTTTTATAAATATAATAAAAGTTGAAAAAGAAACTTATTGAACGATCAAGTAATAAACATTGTAGCTACGTAATAATAGAGAAAAATTTAGGTTTTCAATAATGTTACAGGATCTCCTGCACACGTCACAATCCAGTTCCACTGAATTATCGAGAAGTTTTAGTGGTTCACACTTCGACATAAACTCGTTCTGTAGTTTAATTCACCGCGCGATCCCGGCGGCGGTCAAGGATGGAAAGTTTGTAATTCTACCAGATACTGACCAAGATGGTCACAGCGATACAGTGGCAGCGGTAGCAGTTGCTCCACCGAGAGGCTTTATACCTTCAGGCTTCCCGAAATTAAGACCTTCCAGACTTGGTACACCAAAGATAGATGTACCGAAACTCAGGCCGATATTACACGGTCTGAAAGCACCTAGAATAGGCCCGGCGATGACATTTAGGCAATCAAGATATGAGGACGAAGAATCGAGCGCGGAGCGAATGGAGAAGTTCAAGAAAGGTGTTCAGAAGATGCTGCACGTTGTCAAAGTTATTGGTAAAATTGATCAATACCTATCGGAGAGAACGAGGATTATAGTTGATAAATTAACAAAGACGTTTTCTGATTGATTTTTTAATTAAATTTAACTTAGCAACTATAATGTCTACCAAGGAAAAATGTTTTTACGATTTTTATAACTTTCATGTTGCAAATAAAAACGTCAAATGATGGCAAAAGTTTTTTTTTAGTTTCGTTTGTATATATTTACGAATTAAACAACAAAGTAAAATGTCTTGTTTGGGGTTCAATTTAATTCAAGAGAATTGACTTACCGCGTTGACGTAGTAAGTAAAAGAAGGTTCATTATTATGTTTTATAGAATCCAGATCTTTTCCGTTGGCCGGCTATGTTTTGTAGAATAGAATCCAGATCTTTCGATCTTTCCGTTGGCCGGCTATCTTGCTCTTTGGCTTCTATTATAATAAATTTAATTTCATAACATCACTTATTTTAGTTGGTGGTTGGTTCATACTAGGATATGTTATGAATAATATAACATATCCTAGTATGAAGTCCACAGGCTTCACAAAATAATGCAAGCTGTATCTGTTTATTAACCATGTTCGTGAGCTGTGTATTATCGTAAGATAAACTTGGCTGACAAGATTTATTTCTTGGAATTAAGTAATATCTTAAGACCGAGAGGCTAAAAAAAAATTACATTAGTCCGAAAACATTTCGGGATATGGACAACTGGCTCTAAATATATGTAGCTATAAATCACCCAAGTGCAACATAGATCAAATGTTTATGCAGTGAAGATCTATTGCGGAATATTGTAAGTAAAGATGTTAGATTTACTCGTACCACAGTTGTTATTATTTAAATTCATAAAAAGTCAAGGTAAAAAATCATGTCAGTCAATCATCATTGTGTGTAAATCAACGAATGCAAATATATACATAAGCGTGCACTTTGACTATGTGCATTACTTAAACTTGATTGTTTTTTCTACACGATAGTAAATGTATATGATATTTCTATATTGGTGTTTGTATGTATATTCTTTATTTTGTTATTTCATAAGTAAACCTACTACGAATAAACTAATTCGAATGCTTCTTGGTTTATCCTTTAACCGTATTTATAGATATACATTTTTTTTAACAATAATTACTATAAAAGATTTATTTATACAATTTTATTGTATACGAAAGAAAGGAAAAGAGAACAACAAGAAATACACAATATAAAAACAAAAGGCGACCTTATCACTTAAAGCGATCTGATTGAAGATTATGGCAAATACGGAATAAATGCATCCATTTTTTTTTATCTTTAATTTTATGACAGTAATAGGCTGAGTGTATTGATGATGAAACTTTTTGTTTTTTGTTTCTGTGTTTCCTTCAGTACCTACTCTTCATTAACAATAACATTTATGCCGGTAATTAGACATTGAATTGAATAAAATAATAAGCTAGAATTTTTCAAAATCAAGTAAGAAACGAGAAGATTAACAAAATAAATAGACTTACTATCTTAGATCAACGGATCGCGATGTATAAGTGGTATTTTGGCGGGGCGCATAGTTGATAACAATGGACGTTAGGATTCCAAAATACTGGTATGGAGACATTGCTCTGGTAAATGCAGCGTTGGCTGACCCCTTACTAGTTGGGCAGACGACGTAAGTTTATATTACCCGACTTACGTCGTCTGTTACGATGATGTTGATGGATTAAAAATACCGTATCTCAATTTATGAACGTAATAATTTCTTAACACCCCAAAATAAATTTTCTTATAAAATATTTTCTGTTCCGACTATTAAAAAAAACTGGGACTTTCATAAAATTTTATTAGTGATTTCAAATTGACAAGGGCTATCATCATCATGAACAACCCATTACCGGCTCACTACAGAGCACGGGTCTCCTCTCAATATGAGAAGGTTTTGGCCATAGTCCACCACGCTGGCCATGTGCGGATTGACAGACTTCACACGCCTTTGAGAACATTATGGAGAACTCTCACGCGTGCAGGTTTCCTCACGATGTTTTCCTTCACCGTTGAAGCAAGTGATATTTTAATTGTTTAAAAGCGCACATAACTCCGAAAAGTTAGAGGTGCGTGCCGGGATTCCAACCGCTGACCTCTGCTTAGGAGGCTGACGCCCTAACCACTGGGCTATCACCGCTTATAAAAGGGCTATATACCAGTACATAATATGAAATAATCGTATATATATAACGAACTATATGGCGCAGTGTTGAGCTCTGTGGAATCAAAATTGGGAGGTACCGGGTTCAATTCCCGGCAGGGTATAGAAATTTATCATTTCTGATTTTTCTCTGTAGTTATTGACAAAAACGTGCTGCCAAACGAGTTCCGGCGCGATTTCAGCACGCTACTAGCATCATCACTTACCACCAGGTGAGATTGTCATCAAAAGCTAACTAGTAGTGGATAAAAAGAACGTTCAATTTATTACGAACAGAAGTATGAAAATATATACGTTAAAAAATATATTTATTTTATTTTTATATTGTAATGTAATTATTGAAATCGTATTTTAAAATGCTAATATAATACAACATTGAAAACGCAGACTGCATAAAAACTCAGTTCAGTTTATTTTTTAGCATAAGTTTTACAGTTGTCTTCAAAATTGCACTTGGGTATCATATTGGTTCAAAGTTGACTATTCAGGTAAGATTAAAAAACATTCACGGATCTTGGTGTTGTCATGCATAGATTTTAAAATTCAATTTAGATTTAATATTTATCTTTTGTAAAATATCCCTATTATTATTAATTATTTTTTCTTATTATTATTTGTTGATCTTTCAGAAAATATGGCGCCAACACCAAAAAACTTGTCATTGATAGAAGAGGGAAATGCAGCTGACTATAAGTCTGGCCAGAGAATTGTAATATCTGGTATGTCAGGTGCATATCCAGAATCCAATAGCGTAAAGGACTTGTCAGACATTCTGTATAATAAGGTATTATATATTATAAAATATTAATATTACACAGTGTGGACAGGACAGGGTGGACAGTGCGTTTGGAAACCTCCTAGCTTTAGTTTTAAGTAGGCAAGTTATCACCATCAGCTCACGTATTAAAATAATAAAAAATATATTATATCATATGAACTTTTCATAGATTCCTGTAATACTAGTTGGTTAAAATAAAGATTTGAAGCAGTTTTTGATGATAAATAATATTATTAAGTTAAATTGATATAAAGTATGTAATTTTGCAGTTAAATTCTAAAGTTTATTTTATACCGAAAAACGCTATAGCAAAATATTTAAAAGTGTACTATATGAATTATCTTCAAAAGTAACTGTTGTATGCACCTTTGCCGTTTGCTAACTTTTGCTTACTGAAGACTTTTTTTGCTTTTGTTAAATAAACACCGGTATAGATTTAACGGAGCTAAGGAGTTAATCCAATTAAAATATTTATCCTCTATCCCGAAGAAATTTTATATTGTTTTTGAAATAAGCTTAAAGATATATATATGTGTATATGTATATATTCCTTAATCGTTATTATAAACACAAGGTTACTTTTCTATTCTTTTGTTATAAGTTTCTTTCTCTGTTTTTTGTAATTTGCTGTTTGTTAATCTAAAAATTTTGCATACTATATTATTAGCGACATATTAGCGTCGACTTAAGCTTTTAGACATGCTGTAGTTACCTCTAAATTGATTTATATGTATATTCTAGCACTTAAGGTTTTTAAAATGTTTATATTTTTTGCATATAATTCTGTTGGTGGCGATTTAAATAAATAAATAAATAGATTGTCCCTTATTTTGAAATTTTAGTGGGCAGAATTTCAAACCGACAAAACTAAATAATAATCTCTTTTGAAGTCGTCCAGTTATAGTTTTGTTACAACATGCTCTATTTTTACAGATCAACCCGGTCAACAAGGAAAACTGTCGGTGGAAGTATGACCACCCCGAAGTATCACAGTACACAGGCAAAGTGCCTGGACTTAATTTGTTTGATGCTCAGTTTTTCAAAGTTCATTATCGTCTTAGCCATAACATGGAACCAATGGCCCGCAAGCTGTTAGAGAAGGCTTTTGAAGCCATTTTTGACGCTGGTGAGATTTTTTATTTCTTGTATATATATAGCACGAAACTTAATATCAAAAATCAAATAAATCACACGTTTCTCTAGAAGATGACTATTCACTCTTGGTTTAAAGGTCCTCACATTACAATTGGCTCAAAAAATATAGCTGAAAGGACATTCCAATTTCGGCTTAAGGCCAAAATCTTTTAAAGGTTACCGTTCTCTTAAGATACTATTCTAACCAAAGAATGTTATTTGTCTTAGACATAAATATATTTGTTTTAACTCTAGCACTTGGCTTAACAAAGTCAAAGTACGCTCTATAGATTTCAGCCTTAGATTAGAAAGTTAATGATAGATAAGTACGAGTAAAAGGGGACTAGGTTAAGATGAGCAGGTATATCTTTTATTCCGTTTTGTATTCAATATGCCATGTATTGACAAGTCTACCATTCCGAGCGCTGGCCATTGGATACCGGTGAACGGATAAATCTGATCGGCTTTTTCTTACAGCGTCTAAGTATACAGTTGTGTAATTTTCTACAAAACAAAGTGAAACATAAGTGGAATTTCCGTAAAATGTTTTCTATTTACTTCCATGACATGATTTTTCCACAGGTATTTGTCCAGATGAGCTGTCTGGGAAAAAAGTTGGTGTATACATCGGTAATGGTAATTCTGAAACTGAAAAAGCTATTTTTGATGTGAACTTGTCAAAATCAGGAGTTGGTTTGACAGGGTATGTATCAATATAAGTTCCAACTGCTATAATTTTTCTACGGCGTTTTCGAGAGCGTGCCAACAGTCACATTCGCCTTATTCAGTCACATTCCGCTTCGTTCAATACTTCACAATATACCTTTCATTTAAAAATTAGCACAGTATTCATTTCTTCCATTTTATTAGACTGTAAGTGATTACGTGAAGTAAGATGAAAGCACTTACTTATTACATGAATCTAAGTGCACCAAACATTGATTTATCACTAGCCGTAGATCGATCATTAACGCTCATAAAATGGGACGGAAAAGTAGTGCACAAATAGCGACGCGTGCACTTCTTTCGCCCAGTGTGTGACAAGGCTAGACGAAAGTCACCGATTCTAACACTCGAACCGTATAATCCGAATTAATTACAAAGCACTACGCGCCACTATAGACAATATGACGGCCAGATGTCTAGTGTATTAGACGGTTTGTAATACAGCGATATACCGTTATGTAGGAATGTATAGTTAATTGGTGACAAATTATCGCCTTGTTTTTGTATGACGCGCTCTATCTACGGCTAGTGGTAAATCAATGGCAGTTATGCAGGAATGTATAGTTAGTTGGTGACAAATTCTCGCCTTGTTTTTGTATGACGCGCTCTATCTATGGCTAGTGGTAAATCAATGGCACCGAAAGTCTATCACTTGGAATTACTAACCTTACACTTGGTCTTATGAACGAAGCCGTACTACGTCATACGTAATTTTATGTAATCAATACAAGTTTTGTTTCGCGTGTTAATAATGCGCAGAGGATGATGAATAATTTGGAAATAAATCATATACCTAATATTATAGATGCTGCAGGGCAATGTACGCCAACCGGATTTCTTATTGGTTAAACGTTAAGGGTCCATCTCTGACTGTCGATGAGTTGTGCTGCAGTTCTACCAAAGCTCTGGAGCAAGGTTACCTTGCCATTAAACGCGGGGAGTGCGAAGCAGCCATTGTCGGAGGATCATCACTTTGCTTGCATCCCCAGGCCACTTTACACTATGGAAGGTGGGTACATAGAGTACGTTCCCGAGTGCAAAAGCAAATGACAACTAGATTACTAACTCTGAATACATCATATCCGTAAATGCCAATATGCTCATATGTAATTTTCAAATAAAGATAACGCACGTAAATCAATACCGTCTTAATTTTTAAACCTTGACTATTATGATAAGTTTAATATATGATTTTCAGAATGTCGAAGATGAGTATGGATGGTAAAACAAAATCGTTTGATAGCGAGGCTGCTGGGTGCGCTAAATCAGAGGCTATCAATATTTTATTTCTACAAAAAGCTGAAAATGCTTTGAGGTACGCTAAAAGTAAAATACTTTTTTGCTCGTTCTGAGGATCAAAGAAACCTGCTCATTTTGTTATAATCTCATTATATTATAATATTATTTCAGAATTTACGCGGACATCGTACACGTTAAAAGTGAATTTGTTTCAATCCCGCATGGAAAAACGGGACCAATGTATGGTTTTTATCGAGATCCTGAAAATATGGCAAATTTTATCAGAAACTTCTACGAAGAGGCTAAAATATCGCCACAAATGGTTGAATATGTAGAAGCTTTCGGCTCAGGTACACCATACTTAAAAACTAGATTGAAAAAAAAATTGGTTGTAATTTTAATATAAAAAAAAACATTTCTTAGCGGACGCCTATTTTAATAGTAAAATGTATGTAAAATTTTAACAAAATGTCCAGTAGTTTGAACTTAGCGTTTACAGATCAGTCAGTCAGTAACATTTCGTTTTTATGAAAATAAATGCTTTATTTAATTTAATATTAGATAGATAATAACCCTTAGCCATTAAAATTTAGGCAGAATAGGCAAGCACACTTCGGAGAAAATTTCAGCCTTTGGGAGGCCCCATTAAAACTATATTTAATGATAACTTACAGCGGAACCGAAAGCTGATAAGGCCGAATTGGAAGCAATTGAAAAAGTTTATTGTAAAAATAGAAATAGGCCTCTTCTAGTGGGCAGTGTTATGTCTAACATTGGATATTCAGAAGGTGCTTCGGGTATATCTGCAATAACAAAGGTAATCGAATTTTTTATTATTAGTTTTTTTTAAAGAATTTGCTGGTAGGCATCTAGATAGCTGTGTGCTAGACAAAGCGAATTGTTTCTTTTAAAAGTGAAGTGAAGTGAAGTGAACTTGTTTCTCATGACTTTCTCCTGGGGACAAATTATCATAAGTAAATTTTTCCCATTCAAAAATTCATACGGTACGACGTCGGCGTCATATCGCTCGCACGCAGTCTTTATTTTTTCTGCTACTAGGGTTGTAAGGTCATATGTTAATTATAAATAGCCTTAATTTTTTCACGAGAATTTGGCTATTAATTACTTTTATGTGTTCTACACATATATACTTATACCATAGCACCTCATAAACATTAATCACTAACTCAAGAGGCTTGTAGTATTTAGTCTTCTCACCGGGATCATAACATCGTCGAGTAGATTGCCTTGACGTTTACGTGGAGCAAAAACAAAATTCGTGGGCTCCAGTTAACTTAGCTAATATATTTAATACTTTGTCAATGACGAAAATTATTCAATTTTTGTAAACAGGTCCTTTTAGGGTATCAATATGGACAGCTTGCGGGTAATTTGCACTGTGAGTCGCCGAGAAAAGACGTAGATTCTTTGCGTGATGGACGTATGCGTATTGTCACTGATCATCAAACCTTTGGACGAAATTACGCTGCCATTAACAGTATATCTGTGACTGGAGTTAATTCTCACGTGCTGTTAAATGGACATTACAAACCAAAGGTAAAACGAAGTATGTAATATAAATATCATGACTGAAAAAATCATGGACCTGTCGGACATTGCATGAATTTTCACTTTTAAAACTGTCATCCTGGAATTCCATAAATATTTTTATAATTAAAGTAAAGTCGGTGCCATTTGGAATAATAGTTTTATAATACCCCAACATTTGGAAGTTACGTTGGCGCAACAAACTGACACAAGTACATAAACACGCCCCCTGAGATAATTATATTTGTTCTTATCCCGCAAAATTGGTGCTCTTTTGGTGCTCTGTTAGACAATTATACTTTTAACCTAGCTTTAATATTCCTTTGCGTGGAATTGATAAAATATAATTATTATTAAATTAACTTTTGTTACACCTTGATGTAGATTAGGTAAGGTATAGGCCAACTCCATTTAAAATTTCAGTCAATTCACATCTGTTAAGATCACCAGAATAATATCTGAGAATGCAACTTTATTCATGCACTTTATATTATATGAGGCTTAGATTAAATATAATTGTTGATCAGAAGCAAATATTTTGGAAGCTCTTTTGGAAGATTAAATAAATTTTGTTTCTTTTAAATGTGATATAGCTGCCATATTCGTGTTACACATAATACCTAAATCCACATTTTTTTAGGATATATCCCGGTATAAGGCAAATTTTCCGCAATTAGTTACTCTATCAGGCAGACAGGAAAGTTCTGTCGATAAGATAATTCAGGATTTAAAAACTCGCCCCGTTGATCCGGAGGAATTGGCGCTACTTCGTAATATTCATAAAACCAGAATATCGGGTCATTTAGGAAGAGGATTTATACTTCTTGGTAAGAAGCTTGTTATAAGCACTTGTATTAATATTGAATTATTGGTCTAGA
Source organism: Lasiommata megera (assembly GCA_928268935.1). Classification (NCBI taxonomy): domain Eukaryota; kingdom Metazoa; phylum Arthropoda; class Insecta; order Lepidoptera; family Nymphalidae; genus Lasiommata; species Lasiommata megera. The sequence continues at coordinate 8,493,804 of OV743319.1, read as the reverse complement.
TTTAAAATAGAATGTCAAATTTTGTTATACTTAACTCTAGTTTTTATAATGATTTTTAAGATACAAATGAAAAGAATGAAACTATTTGCCTACACGAAAAGATCAACTATTTTGACGATGCCAAGCGGCCATTGTGGTTCGTGTACAGCGGTATGGGGTCTCAGTGGGCTGGCATGGGAGCTCAGCTCATGAGAATCCCTGTGTTTGCTGCAGCTATTGAAAGGTAGATCTGCATTCTTCAAACGGTTTAGATTTGAACCAAATAGCATTAAACTTATGAATAGTAATAATAATATAGTATAGTAAAATATGTATAATAATATATTCAAATTAAAAAAACTTTGCTATAAGATGCAAAGAATAGATTTTGAAACGGATTGATTTTTCAAACAAATGTACTTTCAGTCCCTATTGAATTCCTTTGAGGTGTGATTTGTAATTTTTTAATCATGAAACACATGTCTTGTTATTTTGAAAGCCAACCTCAATGTTATCATAACCACTTGAAACAGGCTTTTCAAAATGACTAATCCCTTTAGGCGTGATTTTTAAATATGGGATCAACATCGGAAATTAGGTACAATATATATAGATAATTAGTTTTTTCTGAATTAGCTAAAATCACATGTAAATATTCTAATATTTTAAAATTTATTATTTAACTGTTACGCTGTAATATTTAGTTATGTTGTAAATAAAGTTTACGAGTTTTAAATTCCGGATTTTGTACATTTTTCAATCTTTGTCTATATAACAGATGTCGACGTGTATTAGAGCCCAAAGGAGTGGACATTGTTCACATAATTACATCTCCAGATAAAACTATATTTGATAACATTCTGAATTCATTCGTCGGAATTGCTGCTATTCAAATTGGGCTTACAGATATTTTACGTGAACTGAAAATTTTTCCGGACATGATAATAGGTAAATTTTTCATTAATCTTTTTTTTTCTTGCTTAGCTATGTTGGATCGGCACAAAGTACCTAAGGTCTAAGGTCAAATAATCTCACGTCCTATAAAAATTTTTGGAAACATTTTCATTGGTAGAATTGCCGACACCATATATCAGGATAGTCTTTGTGTCGCAAGTGCAGGGGACACTCTATTCTCTCATAATGTATATACTTTATTTTACAAAATTATTGGATAACCCTAGCTACGTTTTATGATTCACAGGACACAGTGTGGGTGAGTTAGGCTGCGCTTACGCAGACGGATGTTTTACAGCCGAGGAGATGATACTGTCTGCATACAGTCGCGGTCTGGTTTCTGTGCAAACGCCTTTCATTCGTGGATCAATGGCTGCTATTGGGATTGGCTACCAACAGGTATCTACTTTACCAGTTACAAAAAAATATATTTCCATCAGTGAGCTTCACTTAACTGATTAATAAATAAAAAATGTTGGATTTCTTTTCTTACAGATATCTAAAATGTGTCCACCTGAGATTGAAGTAGCTTGTCACAATGGTCCAGATTCAAGCACCATTTCTGGACCCGCTGATATAATGAAAGAATTCGTGGCTAAACTTACATCTAAAGGAATCTTTGCCAAGGAAGTGCCGTGCTCAAACATTGCATATCACTCACGATACATAGCTGAAGCAGGTTTGTATCAATGACCTTTCAATGACCCATTCTGGATTATGTAATACTCGATATTTATGTATTTTACCAAAACTCATTGAAACTCATTGTTTTTTTTTGTAGATAGAAAGAGTTCATTTAAATCTTAGTCAGCGATTACTGAATTTAATTTACCTACTGCTGAAAAATAAGTAGTGTTTAATTTAAAATTTCAATTAATACCTGTAAGGATGACGAGTATCCAAATTTCGTAACTTACTACTAACTTTTTTTAAACTTACAGGTCCAGGCTTGCTAAAATATTTATCTGAAGTAATTAAAAACCCTAAAGAACGCAGTAAACGCTGGATTTCCACATCAGTACCGGAAGAGAAATGGAATGATCCAATTGCTAAATACTCGTCAGCAGAATATCACACGAACAACTTACTTGTATGGATTATTCCAGATATTAATTGGTATACTGTAAATTATACGTATGAAATTTTTCAATTTACTTTTGTTGCAGAATTCAGTTCTTTTCGAAGAGTCACTAGGACGCATCCCATCAAATGCAGTAGTAGTAGAGATAGCTCCTCATGGTCTATTGCAGGCCATTCTCAAGCGATCGCTGCCTGAATCCTGCAAACACGTGCCATTGACAAGACGTGGGCACCCTGACAATACACAGTTTTTGTTAGAAGCCGTTGGCAAGTAAGATCTTTATAATATGGACAACAATCTTAATTTGCTTTAAACAGGCAAATCGGCACGATGCAGTTTAGAATTTCTTCAATCTTTAAACACCAGACCGTGTAGATCTTCCAGAATGAGCTCTCAGCGAACATTTTTAAGGAAGCAATTGTGGCATCTCCTGAGAATGCTCCGGTGTCAGAACGAAACACGTTGTGCCTTGCATTCTAGAAGATCTTCATGGTGAAGTATAAAGTATAATGTTGGGAGAAATTTCACATCACGATCTTTTAGTTTTATTAACCTTAGAACCTTAACGTTCCAACAACATTCCGTTCCGTAAACATAATTCCACTTCTAGTCTACTAGGCTGTTTGCCATAATTAAACCTTTAACTATTATGAGTAAAGGACCCTCCTTGAATTGCTTCATACATGTGTCTATTTATATAGAAGGTAGTTAGTTAGTTATAAAGTACACGCATACTATAACATTTTAATTATTTAAGTTGTTTTCTTTCACCATTATGAGCAAAATAATATACACTTGCAAAACTAGTAACTATAATCTGACTCTTACAGTCTCTACATGGAGGGATACAATCCTCAAGTCCAAGCAATATACCCGAAAATAGAATTTCCAGTTTCTACTGGAACACCAATGCTATCACATTTAGTAGAATGGGCACATAACGAAGATTGGTAAGTGATTAGAAATAATGAGTATAAACTAAAACATTTAAGTAACTAAAGTCTTCAGAACTAAGATTCTTACCATGTTTGCGGAAATTTATGGATTGTTTTTTTTTACACATAAAATAAATTCATTTCAGGAATGTGCTATATTATGCAAATGCTACGAGGAAAACAGCATCACAGTGCACCCATGTTATATCGATCCTTGATGACGATCACTGTTATTTGAAGGGACATGTCATAAGAGGTAATAAGAATTAAATATTAGCAAGCACAATTTAAAGGCAACTAAAGTACGGGACAAGTAAGGGACAGTTTGAGTTATTTCATATACAACGTGTAAAATGAAATTCAGTCTATTGTAAATTGATCAACTTTCACTACACCTAATTTGACAATGTCAACAAAAAATATGTGCAAACAATAAATCTATACAAAATTTTTGCCGTCCAACGGTCCCCTCATGAGCATGGCTAGTTTGGAATAGTAAGGCTTAGTTTTGGGATAAAATAAAGATAAACTTGTTTTATTTATTGTTAGTTATTTATTGTATTCGTTAGAATTAAAAAAGTTTATTACTCCTGAATTCAAATTTTGTTAAAATAAATCTATATTATATACTGATACTGATAGATCCATTTAGAAATCATCTGTCAATGTTTCATTTTAGAAAAGAATACATACCCTTTCGCTGCTACTCTAGTAGCTGTTTGGGATACATTGGCTATGGTCCTTGGAGTGCCAAAGAAGCAATTCCCAGTTGAATTTCGTGACGTACACCTGCACTCACAGCCCGTGCTTCACGAACGTAAATTGTTACGACTAAATGTATCAATCCATCGAGGCAAAGGCCGCTTCGAGGTAATCAAAGGTTCAAAAAATACTAAAACTATAAAGTATCCCTTATTATAATACTAAATATAACCCTTACAGAAATATAATTTTAATGATCAGAACTGAAAACATATTTTTTTTTTGTAATTAAATAATAAACAATCGAACATGATAACTACCTGATTCTTTTGTACAAAAATAAACCAGCTCATTTTATGCCACTAGCACTGGGAATGAATTGGTCTCATGGTCACGTCAACGTAAAAGACCAATATGTTGATGTTAAAAGTTATAAAATGTTAAAAGACCAAAACTCTCTATTAGTAAGCTTTAATAACAAACCTTACTTGCTTTTCTTTACGTGTCTAATGTCTTCGTACTTATTTATATATTTCTAACAATAGTACTATCGGTTGTAAGTCGTTTTTGTTTGCAAAGTTGTGAAACGATCAATAAAAACATAACTATCATCAGCATACGTATTGCAAAGCTTTATAAAATCTACCGCAAACATTTTAGGTTTTGGAAGACAATATGAAAGTGGCCTCAGGGTTCATTATAGGAGAATTAGACACAGATGTATTAGAAGAAATCAAAGAGGAAGTCAAGTGTGAGGAAGCCATGGAATTACTATCAAATGATGTTTATCAATTAATGCACTCTAGAGACTACAATTACTTGTAAGTAATCATCATCATCATCATTATTTCAACCGATAGACGTCCACTGCTGGACATAGGTCTTTTGTAGGGAGTTCCAATGGCCACGATCTTGGGCCGCTTGTATCCAGCGGCTCCTTGCGACTCGTTTGATGTCGTCTGTCCACCTTGTTGGGGGTCGACCAACGCTACGTTTACCGGTGCGGGGTCGCCATTCCAGCACCTTGGGGTCCCAAGGTAAAAGTAATAATCAACATAAATACTAAGCAAGAGTAAGCTTGCATGAGTATTAAACGTATTTCAGTATTTCTTAAATATAAACATTATTTCTTTGACACGGCATCTTGACTTAAACATCGGAACAATAAAATTAATGAAATGGATTATTTATTTGTCATATTTGTATATTTTTAGGAATGAGTTTCGCAGTATTTACAACGCAAACACGTCATTAAATAACGCTTATCTATTGTGGCAAGACAATTGGGTTACATTAATTGATGGTATGATCCAACTTAATGCACTCAGGAGAAATCATGAAAGCGTTTCGCAGCCTAACTTTATTAGAAGAATCAAAATAGACGTTGATAATCATTTGCGAAATAAAACCTTGATAGAGAATGCTGTTCTCATACCAGCAAGCATATCTGACCTTACTGATAGCACCAGGTATAGTTTTATCGTTTTAAAGCATAATTTTGCATATTATTATTGTTAGCTTACTCAGTAAATGTATGAACTATTTATTCACTATCCTCTCTGATTTTTTAACTATGTTTAGATGCGGCGGCGTCTTGATTGAACAATTAAAATTTTACGACCTATCGTTAATGAATGAGGAACAAATCGCTTTAAAAACGTTAAAATTTGTTCCCCACTCTTCTTCTAACTTAATTGATGTGAGTATTTGAATTTCATATTATATTAACCTTATTAAATTAATACTACTGTGTTATGGATGATTTAATATTAAGAGTATTATTAACAACATTGTTCGTAAAAAGGACCAATTTCTAAAATTAAAGCTGTCGTTGATTAATATAATATTGACCATATCGACAAAATTTAAACAGGCCTGTTTATTTTGTAGGAAATTTCTGTGATATACGTATTTTTGCAAATACTCGCAGAAAATTTGAATCGACAGAATATCAACGTTCTCGAAGTCATTGAATACCAAGGTCAGAAGAAATTTACGTATATACAAAAAGTAATTCATGATATACCAGAAATAAAAGTAAACTTCTCACAAATTTGTCGGAATGATTTAACTAAAAAGCCTGATATCATTGAAGATATTGATGTACTAATGATAACAAACTTGGCTGCTGATGATAATGTAAGTATTATATATATCTGAGTGTTATAACGGTAAATATTGTGCTTTTATTATACATCAAACATTTTACATAAAAACTTAAAATTAAACTTAGATTAACCTAAAACTAAAAATCTTAAAAAATAAATAACATCGTAACTAAAATATCTTATTAAAAGGAGTCCCTTTAGGCAAGGTTCCGAAGATACTGGCAGCGTTCCCCCTTTGAATTGCTAGACAAATTCTTTGTCCGAGGTAGCTGGCAGCTCTTCGGTCCGGTCGGCTAACGGTAAATTATATATCATTGAAATTGACTTTTCTTTTATAGATGTGCCAAGTGCTCCATCGGATACTCAAACGAGATACTTTCCTGATCAATAGGGAAGATTGTTCAGATATGACAACCACACGTCCTGCACTTCTTTACCGCAGTGTGTGTGTCCACATCGTTGGATCTTCACGCCTGGAACTAAATATATGGCAACCTTCCGATGTAACGGTCGGGACTAGCGCTGTCACTGTATTTTCACAGGATGACCTCGCCAAACTTAATGCTCAGATATCTTCACTACCTTCGAGACACAAACTTCTCATACTTACTTCGAAGCCACCACTGACTGGACTAAAACAGCTTATCAAAGAGCAAAGAACTGAAAACAATCGCAAAATTAAGCTTTTAATTAATAGTCATAAAATATTTGACGACCAATGTTTGAATCAAATACAGTTTACGGATTTGGCTACAAATATTTTAGATAACGTATGTATACAGTAAATGTAATTTAGCTAAATTCATTTGCAATATAAGTTATAAGGTTATAAACATAAACTTAACTGTTCAAGGGCATCTGGGGTGGAGAGTATTATTTGCCAATTCAAGATAAAGGACACGTAGGCCGAGATATGACGTTGGAAACGACTCGGCTAGGTGACATTGACTCCTTGCATTGGACGGAAGCTAACGAAGGCAGTCACCCAGGGGTTCTTGTAAAGGTTATAAGTATTAACAACTGTTCGGTTCAAATAAGTGGCATTTCGTTACACAGATCAGTAGTATAACTTAGTTTATTATATTCCAGGTTCATTATGTAGGCTTAAACGACGCGTACGTAAAAAAAGTATTACAAGTAGCCGTAAGTGATGACAATACTGAAACCAAACTGATTGAATATGACTTCAGTGGAACAACGGATAGGTATAATCTTTTTATTCATTACTAGATGTTGCCAGCGATTTCGTTCCCGTGTCAATTAATCAAATGTACTGTTTGTTTCAAATGATTTGTTATCGCTACAGTAAACACACCTTATCTCAAGTTTGAGACGTATTACTCGTAAAAGTAAAGGTTTTATTACAGACCATAAACATCAAGCAAAGTCTCCATTATACTCTTAGGTCTAGTATTTTGTTAGTACGGTCTATGGTAATACTTCGGAACTTCAGAAACCGACATTTTCGGGATGCTTGAATAAGTTGAATCTACATTACTCGCTATATAATCTTATACCTGCCCTTCATAATATATGTCGAAGAAGGCTGTACAGAGAAACCGGTAGAAGGACATAGAGACAAATAGTGTACACACTTTTGTTTGCTTAAAGATAATGTTTTCGTAAACATGGTATAAACTGCAAATATAAAATATTAAAACAATGATTTAACCTGCATAGAGATATTCGAGTTTTAAGATCATACTTTTAAGTATGATTCTCCGAAACTCAGGGAAATCAGATCAGTGGTGGTGTCACTAATTAGTAACAGACAGAAAGGCCAACATACTGAGAAAATCGAGATTTATGTTGCTATCATAGATGCCATTAGTGGTAGAATAAATCACGCTATCGGTGTGTGTTCATAAATAGTCTCATTTCTTTTACATTTCCAAATGTCAGTACTGGATGTACAGATTTCTATGTGAGGCCATCATTTACATACCAAGTCTGTCTTTGCATACCAAGTATTTAATGTTTCGGCTTGTTAAGCGCCTGATATTTTTGAACGCTGAATTAGACTTCGTCCGTCAATTTGACACCAATGATTGTACGCACACACAGGAGGTAAGAAGATTAAATAGAGAGTCGGGTACGGTGGAATTTTTTGTAAAACTATGATCATGATATTTCTGCATAATTAAACAGGTTCCTACGTGGTACATATAAGAAGGGCTCTATGTCGTGTTGAAATATCCAAAATAATACATTTAATATATACGATCTCGAAATGGAACTATTTACAGATAACTTAGAAACGCGTGAGATGCATCAGGCTCACTTAGCTGGGAGTTATGTTTGCTCTCTAATGCTAATAAGAGTTACGCAAAGAGCAAAATTCTCAAGGTAATCCAGAATTAATTGTAATATATAATTTTAGCAAAGTGCGCGTGATGGGTATTACACAAGAAAAATCGATCAGCACCAGCGTGAAAGCGAAACCTGAACTGCTGTGGCCGGTACCGGATAATTGGACTCTAGAGGATGCGGCTACTGTTCCTCTAGCTTATTGCTTGGCTTTCTACTGCCTGGTAAATATATTAATGCATCCTAAGTGTATCATTTCAAATAGGTTTTTGAAAATAATCTGATTACTTTTATCTTAATGTTGAAGTCGTACCGTTGAAGTATGGCAGACTAGTATGGTACTCAAGTTCCAGGGTTTTTTTTTATTGATATTCTGTAATCTCTCTCTTACTTTGATTTGCTTTTCGTAATCATTTCTATGCCAGTGGAGGCATAATACTCCACAGTGTTAAATAAACTCACCTTTCTACTTCATAGATACGGAACCGCCATAAGAGAAAGTGTTAACCGATGTTTCCAGGGTACACACACCATTCCGAATGCTGCTCTTCCCCATTTACGAATCAAAAGTGACCCACAGCACAACAAACTTGGAGGTTACCCCTATTGGAATGTTAACACCCGTTCTCTTTATGACTATACCAACTCTAAAATAATATGAACTCCTTTATTGTACTTGTGTTCACATGATTATCTTTTAGTTGTTTGTTAATTATTATGGATTAAGTTTAACTAAAAATATTTTCAAAGTGCTTTAGGAGTCGATTATACCGTGGGAACAGTATTCTCGTGCATGGAGGTGCGGGGGCTTTGGGTCAAGCTGTCATCTCTATAGCGCTAGCGTATGACTGTGATATTTATACAACTGTCAGCAATCTAAAGAAGAAACAATTTCTACTGAAGCTGTTTCCACAGCTGAAAGGTATTATACAATTACAAATATGTTTGTATACTAAATTAAAACGAATTTTACATATTGCATTTTTAAAATACAACGCTTATCCTATGATAAGACGATTATAACGTCACACGAGATTGTTTGGTAAGGCGTGCTTCATAGATTAATCAGACCATTCTTGGTAAAAAGCCACCGCAATGTCAAAATGGAGAACTGGAGTATAGGACAGAGAAAGGCGGTGAAATTGACTAAAGCATATTCCGGGTTTCAAAGAGCATTGATGATCATGATAATGAAGACGTTTTAAAATAACTTATATACTTATTTTATATTACATCGACTTTGAAAAGCTCTTGTATCAGCGAAAATAATAACAAACTTAAACAATCCGTTAAGGTAAACATTCGACTGTATGACTGTTTCTTACTTTTAACAAACTTGTACATTCTGTTTAAACATTCGCAGTCTCATATTATTACCTTATATTTTTTGTTCTTAGTCTATTTAAATAACAATTATGAGGGTATTTTATGGATATAAACAGATGATCTTTAGATATCTGATGGATAAATTTGTTTCTTTTATTTTTGTGTTGCAAATATGAATATCTATTTATCTTTCTATTTTATCCATCAGTTAAGTTTATTTATTCTTGCGTTTTGAATCAGGCTTTTAATGATTAACCTGGCTAAGTTTGTTGTCGGTTTCTTCTTAGAACATGGCGCATTTGGAACTCTCATAGCTTTAGTTTTAAGTTCACGAATGTGGTTATCGCCATCAACTCACTACTATGTAAATTATTGAAGCGTCAAAAGTGCTTTTTAAAGGATTATTTGAATGAAGATCATGATTGTATGATTGTTTGATTGAATGTTAAACAAAATATCGAGCTTACTCTGTTTCTTCTTGTTCATAGGAATATAAAAGTTCTATGCAAATTTCTTCTTTCAGAGGATCAAATTGGTAATTCTCGTGATAGTACCTTCAAAGATATGGTTCTTCGAGGTACCAAAGGAAAAGGTTGTCATATTGTAATCAGTTGTGTTTCTGGAGAACTCCGAAACGTAAGTCATAAATACTATTTTACACTTATATCATGTCTATAATCGGTGCGAGAGCTTCAGTTTATTTGGGTTAATGATGTATTTCCAACAAAACAAAATAACAAAAAGAGACATACCTCAAGAGACAAAGACGTGTAGCCAATGCGATTTAGCGTTCTGATACGATGTCGCGTAGAAACCAATTAGGAGTATGGGTTTACCATACCTCTAACAGGTTAGCCCGCTAGCATCTTAGACTGCATCATCACTTACCATCAGGTGAGTTTGCCGTCAAAGGCTAACTTGTAGCAGTTTAAAAAAAAAAAAAAATATCTGTACGGATCGGGATATCGTTGAAATTAACTGTTTCATACTAGACAACAGTTGAATAAACGCAGGAGCTTTGCGGAATTCGACAATTATGACGATTTATTTAATTTCTGATATCCATTAAATATATTAAAAAAGCAGGCAAATCTAATATTTTTAATATATATAATTTCAAAAAATATTATAATTTATGGCATTTTTGAAGATATGTGTGTGTGTATATAAATTATACACACAGATCTTCAAAAATGCCATCTTAACATACATTTAAATTAACGCGTTACATCGCTTATGGCCTAAGCAATTGAACAATTGACGAAATTATAAATTGCACCATGCACATTTGCTTGTTTTATGCAGATTATAGCAAATTAAGCATTAAGCTTGTTCAGTGTTCGTAAGTTAATAACTATTAATAACTTATATCCCATAGGCTACCCTGTATTGTTGCTCATCCTTCGGTTTTGTCGTCGACACGTCGGTACTACTGGATAAAGAAGATTACAACTTCGAGATGTATTGCTTGGACAAATGTATGTCGTATTGCACACAGCAATTTTCCACAATATTCGAACCACAAAACGCTAAAGATCTAAAAGTAAGTACTTATACTTTTATCCCTAATATTGAATATAAATTTGCTTAAATTAGGACGTTTTGTGATACACAATTTCAGAGGCAGAGATGTATTGGGCTGAGGCTGCAACTTACATTTAAAATGCTGGAAATGTATTCCAGACAAGAACATTTACAGCTTTACCTGTGTTGGGTACCTAATCAGTTTGGGTCAAATCTGGTCAAATAGTTTGCCCACCCGTTATTAATAAAAATAATCTGCGTTCTACAAACTCGGTCCTCCAAAGAACATATTTAGAGACCTTAGGTCGGCCCCCGTTATTGTCGGTGATCATCATGATCAACCCATTACCGGCTCACTACAGAGCACGGGTCTCTCAATACGAGAAGGGTTTGGCCATAGTCCACCACGCTGGCCATGTGCGCATTGGCAGACTTCACGCGCCTTTGAGAAAGTTATGGAGAACTCTCAGGCGTGCAGGTTTTCTCATGTTGAAGCAAGTGATATATATATATATATATATATATATTTTTTTTAATACGGTTGTCGGTGATACTCGTATTTAATAGTCTCATAGTCCTTAGTAGATTGAAGTTCTGAATTTCTCTCTCTTATGACCTATTCGCAACGAGAACTTTGTCTGGCAGTATAAACTAAAATGCCGATGATGGTGATGACTTATATGGAGTGTATATAAATCTATTCAAACTAAGACATCATGAAGAGCGTCATCTGAACATAGGATTTTCGATAAGCTGACATATGCCGCGTATATCCATCCGCAAGTAAAGTGAAAACCTAATGTGTTATATTATCAGAGGCTACAACTGATGGTGAGCGAGGGAATCGCGCGGGGCTACGTCCGGCCGCTCTCCCGCGTGGTGTACGCGGCGGGAGACGTCGCACGCGCTCTACGCCTGCAAGCGGGCAGCAAGCACGCTGGCAGAGTGCTGCTTCACGTGCAGGAGAACAATATCTCCTCCGCCCATACTAAGTAAGTACCACATTTGTTGGTTTTTAATTCAAACAACACTTGTTAATCAATAAACAGCAAGTATAATGCTATATTCCGCCGACAACGCTGTGTTAGCAAATTTTACTTGCTGTTTATTGTTTATCATGGACTTCCGCAAAGTAACGCCTGCTTCTATTAATTATTAACACTTGTTAATGATTAAAAAAAGATCAAGTTGTGTTAAAAATTAGAACATATTATATAATAAAACTAATAACCTTAAAAACTGTAATATAATAATTAAAATACATTATTAAAAGGAGATCCTTTAGGCAAGGTTCCGAAGATACTATTAGCCTTCCCCCTTTGAATAGCTACACTAATTATTTGTCCGAGGTAGCTAGCAGCTCTTCGGTAAGGTATCTTTACATAATATGTTATATAGCAAATGCAAGCTATATTGCATTTTACAAGTTTATACGTCTGCGGCCCGCGATTTCATCGACAAATGTCCCGTTTTATATATATATATAATACGGGTATAAAATATAGCCTATGTTACTCGCTGAAATTTTTTCGGTAAAAGAATCTTTGAAATCGGTTCAATGAAAGCTTTACAAACAAATAAACTCATCTTCACATTCAGAATATTACTTAGGATAAATCTATATATATCCTGCATTAGGTACCGTCTTTCTATTCTATTATATGGAGATATATGGTATTACATTTACTGTATGAAGGTGCATTGTGTAGGAGCACTACCCCCAGAATATTTTGAAGAGCCCTAAAATACACCCACTTAGGCTAGTACTAGAAAGGTGTCATAAATAATATCTTTCGAAATGTAAAATATGTAGATTGAAATCAAATTCAATTGTAAATTTTTAATAAAAAGAACCCTTATAACATCCCTTATCGATTTATCACCATCTTGTCATAGAAATGTAAGATCGCGTATTGGTGCCTGTACTAGGCTTACATGGACTTAGGCCTAAAGTATTGATTTTTAAGAACTATTTTATTCCTTTTTACCATCAATCCTCAAGGCATCGAAAGCATCTGCAACCTTAGTTAATATTCCGCGGACATTTATAAAGCGGTTTGCTTACTCATAGCTATTCCGGCGGTTTTCCTCATTACCTATATTGTGAATAGCTTCAAAATATAAGCAAGCACGCTTAGAAGATCCTAACTGTAGCATCTTCTAAGCAACCGAGCTCTAAGTGAGGCACTTTCATTACTTAACATATTTGCAATAGTAAAAAACTGAGTATTTCGTTCGAAGCTAGATTTGTGTTTTATCTTTTTAAAAATTAATTATAAAAAAATGTTAGTTTCAGAATGAACTGTTCAGCCCATCGATCGCAGCTTTTGTTATTGGATGATGAGGGTTTGGGAATGCAATTAGTCGACAGATTGATAAGCCGAGGTGCTAGAAAATTTGCATTGTATTGCTCTAATAACTCAAACAGCATATTGTTCAAACTGAGGTAACGATCTTGCATCTTTAATGGTATAAGTGAAATTGAGAAGGGAATCAATACTTTTTATTTATCACTTATTTCGTAGGTCCTGGCAGAAACAAGGTATACAATGTACAGTATCCTATGGAAATGCTTGGAATGAAAACATTTTGGACAGTAAGAGCTTGGAAGATGTTGAAGGAATATATTGTGTTTTAAATTCTAAATCACATAATGAAAATATTCTGAGCAGCTTGGAAAAATTGAATTTGACGATCCGAAGCTCGAATAGTTCTTTGAAGTAAGTAGTTCCTCTGTGTTATACTTCTACAGCTGAACGCTTGTCTCATTGGTATTTTCAACAATGATGTCTTTTACATCAATGGTAGCCTCGAACTGAATGTTTTTTTTATACACCACAAGTTAACCCTTGACGGTATCTCACCTGATGGTAAGTGATGATGCGACATTGAGCAAGTTAAGAAATAAGCTTGGATTAGGGACGTTTGACTGGAATTTGTTAAGTATGCCATTATCGTTGTTATAAATGATACGTACTCTATATTTGGTTTTTTTATACTCTACAAGTTAGCCCTTGACGGCTATCTCCCCTAGTGGTAAGTGATGATGCAGTCTAGGATGGTACGGGGCTAACCTGTTAGGATATTGTCCCTAATTGGTTTCAACACGACACGTCTTTGTCGGTAGGGTGGTCACTAGCCACGACCGAAGCTTCCCACCAGTTCAGACTCGAGCCGGGAATCGAACCCAGGACCTCCAATTTTAAAATGCAACAGCGCACGCGCTGCGCCACGAGGTCGTCAAAAACGTTATAACGCTACTACTGTCCTGCGTTTATTTTTGTGTTTTGTTAACTTTTATGTGAAAAATTATAAAAGTTTAGTCATTCATTTATCGATTTACAGGTATTTTGCAGTGATCGATGCTAGGAGAGAAGTTAATGAGCTACTAAAGCTTACAAAACCTCATAAAGTATTTACATCTATCAAATTGCCGCCTTTGAAAGAAGACCTCGTAAGTAGATAACATTAGAATAAATAAATTTTAAAACCAACATTCAGAGTAGTTAATGTACGTGACTGGGAATATAACCTTTAGCTAAAGCTTTTAATCATTTACGTAATCCTTTATAGTTTATACTATAATAGATATTTTCTATAAGCTTACGTTTAATCTAAACTTTAAACTTAATGAGAAACAACTCTTAGACTCCTCCTCCTTCTTTTAAACTTATAACCACAACCCCTGCAAGTTTATTATTCCTTCTAATGTTTTAATTATTGTAGTCATATTTTTTCTCAAATTTCGATTTTTTAATGTATGTTACATTAAATTTTTAAATAAGTATTGGCTTTAGACCATAATTTTTTTTATGACCCATTTTATATATAGTTAGAAAAGTTCTGTAGTACAGTAATAATTTAATATCAGCAGCAGTACCCAATAATATAATATGACACATAATGCTGTGAAAGATATAATAGATTCCTAGCAGTTTCTATGTCATATAACGTTACTTTCTCACCTTATAGGCAGGAGAACTAAATCAGCTGGATAAATTATTATTTATATGAGAGTCGAGTTAAGTTTAGCATCCAATCTTATTCTAAAAAAACTGACGTATCCACCAGGTTCAACCTCATTTATGTTTTTATGAGAATCTTGAGAAAAAAATATTTGCTTAGTTCTTTAAAGTTTATAATAAAGTTTGTAAAATTAAATTTACCATTGTGTTCTTATCCTATTATTATTTTTTATTTTTTATCATTCAAATACAGTTGGAGAGTAAATTAGGTGCAGAATTTATTTCAATAAACAATGCTGTTGATGCTATAGAAAAGGCGTTGTGTTACAAGCAAAGCGTTATAGAAGTACATTGTACGAAAAAACCGAATGGCAACTTGTTACACGCCGTGGCTGATAGAGCAGGTAAAATTAATGAAATCTACTTATTGGCTTCGTAGTATTTAAATTATATCAGGTATTTATATTACTGACCATAACATTATTCGTCAGATATAACAATACCTCATGATGTCTCGCAAGAAGCAACACTAAAAGACTTGGGAATTAATCTCGCAAAGTCACAAATTGTTCGAACTTGTTTGTACGACGGCTATAACATATTACTAGACGAGGATACGATACCATTTTTAACGATTAAAGAGTAAGTAATACGATAGCACATTATTTCAAATGAATATACAAAAAATAATTAGTCTTTAATAAAAAATATACAAAAGGAAAGTAATTAAATAATACTATTCGTTCATGTAGTGTATTAGAGATGATCAGAATTAATAAACTAAAAATATTTTTAAACCTTTACAGGCTAAGAGATATAGAAAACGGAATTTTAAAAAAGGGTATAACTGAAGCAAAAGATTTGAAAACATTTTTCTCATACATTGAACAAGATGCAATGCAAGCTACAGCGGATATAGTATTGTTACCAACATTAACTACCAGTGCTGATTTGGTAAGCAAAATAAGAACGCTGGTACACAGATTATGAATGCACATTTTAAAGAGCACAATTAAAAATTATTATATTAAATGTTGCAGAGAGGTGATGAATATGATGTTGGTCAGTCATTTTTGTGCATACTACCTGGTGTAGAAGGACTGCATATTCGATTCCGTGAACTTTCCGAACGGCTCAAGTTACCAGCTCTAGTTTTGCAGCCAGGCTTAGAAAGGCCACATGAGACAATACAAGAAACGGCGCATAGATACGTTAACGTCAGTTCAATTCTTTACATTAAATAATTAAATATTTACTTATATAGTATTTAGTTATATATTAGTTTATCTCAGAATTACAAGTACGGCGTTTGAAGTGAATAGATAACAAATGTCTGTGATTTTATTTTTTATTTTTAGACACTCCAAAAAAAGACTCAAATGAAGAAACGCTTTTATCTTCTGGGATATGAAAGTGGAGTTTTGGTAGCACTAGAAATGGCCGCTATTCTTGAAGACCATGGTAAGAAAAATAAATCCTTAACTCAATTGTATGTAAAGTTTGTTTTTTCGATCGGAGTAAAGGAAATAAATATATTTTTACTATCTGCAGGATTAACTGGCACAATTTTCTGTATTGGTGGTGCCCCGAAAGAAGTTCAAGCTACATTTGAAAAAAAATTAGGTCACTTGGACACCGAAGAATCACTGCAAATTGCGGTAGCGCGTCATTTATTTACTTTGTTGATTAACGATGATAAATTAGATAATCTGGAATACATTCTGAAGAGTAACTCTGTTTGGAAAGAAAAAGTATCTTTGTGTGTGCAGAAACTTCTGGGACGTTTTAATCACTCGACCCAGTATGCACAAGAATTTATTGAAGCAGCATACGCAAGGATAATACAAGCGCGACGTTATAACTCAGAGCCACGTCCTCTGCGCTCTCTCCTGATATCCATTCGACCTCGATCGTTTGCGTCGCAACCCTGTAAATCCTTTTCTTTACAAAGTCACTCGCAACAAAAAGTCGTAGAGTACAATTTGGAAGCTCCTCTGTCCTACGCCGCTCAAGATTTGCAATGTGCTGCCATTGTTAACCGACATTTAGATACTGAGCTGCTAGCAGAGTTTGAAAAAATTAACTTGTGTGAAACATATATCATGAATTCTGATTCCTTTATGAGTATTGGCGACAACTAATTCATTATTAGTTTAATTTAATACTGAAATATTCACTTTAAAATAAAATCATCATTGGCTTGGTTTTTTATGAGTTTTATTAAATCCTTCATCATCATCCTTACCTTTTTTTTTTTTGCACGCTGGGAAATGCTTTTACGCATCCCCTCCGGAGGCGAGGCAGGCAAGACTGCGCCGCTTCCGACGGGGTATGTGGGACTCCCTGGCGGCCAGGCTGGCGACCAGAATACCCACTAAAACCCAGCGATGCTCCTTCGCATCCTACCTTACGCTTTTGGTATCAAGGTTAAACAAGATTAAATTTAAAAACTTAAGCTTTGTTTAAGTAGTATTCTTTATTTTATGTCAGTAAACTCTCGATTTTACACACAAGTGTAAAATGTAATCGAAACAGTAAAACATCGATTTACATATAAAACTAGTGTTATTTTAAATGCCTTACTTTTACTAAGTTATCCCCCATCCCCCCGTTAACACATATCTTATCAGTGTTAACCTAAATTTACCATTTTATATCACGAATTACAAAAGGTTATACCGAGAAATCAAATGTATATACAAGTCCGAAAACTAAGTTAAAGTTCAAGGCATTAGGTACATTGTTTTTATGAAGCCTTTATGCAAAGCCACTTGGAATACAACGCCACTACCACTTGGTCTCCAAAATGCTATCGATTCTATTTATTTATCTAATTATCTATACTTATAATAGAACTTTACAGGAAAATTCCTGTCCATTGAATATATATAAAAAAAAAAAAATATGTAGAACATCTATGTAGAACCCAAAACATTTAGTTTGTCTTTAATCTGTTGTCTGTTCCTGTATCACGCAATAACTTCTGAAGGGATTTAATTGCAATTAAATAAACTTATAGCTAACTACTCTCAGTATCAGATTAGGCTATAGGCAATTTTATATAATATAATACTAAATTAAATTATCATCAGTTAAAATTTTGTGTGAATCTGGTAAAAAATATGTGATATTTAATATAATAGATAAAACTCGTAAGCAGACATAAGACCAGAGACAATTCGGGGCTAGTTATCAACTAACTGACAAAGACTCAGCGTAACGATAGCTCTCAGTCACTAAAGGGAAACGGAACGGTAAAGGGAATGGGTTTTATATAACTACGCTACCTCTAGCAAGTTAACCAGCTGCCATCTTAAACTGCATCACGACTTACCATTACGTACAATTAGATTGAAGTCTAGGTCTTAGTTGTAGTGGAATAAAATAAATTATCACGTATAGACGACATTTTAGTGGGAGCTTGTAAAAATGATTAGTAGTTAATTAAAATTTTACACGTATACAATTCTTATAAATAATTTAAAAGTAACCCTTTTGAGGTGATATTTTTAGTATACAGTCAACTAAAACTTGAATAATTAAGTGAATACATAGTTTACTCAGGTCATTTGGGCGGAAGTTTACATAAATATTTTGACGGAAAGGAGGAACGGATGTTTAAGGGTTCCGTTTCTCACTTCATATCTTTTGACAAGATGTCGCCAGGATTTCGGCATTTTTTAAAATTTAGTTTAGATATTTCAGCACATATAAGTACCCACCACGTTGTAACAATGCGGGTTTGTATCTTCTTGAAGATTGTTTTCACATTTAAGTGAAAATTGCCGGCAGCTTACGAGACACGAAATTTCCAAAAAAATTTGGCTCGACCCAGGAATCGAACCCGTCTTGGGTTATGTGGTCCGTAGTAAACTCGCTAACCACTTAAAAACCGAGGCGGTTCTAGAAAATATGTGGAAATGACATCAAAATCCCAGATATCGGGTCATGTTGTGGTATACTGACTGAGGAAAATAGTAAGAAGATATTTGGTGTAATGTCGACGATTAAAGATTTGTCATTACTTGTAACTACGCGAACAGACATGTATTTAATAAAGAATCTGAGATTTGTCGTCTTTATTTAAGCATATTTATATTGTGTCGTATCACGTTTAAGTAACGTATATCTGACGATAATAAAAAAAAAATCGTTTTTACGACTTTTACCATTCAATAACAAGGTGTGACGATATATTATCTTAGTTTTATACAATTCTATAACAAAATACCAAATGAAATTTCTGGGATGTCTCTCAATAAGTGCAAAGTTTATATAATACGTAAGCTTGTAGAAAAGTCCTACTATAGTGAAAATTATAGGATTATGTAAATGATAAACAAGCATGGGTGTGAAATATTGCTCTAATAAGATAGATCTTAATATAATTTAAAGTGGCATGTGAGATGGTGATAACAAAAAGAAAATTTACCTGGCTAAGTTTGTTGTGGGCTTCTTCTTAGACCGGGGCGCGTTTGGAACCCTCATAGTTTTAGTTGTGAGTTTACTTAGTTGTGAATGTAGTTATCACCATCAAGTCATTACTATGTAAATTATTGACGCGTCAAAAGTGCCTTTTAAAGGACTATTTGAATAAGGATTATTTGAATTTGTATTTGAATAAGTACATGTTATCGAAGTTTACATAGGTACGCTTAGTAAATACAATACAGAGAACCCTGAAAAAATGAACAAGTCCTAATTAAATTATTCATTAATTCATTAAACGACACGTTTCTGTACAACGTTTGACTGTGTTTTTTTTTCATTAGTAAAGATTAATGCGTTTTTATACATATGTTTATGTTTACAACATAGACGATTTCTCACGTGTACATAGAGAGCGGGGACACTTTATAAGATGTGCACTTCGTAGGAAATCACTAATACATGTATTTCTAGCTGATTACAGAATCAAATAATGAATAGAAGCAGGCGTTACTTTGCGGAAGTCCATGATAAACAATAAACAGCAAGTATAATTTGCTACATTCCGCCGACAACCGGGAGATTTGTATAATATAACACCACACAAAATCTTCCACTAGAACCTCTACGCACGTTTCGACCCGACACCGGATCATCCTCAGGAGATGTTGACTTCACAAGCGCAAAAAGTAAAACTACTTTATTTATTGAAGCTAGCGGTTGTCGGCGGAATATAGCAAATTATACTTGCTCTTTATTGTTGATTACAGAATCAGCTAATGACAGATTGTTCTAGGAAGTTTCTCTTGTTTGTAAATTTAGGTAAAAGACATTACGCTGGTTAAAAATTAAACTACACGTTTTCCTGCAAAGTTTTACCTAATATCACTAGCATGTGATGATAATCGTGATGGGCCTTTCCTAATTCCCCACTTAGGGAGGGGAGGTGTTAGGTTTATACCTATCAGTGAGACGTTAATAGTCTGATAATGATAATGATAGCTACGAAACCTTTCAATAATGATAATTTTGACGACCTCGATGGCGCAGCGCGCGCGCTGTCGCATCATAAAGTTAGAGGTCCTGGGTTCGATTCCCGGCTCGAGTCTGGTTTGGTGGGAGGCTTTGGCCGTGGCTAGTAACCACTCTACCGAGAAAGACGTGTCGCCAAGTGATTTAGCGTTCCGGCACGATGTCGTGTAGAAACCAATTAGCGGGCTAACCTGTTAGGGGTATCGTAAACCCATACCCCTAACAGTTTAGCCCGCTACCATCTTAGATTGCATCATCACTTACCATCAGGTGAGATTGCCGTCAGGTGAGAAAGGTTAATTAATAGTGGATAAAAAAACCCGTAAAAAATAGAAGGAAAACGCATTAGGGTGATTACAAAATGTGTGAACGATAAAGTTGATTATCTATACAAAGATATATACAGTCTTCTAAACCCATTACATTCCTTATGAAGCTTTTTTATTCGTAACCCTGAAGAAAAGACATGCCAAAGCTGATAGCGGCAGATATTGGGAAAAAATAGAATTAAATTATTAACTTCACTAACAAATTTCAGATTTAACTATTACAAATATCGCTATGGAAAAGTTGACGTACCTGAAAAGAAAACAACAATTAGTTAATATTCAACACATTTTTATTTATATTTACATCAACAAACATGTCAAAGACGTGTCGCCAAGCGATTTAGTGTTCCGGCACGATGCCGTGTAGAAACCAAGTAGGAGTATTGGTTTACCATACCCCTAACAGGTTAGCCCGCTACCATCTAAGACCGTACCTTACCATCAGGGTGATGCCGTCAAGGGCTGACTTGTGGTATATAAAAAAACCAGCATTTATTAAAAAAAAAAATACTGTATATATGTAATTTGCATATTATCCCATCATCATAATTTTTTCACCGCTTTAAATAGACAGCCCATCATATGCATGGATTTGGAGCTTATAGACTTCATGAATTCAGTGAGTTAGTTGAACTTCAGCCAAATTCATCACATACAGTGTCTGATACACTCACTTAGTCATGAAATAAAATTACCAGAGTGGTACCTTCAGGCACAGAACTAGGTAAAGGGCCATATTTGGATCAGCAGGCCAGGCATATAGATCAACGCCATTTAAATGATGGGCCAATTTGCGCTGTGGCAAGTACTTTGGAAATACTTAGTGATGTTTTATCACTATAAATAAATAAACTAAAATTACGCCCAAAGTATTAAATTTGTATTAGTATTAAATCAATCCAATCATTAAATCAAAGAATGAAGTCGAACAATAGTACGAAAAGGATATGATTAAACATTCCGGATATTAGTTCCAATTCTTTTTGTTTTGGTTACGTTTTGGTTTTTAGAGTACCGTACTCGAAGTAAAAGTAAACTTGTAGTACCGTTAAGTAGTCTGCACAATATTAGTAACTCATTCAAAGGAAGTTATATTGTATTTTATAATAAATTACCTATCTTGGAGATGTCTATTAATAAGTAAAAAGTTTATATAAAACTAAAGCTTATAGAAACATCATATAACGTTATTAAGGAGCATATAAACGATAAAAAAGCGTGGGTGTGAATTGCTCTATTTCCATAGGTTGTTGTTGTTTATTATTGATTATGTGAGATGGTAATAAAAAAAAACCCAGCTAAGTTTGTTGTGGGTTTCTTCTTACACCTGGGTGCGATTTGAACACTTAATCTTTAGTATTAAGTCGACGAGGGTAGTTATCACCATCACTTCACGAATAGAAATAATGAATAATGAAATGACATATATGAACGATTCATAGATGCCTATAATAGGTTTATATGAATAAAGCTATTTTTGATTTGATTTGGTTTGAAGGGTGGAACTTTGACTAAGACTCCGCTGTACATCCTTATGCAGGCAGTATCTTATCAACCGTAATAGCTCTCCACTTATCACTAAAGATGATAATATATAGTCGTGTGCCCAAGTATAACCGCACAAAGAGAGATGTGAGCTCTCTCTGGTGAGAGACTGGTGGTGTAGCTATTAATCCCTGTTAAGTAAGATTTAGTATTTCTGCTTAATTAATTAGTGCTCATAAATAGCTCATAAACATCTACAGCACCACCAGATGAGCCACTAATGCTTTGCCGGCTGAAACACGGGTGGGCTTAGCCGAGGAAGCATCAGTCTGTTATTAGCATGTTACCGGAACGCTAAATCGTTTGGTATTTCTCTCCCAGTAACAACAACAACATCTAACAAGCCGACTCCGAAGCCTACCAGCTAACTCAAGCTAAGAATCAAACCCAAGACCTCCCACTTTGAAATAATATGGCACCACGGAGGTCATCAAGTGGAATAAATGTTTACAATAAAAAGTAAAAAGTATTCAATGCATTAATAATAAGTAGGCCCACGTTTGTTAAAATATTCATTATGAATTTAAATACATTTGAATCTCTTAAAAGCTTATAATAACAGTTACGCCTTTACAGAATTTTAGTATAGGCCTATTTTTGAAGAACGTTGGTCAAGTGTTAAATTGTAGTTAACAGGTAAACATATTGTGGTACTTAATTTAAATAAGTTTTTTTAGCTTTTGTCTTTTTGAGGAATTGAACTGAAGTTATATATTTTTTTAAATTTTTTTTAATCGTGACTAACTTATTGTTAATTCATAAAATAAAACTGAAACGCTGCGTTTTTCGTTGGCAGATTTTCCATCCCAATTACGCAAATTTTTGTCTTGTTTTCTAAATCTTCTAAGGATTTTCATGTTAATGGTTAGTCGTTGAGATGGTTGCGAGGTCATGAAATATCTTACGCCTACCGTCCGATAAAGATTTTGCTGTCTACCTCTCTTACGAAATCGGAGACTCCGAGTTTCTTGGTTAACTTTCTACATAAAAGTTAACTGATACGACTCTTAGTTTTATGACTATGAATGACATCTGCCCATCTATTATTGACTGTGTCGACAATGCTACCACACGATTTTTCTAACGCAGAAAATGTCTTGGGCTAATGCCCACTAGTATGTCAATATTACCTTTACTAAATATTATTGCAGGAGTAATGGCACCAACACCCAGGAACTTGTCCTCATGGGAGGAAAACGGATCAGTTGACAATACACTGGGAGATAAAGTTGTGATATCTGGTATATCAGGTCTCTATCCAGGGTCTCATAGCGTGAAGGACTTATCAAATGTTCTGTATAATAAGGTATGTTAACTAGCTAATGGTGGTGGGACCAAGGATGGTGTTGTTCGTTAAATGACGTACCTACAATAAAGTAATCTAATGCAGTTCTATTAATTAACATCTCATGATGGTGTCTTATAATTTACCAATGTAGTTATCACCATTAAATCACTATGTAAATTATTGACGCATCAAAAGTGCCTTTTAAAGAACTATTTGAATAAAGATTATTTGAATTTGAAATCATTATGAGATTTCTATCACAACCTCCTCATGATGAAAGTTGTCTCGAAGAATCGTTAAGTGCCACTATATTAACACAAAATTACTTTTGCAATTTAGACAGAGGGTCTCAACTGTTAACAAGACTCCGCTCTCGGTTTGTTTGTTAGTGGGCAGTATCTTATGAACGTTAATCGGTAGAAAGTTCAAAACATTTGGTAATGAGAAAAATTCAATATAATTAAATTTAATATAATAAAAATTAAGCAAAATAAAAAATTTTAATATAGAGGACATGTTTCACGTTTGGTGTTTTCTACTCGATCTTATATGAGAAGGGTTTGGCCATAGTCCACCACGCTGGCGTTGTACGGATTCGCAGGCTTCGTACACCTTTGAGAACGTTATGGAGAACTCTCAGGCATGCAGGCTTCCTCAGAATGCTTTCCTTCACCGTTGAGACAAGCGATATTTTATTTGCTCAAAAACAATACACATAACTCCGAAAAGTTAGAGGTGTCCCCGGGATCGAACCCCCGAGCTCTGATTAGGAGGCGGACTTCCTAACCACTAGGCTATCGCAGCTTTTTTTAACCACCCGCCATAGTGGATGTGAATTGAACCTGATCGAAATGCCCCTAGATCAACCCAATCGTCAAGGAAAACTCTCGGTGGAAGTTTGTCCACCCTGAAGTTGCCCAATACACAGGACAAGTACCTGGGCTACCACTGTTCGACGCGCAGTTTTTCAAAGTTCACTACCGACTTGGCAATAATATGGATCCCATGGGCCGCAAGATGTTAGAACAATCATATCAGGCTATCTACGATGCTGGTGAGATTTTTTTGAAACCATAATAATAAATGAAAACCTAATTGTTTAAAACGTTACGATAAATAATTTGTTTCCATTCAGGTCTATGTCCGGAAGAACTTTCTGGGAAGAAAATTGGTGTCTACATTGGAACTTGTTTTTCGGAAAGTGAAAAGGCTTGTTTTTATACCGCAGGTTCCAAGACAGGGTTTGGTATCGCAGGGTACGTATCTGTGTCTAATATCAACTTTAAAGTACGTGCCGATATATTCATTGTTGTGAGGTCAAACATGGTAAAAATGATGTGATGAAAATATTTTTGTTAGTAGGAGATTTAGGTATGGTCTAGAGTAAATGATATAATATCCTAATATTTACAGGTGCAGTAAAGCAATGTTTGCTAATCGCATCTCTTATTGGTTAAACGCTAAAGGCCCCTCTATGAACATTGACGAGGGCTGCTGCAGCTCCACAGAGTCCTTGGAGCAGGCTTGCCTCGCTATCAATCGCGGCGAGTGCGAAGCTGCGATCGTCGGAGGGTCGAATCTTTGCTTGCACCCGCAATCCTCTATACATTACGGAAGGTATGAAATTTGATCTTTTTTTTTTTTATCCACTACAAGTTAGCCCTTGACGGCAATCTCACCTAATGGTAAGTGATGATGCAGTCTAAGATGGTAGCAGGCTAACCTGTTAGGGGTATGGTAAAGCCATACTCCTAATTGGTTTCTACACGACATCGTGCCGGAACGCTAAATCGCTTGGCGACACGCCTTTGTCGGTAGGGTGGTAACTAGCCACGGCCGCAGCCTCCCACCAGACCAGACTCGAGCCGGGAATCGAACCCAGGACCTCCAACTTTATAATGCAACAGCGCGCGCGCTGCGCCACGGAGGTCGTCAAAAATACCGTACTTCTCTACGTATCTCTCCAAGCGTAACCAGAATATATTGAAGTACTAAATTAAACTCTTTGTTTTTAGAACTGTGAAGTTAAGTTCAGATGGTAAGACCAAATCGTTTGATACTGAAGCTGCTGGGTGTGTTAAGTCCGAGGCTATCAACGTTCTATTTCTTCAAAAAGCCAAGGATGCTCTTAGGTAAGTCATGTAAAAAAAATCAAACTTACGTTGGAAAAGTAAAAAAAAATATTGCAAGAATTAGAAATATATATATTATTTCAGAATTTACGCCGAAGTGGTGCATGTGAAATGTAGATACACATCGATTCTCCAAGACGAAATGAAAGGTCCAAAGTATGGTTTTTATAGAGATCCTGAAAACATGGCCAGCTTTATAAGTAATTTCTACGATGAAATACAAATACCGCCGCAAGCCGTTGAATATGTAGAAGCCTTTGGTTCAGGTAGCAATTTAAAATTTGGCTTAGCTTACTTTTAGCTCGGAAAAAAATATGGAAAAACTGAATTTCTTTCTTGCTATAGCTTTAATTTGGCAATAACAATCTTTTTGAAATTAGATTTATATATTTGGGAAAAAGTGAATATGGGAGCAGGAATGGCACCAGATAATCTTCAATTACAAACTTGCTTATTCCACATTAAAACCCCTTTCTTTACTTACACTTAATCAACGTGTACAAAGTCGCAGACATCAGTTAGTGTTAATAAAGACATAACCATCAATTTTTATGTACTTATAATATTTTTCAGCTATGCCGGAAGCGGATAAAGCAGAACTTGAAGCAATCGAAAAAGTGTATTGTAATAACAGAAGGGATCCACTACTTGTGGGTAGTATCATGTCAAATATAGGATACGCAGAAGCCGCGTCAGGGATATCAGCTATTACGAAAGTAAACAGACAAATATTTTTTTAGTTATATACTGGACATTTATCAATTAAAGTATGTCGAAAATAATTTAAAAACTCTCTAATATCGAAATATCTCTAATAAATGAAAACTTCATCAACAGGTTATATTAGGATATCACTCTGGAATGCTAGCAGGGAATTTGAATTGTGATTCACCAAGAAAAGACATAGCAGCCCTGCGAGATGGTCGTATGCGCATCCTTACTGATCATAACACTTTTGGACGATCTTATACCGCTATTAACGGTATCTCAATGACTGGCGTTAATGCGCACGTTCTTTTACATGGCCGTTATAAACCTAAGGTATTATATTATAAAACATTTCTTAAAAACTTGGGAACTAAATGTTTGGTTACACTTGGTAACAATGGATTCACGGAGCAATCTGAAATTTTACTAACATATGTAACCATGATTTGCTATTTTGGATATATTTCTGTGTTGTAATTTTTTATTGTTATTTTTGTATTTGATAATATTATATGTTATTTTACCTGGTGGAGATAGTTATTTGCAATTTTTTTTTTTAATCTGTTTGTTCTTAGCTTGTTTGAATATTTTGCTTCTTTAAGTACGGTTATATTTATGTGTTAACTATATTTTCAGGATCTTTTACGTTACAAGACCAATATTCCACGTTTGGTTTTCCTATCTGGCAGACAGGAATCTTCCGTGAATAAAATCATACACGACATAAAATCTCGCCCTGTTGATCCCGAAGAAATAGCTCTACTGCATAATATTCATAAAAACAGAATTTCTGGTCATTTAGGGAGAGGATTTATACTTCTGGGTGAGTCGTTTAGAAATGATCCGTTCCCGAAATTTAAATGTTTTTAATGATGAAACATGTGATAACTTCAACATACTCTACATTTTATTTTCAGACACAAATGAAAAGAACGAAACCGTTTGCTTACACGAAAAGTTAAGCTACTTTGATGATGCTATACGGCCACTTTGGTTTGTGTACAGCGGAATGGGCTCCCAGTGGGCCGGTATGGGAGCGCAGCTTATGAGAATTCCAATATTTGCTGCAGCCATTGAAAAGTAAGTTTTTTTATACCTAGGCATAGGCTTATCCAAAAATAAAATAAACTATCGGATTAAAATATTTCAAAGGGCACATTTCAAAGGGAAACTGTTTAAAAATCTTTTGATGGTGTACCATGATCCCAAAGCAGCTTTTCTTAGTGTCCCAAGTGCTATATTACCGACATTTTTTCCTTGTGGGATCAATCCCTCTCTCCAGTCGTTCCTTCATTACTAAAGATCGTGGTCCTGGTGTCATTGCACCCTCGTGCGGATTAATTGTTTCCACCGGCTTCTATCGGAGGCTAGTCTCGCAATTATGTGAAATTTGTACTTCAGAGATGGGATCAATAATTTGCAGAAAAAACAATCTACCTTCTCATGACTGTTTTCATCAACCATCATCGGTAGTTGGCTCTTTGTTACTTGAGCATTTCAAACGGAGTATCTCCATGATAAAAATACTTTAAACAAACGTTGTATACGTTTGTTTAAAATACTTGCTTCCTTCTAGACTCAAGTTTTGCATCGAAATAAAAAACAATCAAATTTGAGGGCTACAAATTTATTGTGAAAGTTAATTATATATTAAATATCGTGATCATCAGTCAGTCAGTCAGTCAGTCAGTGGTATTTCGCTTTTATATATATATAGATAATAGGTTGCTTCATAGCTCCATATATATGCACTTATATTTAAGTGCACATTCAGTTAACATTATTGTGAAGTACTCTGGACTCAGATAATTAATATTAACATTTTTCTTTTATTCATAATAGGTGTCGACGTGTTTTGGAACCCAAAGGAGTAGATATTGTTCACATAATTACATCTCAAGATAAAACTATTTTCGACAACATTCTCAATTCATTCGTTGGAATCGCTGCTATTCAAATTGGACTCACAGATGTTTTACGTGCATTAGAAATTGTACCCGACAAAATCATAGGTTAGTTTGTAATATGATGGATATTATTACATGAATCTAATTCGTAATATTCTTTTTCAATTTGATATCATTATATACAGGACACAGTGTGGGTGAGTTAGGCTGCGCTTATGCAGACGGATGCTTTACAGCCGAGGAGATGATATTGTCTGCATACAGCCGTGGTCTTGTCTCCGTACTGACACCTTTCATCCGTGGATCAATGGCAGCCGTCGGGGTCGGTTACGAAGAGGTATCATCGTTAGCATTAAAGGTAACACTATGAATGCAAATGAACAAAGATAACAAATTTTCTTTTTAATTTCAGATATCCAATATGTGTCCACCAGAGATTGAAGTAGCTTGCCACAATGGTCCCGATTCCAGCACAATATCTGGTCCCGCTGATATCATGAAAGAGTTCGTAGCTCAACTGACCGCGAAAGGCATCTTTGCCAAGGAAGTGCCGTGCTCAAACATCGCATATCACTCGCGATACATAGCTGATGCAGGGCCAGGACTTCTCAAATATTTGGGTGAAGTGATCACGTCACCCAAAGTACGCAGTGAACGTTGGGTTTCAACGTCAGTGCCACAGGATAAATGGAATGATCCGATTGCAAAATATTCATCGGCGGAATACCACACGAATAACTTACTTGTAAGTATATCTTGTTACTCTATTCGGCTATAAGGCATGGGACAAATAAAAAAACGTTTGAAAAACACAACATGACTTTATAGATTTAAAGTGATACACAGTCTTGGCTTTTAGAGATTTAAATTAACCCTTAAAGTAATCGATTTTATAAAACACACCCTGATATTATAAATCGAGGTAAGTCTGCTTATCTACTGCCTCTCCACGAATACACCACTGAACAAATTAGGCACAGAGATAGTTTGTTTATTGAAGAATATAGTATATTTTTCATCCAGCTTAAAACTACCAGCAATCGCGAATATTTCAACAACAACGAACCCAGATAGACCGCTGATGGATTTATTATTACATTTTATTGCAGAACTCAGTGTTGTTTGAAGAGACATCGAGACTGATTCCAGCAAATGCAGTGGTTGTAGAGATAGCTCCTCACGGTCTTTTGCAGGCCATTCTCAAGCGTTCTCTCCCTGAAACTTGCATACACGTACCACTGACTAGACGTGGGCACCCCGACAATGCACAGTTTCTGCTAGAAGCAATTGGAAAGTAAGATTTTGTGCAACGACGAATAGAACATAATTTTGATTTAAAAATGTGATTTTTATTCACATTATTATTCTTACAGTCTCTACATGGAGGGATATAGCCCCCAAGTGCAAGAATTATACCCGAAAGTAGAATTTCCAGTATCTACTGAAACACCAATGCTATCGCATTTCTTAGAATGGGCGCATCATGAAGTTTGGTAAGTAAGCTTTAATTGTAAACTCACTTGACTAATATCAGTTTAATAATATTGATATAATTGACTTAATAATTTCAGGACTGTGCCATTGTATGTGACGGCAAACCGAAAAGCTGCGGCTTCATGTACTCATGTGCTATCCATCCATGATGACGAACATCAGTACTTGAAAGGGCACGTGATGAGAGGTAGACATGAAACTAAGAAAGTTTGAATTTTTTAATACATAAATTTAATATTTGGATATGTAAAAAGACGAATGTACTTATTAATCAAACTTTTTATTTCAGACACAAATCCATACCCTTTCGCTGCTACCCTAGTCGCAGTGTGGGATACATTAGCCATGGTACTAGGAGTTCCAAAGAAGCAACTCTCAGTCCAGTTCCGTGATGTGCATCTACACTCGCAACCCATTCTACATGACCAAAGACAATTGCGACTTAACGTAACTGTTCATAGAGGCAGAGGCCAGTTCGAGGTAAAACGTCCATTCCATATAGTCCAATGACCCATGACATAATAATAAACCTGTAATATTATGCAAAACTGAGTGTATTAAATTAGACAAACCAAACATTAAACCGAGTCATAAGCAGCATCATCATCAACCCATTACCTCTCCTCTCAATATGAGAAGGGTTTGGCCATAGTCCACCACGCTGGCCATGTGCAGATTGGCAGACTTCACACGCCTTTGAGAACATTATGGAGAACTCTCAGGCGTGCAGGTTTCCTCACTGTTGAAGCAAGTGATATTTGATTTTTTTTAAAACGCACATAACTCCGAAAAGTAAGAGGTGCGTGCCCGGATTCGAGCCGCCAATCTCTGATTAGGAGGCTGACGCCCTAACCACTAGGCTATCACCGCTTCACTAGTCTATCACAGCTTCGTCATAAGCATAAAAATTGTAAAATTCATACATAATATTCGTA
Organism: Lasiommata megera; assembly: GCA_928268935.1. Lineage (NCBI taxonomy): Eukaryota > Metazoa > Arthropoda > Insecta > Lepidoptera > Nymphalidae > Lasiommata > Lasiommata megera. The sequence continues at coordinate 8,463,125 of OV743319.1, read as the reverse complement.
TTTCAGGTTTTGGACGACAATATTAGAGTTGCAACCGGTTTTATTATCAGTGAAATTGATAAAAATATTTGGCCTAGAGAAGAAATCGAGTCTGATGAAGTCTTCACGCTTAAATCAAAAAATATTTATGAATTGTTTGGCGCCAGAGACTATAATTATTCGTGAGTTTAGAATATGTGTAATAGCGATGAAAATATTTTCGAAAAAAATCTCAAAAATTTGATTGATATTTATTATATATATAGATGAGATGTTTCTATTTTGCCGGTTTAACCATGTATTTTATTTTTAGGGATGATTTCCGTAGTATTTACAATGCTAACTTGTCACTTACTCAAGCACATCTATTGTGGAAAAATAACTGGGTGACACTTATTGATGGTATGATTCAACTCAATGCACTTCGACGCATTCATGAAAGCATTTCTCAGCCTAATTTTATCAGGAGAATTGTCATTGATGTGGAAAAGCATTCAAGAAATCAAATAGTAGTGGTAGATAATGAAAATGTCATACCAGCTAAAGTGAGTGAACTTATGGAGAGCACCAGGTACTTAACAACTTTATTCAATCAATATAAACATATAATCAGTCAAATAAAGTTTAGCAGGTTACTTATTATAATAACTTTAAATGATTGTCTTTAATTGTTTAGATGTGGAGGTGTCTTAATTGAAAACATCAAATTCCATGACTTACCATCAATCAACAAAGAACTTATTGCTTTAAGAATGTTAAAATTTATTCCACACATCTCAACCAATAATTTTGATGTGAGTACAAAACATTGATATGATTTATTAACTTATAAGCAGCGAGAAAACTTGAATGATTGCTTATTTTCAGGAAAAATCTGCTTTGTACGTATTTTTACAAATAGTAGCAGAAAATTTAAATAAACAAGTGATAAATGTTTGTCATATTATTGAATACAAGGATCAAGCAAACTTTGAAATAAACCAAGAAATTATTCATGGTCTACCTGAAATAAAGATAAACATAGTACAAATTTGTCGGGATGATATATCGAAGAAGCCCATCACTTTCTTTGAAAGCATTGATTTATTAATGATAGCCAATTTAGCTGCTGATAATAATGTAAGTTTATTATACATGTATTATTGTAACTAGAATTGTTTATGATTCCAAATTCTATATAATCTTTTAAATTAAGATTAATTAGAAATTTGTGTTTTTCTGTTAATAGATGTGCCAAATGCTCCACGCGTTACTTAATCGAGATACTTTCTTGATCAATAAAGAGGACTGTACAGATTTTTCGACTATCCGCCCTTCCCAACTTTATCACAGTCTGTGTGCACACACTTTTGGTCCTTCACGAATGGAACTAAATTTGTGGCGACCTTCTGATATTCCCGTCGGTAGCAGCGCTGTCACTGTATTTTCACAAGCTGACCTCATCAGACTGTCCACTCAAATAACAACACTTCCCCTAAAGCACAGAATTGTAATATTGACTTCATATCCAGCTTTGAGTGGATTAAAGGATATGGTTAAAAAGTGGAGAATTAATCGAAAGATTAATCTCGTAATTATCAATCACAAATTATTCGGTGAACAAAGCATAGATCAAATGAAGTTTACCGATTTGGCTATAAATATCTTAGATCATGTAAGTATATCGTAATTTGAGTAAAAATAAATTAAGTCTTAGGCTACATGTCACTGACAAGAACTCATTCAATCGCGCAGCAATTTTCAGTTGCTATTTTTGAACTCACTACGACTAACGGATCGGCAACAAAACCGCTGGGCTAAGTGGGTGGGTTTGCAGCTTTGGTGGGTTCAGACTTTACACATAAACTTCTTTTGAGCTGCAGTAACATGACCCGATAGCTCTATTTATGGCTTATAACTCTATTTTCGATTTAGAGCCCTTAATAACAATATAATTAAACCAAAGCTTTGGAGTTACAGAAATTGCCATTATAAAAACCAATGTTATTATGACAATTACTTTCAACTATCAAAGATGTGCTAGCATATATATATTATAAAATATTTCCTGGTGGTTTAGTATCTTTATAATTTAGCGATGTACCTGAATAAGTAATCAATTTTAGGGCATTTGGGGTGGAGAATATTATTTGCCAGTTCAAGAAAAAATAGCCAAATGCAAAGAAATGGGACTAGAAATGACACGGTTGGGTGATATAGACTCTATGCATTGGATAAAAGTACCAGAATCCAGTCATGCGGGAGTGCCAGTAAAGGTATGAAGGGTAAAAATTTTGATTGAGTGTTTAATGTTTCATTTGTGTTGCCTATCGCGAAGAGATCGCTATGTAGCGATAAGGCCGCCAAATTGTATACTTACTGTTACAGTGTTATTTTCTGTTTTATTTTTGTTTTTTTCCTATCTTGTGGTGTGCAAAAAAAGTGTATTACTTCATTCATTTATATAAATTCATTGTAGCAAATTGCAATATTTTAGATTCAATATGCGGGGCTAAACGATGCTTACATAAAGAAAGTATTAGGAGTGGCTGCAAGAGAAAACAAGCATAATAAAAAACTGGTCGAATATGATTTCAGTGGAACTACTGATAGGTAAAGTAATATTATTGAAAATAATGAATAAAACTTAAATTATTATAAAAAAATTAATTATTTAAATGAATTGAATGACAAAGGCCTCATTATAATTTAAATTAATAAAAGGAGATTAACATTACGACATATTACTACAGGACGCTTAATTATTTCAGAGAGGAACGTGTGATGGGCATCGTGCAAGAAGAATCAATCAATGCCTGCGTTAAAGCAAAGCCTGAACTGCTTTGGCCTGTACCTAAACACTGGACTCTGGAGGATGCAGCAACTGTTCCTCTAGCTTATTGTCTAGCATTCTACTGTCTTGTAAATATTTTTGAGATTTTTAATTTTATATTTTTATATAATATATAAAGACTGTTTTGTGAAAAAATATTTTATCACTAGCTGACGCCCGCGACTACGTCCGCGTTGAGTTATTTTGTGTGAAAGTGTTTGTTTGTCTTCCAATCACAAAGCAATGAATTACTAAACCACTTTGAAACAAATCGGATTACGCGTTGACTTTAATCCCCTGTCCCAAGGGAACCGCGCAGAATTCCGGGATAAAAACTATCCTATATGTTGAACCGGAGTATCAGCTACTCCTATACCAAATTTCATTCCAATAAATCCAGTAGTTTCGGCGTGATGAACGGCCAAGATACAGACAAAAAAATAAAAATAAAATGTTTTGGGCTCAGTATCGATAGTAAAGCATCTTCCAATTAAAATTTTCAAAATATATTTAATGTAATGTGTTAATTTTATTATATTATAGATATCATTAGTTTGTGTTATGAACGTTTTTTTAAACATGAAAACTGGGTGTTGTATCGGTTGGTTTACTAGGTAAGGTAGTTTAAAGATTACTATTTACAACTTGTCTTTACATTTTTACAGTGCTTCAAAAGTAGGTTTTACTCCGGCAATAGCATTTTCGTGCAAGGTGGCGCGGGAGCTTTAGGCCAAGCTATAATCTCCATTGCACTAGCGCATGAATGTGACATTTATACTACAGTGAGCGATTTAAAGAAAAAAATGTTGTTGCTCAAACTGTTTCCAAATCTTAAAGGTTGGTATTAAGAAAATATTATTTATAGTTTAAGTTTTAACATAAATTATGTGTGTTGAAATTTTATTTATTATAATCTGTTCTTTTAGAGGATCATATCGGTTATTCCCGCGATAGCGGTTTCAGAGATATGATTATGAAGGGCACAAATGGAAAAGGTTGTGACATTGTCATAACTGCAGTCAAAGGAGACCTAAGAAATGTAAGTCGTCTAGACTTTACGTAATATTTTCTATAAAACATTACTGTGAATCATAAGTACTCTAGCGTATAAAACATTTAACCGACAGATACACTATAGCGTATAGGCAATCTCAACTTTGAAATGATTTCATGCTATCATACATTATTAAATACTTAATTGGAATATTATATCTTACAGGCTTCTATAGGTTGCTGCAAACTATTTGGATGCATTGTCGATACTTCCCTTGTTTTAAACAACGAAGACTATACCTTTGGAATGTTTCATTTGTCTAAGGCTATTTCATATAGTACGCAACAGTTTTCTTCACTGTTCGAGCCTAAAAATGTAGAAGAGTTAAAAGTAAGTACCACTCATAAAACATACATTGTTATCAACAAATGGTTGGACCAAAGACGCCGAGGTGAAGAATGACCTCGTACCTGATGTTTTTACTGTTTAAATTTAGAATCGGTTTTAATTTTTTTTTTTCAGGCTTAATCATACTTTTTTTTATTAAAGTTAACCAAGCGCTTTACGTTACACGCAGTGTCAATTTTATTAATTAATTAATGTAAATAAATTCCAGCCTCGTTATTTGAATATTCCAACAAATAATATTTATATCACTTTTTCGTCAACCTCGTTATCACAAATTTCATTCAGGACATGTTAAGTGTTCAAATTATTTTTATTATTCATTCAGGACATGTTAAATGTTCAAATTATTTTTATAATTCAATACAAAACTTAAGCATATGAATATGTACTAATTTTGGCTTGGATAACAGAGGCTACAATTAATGGTCAGCGAAGGAATAGCTCTCGGCTACGTCCGGCCACTTTCTCGCGTGGTGTATGGAGCGGGGGATGCTTCACGTGCTCTTCGCTTTCAAGCCAGCAGCAGGCACTTTGGCCGAGTTCTGCTGCAGTTAGAAGAGGATATGCCTTACATCCAGCAAAAGTAAAATCACATTTTGCATATCGTTCATAACATAGAAGATTTATTCTTTAAAACGATTAGTATTTACCATATATATAATTTGTCGCTACCCTCTGCACTAGGAAAACCTGTAATGAAAATTATTATTATATACAACTTTCTACGTTACCTACAAAATGTTTCCTTTTGTTTTATATGGTACAAGTTAGTTCTTGACGGCAATCTTACCTGATCGTAAGTGATGATGCAGTCTAAGATGGTAGCGGGTGAACCTGATTGGGGCCTGATATGGCTAGCCCATACTCCTAATTGGTTTCTACGCGACATCGTGCCGGAACGCTAAATCGCTTGGTGTTGCCAAGCGATTTAGTTCTTTGTCGGTAGGGTGCTAACTGGCTACGGCCGAAGCCTCCCACCAGACAAATTCGTTCTTTAATTTCTATGATATATTTTTTGCGTTGTGATAATCCGGACCTATATTTGACTTTAAATTCAAACACTGCTTATGTTGTGAAAACCCACTGTTGCCACTGGATACTTTTAATGATGATAGTATAGTCTTGTTTCATTTCTCCTATGAGTGAAAAGATCTCTACTCAGCAGTAGGCAATGTTGATTGTTATGTAAACTTTCAAATATAACATCGAACTTGTGATCGTCATATAAATTAAGAGAGATCGTAGTTCATGGCTAAGTTTAACTGTCCCCAAAGTACGAAATCAATCCAATAGCGGATTAGTTTCAGACATTGCAGAAGCAGTGGAGTCGTCACATTCTGCGTTGCTGTTCACTGAAAATCAATATTTGGATTTCCAATAATTTCATTTGATACTAGCATCTTTTATTACAGAATAAACTGCTCGTCTGATAAATTGCATTTACTGCTATCGGAGAACGATGGCTTGGGAACACAGTTAGCCGATAGGTTAATAAGCCGAGGTGCTAGAAAATTGGTATTGCACTGCTCTAATAAATCCGAGAGTATTTCATTTAAACTGAGGTAGGTAATTCACCGATGCTCCAAATAAGTTGTCAACTGATTCACATCTATAACGCATTAACAATATATTACTGATTTACAGAAGCTGGGCGAGACAAGGAGTTCACTGTATAGTATCACATGGAAAAACATGGAATGAAAACGTCTTTAATTTATTAAATAGCAAGACGCCAGAAATTGTCGAAGGAATATATTGCATTTTAAATTCGGATGCACAATGTGAACAAAATACTAAATGCTTAGAATATATGACTTCGGCTATACGAAGATCAAATTGGCCCATAAAGTAAATAATATATGATAAACGCACAAAGCTAAAAGTAAACTAATTATTTGCGAGTGGGTAAAAAAAGCTAACAAATTAATCTGTTCCTTTTTTGTAGGTATTTTGCTGTTATTGATGCTAGAAATGACGTTAGCGACATGATAAAAGTTACGAAGCCGCACGATCAATTCATGATCATCAAACTGCCACCTTTGAATAACGTAAGAAATTATTTACTTTCTTATTTTAACGGATCTAAAAAAAAGCAGGTGATTCTGTACATGTTTTATTTTTTAATAATTCTTTCAGAAGTCTTTGTTTATGAAATAATATCTATTATTATTTTGCGTTTGGTTCAGTCTAGCACATTTCAATTTAATTTGTATTCGATACTATACTACCACCGTTGGTATAGTGCGGGTGAAAAACACGTCTGACGGATTAAAAAGCTGTAAATCATTTTTGACGTTCCAAGTGATTAAGTAGCCAAGATTTACTGATATTTATCATATATTTCAAGAGTATCTTCTATCAATATTCAATTCAATGTGAAGGAGGAACTGGTCTGGAAATTTTTGAAAGCTGGTAACTAAACCAGTTTCTAACCGGAAAAAAATTAAGGTCTCGAATTGATGTTAATATGGTCCATTGAATAAAGATTCAAGTAACCAAATAGCAATCAAAAATATTTTACTGCCTCGTATTCCGTTCATTATAATTATAGTAAGTAGCAATGAAGGATATATTAATGAGGCACCAAATTCGAAATGTCGTAGATTTTTTCTAAATCCGCGTTTATCCGATCACAAGATTTCGAGCAGGCCTGTAGACAGCGTATTTTTTTTTCAGTCTGTGAGTGCGGAATATAGTGAATATTTTCCAATCAGTCATGCTGTTGATGCTATTGAAAAAGCTTTATGTTACAAGGAACGCGTTATAGTTGCGCATCGTATAGTCAAGCCTGTGAACAACCTGTTGCAAGAGTTAGCAAATTTAGCAGGTAAACTATTTTATATTTTTACTACCTCGACTTTTCAAAGTTTATACTTTTTATAAAAATCTTCAGTAAATTTACTATAATTTTAAATAACCTTTGACGGAGCTAAAATTTAAGATATTTTATTTATGTATTTTAAATTAAGTAATTTCTAATATTTTTCGTGTATACCATTAATATATTTATATTTATCATTACATAGATTTCTCAATAACTACTGGCGCGTCACAAGAGGCAACACTCAAAGATCTCGGAATGGATCTATCAAAATCTCAAATGGTTCGAGCTTACTTGCGTGATTTTCATTCTATTTTAGTAGACGAAAGTATTATACCGTTATTAACAGTTAAAAAGTGAGTAACTTATATAATTAGAATTTACCCACTGTTAATAAATTGCCATCTTTGTATTAATAGTAAAGTAAGTAGTGTGAAGCTGTGATAGCCTAGTGGTTAGGGCGTCAGCCTCCTAATCGGAGGTCGACGGTTCGAATCCGGGCACGCACCTCTAACTTTCCGAAGTTATGTGCGTTTTTAAATAATTAAAATATCACTTGCCTTAACGGTGAAGGAAAACATCGTGAGGAAACCTGCACGCCTGAGAGTTCTCCATAATGTTCTCAAAGGCGCGTGAAGTCTGCCAATCCGCACATGGCCAGCGTAGTGGACTATGGCCAAACGCTTCTCATATTGAGAGGAGACCTGTGATCTGTAGTGAGCCGGTAATGGGTTGATCATGATGAAGTAGTGCTAAATATTAAATCAAGGACCTGTACGTCTTTATATAGTAAATACATAGTTATCAAGACAATCAGGATGATTATATCTCGTGTATAAGTTTGTTGACTCTGAATAATCATTATACTTAACAGTTTTTATACATGATAAAACAGTGATCAATCTGTCATACATTTTTCTGAAATATTAATTAATAATAAACAAAATTATTATTTATTAATAATAAACATTAATAACGCGTAAATTTTTTCGTACAACGCTACATAAAAACTCTTAAAATGGATATTATAATTTAATTCAATCTATTCATACAAAAATGCCTGTAGCATTCATAAAAACAGATAGACAAGGAGAAAGATACATAGAATGAATGATGAAAATCGGAATTCTCGTTCAAATACAAATCTTAACTTACAGAATATTGGAATTAGAAGATAAGATAGTAAAAAAAGTGTTTAAGGAAACTGGAAATTTGAAAACATTCTTTTCTTGCCTTGATACGGATGAACTCCTAGCAACTACGGAAGTAGTCTTTTTACCAACACTAACTGCAAGTTCTGCGTTGGTAAGTAAATAACCTTAAGTAAAAGATAGATTGAAAGTAATTAAGTGTAGATGTAATACGTGAATATTTAACTTACCAAGCGTTAAATATTCTCTTATAAAAAATTTAAACATATTAATTGTTACAGAGAGATGACGAATTGGACATAAATCAAACATACTTGTGCGTAATACCGGGTGTAGAAGGGCTACATGTGCGATTCCATGAATTGTGTGAGCGGCTCAAGTTACCAGCACTAGTATTACAGCCAGGGGTCGAACGACCGCAAGAGACTATACAAGAAATGGCGCAAAGATATGCTAAGGTCAGTTGGGTACATACTTCGTGTGACTTCTTTATACTAGTATCTACTTATAACCAATAGCGACAGATATTTATTAAGGCATAAAATGTAGCATATGTTATTTTCTATGTTAAAGGCTACATGTATGCATAATTTCATCCAAATCCGTTCAGCCGTTTTTGCGTGATTGAGTAACAAACATCCACACTTTCACATTTATAATATATATATAGGATATAAGATTGTATTGTGCTATAACTTCTCTCTTTTGTTGCTTTTCTAGATTCTTCTAAATAAGATTCAACTGAAGAAACGGTTTTATCTTCTTGGATATGAAAGTGGAGTTTTGGTAGCATTAGAAATAGCAGCGATTCTCGAAGATCACGGTAAGATCAGAGGCACTATAAAAATCATTTAATTTAATTAATTTATATACATACATTTTTGTTATATTATGTTATGTATGTTGTGTATGTTATGTTATGCCAAAATAAATTAGAATAAAAATTAAATTCAAATTGCAGGTTTGACTGGTTCAATATTCTGCATTGGTGGTGCACCGGACGATATCTTACAACACTTTGAGGAAAAGTTAGAACGGTTCGAAACAGAACAATCTTTGCAAGTGGCTGTAGCGAGTCACATGTTTAATTTGATAAATAATGACGATAATCCCGAAGATCTGGAAAACGATCTAAAGAACATCCCAACATGGCAAGGAAAGGTGTGTTTGTGCGTGCAGAAGCTCCTGGGGCGAATTGATCATTCTATACAATTCGTAAAAGAATTCATTGAATCAGCATACGCAAGAATACTACAAGTAAGGCGATATACTTCAGAGCCACGTCTGCTTCGCTCGTTTCTGATATCCATACGACCTCGATCAACTAGCTCTAATAATTTTAAGTCCCTTTCGTTACAAAGTCATTCAGAACAAGAAATTGTGGAGTACGAGTTGCAAGCTCCTTTGGAGTATGCAGCACAAGATTTACGATGCGCTGCCATTGTGAATCGCCATTTAGACTGCGACCTTTTAGAGGAATTCGATAAGAAAAATTTGTGCGAAACTTATATTATAAATTCAGATTCATTTATGACAACTGCTGTAATCGTTGGACATTGAAAATAATTAAATTTGGTAACTGGATATACGGGAAAAGTATTATTTATTCATGTAATATAAGTTGATTATACATATATGGGCATAAGGAATTCTTTTTATTTCGAACCTTCTTTTGTAAACTTCAATAAGTCAGGTATGAATATAAGTTTGACCAGATCGGCGGTATAATGAATCATTGCGGGCAGGACATGTATTCTTCTTGCTGCTCCAATAGGATTTGCTATCCGATTACCTGTATATGTTAGTCATGCTGACTGGAACGATCTGCTCAACTCGGTATTCTGATCCAATGCCTATTTATAAACTTGGCACACGAGACCGTTTAGCACTATGTTTTTAATACTACTGCCATACCACCCCTAATGGCTAAGCCAGCTACCATTTTAGACTAAATAAACATAGAGCAGATCCAAATCTGAGACTGAAAGTGTGAGACTGAATCCAGCGGCTGTCGTGTAGTTAAACAAATATATAGCGGTAATATTATGTTATCTATGTGGTAATATAGTTTATGTACAAAATGACAATTGAAAATATGTTCTTGTTTGAAAAGAGCATCTGCTGGGTTCGCCAGAATCTATTTTCCGATCTGGGTGGTGGAGGCATTCCAATTGAAGATTCCCAACAAACAGGCTTTTGTAATATGGAAAATTAGCTTTGAATCAATTAATTGAATGCTTGTTCATACGGTAATTTGTTGTTGGCGCGTTTATACCATGAATATAAATTTTAATTAATTTTAATCTGTGTGATAATTAATTGTTTTATTTTTTATAATAAAGTTTCGGCCCGATGCCGTAGTTTAAAAGAATGCTACTTCTAAAGCTGGTGTTTTCTTTGGCTTACCCCTTTTTTAAGTGAGAGCTCTTAGAAGGCCATTTATATATTTATAACATAGCACTAGTGCTATTTTAAAGAACACTGAAAAACAAACTATTTTATAAGCCACATTGACCTCTCGTAACTTTATAACATTGTCGTCATCATTTTCCTCAGACTTTTAATTAAGGCAAGTTAGAAATTAAAATAAAAGTATTTATGCATTATTCAGTTGCAACCATTCGAATATTAGAATACAATTACTTGAATTTGTCTTATACGAAATTATTAACGTACGCTTGTTAACTATGATTTCAAAAAAATAAAATAGAAGTGTCTGTTTGTGATTTCAAAATAATTGTCACTTTTATGATTTATTAATTATAGAACCGATTTTCACGGGAATGGCAGACATGTAGGGGATCCATACAAGGAATGAAATAGGCTACTCTTTATTTTAGAAAATCATTCAAGAGCCTGAAATTAGGTTATGTTGTTTAAACCTGTTAAAGTTTTGACACTGAACGGGATTTCAATATTTTGGCTTACTTTTTTTTTTTCAAAATAGCTATAGTTCACAGAGTATGTACGAATTAATAGATGGCATTTATATAGAAATTAATATTATTTAAGAAAAAATGGAGAAATAGAAATATCTCCAAAAATAAACAATCCGAATCCAAATCCGTAAATCCATCGGTTATCCCCATATTTTTATATGCAGGAGTCGGGACTTTGAAACATGTAGTAAAACATAAATATGTCCTGGAGATGTGGTGCTTGTTGGTTGCCTATACTTCAAGTATTTGATATATCATACATATATCCCACTAACCTCACCATCTTCAAGCAACTTAAGATGCACTACGGATGTTAGTGCAAAATCTGAGTCTATAGTTTTATGGATACTTCTCCCGTATAAGATAACGATTCAATGGAGCATGTTGTTGTGCATTGCAAATTGCAAAGCAGTCGAGCTGAAAGACGCCCATATGATTCACCGATCAAGTCATTTAGTGTAAATATATATATATAGCATTATTTTTAAAACCCATTTTTATTTTAAGCCCCATAGAAGAATTAATTTTGATTTCATTTTATACGATGTCACTGGCAACCGCTGGTTAAAATTGTATGCGATATTTGCTTCTATAAACGAGCGCATTTATAATAACCCTTATGGGATTTTGAGGTGGATACTTCTCGCCTTATTTTTTTGTCTAGATCAAAATTTTTCCATGCTGTAATCAAATTTTACTTAGTTTACGCTCAAGATATTTATCTGTACTATTTTCATAGAAATAAGCCGAGAAAATGGTGGAAATGATTATCTCGTGGCGCGCATCTTATTTTAATAGAACATCCTCTATAAGAAATAGAAATAGGCTAAATTCTAGAGCACACCAGTATCCTAACATTTCTATTGTGGAAACATAGTTCTGAAAGTTAAAGGTTATATATGAATATGCATAATTGATAGATTAAACATTTAAATCTAGTCGAATGTATATATATAGACCATAAGGCAAAGTAGAAAACTATAAACTTGGGAGCCATTGTGTAACGAACGTAAGTTAAGCGAGCAGGCTTACTAATCAGGTAAATACCTTTTTATTCCATACCTATGAATTATATCTTAAGAAGAAAATTTAACTTACTTAAATAGTAAATTATTATTAAGAATACGATAAAAATAGTTTTTTTTTTAAGTGTATTATTGTTTAATAGGTACTTTTCATATTACTAGATTTTGGTGAAGAATTCAATTTTCAGTTTTGGTTTTAATATAGGTAGGTTTACAATTTAATTGCACTTACAAAATATAAAAAATTAGATATTAAAAACAAACGGCAATATTAATATTATATATAGCTAATAAACTTGTATCTACTGCTAAATCTATTGAATATTAGCTACGCAATCATTCTAACTGTTTTCCTTCTCTATTTGATTAGATCATGGTTTGGTTTTTCTCGAAAAAAAAAAAAATTCGTATAGACTACGCCTTAACGTAATTCTGCGGCGTAATTTTGGTAGAATAGATACTTATCGGTTGTCTGACGGAGGTTACAAAGTGGAGTGGTCAATGGTTGAAAATCCATGTGACTTTGACTAAACAGTTGACATTTGTAACTCTGGTTTCACTCAAGTTTTTTCATTTATACTCCCATAACATCAGCGTAGCTAATACTTTCGCCTGCTCCATGGCTATCTAATGACTTAAATTAAATTTTGTCTTGTCCTTCTAAGTGTTATCTATTTCACTCTATACTATAGAGTTTAGATGAATCAAATACTGTTAATAGGCTCTTAGCTTAAAACTCTAGCTTCTGTTTATCCTCTGTTAAACTTTAGCCACTTCTCCTTTTGTAATGGTAACAAGAACATATTGTGTATCTTTTCTAAAACCGTTGGTAACAAGGACCCTTCCTTAGCTGTCATATGATTATTCCTCTGCTGAATATGATTATGAGATAAACGGAATAATATAAAGTGTATAGCTATATATATCTACAGTATTAACTCGTTGCTTACAAAAATATATATAGATATATATACATAAAGTATGGTATACTTTGACTATAGGCTAAATATTAAAAATAAAAATTAAGTATGCATTAAACTATTTTAATAATTAACTAATTTATTAATTTTTAAGTATATAGTAAGTCGCTTATACTTAAATATTATATTAAAAACGTCTCATACGTATAAATAAAATTTTAGTTTCAAAGTGAAGTGACTTGATTAACTGATAGTCAACTGATAAGGTTAATTAAGCAATTCTTTAAGTTTATCTGTGGATAGTTAGAAGTTTACTAAATGAAATTTCTGGGATGTCTCTCAATAGGTTCAAAGCTTATATAAAACGTAAGCTTGTAGAAAAGTCGTAGTATAGTGTGAAGTATTATGTAAATGATAACCAAGCATGAGTATGAAATACTGCTCTAATAAGATAGCTCTTAACATAATTTTAAGTGACATGTGAGATGATGATAACAAAAACAAAATTTATCTGGCTAAGTTTGTTGTGGGCTTCTTCTTAGACTGGGGCGCGTTTGGAACCCTCATAGCTTTAGTTTTAAGTTTACGTATGTAGTTATCACCACCAAATCACTAGTATGTAAATTACTGACGCGTCAAAATCGCCTTTTAAAGGACTATTTGAATAAAGATTATTTGAATTTGAATATATTACATTCAACGCAATATGCATTTCATTTATGGGAAAAATTGTGCTATTTTATTAAATGTCTTGATAAAGTGTGTTATCAAGACATTTAATAAATGTATTGAAAATGTGATGATACACTAATGCGTGCAATTTTTGCAGAAAATATGGCACCAAAACCTGAAAACTTACCCCTATCGGAGGAAAGAAGTCCTGATACTTCTGGCCAAAGAGTTGTAATATCTGGTATGTCGGGCCTCTATCCAGAGTCCCATAGCGTTATGGACTTATCAAATATTTTATATAACAAGGTAATTAAAGAAGGTTTAGATGAATTTATAAAGTGGGTTTCAATCTCTTACATTTACTGGCTCGCTAACAAAAATGTAAGGGAAAACCTAAAATTAAGGTTCTCTAATTAAGCGCCATTCTTTATAGAGGTATTCAGAGGTTATTTGACAGCATTTTTTTCCCCCACTACAATTTAGCCCTTGACGGCAATCTCTTGATGATGCAGTCTAAGATGGTAGCGGGCTAACCTGTTAGGGGTATGGTAAACCCATGCTCCTAATTGGTTTCTATGCAACATCGTACCGGAACGCTAAATCGCTTGGCGACACGTCCGTAGGGTGGTAACTAACTACGGCAGAAGCTTCCCACCAGATCAGACTCGAGCCGGGAATCGAACCCAGGACCTCCAACATTATATTGCGACAGCACACACGCTGCCCAACGGACGTCGTCAAAGTATTATTCTGTTCCAGTGGTCTGAATCCGTAACTATTTTTCAGTACCAACTTATCTCACTACAACCCGTCTTGCGCACCTTTTTGGATTTTATATGAATTTTGTAGCTTTCCCCAATTAAGATTGCTCGCTTATGCAATGAAGAATATTTGTAGATCAATCCAGTCAACAACGAGAACAGACGATGGCAGTATGACCACCCCGAAGTATCACAGTATACAGGCAAAGTGCCTGAACTTAATCTGTTCGATGCTCAGTTTTTCAAAGTTTACTACCGTCTTAGCCATAACATGGAGCCTATGTCCCGTAAGCTGTTAGAGAAGGCTTATGAGGCCATTTTTGACGCGGGTAAGATAATTCTTTAATTTCTTCGATTTTTAAAGACAAAATTTAACGCCTGTAATTGTCTAAAGCATAACTTATCACTCTCGACTAAAAGATACACACAGCAAAGTTAACCAGCTTCCAGGATACGCTTTTGAGCATACTTCGTTCTTATAACACACATTGATCGACAGTAATGATGTTGAAGAGCGTGATAGCCTAAAAGAGCGTGATAGCCTAGTGTTTTGGGTGTCAGCCTCCTAATCAGAGGTCGACGGTTCGAATCCCGTGCGACACGGCCGCTCTGTAGTGAGCCGGTAATGGGTTGATCATGATGATGATGATGAATGATGTTGACGTTTTGTTTAGGTTTTGTGAGATTAATTAAAAATAATCTCAAGTTACTAATTAAAATGAATTAAAACTTAGAACTGCAATAACAATACTCATAGGAATGATTAAAAGAATAAGATATAACGAATAACGCAAAACATAACGCAATCCTCGTTGTTCTTATGGTCTACTCCTTGAGTTAATATACGCAATTGAGCTACAAATGATTTACAAAGCTTAAAAAAATCTCTCTTTAATTTATTTAAAAGTAATATCATAATTAACCCATTGCCGGCTCTCTACAGAGCACGGGTTTCCTCTCAATATGAGAAGGTTTTGGCCATAGTCCACCACGCTGGCAATATGCGGATTCTCGGACTTCACACGCCTTTGAGAACATTATGGAGAACTCTCAGGCATGCAGGTTTCCTTACGATGTTTTCCGTTGAAGCAAGTGATATTTAAATAAAAAGTAAAAGTAATATTAAGTAAACATATTTTGGCAAGAATTTTGAATTTAATTAAACTGATATCAATCAGTTTTAGTAATACTAAAAAATTCAAATTAACAGTTTTGTTCTAAACTAATGAAATTTCCCACAGGCATTTGTCCGGATGAGCTTTCCGGGAAAAATGTGGGTGTATTCATCGGTAATGGTAATTCTGAAAGTGAAAAAGCTATATTTGATGTTAATCTGTCAAAATCAGGTGTCGGTTTAGCTGGGTATGTATCAGTATAACTTGCTATTATTAAACTTTTGCATTAGACTTTTCGACAGCGTGCCAATAGACACAGTGTTTCGTCTTAATCCTTGTTAAATCATATTCCGCCATGTTCAATACTAAACAATTAAACCTTTCACTTGCAATGTAGCGCACAGTAGTCATTTCTACGATTTCTTTTTGACAGTAAGTGATGAAATAAACTAAAACTAAAGAACTGATTAGAAATCTAAATCACTTCGAAGCACGGTTTCATGAATGAAACCTACCATCATTTGTGAATTTTGTAAATAAAGTTTGTATTGATTTAAATAGAAATATAATAGAAGAGTAATAAAAGGTTACACTAAAAGAAGAGTACAATGCAGAGGATGTTAAATAATTTGCAAATAAATCATTTCTCCAATATTATAGATGCTGCAGAGCAATGTATGCCAACCGAATCTCCTATTGGTTAAACGCTAAAGGTCCTTCTATAACCGTCGATGAGTTGTGCTGCAGTTCTACTAAAGCTCTGGAGCAAGGTTACCTTGCCATTAAACGCGGGGAGTGCGACGCAGCCATTGTCGGAGGATCATCGCTTTGCTTGCATCCCCAGGCCATTTTACACTACGGAAGGTATGTAGATAGCGTACGTTCACGAATACGTAGATAACTAATTCTGAATTTTAAAACTTATCAGTGGATATACGCACACACTTAAATCAAAACTGTATTAATTTAATAAACTCCTTATAAAACTTTTGACGACCTCCGTGGCGCGGCGCGCGCTGTCGCATTTTAAATTTGGAGGTCCCGGGTTCGATTCCCGGCTCGAGTGTGGTCTGGTGGGAGGCTACGGCCGTGGCTAGTTACCAACCTACCGACAAAGACGTGTCGCCAAGCGATTTAGCGTTCCGACACGATGTCGCGTAGAAACCAATTAAAGTAAAAGTGTGTAAAAAAAAACTCCATTTTTGTGATCTTACTTACTAACTTAGTTATCTGATCTCCGATGCTATTATACGGAACAAAACTGTAGAACTTTGCTTTCAATTCTTTCAGTCATTCTTGATTAGCTTAACATGTCTATTTTAGAATAACAAAGATGAGTATGGATGGTAAAACGAAATCGTTTGATACCGAGGCTGCTGGGTGTGCTAGATCAGAGGCTATCAATATTTTGTTTCTACAAAAAGCTGAAAATGCTTTAAGGTATGTTACAACTTTTTTTTATATCATCACACGAGGTCGTAAATACTTTGCTTAATTCGCTGTTTCGATGATTATTTATTATCATTCATCATCATGATCAACCCATTAACGGCTCACTACAGAGCACGTGTCTCCTCTCAATATGAGAAGGGTTTGGCCATAGTCCACCACGCTGGCCATGTGCGGATTGGCAGACTTCACACGCCTTTGAGAACATTATGGAAAACTTTCAGGCGTGCAGGTTTCCTCACGATGTTTTCCTTCACCGTTGAAGCAAGTGATATTTTAAATTTTTAAAAACGCACATAACTCCGAAAAGCTTTTCGGTGAAGAGGTGCGTGCCAGGATTCGAACCGCCGACCTCTGATTAGGAGGCTGACGCCCTAACCACTAGGCTATCACCGCTTACATATATACATTATTATCATTACAAGACTGATTTTTCTCGCATGATTTTTATATGGAATAACATCTTATGATACACTGTTTACCGGTAGCTATAACACAACAGCTATTTCCACCACAATGACGCAGTGCGTGCGCTGTGACATAAAGTTGGAGGTCCTGGGTTCGATTCCTGGCTCAAATCTGGTCTGGTGGCAGGCTTCAGCCGTGGCTACACGAAGACGTGTCGCCAAGCAATTTAGCGTTCCGGCACAATGTCACGTAGAAACCAATTAGGAGCGTGGGTTTACCATACTCCTAACAGGTTAGCCCGCTACCATCCTAGACAGCATCACCACTTACCACCAGATAAGATAGCCGACAAGGGCTAAATTGTAGTGTATAAAAAATTGAATTTGCTGTTAGCATTTCTTTTTCGAATATTTTGTCGATATTATTTCAGAATTTACGCTGACGTTGTGCACGTAAAAAGTAATTTCATTTCAATTCCACGTGGAAAAACGGGTCCAATGTATGGTTTCTACCGAGATCCTGAAAATATGGCAAATTTTATAAGGAATTTCTATGAAGAAGCTCAAATATCGCCCGATGTTGTTGAATATGTAGAAGCCTTCGGTTCGGGTGAGTTCATATCTACCTACCACATTTATTTATTTTGTGTTGTATTATTTGTGAATGGCTTTTATTTAGGTATTTAAAAAATAAATAATTGTTATCTTATCGGTATATGTAGCTGTGATAGCCTAGTAGTTAGGATGTCCGCCTCCTAATACGAGGTCGGGTTCGAACCCGGGCACGCACTTCTAACTTTACGTGAGCTATGTGCGTTTTTAAGCAGTTAAAATATCACTTGCTTCAACGGTGAAGGAAAACATCGTGAGGAAACCTGCACGCCGGAGAGTTTTCCACTATGATCTCAAAGGCGTGTGAAGTCTGCCAACCCATGACATGGCCAGCGTGGTGGACTATGGCCAAACCCTTCTCATATTGAGAGGAGACCCGTGCTCTGTAGTGAGCCGATAATGGGTTGATCATGATGACGATGATCTTATCGGTTTGGCAGTTCTTAACATAAGCTGTTATGTATACTGGCGTAATCCTTTATTTATTCCAAAATGTGCATGACCCGTAAGATTTCACGACTATAACATTGGCAAAAAATAAAAGTTTAGAATGGGGACGCCCTTAAATTTAATACCCGTTTTTTATAACTTGTTTTGGCGGCAAAAGTACATGCTTGTTACTTCTGTCGTTTTGACGACAAAAGTAACAAGCATGACAGTAACAAAAGCATGAAAGAAACAAAAGAAGTTCAGCTTTTTATCTACGCTGATTAGCAGACGGACGGACTCTTTTAGGAACCCTGAAACTACGAAAACTATTAGATTATTTAGATTTTGATTACTTACAGCGGTACCTGAAGCCGATAAGGCCGAATTGGAAGCAATTGAAAAAGTGTACTGCAATAATAGAAGTAAACCTCTTCTGGTGGGCAGCGTTACGTCAAACATTGGGTACACAGAAGGTGCTTCTGGTATATCTGCAATAACGAAGGTAAATGAAAATCTTTGCTTTAAAATTAGTGGTTCCCCCCATCTTTTTCTGCTTTTAAATGTTGAGGATTTTTTTGTATACGAAGAACCATCCGCTATATTACCAAAAGATACCGATAAATGCCGCCTATCCTTTAAGTTTCCTCAAAAAGCTTCCGTGAGTTCAATATTTAAGCTTTATTAATTTAAAAAAAATGCATAGTGATCAAGAAAATACCCCTTTCTATTCCTCCTCTAATTCTCAACTTTATTTGTTCTAGATAGTAGCGCGTTCCAAAATTAATACCCAATTATACAATTAGTTATTTTACTTTAACAAAAACATTTGAGTAAATAATCTAACATGAAGCTGATCTTTGATAAAACTAGTAACATCTTGAATGTATTTTATGACGTAGCATAACACCTCACAATCATGAAACACTAAGTCAAACGGTCTGTCCTATTACGTCTTCTCACTGAGATTGCCTCAATGTTGACATAAGGAAAACGCTGATGTTCATGGGTTTCATTGAACGTAGCAAATAAATTACGTTGTTATTTCTTTCCACAACAGGTCCTATTGGGTTACCACTATAGAAAGCTTGCGGGTAATTTAAATTGCGAATCGCCGAGAACAGACGTAGATGCTTTGCGTGATGGACGGATGCGTATTATCAATGATCACCAGACCTTTGAAGGAAATTACGCTGCCGTTAACAGTATTTCTGTGACTGGAGTTAATTCTCATGTGCTTTTACATGGACATTACAAACCAAAGGTAAAAATAAGTATGTAATAGAAAAAAATGAAGGTCGACCATTGCTGCAATTTGCACATTTCAAATTGCTTTATTTGTTGGCGTTATTTCTAAATGCCATTCATAATAAAACCACCATTTTGGATGCAAAATTATCTACGGGCAAAGACATACCGATAAGTTATTGAGAGTTACTCTATTGCTCCTGTGTAAATATGAAAAAAAAATGCAAATTTAAAAACATGAAAGTTACAGCCTTACCTTACCTATATACCTTTAAAATCCTATATATTATATAGGATTTTAAAAGTATCCCAGCCATATATGTTGAGGCATTTAGGGGTAACGGTAGAATTAAGAACTTTACATGCATACCCACATGAAACCCGTAGGTTCGTGCAAACCACGAGATGATTCTGTTTTATTTTTACGCATTATCTCATAGATATGTTTGTTTAAGTACATAATTTTTTATACCGGACGATCAATCATTCAATTTTTTTTAGTATAGATTCGAACGTGCGTCGACTGCGTGAAATGTAAAGTAGTTAAGAAACCTATCGAATTTCAGCCAAATTCTTTTTTGCGGCGTGAAAGACTAATATAGATATCCAAAAATGTAAACTTTCATTAGGTAATAGGGACACGATATCACATAATAATAAATGAGAAGATAATATTTGAAAACTCGCTGGGAAGAATTTTTTGTGACATAGCTTCCATATTCGTGTTGAACACCATCCAGCTAAACTTAACAATTTTTTTTAAGGACATTACGCGTTATAAGGCGAATTTTCCGCAATTATTAACTGTATCAGCCAGACAGGAAAGTGCTGTCGAAAAGTTAATTCTGGATTTAAAAATTCGTCCCGTCGATCCGGAACAATTGGCGCTACTTCGTAATATTCATAAAAAAAGAATTTTGGGTCATCTAGGAAGAGGATTTGTACTTCTTGGTAAGTAAGACTTATATCAAGAAAATAAAAGTGCGTACTTAACAGACTCTAAATTATTTTACTTAGTTTCTGGAATAACTATAAGTTATTCATCATCATCATTATGATCAAACAATTGCCGGCTAACTACAGAGCACGGGTCTCCCCTAAATATGAGAAGGGTTTGACTATAGTCCACCACGATAGCCATGTGCGGATTGGCAGACTTCACACGCCTTTAAAAACTTTATAGACAACTCTCAGGCGTGCAGCTTTCCTCACGATGTTTTCCTTCACCGTTGAAGCAAGTGATATTTCAATTTCTTAAAAACGCACATAACTCCGAAAAGTTCGAGGTACCTCGCACCTCTACGCCTGACCTCTGATTAGAAGGCGGACGTCCTAACCATAAGCGATTATTAGTGCAGAAATATATTGAATGAACAGAGTTTCCACGCGGTTTCATCCGTGTTTTATTTGAGGTTTTTAGATGTGATGAAAATAATAAGTAATCTGAAAGATTCCAGCTTAGTCCTAATTGAGACAGCGAGCTTTTAATCATTTAATTTGTTTCATATTAAAAAGGCATACATCGGTAAATTCTTAATTTATCTTTTTTATCTTCTTTGGAAAGGATTTTGCAAAATTCTGAATAAGGTTATTCTAAAAATAGAAGTTTCAATAGAATAGTTAGCTCCTTATTCAGTTCAATTTCTTATTCTTGATATATTGATAGGACTAATCTTTGCGTGATCAATCCCTGTGAACATCAGTCAGCATCAGACCATTCACATTATCAAAATGCGATTGCTCTGTTGGCTGGTATTTCCAAATCTTAGACACTTTGAATTATTATTTAAGATACAAATGAAAAGAACGAAACCATTTGCCTACAAGAAAGGGTGAAATACTTCGACGATGCCAAGCGGCCACTGTGGTTCATATACAGCGGTATGGGGTCTCAGTGGGTTGGTATGGGAGCTCAGCTCATGAGAATCCCTGTGTTTGCTGCAGCTATTGAAAGGTAGGTACTGCATAAAATTCATCAAGCTTTAAACAAAACAGCATCTATACCTTAAGTATATGTTCCAAGGTGGGAGTACAGCTGTAGTTTCTTTTAGCTAACTTCGTTAGCGTGCAAATTCTTATAAGTTTCACTTGTACTAACTAGGTATACCGTAAACCGACCAAATGGGCTACAAAAAGCAAAAAAATATACTTCATCCACTGTTTAAGTATAATAAGTGGATAAATATGTACTTAGTACGCAATTAATTCACGCCAGTTTATTCAATTTCACCACGCGAAACTATTGTCAAAAAATTTGTTACGCAAAAATATCAACGACAAAATTTGTTTATTCTAGCTACTCTTTTTTTTTTGTAATAATGTAAATAATAAGTTCATATTTTGTACAATTTTAATTTTTTTTCTATAAAAACAGATGTCAACGTGTACTGAAGCCCAAAGGAGTGGACATTGTTCATATAATTACATCTCCAGATAAAACTACATTCGACAACATTCTGAATTCATTCGTCGGAATTGCTGCTATTCAAATTGGGCTTACAGATGTTTTACGTGAACTGAAAATTTTTCCGGATATGATAATGGGTAAAATTTTTTTTAGAAAACAAACCTCAATAAATTATTATATATATATATATTTATTATTTACCTCTATTTAGCCCCTGGTGGTAAGTGATGATGCGGTGAAAGATGGTAGCGGGCTAACCTGCTATGGTAAACCCATACTCCTAATTGGTTTCTACACGACATCGTGCCGGAACGCTAAATCGCTTGGCGACACGTCTTTGTCGGTAGCTAGCCACGGTCGAAGCTTTCCACCAGACCAGCCGAGCCGGGAATCGAACCCAGGACCTTCAACTTTATAATGCAACAGAGCACGCGCTGCGCCACGGAGGTCGTCAAAAATATTAATTCACCGGCAAAAGGTTCTGTCTCTCTATGTTAATTTGTAAAAATTATTCTTTGGTTCGTATTTACTTTGGTCTTTTTCTACTTTTTCAGTCGGCACAAAGTGACTTCTAACGTAACGATATTTTACGTTAGAAGACACATTGGGAAAGTTTTTATTGCCAGAACCAACGATATTAAATGTTTTTTCGGAAGTACTTGAAGTCATAACTTAAGGGGACGAATTTTATGATTAACAGGACACAGTGTGGGTGAACTAGGCTGCGCTTACGCAGACGGATGCTTCACAGCCGAGGAGATGATATTGTCTGCATATAGCCGTGGTCTGGTTTCTGTGCAAACTCCTTTCATTCGTGGATCAATGGCCGCTATTGGGATTGGTTATCAACAGGTATCAACTTAACTAGTTACAAGAACATACATTTTTATCAGTGAGCTTCACTTGACCGAAAAATAAATAAATATGGAATTATTACAGATATCTAAAATGTGTCCACCTGAGATTGAAGTAGCTTGTCACAACAGCCCCAACTCGAGCACCATTTCTGGACCCGCTGATATAATGAAAGAATTCGTGGCTAAACTAACTTCGAAGGGAATCTTTGCCAAGGAAGTGCCGTGTTCAAACATTGCATATCACTCTCGTTACATAGCTGGAGCAGGTACACATCTTTTCCTTTATTCTGCATTTATTTACCTGATATGCATGACTTAACTCCGCAAGATAGTTAGATATATATTGGTTTTACTGTAGATAGAAAAAGTGATTTTAAAACTCAGTCATTTATTAATTATTCGTAATTGGAAACTGTGTACTGTATTTTAATTTACGTATGGAGAACTTGTTTGCATTAGGTAATATTTTAATTGTATCCCCCGGTGAAATATTAGTAGTCTTAAGCGAAATTTTTCTTCAACATCTGTCGGCACGGTTTCAGAACTCTTGTAGCCTAGTACTAACTTTATTTTTTTATATAACGTACTTCAGGTCCAGGTTTGCTCAAATATTTGTCTGAAGTGATCACGACCCCTAAAGAACGCAGTAAGCGCTGGATTTCCACATCAGTACCAGAAGAGAAATGGAATGATCCAATTGCTAAATACTCGTCAGCAGAATATCACACGAACAACTTACTTGTACGTATTATTTTATCATTTTAATTGCTATACCGGTAATTATAGTTATTATTTTTTCTATTTACTTTTGTTGCAGAATCCAGTTCTCTTCGAAGAGTCACTAGGACGCATCCCATCAAATGCAGTAGTAGTAGAGATAGCTCCTCATGGTCTATTGCAGGCCATTCTCAAGCGATCGCTGCCTGAATCCTGCACACACGTGCCTTTGACAAGACGTGGGCACACTGACAATACACAGCTCCTGTTAGAAGCTGTTGGAATGTAAGTTTTTTTTATTAACTACAAGTTAGCCCTTGACGGCATCTCACCTTATGGTCAGTGATGATGCAGTCTAAGATGGTAGCGGACTAACCTGTTAGAGGTATGGTAAACCCATACTCCTAATTGGTTTCTACGCGGCATCGTGCCGGAACGCTAAATCGCTTAACACGTCTTTGTAGGTAGGGTGGTAACTAGCCACGGCCGAAGCCTCCCACCAGACCAGACTCGAGCTGGGAATCGAACTCGGGAACTCCAAATTTATAATGCTATAGTTTGTGCGCTGCGCCACGGAGGTCGTCACCGAATAATACCGTTTTACAGATCATCATCAACCTACTAATTAGTGTAGCTGGTCAGAGATCTTATAACAGATATATATTCTATTGTCTTATTAGATGGAAAGAAGTGGCTTGCGCCGCCTAACTCAGATAAAGGGACGTTGAACTAACCTGAGATTAGGCTGTGATAAATATAGCGGTTTAATTTTTCTTAAAATTTTAAGTGCCATTCAATAAAATGGCACTTAAAATTTTAAAAAGTACCAACCAAAACTCAACTAAAGTATTAACTAAAAATGAGGTCTCTTGACCTAATTTTTAGTCAAATACAGTCGTACAAATATTAACTAAAAATCTTTCTATTACAGTCTCTACACGGAGGGTTATAACCCTGATGTCCAAGCGCTATACCCGAAGATAGAATTTCCAGTTTCTACTGGAACACCAATGCTATCACACTTAGTAGAATGGGCCCATACAGAAGACTGGTAAGTGAATTCGAATCATCGGTTTAAAACAAGATGTTTAAGTAACTAAGGTCTTAAGAACTGAGGTTTTTCTTATATTCTTCGGTATTATAAAAATATTTTAATTTGTACCTTAAATAAATTTGTTACAGGAATGTGCTCTATTATGCTGAAGCTTCTAGGAAATCAGCAGCACAGTGCACGCATGTTATATCCATTCTTGATGACGA
Organism: Lasiommata megera; assembly: GCA_928268935.1. NCBI lineage: Eukaryota > Metazoa > Arthropoda > Insecta > Lepidoptera > Nymphalidae > Lasiommata > Lasiommata megera. Next base: position 8,438,145 of record OV743319.1, on the reverse strand, counting down.
TCATCGTTATTTGAAGGGACATGTTATAAGAGGTAATGAGAATAAAAAAAAATCAAATTAAAATTCAAATAATCTTTATTCAAATATTCCTTTAAAAGGCACTTTTAACGCGTCAATAATTTACATAGTAGTGATTTGATGGTGATAACTACATTCGTAAACTTAAAACTAAAGCTATGAGGGTTCCAAACGCGCCCCGGTCTAAGAAGAAGCCCACAACAAACTTAGCCAGGTAATAATATAATTCTTATTTCTTTGCGCAAGTTGATAATTGATAGCTCAAGTTATTTTATGTAACACTTGTATAAAAAAAATAATTTTAATTATAAATTTATCAACTTCTAGTTATATCTTCCACCCTAACTCCGCAATAAAAACCTAAGACCTACTCGTAGTATAATTATAAATATAATATTTACATAAAATTGAACTGTTCACTTATGAGGACGCTACTCAAAAGCCTTGAATTGCAATAAGCTAAGCTAAGCTTGTTCTTTATTTATTATATTAAATAATGATGTTATCTTAAAAAATACATGCAGTTAATTTGGCTGATGATTAGAATATTTCTTTACATTAATATCAATAAAATACATTATATCTTTTAATTTCAGAGCAATGTACATACCCTTTTGCTGCTACTCTTGTAGCTGTTTGGGATACATTAGCTATGATCCTGGGAGTTTCAAAGAAGCAATTCACAGTTGAATTTTGTGACGTATACCTGCATTCGCAGCCCGAGCTGCACGAGCGAAAACTGTTAAGATTAAATGTAGCAATTCATCGAGGGAACGGCCGCTTCGAGGTAATCTTCTAAAACTACAAAAAGTATTAATTAAGGCATTTTTTTTTATAATTAAAAGGCTTTTCAGCTAACTACTTAAAACTGATCAAAACTGATTGATCCTGTTTTGCAAAATCAGTCAGTCAATGTAACTATGGCAATCGATTAGTCCCAAAGTCGCGCCCAACACTCTATGTTCTAAAATCGTCGGCTTGATAAAAAATATACTTGCTTTCTTTACCCGTCAAAGGCTTTGTACTATTAATTAATTATTAATTTCAAACAACAGAACTATGTATAGTAAGTCTGTCTCATCAAAGTCCTTTCAATTTTCAAGCTACCAATTAAGAAAACTTATTTGCATCCATATTGGAAAGCTTATAAACCGCATTCATTTTAGGTTTTGGATGACAAAATAAAAGTTGCACAAGGTTTCGTAAAAGGACATTTAGACCGAGGTATATTAGAAGAAATCAAAGAGGAAGTTAAGTCAGAGGAAGTCATGGAATTATTATCAAATGATGTTTATCACCTAATGCACTCTAGAGACTACAATTACTTGTAAGTAATAATCAACATAAACACTAAGCAAGAGTTAAATTTGCATAAGTATCAAACTAATACTACTTTTTTATTTAAGTAATATTGAAATAATTAGTTTAATAATATATAAGGATTAAGCAAAAATTAACAGGGAAACACTGAATAATTATCGACGTCGAACCGACCGACGAGATCTCGAACATCGGAATAATAATAAACTTAATTAAAAAGATTATTTATTCGTCATATTTGTATATTTTTAGGAATGAGTTTCGCAGTATTTACAACGCAAACACGTCGTTAAATAAAGCTAATCTACTGTGGCAAGACAATTGGGTTACATTAATTGATGGTATGATCCAACTTAATGCACTCAGGAGAAATCATGAAAGTGTTTCGCAGCCTAACTTTATTAGAAGAATCAAAATAGACGTTGATGATCATTTACGAAATAAAACCTCGATGGAGAATGCTGTTTTCATACCAGCAAGCATATATGAGCTTACTGATAGCACCAGGTATAGTTTTATCGTTTCGAAGTATACTTTAGCATATTATCATTGTTAGCTTACTCAGTAAATGTGTAAACTATTTATTCACTATCCTCTCGGATTTTTCTATCTCTGTTTAGATGCGGAGGCGTCTTGATTGAACAATTGAAATTCTACGACCTGCCGTTAATGAATGAGGAACAAATCGCTTTAAAAACATTAAAATTTGTTCCCCACTCCTCTTCTGACCTGATTGATGTTAGTATTTGAATTTAATCACCTTATTAAATAAATACGACTGTGATATGGATGAATTAAATAATGAGAGTATTATTAACAACATTGTTCATAAAAAACACCAATATATAAAATTTAAACTTTCGTTAATAATTATTATATTGATCATATCCACAAAATTTATACAGGACTGTTTATGTTGTAGGAAATTTCTGCAATACACGTATTTTTGCAAATACTCGCAGAAAACTTGAATCGACAGAATATAAACGTTCTCGAAGTCATTGAATACCAAGGTCAGAAGAAATTTACATATATTCAAAAAGTAATTCATGATATACCAGAAATAAAAGTAAATTTCTCACAAATTTCTCGGAATGATTTAACTAAAAAGACTGATATCATTGAAGAAATCGATGTAGTAATGATAACAAACTTGGCTGCTGATGATAATGTAAGTACTATAATATCTGAGTGTTATAATGGTAAATTATATATCATTGAAATTTACTTTTCTTTTATAGATGTGCCAAGTGCTCCATCGGATACTCAAACGAGATACTTTCCTGATCAATAGGGAAGATTGTTCAGATATGACGACCACACGTCCTGCACTTCTATACCGCAGTGTGTGTGTCCACATCGTTGGATCTTCACGCCTGGAATTAAATATATGGCAACCTTCCGATGTAACGGTCGGGACTAGTGCTGTCACTGTATTTTCACATGATGACCTCGCCAAACTTAATGCTCAGATATCTTCACTACCTTCGAGACACAAACTTCTCATACTTACTTCAAGACCACCACTGCCTGGACTAAAAGACCTTATCAAAGAGCAAATAACTAAGAACAATCGCAAAATTAGGCTTCTAATTAATAGTCATAAAATATTTGACGACCAATGTTTGAATCGAATACAGTTTACGGATTTGGCTACAAATATTTTAGATAACGTATGTATACAGTAAATGTAGTGTTTCGAAAAATCATTTGTAATGTAAGTTATATGAATATAAGCTTAAACCTAACTGTTTAAGGGCATCTGGGGTGGAGAGTATTATTTGCCAATACAGGAAAAAGGAAACGTAGGCCGAGATATGACGTTGGAAACAACTCGGTTAGGTGACATTGACTCCTTGCAGTGGACAGAAGCAGTCACCGAAAGCAGTCACCCAGGGTTTCTTGTAAAGGTATAATAAGTATTTTAAATAGCTAAGTTGAATTTTAGTTACTTTAAACATATTTTGAAACGAATTAACATGGGACATACTAATATTTTTTTTATATGATATTTTTTATTATTCGATATTTTTACCCAGATACATAGATCACCAGTGCAGAACCTTAAGAAACGCAGCTCACGTCTTTTGGAACCCGAGAAAAAGATGGCTTCCCTATCTTTTATGCGAGGAATAGCAGGCAAAATAGGGAAACCGTGTTAATTATTTCAAAAATATGTTTAATAACTATGAAAATGTAAGTTTAATAACGTTAATTAATTGCATCGCTTAATTTATTGTATTGCAGGTTCAATATGTAGGTTTGAACGAACGATACGTTAAAAAAATATTAGAACTTGCTGTAAGTGAAAACAAAACTGAAAGCAAGCTTATTGAATATGACTTCAGTGGTACAACGAACAGGTATAAAAAACATTAGTAGTACTAATTAAGTTTTTTTTACTTTATCTTTTATTTACGAGTACCTACGGAAACTGTATTTTAGAATTAATCATAATCATTCACAAAGGCACGCACCTCTAACTTTTCGAAGTTGTGTGCGTTTTTAAAAAATTAAAATATTACTTGCTACAACGGTGAAGGAAAACATCGTGAGGAAACCGGCACGCCTGAGAGTTCTCCATAATGTTCTCAAAGGCGTGTGAAGTCTGCCAATTCGCACATGGCCAGCGTGGTGGACTATGGCCAAACCCTTCTCATATTGAGAGGAGACCCGTGCTCTGTAGTGAGCCGGGAATGGGTTGATCATTATGATGATGATGTATCACAAAAGTGACTTAACCCATGCCCATGTACTATTCGGATCATCAATGAGTTGAACTTCTTGCTTTTTAACCAGTTCATTGAAAACAGTTGTTATTGCAGTGCCTGGTGCAGTCTAGTGAACTCCATGTGAGACCTAACTTGTTTTTGCATATTTCGTATTTCATGTTTTGGTCTTTTCAGCGTCAAACATTTTTAGACGCTTAAAACAACAACAACATCAACATCAGCATCATTGCAACAGTCTGATTGTTGCAATGTTGACACCCAAAGTTGCAATGCACAAATAGTAAGGAGTGTTAGCGGAGATTCGATTACTGTAACGTTTTTTGGAAAAAATTAAGTACCACAATATTTGTGCATAGTCGTACTGGTTTTCAGATGGTCAATTGGTGTTTTGAAAAAAAATATGGTATTTTTGTAAAGTGCTTTAGAACTAATCGCAATATTCAAAGTAAACGTCAGAATGTTATTCTATTAATCAAATGAAGATTTTAAAAAGATGTTCATTTAATTATTACTATCATTAAATTGACCTATTTAAAGACGGCTTTGAATGTGCATAGTATCACACATAAATTTGATCGAGGCGTTATTTTTGGTAGCAGTTAACAATGAATTTTTAAAGGTATTTAGTACTTAGACCCATAAATTTTCAAGGTAATGCAATATTAATTGGATTGTATATTTTAGCAAAGTGCGTGTAATGGGTATTACACAAGAAAAGTCGATCAGCACCAGCGTTAAAGCGAAACCCGAATTATTGTGGCCAGTACCAGATCATTGGACTCTGGAGGATGCGGCTACTGTTCCTTTAGCTTACTGCTTGGCTTTCTACTGCCTGGTAAATATATGTTCTTTTAACGTTTACGTTACGATTTTGATAAAATACTGATAAGTTATCATTCTTAATTTTTCCTTTTAATCTATTTCCACTTATATTTTTATTTCTTCTCTTCTTTTTTATTGTTTCTCTTTACATGGGAACTCCTCTTGGACCTGGACTCGATTGAGAAGCGCTTGTAACAGATTCCTTCTGACTTAAACCCCACGATGTTCCTATTCACTGCCGTATGATAGAAATTATAAACAAATGTTTCCACATGCCATTCTTCCTTTTAAATGAATCAAGAAGAACAGTAGCACTGAGATACATGAGGAGATTACCCATTCTGGAACACCTTCTCTTTTAGACAATACCAACTATAAATAATTTGGTGTTCTTATTGTCTACATAATTACCATTATAACAGTTTATTTGTAACTTATTAATGATTTAGTTTTAACTTAAAAACTACTTCCAAAGTGCTTCAGGAGTCGATTATACCATGGTAACAGTATTCTCGTGCATGGAGGCGCGGGAGCTTTGGGTCAAGCTGTCATCTCTATAGCGCTAGCGCATGGCTGCAATATTTATACAACTGTCAGCAATATAAAGAAGAAACAATTTCTACTGAAGCTGTTTCCAGAACTGAAAGGTATTATACAAAATTTTCACAAATATACCTAACATCCTTCAGCCAGATCTACAATATTCCTAAGCCAGGGCAAATAAAATATTATTGTTATTTTTGTAATAATTAAATTTTAAGTTAACGTTTAAACGTGGAAGGGCAAAAGAGTAGAGGAAGACCAAAGACGAGTTGGATGGATTGTGTAAAAGAGGATATGCGGGGAAAAGGAGTGCTTAGTGAGGTGACGGCTGATAGAAATGAATGGAAGAAGAAGACGTATTGTGCCGACCCCACATAATGTGGGATAAGGGCAAGAAAAAGAAAGTTTAATGTTTTGGATTTTGTCAACATGTTAATTGGCGATTTACGTGATTATTTTGAATTAATTTCACTAATGAGTAAATCCTTGGTCTGCGGCCTTAATGAGAGGATTAGATTTTCAATATTTATTGACAAGTAAACATTTTATTTCAATTTGTTTGAGTAGGTATTCCGATAAGTTGTATTGCAATGCATGTAATGCACTAATTGGAAATTATATATCAATTATCTAGATGTTCATTTTAAAGTAAACTCTGTTCTTCTTCATCTAAAACAATTTTAATTTTTAAAGTAATTTTGTTCTTTCAGAGGATCAAATTGGTAATTCTCGTGATAATACTTTTAAAGATATGGTTTTTCGAGGTACCAAAGGAAAAGGTTGTCATATTGTAATCAGTTGCGTTTCTGGAGAACTCCGATCTGTAAGTAATCCGTCAATTTCATTATTAAAAATAATTAAAAAGATCCTTAGACATATAAAAGATACATCGGTATCTATTAACTATTTCACAAGGAATCACGTTTTTTTAACTAAAAACTTAAAGGACCCTTAAATTAACTATTTCGCAACTATAAATAACCTATATGTTACAGGGTTCTATATTTTGTTCTTCGTCGTTTGGATTTGTTGTCGACACGTCGTTATTACTGGATAATGAATATAACTTTGGGATGAATTGCTTAAACCGAGCTGTATCATATTCCACACAGCAATTTTCCACAATGTTTGAACCACAAAACGCCAAAGATTTACAAGTAAGTATTAACCTTGCACCCCGAGTATTTCAGCGTAGACTATAAGAACTATTTAATAAAAACGCTCGTTAATCTCTTGATATAAACTTTAACAAAGTCCGTTTAGTGGGATAATATTTTTCAGTTTCAATAATGCAACTTAAGTTTGAAGTGTTGCAAGAGGATTTCAGGTCAAACAATGTTCTATATACAAATTCGTGCCTCCAAAGACAAAGTTTATTCCTCGGAGTCAATCTCCGTTATTGACAGTGATACTCGTATTTAAAATCTATAGTCCGTGGGAGTTCTAAATTCCCCTCTCCTATGACCTATTAGCAAGAAGGCCTGGATCTGGCAATGCAACAGCGCACGCGCTGCGCCACGGAGGTCGTTAAAATAAGGAAGATCTAATGTTATCAGAGGCTACAACTGATGGTGAGCGAGGGAATCGCGCGGGGCTACGTCCGGCCGCTCTCCCGCGTGGTGTACGCGGCGGGAGACGTCGCACGCGCTCTACGCCTGCAAGCGGGCAGCAAGCACGCTGGCAGAGTGCTGCTTCACGTGCAAGAGAACATAATCCCCTCCACTCACACTACGTACGTACCAAATTTGTTTGTTTTTAAGAATAAGAAAAATTAAATGTATAAATTAAAAAGTTTATATGCTAGGTTTATTATTGCACGTTACAAGCTGGGTGTAACTCGTTATCATATGAACAAGTTGCATGTGTTGCACACATGACAGTGACAGTTGCACAGTCCCAAGTAGAGCAGAAGACAAGTGAACTTTGCGGCGTAATTTTTCTGTGCATAAGTCTATATTCATCGTTGCAACTGTCAATAATATATATGGTTTCTTTTTGCCACTGCAATACAGTGTATTAAATTCCATGTAACATACATGTTTTTTATACAAAATCTGTAACAAATATGGTCCATCCTGCACAACTCCAAGTGTAATTTTATGATGCCACAGCGCTTGGGAAGCTTTGGTTAACATGTCTGGTGAAAATGTATATCAGCCAGGTTCATTAACTATATATAGTACACTCCTCAAACCTGGATTTTTTAACGCTGATCTTCATTAATTGTCACAGTGTCAATTGAGTTAAATAAAGAGATTGTATGAATAATATATTGAGGTCACCCTTAGCTTTTTGCCATTGAAGTGTGAGGCATCGAAGGATGCATACATACCCTTACATAGTTATTATTCCATTTACATGTACGAAACGCTTGGCTTCATCGTTTCTAATAAGCACCGCAAAGATCTGGAATGTTCTTTCGGCATTCATTTCCTCGCCACCTGTAATAATAATAATAATATAAGTACCTTCAAATATAGACAGCTTCTTGGTAAGCATGCGCCATCATCACGTTAGGTCAGATGTGATTGCAGCAAAGCGCTTCCTTACATATTTACAAGAAAAAAGTTGAATTTCAGTTATTAGTTGAAGTTCTAAGGCGGTCTCTTGCAAGAATAAAGACTGTGTGCCGGTTTGATCAGGTGTTTGGATTCTAAAAGTATGGGTTCTATCTACTCGAATTAAAAAGAAAAAAAAGGGAAGAATTAAGTAACATAAATATCTTGGTTTCAGAATGAACTGTTCAGCCCATCGATTGCAGCTTTTGCTGTTGGATAATGAGAGTTTGGGAATGCAATTAGTCGACAGATTGATAAGCCGAGGTGCTAGAAAATTTATATTGTATTGCTCCAATAAATCAAACAGCATATTGTTCAAACTGAGGTATTGTTAAAGTTATTATAAATGAGGAAGAATTTTAAACTCGTCAATACTATTACATATTCTAAAACTTACAAAATTTAATAGGTCCTGGCAGAAACAAGGTATACAATGTACAGTATCGTATGGAAAGGCTTGGAATGAACACGTTTTTGACAATATAAGCATAGAAGAAGTTGAAGGAATATATTGTGTTTTAAATTCAAAAACACATAGTGAAAACATTCTAAGCAGCTTAGAAAAATTGGATGCGACGATTCGAAGCTCGAAAAGTACTTTAAAGTAAGTAATTCCTCTGTTTTTCATTTCTACAGCTATACGCTTGTTTTGTTGGTATTTTCTAACAATGATGTCATTAAAAGTTTTGGTAGCCTCGAACGGAACGTTTTTTTTATACACCACAAGTTAACCCTTGACGGCATCTCACCTGATGGTAAGTGATAATGCGGTCTAAGATGGTAGCGGGCTAACCTGTTAAACCTGGCGGGAAAACCTGGTTTTGAAGCTATTACTACCCTGCGTTGTGTTTGTTTTTGCGTTTTGTGTGAAAAATTATAAAAGTTTAGTCATTCATTTATTCATTGATATATTTACAGGTATTTTGCAGTAATCCATGCCAGTAAAGAAGTTAGTGAGACAATAAAGCTAAAGATATCTCATAAAGTATTTACGTCTATAAAATTACCGCAATTGAAAAACGAACTCGTAAGTAGATAATATTAGGTTATAAAAGTAATATAAAGTACGGTTAAGTAGATTCGTAGTGTATTAAAGAGGAAAATCTGTGACACGTAATTAAATAGCCTTACAAATGAAGCTAAGTAAAGCTTGTTAAAATACATTTGTATTAGTAACTGCATCTATTTGAAAATCGGTTGTGTTTGTTTAATCATACGAGTACCTATCTAATATTATTTTTTATCTTTCATATACAGGTGGAAAGTAATTTTGATTTTGAAAAATACATTTCAATAAACAATGCTGTTGATGCTATAGAAAAGGCGTTGTGTTACAAGCAACGGGCTATAGAAGTACATTGTACGAATAAACCTAATGGAAACATTTTACAGGCATTGGCTAATAGAGCAGGTAAAATTAATGAAATTACTATTTGACCTAATCCAGTATTGTCATCATCATCATTATGATCAACCCATTACCGGCTCACTACAGAGCACGGGTCTCCTCTCAATCTGAGAAGGGTTTGGCCATCGTCTACCACGCTGGCCATGCGGATTGGGAGACTTCACACGCCTTTGAGAACATTATGGAGAACTCTCAGACGTGCAGGCTTCCTCACGATGTTTTCCTTCACCGTTGAAGCGAGTGATATCTTAATTACTTGAAAACGCACGTAACTCTGAAAAGTTATAGGTGCGTGCCCGGATTCGAACCGCCGACCTCTGATTGGCAGGCTGACGCCCTAACCACTAGGCTATCACAGCTTTATACTTTGAAAGAAATAAAATTACCTGCATTCAACACAGACATACTTAGTTATCTCACATGTGCCTATTATTGTATCACTTACCATTACTTTATGTACTAGATATAACAATACCACATGATGTCTCACAAGAAGCAACTCTAAAAGACTTGGGAATGAATCTCGCACAAGCACAAATTGTTCGGGCTTGTTTGTATGATCATTGTAACATAATACTAGACGAAAGTACGATACCATTTTTAAAGATTAAAGAGTAAGTAATACGATTACACATTTTTTAAAATGATGATAAAAACTTAATTACTCCGTCATTTCTCAACACAAAAAAAAAAGACGGGTTGCACTCCGGGAGTGCCGGCAGAAGTGAAAACTTGATTATTAACGTTGAGCATGTTTGATATTTTGGAATGGTTAGGGAATAATTTTGCACCAATTGCTTTATCAGTATAAAAGTACTATCATTTATGTGGTAGAATATATTATTCATTTATTGCGCTATCGTACACAAACATGACAATTTATATTACATTAAAAATTTAACACTTTAAAACTATTACAATTATTTTACATTAAAAAGTTTATCTATATCAATTTCCATATTTTAAGCACTTTACATTCACGAATTTTACGAATACACAACAATGTGATCACTACACAGACGGTCGAGCCATCAGCTGTCACCATCCATGGATGCGCGTGGCACGCTGTAACATACACGAACATTCGCGCAAGCGCCCTGCGCTGCCTAAACGAAACAGTAGGCCCAGGCATACATTTTCGCCGCGCCGTAGAGAGGGGATAGCTGTCTACTCTCCATCCGTCTTACGCTTTTTCGATCAGCTCACGTGTCCTGACGCGAGTTTAAGATTTTATACCCATTACAGAAAAAGTGCTCAACGCCGCTAAAGAAGTTTTCACTTCAAAAAAAAAAATATAAGTAAAGTATATTTCTCGAACGAGTAGTGAGAGGTATTAGATGATTATAACTTAAAATATTTTTATATAATATTATTTTTATTTCTTGTTAATTGTAAACTTTTCCAGGTTACGAGATATAGAAAAAGGAATCTTAAAAAGTGGTTTCTTTGAAGCAAAAGAATTGAAAACATTTTTCTCATACATTGAACAAGATGCAATGCAAGCTACAACGGACATAGTATTCTTACCAACATTAACTACAAGTGATGATTTGGTAAGCAACTTAAGAACATTGGCAAGCAGATTATGAACTCAAATCACAGTTAAATATGATTGGTTTATTTAATGTTGCAGAGAGGTGATGAATATTATATTGGCCAATCGTTTTTGTGCATACTACCTGGTGTAGAAGGACTGCATATTCGATTCCGTGAACTTTCCGAGCGGCTTAAGTTACAAGCTCTAGTATTGCAGCCAGGCTTAGAAAGACCACATGAGACAATACAAGAAACGGCGCAGAGATACGTTAACGTCAGTTTAATTTATTAAATTAAATAATTATATATTTACTCATATAGTATTTAGTTATATATTAGTTTATCTCAGAATAACGAGTAACTAGCCGCGTTTGAATAAGTTGATAACCAATGTTTGTGATTTTATTTTTTATTTTTAGACACTTTTAAAAAAGACTCAAATGAAGAATCGCTTTTATCTTCTTGGATATGAAAGTGGAGTTATGGTAGCACTAGAGATGGCCGCTATTCTTGAAGACCAGGGTAAGAAAATAAATCTTTAACCTAGTTTTTCTGCGTGGATAGGATAAAGAGCAAATAAATATAATTCCATTATCTACAGGATTTACTGGCACAATTTTCTGCATCGGTGGTGCTCCGAAAGAAGTTCAAGCTACATTTGAAGAAGAATTAGGTCACTTGGACACCGAAGAATCACTGCAAATTGCCGTAACGCGTCACCTGTTTACTTTGTTGATTAACGATGACAAATTAGGGGATATAGAGTATATTCTGAAGAGTAACACTGTTTGGAAAGAAAAAGTATCTTTGTGTGTACATAAACTTCTGGGACGTTTTAATCACTCAACTCAGTATGCACAAGAATTTATTGAAGCAGCATACGCAAGGATAATACAAGCACGACGCTATAACTCAGAGCCACGCCCTCTTCGCTCTCTTCTGATATCCATTCGACCTCGATATTTTGCGTCTAAACCCTCTAACTCCTTTTCTTTACAAAGTCACTCGCAACAAAAAGTCATAGAGTACGATTTGGAAGCTCCTCTGGCTTTTGCCGCTCAAGATTTGCAATGTGCTGCAATTGTTAACCGACATTTAGATACTGAGCTGCTAGCAGAGTTTGAAAACACTAACTTGTGTGAAACATACATCATGAATTTGGATTCCTTTATAAATGTTGATGACTATAAAACTAAGTAATCCTATTATTACTTAATTGTATACTAAAACGTTTACTATTAAATACAAATGACATTGGCTTGGCATTTTATGAGTTTTATTAAATTTTTTATACTTACCTTACGAAATCAGTACACAAAAACAACCTTAGGTTCAAAAACTTTAACTTATTATATATTATATTATAATCTGTTTTCTTTATATGTGATAAAAGATTCTTCAACATTGAGATATAAGACATATAAAAATGACAGGTATTTTAAAATGTATAACTTTTACGTTACACAGTTACAGATTTTTTGATCAATGTGTTTTCTAATTCCGCTTTAAATACCCATAATATAAGTGTTCCTACACTTTGCTCCTTCAAATTCGCTAACTGCGTAAAGATTCCAAGAACCAGACCGATATAGTTTTCAAAATTTCACAATAGGTTAGATTGAAAACATATATTTGACGTCCTCCGTGGCGTAGCGCGTGCGCTGTTGCATTTTTAAATTGGAGGTCCTGGGTTCGATTCCCGGCTCGAGTCTGGTCTGGTGGGAGGCTTCGGCCGTGGCTAGTTACACCGACAAAGACGTATCGCCAAGCGATTTTGCATTCCGGCATGATGTCGCGTGGAAACCAATTAGGAGTGTGGGTTTACCATGCCCCTAAAAGATTAGCCCGCTACCATCTTAGACTGAATCATCACTTACCATCAGGTGAGATTACCGCCAAGGGCTAACTTGTAGTGGATAAAAAAAAATGTACGGCATTGCAACGGTTTATAGTGAACAAGGAAAAATTGCTGGGTTACATGGTTAATCTAAGTTTTTGGCAACCCGTAGTCAAGGTTTGTAAGAAAGCTTATCAGAATCTTGGCTTCTTAGTACGCCAAGAAAATTCTAAAGGTATTCTAAATGTACTTACTTTTACGAAGCCTGTGTGAATAGCTACCTGGAATACAATGCTAATATTTTGGCCACCAAATGAAACCAAAACTATCTATAAGTATCTATTTATAATTGTAATAACTATTACTAAACGAGATCTGTAAATTTTGAACTATACACATATACCCAAAACAGACTTTTATCTAAATTTTTACTGTCTGTCTGTGAGTCCCTAACCACACAGAAACTTCTGAACGGTACTAAATGCAAATAAGAAATCTTGTAGCTATATCCTTTTTTTTTCTAAACAATAATACGGGTTTTTTGGAGTGGGGGGGGGGGGGGGGTTGGAGAACCTTTTTGTTCGTTTTACTTCAAAACTAAATTTAATGTAATCTCTTTTTTTAGAATATTATTGGAAGTATACGGTATAGCTGGCAAATCCAAAATAGCTTTATTCCTATAAACCTATTACAGGCATCTGTGTATCGTTCATATATATAATATTTTTAACTACTTCTATTGGTGATAACTACACTCGCCAACTTAAAACTAAAGCTAAGAGGGATCAAATTGCGACCAGCTCTAAGAAGAAACCCACAACAAATTTAGCCAGTTTTCTTTTTGTTTCTATACAAACTGTAGGAGATGAAGGAACTTGCCTTACTATCATCTATTTAAGGTGCTTGAGTTACCCTTCTACGCATTACTTACTGATGCCGATGTATTACGTACTAATTGAGGTCTAAGTTGATTATTTCAGTTTTGTTTCTAACTAATAGAAATAAAAAATACTGTGGATGGATTCTACTGCCAATGCATCGATGGCTAATTTTCTTTTATTACTGACTAAGCTCTTGAAAGTTGTGAAGTCGACATCAACTGAGGATGTCCGGTGCGCTGAGAAAGCATTCTGGGAGTTATGTATGTTGCATTGTATAAGGATCTGCAAAATCGCACCAGGCATGGGGTGGTGCTACGAGGACTCACGTTATTCAGCTCGAAAGAGCCCAAAGATCAGTACTTAAAGCTATGCTAAACAATCCTTACAGGTATCCCACGGCAGGCTTTATCGGGAGAGCAAAGTACTTACCGTGCGTCAACTATATATTTTACAACTAGTTCTTAAGTTTCACTGGTCAGTAATATCCTCAAATGAATATAAAAAATTGCTCATTCGTTGGGTTTTCAAGATCCCCGTGCCAACAATTACAACTTGTTTTGCTAGACGATTCAATCTTTATGTGGAACTATTAAATTACAATAGGTTGGTAAGCGTATGTGACATTAAGCAATGTTCCGTAAGGCAAGCCAAATCAATAGTGGGAAAATGGCGCGCTTCCTTAAACTACAAGGAAACGGAGGAGCTTTTCTTACATTCAACATAATCTTTGATACATCTTATTGGGATTTTATTTCTTTTTTTGCGACAAAAATATAGTTAATCAACCAAGCGTCAGTATTGTATCATTTAACTGTTAAAGCGAAATAAGGTTACCACGAGACAGGATTACCTAGTGTGGGTACCATCGGAATATGTAAAACTGTGTAACTGTGTTTTTGGTGTAATAAATATTTTTTCATTTTTTTTTTCATTTTCATATTTGACAATTATACGCGGATTGTAGCAAATTAAGCTTTATTTTCATTATGGACTTCGGCAATATTTTTTTTCAATATCCTCAATTTAATAGTGACCCGCAAGCCTTCTGTCTCAAATGAAACAGAAATTCGCAACTTAAACTGATTTTAACATCGTTCATTATAAACGAAATTTCTCTGAGTACTAACAATTGATATAATATGTATTCACGCATAACTATGATAATTCAGCAAGTCTGAAATTTAAATAAACTGTAAATGCAAAGGTCGACTGCATTTTGCCAATTATTTTAATTATTTATATTTTTGGCCAATTATAATACAATCAACCGAATTAATTTTGCACAAAATAATTTCTTGACGTTTCTGTACAGTTCAAACACATAAATAAAATTCACGTGTCTGTCTGTAGTATCTAATTAACTGTCAAAAATTTATGCTCATACTAGCAGATGGTCGCATTTATAACTTTTGTGATTCCTGTGGAATATTATAATTGAAGATTTTGCCATATGTCACATTCTGGCTTTCGTTCCTGTTTTTACTCAAATTTCCGAGATATAAATCTAATTCCAAAGAAATTTTCTTTGGTAAAATATGCTCATCGACATTTTGAAATGAAATTTAGTTATTGAAAAATCACATAGTAAACATTTTTCTGGGATAAAACAGCCCATTTGTTTTTTTTTGTTTTACACACTACAAGTTAACCCTTGACGGCTATCTCCCCTGGTGGTAAGTGATGATGCAGTCTAGGATAGAAACGGGCTAACCTGTTAGGGGTATGGTAAACCCACACTCATAATTGGTTTCTACGCGACATCGTGCCGAAACTTTTAATAATCAAGGGAATAAACTCTATTCAAAATTAAATTAAGGAGTTACAAAACCTATACTCATGCACACTTACAGACAAACTTTCACTTTTATACTATTTGTGTGACTATTAATTATTTGAACACTGGCTTAACCCTCGACTTTTAAATTTTGTCTCAAAAATGTAAAAGGTTCAAAAGTGAAAGGTTTTAAAAATTAAGAATTTTTACGTTAGTAGTGAAGTATTAAAATAGTTTATTGTATATGCAATTATTTTTTGCTTTCTAGTTCCTGAGTATATTTTGAAGGCATAATTACTTTTAATTAAAACGTAATTTTATATATTTCAGCTGTCCGTTTTTCTTCTTTTCTATAGATGGGATAGTCACGAGGAAGATCACAACATCTTTCTAATTTAACGGTAGCCTTTCAGTCTTTCATACTTTCACAAAAAGGATCTTCAAAATTTGGACTAAAGATAGGTCGCATCCTGGAGAAAGATATTGGCTAGTTTAAAGCTGTGCAATAGCTTGAAAACTTGAGCTGTGAAAACTCAACAATATCCGCAGAATTTTGGAAATCCAAATTTTTCTATTATGTTAAAACCGAGAGTTACTTTTCTCTTTATAGTTTGTATAGGTACTTTGCATATAGGACTGAAGTAGGCGTTACTGTGCTGCTGTGAGTTTCATGACGCCATGAACATGAAGCTTAATTTGTTACAATCTGTTTTTTTTTAGGCTAATCTTCAGGTTAAATTTTCTCGCAGATAAAGATTAGATTTTGCGGGTAACTCTCTCGGCACTTCGTTTGTGAGGCTGCCATCTTAAGGCCTTCAAACATGCTTGTTCATTTGCTGTCAAATAATAATGAATAGTATATGTGTATTGATATATATTATTTATTTATACATAAAAGTATATATTTATATTGCACCGCTACCCTTTTCTTTTAGTTACTTCTTTCCCCAAGGGTTGTCTGGAAGAGATTGCTTAAGCAATAAGACCGCCTATGCATACTCATGTGTTAAGTGTTCCTTGATGTTGTTTCTTTAAAAATTGTGTGTAATAAAGAGTATCTATCTATCTATCTATCTAAGGCTTGCCAGCTAAGATTGATGAGAACTTCACCTCCCCAAACAAAGGAACGAGAGTAATATACACCCTGCAAAGTTTGTCCCTAAGACCAGCTTTCTAGGTCGTGCGAACAAACAGTAGTTTATTTTCTAAATTGTGAAAAACATACCACCGAAAATTTAAATATGAAATTTCTTATATAAAATTTGAAAAAAGATCTTTACAAACTTTTAACCCCTATTTAGGCCCTTAGGCTTAGATTTTCATAAAAAACTTTTCTAAGTAGGTACGTGTTTATGTGCGTTTAAAAGAAACTTTCTGACAATATTGCAGAAAGCCCCATTGGTTAGCCCCAGTAGTTTGGGCTGTATTTCAGTAAGTCAGGACTTATAATTGTATGTTTAAAGATTTCAGTATCGCACAACAATGTTTTCAAAGTTAAAGGTTGTATATGCAATAATGATTGAATAAAAATTTAAATTCATTAACTATGGATTTAATCTAAAGTTTATTTATACTCTTGCGTTAGGTACAAAACTTCAGTGTGAGCCAATTTTTAATGAACGTTAGTTAAGCAAGCCAAAAAATTGAGTTAAACAGGTATACATATTTTATATAAAATGAAATTGGAAATTCTTTTTACTTACGTTCATTATATATTATTTAATTTTGTATATTATATTTTATATAATTTAACATCTTGCTTAAAACTCTCAAGATTGTTTGCATGTTTCTAGTATATTATTATACTACCTAAAAATTAAAACTGAATGGGTGATGTAAGTTTGGATAAAATACCATACTATGTTAAAGTTATTATTTTTAATCTGATTAGGAGGCTGACGCCCTAACCACTAGGCTATCACCGCTACAAAGCGGTGCGGTGCTGAAATTAAATATCACTTGCTTCAACGGTGAAGGAAAACATCGTGAGGAAACCTGCATGCCTGAGAGTTCTCCATAATGTTCTCAAAGGCGTGTGAAGTCTGCCAATCCGCACATGGCCAGCGTGGTGGACTATGGCCAAACCCTTCTCATATTGAGAGGAGACCCGTGCTCTGTAGTGAGCCGGTAATGGGTTGATCATGATGATGAAAGTTATATGTGAATTATAAAATAAGTTATATCTTGATTATGATTGATTGGCTTGATAATAAAACAAGTTTTTATTTGGGAGATTCCAATGAATTATAGATCACCAATGAGCAAGCAGTTGTCGATACGATAAACTGGACTGGTACGCTCAGGATACGGACTGTTATCGTGGAATATTAATGTGGCTTCGAATAAGTCTGCATTCACGATATGAATTTAATCAAAAGGTACAACTGTGGTTACTTATTAAAGTTTATAGTAATGCTTGGATTTTTTTTGCAGAAGCTATGGCACAGACACCTAAAAATTTGTCCTCGTTGGAGGAAAAAAGTTCTGACAGTACATCTGGCCAAAGAGTTGTAATATCCGGTATGTCGGGCCTCTATCCTGAGTGCCAAAACGTGAAGGAATTATCAGATGTTTTATATAACAAGGTATATTATATTCTAGATGTATAGAGGATGGTACGACCACATAAGAATCTTAAAAAAGTTTTACATTATATTGAAAAATGGCTTAGTATTTGTAGCAAAATAGATAATGCTTCGTTTAAGACATACCTTCATATGATGCTATAAAAGGCTATAGGTCGCTTCTTGGGTCTATGTATCGTCTTCTTGCTTTTTATATATATTAATTTAACTTTTAGCGACCATTTCTATAGCTTTACTTTTCGTGAATTCAAAATAAATGTGTATAATATTTCAAAATGAAGACTCTGAACTTTCTGGTAGATGCCTCTGAGACAGCAATTTCCTAGATTAAGCAACCACTAAGCATTAATTTTAACGCTCTTTAAGATCAATCCTGTCAATAAGGAGAACTTGCGATGGAAGTATGAGCATCCGGAATTATCACAGTTCACGGGCAAAGTACCCGGACTTAATCTATTTGATGCGAATTTTTTTAAAGTTAACTACCATCTCAGCCAAAACATGGAACCCATGGCCCGCAAATTGTTAGAGAAGACGTTTGAAGCCATTTATGACGCTGGTAAGATTACGTTTTTTAATTTTACGTATGTATGACAACAAATTTTATACAAAGCCATGTATAAACAGTGGAAACACCAGACCAAATCTAAAGCAAATTTCAAGATATTGTTGAATGTAGTTTAGTAACCTTAAATAGCTATACAAGATCTCTTTATTTTTAAATGAGTAAGAAAACGTGTGATCTTTTCATTAAAATTATTTAAATAAAAATTACCTATTTATATCTTCGAGATTTCTCGTAAAAAGTTCATAACACATAAGCTTATAAGAATATATTATAAAAAAGCTTGGGGCTTTATACTATAAAAAGCAAGCTTAAAATTGCCCTAACTTCATAGCTAATCGTAATAAATTATTGTGTATGTGAGTTGGTGATAACAAAAAAAAACCATGAATATGTTTGTTGTGGGCTTATTTTTAGACTTGAGCACGTTTGGAGCTTTAGTTAGTTATCACCATCTCCTCATGAATTCAAATAATGGAAAATATATTCTTTGAACGCTGCAAATGTAGTATTACTTCATTAAGCGATATATGATTTGACTTGCTTTTTTTTCTTCTCCACTATTAGGTAGCACTTGACCGCAATCTTACCTGATAGTGATGATGCAGTCTAAAATGTTAATAATTATTTGTTAAGGGTATGGTAGACCCGTAACGGAACACTAAATGGCTTGGCGACAAGTCTGTCGGTAGGTGGTAACTAGCCACGAGCGAAGCCTCCCAACAAACTAGACTCGAGCCGGGTATCGAACCCTGGACTTCCGTCTTTAATACTGCGACAGCCCGCGCGCTGCGCCACGGAGGTCGTCTAAATATAATGATACTAAATGTGCGCTTAATTTTTTTATACCTACAGGCATCTGTCCGGATGAGCTTTCGGGGAAAAAAATTGCTGTCTACGTCGGTGTTGGTAATTCTGATACGGAAAAAGCTCTATCCGATATTAATGTAATAAAGACAGGGGTTGGTTTAACAGGGTGAGTATATACGAGATATTTGTATGAATTGATTTTTAATACACATTACAATACTTAGTACTTACATAACTTAGTTGATTGACTCGTAGCCGTATTTACATAGTTTGTTATTTTGCCTCGATGACAGGTTTTAGATTTAAAGGATACTATGGAATAGTTTATTTTGTTACTGCCAATCTTATGTTTTGCAAATGTATGTTTCGGTTATGGTTACTCTCAAAATATCATATCATTTGAGAATAGAGTAGCCTTAACAGTAAGTTTAAAAATTGTTAATTATTTTTATTTCGTATACAAGCAGATACTAAAGTATTTGTGTTAAATGTACTTTATTACACTTTTTATAGGTTGATGTCTATGGTATGAAAAAAAATAGTTTTTTTTTGTATCCTTGCGTTACACATCTTTTTGTGCTATAAACCTGTGTGCATGTGTGCCACTCTATTATCGTATCGATTCCGCATCGAATAAAAACTCGATGAGTCGTCATAAAATTTTCGCGGGATAAACATCGCTAGCAACAGCTCGTTGTAAATAAACTTTGAAAAAAAAACGTCAGGAGTTTTAATATGAAATGCGAAAAGACAGTGCATACGAGCCAAACTCACATAAAACGGTGTCCTCTAAATTGCAGGTGTTATAGAGCAATGTACTCCAACCGTATTTCGTATTGGTTAAATATTAAAGGACCTTCTTTGACTATCGATGAGCTCTGCTGTGGCTCTGCCAGAGCTTTGCAGCAGGGCTACCTTGCCATAAAAAGTGGGGATTGCGAAGCTGCTATCGTCGGAGGGTCATCACTGTCGTTGGTTCCTCATGGCATTTTACATGCTGGAAGGTACTCGTTTTTTATTTGTGTTTTTAAATCCGCACTGGGGCGCAACCGCTTTTCAAATCCTTGTTTACCTTGCCTTGATGTCACCGTGGGATGAAATATAATGGCCGGGAGGGAGATCTTTACTAAGCATTTAGTATCAAAAACAACGATGAATTTTCTTGTATCCATCTAGCAATATTGCATATCCATCTCAAAATTCAAAATTCTAGCTTGTTCTCGGACAAGATTTCCAATAGGTGACATTAGTACTCTAAGCTATTTTGGACCTAATTATACATTTAGGATTTCCAATGCGTTTGTATTAATCATAACACAGGATTTCAGAAAACAGAAATCATTACCAAAGATATCATGGGAAATTGAGATATTACGCAGAAAAACAAATTGTATTACAGACACGGTTTATATTGCGTAATTAATATGTCCATTATTTCAGAACTATAAAGATAAGTATGGACGGAAAAACCAAATCTTTTGATACTGAGGCTGCTGGGTGTTCTAAATCAGAAGCCATCAGTATTCTATTTCTGCAGAAAGCTGAAAGTGCTTTAAGGTAATTTAAAGAAATAAAATGTTCCAAGTAAGAACATTTATTATATTGTTGATAACTTCGATGCTATCTTATATTATTCCAGAATTTATGCTGATGTTGTGCATGTGAAGAGTGAATTCATTTCAATCCCACACGAAAAAGCAGGTCCAAAATATGGTTTCTATAGGGATCCTGAAAACATGGCCAACTTTATAAGAAATTTCTATGATGAAGCTCAAGTATTGCCCCATGTCGTGGAATATGTAGACGCCTTCGGTTCAGGTACCTGTATAGTATCTCTATCCAATAAGCGGTGAAAACCTAGTTAGTCAGCTTTCGTCCTTTAAGTTTGTAGTTAGTTTAGTATCTATGTGTGTTGGAAGCAATTAAATATCTCTTACTCAAATGGTTAACAAAAATATAGTTAGGAAACCTGCATACATAAGAGCTGTGCTCAAGTCATGCATCACGCTTTCAATGTGCAGTCTAACGTTTCACACTGATCCAGGATGGTGGACCCCCCCTACTCATTCCGATTCATTATGGATACCTATGTTCAGAGAGCTGGTAGTAGATTGATAATGATGATGATATAATACAAACTTTTTTTGTTTTATGAAGATCTTTATGTTACGGTATATTGTGAAGGAACGGATTCAAGGTTAGATAAAATAAGTAATTTATCAAAACATTTGGGCGCGGATTAAGAATTCGGGGAAACTTCAACAAATTCAAAGTTTATATAAAACGTAAGCTTGTAGAAAAGTCCTACTATAGTGTAAAGGATTACGTAAATGATAAACAAGCATGGGTGTGAAATATTGCTCTAATAAGATAGCTCTTAATATAATTTTAAGTGGCATGTGAGATGGTGATAACCAAAATAAAATTTACCTGGCTAAGTTTGTTGTGGGCTTCTTCTTAGACCGGGGCGCGTTTGGAACCCTCATAGCTTTAGTTTTAAATTTACAAATCTAGTTATCACCATCAAATCACTACTATGTAAATTATTGACGCGTCAAAAGTGCCTTTTAAAGGACTATTTGAATAAAGATTATTTTGAATTTGAGTTTGATTCAACTGCCAATATATGAATAAAGTGCCAAAGAGAGCAAAAATTGTCTATAAACATTATATAATATAATACTATGCATTTTGCTTATATAACAGCGGATCCACAAGCCGATAAAGCAGAATTAGAAGCCATTGAAAAAGTTTACTGTCAAAACAGAAGTAACACTCTTCTAGTGGGCAGCGTTATGTCAAACATTGGATATACAGAAGGTACTTCGGGAATAGCAGCAATAACAAAGGTAAACCGAAATATTGGTTGACCTATTAATTTTAACGATTTTTTTTGTTCCAAAATTACTGAAGCAAATATATATGACAGGTAAACATTAATTATTGTGGTAATGATAAAGCAATAACTTAGTAAGCCTCACACCACAGCACTGGACAAGTTAAAACTTGTTGTGAGGCCTACTTAGATGATACTGCTGTTATCTTGCTGTTCCACATATCAGCATAAATACGAGGTTCGTATTTAGGCCGATATGTGTGAAACTCTTTTTTAACAATCTCCGTCGGAGCAAGGATATTTATTATGAAATAAGGATTACTTAAAATAGCAAATTACAGTATGACGTAGGATGTGAATGCCTTGTTTTGAATAAAGCATCTGATTTAAAATATATAAATTTTGGATTATATACATAAACTAAACGGATACATGTGCATTTCCAAGCACCAATACTGGATGAACTAATTTATGTTATGAGACAAATCTCATACCAATACCAAAGTATTTCGGAGTAGTCTTAACAAACAAAGAAAAGTTTTTTTTTTATATCCACTACAAGTTATCCCTTGACGGCAATCTCACCTGATGGTAAGTAATAATGCAGTCTAAGATGTTAGCGTATGGTAAACCCATACTCCTAATTGATTTCTACGCGACATCGTGCCGGAACGCTAATTCTCTTGGCGATACGTCTTTGTCGGTAGGGTGGTACGGACACGGTCGAAGCCTCCCACCAGACCAGACCCGAGCCGGGAATCGAACCCAGAACCTCCAACTTTTATAATGCGACAGCTTGAGCGCTGCGCCAGGGAGGTTTCTGATTTATTTATACTGAAGAGTTGTTATTTTGTAGATCCTCTTAGGGTACCATTGTGGAAAGCTTGCGGCGAATATTAACTGTGATAAGCCAAGGAAAGATATTGAATCTTTGTGTGATGGTCGAATGCGGATTGTCACAGATCATGAAACTTTTGGACGGACCTACGCTGCTGTAAACAATATTTCTTTGACTGGAATTAATGCGCATGCTCTGTTATGTGGCTGTTACAAACCGAAGGTAAGCCTTTTGTGTGACACATTATTACTTGCGATAATCAACTTGCTACGATTATACCGATACTATCTAATTTTTACGTATTTACGGAAGCTGTGATCGGTTTTTATGGAACATTCATAAATAATAAAAATTGTTTGGGTTATGTTACTATAGTTATTTATGAGCTTAATTTGAAACAGTTCATCATCATCATCATCATGAGCAACCCATTGCCGGCTCACTACAGAGCACGGGTCTCCTCTCAATATCAGAAGGGTTTGGCCATAGTCCACCACGCTGGCCATGTGCGTTCACACGCCTTTGACAACATTATGGAGAACTCACAGGCATGCAGGTTTCCTCACGATGTTTTCCTTCACCGTTGAAGCAAGTGATATTTTAATTGATTAAAAACTCACATAACTCCGAAAAGTTTTAGGTGCGTTCGGGGTTCGAACTCCCGACCTCTGATAAGGAGGCTGACGTCCTAACCACTAGGCTATCACAGCTTTTAAACAGTTATTTAATAGCTTTAAAACACATTTTCCTTACTTGTGCTAATGTTTTTAGGACACTTCGCGGTACATGGCAAATTTTCCACAGTTAGTTACTCTATCAGGCAGACAAGAAACTTCTGTCAATAAAATAATTCAGGATTTGAAATCTCGTCCTGTTGATCTAGAGGAATTGGCGCTCTTGCGAAATATTCATAGATCCAGAATTTCTGGTCATTTAGGAAGAGGATTTGTGGTCCTTGGTTAGTATTGAAATACTTTAAAATTAATGTACGTTTTATAAAACTAGTGGTTCACTACAAACTAAGATTTCGTATTCCGTGATACGTACTATCTGTCGACATAGTAGATACCTATACCTATATGCCGTAAATAAAATGTTTAGGTACTAGAAAAAAGCATAGGGTTACCGGTCTTTTAACATATTAATTGTATTTTTGCATTAAAACGTTCTGGGATAAAGCCCCAGTAAATTCGAACAGCCCATTTTGCGCGGTTAATTATTACGTAGTATCGACCAGCGACATTTTGTTCGATTTTAAGGTTGTTAAAGTATGTCTGTAAATTTTGGACGTGAGCTATATCTATGAAATATTGTGTCACAATAAAGCAAGTTATTACAAAGTTTATATTTCTACATTCAGTGATCTTATTATGGGCCCAGTATGTATGTTCCGCGATAAAAGTTAACAGGATGCAAAATATATGCATTTAAACTTATTACAGGCGTCAATGAAGCGTTCAGATGTAATATATTTAATTAGTGAGGTGATGGTGATACTAACATTACTTAACTTAAAATTAAAGCTTCAAGGGCTTCAAACGCGGCCAGTCTTCTTCTTCTTCGTCAGTCTAAAAAGAATCCCACAACAAACATTGCCGGGTTTGTTTTCGTTGTCACCATCTCATATAGTCAATAATACATTAAAATTAGCAAATTCAAATTCAAAAATTCAAGTTTAAAATAATCTTTATTGAAATAGTCCTTTAAAAGCGTCAATATAATTTACATAGTAGTTATTTCATGGTGATAACTATATTCGTAAACTTAAAACTAAAGCTATGAGGGTTCCAAGCGCGCCCCGATCTAAGAAGAAGCCAACAACAAACTTAGCCGGGTAGCTATGAAGTTAGAGCAATTCACCTAAGCTTTTTATCGTTTATGCAATCCTTAATAGCGTAATAGGATTTTCTATAAGCTTAAGTTTTATACAAACATTGTACTTATTGAGAGATATCTAAAAATTATTAACCGTTATTTATCCTAAGTTTAGACTAATATTGTCTATTTATTATATTTCATTTAAAGACACAAATGAACAAAAGAAAACTATATGTCTAAAAGAAAAGTTAGACTACTTCGACGATGCCAAGCGACCTTTGTGGTTCGTGTACAGCGGTATGGGCTCCCAGTGGGCTGGTATGGGAACACACCTCATGAGAATTCCTTTGTTTGCCGCAGCTATAGAAAGGTATATTCATATTAGCCTAAGCATTATCCGAATAGTAAACTTTGTTCGATGGCATGCCTATCTTATGTACTCATCACCGTGAACGCCGCTAGATTAGATATTCAATTATAATAGCAAGGGCATCATTGTAAGCTGTACTTAGTAAATTATTACTTTAACTTTATAAAGGGTTATGGAAGGCGAAATCTACGCTAAACGTAATATTACGTTATTTTCAGAGGTATTTTATAAAATTTCTTCACTTGTATCAAGTCAGGATAAATAGTCGCCTCAATTTCGAACTCGGGTGCTATTCCTGGTGTAACCAGAACTTGCATCCTTAAGGATCAAAAAAATATCAATACAATGTAATTTTCTTAAAGATCACTAATTTAAATCGACAATAATCCTATAAAAACTTTTTTTATATAAAAGCTTTGGAAGCTTCATAAAAATCCTTTAAAGTAAAAAAATGTGATTCCGCATTTGTATACTGGCAATGATCACTTTATTGCAATTTTAAATAGCTTTTATCTTACACAGATGTCGGCGTGTTCTGGAGCCCAAAGGAGTGGACATCATTCAAATAATTACATCTTCAGATAAAACTATATTTGACAATAATCTTAACTCTTTTGTTGGAATCGCCGCTATTCAAATTGGACTTACGGATATTTTACGTGAATTGAAAATTATTCCCGACATGATTATTGGTAAAAAAAAATTTGAATAAATATATAATTTATTTCTTATGTTTTCATAAGTGGGATATAGATGATTGAATTTTCATTGTATTGCTCTGTGTTTAATCAATCAATCATAACTTGCCAGTGGACCTAGTTCCACTAAATGTATCTATTACTTCTTGCTTAACTATTCATAATACCATTTCTGGGTTCAAAAGTACAGGAAAACAGAAACCGCTCTCTGTTTTTATTGTATCCAACGCTTTGACCAGAAGTTTTATGGGTTTAAAGGCTTTTATAGATTTCTGCTTAATAAGTTACGTTGGTAATTGAAGATTGTCTTATGTCTTATTTCTTTTTCCCTTGCCATTGTTGTTCCCCTTCTCAACATATAAATCTAATTTTCATAACGATTTTTTTGGGTAAACTAAACCGATAAAATTAGTCTATTTTATAATTCAGGGTTTAACTTATCTCCATTCCATATTTAAGTCAAATTCACTACTTGTGTATGTAAATTTTTCGTATTAACGATAACTTTTAAATTGCCAAAGGATTAGTCCGTTTGACTAATATTTCGTCATCTTACTCTTGCTACCAAACCTCAGTCTGACCGGTTTTTTCTTCACTTTACCTATAATATTTGTGCGTTTTACAGGACACAGTCTGGGTGAGCTAGGCTGCTCTTACGCGGACGGGTGCTTTACAGCCGAGGAGATGGTACTATCTGCATACACCAGAGGTCTCGTCTTCGGGCAGAATTCTTTCATTCGCGGATCAATGGCTGCCGTTGGAATTGGCTACGAAAAGGTAGTTTTAAAAATGATATAGTAATATAGTATTTTGTAACATATACTGTCGCGTCGTCGCTTCATGGTTAAATTTTCAATTGTGTTTAACCATTACCTTACATAGAGTTTGAGATCGAAAACATCAACAAGTACATTTACCCACAGATCATTGCCTATACAATTTGCTTGAATTAAAGTATCAATTGCATAGACTGATGTGTTCCCAAAATAATTAAACATAATCATCATGGTCATCACCTAAATTAATTTCATTTTTCATTTTTTTTATATACACTACAAGTTAGCCCTTGACGTCTATCTTACCTGGTGAAAAGTGATGATGCAGTCTAGGATGGTAGCGGGCTAACCTGTTAGGAGTATGGTAATCCTACGCTCCTAATTGGTTTCAACGCGACATCGTGCTGGAATGCTAAAATCGCTTGGCGACATGTCTTTGTCGGTAGGGTGGTAACTAGCCACGGCCAAAGCCTCCCACCAGACCAGACTCGAGCCGGGAATCGTACGACAGGACCTCCAACTTTATAATGCGACAGCGAACGCACTGCACCACGGAGGTCGTTAAAAAAAAAATAGGGTGGTTCTACTAACCATTCTAACTTTAGCCACTATTGCTACTATTTCAATCAATCAGCCTATAGACGCCCACTGCTGGACATAGGCCTTTCCGAGAGCACGCCACCACAACCAGTTCTCTGCCTTCCTCATCCACCCACCACCAACGATCCTTTTCAGGTCGTCGGTCCAGCGAGTTACTACTTAACTGAAATCAATTGCACAATCATTTAATAAGGACGGTTTATAGCACGCTGGATCACACAGCAACCGACGGACGGAGGTGTTCAAGTAACGCAGTAGGCAGTTTTTATAATTTGTCTAAGCATTCGATTTTGTTCAACATGAAACATTAGTTTGAAAACTACATACTTATTGAATTCGGGGGATAGCTCTAGATATAATGAGCTCGCAATTAAACGATAGAGTTCGAGATTTGCTTGGAAAATTGTACTTATCGATTGATTATTGTTACAGATATCTAAAATGTGTCCACCTGAAATCGAGGTAGCTTGTCACAATGGTCCCGACTCCAGCACAATTTCTGGACCAGATGATATCATGAAAAAATTTGTGGCTCAATTAACTGCGAAAGGAGTCTTTGCCAAGGAAGTGCCGTGTTCAAACATTGCATATCACTCGCGATATATTACTGCTGCAGGTTTATATCAATAGTATCTTAACAATAATACCAGCTTTTTGTGATTTAAACGCTTATATCAAACCAACTTACAAAGCATTTTAAGAAAAGTAAATGTTATCCTTAATATAAAATTCTTTTCGCGCTAGTTTATTCGCAGTCGTCGTGTAAATAAAAATTTTAGGTTATATGCTTTATATAACCGATAAACGTAACAGTCTTTTCACAGCACGTATAAAAACTGATCAGAGGTATCTGATTGATTTAACTGCCTTACACTGCCCTTTACATGCATAACAGGCTAGCCAGTTTTTAAACAAAGGCTTTTAAATTGCTCGCGCTGAATGATAGTGCCCTATTTCTGAAAATTCAGCTGTCAATGGTCATCCACAACACACAACTCGTTAGGCATTTTCGTAATTATATTATGACTTGTTTGTTTGTTTGTTTCGGTTTGGTTTTATGTTATTTGAAGTTGGATTGGATTTTCATATTATTTCAAGTTGGATTGGGTGTTTCTCTTTTCATATTCCTTTAGGTCCTCATCTTCTGAAACATATGGGCGAAGTGATCACGTCACCAAAAGCACGCAGTAAACGTTGGGTGTCTACATCCGTACCACAAGATAAATGGAATGATCCGATTGCTAAATATTCCTCTGCAGAGTATCACACGAACAATATACTTGTAAGTATCATGTTCTTTAAACATTTTAAGGAAAAGTTTACTAACTTATAACTATTAATTTATTTTGGTTGCAGAATCCAGTTCTCTTTGAAGAAGCATTAAGGCTCATTCCAGAAAATGCAGTGGTGGTAGAGATTGCTCCTCATGGTCTTTTGCAAGCTATTCTCAAGCGTTCTTTGCCTCAATGCAAACATGTGCCACTAACAAGACGTGGGCACTCCGACAATGCAGTATATTTGTTAGAAGCCATTGGAAAGTAAGGATTACTTTAAAATGTAGTTTAATAGACGGCTAGTTATGGTGAATTGGTGTTAAGAGGCATATTAATGGAATTACCCTTTACCTATAAAATAATTTTATATATTAATAATAATTTATAAAGTTAGTGTAGTATTAAAGTAAAAGTAAATTTTATATAATTATAATATATATTTATAATACATAGGTGTACGATTTTGCTTCCGGCGTTTTGCAATAGATTGTTGTAGCGGTAAGTGGTAGTCGAAATAAATAGATCGTAGAAGTCATACAGTAAGCTTAGGTATTTGT
Source organism: Lasiommata megera (assembly GCA_928268935.1). Taxonomy (NCBI): domain Eukaryota; kingdom Metazoa; phylum Arthropoda; class Insecta; order Lepidoptera; family Nymphalidae; genus Lasiommata; species Lasiommata megera. The sequence goes on along the minus strand of OV743319.1, from coordinate 8,408,989 downwards.
AAAAATAACGTCATCAATATATTAGTCGAAATTAACGTATTTTATTTTTTCTGCAAGCACTTTCAGGTATGCATGCCCACTTGAAACTCCTTGACGAGTAATGAAGAATGATATTATGACACACAGCTAGGATTTGTAATCTTAAATGTCGTTGTTCTTATGCTTGAATTTGTATATATATGCAAATGTAATATAATATAATAATAAATTGTATTGTTATATTTTACGTGCACTTCAAACATTAATTTGAAATTTACTTTTTATTATAATTTTGTAAAACTCGTACTTATCCGTTTTCTTACGCATTTATGCATGCATTGGTCTTAATCTATATACGGCACTATCTCAAAAGAGCGGGGCAAAATTGTTGTTTTCGTTTTGATTCTAATAATTTTTAGTCAACTTCAAGTGCACAAGAAGAACTAAAAATCTGATTGTTACAGACTCTACATGGAGGGATTCAACCCTGACGTCCAAGCGTTATACCCGAAAGTAGAATTTCCAGTTTCAACTGAAACACCAATGCTATCACATTTAGTTGAGTGGGCGCACAGCGAGGAATGGTAAGTCTTCCAAAATTACATCTAAAAATAAACTAAAATAATTATTTATTACTAGCTCTTGCTAATTGCCGTGATTTTTTTTATTTACACTCATTGAATTTCTTGTTGATCGCTACAGTTACCTCAAAACAGCCCAGTTTTCTGACTTATCAAGGCTTTCTCATGTACCTCAACTTTTTTTATATGGAGTCTGAGATTCTTTTGTTATGGTGACCATATTTTTTACATTTTACCTGTGAGCCATGTCATGTTGGTCAATTTTTGTTTTGGCACTTATAGTGCTATCAGCCACAGAAGTGTGTTTGAGGGATTTATGGGTATTCAGCCTATTCTCAATTTTAATGAGGTCGTTGCGTATGCCAAGCTGTAATAAAAAATCGCATGCAATAATGATCTGGACAGCTCTTCGCAATTTAAAGTTTATTCTGGTATTGAGACGGGGTTTTTGTTGCATCTATACCTCTCTGATACTTTTCGAGAGCCATGGGGGTAATCCAGTAATCTATCAAGTTCTCTTAATGTTGTTCTAGAAACTGATATTGATGTAATTTTCCACGTAATTATAAATATACGAGTATATATGATCCTTTAAATAAATTATAATTATTATTAAAAGACGAATTTTCGTTTTAGGAATGTGTTATCATATGCAAATGCAAACAGAAAACCAGCGTCACAGTGCACGCATGTCATATCCATCCATGATGACGAACATCGTTATTTGAAGGGGCATGTGATACGAGGTAATAAGTTATTCTTAACTAGCTTATACCCCTAAATTGAATATTTGCGTAGATTCATGCTTAAAAAGAAAAAAGTACTGTGGCAATAAACATCGTCGTCTGTGGCATGTACACGACGTATTTCTATATCTTAATGAGCGCAGCGTAGTTCTACCCTCAACTAGGTGCTCAGACGACAACAAAAGTACGTGAGTTTTGGAACTTATTACAAAAACTTATCTCTAGCTGTGGACGTTAATTGGTTGATATCATGATGATAAAATAAAAGCATAAATCGCATGAATTATTTGTTTATTCCTTTTGTTAAATTCAAAAGATATATTTTAATTCTAGAGAAGAATACATACCCGTTTGCTGCTACCTTAGTAGCTGTTTGGGATACATTAGCTAACGCCCTGGGAAAGTCCAAAAAGCAATTATCAGTAGAGTTTCGTGACGTGCACCTTCACTCACAGCCCGTGTTGCATGAGCAAAAACTGTTGCGATTAAATGTAGCAATTCATCGAGGGAATGGCCGCTTCGAGGTAATCCCCTTTAAATCTACTCATTTCAATTAAAACAGGTATCATAAGTTTTTTTTAAAGTAATTTGAACATTTACACTGCGGCGATTAACCGCGGTTTAATAAACTCTTAACTGTCGTCACTAGGAGACTAACCCTATAACATCGATGGCATACTGAATTAAACAATTTTTAGCATATGGGTTTTATAGATTCTAAAGATAAATAAATATTGCTTTTAACATTTTAGGTTTTGGATGACAATATTCAAGTGGCAACTGGTTTTATTGGTGGCAAAAAAGACTCTAATATATTGCAAGAGATTAAACCGGAAGGCGAGTCAGAGGAAATTATGGAGTTAATATCAAATGATGTTTATCAATTAATGCATTCTAAAGATTACAATTACTTGTAAGTTATAAACAACACCAACAGATGGCATGGGGTATCTTTTGTTTGCATAAAAGAAAAAATACCTTTATGTTTGCAAAACGAAACTTTTTATTTTATTATATGCATTTAAATATTTCCCACTTATTAATATCCGACCACAGTAATTAGGAAATATATAATTCACATGGGGCAATTATCTTGACCTTCAGACTTGGAGCAATAAATTATTTAAATTGATAATTTTTAATTCAAATTCAAATTCGTTTATTGCATATAAGTGGTACATTCATTTAATATTTTAAATAATTGCTATTTGCAAATTTTTAGGAATGAATTTCGTAGTATTTACAACGCAAACACGTCATTAAATCAAGCTCATATATTGTGGCAAGAAAATTGGGTAACACTGATTGATGGCATGATTCAACTCAATGCACTTAGGCGAAATCATGAAAGTATTTCTCAGCCCTACTTTATTAGAAAAATTACAATAGATGTTGATAGCCATTTAAGAAATACAACCTCGATTGGAAATGCTATTCTCTTACCAGCAAACATATCTGATCTATCTGACAGAACCAGGTAAAGTATACAATTTTTAATGTTTTACTTCAGCGTAATAGTGTCAGCTTACATAATAAATGCAAAATTATCATAATTGTTATCCTCTGATCGTCTGTTTAGATGCGGCGGCGTATTAATTGAACATCTGAAATTTTACGACTTGCCTTTAATGAATAAGGAACAAATCCTTTTAAAAACGTTACAGTTTGTTCCTCAATTCACTGCTAACAAAATAGACGTGAGTGGATTTTTTTAATAATTTTATATAGGTCTATGCTACAAATCATGTAATTAACAACAGCATTATTTATGATGTCATCTTTAAAAACAAACAAGTATTATTAAAACATGAATTCATTAGTAATATCGACAACAATAATACGAATGCTTATTTCTAGGAAATTTCTGCGATATACGTATTTATGCAAATACTTGCAGAAAATTTAAATAAACAGAATATCAACGTTCTTGAAGTTATTGAATATAAAGGTCAGCAGAACTTCAAAGAAATTCAAAAAGTTATTTACGATATACCAGGCATAAAGATAAACTTTTCGCAAATATGTCGGAATGATTTAATTGAAAGACGTGATGCCATTGAAAGCATTGATGTATTAATGATAACTAATTTAGCTGCTGATGACAATGTAAGTGAACTTTAATACCTGTATAGTAACTTTTGGTCCTAAAATATAAAATTGTCATACTATATTTGCTCTGTCCTTTCATAGATGTGCCAGGTGTTACATCGGATACTTAAACGGAATACTTTCCTGATTAATAAAGAAGAATGTAAAGATATGTCAACCACACGTCCTACACTTCTGTACCGCACTCTGTGTGCCCATACCTTAAGATCTTCACGTCTGGAATTAAATATTTGGCAACCTTCTGATGTAACGGTCGGGACTAGTGCTGTCACAGTATTTTCACAGGATGACCTGGCAAATCTTTATGCTCAGTTATCTACACTTCCTTCAAGACATAAACTTCTCATATTAACTTCGAACCCACCACTGCTTGGACTAAAAAAGCTTATCAAAAAACAAAGGATTGAGAACGGTCGCAAAATTAATCTTTTAATAAATACTAATGAAATATTTGAAAAACAATGCCTGGATCAAATAGAGTTTCCGGATTTGGCTACAAATATTTTAGAAAATGTATGTTTACTGTAATTGTAATTTAGTAAAATTATTTTGTCGTATAAGTTAAAGTATGCATAGTCTTAACTGTTTAAGGGCGTCTGGGGAGGAGAATATTATTTGCCAATTCAAGAAAAAGGACGGGTAGGGAAAAATATGACTTTAGAAATGACTCGGTTTGGCGATTTTGATTCATTTCATTGGACAGAAGATATCGAAAACAATCACCCAGGTGTTCCTGTAAAGGTATAAAAGAAATCAAAACAATTCGGCTCGATCTAAGTATAGATCTCAAAGGCTAGTTACTTGATTTATTTTATATTTATTATTATGTATTTCAGGTTCAATATGTGGGTTTAAACGACGCGTATGTAAAAAAAGTATTACAAGTAGCAATACGTAAAAACATATCTGAAAATGAGTGGATTGAATATGACTTTAGTGGCACTATGGAGGGGTATAAAATATTTGACTATTACAGTTACATCATGAAGTATAATTTAGTTTTATGGCATTTTAATGAATGCATCCATGTTAATGATATTTACAAAAATAGGATTATATTAATTCTTGTCAAGTAAATTTTGGATTTTCTAAGATTGAACTACCCGTAGAAGCTGTGAAAGCCTAGTGGTTAGGACGTCCGCCTCCTAATCAGAGGTCAGAGGTTCTAATCCGGGTACGCACCTCTAACTTTTCGGAGTTATGTGCACTTTTAAGCAATTAAAATATCACTTGCTTCAACGGTGAAGGAAATCATCGTGAGGAAACCTGCTTGCCTTACAGTTCTCCATAATGTTCTCAAAGGCGTGTGAAGTCTGCCAATCCACATATGGCCAGCGTGGTGGGTCCTCTCAGTATGAGAAGGGCTTGGCCATAATCATGGAGACCCGTGCTCTGTAGTGAGCCGGCAATGGGTTGTTCATGATGATAATAATGAACTATCCACTTTATATCCAAGTCAGAAGTTTGTACAGAGACCCTCGGTGTTTCCTCATTATTTTGTGCCTATCACCCAAAGGTTACTAATGTTTCGGTCTATTGAGCGCTCCGACTTCTCAGAGGCTGGATTAAAAATTCGTTTGTAATGTTGTCACCAAAGATTGCTCTTAATGGTAGTAAGTGGAATATTTAGGCTAGTCACGGCCCTGATTGGAAAAATAAGAATTTTATTACAATGTGTATAATTATTACTTTTAAATGGACAAATTTGTAGTTTTAAAAACTTCAAAAATATATTTTTTTGATTATGTTGACCTTTCTATTCTTAACTTTAGAAATTAGAGCGCTTTAAACGTGTTCCTTTTTTAACGCTGGGAAATGCGTTAACGGGTATGTAGGATTCGCCGGCGGCTCATAGTGGCAACAAGAATACGTTGCTCCTTCGCGTCACCTGGTTGCTGAGTCACGGGAACGTGTCCTGAGAAAAAGCGTACTGCAGCATCATTAAAGCATGATTTCCGGAACAATTCACAAAACCACTAAAGCTGTTTAGAACATATATCCATGTATTTAATTATTATGTATAAGTTCATGCTAAATTATTTTCAGAAAAGTGCGCGTGATGGGTTGTGTACAAGATAAAGTAATTACCACTAATGTCAAAGCGAAACCCGAATTATTGTGGCCAGTACCAGATCATTGGACTCTGGAGGATGCGGCTACTGTTCCTTTAGCTTACTGCTTGGCTTTCTACTGTCTTGTAAATATATTTATACTCGAAGTGTATTATCTCAATACATATTGAAAATAATTAGTTATTATTGCTACTGACACTTTTCTCTTTTTGACATTAGCATCTTTTATTTTTGACACAATTAATTAGTTTTAATTAGTGATTACTTTCGTTTTAATCTAAAATATTTTCAAAGTGCTTCAGGAGTCGATTATACCGTGGAAACAGTATTCTCGTGCATGGAGGTGCAGGAGCTTTGGGTCAAGCTATCATCTCTATTGCTCTAGCCTACGACTGTGATATTTATACTACTGTCAGCAATCTAAAGAAAAAACAATTTTTACTAAAGCTATTTCCAGAACTGAAAGGTAAAATAATTGTTTTTTCATTGAATACGTACTCGTTATTAAAGGCAAGACGAAAAAGATACACTAGACCACCGCCTATTTAAGCCCATGTACGTAGTTACACAGTTATAAATAGTCATCCAGTAATCATTTCTTTTAAATTTTACAGATATTACAATATCAATTTTTGGTGCTATGTTTTTCTTTCAGAGGATCAAATTGGTAATTCTCGTGATTGCACATTCAAAGATATGGTTCTTAGAGGTACCAAAGGAAAGGGTTGTCAAGTTGTTATCAGCTGCGTCACAGAAAAACTCCGAAATGTAAGTCCCTCTAAAGTAAAGGCTCATAAAAACAGAACAGGAAACGTTTTCGATTTTGATAAAGGTTAAACCCCCCACATTTAAGTAATTCTTGCGCAGGCTCTTCTGTTGCCCCCTTACGCGTTGTGACTACACTACTATACTACTACTATTTTTTTACTACTATACTACTATACTACTGTACTAGTTTTTTTCTATTCCACTACAAGTTAGTTGTTCTTTCTTTTTTTGTTGTATTCTTTATGCTTCGCGCACTCCTCCCTACCTTAAAGTGCGCTTTACTTTTGTAAGTGATTTGGACCGTGATGTAACATTGCACTCTTGTCCCGATAAAAGCTACCATGTCCTCAAAGTTACTGTAAATTTTATGGAAAGTCATTTACTGTTAATGCTGTGCTGCTGTGGAATAATCTGCCTAATGATGTTAGAAGTTATCATAAAACATTTTTTAAAAACCGACTTAAAAAGTTTTTTAGGACTTTTTTTTTCCGCTGGGAAATGCGTTTACGCATCTTCTCCGGAAGCGAAGCAGGCAAGACTGCGCTTCCGACGGGGTATGTGGGATTCCTCGGCGGCCAGACTGGTGACCAGAATACCCACTAAAACCCAGCGATGCTCCTTCGCGTCGCCTGGTGGCTGGGTCACGGGAACACTTGTGCACTCGATCGCAACCCAGCCAAAATGTATATGACTACATTTTTTTTTTTTTTTTTATATACAAAGCAAGCAAACGAGCAGGCGGGTCACCTGATGGTAAGTGATTACCGCCGCCCATGAACATTTGCAGCACCAGAGGAACCGCCAATGCGTTGCTGGCCCTACATGCCATAATATACACGTATTAATATAGCAATATATATATTTATATATTATATTTATTGGTATATTTATATTAATATTTATTATATTTAGTTTATATATTGCACCGCTACCTTCATTTTTCATTTATGTACTTCTTTCCTCTAGATTTGTGTGGATGAGATATAACGCCGCTTTTGCATACGTATGTGTTAAGTGTTCCATTCAATCATTTGTGTGCAATAAAGAGTATATATCTATTTATCAAGTTAGTCCTTGAATCTCACCTTGTGCTAATGCAGGCTAAGATATATATATAAGGCTTGTATTTGGTAGTTAGCGAGTACACCCGCCTTGCTAAATCGCTTGGCGGCACTTCTTTATCGGGTGGGGTATATTTAGCCACGGCTTAAGCATCCCACTAGAGCAGACCAGATTTTTTTATGTGAAAATAAATTCCCTAATTGGCCCTATACTACCTTGATTACAAAGATATTGGATTTAAATTTATATAATGAGAGTAGCACGCATATAAAAATATATCGGAGTACAGATGAAAAACACAATTCATACGTACTAGGATGTACATAGATTCGTTGATAATAACTATAAATAACTAATAATTTACAGGCTACGCAATATTGCTGCTCATCACGTGGATTCGTAGTCGATACGTCGGTATTACTGGATAACGATGATAATGACTTCGAGATGTATTATTTGAACGGTTGTATGTCTTACAGTACACAGCAATTCTCTGCACTTTTCCAACCAGAAAACGCAAGTGATTTAGAAGTAAGTACTTTTCCTCCAGTGTCTAGGGAAGCCTGAAATACACTATTTATATGAACGGGACCAGCTGAGATCAGATTGATATTTTGATTTGATTTTGAATGTAAGATAGAACCCGGTTTAGTGCTTAATGACAAAGATAATTGCTTGACGCGGTTTTCGTGAATTGAATAAATATAACATCAGTAAATATAAATGATGATTCAACGTATACATGCGATGCGATGCATTTTGATCAGATCTAAAACCCTAAATAAATTAGTTCCGAACGTCCTACGTCGCTGGCATGAGGGTGTAACTAGCATTAAGCACAGCTTTGTAAGGGCTCGTAAGTTTTTTTTTTACTGAGAATTATTACTCTATATAAAGGTAAATATCAATAATTATGTAAAAAGTATGGAAAAATTGCTAAGTTTTAAATCTATGTTTACCGGGCTTAGAAATTAACAAATATCTGCATAACTATTATAACTTTGTTTCCGAGAACTAATTGTTAATAAAAAGTGAACAACGCAGAGACATGTTTATAATTTTTATGTTTTTTTATCCACTATAAGTTAGCCCTTGACGGCAATCTCACCTGATAGTAAGTGATGATGCAGTCTAAGATGGTAGCGGATTAACCGATTAGGGGCATGGTAAACCCACACTCCTAATTGGTTTCTACGCGACATCGTGCCGGAACGCTAAATTGCTTGGCAACACGTCTTTCTCGGTAACTAGCCACGGCCGAAGCCTCCCACCAGATCAGACTCGAGCCGGGAATCGAACCCAGGACCTCCAACTTTAAAATGCAACAGCGCACGCGCTGCGCCACGGAGGTCGTCATAATGTAATATTTAAACAAATGCCTATCAACAGTATTTTTTCTTCCTTTTGAAAATAAAAAAGATGATATTGTCAGAGGCTACAACTGATGGTGAGCGAAGGAATCGCGCGGGGCTACGTCCGGCCGCTCTCCCGCGTGGTGTACGCGGCGGGAGACGTCGCACGCGCTCTACGCCTGCAAGCGGGCAGCAAGCACGCTGGCAGAGTGCTGCTTCACGTGCAAGAGAACAATATCTCTTCCGCCCATACTAAGTAACTTACTAGCAATTTTATTTATTTATAGTTCTTAAAATACATTTATGTTATTAGAAATAAAACGTAAAATTATCTCATAAATTATTTTTCTGGTGATTTTTTCTATTTCCAAGTTTAACTGTAGAGCCAAGTAAAACATAGTCAATAGAATCATTATCTAACGACGAAGACGGAAGGTCTCCTTTAGAAAATATTGCTTATCTTACAACAGGGACGTTTAGTTTTGAACAGTTCTCCTGGTACTTCACCATTAGCTCGACTTCACAAACAATTTGACGTGTATAAACTCTTTAGCAATGATATTAATATAAGTAGTTGAATCGCAACCTGTATATCTATTATTGATTAATTCCAGTGACCATCACCTCGAAAACATCTTACTTTCAGAATGAACTGTTCGGCGCATCGGTTGCAGCTTCTGTTGATAGACAATGAGGTTTTGGGAATGCAATTAGTCGACAGGTTGATCAGCCGAGGTGCTAGAAATTTTGTATTATATTGCTCCAATAAATCAAACAGCCTATTGTTCAAACTGAGGTATCATGTCTGTTTAAAATAAACTCAGATTAGATTTCACAATCACAGATTACTTAATCGAAAATAATTTTTAAAGGTCTTGGCAGAAACATGATATACAATGCACAGTATTTTACGGAACGGCTTGGAATGAAAACATTTTTGATGATATGAGAATAGACAAGGTTGAAGGAATATATTGCATATTACATCTAAAAATAGAGCGTGAAACTATTTTAAGCAGCTTAGAAATAATAAATTCTACGATTCGAGGATCAAATTGCTTAAAGTAAGTGAAATCTATTTTGTACTCCTAAACTTGGCTTCATGGTATTGTCTTACAATGATGATAAATTCGTTCACAGGTATTTCGCGGTGATCAATGCTAGGAAAGAAGTCAGTGAGAAAATAGTAGTAGCAAACCCTCATAAAGTGTTTAAGTCTGTCAAATTACCGCCATTAAAAGAGGAAATCGTAAGTTTAATAGTACTTGCGTTTACTTTTTGAGTATTGTTATATTTACTGAGACAATCTCTTTCTAAATTAGTTCAGAAAACAAACCATGTAGGTACTTACAAAAAAAGGGCGAATTTCTGGTATTTAAATTAGATACTTCAGTATACTGTCTCTTTTGACAAATAAGAATTTTTAACCACCATATTAAAAGGACGACTTTGTTAATGCATTTGTATGTATTCATTATAGTATTTAATTTCCAAATTCGCAAAATTGCAGTCTTGGTGATTACGAATTTTTTTATTTTTTTATTTTTTTAAAATGATTATTTAAAGAGATTAATCGCTGAGTGAGTCTTCTTCTTTTAGTGCCATCTCCTACCGGAGGTTGGCAATCATTAAGGCTAATTGGATCTTGTTCACTACCGCCCTAAACAATGATCTTGAGCTCATATTAAACCACTGACGAAGGTGCACAGTCACCGTACCGTACCGTATTTCATTAGTTCCTGTAAAACCTACTTAGTACTTTGAAGTTTTAGTAGAGTTTCCTAAAAAGTATGTTTTTTATATTTATTTGTATCTTTCCTATATAGATGGATAATTATTTTGATGAGGAATGTATTTCAATAAACGATGCTGTTGATGTTATAGAAAAAGCATTATGTTCCAAGAAACGCATTATAGCAGTGCATAGTAGAAACAAATCGTATGACAGCTTGTTATATGCTATTGCTGGTAGAGCAGGTATATTTGTTTTTTTTTTTATCTACCACAAGTTAGCACTTGACGGCAATCTCACCTGATGGTAAGTGATTATGCAGTCTAAGATGGTAGTGGGCTAACCTGTTAGGGGTATGGTAAACCCATACACCTAATTGGTTTCTACGCGACATCGTACCGGAACGCTAAATCGCTTGGCGACACATCTTTGTCGGTAGGGTGGTAACTAGCTACGGCCGAAGCCTCCCATCAGACCAGATTTGAGCCAGGAATCGAACCCAGGACCTCCAACTTTATAATGCGACAGCGCACGCGCTGCGCCACGGATGTCGTCAAATTATTATATTTAATTTTAACTTACTTGATACGATGTTTTGCAGAAAAATGTACCAAATTTTATGATATTTTTATTATTGTGTTACACACATATTATATATTACTGACTATTACATTTTATACTAGAAATAGCAGTACCACATGATGTTTCGCAAGAAGCAACACTAAAAGACTTGGGCATGAATCTTGCGGCGTCACAATATGTTCGGGATTATTTGTATGATAACTATGATATATTACTAGACGAGTGTACAATACCATTATTAACGATTAAAGAGTAAGTATTATATTAATTATTTACATTTTAAAGTGTTTATATGTTTTATATCTAATTGTGCACCCTAAATCTGCTTATCTATATATTATATCCTGGTCTGGGTTGCCTGGCTGAGATCGCTCTTTAGCGATAAGGCCGCCTATTGTACCTGTTGTATGGTGTACAATTAAGTGTATTTTCATTTCATTTTATTTAAAATACAATACACTTGTACGTTTCAGCTTAGATTGAAAATTAAATTTTATTAGTGACGGTTATAAATAATGAGGTTTAGCTTTCTTATATACAATTCTCATTAGGGCATAGAATAATTTTAAATATTTACAGACTACGAGATCTGGAAAATGGAACTTTTAAAAGTGATTTACCCGAAGCAAAATATTTGAAAACTCTTTTCTCATACATTGAAGAAGATGTAATGCAAGCAACAACAGACATAGTGTTTTTACAAACGTTAACTACATCTGCTGATTTGGTAAGGAGTCTAGAAACACTGTTTAATAGGTTATGTATGAACAAGATAAAGAAAAGAAACAATTTATGGTTGCAGAGAGGTGATGAATATGGAATTGGTCAGACGTTTTTGTGCATAATACCTGGTGTAGAAGGACTACATATACGATTCCGTGAACTTTGTGAGGGCCTCAAGTTACCGGCACTAGTATTACAGCCAGATTTAGATAGACCAAATGACACTATACAAGAAATGGCGCAAAGATACACTAAAGTCAGTTCTATTTTTTTACATTGATAACTCTATGTCGTTTACCTTAGTTCCGTTAGTTACAGATATGACTTAAATATTGTTTATAACTTTTTTAGATACTTCAAAAAAAGACTCAAATGAATAATCGCTTTTATCTTCTTGGATACGAAACTGGAGTTATGGTTGCACTAGAAATGGGTGCAATTCTTGAAAACCATGGTAAGAACAGAAAACATTAAACCAAATTATCGTAGGGTATCGTATATCGTATATTTGTTGGTTGGTCAAGAAAAAGGAGTTATAATAATTTTTATATCTGCAGGATTGACAGGCACAATATTCTGCATTGGCGGTGCTCCGAAAGAAGTTCAAGCTACATTTGAAGAAAAATTAGGACACTTGGATACTGAAGAATCATTAAGAATTGCCGTAGCACGTCACCTGTTTACCCTGTTGACCAACGACCAAAATTTAGATCTTGAATACATACTGAAGAGTAACTCTAGTTGGAAAGATAAATTGTCTTTGTGTGTGCATAAACTTCTTGGACGTTTTAATCACTCAACGCAGTATGTATGCGAATTTATTGAAGCTGCTTCCGCGCGGTTAATACAAGCTCGACGTTATAACTGCGAGCCACATCCTCTTCGATCTCTTCTTATATCCATTCGATGTCAGTCATCTGCGTATAAACCTGAACCTAACTTATTTTCTTTACAAAGTCACTCACAACAAGATTTTGTAGAGTACCATTTGGAAACTCCCCTGGCATATGCTACACAAGATTTGCAATGCGCTGCCATTGTTAACCGCCATTTAGATAAAAATCTATTAGCAGATTTTGAAAAAATAAACTTGTGCACAACATATATCGTGAAATCTGCCTTCCTAGGCATTGGTCAGCAATAAGATTATATTAAGTTAGTTGTGTGTTATACGGAAATATTTTTGTTATATTCAAAACATTTTTGACGTGTATTTTTTCAATTTTACGAGTATAAATTTATTTATTAATTTTATGAGAGGATTAATTGCACTAATGAATATATAACACTTTGAGCTATTGCAAAAGTAAGTGTAATTTACGCGGATTACAATTTCACACTTCTTTAAAATTCGTTATTTTATAAACAAGACGTTTTGAGCCGTATTTGGAAATATCAAAGAATCGATCAAAATGTAATTCAGACATAGTTCCTCAATATCTAAAATCTTTCTATTATTTATTATGTATAAAAATATCTTACCAACCAATTTAAAGACTTAGAGTTACCTTAGATATATACAATAATATTGTGTAGGTACTGTAAATGTTTTATGGACATAATTTATTTAAATAGATCTTTAGGTATACGTTTTTTCTTACCATGTTTGCAAATGAAATAAATTGAATTGGATTGGATTTTCAGTAGTTTTACTTTTTTCCTTACCTTACGCTATTGGTTCCGAGATAAAATAAGATAAAGATAAAAACTTAATAAATTAGGTTTTTAATGTTTTACAATTTATTTTTATGATATAATATTTGCTTGGTCTGAATTTCCTTTAACTTTTTTTTTTAATAACTGTAATATTCAAGAAATAGCGTTAGTAGTAAAAATGGATAATTATTTCGGTTTCTTAAGAATCTTAAGTAATCTGAATAAGTTCATCGTAAGCTGATGACTAATCTTTGAGATGAAAGGAGTATAATTTTAACAGTAAAGTCTTAAGAGTAAAGTTAGTCTTACGTTGCACAGCAATTTGAGTTTTCAACTTAGTTATTAGAAAACTTTACCAAAAATGTAATTTTAACAGGGTAAGATTATTTGAAGATAAAGGAATTTATTTTGCAATTGTAAGAAGAGGCAAGTTGACGCCGACTAAGAGAGTTAATGAAAGTAGAATTTTTAGTAATAAGTTGTATTTATTAAAAATAGTAAGAAGAATGTATAGGTCTGTAATTTTCATTGGTCATGGAAATTTAATCATTTTAATTGTGTTCGGTATTTTATTGTGATAAATAAGGTCGAAGTAAATTTACGAATTTTAAAAATGGTACGGATACAATAATTCTTTCTTATTTACTAAGAAAAGCAATAATAAACGAGACCATTTGAGCCTTATTTGGAAATATCAAAGAATAAGTTCCTCAAGGCAATATCTAAAACCTATTTATTTTGTATACGTAAAACTTACCAAAACATGTCAAAAATCATAAAATGGTCATATTTGCTAGGAATAACATGGATAAAAGTAATTTAAAGACTTAGAGTTAGCTTAGACATTTACAATAATATTGTGTAGGTACGAGTACTTTGGATATCAATTAGAAGGGTAACCAAATTGTGAGATAAATGGTTTATATATTACACATCCCTATAGTCAAGGAGAGGTAGAATGAGAGTGTAATGTATTAAATAAAACACGGACTATCGCAGACTGCTTTAATGACGTTGCGAGGGGCACAAGTCACAAACCAATTATGTGACTACCTACATAACACTGCTCCTCTCTTAAATTAACTATAAATCTTAATTAATTAACTTAAGTTAAGCACAAATAACTTAATAATATATTTCCTAAACTAAATTGTTTACATCTTAATTACTTTTTAATACGCGGCCTTAATGTCATGTGATGAGGCTTAGGATTATGATCGATACTCCTTTGTGGTGAAGGTGAAGGTGCCTTTTCAGTACTATTATTATCAGATTCTAAACTTGATGTCGAAGCAATATTGGAGTTCTCGTTAACATCATTACTAATTTCACTTCTTTCCGAGTTTTCATTGTCCATGCCTATTAATGAGAATCTAGATTTCCTAACGCTTTTATCTAGTATCTGATCGACGTGTCTTCTGCAAGTGCGATTGTCATCGTTGGTTTTGACAACATAAGAGACGGGTCCTGTTCTATCCATCACCTCACCCTCTTTCCATTTAATTAAATTATCATTATAATTTCGAACGAGCACGCGATCACCAGATTGCATTTCGCGCAATGAACCGCCACGACGCTCTTCTTGACTAAACTGTTTGTCGCGAATGATATCTCGGGTACTCGGTCTTAATAGGTCTAACCTACCGCGTAGCCTATGCCCCAAAAGTGCCACGGAAGGCTCTTTTTGAGTAGTACAATGCTCTGTATTTCTGTATGTAAATAAAAATTTACACAAAGCTTTGTCTAAATTTTCATTTTCAATTATTGCCTTCTTTAAAACTAACTTCACTGTTTTAACAGCGTTTTCAGCGGCACCATTACTAGACGGATGATATGGAGCTACTAACACTCTTTTAATCCCATTTTTATTTAAGTATGATAAATATTCAGACGAAGAAAAAGGCGGTCCGTTGTCACTGACAATGACCTTGCACAAACCAAGTCTGGCAAATATTTTGCGCAGGCACGTTATAACGGTTGCCGCCGAGATATTCGATACTGATTCTACTTCCAACCATTTCGAATGAGCATCTAAAATAACTAGATAGTATTTATTTCGAAAAGGACCTAAAAAATCTATGTTTAATCGCGACCAAGGTTCCGTTGGCCACTCCCATGAGTGCAGTGGCGCGGGCGGCGGCTGCGCGCGCTGCGCACTGCACGCCACACATTCGCGACAAACGCGCTCAATATCAGCGTCCAAGCCGCTCCACCAAAGATAGTTTCGTGCCAACTGCTTCATCTTAACGATACCTATATGTCCTGAATGTAACTCGTCCAATACGGCAGAATGCAAGCTGGCAGGTATAATAACACGGTAACCCCAAACTAAACATCCTTGTTCTAAAAATATGTTATCTCGCCTTGTGTAATATGGTTTAAAACGCTCCGTTTCGACTTGTTCGGGCCACCCGAACTTAACGTAACTAATTATCTTGTTAAGAGTAGAATCTTTAGCGGTTTCGTTTTTAATTTCATGAAACGTTATCGGTAATTTATCCTCTATAAAAAATAAATAACTGTTATTTCCGCGGTCATTTTTCACGATACCTTGACTATAAGAGTTTTTAGCTAACGGAAGACGAGATAACGCATCTGCAAAACAATTCTTTGATGAAGAAATAAACTCGATATCAAAGTTATAGGCAGCTAAGCGAACTGCATATCTCTGTAAGCGTCCTGCTGCCGTTTGCGGAATGCCTCTATTTTTACCGAAAATATAACTCAAAGCTCGATGGTCACTTCGTAAAGTAAAATGTCGACCGAACAAATATCTATGATGCCTAGTAACTCCAAAAATGATGGCTAGAGCTTCTTTATCCAATTGCGAGTAATTACGCTCAGCATCGTTAAGTGTACGCGAGGCGCAACTGATAAGGCGTTCCGAGCCGTCGGGGTAGCGGTGCGAAAGAACGGCGCCCAGGCCGTACGCGCTACTGTCAACTGACAACAACAATGGCAGCTTCGGGTCGTAGTGAGCTAGCACCGGCGAACTGCTAAGATTTCTTTTAATTTTTTTAAAGGCACATTCACATTCAGCACTCCAATTCCAGCTTACATTTTTCTTAAGTAGACCATATAAAGGTTTCAATACCGAACTCATGTTAACACAAAATTTGCTATAAAAATTTACAAGACCAAGAAAACTTTTTAATTGTGTTACATCTTTCGGTGCTGGTGCCGACAAAATGGCTTCTATTTTATTCACATCAGTGTGTAAACCCTTTTTATCGATTTTATATCCTAAATATGTTACACTGTCTTTAAAAAACTCACACTTAGACCAATTTACTCGCAACCCGGCCTCTTTTAATCTAGCTAAAACAGCACGTAAGTTTTTACAATGCGTCTCCCTATCCTTGCCAGTTACACAAATATCATCCTGAAAAGCTACAGTAGAGGGTAAACCACATAAGGTTTCTTCAATTAACTTTTCAAAATATTCAGGAACACATTTAATTCCAAAAGGCACTCGCTTGTAAACAAAAGTACCTACATGTGTGGTTATAGCCGTCATGGGTTGCGAATCCTCTGTTAATAAGACTTGCTGATAGGCGTGGGACAAGTCTAGTTTAGAAAATTGTTCACCGCCCCCGAGCTTGGCAAATATATCTTCTATTTGTGGAAGAGGGTAATGAAAATCCTTTAACAACGGATTAATAGTTATCTTGTAATCTCCACATATACGTATGTCTCCATTTTTTTTTATGACTGGAACAATCGGTGTCCCATAATCAGATCTATCTACCTTATAAATGACGTCTTCTCGCTGTAGTCGCTCCAACTCGCGCTCGACCGGTGCGCGGAGGGCGAGGGGAAGCGGGCGTGATTTCACGAATACTGGAGTCTTATCAGCTAGGTGTAATTGCATTCGAGTTTTAAAAGTCCCAAGCCCATCAGCGAAAACCTCAGGGAATTCTTTCCTTAATAATTCTATATTAGTATTTTCACGTTTCTCAGATAAATTATGACAATTAGTAACGTCGATTTGTAAAAGCCTAATCCAAGTACGGCCTAACAAAGGAGGGCCGCCGTTTTTTATTACAAACAACGGTAACTTCTGCGAATAAGAAAGATATCTAACATTTACTACTATATATCCGAGAGGCTCGATGACATTACCGGTGTACGATTTTAATCTTAACTTCTTACGTTGTAAACATATATTAGAAAAATGTTTGTCGTAAAAATACTTCGAAATAGCGGAAATTCTACTACCAGTATCTAATTCGAATTTTACCACTGAGTTTTCGACATGCAATTTGAGATAATAAGGTCCGTCACTGCTATCACTAATAATATGATAAAATCCTAAATCGCTATCATCGGAATCGTTTAAAAAGAACTGACCTTTCGGATTCTTTGGGTTCACCGAATCACTACACTTTTCACTGCACTTGTCACTATTTCGGCATACCGCTTTCAGGTGACCCCTGATCCCACAGGAGTCACAGGAATAAGACTTAAATCTGCACCTGGAGGGCGGGTGCCCGCTGCGCCCACAGCGCCAGCAGCCCCGCCGCGAGTCCGCCTGGCAGTCAGGCGGTCCCTCGCCTCCTCCGTGCCGCTCCTTGCGCCCACATTCCACGCATGCCGTTGAGGGTCTGATGCGGTGCAGCGCTTCCGGGACGACGCTCGCACTCGCCCCGGACGCTGCCTCCGCTGCATGTCTCTCGGCCGCTTCAAGCGCCAACGCGAGCTCGATCGCTCGCTTATAATCGATGTTCCGCTCGGCAAACAATCTAGACCTCATGTCTTCGCTGTGAAGTCCGGAAACGAACTGGTCTCTTAAATTAACCTCGAGAGTGTCTCGAAAATTGCAATGTTTAGCGAGGTGTTTCAAACTTTTCAGGTAATCACTCACAGCTTCTCCTTGCAATTGTTTCCGCTGCCGGAACATATGTCTCTCTGCGATCTCCGACCTTTGTGGTTCCAAATGATCTTTGACAATTTTCACTAATTGTTCAAAGGTTTTGCTTTCAGGCAAATCCGGTGAGCATAAGTCGCACATTAGTTCGTAACACGTAATACCGACATGAGTGATCAACGTGGCCACGTGTAACTCTTTGGTAATATTATTTAACGCGATAAACTGTTTCACGCGTCTACAATATGCGTCCCAGTTATGTGAACCGACATCAAAAGGCTCAATTTTGCCAAACGGCATGATTTTAATAAGAAAAACCGACTGCGCCAAATGTAATGTATTAAATAAAACACGGACTATCGCAGACTGCTTTAATGACGTTGCGAGGGGCACAAGTCACAAACCAATTATGTGACTACCTACATAACAGAGAGATTTGATATTTTTTAATAAGTTAGTCTTGACCGTATTATACCATGAACTCTACGTGGTTCAAACATAGTTTTTCTCACCGCTACAGCGATATGGCAAACCGCGGTCATTTAGCAATGAAATTAATAATATATACTAATATATAACTAATTTTGCTACGTGAAACATTTGTAGTCTTCTCGACAACTTATGACTTAACTAGGGAACTTCGGTATATCATAGACATAGACACTCTATGTCAGACAAACTTAGCGAACTGCGATGAGCTGTGCGACAACTGGGGGGTTATTCTTACTACTGGATAGGAAAACTGTCTATGAACGCGCAAGTAGTGGAGTGGGTTTCGCAGTTAAAATTAAAATCATTAAAGCATATAGAACTGCCGAATGGTATATGATAGGGAAATGACATAATTGATAATAAATACCTCATCATTACCTACGCACTTACGATGACGTAGCTCCTGTTCTACGACCACCTTGCCTTTGGATGCCTTATCGCGATAAACTGGTCTTAATGTGGGATTTCACATTTTACATTGATACAGATTACCAGGTGTGCATAATCTTGATAGACATAGTGATGGTTAATGTAACACAGGCCTGCTGGATAAATTATAATCTTTATTGTAATTTATTAAAGAATAGCATCAAGAATACATTCCACTTATTGCAACAGATCAAAAAAATATATAAATAATTATAAAAATTGAGGTTGCAATTTAACAAAACGTTTTTAAACTAAATAATATTTGAATGTTCATGCAAATACATATTTATGAGTTTATTTAGGTCATTGGTTGTAAGTTAACACTAATATATTTCGAAGGATACGTAATAAAGGAAGTTTTTAGGGTTCCGTGTCCCACTTCTGTCTTTTGAACAGCTGATGCCAGGGAACTGGATATGCGTTTTTAAATTAGTATCTGTTCTAGCTAATGAAAATGAAAATGAAAAAACGTTTTACATAACATTTATCCCTTGTTGGGACATCCTTTTAAGTAATTATTTTACTTGTGCGTGTGTGTGTGTGTGTGTGTGTGTGTGTGTGTGCGCGTGTGTGTGTGTGTGTATGTGTGTGTGTGTGTGGGTGCGTGCGTGCGTGCGTGCGTGTGTGTCTGTGTGTGTGTCTGTGTGTGTGTCTGTGTGTGTGTCTGTGTGTGTGTGTGTGCGTGCGTGCGTGCGTGCGTGCGTGCGTGTGTCTATGTCTGTGTGTGTGTGTGTGTGTGTGTGTGTGTGCGTGCGTGTGTGTGCGTGCGCGCGTGCCGGGTGCGCGTGTGCGCGTGCGTGTATGTGTGTGTGTGTGTGTGAGAGAGAGAGAGTGTTTGTAATGCGTACGATGGGATATTTACTGATTTACTTCGAGTAATGCCTCAGTGTCTTCATAAGTTAGTTTTACAAGCCACTCAGTTAGTCTGTTTAAGCAGGTAAGTATTAAGTGAGTGTAGGTAATGGTACGGGAATTATGACATTAAAATACGACAACTATCCATAAAAGTCCACTCTATACTCTAACTACTGTGCTAGTAATTACTATAACCTATAACCGTTCAGCAGTCTGGCGTTATTAAGTAAAAATCTTCCAACTAATTGTTGCAAATAGCTGTAGTAGTCACATGTTTGACGATCTTCGAGGCGCAGTTCGTGTGCTGTTACATTATCAAGTTGGAAGTCCTGGGTCCTGGTCGATTCCCGCCTCGAGTCTGTCCTGGTGGGAGGCTTCGACCATGGCTAGTTACCACCCTACCGACAAAGACGTGTCGCCAAGCGATGTAGGGCTAGGGGTATGATATTTGCCGGCCTGCTTGCGAACGTGTGCGCGAGCGTTACCCATGACCCGTGACCCCCCAGGCGGCGGGAAAGGATTCGACAAAAGAGTCCGACATAACCATCTCTCGTCTCCTCGGACGCGGGTTATCCATGACGATTACCCACGTAAAAAAGGGTTATGATATTTAATAGTCTTATTAAATATATTAATCCATTATTACAAAAAAAAAACAATTCATTTGGGTCCGATGTATGTCAACCAGAAATGCAACCCGTCAAAACAATGAATTCAAAGTTAAAGGTTACATATTCACCTATTAATTTCACATATTTACATAAATTAAACTTGCATTTAAGGTTAATTTAAACTGTTGCAATAGCTAGAAAACTTTAGTGTGAGCCAATCTTCAACGAACATTAGTTAAGCAAGATTAAAGTTCTAGTTAACAGGTAAATATATTTCAGTTACTAAAAATTCAAAAATTTTAACATCTTGCTTAAACTTAGAAGCTAAATAGGTAATATAATATGTATAACGGGTATATGAAGAAAAATTTTCAACTTTTGTGTTTATTTTTTCTGGCTGATACCCGCGTTTTCGCCCGCGTTATCAAGGGTCATTTCGCAATGTAATGTTATTGAGCTTTAATTGTGCCGTACGTTTTTTACCGATTTAAAAAAAGCAGCTTTTCAATTCAGTTGTATTTTTTGTTTGTTACCTCAGAATTCCGTCATTTTTCAAACATTTGATTTTTATATTCACTTGAAACGGTATACTTTCTAATTTGGTCCCATTGTCATTATATCAGCATCTGGTCATGGGGTCCTGGAGAAATCGAAGGAACTCATCAAATACTATAGGCAAACGTATAGTGGTAGTAGTTATTTTTTTAAGTAGCATGTACGTTTGCTTTTGATAATCATAATTTTGGAACTGATGACGTAGACCACAGATGGTCAACGGAATTCCCATTAATAAGTATTGACGGGTGTATTGTGTATCGATTATTTTAATAACGTTGATAATTAATGCACTTCACAATATGTTTGGTAATTTATATCATTTAATAGCTATATTTTTTGCTGCTTCCTTTCGGTTCCCCGTTATTTGTAATTTGTTTTTTATTTTCTTTTGCTTTTAATTATTATGAATTAATTATTTCTTTATTAGTTATTATTATTACTTTTTGATGTTGTTGTAACGTCACTCTGGTCTCAGGCGAAAATTAGTGACGTGTTCTTAGCATATGCTGAGCTGTACACCCTTTCTGTGAATGCTGTGTGTTTGGCCTCCAATTAGAAAGAAAGAAAATAAATAAATTTATTTATATAAATTTATTTTCTTTCTTTCTAATTGGAGGCCAAATTTGTAAACCATTTTATCAGTTCTGTTATAATATTTTTTTTACAGAAGATATGGCACCAACACCTGATAAATTGCCCTCGCTGGGAGAAAAAAGTTTTGAGAGTACATCTGGCCAAAGAGTTGTAATATCTGGTATGGCAGGCCTCTACCCAGAGTCCCATAGCGTGAAAGACTTATCAGATATTTTGTACAACAAGGTATTACTATATTGTTGTTGTATAATAGTAATAGCGATTAACAAACCTTTAAATTATTTTATTAATTATATTTAGTCTAGGATGGTCTACACTACATCACCACTTATATATATATAATATGAGGAGATAAATAATTTTTTTTTTTTTTATACACTCACCTGGTGGTAAGTGTTACCACCCTACCGACAAGGACGTGTCGCAAAGCGATTTAGCGTTCCGGCACGATGTCGCGTAGAAACTAATTAGGAGTGTGTTTACCATACCCCTAACAGGTTAGCCAGCTACCATCCTAGACTGCATCATCACCTACCACCAGGTGAGATAGCCGTCAAGGGCTAATTTGTAGTGTATAAAAAAAAAAAAAAAAAGTGATGATGCAGTCTAGACCATCCTAGACAAAATATAATTAATAAAAATAATAATTAGTTACTGGAATATGTAAATTTAAGCAATTTATACATATATATATATATATATAAATTTACATATTCCAGTAACATATAATCTATGATTTAACTCTTGAGAGTTCACTCAGATCATATAAAATCATGCAACTGATAATTTTAATGCCCGTAGATCAATCCAGTCAATGATGAGAACCCCCGTTGGAAGCATACCAGTGTATCACAGTTCACAGGGAAAGTGCCCGAAGTTAAACTGTTCGATGCGAACTTTTTTAAAGTTCACTATTATCTTAGCCAAAACATGGAACCCATGGCCCGAAAATTACTAGAGAAGTCTTTTGAAGCCGTTTATGATGCTGGTAAGTTTTACGTTATTTGTTTTTGCGTATAATGATAACCTTACAGATTATTTTTAAACACTACTTCTGTAAATTTCTTACCTTATAATTATTATTGAAATACTTCTGCTCGTATCTGAGATTAGCGTTCAGTGCAACTAATAGATGGCTAAACTAATATTACTGAAGGCTAAGCTCCGAATTTTGCTTCTATCTAGATAGTTAAAATTAGTTGTCCCAAGAAGAAGCACTTAAATTTTTACTTTTCTCTCTTATGAACTTCTTCTTGAGACTTTACTTTTCTCGCTTGTGGAGTCAACATCTCCTGAGGATGATCCGGTGTCGGGTCAAAACGTACTTAGAGGTTCTAGTGGAAGATTTTGTGTGGTGTTATATTATACAACTCTCCTGGTTGTCGGCGGCATATAGAAAATTATACTTGCTGTTTTTAGCAATAAGCTTAAATTTTTAACCTATGTCCCGAACAAGCTTTAAAGAACCGTGTCTTACAATATCCGAGAGTACCAACAACTTTTTATATATTTTATTTATATTTATATATATTATTTATATTGGTACGTCATTATGTTTTGATGCGCAATTGAACGCGATGACAAAAATAAAGCACACAATATTATATTGACGCGTGAATTTTCGTTTTCCGATGATAGTTAAATATTTTCAATTAGCGTCTTTAAGTGTCGTCAAGCGTTTTAGCGTTCCGGCAAAATGTCGCGTAAAAACCAATTACGAGTGGTTTACCATACCATAGCTCTTGCCGGCAATCTCACCTGATGGTAAGTGATGATGCAGTCTAAGCAGGTAGCGGGCTAACCTGTTAAGGATAGGGTAATACTTCTAATTGGTATCTAGGCGAAATCGTGCCGGAATGCTAAATCGCTTGGCGACACTCTTTGTCGGTAGGGTGGTAACTAGCCACAGCCGAAGCCTCCTAACAGACCAGACTCGAGCCGGGAATCGAATTCATTATTGATATTGTGTTACGACAGATATATCAAGAATAATTAGTTTTGTGAATGAAAGAAAGACTTAAAATACCTTGTCATGAAACATGCACTTACATATTTTTTATACCAACAGGCGTCTGTCCGGATGAGCTTTCTGGTAAAAAAGTAGCTGTCTTCATCGGCAATGGTAATTCTGAAATGGAAAAAGCTACTTTTGATGATCTTAATTTGTTGCAGGCAGGGGTTGGTTTAGTAGGGTATGTATAAGCTATAGTTCATCGTAATATAAACTTCATCGTCAATAGTCATAATAATTAATTGAAAAGTTGAGAAGGTTAAAGAAGGAATTATTATTTTAAAAGAATTTAATCTGAAACCAAACTTGATAATTTTCAACAAATAACATAGAAATTCTACTATTAATATAACACTTTTCAACAACCGACTGAGATGTTTGCAAATCATATACCTTCTACATAGTAAACTTTGCCAATCGGAAATCCGTCCCAGGGACCTATTTTATACAATATATATTTACTTACAGTTTTGTTCCATACCACAAATTACTGCATATTTTTAGGAGACGTGTGACCTGCAAACAAAACAATTAATAATTAATTATTTATTAGCAATTATAATTAGTTGTTTGCGCAGGTTAAACCTTCAGTCGATAATACACTATACTACGTAATATGCAATAGGTTAACTTGGAAATTTCCGCTCACTTTTCTTTTATGGCTAGCTATGGCTAGTTACGTTGCATACTCGTATGTATACATATTTAGAATTATAGTGATTAAACGAGCTACTGTTGATGTGCGCTAAAGAATTCTGTTGTCTACCTCCAACAATAATCTCTAAATATTCACGATATTTGAGCTCAACTAAATTGAAGATAAACCTTTTTACTACAAGAACTGAAATAATTTATTTTATTTTATAATAAATTACCTATTGATATCTTAGAGATGTCTATTAATAAGTTCAAAGTTTTTATAAAACGCTTTCGTTTTATAAAAACTTATACTTATAGAAAAATCATATTACGATATTAACAATTTTATAAACGATAAAAAAGCTTGGGTGTGAATTGCTCTATCTCCATAGGTACCATAATTTATTATTGATTGGTTATATGGTGATCAGATTAAAAATAAAACCCGGCTAAGTTGTTGTGGGTTTCTTCTTAGAACTGGGCGCGATTTAAACCCACTTTTCTTTGGTTTTAAGTTGGCGTTTGTAGTTATCACCATCGCTAATAGAAATAATGAAAAATGTGATATACATGAACGATTCGTAGATGCCTGTAATAGGTTTTTATGAATATAGTTAATATCGATTTGATTTGATTTGATCTTTCAAATTGCAGGTGCTGTAGAGCAATGTATGCCAACCGTATCTCGTATTGTTTAAACATTAAAGGACCTTCGTTAACCATCGATGAGTGCTGCACTAGTTCTACAAGGGCTTTGGAACAAGGTTATCTAGCCATTAAACGCGGGGAGTGTGAAGCTGCCATCGTCGGAGGATCATCAATGTGCTTGCTTCCTCATTCCGTTGCACACTACGGAAGGTATTCATTTGTGTCTCTAAGAATGCTCATTATAAGACTTCAGTTTACATAATATACTCGAACTATGATGAATTATGATGAATCCATTGTCGGCTCACTACAAAGCTACACTACTAAGGTCACTACAAAGGTCTCCCCTTAATATGAGTAGAGTTTGGCCATAGTCCACCACGCTGGCCATGTGCGGATTGACAGAGTTCACTCGCCTTTGAGAAAATTATGGGGAACTCTGTCATGCAGGTTTCCTCACGATGTTTTCCTTCAACGATGAAGCAAGCACTCAGATAACACTTGTATGATATTTTTGATTGCTCAGACATACCTATGTGAGTGTCAATAGACAAGTTTGGGAGGAAAACGGTAAACGGAATCCCGAGGAAATTATGTTTGGAAACATTGAGCAATTTAGTTAAAACTATGAATAGATCAGTATTGTAAGTTTTGCCTCAAAAAATATCTTGGATGAAGACGCAGAAGCTTTTCATAGTCTAATACATTAAAAATTATTTCGGCAACTCCTTGTATTTCCTGACCATTACACATACTGATGTGAAATAGATATAAAGTTGTGGTCCGAAGTCATTAGATTGATAATGTACTAAGATTAGATTACTATAAATAAATGGCCTCTAAAAATTCCAAGATGGAGGGAGGACTATACCATCTATTCAACAATCAGTATGAAAACCAAGGTCCAATATAATATCATTATCTGAAATAAAGCTAATGGAGGAACTGGTTTGTATAAAAAATGTATACTCAAGTTTATAACTAGTACCTGGAACTGTTGTACTTCTATCTGGTGTGTTCACGTTTCACGCTAAAATGCTAATGGATAAACTATAAATTATGCGTCAACGTGCCTAATACCATTATTTTAGAAATAATATATAACCATTAATTAATATATTATAATAATTTTAGAATTCTTAAGATGAGTGCGGATGGTAAAACGAAATCGTTCGATAATGAGGCAGCTGGCTTTGCCAAATCAGAGGCTATCAATATTCTATTTCTGCAAAAAGCTGAGAATGCTTTAAGGTAAAAAAATTCCATTTATTATTGTTTCATTATTTATTTATAACAACTGAAACTTAAAATAAACCTACGATTCAACCTAAAACTAAAAATCTTAAAAAATATAACATAACTAAAATATATTATTAAAAGAAGTCCCTTTAAGCGAGGTTCCGAAGATACTGGCAGCGTTCCTCCTTTGAATAGCAAGACTGATTCGTTGTCCGAGGTAGCTGGCAGCTCTTCTTTCTCCTGTGATTTCGACTAACCTTTTTACTTTTTGTTTTATTTAAGTCAATATTGGCTCGTATTATTCCAGAATTTACGCCGATGTCGTGCACGTGAAAAGTGGATTCATTTCAATTTCTAACGAAAACAGCGGCCCACAGTTTGGCTTCTATAGAGATCCAGAAATTATGGCGAACTTTATTAGTAACTTCTATGCAGAAGCTCAGGTTTCGCCAGAAGTCGTGGAATATGTAGAGGCCTTCGGTGCAGGTGCAGTGCCTTAATAGATTAATAGAAATCATAAATAGAATAATGCTTATTGCATATATTATTTCGCTTTTTAGGGTTCAGTATCCAAATGTGCCAACGGAACCCTTACCTATTATTTCTGTCTGCTATTCCATCATTCATTCATGCCCCTCCGTCAATAGGCTGCTTTCGTGGTAGAGTATCGAATTTTATCACAAAGTGAATGTATCTATTATATAACACCGTTATAACAAAACCAATAAATATAAAATAAAGTTGATAATTGGGGTCGCTGGACAAAAAGGTTTTACGAGTATGGATGGCCCTTGGTTTAGGTTAGGTTTTGGTTTAAATTTAAAGAATGAAGTTGTGATCATCGCCTGATATTAATGGAGAAAAGTATACATTATCATAGCTTCATTGGTGCCTTACGTGAATAAAACTTTTTCAATTGTATTGGATGCGATATACTTTTGATTAAAGTATTTATGATAATACCAACCCTGTTTTTTTTAATTTTTCAGCGGATCCGCTTGCCGACAAGGCAGAATTGGAAGCAATCGAAAAAGTTTACTGTAAAAACAGAAGTGAACCTCTTCTAGTGGGCAGTGTTATGTCAAACATTGGATATACAGAAGGTGCTTCTGGGATAGCAGCTATAACGAAGGTAAACAACATTTGCCACAAAATATTATCAAAATAATTAAAAATTTGCTGCAGTAAATTTTTATCATGTTCTAAGCCCAAGCAGGCAAAGCCAAGTGGGTTCCAGCTGTATTTAAATTTAAAAAGTTGTAAAAGTATATCTATTATTATTCCAACAGGTCCTTTTAGGGTATCAATATGGACGTCTCGCGGCCAATATGCATTGTCATTCACCAAGGAAAGATATAGATTCTTTGTGTGATGGTCGTATGCGTCTTGTTACCGATCATGAAAACTTTGGACGAACATACGCTGCTGTTAACAATATGTCATTGACTGGAATCAACTGTCATGCCCTACTTTATGGTCATAACAAACCAAAGGTGAGCCTATATTATATATCTACGATTAAATTATATTTTAAATTAAATTTATTTTTAGAACAAAGAACAGCTATCATAAAAATTTCCTGTATATTCTAGTACAACAATCCTAACTTTCTGACTTATATTACAAATACAAATATTTATTATGCTTTCAAGACTTTAATGTTACATTTAATATCATGATAATTTTCAAATATAGACCTTGCAACCTGGCGGAAACCTAGAACACTTTTTGTTCCGGGAACCTAAGATATTAACTTCTAACTTGTGCTTTCAGGACATTTTGCGTTACAAGACCAAATTCCCGCAATTAGTTACTATATCTGGGAGACAAGAAAGTTCTGTGGATAAGATATTTAAGGATTTGAAAACTCGTCCTGTTGATCCAGAGGAACTGGCACTTCTGCGGAATATTCATAAATCAAAAATTTCTGGAAATTTAGGAAGAGGATATATACTTCTTGGTGAGTAGTTTTATTTTATTAATTGAAAAGGTTTAGGTATTCCTATAGTGAGGAGTACGATAAAACTAAATATAATCTATGAAACAAGAAGTCTAGGATAAGCTAAGGCCGTAATTTATAAAGCGAGCTTAACCTTACTTACCTTTTTCTTAAGAAAACAGTTTAAAGGTGGCACCGTTATGTGTGAAAATAAGTCTATCACATTAAAACACTACCTTAGGCCGAGGCCAAAGTCAGCCTAAAACCTCATATTTAGCGCAAAATCTGCTGGCACCCAAATATCTAAAATGGCAGGTCTTATGCTGACTTATATTCCACAAAGACAAGATCAAAGAACATTATTATTGACTTGATTACTTGCCTATAAGACTTGCACATTCCGTTTAGTGCGTGTGTACACAAGAACCAGCTATCCAAATATTGGATATCTATCTACCTTAAGACCACAAACTGTTACAAGGAGTTAACGGTTTTCGTCTAATTTATGTTTTTATATACGCATGTTTTGGAAAAATTTAAAGGACCAAGTGAAAACCGAGATTATTGCATATTGAACGAAAACAATTCCTTTCAAATAAAATTGATTAAAATGTTATGATATTATTAATATTGAATTTTTATTTTAAGACTCAAACGAAAACAATGAAACCATTTGTCTGCGAGAAAAGAGATGCCATTTTGACGACGATAAGCGGCCTTTGTGGTTCGTTTATAGCGGTATGGGCTCCCAGTGGCTTGGTATGGGAACACAACTCATGAAAATTCCTGTGTTTGCCACAGCTATAGAAAGGTATGCAAAATATGCTAACCAAGGAATTACCCATTACTGTAGCTAGACATTTTTGTGTGCGCAGCTAATGTACTCGTAGGTCAAATCCAATTCAGCACACTATATACAAACAATCATATTGAAGACCCTTCTGATGTCTCAACCGAATTCGTAGTAAGTTTAGCAAAGAAAAGATTAGCAACACACTTCAATCTTGTTGAGAGATGTAGACTGCGCGAACATACACCCCTTGTGTTATCTGTTATAGTCATCTGTTAAAATTCCAATTATGTTTTACTTTAATAACAGATGCCAACGAGTCCTGGAACCCAAAGGAGTGGACATTGTTCACATAATAACATCTACAGATAAGACGGTGTTAGATAATATTCTACACTGTTTTGTTGGAATCGCTGCTATTCAAATTGGACTGACGGATGTTTTACGTGAACTGAAAATCTGCCCCGACATGATTATCGGTAAAAATATTTTTGACTCAAAATTCAAGTTCAAAACGGTAACAGTTATTTGAATATAATTGGTGAAGTGTTATTTCATAATTAAGCTGTAATTTTTTATCCAAATCAATTCTTCAAATTACTCTCACCCATTCCAAATGTACAGGAAAACATAAAAACTTATTCTTTTACGGATATCCTGAACTGTAAACAAGAATGTTTGATCCTGTTTTAAGTTCAATTATTATTGTTACGCGTACATACAAGCTAGGGCTCTTGAATTGGAATGGTAACACATTTATAATACACGTACCAGTTCTGTACACTGGCGTAATCTTACAGTTATTTTAGATGTTCTTTACCCTAAGTGTTCGTGATGTCTGAATAAATTACAGGACACAGCGTGGGTGAGCTTGGCTGCGCTTACGCAGACGGATGTTTTACAGCCGAAGAGATGATACTATCTGCATACAGTCGCGGTTTAGTCTCTCTTCAGACTCATTTCATTCGCGGATCAATGGCTGCTGTTGGGATTGGCTACCAAGAGGTACCTATAATTTTTTATTTCTACATGTGTTAGAGTATGTGTCTATATTATATACTTTTTTTTTACATTATACTTTATGTTGAGGTAATTTTGTGTTTGTATTTTCTTTCTTCGAACGTGTTTTCCTTCGGTTCTAAAAATTTTAAAACCCATGCGTAACCTTTTAGCTTTAAACACGCTTTTATTAGCTTCTCTTGCACTAACTTTTGAGTAATTTTAACCACTAAGTTATGTGTGGTTTAATAGTTCGGATTACTTGGTATCTTGGTTCTGATCTAATGATGAATTCAGGAGGTGGATAGTAAAACTCTTTAGTGACAGTTAACCTATCGAGTTAATATATATGATTTGTTTTACTGTGTCCTATATATTGCGGGTCGTAACCAATGTCTGGTAATTGATCCACCTCTTAATTGCTTATACGTATATATGTTTATTGAATCTTAGTGTAAATTGTACTAATTTTGATTATTGAAACATTGTTACAGATATCAAAAATGTGTCCCTCTGAGATTGAAGTAGCTTGTCACAATGGTCCCGATTCCAGCACAATTTCTGGACCCGCTGAGAACGTTAAACAATTTGTGGCTCAATTAACTGCGAAAGGAATATTTGCCAAGGAAGTGCCGTGCTCGAACATTGCATATCACTCGCGATATATTGCTTCAGCAGGTGTATATCTATCACTAGACAATCATACCATTTGTGTGTGATTACAACGCTTTACTCAAATTAACTGAGAAAAATTTTGCACAAAGTAATGGTAATATTTTAATCGAAATGCATTCAGCGTGTGCTCATTAGTAGCTAGTGTGTTAAAAAATTAGAAAAGGAAGGTCCTGGTTATATGTAAAGTACTCACATCGGATCTTTCTATGAGCACACCATTACTTCAAGGGTAGTAAGTAATCCTACACGGCATGGGATACATCTGTTTAGAAAGCCTTCACTATGCCTTTCCTTACTATGTTTGTTCCATTGATATTTCTCTCCTTTGCCTGGCCAGTGGCGTCATATTCAATTAGTGCTTTCATTTACTGTTGCAAAAACATTTTCAATTATGCACATGCAACAATATTAAGGGTAAACCTTGAAATTTAATTTCATGAAGGTCCCGGTCTGCTAAAATATTTGGGAGAGGTGATCAAGTCACCTAAAGCACGCAGTAAACGTTGGGTTTCTACATCAGTACCACAAGATAAATGGAATGATCCGATTGCCAAATATTCATCTGCAGAGTATCACACGAACAACTTACTTGTAAGTATTATTTCCATTCAACGTTTCTTAAATCTGTAAAAGTTTATTTCAAATCCATTAATGTATTGGTTGCAGAACCCAGTTCTTTTTGAAGAGACATCAAGGCTCATCCCAGAAAATGCAGTGGTGGTAGAGATTGCTCCTCATGGTCTTTTGCAAGCTATTCTCAAGCGTTCTCTGCCTCAATCCTGCAAACATGTGCCACTAACAAGACGTGGGCACTCCGACAATGCAGTATATTTGTTAGAAGCCATTGGAAAGTAAGTTTCACAGTACTTAGGATATAATATCTGTTATTGGTTTATTGGATATTCTATTGAATCTGCATTTTGTATTGAATGTTAAATACGACTTGCCTAAAGGGACTCCTTTTTATAATATATTTTAGTTATAGTTTTAGTTTTATGTTCAATTTAAGGTTTATTTTAAGTGTTTAAAGTTACATTGTTTTAGTTGTTAATTATAATTGGATACGACTTATCTATGTAACATGATTGTTCTGTTATTTATCTATGCATTCATTTATAATAATAATTAAATTAACAAATTTCGTTACGTACCACTTTAGTATAAGATTTTACATCCAGAAACATGGAGACGATGGAACATGGAGTAGCATTCAAGTGTCGAAACACTATAGTAATTAAGTAAAATTGACCTTATCTCGTAAGTTTAGAGTCGTTATTTCCTTACAGCAAATTTTTGTTTATCAAATTTGTGATGTTCGCGGAAGTGTAGCCGAATTTGAGTTTTAAAACTACGTAAATACGTTTAATTTTTCTATGGCGTTAGTGTGATTCGATGTTCGTAAACATCTCAACAGTGAGCGTACTAATCTTATACTAACAGTACTGTTATGTTATTACATACTCTGACTCGTGTCAAAATCTTTAGGGATCATTATAAGAGCAGCTGAGGCATGTTGGCCAGACAATTAGATAAACAGATATTAAGTTATGGTCGCCATAATCATGAATCCCGTTATTAGTAATCTATTTATTTCTAAAATTTAAAGGCAACTTCACAAATCGTAAACATAAATAATCACTTTCAGTCTGTTTATGGAGGGGTTCAACCCGCACGTGCAAGAACTGTACCCTAAAGTAGAATATCCAGTTTCAACTGGAACACCGATGCTATCACATTTAGTAGAATGGGCGCATAAAGATGAATGGTAAGCGTCAAATTTTAAACGTAAACTAAGAACGTAATCTGTGTCTATATTTTGTTTTTGGCTACTGGACACTGTTTTATGCGTATTCGGAACATGTCTAATCAATTTTTAATTAACCAGAATAAAAACGCTTTTCAGGAATGTGATACGTTATACCGGTGCTACAGGAATATCATCAGCACAGTGCACCCATGTCATATCAATTCATGATGACGAACACTGTTACTTGAAAGGACACGTAATAAGAGGTAGGAAAATATTTTAAATCTTTTTGGATCAATGCAGCTATTAACGTTACCAAAAGTCCGAGTGGAGTTGAAGTAATGGAGTTTCTATTTGAAGGACCTCCATCTTAGTTTCCATTACTATATCTACTCACAGACTCATGGTACCCTCTGCTGATTGATTAGTTTCTGGCCCTATTGAATGTTACAAAGTGCCAAGCAGGCAGGCTACTAGACAAAGGTGCCCCACCATTAAAAATGCTTTACCAAAATAGATAAAAAAAACTTCACCAAAATAGATAACCTGCGCTGCAGCAAGAATAACGGCAGGCGGGTACACAGAAGATGACAATCTGTTCTGAAGGATATTATATTTACTGACTACATTAATTCTAGCTAATGGATAATGAGGTAACTATGTAAAGGCCTCTGGAGAGTTGCTGATTCGTCGACCATTTATTTCTGTGTGCTTGTATGAAATGGATTCCATACTTACTAAATAAATACAGCACCGAACTACGAAATTGCAGTACTGTACTCCTTAGTACAGGAGAGTGCTATTTTTTTATCACACAGTAATAATGGATCTGATGCTCAATTATATTAATATCAGCGGAGCCACGGGAAAATTTGGAACGATGTATTAGTAAATAAGATAGCAGTTTAGCAAATATATATTGTTACGATATTAAAATTTATTAACCGCTTTAAAATATTTAATTGTAGATTTTCGTCAAAACAGGTATTCCAGTTTCAGACCAGACCAGGTTAATCAGATCAGTGGTTTTTACACCATACAGAACCATCAATTTACTGAGAACATCTCTGTGACGTTAGTGGTAGAATTAACAGTGCCATCGGATTGCGTTCTGAGAAACGTAAATACCCGTAGTGCCATGCATTTTTAGTGACAGCACTGTATGATATTATTATTTGTCATCATCATCATCATCATGATCAACCTTTTGTCGGCTCACTACAGAGCGCGGCTCTCATGAAGGGTTTGGCCATAGTCCACCACGCTGGCCATGTGCGGATTGGCAGACTTCACACACCTTTGAGAACATTATGGGGAACTCTAAGGCGTGCAGGTTTCCTCACGATGTTTTCCTTCACTTTTGAAGCAAGTGATATTTTAATTACTCCGAAAAGATAGAGGTGCGTGCCCGGATTCGAATCCCTTACCTCTGATTAGGAGGCGGATGTCCTAACCACTAGGCTATCACAGCTTTTTATTATTTGTATAGATTAGCAAATCCTTAATTATATAAAACACATCAATGTTTCAAATTTGTACCTAGTATTTGATTTGATTAATATCTTAACCTGTATATTTATTTTCATTTAAGAAAATAACACGTATCCTTTCGCTGCAACTCTGGTGGCAGTTTGGGATACATTAGCTATGGTCCTGGGACTGCCTAAGAAGCTATTCTCAGTCCATTTTAATGACGTTCACTTGCACTCGCAACCCGTACTGCACGATCAACGACTTTTGCGACTTCACGTTGCAATACAGCGAGGGACAGGTCGCTTTGAGGTAAATATGTTCGTGATTCAGTTAAGTCATACTGAAGTTACTGAACTTCAATAAATAAGTGCTTTTCGTTTTTCAAGTATTTTCCTCGATTAGCATAGAGCGATGTGATCACTTTTCAGTAGGGATCTCATTTAATAATTAATCCAGAAATGGCAGCAATGTCGATAATAAATTATCAAGGGTCAACTCGAAAAACTTTATTGTTCGGCATAGCAGCACTTCTTCGACGTCCTCTGTCACGATATTATAGACAGCTTTTTTTTTATACACCACAAGTTAGCCCTTGACGGCATCTCACCTAATAAATAGTAAGTGATGTTGCGGTCTAAGTGGTAAGTGATGATGGTAGCGGGCTAACCTGTTAGGGGTATGGTAAACCTGTACTCCTAATTGGTTTCTATACGACAGCGTACCGGAACGCTAAATCGCTTGGCGACACGTCTTTGTCGGTAGGATGGTAACTAGCCACGGCCGAAGCCTCCCACCAGACCATACTCGAGCCGGGAATCGAGCCAAGGAAGGGCCTCCAACTTTAAAATGCAACAACACGCGCGCTGTGCCACGGAGTTCGTCAAATATAGTCAATGAATTAATTGATTTATTCATCCCTTGTGAGCACTAATCTAAAAACTTTTGTTTTAAGTATACCGTTATATTATGCGGTGTCTATGACTACGATGATTACAATTCTTTGGATCCAAATTTCAAATTTTCTATTTATTTTGTTCTGCTGCCGTGCTTTGGCAGTTGTATTAGTAAATTTTATATATACTAGTCAGTGGATATATTCGCGGCATAGAACTTTTGTCTCCATCCCACGCTACCGAATCACGTTTCAATCAATATTTTTCTTAATTTTTGCAATACAAGAACAAAGTAATGATTTTATCATGTACCTTTGAATTCTTTGCTATTCTTAGGACTAAAAAGAATCCTCACCTTGCTCGGAACTCTCGGAAACATGCAACAAATCAAACTATGCTCTCTTCATGAACAAATTAAAATAATGAAATTAAATTATTATTTTGTACTTAAAAAAAACTTCAGCTATTAAACTAAGCTTTGCTTGAAGAAACCCCACTTAACCCAACTTTCTTAAATTTTTTAGGTTTCGGACGACAATATCAAAGTGGCAACAGGATTTGTTATCGGTGAATTAAACAAAGACAAAATTTTATCCAAAGGAGAAATCAAGTCAGAAGAAGTTATGGAGTTAAATTCAAATGATATATATCAATTTATGACCTCTAGGGACTATAATTACTCGTAAGTTTCGCGCAGTATATTTAAAATTATTTTGAGTATACCGACAAACTTGTGGTCAATTCACACAAATTGTGAGACTGAACTAAATTGGCAGGTCTAAATATGGTCAACCTTTTCAAAAAAATAAAATAGAGAATAGGACTGGAGATAGATTTTGTAGTATAGAATTTATGAACATCAAAATAAACACCAATGTCTGCTATATAAGTTTCCTGTAATTGAAGTCCGTAATTATGTTTTGCATTCATTACAGCGTGCAATTATTTAGTCGAGGAAAAAAACGTTCCTACGTTTATTTTTGAATTTAATATATTAAACATTAACTAAAAATCTTAAAAAATAAATAAATATATAACATCATATATTAAATGATAGGTCCATATGAAATTGGGTCTTACCGTTTAAAGAAAAAATATCTATTGGAACAATAAAACCTCTGATTAGGATTAAAAGATTTTAAGAATGATATTTTAAACATTTCAGGTACGAGTTCCGTAGTATTTACAATGCTAACGCGTTATTAACAAAAGCGCATCTACTGTGGCAAGATAATTGGGTGACACTTATTGATGGTATGATCCAACTCAATGCACTGAGGCAATTTCATGAAAGCCTTTCGCAGCCGACGTTTATTAAAAACATCGATATTGACGTCAACAAGCATTTGAATAATAAAAAGTTAATACAAAATTATATCGTCTTACCAGCGATCGTTTCTCATCTTACCAGCAGCACAAGGTATGGTATATAAACTTGATGTTTTCTTAAGCTTTTTAATGCTAACCTATTCCGCTTAAATTAACGTGCGGAGTAATTAGTTTCCTGTAGAACATATATATTGTGACGTTTTTCAATATGAATCGCAGACCCGAAAATAAGAAATGCATAAATATAAAAAATTGATTTTACTTAAGCCCTTTCTACCTCTTTGGCTTGGCACAGACGAAATTAAAAAAAAAAATTGCATTTGATAATCAGGGCAGAATAAATATATGAACATTTAGGCACGTGGTATGATTGGAAAGATGATATGATATTTGTTTCATTCGGATTTGCGCAAAACAAATGAGACTGATGTAAAACTCACTTTTTAATGGCTATATTTATTTATTCTGTAAACTGATTAATCTTCAAACAAAATTGCAATTTATGACGCGTCAAGTTAGGTTAAACGGTTGATAATCTAAATCTAAATTCAAATTCAAATTCAAAATAATCTTTATTCAAATAGTCCTTAAAAAGGCACTTTTGACGCGTCAATAATTTACATAGTAGTTATTTCATGGTGATAACTATATTCGTAAACTTAAAACTAAAGCTATGAGGGTTCCAAACGCGCCCCGGTCTAAGAAGAAGCCCACAACAAACTTAGCCGGGGTTTTTCTTTTTTTCGTTATCACCATCTCACATAATGAATAACAAACTATAGTACCTATGGAGATAGAGCAATTCACACCCAAGCTTTTTTATCGTTTATATAATCCTTAATATCGTAATACAAGGTGTCTCAAAAGAAAGTTCACATTTAAATCTTTTTTTAAAAGAAAAGTCTTAGCTTTATTGAAAAAATGTTTATTTTATATTGAAGTACACTGTTTGGGAATTTATTTTTTAAAAATAACATCGTCCAAATGTAAACCGTTGCGCTCTCGGCATTCATTTAGTCGGGCACTAAAATTGCCTATGACAGCTCGGCAGGTAGTCTCCGTGATGGCTGCCATTTCATGACGGATATTTTCTTTTAATTGTGCCAGGGAAGTCGGTTTATTAGCGTAAACTTTTGATTTGACATAACCCCACAGGAAAAAATCCATAGGCGTTACATCGGGACTCCATGGAGGCCAATTTATGTCACCTCGCCTGGAGATTAATTTGTTCGGAAAAATTTCTCGAACTCGAGGCAGAGATCTGTTGGACGTGTGTGAAGTTGCTCCATCCTGCTGGAACCATGTTCTTTGGTTGTAACCAGGAAAGTTTTGCAGTTGGGGTACGAAAAACTCGTCTAACATCTCCACATAACGCTCTGAATTCACTGTGAGTGTGCGTCCCCTTCCATCTTCAAAAAAGTAAGGGCCGATAATTCCTCGCGCCGACATCACTGCCCATACGGTGACTTTGGGTGAATGTAGCGGTTTTTGATGTTTTTGTTTTGGGTTGGTTGCACTCCAGTAACGACAATTTTGCTTGTTTACATGCCCATTCAGATGAAAATGGGCTTCATCGGAAAACAAGATGTTGGTGAACGTTGGAAAGCGCTCAATCATCTGATTTACAAAGGCAAGCCTCTGACCAGCATCTTGAGGCTTCAGTTCTTGCACTAACTGAATTTTGTACGGGTGCAGCTTTAAATTTTTGTGTAAAATGCGGCATAATGAAGATCTGTGCACATTTAAAGCAACAGCACGCTTCCGAATCGAGAGGTTTGGATCATCTCGAATAGACTGAGTAACACTGTCCATGTTTTCGGCTGTTCTTGATGTTCTTGGTCGCCCAGATTTTGGTTTCTCCAGAGTTGACCCAGTCTCTTCAAACTTCTCAACCCATTTTGCAATGAGACGAGTGCTAGGCGCATCATTTAAGTGACGAATATGTCGAATACTGCAGAATTTTCTACGCGCTACAGTCGCCGAATTACCGTTTTTGTAAAACTCATGTACGCACAACGCACGGTCCGCACCAGAGAAACGCTCCATAGCGACTAAATTCCCAAGAGCCAGACTACCGACTGACATACCCCCCGCGCCCCTCAGAATAGTTGCTTTCGCGTAATAAGATAAGCAAATGTGAACTTACTTTTGAGACACCTTGTATGATTTTTCTACAAGCTTTCGTTTTATAAAAACTTTGAACTTATTGATAGACATCTCCAAGATATCAATAGGGAATTTATTATAAAATAAAATACAATTTCCTTTGAATGAGTTACTAATTTTGTGCAGCCTACTAAATGGTACTACAAGTTTACTTTTACTTCTGATGTTCAGTGCGTTACAGTCCATTTTTTTCTTGAATTTATCAATATTTTTATGAACATACATTAAATTTTCATATATATATTGGCTATGCACTGTCATTATTTTATAATCTTTAAATTTATCTCTTAATGACTCTCTGGGACCTAATTTATATATCGCACGAACAGCCCTCTTCTGCAAAACGAATATAGTGTCAATATCAGCAGCATTACCCCATAATAAAATACCATATGACATAATGCTGTGAAAGTAGCTAAAATATACAAGTATGGCAGTCTCTATATCCGTCAAATGACGAATCTTTTTTACCGTAAGCAGCAGAGCTAAGTTTGTGCGATAAATTATTTATATGTGGGCCCCATTGAAGTTTAGCGTCTAACGTTATGCCCAGGAATGTAGCCGTATTTACCAGATCCAATTCCTCATTATTAAGTAGTACACTGGTTTTCACCTGTTTAACATTGGGCAACGTGAATTTAATACACTTTGTTTTCTTCCCATTAAGTGCTAAGTTATTAGCCTCAAACCAATGTACTACTTTCGCGAGAGAGTTGTTTACATCGTCAACATTTGTTTCGCGTCTTTTAATTTTAAAAACGAGTGATGTATCATCAGCAAACAATACTATCCCGCTATTGTCCTTAGTAAGGTAAGGAAGGTCATTTATGTAAATGAGGAACAGAAAAGGTCCTAATATTGATCCCTGAGGAACCCCTATTTTCACAAATGAACCGTTAGACCGTTTCCCGTTTACGTCTACTTGTTGAACTCTGTCACGTAAATACGAGGTCATTAAATCTAGAGTTACCCCCCGAAGTCCATAATGGTGTAGTTTTCTGACTAATGTTTCATGTTCAACACAATCGAAAGCCTTGGACAAATCACAAAAAATACCAAGTGCGTCACGTGACTCCTCCCAGGCTTTAAATATATTGTGTATTAACTCAACACCAGCGTCGGTTGTTGAGCGACCCCGTGTAAAACCAAATTGTTTGGCGTGTAATAAATTGTTTCTATTAAAATGATTAATTAATTGAGTTAAAATAAGTTTTTCAAAGATTTTACTGAAAGTAGGTAGTACTGATACCGGTCTAAAGTTAGTGGGGTCAGTAATACTACCAGATTTAAATAACGGAATTAACTTGCTATGTTTCATTAAGTCAGGGAACACACCACAGTCAATACAATTATTAAAAATAAAAGCTAGGTCGGGTGCAACAATATCAATCAAAGACCTTATAACATTAACGGAAATGCCCCACAAGTCATTTGTTTTCTTAATATTTATTAATCGGAAGGCCTTAATAACGTCTGAGCTGCTAACATGTCTGAATTTAAGAGCGTTATTACATTCTGGCACATTATCCTTCAACAAACAGAGAGCAGTATCTGGTGAAGAGTTTAATGATCTTGTAGTGGAGACAGGAACGTCGGTAAAGAAGGTTTCAAAAGCAGTTGCAACCTCAAATCTAAATTACTTTCCAGATGCGGAGGTGTCTCAATTGAAAACTTGAAGTTCTGCGACCTGCCTTCCACGAATAAAGAACAAATCGCTATAAGAACCTTAAAATTTATTCCCCACTACACCACTAATAATATAGACGTGAGTTTACGGATCTTTTCTTAATAGCATATTTTAATTTTGTACTAAAAATAAACTAATTATATGCTCCTTATAGGCTATACTGGGTTAAATTTTCATTTACGAGATATATATTTAATTTACAGAAACTTTCTGCGATATGCGTGTTCTTGCAAATAGTTGCAGATAATTTAAATAAGCGGATAATCAACATTGTAGAAGTTACGGGCCCCGAAGGAGACACATATTTAAAAGATAATCAAGAAATTATTCATAATCTACCTGAAATCGAAATCAATTTATTACAATTATCCCGAGATAGTTTCACAAAGGAGACTAATGTTATGAAAGACATTGATGTACTAATGACAAATAATTTAGCTGTTGACGATAATGTAAGTTTACTATAATCTTCTTCTTCTTTTAGTGCCATCTCCTACCGGAGGTTGGCAATCATTAAGGCTAATTGGATCTTGTTCACTACCGCCCTAAACAATGATCTTGAGCTCATATTAAACCACTGGCGAAGGTTCTTAAACCAGGATGTTCGTCTTCGGCCAGGTCTTCGTTTGCCCTTTATTTTGCCTTGTCATGCCATTATGCCATTATGAGTTGGAGTAAGTCATATTTAGAGTTTCGCAGTTACTATAATTATTAGTCGCAAACAACGTAAGAGAATTTTTAATATTTACATAGATATCTTTTCATAGATGTGCCAAGAGCTACAACGGATACTTAATCAAGATACTTTCCTGATCAACAAAGAGGAGGGTACAGAATTGTCAACTATTCGTTCCCCATTATACCACAGTGTATGTGCCCATACTATTGGTTCTCATCGATTGGAATTAAACATATGGCGACCTTCCAAAATTAAAGCCGGGACCAGTATTGTTACTGTGTTTTCGCATGCTGACCTTACCAAAGTTTCTAGTCAGCTGCCCATGTTTCCCCAAAATCATAGACTGGTAATTTTATCTCAACCAGCATTTGGTGAATTAAAAGCCGTTGTTAAGAAATGGAGAAATGAATATCATCGTAAAATTAATCTTGTGATTATAAATCATAAAAACTTTGACGAACGTAGTCTGGATCAAATGCAGTTTACAGATTTAACTTTAAATATTTTAGAAAACGTAAGTATCGCATTTTTTGTTTAGTATTTTTATATCATTAATGTATGTTGTTTTTATACTTAAGTAATTAACAAATATTAAAGAACTTTTATTTTATTTCAAGGGTATTTTGGGTGGAGAATATTATTTACCGATTCAAGGAAAGGCAACAGGCAAGGAAAGTATGGCACTGGAAATAACAAGGTTAGGGGATATTGACTCTTTACGTTGGATAGAAAAGAAAGAAACGAATTGTCCAGGAATTTCAGTAAAGGTAGGGGTATTAATTTTAATAAAATCTAATTCATCTTTTTGAATTATATTTGCTTTTCAATGAATATTTCATGTAAAACAGACAAATCAATACATTGGATTTATATTTTCTTTAATCTCTATAAAACACACAATATAGATCTTCCAGAATGTTCCGCAACACACGTTTCGTTCAGTAACACCGGAGCATCTTCAGGAGATGTTTGATTTAACAACGTTCAATTGCTTGCTTACTGATGAATTCGTTGTTGTTTCGAATTGACTATAGCACATAACCCTATAATTAATGCGCTACGTACTGCGCCACCTGGCCTTGGTGATGGTGAAGATCAACCTGAGAAAAGAGCGGAGCTGTACTTGTAGCTCTCTGTTACAAGTTCCCAGCTTCTCTCTAAAGACCTCTGGAAACTCGTTACTTAAATGGGTCACAAGGTGATCCTCATGTATAAATTCATTAATATTTATCTGTGTTATTTTCAAAGCCCGAAGCCAAGCCTGTTCGAGTAAAGGACTAGTGCATTAAATAATATATGATTACAAATCCTTTAAAATTCCATACTTAAGTTGCACCTTATATAACCGAGAGCATCGATCCTTGATAAGTTATCTTTTACAATCTCTTTATTTTTATATAATGTTTAGTAACAATTTCCCTTTCATTTTCCTTTGATATTCGGCTACACGTGTCGTTTTCGTGTTCTGAAAAACTGTCTGTATACTGTAGTATATATATGGTCTAGGTACAGGACTGTTTGGTGTGTTGTATAAAGATTGATGAAAGTTGTAACTTGCACCGTACATATTCTACTGTTTAAAGTGGATTACAGCATACTAATCTATAAATACTAATAAATATTCATTGTATATTATGGACCAAGAAGTTACTTTACACTTAAAGAAGGAACTCCTGCACGTGTGAAGCTTCTATTAAATATTCATTTGCTTTATCAAAGAAACACGTTTTAGGTTCATTACGTGGGTTTAAATAATGTCTATGTTAAACAAGTGTTGGGATTATCTGCAAGAGAATACGAAGATAACAAGAAGCTGGTTCATTATGACTTCAGTGGTACTACAAAAAGGTATATTAAAATCTGTTATTTAAAAAAAATGGTACATACTGTATTCGTAACCTAAATAAATGATAAGTATAACTTGGATATGTAAAACTTAAACTGAAGTTATTTTTGTATATAATTGTATGTGTAGGCATTGTTATAAAATAAATTTTGACGACCTCCGCGGCGCAGCGCGTGCGCTGTTGTATTATAAAGTTGGAAGTCCTGGGTTCAATTCCCAGCTCGAATCTACTTTGGTGGGAGGCTTCTGCCGTGGCAAAAGCGATTTAGCGTTCCGGCACTATGTCGCGTACAAACCAATTAGGAGTGGATCCCGGTTACGCTGTGGCAACCAATAGGGTTTGTACAGCTAATAGACAGTCCGAAAAAAAAAAAAAATAGAAGTGTGGGTTGACCCTAACAGGTTAGCCCGCTACCATCCTAGACTGCGTCATCACTTAGCATCAGGTGAGATTGCCGCCAAGGGCGAACTTGTAGCAAATAATTAAAAAAATAAAACAACGACTAAAAAAATCTGTTCTCTAGAATGTTACTTAAAAGTTTTGATGCAAAGTGGAACATACTGAGTTGTTGAATACAAGAGGTTGAGATTTCTTTTATTTATAGAAATGTGCGTGTAATGGGTATCGTGCAAGATGAATCAATAAATGTTGGTGTCAAAGTGAAGCCTGAGCTTCTGTGGCCTGTACCTGAACATTGGACTCTGGAAGACGCAGCTACTGTTCCTTTAGCCTATTGCCTGGCGTTCTACTGCCTTGTAAGTCTAGAATATTTCATTTCACTTTATCATGATCAACCTATAGCTGGCTCACTACAGAGCTCGGGTCTCCTCTCAATATGAAAAGGGTTTAGCCATAGTCCACCACACTGGCCATGTGCAGATTGGCCGATTTCCTTACGATGTTTTCCTTCACGATTGAAGCTTTAATTGCTTAAAAACGCACATAACTCCGAAAAGTTAGAGGTGCGTGCCCGGGTTCGAACTCCCGACTTCTGATTAGGAGGCGGACGTCCTAACCACTAGGCTATCACAGCTTCACTATGAATATTTATTTACAGTTTATTCTATTTTATTTTAACATGTCATTCTCAATCTTTATTCCGAATTGAAGTACCTCTTATCTATTTATTTCATACTGTAGTTATGTAAATGTGTACTGTTTTCGTGCACACACGCACACACACACACAACAAATAACACTCATAACTTGTACTTGACACATTATCTGTTTTTTTTTAATAAAGATTAATTACTTATTCATTCATTATAAAGCTATTAAGCTACAACTGTGCATAGGCTTTCCCTCTCATAAGAGACAGAATTCAGAGCATAAACACAAGAGGGAAAGCGGGTGAGGAGAGGGCGGGTGAGGGGTTAGACACCACCATTTCCAAACTGAATTTTTTTTACAGTGCTTCAAAAGTAGGCTATACCGTGGCAACAGTATACTTGTACATGGTGGCG
Organism: Lasiommata megera; assembly: GCA_928268935.1. NCBI lineage: Eukaryota > Metazoa > Arthropoda > Insecta > Lepidoptera > Nymphalidae > Lasiommata > Lasiommata megera. Next base: position 8,364,997 of record OV743319.1, on the reverse strand, counting down.
CGGGCGCATTGGGTCAAGCGATCATCTCTATTGCGCTTGCGCATGAATGCGACATTTATACTACAGTGAGCGACATCAAGAGAAAACAGTTCTTACTCAAACTGTTCCCAGAACTGAAAGGTAGTTATATATATAAATTATATATATAAAGGTATATATATATATATAAATTCTTGATCTACTTCGGTATCGAAATGGCCCTATTTCAATTAAAGTTAATCTTAATAAAATCTCATTTGCCAACATAACCAATAAAACAGCATAAAGAGTATGCTTTGACTGTATTGGCCTTTATACACTATAGTTTTTACCTTTTATAAATAAAACTAATTGCCATTTATTTGGAATTACTCTTGATATTTAGCAAGAAATGATTCCGGCGACTCCATCAACAGAAAATTAAAAAATATTCACTCAAATCGTATCGGTAATTATAAGTATTGCAATCATTATGAAAATATTTATATTCACCAAAACCAATAATAACCATTAATTTTAGAACAATCGGAAACCTTTCTTGTCTGAGTGATGTCAACAATTGTTGGAAATCCCTAATGTATTTCGGAGTTATTTTATATTCTTTCAGAGAATCACATCGGCTGTTCTCGTGACAACAGTTTCATAGATATGACGTCTAGAGGTACAAATGGAAAAGGTTGTGATATCGTGATAACTTCAGCCAAAGGAGAACTAAGAAATGTAAGTATAAGATAGTGCCAATTAAATTATTATTTCTATATCGTTAGATAACATGGTCGGATAAATTTTTTAGTGGATATTACAATCTGCACTATGTGGAGCGTACTCTAGTAAATACAGATTAGAATTTATAAAGATACTTATTTAAATAAAACAGTCGTAAGACCTGTCGTGTTGTATGGATCAGAATGTTGGGCGGCAAAAAGAATGGATGAAAGAAGAGTTCATGCGACAGAAATGCGAATGTTGAGATGGATGTGTAGTGTGACAAGAATGTATTAGATTAGAAATGAATATATAAGGGGAAGTCTAAAAGCGCCAGTGACAGAAAAGATGAGGAGTAACAGGCTAGCTTGGTATGGTCATATTATGCGGGGGAAAGAAAGTTATGTCACCAAAAAGAATGTTATAAATGAACATGGAAGGGCACAAGAGTAGAGGAATATTATACCAAAGAAGAGATGGATGGATTGTGTAAAAGATTATAGGTATCTCCATTCATTATGTGAGATGGTGATAACGAAAAAAAAAACCCGGCTAAGTTTGTTGTGGACTTCTTCTTAGACCGGGGCGCGTTTGGAACCCTCATAGCTTTAGTTTTAAGTTTACGAATATAGTTATCACCATGAAATAACTACTATGTAAATTATTGACGCGGCAAAAGTGCCTTTTTAAGGACTATTTGAATAAAGATTATTTAGATTTGAATTTGAATTAATATGTGGGTAGTGAGGTGACGGCTGATAGAAGACGTGTTGTGCCGACCCTACATAATATGGGATAAGGACAAGAAAAAGAAGAAGACTTATTTCAGTTATGTTATTTCATGTGTATTATCTTATAATAATGAATGTTATAATTTGCAGGCATCAATACGTTGCTGTAAGTTCTCTGGATTTATTGTTGATGTTTCACTTATACTGGACAATGAAGATTATGACTTTGGGATGTTCCATTTGGTTAAAGCTATCACTTATAGTACACTACAGTTTTCCACCTTATTCGAAGACAAGAATTTGGATAACTTGAAAGTAAGTAAACCTAAAGAGTCTTGCTTGTTTTAATTATCATGTTATTGTCTATAGTATCTAAATGTTTATAGTGTGTCTGTTTGTTAATTATTATCGCATTATGTTCGGCTCGGTTAATTTTTCAATCTCAATGAAATTTCACTCACATTTAAGTCTATCTAACATAACAGGTGACATGTCATTTCAAGTATAATATTTTTTAATTTGTTTCATGACCCACAAATAACTGTTAGTAATTTCGGTAATGAAGTTTTCCATCTATGAATTTTAGGTTATATATATAACTAGCTGGCGCCCACGACTTCGTCCGCGTGGAATAACTTTTTAAAATTCAGTCAGAATAAGTTGTAAAAATTCCTACGGGAACTCTCCTATGTCACTCTCCAGATCCTCAACTATACTTTCAAAAATCACATCGATCCATTGCTCTGTTGCGACGTGGTTGAAGGACATACCAATATACAAACACACTTTCGCATTTATAATATTACTATACCGACTTTTACAAATTACTTTCTCAGCGATGTCTACGGCTCTACGGTCTAACTTTCAAATTCCTTTTCATTATTTGTTTCTACTTTCAAGGTGTGATTTTGCAAAAGAGCTTATACCTACATGTATTCTAACTGAAAAGTAATGCTCTAATTGCCGATTTTAATTTCTCTAATTCCAAAAACGCAAAACTTACCTACCAACCCCTCACCCCTCTCACTCCTTTTGGGGTGGATTTTTTATAGGTTTTAATTATTTAAAACAAATTACCTAAATGCCAATTTTCATGTCCCTATCTTCGAAAACATAGAATCCTCATGAAAACTTCCAACCCCCATTTCACCCCCCTTGGAGTTAAATTTCGTAACATTGATTAAACAGATCTTTGTTATTTATTATTAACAACTTAGTTGCCAACTTTCATGTCTCTAACTTCAAAAATATAGGACTTTCATACAAACTTCCAACCCTCATTTCTACCCCTTAGGGGTGGATTTTTGTAATATTGCGTATAAAGGTTTTTATTATTTAAAACAAATAACCTAAATGTCAATTTTCATGTCCCTAACTTCGAAAACATAGAATCCTCATGAAAACGCCCCACCCCCATTTCACCCCCCCTGGGGTAAATTTTCGTAACATTGATTATACAGATCTTTATCATTTATAATAAAAAACTTAGTTGCCAATTTTCATGTCTCTAACTTCAAAAATAAAGGACTTTCATACAAACTTCCAACCCTTCCATTCCATTCAATTCAACCCTTTAGGGGTGGATTTTCTCAAAACCGGTTCTTAGCTGACCTCTACTTCATAAAAGAAATCTAACTTCCAAATTTCAAGTTCGTTCGTTCTATAGTTCCTGAGATATCGTGATCATCAGTCAGTGGTATTTCGCTTTTATATATATAGATTTATCTATTAGTCATAAAAATCTTGTATACCTATATATTATGTGCGTCTTTCTATGTATTTTAACTCTCATTCTATCGTAGTTTACACGGCAAACGCCTTACCAAAAAACAGCGCGCCAGTTAAATTTCCTTTATTACGAACAGTTGCATAAATAGTCTATTAGGTATTAAACAGTGTTGCATCTACATGACAACAGAGTTTACAACTAATGGTCAGCGAAGGAATAGCTCGTGGCTACGTCCGGCCACTTTCTCGCGTCGTGTATCCGGCGGAAGATGTTCCACGAGCTCTGCGGCTTCAATCGGGCGGCTGGCACCTAGGCCGAGTACTACTTCATGTAGAAGGGGATATATCTTACACTCAACATACGTAAGATTCACAAATTTCAAGTACTTATGGGATGAATTAGGGCGTGTCCGTCAGTAATTTGGGTAGACGTGGGTAGTTTCGGGCAAAGAGACTCTTGGTACTCTTGGTACGTTGCATAAAGAGTGGGGGCGATCCCACTCTCTTGTCTGTCGTACATGATTAAAAAACTAGATGGCGCTGCTCTCTGATTGCCGTCATACTCAATTACTTTTATCATAAAGTTTTTCAATCTTCCATATAGGAACTTTGTCAGCTCTGTAATAGACATCATAGCATTATCGAGTTATAAATTTTATACAGAGTGATATTTTTTGACATAAGTATTAAGATTAAACCAAGTTCATGTATTATTTCAGAATAAGCTGCTCGTCTGAAAAACTACATTTGTTGTTCTCAGAGAACGATATTTTGGGGGTGCAATTTGCCAACAGGTTAATAAACCGAGGTGCTAGAAAATTAATTCTGCATTGTGCCAATAAATCAAATATTTATTCGTTTAAAATGAGGTAGGTGGTGTTTTTTTGAATTACTTATTGTTAATTCCATTGGCACCAGTAAGGACATGCGATAAAAATGTTTGCCTATTGCTTGAGTACGCTGTTATTCTGTATACGATAGAGAAATTAATCAGAACAGAAAAGAGCAAGTTTTTTCCTTACAAGCCTAGATTTGCAGCAGACATTAATTTTGCTAGTATGTGGCCTAAGCACGAGGTGTCGTGTAATTGCTTTTTTTTTTTATTGTGGGTAAATCCTCATGGATACCTCTGTGCCACGGTGAGGCACAGAAGTTATGTCAGACTCCTACTGACTAAAACCCCCACGTGGTCCTACTCACCGCTGTATGGTGGAGTCACGGGAAAGCTTTCGCATACAACCGCAACTCCACCAGCGGGTGTCCGCCGCAGACCCTCCTTGGGCACGACGTGTCCAGTTTTGCCGGTTAGAGGTGTGCCGGAACAACAGCACACCAGCCAACTTGAGAACCGTACTGTGAGTGATGAACGGGTCGTGTAATTGCTATATCAAAATCTCACAGGCGGGAAATTCTTTCATACATGTTCCAACCATTGCTTCAAAGAGGTCGCTAAATAATTATTTATTTATTTATCTCCTCTTATTCTAGCTTGACAGGATAAAAACCTAATTTGCTAGAGTAGCGTAATATGTATATAAAAATTGCCTAAATTTAAATATTCCGGTAACATATTATTATCCATGATGTCACTCTTGTGAGTTCACTCAGATTGCAACTGAATAGGTCCAGCCTCTCTGCGACATCGTTCATAGTGGTAATGACTGAATGTTAACAATACAACTTGAAATTACAGATCCTGGGAAAAACAAGGAGTTCAATGTTCAATATCATATGGAAATATGTGGGACGAAAACTTTATAAACTTGTTGAATGAAAAGACACGGGATAACATCGAAGGAATGTACTTCCTTTTAAATTCTAATACGAAAAATGAAAAAATTTATGAGTACTTAGAACGTTTTACTTTGTCCATACGAAGATCGAATATGCCTTTAAAGTAAATATAAATCACTTACTAGATTGCGGAGGATCCTCAGTATGGTAGTTATGGCTTTAATAATAAAACCGTGTTGCAGGTATTTCGCAGTAATTGATACCAGAAAAGAAATGAGCGATGAAATAAAACCAATCAAAGCTCATGACCAGTTGAAAACCATCGTTTTGCCATCTTTGAAAATCGTAAGATTATGCTTTTTATTATATTTTTCAATATAATATTTTGTACTCAAAGATCTCTCAAAACTTTAGCAATTTTTGGAGACCGCGTATAGAATTTTGGATATTTCGGCTGACCTAATCGACCGATAGTTCTCTTTTAATTTGGCATAATAGCGGCTACAATAAAATATGTATTATTATTGACTGTTGCATTTTAAAAGTCGGAGGTCCTGGGTTCAATTATCAACTCGAGTCTGTTCTGCTGGGAGGCTTCGGCTGTGGCTAGTTACCACGCTACCGACAAAGACGTGTAGCCAAGCGATTTAGTGTTCCGGCACGATATCGTGTAGAAAACAATTAGGAGTATGAGTTTACCATATCCTAACAGGTTAGCCCGCTACCATCTTAGACCGATCATCACTTACCATTTGGTGAGATGCAGTCAAGGGCTAAATTGTGGTGAATGAAAAAAAAAAAAGGAATAAAATACCAGCAAGAATTGTAAAATACAAAAGCTTATGAAGCAACTAGATTCTGATCTATAAGCGATGGTGATGAATAATTATTGCTAAAATTAATTGTAGTTTAAAGTTGTATTTAGTTTTACCGAAAATGTAATGTACCTTGACAAAAACAATATTTCCATTGCGTAAGTTTAACACTTAATTTGCTGTTTTTCACGTATAATCAATCTTTATATAACACAAAATACGAATCGTCCAGAAGGCTCTCTCAACGCACGTTTCGCTCTGATATCGTAGCAAAAGTAACTTTTATAACATACGCGCATCTTGAAACCTGATGATCTAGTAAACTTTAACTCAAATTCTTTATATTGTTTTATACAAGATAAGTCTTATGACTGAATTTGGCGAACTTTAAAAATGGAACAGTGGGTAGGCAGTGCGCCATACGAATAATAGTTGAACCATTATTACGTTATTTACAGTTTGAAAATGATGAAAATAAAGAAAATATTTCTATCAGCTGTGCAGTTGATGCTATAGAAAAGGCGTTAAGTTGCAAACAACTCATTGTAGCTGCCCATGTTACGCACACGCCTGTTTGCAACTTATTACAACAAGTGATTAGTTTAGCAGGTAAAACATTTTTAGTATTCTTGCTGTCATTGTCTAAATTATGATAAATATTTATTTACCGCTATAATACTGATGTAATATTTTACTTCAGTAAAATTTAAACATTTTATACTGAGAATCTAATATACCGTTTTGAAACTATTTCATAGGTATAACAATTCCAAATGGCACGTCACAAGAGGTAACACTAAAAGAATTGGGAATGGATGCATCAAAATCGCAAATTGTTCTGGCGTATTTGCGAAATGTTCACTATATTTTGCCCAACGAAAGCAGTGTACCATTATTAACAATTGGCAAGTAAGTATTATCGATTGTAAATTTCTGAATAAACTTTCACCATTCATTATTGCTATCGGATATGAACTCCCGTTTCCGTGGGTACTTAAGGAATATACAGTGTTTTATTTTATTAAAATTCATTGTTGTGCTTCTACTAAACTTTTGGGCGCAAGGCTCGTAAAACCTTTTAAGAACGAACAGCCATCACGCTTCTTCAAAGATCGTTAGCAGGTTTGGACGATTATTATCACATGGAAGTGATAACAACTACGGCCGTTGGTTTAGCGTGCTCTGAGATCTTAGTACCGCATAATTTCTAACTCCGGGCAGGAACTGAGATTTTTTTGACAGAATACCCCAGTACAAACTCCTCCTCCTAAAAGGTAGAGAAAAATGTTATCTACTAACCCAACGAGGCAGTTGCAGTTGTAGATACTCGTACTTGTTTATAAGCTCGTTCTAAAATAACACAACTTACAATATTTATGTTGTAAATATATTATATATAATAAAAAAAAAACTCCTAGGTTATTACTATTTTGTTCGTGATGAAAAATTACAGCATACGGAAATTAGAAGAGAGGACCTTAAAGAAAAAGTTAACTGAAACCGAGGATTTAAAAACATTCTTCTCACACAACGAGCCGGATGAACTTCTCGCGATCACAGAAATTGTATTTCTTCCAACACTAACTACAAGCATCACGTTGGTAAGCAATCAAAGCATTGGCAATTAATCCGCGTTTTTCCCGATAATTAAAAAACATTTCTCATCCACGTTTCTGATACGAAGCGTAAATTAATATATCAATTACTTTAACGAAATAGATAGAAGCAGATATATCTTGTCCCAATTACATCTCTTGATCTTTGCAAATATATTTTAAAGAAAGGTGAAACGGCTTTTTATAATGTTACAGCAAGATTTTGGCATCAAGGAAAACCGAACGAATCTGTGCATAGTACCGGGTGTAGAGGGGTTACACGTGCGATTCCTGGAATTTTGTGAACGCCTCAAGTTACCCGCATTAGTGTTCCAGCCAGGTTTAGACAAACCAAACGAGACTATACAAGAAATGGCACAAAGATACACTAAGGTAAGTTATAACATTATTATAACTTACCTTACACGTTATAACGAAGCGGTGATAGCCTAGTGGGTAGGGCGTCAGCCTCCTAATCAGAGGTCGGCGGTTCGAATCCGGGTACGCACCTCTAACTTTTCGGAGTTATGTGCGTTTTTTAAACAATTAAAATATCACTTGCTTTGACGGTGAAGGAAAACATCGTGAGGAAACCTGCACGCCTGAGAGTTCTCCATAATGTTCTCAAAGGCGTGTGAAGTCTACCAATCCGCACATGGCCAGCGTGGTGGACTATGGCCAAACCCTTCTCATATTGAGAGGAGACCCGTGTTCTGTAGTGAGCCTGTAATGGGTTGATCATGAAGTTATAACATTCAGAGTAATATAGCAAATACTAATATTTTTCCATCGCTTAGTTATTTGAATGATGTATTATATAATTATGTCATTATATTTTCTTTCAGAATCTTATTAATAAAACACAATCAGATAAGCGCTTCTGTCTTGTTGGATATGAGAGTGGAGTTTTAGTAGCGTTAGAGATGGCAGCAATTCTTGAAGATCATGGTAAGAAGGTGTATGAATAAAGATCTTTACGACTTTGAATGGCAGTATAGAACTAATGCTGCGAATAATAGCAATAAGTAATTGATTGGATGAATTACCGAAAGTCTTAATTGAATACAACAGAGCTAATATTATATTAACAAATGTTAGTAACATTATGTTTGTTATGACGCGTATGTCTCAAGAACAAGCATATTGAACGTCATTAAGTGAAATATAAAGATACCTATAGATATAAGATACGAGGTAGCAGATGACCATTCGGCACACTATCACGTATTAATAATCCATAAACTCCTTAAGTAGCCTGGTAGTAATGATTAGTAACCTATAACAATGTTTTATCGTCAGGTTTAACTGGTACAATATTCTGCATCGGCGGCGAACCGGACGACATCTTAAAAATATTTGAAGTAAAGCTAGCTAACTTCAAAACAGAACATTCGTTGCAAGTGGCTGTAGCGAGCCACATGTTTAATTTGATGAATAACGGTGATAATAGCGAAGATCTGGAGAACGATCTGGAGAACGTCTCTACATGGAATGAAAAAGTATCGCTGTGTGTACAGAAGCTTCTGGGACGAATTGATCATTCTATTGGTTATGCCAAGGAACTAATTGAAGCTGCATACGCAAGAATAGTACAAGTACGACGTTATAAATCAGAGCCACGTGTTCTTCGCTCCCTTCTGATATTTATTAGAACTCTGTCATCTGGGCCTCATCATGTAAAGCCTCTTTCTTTACAAAAACACTCGCAACAACGAGTCGTTGAATACGATTTGCAAGTTCCTCTTGCATATGCAGCACAAGATTTGCGTTGCGCTGCCATTGTGAACCGCCACCTAGACATGGACATTTTAGAAGAATTCGATAAAAGTAACCTGTGCGAAACATATTTCACGAATATTGATTTGTTTTCGAAAAATTAATGAATAGTTTAAGAAAAATATAGAGGTACAAAGTTGAAATGCTAACCTAAGTTTTTGATTTGATTTTAAAAATTGTAATAATGAAGATCATTTATCAACTATACATTGTTTTACGGCAGGCAATTTTTTTTGTTTACAATTCTTTTTAATCTTCAGATTCGTCGTCGAAAAAATAAACTACTATTTACATAGTAAACTTATCTCCTTTATACTTTTTATAAAGTTGTAATGGGTCCAATTCGGTACATTGAAAAATATTTGAGAAATTTATATATGTTGATTAATTAATGATTGTTACTAAAGGTATTTTCAAAATGTATGAACCACATATCTATGGTTCATGTGTCGTATTTCAGTTACCATAAGCCTCTTAATTAATAACGACGGCACCATATCTTATTACTATTTAAAATAGTAACAATAGCTTAGATGACAAGAATAATATGTCAAATATATTTTTGTTAAATGTTTGATGTATAATTCTTTGCCAAATACTCGTAGTCATAATAAATGTAATAGAATAAAAATATATACATAATTTAGTTGTTTTAATTGATCCTCTTATTTACCATTTGAAAATGCTTAATCTACAGCACCGACGCACTGTTGCCTGTTTCATTCAAATTCAAATTCAACCCCACCAACAACCCTTTTTTTTTTTTTCTCGCTGGGAAATGCATTTATGCATCCCGCCCGGTGCGAGCTCCAGGCGGGTATGTGGAACTCGCCGGCCACCAAATTGGCGGCCAGAATACACACTAAAACCCAGCGGAGCCTTCTGCGTCCCAGGTGGGGAGCCAAAGGATCGCGGTAGCATGCAATTTGACACCCCGACGCCCAACAACAACCCTAAAACAACCTCGTACCCCCTTCACCGTTTTACCACAGAACTTCGAGAAATTGTGAGCACTGGCACCCTTACGTGGTTGAAATCCAACCTACTCGGACTTTCTGAACCAAACTGCTAAGGTGTGGAACGCACTTCCAGCATCTGTGTTTCGAGCCACGTATAACCCTAGTACCTTCAAGGCAAGATTGAATAGGCATTTTCTAGGGAAGCGCACTCCAACCTAGACCTCGTCAGCGCTTTCTAGTACTGATTGCGCAAATCTATCTTTAAATAAATAAATAAAAATTTAAAATAAACAGGCAATTTTGATACTGCTTTTGGTGGATTACATATAATTCTCATTGGTGATTTGAGGTAATTGCTATCTTAAAACAAAAAGTCCAGGGAATCGATGGCCATCAGTTATGGGGATGAAATGCTTTTTATGAATTAAATGATGACATGCGACAAGAAAATGCTGAATTCTCATCTGTTAACAAACATTGGTAATAGAGATCAATTTGATGAACAACAATGATTGAGGCTCAGAACAATTGATCAGTTTAAACTCAATAAAATAAATGAAGGAAATATGATTCTCCAAAGTCAAAGTCTCCAAGCACATGCACGTGATATGTTATCGGAAAAATGGCTTGTATATCACAATATCAACGACTTGACATTTATCGAGGGGGAGTTCAGCATTTATCAAAAAGTTTATCATTTATCAGTTTAGCATTTATCAAAACGATTCACACCATATACTTACTCGCAATAATTATACTTTCTTAAGGAATGCCCGATACTTTCTCATTTCGGAGACATATGTGCAGCGAGGTGTACCTACTTTACCAGACGGTAATCTAAAGTAGAATAAAAAAATATACATTATTTAGGTGTTTTCATTGATTAGTTTATTTACCATTTGACGTGGTATTAATTTTTTTTCTTAGCCTAGTAAGCCTTTTTATGCCTATTTAGACAGTCGATCTGAAGGAGTAAACTCCATTCGTGCATCGGAGCTGACACACACACACACTTTTTTTTTTAATTTTTGTTAATCGATCTTTGACTTGATCGCACATCAGGCCGAAAGTAATCGTATTAATATGAAATATGGCATGATTTTAATTTATAATATAGGCTCCCCGTATCCTAATACTTTTTCTCTCGAAAACCAGCAAAGTTCCCTTGGGAGAGGGAATAAAAGTTACAGTCAACCCATAACCCTTTAATGCTTAGTAACCCCTTACGGAAGCAGAAGAAACTTGAAAGCCGTAATGTACACTTGAATGTACGGCTTATCTTATGCTGGCAGACCCAACTTTTCTTATAGGATTACTTTATAAAGAGTTGCTGATGGCGAGACCTTCGCGATTTTATAAAAGTAGAATTTTAATCAGCTCAGGTTTTAAGCGCAGGTTAGTACAGTAGGCAACTATGGAGTTTGAATGGATAGTAGCTTTGGAATAAATATTTACGAAAACCGGGCGCTGCAGTTTTAAATACTTATTTCTTTTATTATTGATGGTTGTTGACTTCACAACAACCATCTGAAAATGGTCCGGTTTCGGAGTAAAATATGTTAAGTAGGCATTTTGAAAGATATGTAAGAAGATTTGCCAATTTACGCAGAATCACCTAAAGAAAATTTAGTTCATTTTATACCATGGACTTTCGCAAGTAAGGGTAACTTATTTTCTATTGTAAAGGTAGCAGGAGCTCAATCTAGTATTTGAAAAATACCACCGATCTCAAAAAAAATTAGAACTTAAACCCACCGCTTGTTAACGTTCATTATAAAGGTTTTTTTTCTGACTCTCTCTACACTGAAGTAGCAACAATGGATAAAATATTTATTTACTTACTTAACTTTGATAATTTGAATAATAATTGAAAAATAAAATTTGTATGCAAAGGTCGACTGTAACCATTTACCAATTATAATACAATCAACTGATTTATTTTTGCACAAAATAATTACGTGATGTTTGTGTATCGTACAAATAGTGTACGTGACTGTCTGTGATATCTAAATAACAGCCCCAGATTTTGTTGTTTCCACTCCCTATCCCAACGTATGAATCTAATTTAAAAGTTTGTAGATATTTGAAGCTCATAGACGTTAAATTCAGTTTTTTACTAATCCCACGGGAACCATGCATTATCTGGGATAAAAGGTACCCTATGAATTATCTATGTCCATTAAAACAACAGTGTCTTCTGATACAGGGTACAGGAGCAATACGGTTCTTTACATAAGTCGCAAGTCAAAATTCCTTACAAAAATTTTATTTACCGAAATTAATCGTTGTTTTTAGCTTATGTAGAAAACTTCTCTAATATATATATATATTATAGGTATACGAACAAAATATTAATATTATATATATATATATTATTTTGAGGGTACGTACTCCTTCCTAGGGTAACTAACATCTATGGCGTTCAATTGGGGGGCATCTGATATTGCCCCCGAGTTGGCACCGTCCTAAGGACGGACTCTGCCGGCCTGGTTGCGGTTGTGTGCGCGAGCGAAACCCGTGACCCGGCCACCAGGCGGCGGGAAAGGATATGCACCGTGGGGGTTTAGTCAGTAAGAGTCTGACATAACCGCCGCGTCTCCTCGGACGCGGGGTATCCATGAGGATTACCCACGTTAAAAAAAAAAAAAAAGGGTAACTAACATCTAAAGTAATTGAGATTAATCTCCCCAAACATAGGAACGTGAATTTAAATGGGCGATCCTAGAACCAGCAAAGAATTTTCGAGGTATAGATACTTCGTTACGAGTTTGCTAGCTTCTCCGATGAAACGTCCCATTGCCTCCGACTTCTTATTGGAAACACACAAAAAACCCGACCTAAGATCCGTATCACTATCCAAACACGCAACGCATTCTTTATATCCTAATAAATTTTTAACTTTTTGAGAGATATCTCCAAGATTTCAGTAGGTAATAATAAAATATATCAAAGAACACACCATGCAAATTTCATGACACACAAATCAGTCTGTGCGTTGATATGTTAGTCAGTGAGTCAGTCAGTTTTTTGAATATTATTTATACAGAGAGGTGTATGAACCGTGATCTATGGATCAATGAGCGTGTGCGGTCTTTGACCGCATACTTTTTATTTTCGAAACAAAAGTCAAAATACGATATTTCATGGATATAGCTTGAAAAACGTCGTACTTTCATAAATACTTTCCTCCGCCATTTAAGTACTTTATGGGGAGAATTTGGGGGTATTTGTTTACAGACTCAGATAAATTTTCAACCCATATTTAACCACCTTAAGGATGGATTATCAAGAAACCTTTCTTTATACGTGTTAACGTCATATATGATACGCCATTTGACAAATAAAGAAACGTCTAGGCTTGTGTCATCATCATCATGATCAACCCATTACCGGCTCACTACAAAGCACGGGTCAATATGAGAAGGATTTGGCCATAGTCCACCACGCTGGCCATGTGCGGATTGGCAGACTTCACACGTCTTTGAGAACATTATGGAGAACTCTCAGGCGTGCAGGTTTCCTCACGATGTTTTGCTTCACCGTTGAAGCAAGTGATATATATTTTTTTTTAAACATATATAAGCACATAACTCCGAAAAGTTATTGGTGCGTGCCCGGTGTGAGGCTGACGCCCCAACCACTAGGTTATCACCGCGTCACCGCTTTTAGGCTTGTGTATTTATAATTATATTTATAGCGTTATGTCAAATGGTATTTTATTAGGGTGTACATTACTGTGGGCTTTTTCTCTGACCAGGGCACGCTTGGAACCCTCACAATTTTAGTTTTAAGTACACTAATGTAGTTATATATATATATATATATTGACCCATCTAAAGTATTTATAAAGTGTATGATTGATTGATTAAATGATAACATTCCAAGTGCTAAACCCCAGGTATTTAGGCTGCACGTTTATTGATAAGTCGGTCAGGAATTTTAAATATATTACATCACATATTTCAACCATATTATAACACATATTCTTTTATTTTAGTACAACAGCCCAAGTTCCAACGTACCAAGTTTTATGAATATGATTTTAAAAATTACTGTCATTCATCCCTTATTCATCCTAACTCCTTTGGGGAAGATTTTCAGAAGACACTTCTTAATGCGTGTTTACAATGTAAGAAACCTAACGATTACACTTTATGATTTGCGTTGATTTAACAGACAGTCAGTCGAGGCTTTGAATTTTATATATATAGATTTAGAAGTCAAAGGTTACTTGTGCATTTATGATTGAATAGAAATTTAAATTTTTATTAATAATGGATCTTTGGATCTAAAGTTTATTTATACTGTTGCGTTAGCTAGAAACATTTAGTGTAAGCTATGTTGTTTTGTTTGTTTGATAAGCAAGCCTTACAGTATAGTTTACGGTTATAAATATAATTGTGATCAAAATTATATTGGTAGTAGATTATTAGGTTATAGGTATAGATTTACTTACGTAAGTTCCTTAAATCATTTTAACTCCAAGTAAGAGACGTTCTTTCTTTCTGGTCCTAGTTTATTCGCATTTTTCTTGTTAATTATACTTCCTCGAATAAAAATTTAATAACCTACGGTAAGTTAAGGAAATTTTGTTAACTTATTGATTGTTTATTTTTTTATAGATATTTTATTGGACAAGTTATTTAAATATAATAATTAAAATTATACTAAAGTGTTAGAATGCACACAATATGTGGTAATATTTAAAACCATGGGACTTAAATATATAATCAAACTTCCTTAGTTAAGTAAATATAATTCTAAAAGGGGCTAGATATTTCTTACTTCTCCCAGTAATGTAATTGCGATAATTGTCGCGTGATAAGATAAACCATGTTTCGGAATGAAAAATACCCATTGCACATTAAGATTTCAATTCAATATTTCGCCTAAATTCGTTTAGCAATTTTAGTAGTAAGAGGCAAAAATATTATTTTGCTTGAAATCTATGCGCTAAGAACCGTGCATTTTCTCGATGTTAATTGGAGCCAACATTCATAAATCTGTGATTATTTTTTCAAAGCGTTACTCTTTGTTTGTTGGTGAGTGTAAGACGATAAAAAATTTTTTAATCGTTAAAAGTTAGCCCTTCACATCTGGTGGTAAGTGATCCAGTTCGAAATGGTAGCGTACTGGCTTAATAGGTATGGTATGGCATTTACCCATAATTTAACATTTTCAACCCATAATTGTTCCCCGAAGTTTCACCCGCGTTAACAATGACCCTTGTTCCTTACAAATAGACGTTAAACCCACTTCCATACTTTTTTTACATTAACTAACTCCTAAACTATTTACGAGTATATACAAATAACATACTGCAAAGTTTATAAAAAATCGTCTTGATAGTTTAAATGTTTTTTTTTCAGTCATGTAGATTTGGGCAATATTATTGCAAAATAATTATGCTAAAATGTAGTTTCGAATAAGACTGCGTTCTGAATGTAAATTTAATCTTAGGTTCCCCTAAGATCGGTTCGGTTACCCAACCGTGCTATCAAATTTCAAATTATGCATGCAAATTTTTGCAGAAGCTATGGCACGAACACCTAAAAACTTGCCCTCGTTGGAGGAAGGAGGTTCTGACAGTACATCTGGTCAAACAGTCGTAATATCCGGTATGTCGGGGCTCTTTCCAGAGTCACAGAGCGTGAAGGAACTATCGAATATTTTGTACAACAAGGTAAGATATTTATAAAACTTTTAGTGATTTTTATATTTTGACTTCTCGTATATTTTGTAATATTAGTCACCACTCACTGCATGGTAACTTCATTTGTTTGCGCGCTAGTTGTTTTCACTATTTGTGAAAACAACTAGCGCGCAAACAAATGAGAATTGTGGGGATCTTCAAAGGGCGAATAAACAAATTCCTCAAGGGCCAGCAACGCATTGGCGGTTCCTCTGGTGCTGCAAATGTTCATGGGCGGCGGTAATCACTTACCATCAGGTGACCCGCCTGCTCGTTTGCTCGCTTTGTATATAAAAAAAAAAAAAAATTGTAAGTTATAAGAACGGAACTTTTAGGCAGAGATATTAGTCTTTGCTAAGCTAAGCCTTAACATAAGTAAGTACATAGCATGTCTTATATAGACAGTATTTTAGCATTCACTTTCTTTAAATGTCAACTAAATAATGCCAATGTACAGAAGCTTAGCCATAGAACAGATTATACAGATACTTATGGATTTCACTCAGTCTACTAAGCAATAGTTTTAATTCCCTTAGATTAACCCAGTCAATACGGAGAACTCGCGTTGGGAGTATGAGCATCCCGAGGTATCACATTTCACAGGCAAAGTACCCGGACTCAAACTGTTCGATGCCAGTTTTTTTAAAGTTAACCACCGTCTTAGCCAAAACATGGAACCTATGGCTCGCAAATTGTTAGAGAAGACGTTCGAAGCCATTTATGATGCTGGTAAGATCACATTTTATTAATTTTACATACTATAGTAACCTTACTAGTCTTTTACAATGCTATGTGTAAGTCGACACTGAATGCGTTCCCCGTTGGTAGGCCTTTCCAAGTTATAAAGCTTCCTTTGTATAAGGCTATAAGTTTTCCACTGGACTGGGCACTTCGGACACTCGCTTGTAATTCTACTCTAAAAATTTGAGCCAAGTGCATCAGCCAGCTTATAACATACACTTGCAAACAATCAGGAAACAAAATTCTCTTCGGAGAGCAGATGCAGCGATATCTATACAATAACAACAAACATAAATAAGAAAAATAACAAGCACAAATGTTTGACGAGTTCGGAAAATTAAAATCCCACATAATTTTATTAGTTAACAATGAAATTGAACAAACTCTTAAGGAACGATCCTTATAAATTTCTTAAGATATTTACAAGTAAGGTATTTAAATTTATATATATCCATATAATAAGATATTTTAAATAAGAATTACGAAGGTTTTAAATAATGACATAAGAAGGCAATACACGTAAAAAAAAAAAAACATACCTACATTTGCACTTTCAATTCTATACCTAAGAGAATAAGCGCTGCTTGTACACAAAAACAAGACTTTTTAATTTGATTTCGTGTACGTGTAAAAACTTACTGAAATAATTAACTTGCGAAATGTTTATTGTACGAAAGTTACAAAAATCCACACCCATAGAGAAATAGGGAAAATGGGGGTTGAAAGTCCATGAAAAGTCAGAGCATTGAAATGCGCTGTTCTTAAAATCGTTTTTTTTTTTTTAAACTTTTAAAGCTAGTTGCAGATAAGGAATCCCTTATTCTATTCTACTTAAACAATTTCTAAAACTTTACATTTCCATTCAAACTGTCGGATGATCATGATTAACCCATTACCGGCTCACTACAGAGCACGGGTCTCAATATGAGAAGGTTTCGGCCATGGTCCACCACGCTGGACACGTGCGGATTGGCAGACTTCACACGCCTTTGAGAACATTATGGAGAACTCTCAGACGTGCAGGTTTCCTCACGATGTTTTCCTTCACCGTTATAATGATAAACTTTTAGAAATTGCTGACGGACGAATTCGTAATTTCCTAATACTAAGTTTCTGACAGATTCTACTTCATTGAAACGTATTGGGCGTCGATGGCCTATGTTCATAAGGTGTCTATAGCGCAGCATTGGTGGTAGCTAAAAATTAACGAGTTTGTCTGTAAATTGGCATAATTATAGTCCGGTATGTAATTTTATTTATCATTCAAGTTTTAGCATCGCCTGATTCAACGTATATTAGGAGATGGTTCTGCTACTATTTTAAAATTTTTTCTTTGGGCGCTATGCATAATGTTGGTGATAACAATTATTGATATATAACATTAATTTTCTTAGGTATCAAAAGCCTCGTAATTGATATGCACTAAAACATTATTTTTAAACTTATAGGCCTTAGTCCGGATGAGCTTTCGGGGAAAAAAATTGGTGTCTACATCGGTACTGGTAATTCCGAAACGGAAAAAGCTTTATCTGATATTGCTATGATACAGTCAGGGGTTGATTTAGTAGGGTATGTACCTGTTATATAACTATATAAACACACTTGCTTTTGATTTTTCACTAACAGAATAATGGCTTATGTATATGTATACTAAATCCAGATTTATAGTCACATTTGCCACTTGCTTCAGACCGAACCAAATTTTTTATTTGGAACAAAACATGATACATTATTGTCAATATTGTTTCGAGACAACTTGGCGCTAAACTAGTTAAAAGTTCAAATTATTTAATATATTCTCAGAGTTTATGCAAGGCAGAATGTATTTAAGACCCTATCAGAGTTTACAAAGAAGTTATGCCGCATTATATTATTATTTATCAATGAAGCGCTTATAAATAGAGCCGAATATATTCATATAGCCGAATATATACTCTGATACAGAAGAGCTATTGCAAGTTACCAAATAGCATTTATACACAAACACACACACACACACACACACACATACACACACATACACATACACACACACACACATACACACACTAATTAATTAATTGCATGATAAGTTTTTAAGTTTGTATTAGGCACTAACCGTTGTAACCTTTGATTTGTATAAAATAATGTGTCTCGGAAATGAGGGCCTGTTAACTGCAACTCAGTTTTTACTAATGCAGTTAACAAGGTTATTTTTATATACTGTATTTTCATGTATTTTGTTCCCAATAAATAAATAAATAAATAAAATAAATAAATAAAAATATATATATATATCGGCGGACCAGGCTAGAGCTCATTATGTGAGCGATAATGGCTCGCGAAACCAAATTTGGTTTGGAAACTTCTAAGTCTGCCATCACTCCATTGTTATAGGACTTTCGCTCAAAATCTAGCCAAAGTCCTTCTGCGCGGGAGTTGTTTTAAGTGAGTAAACAGTTGCGCAGGTGTAAACCCACTTTCTCGTTCGATGCTACCAGAATCCAGTGGACCGGTTACCCGGGACGACCAGTGGTAGCAAGTATGTAGTGAATTGATCGCCAAAAGCTAAGAAGATCTAAATGAGAATCGGCGGCCTTAAAGGCGCATCACATCACCTAGCTACAAGACCAAGACACATGAAATAATATCCTGTAAATTTCAGGAGCTGTAGAACAATGTACGCCAATCGTATTTCGTATTGGTTAAACATTAAAGGACCTTCTTTGGTCATTGATGAGCTCTGCAGTAGTTCTGCCAAAGCTCTGGAAAAAGCTTATCTCGCCATTAAACACGGGGAGTGCGAAGCTGCCATCGTTGGAGGGTCATCACTGTGCTTGGTTCCTCACGCCACTATACATACTGGAAGGTACTCGTCTCAATTTGTGTTCTCAACAACTCTTCCCTCTATTATTTTTTTCTAAATTAGACATAATTGTCTGATGAAAAGCATTTGTTAGAGCGCGCTTGCTTAGATAGAATCCTTTTTTACTATTGCCTTCATCATGATCAACTCATTACCGGTTCGCTACAGAGCACGGGTCTCCTCTCAATATGAGAAGGGTTAAAAAAACACATAACTCCGAAAAGTTATAGGTGTCTGTAGCCTAGTGGTTAGGACGTCAGCCTCCTAATCAAAGGTCGGGGGATCGAACCCGGGCAAGCACCTATAACTTTTCGGAGTAATGTGCGTTTTTAAGCAATTAAAATATCACTTGTTTCAACGGTGAATAAAAACATCGTGAGGAAACTGCATGCCTGATAGTTCTCCATAATGTTCTCAAAGAAGTGTGAAGTCTGCCAATCTGCACATGGCCAGCGTGGTGGACTATGGCCAAACCCTTCTCATATTGAGAGGAGAAACGCGCTCTGAAGGGAGCCGAGAATGGGTTGATAATGATGATGATATCTATGCCATGAAAGAATCGCATAGTAGAAAGCCGCTGGTAGGTAACTTTAACGAATAAATATGAGCGTGAAATTATACTCCTAGATACACAAACTTTTAACCATACGTGTGTCTAATAAATATTTTACCATTATTTTAGGGTTATAAAGATGAGTACGGATGGTAAAACAAGATCGTTTGATACTGAGGCTGCTGGATGTGCGAAATCGGAGGCTATTTGTGTTTTATTTCTCCAGAAAGCTGCAAATGCTTTAAGGTAACTGAATAACAATAAAGAAAATAAATGGCTTAGTACAATTAATTATATTATCGATAAGTTGAATTAAATCTCATATTATTCCAGAATCTATGCCGATGTCGTGCATGTGAAAAGTGAATTCATTTCAATCCCGCACGAAAAATCTGGTCCGAAGTACGGCTTCTATAGAGAGCCTGAGAACATGGCCAACTTTATAAGAAATTTCTATGAAGAAGCTCAAGTACCGCCGCAAGTTGTGGAATATGTAGATGCCTTCGGTTCAGGTACCCTCATAGTATATATCCAATCAGCGGCGTTAGTCTAGTGGGTTAGCCTGCGTACTCTAACCATTGGATGGAGTTTGTTAGTTATATGCCTTTTTAGGAACAAACTAACTCTAGCTCTAACGATGAAGTAAAAACATCTCGAGGAAACCTGCATGCCTTATCCATAAAGTTTAACGATCTGCAATTGGCCAGCGGGGTGTACTTCTTCCGTAATGTACGTAAACCCTCGGAGTGACTAGCATTTTGAGTATCTATGTAATCCCGAGCTTGATAGATCACCTTGATAACTAGCTAGTGCCCGCAACTTCGTCTGCGCAGGATTAGCATTTCGAGTAGCTTATATTAGCGTGGCGTAGAAAAGAACTAAGACAAACATCCATTCATCCATCCATACTTACAAACTTCCGCGTTTATAATATTAGTAGGATGATATCTTGTAATAATCTAAAGAGTTTGTTTTTTTCATCCGTTACCCGTTAGATTCGAAATGGCTCTCTTGCATTAATGACGAAATATCTTCTTATAAGTAATGTAATACGATAAAACTAATAAGGCATACATGCAAGGTTATTAGGAAGCAAATAAATTAAATAATAGAGCAGGCGAATGATACGACGAGATGGGTTGTGGTATTTTGTGTAAAATAACGGATAGATGTTTCCATAAAAAAAGAACTGAAAATGGAAAAAAGGTCACACCCACGCTTTTTTATCTTTTAATATCGTAATGGAATTTTTCAATAATGGTAGAGGAGCCCATGATGCTAAATGGGGATTTACTCATAGATACCTATTCGGTTACAAAGCTTAGATGATAAGAAGAAAAAAATGTTATATGATATATACCTTTCCATCGGTGGGGGAAGCGGCTATAGATTTTTAAATATGTAAAAAAAACTGTTGCATGGACATCTTCGAGCGCGTCAGATATTGATAGCATCAATGCCCTACGTATTTTTAATAATGTTTTTACGTATGTTAATCTGATCGTTTGCATGATGCGTGTTGTATGTAAGGGTTGAAAATGAAAAAAATACACTTTTTAACAATATTTATAAACTTTAATTAACATAAATAATATTAAAATAGCAAAAAAGCCAAATCGTTGGAAACACGTTGTAAACAATATGCTACGAACGAGTCTTTATGATCAGCTGTGATGGCGTCATGGCAGCAGAAACCAGAGTGGGGACGGAGAGAGTAATAAATAGAGAAAGAGTGATAGAGAAATAGAAACGCGGAGAAGGAAATACAGGCATCACCCAGCTGCACGCATTTAAATTCATCGGCGAATTTTTGTTATTTCGGCTTGCGGAAATCATCAGATTATATATTTTTCGTTATTCTTGAATTATTTCCTTCAAAATAAAAAAAAATTTTGCTACGCTCGAGAATGTCGAGATGACGTTTTTTTTACAACTTTGCTGCCCTCTCCTTTCTTTACGTCACTCTCAAATTGTCAGATTAGTGGAATATACGCTCTTAAGGATGTAATTAACTCACCCTACCTTAATCTGACGCCCTCGAGGATTTCTGATGGTCAATTTTTTTTTACTAATCTGATCGTGTATCGTTCACGGGCGGCCTTATATATGAGGCTCATGTTTGGTGGAGGTACATAACCGGGTACAAGGTATCTCCCTGTATATTAATCTGCCGCGCTCGAGTAAATCCCGAAATCCCCGCGTGGGCTCCCCTTCCATAAGGTTACGTAATCTTAATGCAATCGCAAATTTCCGAATTTTGCGACTGCTAAAAGGAACAAAAATAAAATCATACGGATGTTTTTATTTACTTATATTACAGCTGATCCACATGCCGATAAGGCGGAATTAGAAGCCATTGAAAAAGTTTACTGCAAAAACAGAAGCGACACCCTTCTAGTGGGCAGTGTTATGTCAAACATTGGATATACAGAAAACGCTTCTGGGATAGCAGCTATAACGAAGGTAACAAAATTTTGCTATAAATAAAGAAAATTATGGAGTAGTAACCCTTATGTCATCTTGGCCCAAGACAAACCTATACGCCCAGCTATCTAATTAAACTACCAATAAAACTACCATAAAATGATGGGTACCTTAAAGCTAGAGTGGCCGCATGTACTGAAATCTCTCCAGTCGTTCCTTTATTACTGAAGAACGTGGTCCTGGTGTCCTTGCAGTTGCAAACAATTAATCTGCACCCGGTTTCGTAATGGTTACCCAACCATTTATTTATATTAAAAGTATTTGTTTTGTCTACAGGTCCTCTTAGGTTACCACTACGGTCAGCTTGCAGCCAATATGCACTGTCATTCACCAAGGAAAGATTTAGATTCTTTGTGCGATGGTCGTATGCGTATTGTGACTAATCATGAAAGTTTTGGACGAACATACGCTGCTGTTAACAATATGTCATTGGCTGGAGTTAATGTTCATGCCCTCTTACGTGGTCGTTACAAACCCAAGGTAAGCCTATAGTTAGATATATATATATAAATAATCTAAGCTGTACTACTATTACTGTCTGAACAATTTGTCAAGCCTTACTTGTGTTAATGTGTTCAGGACACTTCACGTTACGTGGCGAGTTTCCCGCAATTAGTCACTCTATCAGGTAGACAAGAAGTTTCTGTCAAGAAGATAATGCAGGATTTGAAATCTCGTCCTATTGATCCAGAGGAACTGGCACTTCTGCGGAACATTCATAAATCCAGAATTTCTGGACATTTAGGAAGAGGATTTATAGTTCTTGGTAAGTAGTGTTATTTAATTTATGGTAGTGCACAAATGAAATATGATAAAACTAGTCGAAGCCCGCGACTTTGTCTGAAGGCAAGCTGAAACAATAGTTATATATAGTTCATTAATGTGAAATTCAGTTTTTCATAAATCCCGCGGGAAATGTAATGGGATAAAGGTCGGTTCGGCCGTTTTTGAGTTATAATTGTGTAACTAACACGACTTTCTTTTATATATATATATATATAGATTTTAATTATTTAATGTTATTTTAATGTTTTAATTTAATTTAAATTTTTAAAACATTTGCACAATATCGGTGACAGTCAATTCTGTAAAGGATTTATTAATTGATTTACCTGTTAAGTACCCACAATTTGGCAAATAAATTTATTTATTATTATTATTAAATTCATTTAAAGATACAAACGAAAAAAACAAAACCATTTGTCTGCAAGAAAAGTTACATAACTTCGACGATGAAAAGCAACCGTTGTGGTTCGTGTACAGCGGTATGGGCTCCCAGTGGGCTGGTATGGGAACACAGCTCATGAGAATCCCTGTGTTCGCCGCAGCTATAGAAAGGTTATATACACAATATTATTGGTAGGCTTACTACTTTCCCATCACTGTATGAGCTTGAGCGATGGTATGCAGCTATTGTACTTTTCACTAACAACGATGTTTGATGGGGGACTCCATGTTGATTAATTTTTTGATCACCTCATATTTGTATCTGATTGAAATTAATTTGAAAACGCAAATACAGAATATTACGAACTAATGAAGCAATCAAGTGACTGAAATTCATAGCATATCTTAGGGCTAGTAGGCCAATAAAGAAACATTTCGAGATGCACATATTAAAAATTAACATACCAAAGTTCTCGCTCTCAAATTCAATGGTTCCGATGTATCAATACCATATAAATAATATGATAAACGTTTTGGACCCGGAAGAATCGCCTTCCTGGTATATATATTATATATATTAAAACAAAGAAAATTGCAATAACCGGAATATTCTGTAATAAAAATGCATTTGGAAACTCCGTAAGTGAGTATCGTGAAAAGTAAAAATGTTACTTTCGCAGTTTGATACCGTTAATGACCTTATTAAAATTAAAATTATCTTATGTCTAATAACAGATGTCGGCGAGTTCTGGAACCTAAAGGATTGGACTTAATCCATATAATCACATCTCAAGATAAAACTTTGTTTGACAATATTGTGCATTCTTTCGTTGGAATCGCTGCTATTCAAATTGGACTTACTGACATTTTAAGTGAATTGGAAATATTTCCCGACATGATTATCGGTAATAATGTTTTTGTATTAATAAACATTTAAGCTATTTTTAAGTTTTGTTAATTTGTTTGTTTAAATCCTTACTTATGAAAACATATCAAATAGTAAAATTGCATTTTCATTTTTTCCATTTGTAATTATAAAACGTATCTCTAATTAAAGGTCAATTAGCTCTTCAAATTTCCCTGATTTTGGCTAACCCGCACTTTTCCCTTCAGTTTTATGGGTGGATCTAACATTCAATTGATTATTTACAGGACACAGTTTGGGTGAGCTCGGCTGCGCTTACGCAGATGGATGCTTTACAGCCGAGGAGATGATACTGGCTGCATACGGCCGCGGTCTGGTCTTTGAGCGTAATTCTTTCATTCGCGGATCTATGGTTGCTGTTGGAATTGGTTTCCAAAAGGTAAAAATGTATTTTTTTACAAATACGTTTTTTACAATACATTTACAAATAAATAGCTGACTCGTCTCGGCTGATGTTAAGTGATTACCGCTGCCCATGAACAACACAAGCCGTTGCCAGCTGAACCCATCCACGAGTACCAAATAAGTTTTTACTCAGCATCATGCCGGAATGCCAAATCCCTTTATGTTAACTAGTCGTGGCCAAAGTCTTCCAACAATGAAGACTTGAGCAGAACATTTAAATCGTTCAAACGTGTATACATTTTATTTTTGTTTTGGATGCATATTATATTTAGTCTCTTCATTCTTTGAATGTTATTTATTCGACCTTCATCTTCTGGCAAGATTCTCTTATAATCAAGTTTTCTTTCTTATTTTACATATAAATGGATCTTTTAATTCATTCATTTTTCGTGAGAGGCAACGGGCGCACTATAAAATAATGGACGAACAAAAAAATTGCTACATAAAGGATATAAAGAAATTTTATAAGAATAAATATAGTACTAGAGATATGTGATGTCATAATGTTTTTCGAATAGTATTTCATTTAATTAATTATACTCTGAGATGTTTGCTTCCGAAGTTGTACTAATTGATTAATTATTGTTACAGATATCTGAAATGTGTCCACCTGAAATTGCCGTAGCTTGTCACAATGGTCCCGACTCCAGTACGATTTCTGGACCCGCTGATATAATGAAGGAATTTGTGGCCCAATTAACTGCGAAAGGAATTTTTGCCAAGGAAGTGCCATGCTCGAATATTGCATATCACTCGCAATATATTGCTGACGCAGGTGTTTATCAATTGTATTTTAATAAAAATTACAGGTATTTGTTATTTAAACGCTGTTCATCAAGTGAATTTCAAAACTTGACGTGAAGTAGGTAATGCCAAGGAAGTGCCATGCTCGAATATTGCATATCACTCGCAATATATTGCTGACGCAGGTGTTTATCAATTGTATTTTAACAAAAATTACAGGTATTTGTTATTTAAACGCTGTTCATCAAGTGAGTTTCAAAACTTGACGTGAAGTAGGTAATGGCTATCGATAACACTGAACACTGTTATATTTTTGTTGATAACACTGTTCATCGATAGCTTATGTTTTTAAAAATAAATAAGAAAAGTGTCTCACGTATTAAATCGAGAAACGCAAAAAGGTATTCGCACCGCTTGTTTCATAGAGCGCGTGAAAAAACTATTATAACTTATATATTATCTTCATATCCATACCTGTTAGGATAAGCCTAACACACACATACATATTAAACATATATAGTAGTATACACCATTGCAAAATATACACTTGAAATTGTTAAATTCTTGGCAATTCACTTAATTTAAATTCTGTTAAGTTAGTTACGCTGGAATGGCGACCCCGCACCGGTAAACGTAGCGTTGGTCGACCCCCAACAAGGTGGACAGACGACATCAAACGAGTCGCAGGGAGCCGCTGGATACAAGCGGCCCAAGACCGTGGCCATTGGAACTCCCTACAAAAGACCTATGTCCAGCAGTGGACGTCTATCGGTTGAAGTGAAGTTACGCTTAATGAGAGTGCCTTATGAGCATTGCGCGTTCACTGCTCTGCTGTGCCAAAGAAAATGGCCATCCACTGCACACAGTCAAGATCAAAGGTCTTTATATATCGCAAACAATACCTTACCGCAAGAATTCAGAAGACATGTTCGTTGCGATATTATGGGTGGTCTAGGTTAATTTTATATTATCTCTTTTCATAAAGAAAATGGCCATCCACTACACACACTCAAGATCGTAGCTCCTTACATATCGCAAACAGTATCTTACCGCAATAATTCAGTTGACATGTTCGTTGCGATATTATGAGTGGTCTAGGTTAATTTTATATTTTCTCTTTTCACGTTCACGTCTCGGATTGAATGTTTCTTGGTAAACCGTGAAATTCACATTCTTTTAGGTCCTCATCTGCTCAAATATATGGGTGAATTGATAACGTCTCCTAAAGTACGCAGTAAACGCTGGCTTTCTACATCTGTACCACAAGATAAATGGAATGATCCCATTGCCAAATATTCGTCTGCAGAGTATCACACGAACAACTTACTCGTAAGTACTTGTTACTCTTATTGAACATTTATCTGGAAAAGTGACTTACTTAAATCTATCATTTCACTTTGGTTTCAGAACTCAGTACTATTTGAAGAAACATTGAGGCTTATCCCAGAAAATGCCGTGGTGGTAGAAATTGCTCCTCATGGTCTATTGCAAGCTATTCTTAAGCGTTCTTTGTCTGAATCCTGCAAACATGTACCTCTAACAAAACGTGGGCACTCCGACAATGCGCAATATCTGTTAGGAGCCATTGGAAAGTAAGAATAATTTTAAACTACTATTCACACACATATAGCATTGACATGCACTTCAAACATGCATTTAAACTTTACTTTTTTTAATAATGTTAGACGACCTGACGAAAGTTGAAGGCCCATTCCCGGCACGAGTCTGGTCTGGTAGGAGGCTTCGGCTAGTTACCGACAAAGACGTGTCACCAAAAGATTTGGCGCTCCGCCAAGATGTCGCGTTGAAACCAATAATTAGGAGCGAGGTTTTACCACACTCCGAACAGGTTAGCCCGCTACTATCCTAGACAGCATCATCACTTACCACCAGGTGAGATAGTCGTCAAGGGCTAACTTGTAGTGTATGAAAAAAAAAACAATTTTGTAAAATTCGAACTAGTGAAGAACTTTTCAATATTTTGGGTATTTAATGCCTGCCTTGGTCGAACTTTACGCGCACGGCACTGTATTCCAATAGTCCGGCATACTTGCTGTTGCCTTAATTCTACTAAATTATAATCAACAACAAGTGCACAAATGGTAACTAATTATCTGACTATTACAGTCTCTACATGGAGGGATTCAACCCTAAAGTCCAAGCAATATACCCGAAAATAGAATTTCCAGTTTCAACTGAAACACCAATGCTATCACATTTGGTGGAATGGGCGCACAGCGAAGAATGGTAAATAAACATTTTATTTAAAAATTATATTTAAAGTCTGGATGGTTCTATCAAATTAAGGTAACAAACGCAATATCGATGTCAAATGCCTTTGCATAAAAATTATATTTAAAGTCTGGATGGTTCTATCAAATTAAGGTAACAAATCCAATATCGATGTAAAATGCCTTTGCATAAAAATTATATTTAAAGTCTCGATGGTTCTATCAAATTAAGGTAACAAACGCAATATCGATGTCAAATGCCTTTGCATAAAAATTATATTTAAAGTCTCGATGGTTCTATCAAATTAAGGTAACCAATGCAATATCGATGTTATGTTTTATAATTGTTAAGAAGAAGATACAAATTCACAACAGTGAATTTGCGCAGTATTAAAATTATAGGTAGTTTAGTTGGCACGAAGAGTTGATAGAAGGTATTAGCTTGGCTTAGTCAATTAATTTTTAAATTAATAGCCGTTTCAAGAAAAATAGTCAATAAGGTAACTATAATGGAACATTTTAATAGTTTTTTAAATATAAGTAAGTAACTGTGGAATAAGAGTAGTTTTCTTATGTTCAACAATTATAATATATATATATATATATGTAAATGGTTATTATGAATAAACGAATGATCGTTTCAGGAATGTGCTGTATTACACAAATGCTAATAGAAAATCAGCATCATATTGCACGCATCTCATATCCATCCATGATGATGCGCACCGTTATTTGAAGGGGCATGTGATAAGAGGTAATAACCAATTTATAACTGGGTGATTTCCGTGATATAGGCAAATAAGTTATTTAACGCAAGATTTTTAGATTTTATAATCGTTTCTCTAGCAGCTGTGATAGCCTAGTGGTTAGGACGTCCGACTCCTAATTAGAGGTCGGGGTTTCGAACCCGGGTACGCAGCTTAAGAGTTTTGGAATTATATGTGTTTTTAAGCAATTACAATATCACTTGCTTCAACGGGGAAACCATCATGAGGAAACCTGCATGCCTGAAAGTTCTCCATAATGTTCTCATAGGCGTGTGAAGTGGAAAGCGTGGTTGACTATGGCCAAACCGTTCTCATAATGAGAGGAGACCCGTGCTCTGTAGTGAGCCGGCTGATCATGATAAATCGTTGCTCTTGAAACAAATGAATTAGTTTTGGGGCGGTAAATTTTGGAGCTAACTGATAAAACCTCTGTCTAGCAGTAGATCTATCGGTTAATATCCATGATGATTGAATATAATGTCTTCATCGCATGAAATATTGTAATTATGTGTATATGTATATGTTTACTTTGATAGAATCAATAGATCTTCTATCTTTTAATTTTAGAGAAGAATACATACCCTTTTGCTGCTGCTTTGGTAGCTGTTTGGGATACATTGGCTATGGCCCTGGAAATACCCAAGAAGCAATTCTCAGTTGAGTTCCGTGACGTACACCTGCACTCACAGCCCGTACTGTACGAACAAAAGCTGTTACAATTAAGTGTAGCGATTCATCGAGGAAAGGGCCGCTTCGAGGTAAGCCACCAAAATTTGCTTGAGTTGTAAAGTATTATTTTAACAGCTAAAAAAAATTGTTTGTTTTTACCACAGGAAATTTTTTGTCTTTTTTATTTCGGTGCATTGCACTTTACTCGGAGCGTGCATGGCTCTAGGATGCCGACGACGTATTTTGTTTTTTTAAACTAATAAGTTTAAAATAAACATTTATTATGATCCATATTCTAAAGTTTAATAAACGTTTTAGGTTTTGGATGGCAATATTAAAGTAGCAACTGGTTTCGTAATAAGAGTAATAGATACTGATTTATTAGAAGAGAATAAACATGAAATCAAGTCAAATGAAGTTATGGAGTTGATATCGAATGATGTTTACCAATTAATGCACTCCAGGGATTACAATTACTTGTAAGTTGTAAACAAATAATAGCTTGATCAATTTTATTTAAAAAATAGTATTACGTATTAGAAGAAGTAATTAAGAATAATATATACACGCATCTAAGAAAACACCAGTTTTTTTTACAAAAGACGTTTTTATCCTACGACTACGCAACCTAAATATGCTTACTGAAATAATAAGAAATAATATTTTTTAATACGTAAAGTAAAATTACCACCTTAAAAATCAATCCAAAAGAAATGTTTTCTTTTATAATAATTGAACGAACCTAAAATTTATAAGAATAGAAAAGCTTTTACACGATGATGAATGTGCAAAATAAATTATAAACCAATTTATCAACAGTAATTACTGTTTTGTTAAAAGTTAGTTAACATGAATAAATGCTAAATTCAAACTATGCAATGAATAGCGGTTTGAATGATTATATAATTAATATATGTAAAATGTTAATTTATATTATTACTATTATATACAGTCGGTAATTTTAGTGAATTTATTATATAATTGATGAAAATATATGTGATTATTAATTACGAATTCTAACATTATATTGTTTCGCTTTTTGATGTTAATCTCAGATTAAAAAGATGTAGTAGTAGAAGGTCAGGCCCCACCAGTAATTAATAAATATCCCTAACCAATAATTAGAAAATAATATATATAATTCACACCTAACAATTATCTTGAACATCGAGAAATACAATTATTATAAAAAAAGATTATTTTTTATATTTATTATTAATGATAATTGCACATTTTTAGAAATGAGTTTCGAAGTATTTACGAAGCAAACACGTCATTAAATCAAGCTCATCTATTGTGGCAAGACAATTGGATTACACTGATTGACGGCATGATCCAACTCAATGCACTTAGGCGATGTCATGAAAGTGTTTCTCAGCCTTACCTTATTAGAAAAATGACAATAGATGTCGACAATCATTTGAGCTATAAAACCTCGATTGGAAAGGCTATTCTCTTACCAGCAAACATATCTGATTTTACTGACAGCACCAGGTATAGTAAAAAAATATTAATGTTTACTATTAGTGTATATATATATATATATATATATATATATATATAGTGTATGATTACATAACGAATGCAAAATCTACATTTTTGTTATTTTCCACCTGTTTAGATGCGGCGGCGTATTAATTGAACAACTGAAATTCTACGACTTGCCTTTGATGAATAAGAAACAAATCGTTTTAAAAACGTTACAATTTGTTCCTCACTCCACTTCTGATAAAATCGATGTTAGTGTATGGATTTTTTATTTATAGCCTTGTTACAAATTAAATAAGTAAGTAACCAATTAATTAATGAGTAAATAATCAAGTAAGTAACCAGAGCAACATTTATAAGTTATCGTTTGAAACAAATAATTATAATTAAAACATAAATTCATTAAGAATATCGACAAATATTCATTTAAATACTTATCAAAAGCTTATTTTCTAGGAAGTATCTGCGATATACGTATTTATGCAAATACTTGCAGAAAATTTAAATAAACGGAATATCAATGTTCTACAAGTTATTGGATACAAAGGTCAGAAGAACGTTATAAATATTCAAAAAGTTATTTACGATATACCAACAATAAAGATAAACTTTTCGCAAATTTGTCGAAATGATTTAATTGAAAGACGTGATGCCATTGAAGACATTGATGTACTAATGGTAAATAATTTAGCTGCTGATGACCATGTAAGTGAACTTTAATATTTGTACTAGTATAGTTACTTTTGGTACTAAAGTTTTACTTTCATTTGAACTACAATTACTTTGTCCTTTCATAGATGTGCCAGGTGTTACATCGGATACTTAAGCGGGACACTTTCCTGATTAATAAAGAAGAATGTACAGATATGTCGACCACACGTCCTGCACTTCTATACCGCAGTGTGTGTGTCCACATCGTTGGATCTTCACGACTGGAACTTAATATTTGGCAACCTTCTGATGTAACGGCCAGGAATAATGTTTTCACTGTATTTTCACAAGAAGACCTCGCAAAACTCTATGCTCAGTTATCTACACTTCCTCCAAGATATAAACTTAGCATATTAACATCCAACCCACCACTGCCTGGACTAAAAAAGCTTATCAAAGAGCAGAGGACTAAGAATAGTCGCAAAATTAATCTTTTTATAAATAATAATGGAGTATTTGAAGAACAATATCTGAATGAAATACAGTTTCCGGATTTGGCTACAAATATTTTAGAGAATGTATGTGTACTGTAATTGTAATTTAGTAAAATTCTTTTGTTGTATAAGTTAAAGTATGCATAACCTTAACTGTTTAAGGGCATCTGGGGTGGAGAATATTATTTGCCAATTCAAGAAAAAGGACACATAGGCCGAGATATGACTTTGGAAGTTACTCGGTTTGGTGACTTTGATTCCTTGCAATGGACGGAAGGTAACAAAAGCAGTCACCTAGGCGTTCTTGTAAAGGTATAAAAAGTATCCAAAACAATTCGGTACGGTCTAAGCAACGATCTCGTTGAGAATTTTAACAAAACACATAATTTATTATATATTTCAGGTTCAGTATGTAGGTTTCAACGACGCGTATGTAAAAAAAGTATTGCAAGTTGCTGTATCTAAAAAAATAACTATTAACGAAGGGATTGAATATGACTTCAGTGGTACTACAGAAAGGTATAATACATTAACCTATTATTAACTTCATTTCGGTTTTAAATAGTATTATGACTTACTCTGGATTCATAACTTGGTGGTACATAACGGTAACAATAAAAAACTGGTTATATTATCTCCTGTCAAGTCAATTTGGGATCTTCCTCGAGCTGAACTACTCACTTTAAATCCAAGTCGAATAAGAAGAGTTTGTACGGAGGTCTGTTTGGGGCTGTTGAGTTTTCGAATGCTGAATTAAGAGTTTGTTTGCAGGGTAGACATCAAAGATTGCATTGCTTTTAATAGAAATAAATAGAATGTTCAGAGTTAGGTGTCCAAGCTATATGAAAATTTTAACTGCAAAATATTTATAGCCATACATTGACTACGCTAATAATCTAATTATATTATCTTTAAATGGATAAATTTATAAATAGTTTTGTTTAGTTCACATATACTTTGTATTTTGTTGTGAGGTGATGTTGTTATTTCTATTCTTAACTGAAGAAATACATCTTCGAGGATTCTAAACGTGTCCTGAGATCTGCACAACAGCATAATTAAAGCATATTTTTGGTAACAACTTACAATTAAGCTATATTAATCATATTTAAGTAAGCTATATCGAGTATTAATGTACTTGATTAGTATTTAATACATTACTAAAAACTAATTTGAGAATATATTTCAGCAATGTGCGCGTGATGGGTTTTGTACAAGAAAATCTGATGAGCACCAATATCAAAGTGAAACCCGAGCTATTGTGGCCAATACCAGACCATTGGACTCTGGAGGATGCAGCAACAGTTCCCTTAGCTTACTGCTTGGCTTTCTATTGTCTTGTAAATATATTTTTACTTAAAAAGTACACCTCAAAAGTATATTTGAAAATAATATACTGACTAGTTGTTACTCTCACAGACATTTTTATCGTTTGTTTTGAACAGTGTAAATAAAGGTTTGTCAATAATTTTAACTATACTTTTTTTACTTTACTTTAATCTACAAATGTTTTAAAAGTGCTTCAGGAGTCGCTTATACCGTGGGAACAGTATCCTCGTGCATGGAGGCGCGGGAGCTTTGGGTCAAGCTGTCATCTCTATTGCTCTAGCCTACGACTGTAATATTTACACAACTGTCAGCAATCTAAAGAAAAAACAATTTTTACTGAAGCTGTTTCCAGATCTAAAAGGTATTTTTATTTATTCATTTATATAGTAACATAATAATAAAAATTAGAATATGTCAGGACGCGCAAAAGATCAGCTTATTTCAAAATAGATTGATTCTATGAGGAGCCCTCGATTATTTATTATCAAAGATATTATTACTGACTATCCAATGAATATTTTTAAAAGGCGGCTTAACTTCAAGACTGCTGGACCGACTCTGATGAGAATTTCACTGGCAGATAGCTAATGTATAATATTGAAAGGAGTATTTTACTTTCATATGAGTACATTATCAAGTGCAATTATAAAAAGCTTCAACCTATATGCCGCGTAATTAAATAAGCGAATAATAGATTAGATCAATCTAAACTCTTATAACTCTAACTCTTATCTAACCCATTGCCTTTATTCTAAACAAAGTCAAGCGGTTAGATCCATTACATGGATTATTTTAATCTCGTATACAAACTGTCGTATCTCAATCTCTCAATTACCTACTCTATATATGTTCATTGTTCTGTCAAGCTATCTATAGGGATAGCTTGCATCTTACTAAGATATGTGTAACAAGGCTTTGTTTTCAATCGAAACTTCCCACAAACAAAATATCCCACTCAAGGGTGGGGGTTTATAAATCAATCGTTCAGTGGTTGAAGATGTGCGTTGATAGTTCAGTCAGTCAGTCACCTTTAAAGTTAAAATAATGGTTAAACGAACTTACCTCAAGTGATGTTTGCCCATAATTATAGGAGACGTAACATCTGAAGAGATTTACTATTCATTATGTACCTCGCTGTATTTAATTGCTGATGTGTCATCTAGGCTGTGATACCTAAAATTAACATATATATTTTTGAGCTTTAAAGTTATTGTATAAGTTGATGCCTTGTACATTAAAAAGTTAACTATATTGTGAATATTAAACTAAACTATATCCATTTTTAGCGCTATGTTCTTCTTTCAGAGGATCAAATCGGTAATTCTGGTGATTGCACTTTCAAAGATATGGTTCTTCGAGGTACCAAAGGCAAAGGTTGCCAAGTTGTAATCAGCTGCGTCACAGGAGAACTCCGAACCGTAAGTCATAAAGTTATATATATAAGGTGCAATCGCTTCAAATAATAAGCCAATCAATGGGTGTTCATGCTCTCCTGGTCAAGAATTTGTCCACCTACCCTCGTAACGATAACTATTATATCTATTAGTATTTTGTTAACTTATGAGGAAAGTGTTATAGCAAAAACTTTATATGATATACCTAATGATTGTAAGGAATAAATATTATTTTAAAGATTCGTATCAATAAGGGATGATTAATATTAGTATCTGCGCCGGGGTGGGTAATTCTGTGCTACATACTGCACCTAGAGTTGATTAGGTTAAACTTACTCTTTCACTAAACATTCCTCGCTTATAAGTGGCACACCCCAACTGGGACCATTTCATCCACGGTGTAAAATAAACTGCTCCATCAAAATGTATCTTACGTTTTCAAGCCATTTGTTTAATATCTAAGCGATGACATGAGTAATATTATGAAGATTGCATGCATATTAGAGCTAATATCGACACTACCGACTTTTGATTTAAGTATTTCACCAACTATTCCAAGAAATTTCCAAACTGTGGATTGCTTACAGTTTTCTACTAATGTATAAATGTGGCGTATTA
This sequence comes from Lasiommata megera, assembly GCA_928268935.1. Taxonomy (NCBI): domain Eukaryota; kingdom Metazoa; phylum Arthropoda; class Insecta; order Lepidoptera; family Nymphalidae; genus Lasiommata; species Lasiommata megera. Next base: position 8,329,778 of record OV743319.1, on the reverse strand, counting down.
AATGAAATCCTGAACAGAATCAGTAATCAGAAATAAACTCTCTATTCTTAATCTTTTCATTTACGTCTTTTATATTTTTATTTGTTTCTTCAATGTATAGTACAACAGATTCTGCTTTACATATATAATCAAGTTTCAAAGGACAATCATTGATCTATACATGCTAACAAAATGGTTTAGTAGTTATCAAATTGAATCAAAACTAGCTTTATTCACATAAACCTATTACAGGCATCTATGAATCGTTCATTTCATTATTTATATTCGTGAAGTGATGATGATAACTACACTCGACAACTAAAGCTAAGAGGGTTCAAATCGCGCCCAGGTCTAGGAAGAAATCCACAACAAACTTAGCCTTAGGATGTTTTTTTGTTATGACCATCTCACATAATCAATAATAAATTATAGTATCTATGGAAATAGAGCAATTCCCACCCAAGCTTTCTTTTTTATCGTTTATATAATCCTTAATATCGCAATATGATTTTTCTATAAGCTTTATTAATTACTAAACGACAATTTAACCCCATATTTGCAAAATTCGTATGTAGGCTCTTTAAGACGCCTATTACGCGTAGACAATTTTTGTTTCATAAAACACATGATCAACCCATTATTGGCACACTACAGAGCACGGGTCTCCTCTCAATATGAGAAGGGTTTAGCCAAAGTCCACCACGATGGCCATGTGCGGATTGGCAGACTTCACACGCCTTTGAGAACATTATGGAGAACTCTCAGGCGTGCAGGTTTCCTCACGATGTTTTCCTTCACCGTTGAAGCAAGTGATATTTTAATATTTTTTTTTTTCAATTAAAAATAACTAATTATAACTTTTAACTTACAGGCTACACAATATTGCTGCTCGTCACATGGATTCTTCGTCGATACATCGATATTACTGGATAACGATGATAATGACTTCCAGATGTATTGCTTAGACAACTGTATGTCTTACAGTACACAGCAATTCTCCGCACTTTTCCAACCAGAAAACGCAAGAGATTTAAAAGTAAGTAATTTTGCTTGGAGTTATAGGGTAGCTCGAAATGCACTCTTTATACGAATAGAACCAGCTGATATCAGAGTGATATTTTGATAGTAAGATGGAACGGTTTAGGTTTTTGGAATCAGCGTAATATATATGAAAAAAGGGGTAAATTTCGCTCGGTTTTAGTGTAGTAAGTAAATACAATGACGGAAACAATATGATGATTTAACATTCAATGGTTTACACATTGACACTTTATTTAAAACGACACAATCACTTCTGAGGCAAGAATGTGTAACTGGCATATAGCAAAGCATACTATTTTTACTGAAAAATCATATGAATTTAAAAAAAAAAGCAAAAAATATAAAAAGCAAAGTTAAATATTTATTTAATTTTAGCATTAGAGATTTTATATAAAAATTGCAGATCAAAGAGCTCTGCGTTTAGTTGGAAATGGCCTATTGGCACAGGACGTGGACAGGAATGGTCCTGCCACTGTTCTGAGCTCATAACAATTGCTGAAAGATGGCCACCGCTCGACACAGCTCATTTGCAAGAAATCCCATATACACTGGGCATGTGCTCCGTTTATCCAACCACAAATCACGAACTAGTTATTTACTCCGTTTGATAATGTAATCAGAGGCTACAACTGATGGTGAGCGAAGGAATCGCGCGGGGCTATGTCCGGCCGCTCTCCCGCGTGGTGTACGCGGCGGGAGACGTCGCACGCGCTCTACGCCTGCAAGCGGGCAGCAAGCACGCTGGCAGAGTGCTGCTTCACGTGCAAGAGAACAATATCTCCGCCCATACTAAGTAGGCACTAACTTTAATTATTTCTAGTTTTTAGAAAACACATATAGCTCATAAATCTAAGGTTACAAATTACTTTTGGTTTGTGAAACATAAACTAGATGTTTCAGAGAATAAATGTTATGTTATCCTACCGGCATGAATGTTCTATGTATGTATAAATGTATATTTAAATTGTATTATATATATTGATATTGTGCACCACAAACCACTTCCGAAACGCTGGGTTTTTTAAACATCATTGTTTGCCTTGAAGAGATAGCTTTGTTGATGAGGCTGCTAAATTGTATCGTTGACTCTTTTTTGTTCTTTCTGTAATTTTATGTGGTGTAACACGGGGTCAATTTTTTTAAATATCTATCCATGTTTATGTTTTATATTTCATTCAGTTATTAAATATATATTATTTCTACGAATGCGGCACCGACTTTACAAGGTATTTAAAAATGAAGATTTTTTTTAGAAGCAGTACAATATCTATAAACCTAAAAAACATGTTTTTATTTTCTTACAAAGAAAATTCTGCTCAAAAATTCTGTTATGAAAAATAAAGACGTTTTTATGAGTTTTTTTTTTAATTTTAATGGTCATAAAACCTTTAAAGTTTAAATTTTAATAGCTCAGTGTCAACTGCTCAGTAGCTTTCACATTATATTGCTTTTCCCAACGCAGGGACGTTAATCGTTGAGGAGTTCTCCTAACATCTTCACCATCAGCTGCATAACACCAAATAAATTGTGACGAGTATAAGCTGTTTAGCAGCGATATTAAAGTAATCGAATCGCAACCCGTAAAGAACATATTATTGAGTAATTTCGGTAACTATCGTCTCAAAAGAGTCTCACTTTCAGAATGAACTGTTCGGCGCATCGATTGCAGATTCTTTTGATAGACAATGAAGTTTTGGGAATGCAATTAGTCGACAGGTTGATTAGCCGAGGTGCTAGAAATTTTGTATTATATTGCACCAATAAATCAAACAGCGTATTGTTCAAACAAAGGTAACGATCTTATCTCGTTAAAGAAGAAAGTCAGATTAGATTTCAGAATTACAGATTATCTAATCCAATTTTTTTTACAGGTCTTGGCAGAAACAGGGTGTACAATGTACAGTGCGTTATGGACAGGCTTGGAATGAAAACATTTTTGATGATAAGAACATAGACAAAGTAGAAGGAATATATTGCGTATTAAACCAAAAAATAGAGCGTGCAAATATATTAAGCAGCTTGGAAAATATAAATTCTACTGTTCTAGGATCAAATTGCTTAAAGTAATTCAAGTCTATTACTTCTACAGTTTTACGGTTCTCTTGATGGTATTGTCTTACAACGATGACAACTCTGTTCACAGGTATTTTGCAGTAATCGATGCTAGGAAAGAAGTCAGTAAGGAAATAAAACTAGCCAACTCGCATGAAGTATTTAAGTCCGTGAAATTGCCGCCGTTAAAAGAAGTACTCGTAAGTTTAATAATGGGATATAAAAAACAATACCTCAATCCCAATTATTGTGTATAATATGGTTATGCATTTACTAATCTCGATCTTTCTCTAAACTAGTTCGGAAAACCGTGTAGAAACTTATTATTAGTATAAAAAAATATAAAATAGGACGACATTCTTAACTGGTTTTGTGTTTTCAATAAACTATTTCATTGCCAAATTCGCAAATTTTTAGTTTGCGTGCCAACGCAAATTGTTTTTATTGTGAGATATTGTATTTAGTATTTTTTCAATTCCATTTTTTTAACTACTTCATGTATGACACTGTTCAACCATTTAGACACAATTGAACTTAATTGTGCAAAAAGAATTAAATCCTTAAAACATCAAAATTGAGTTATGTCTAACAGTCGTAGATGCAAGTTGATACTTCAGTCCCAGTACAGCAATTTTTATGCCCAAAAAATCCCTTTAAGAGAGTTCAAATGATTTCAGTCAAACGTCACAATTCAAGCCGAATATTTCTAAACTTGCTCAATGTGGGTTGTATCTTTCTTGCATAGGTGAATCAAATTTTAATAGCTGACTTGGGCCCCAGATGACACTCTCGCAATAGCATTATTATCCCTGTTTTCTGACGTTGCTTTTTATACTAACTGAAAATCTATTTCATCCCCACCATCTGGATGCCTGGAAACCTTAAACGCATGTTGGGTTCTTTGGTGCTGCAGTTGTTCATGGACGGTGGTTAATCACTTAACATCAGGTGCTCGATCACCCGCTATTAATATAAAAAAGAGGTCACGTGTTTGGAAATACATAATTTCTAAACTTCCTGTGTTCTGGTGAGAGGCTATGGCCTTATCTAAGCCAAATCGCAAAGACGAGCCGCCAAGCGATGTAGCGTTCTGGTAAGATGTGGCGTGCAAACTAACTAACTAACAGGTAGGTTGCTTCATCACTTAATACCAGGTGGGATTACAGCCAAGGGCAAACTTTGTGATAAAATATTTTAGAAGATAATTTATTTTATTGCATTGATTACTGCATCCTTTTGATGATCGGTTGTAACGAAATTGTAATTCTTGTAAAAGGAAGTATTACTTAGTACTTTGAAACTTTTAGTAAAGTTTGCTAAAAGGTATATTTGATATTAATTTTTTATCTTTCCCATACAGATGGAGAATTATTATGATGAGGAATGTATTTCGATAAACGATGCTGTTGATATTATAGAAAAGGCATTATGTTCCAAGAAACGCTTTATAGCAGTGTATAGTACAAACGAACCTTATGACAGCTTGTTATCTGCCGTTACTGATATAGCAGGTATATTTAATTTTTTTTTTCGGACTATTAGCTGTACTAACCCTATTGGTTGCGACAGCGCAACCAGGCTGTTTGGCGAGCTTCGGAAAGAAGCTTTTCCAGAAGAAATTTTGAGCCCTAGTGCTCGAAGAAACTAAGGGAACGTCTGCCTAAGGGCGCCTCCTGTGAGGCCGAACCTCGGCTTAGGCGACGTTTGGGATAACGGGTGGGTCGGACGGTGAGTGGTCCGTACGTCTCCGAGACCGTGGATGGAGCCCACGTCCGGATGACGTCAGATAGCAGGGACCTCGTCTTCGCCGGCGAAGACGGTGTGTAGCGTAAGATTGTGTGATAGATGGTTCGAGTATGTTGTCAGTAGTTATCTGATCATCAGGGTCGTGAAGGATATGTTTTCTTTCGGAGATGATCGCTTTTTGGGAGTAAAAAGAAGCCGCAACTACGAGAGGATTGGGGTTTCGGATTGATTATATATTTAATTTTAACTTGGTACATTATACAACGGTTGTAAGAGGAAAAATATGCGAATGTTTTAGAATATAGTTTATATTACTGACCATTATATTTTGTATTAGAAATGGCAATATCACATGATGTTTTACAAGAAGCAACTCTAAAAGACTTGGGAATGAACGTTGCAAAGTCACAAAATGTTCGGGATTATTTGTGCGATAACTTTAATGTATTACTAGACGAGTGTACAATACCATTATTAACAATTAAAGAGTAAGTATTATTTAAGATAACACACATTAAGAAATAAAAACCCAAACATCTGGTCTTGCACTTTTAAACCTAAATTAGAAATTAAATTTTATTAGTGAAGGTTAAAAATAACAATGATTTTATAGTAATCGTAAAAACTAATATAAGAGGTTGCGCTTACTTATATATATTTCTCGTTAGAGCATAGAATAATTTTAAATGTTTACAGATTATTAGATCTGGAAAATGGAACATTAAAAAGTGATTTACCTGAAGCAAAATATTTGAAAACTCTTTTCTCATACATTGATGAAGATGTAATGCAAGCAACAACGGACATAGTGTTTTTAAAAACTTTAACTACATCTCCTGATTCGGTAAGGATTCTCAACATGTTATGGACGAAATACATCGGGAATTAATAATAAATAATTTATTGTTGCAGAGAGGTGATGAATATGGTATTGGTCAGACGTTTTTGTGCATAATACCTGGTGTAGAAGGACTACATATACGATTCCGTGAACTTTGTGAGCGCCTCAAGTTACCGGCACTAGTATTACAGCCAGATTTAGATAGACCAAATGACACTATACAAGAAATGGCGCAAAGATACACTAAAGTCAGTTCTATTTTTTAACATAAAATAATATGCAGAGGGTTGAATTTATCCAGGATCTGGGGATTACCTTAGACACAAAATTACGCTTTAACGTGCATATCGACAACATCTGTAGATCAGCTCGTAAAATGCTAGGGTTCGTTTACAGAAATGCCAAGCCTTTTAAAAAAGCTAATACCATGAAAACTCTATTCGCAACTTTTGTAAGAAGCAAACTCGAATATGGCACAACGATATGGAACCCTAGCTACCAGATCCATAAGGATCGGATAGAAAGCGTACAGAGGCGATTTACACTATTATGTTTAACTGGCAAAATCAAAAGATTACCTTATAGCACTCGACTGGACACTGTTAAATTAATGTCATTGTCCGATAGACGTAAAATTCATGATATGGTCTTCTTGCACAAGCTCGTAAACGGTACATTTAATAACTCAAGAGTTGTTGCGCCAAATCTCTTTCAAGGTTCCCATCCGAATCCCGCGCTACCCTGTTCCACTTTTCACGCACCGAGTTTGTAGGACTAATCTTGGTCGCCACTCTTTGATACCCCGACTAAGCAATTTATACAAACATTTCGTTTCTAAAGATAATTCGATTGATATTTTTAACGACAAACTAAACAATTTCAAAAATAAAATAATAAAAACCCTAGTCTAGTTACATTTTGCATAGTGCGTATATACCTGTATATATATATTCCTTACTTCGTTATTATAAAACACAAGGTTTACTTTTCTGTTCTTTTGTAATAAGTTCCTTTTTGTGTTTTTTGTTATTTGCTGTTAGTTAATTTCCATATTATATTATTAGCGACATATTAGCGTCGACTTAAGTTATTATATTAGGCATGCTGTAGTTACCTCTAAATTGATTTATATGTATACATCTAGCACTTAAGGTTTTTAAATGTTTATTTTTTTACATATAAATCTGTTGGTAGCGCTTTGGATAAATAAATAAATAAATATTCATATCTTCCCTATAAATCTTACTCCCGTTAATTGAAGATTAATGAACTTAATGTTGATAAAAAATATAATTATATTTTTAGATACTTCTAAACAAGACTCAAATGAAGAAACGCTTTTATCTTCTTGGATATGAAACTGGAGTTTCGGTAGCACTAGAAATGGGCGCAATTCTTGAAAACCATGGTAAGAACAGAATATCTTAAACCAAATTGTTGTGGGGTGGGTTTTTTGGTCGTGAAAAAAGGAGATACAACTAATTTTAATATCTACAGGATTAACTGGCACAATATTCTGCATTGGCGGTGCTCCAAAAGAAGTGCAAGCTACATTTGAAGAAAAATTAGGACACTTGGATACTGAAGAATCATTGAAAATTGCCGTAACACGTCATCTGTTTACCTTATTGAGCAACAACCACAATTTAGATCTTGAATACATACTGAAGGGTAACTCTAGTTGGAAAGACAAATTGTCTTTGTGTGCGCATAAACTTCTTGGACGTTTTAATCACTCAACGCAGTATGTATGCGAATTCATTGAAGCTGCATACGCCCGGATATTACAAGCTCGACGTTATAACTGCGAGCCACATCCTCTTCGATCTCGCCTGATATCCATTCGATGCAAGTCATCTGTATCTAAACCTGTTAATTTATTTTCTTTACAAAATCATTCCCAACAAAAAGTTGTAGAGTACCATTTAGAAACTCCTCTGACCTACGCTCCACAAGATTTGCAATGCGCTAATATTGTAAACCGCCATTTAGAAAACAATCTATTAGCAGATTTTGAAAAATTAAACTTGTGCGAAACATATATGGCAAACTCAGCCTTCCTGGGCATCGGTTCCTAATAGTTTTATAATAATAATAATAGGTTTATATGAAGTTAGTTAAGTCGAATACGGAAACATTCAAAACATTCTTGACGTGGACTGTTTCAATTTTATCCAGTCCTTTTTTTATTACTTTTTGAGACGGTTATTTATAATGCACTAAATAATTTATTTGACCAATGTTACTTGGCTTTCGCAAAAGCTACCGTATTAATTTCGCGGATTAGAGTTTATTACTCCTTTAATGCATAATTTAATAAACAAGTTCTAGGCCCTTGTTATATATCCAAGAATCAATCAAGATATTCAGATCGTAGTTCCTCAAGGCAACGTCTAAGGCCTTCTATTATTTATTATGTAAAAATAAACTTACTAATATATGCGAACCATCATTAAATGGAAATATTTGCTAGATATACGGAAAAAATATTATCTAATTTACCAGACCAATGATCTAGACTGTTTCTGGACTTCAACTTAAAAATAACTTTATTCTAAGCTAAATTTACATTTGTTTAAAGTAATGTAGATTCAAGTTAAATTTAGTGAAGAATTAATTAGTAATTAATAATTTTATTATTATTAATTATTTAATTAATTTAAGATCGGTAGGTATAAATGGTTTCTAATCTAAGTTCACGAATGAAATAAAATGAATTAAAAAGGGGTTTTTAATTGTTTCACTTTTTAACCTTACTTCACGCAGCGCAGTTCGGTTTTTGACCAGAACTATGTACGGAGAGTGCTATTCTGTGCCTCAAGCAGACTATACGGTACTGTATAGATAGAAAAGCTTGTAAGAAAAACGAAGGTATATGTGTGTGTTTTTTTTAATCTATTTAGAGCTTTTGATTTGGTGTAATACAAGTCCTTTGCCAGAAGTTAAGAAAATAAATCTGTCTCAGGTGTGAGCTTAGCTTCCTGTTCGAGTATAGTCACCAAATAAATATAGTTAGATACTTATAATAATAAATGTGCAGTCTGCTGAAACTATTCCAATCGTAATATCTGCGAATGGGTTGATCCCAGTTAGCCTCGCTCACCATCTGAGGCGACTGGGGTTCTGTGGCAGTTCGCTCGCAGCCAGGATGCAAAAAGCGTTCTTGCTGGACTCGGCTAGGATATTCCGGCGGTTTCTCAACCTGTTGCCCTGATCCCGCCCCTTGGTCCCGGTCTTGGTCCCGATCCTGCCCCGGCCGCTTGGTCTCCCCTGCCGGGGTGTAATCCTCCGCCCGGTGCAAATATGTATCTATGTAATGTGTATGTAGGTTTATTTATTTTTATTTATTTAAGTTTATTATATCTCTTTTGGTTTTATTATGTATTTATTTTGCACACGGGCGTGTGAGTTGGAATATATAAATAATAATAATTCTGACCATCCTATCCAAAATTACGAATATTTGCCAAATTGGAGTTGTTAGAAATGAGGTCAGTTTTGCTTGCGTGTTTCGGTGACGCGACACGAGAGCTATAAGCAATATATGACGTGAACTCATTTTATTACTACTGATTACGTAATAACGACCGACTTAATTTTAATTTTTAAACGTCAACAATTGTTATAAATTTTAATGAATAAACCAATTTGTGATTCCATTTATAGTATGTAGTAAATAAAATTGGCATAATCATGTGAATATATTTGTTATATACGAGTATACTAGGGTCATAGGTTCAATACAAATATTTCAAAGGACACAAAGTAAGGGTTCCGTTTCTCATTTTGTTTATTTTGAATCGCTATTGCCAGGAACTGGGTTTTTTATTCTTGAATAAAATAAAATCAAAAATAGCCTCATACATGTAAACCTATTTTAGGCATCTATGAATCGTTCATACATATCACATTTTTCATTATTTTTATTAATGATGGTGATAAATAAACTCGCGAACTTTAAACTAAGCTAAGAGGACTAAAATCGCGCCCAGGTCTAAGAAGACACCCACAACAAATTTAGCTGGTTTTTTTTTGTTATTCTATCATGTCTCAATTCACGGGAATTAGGACATTAAGACACACCCACAATAAGTCTTATATATCTACTATACTATCTACAATCTCATACTACAGACATGGGGACTCCCTGGACGGAATTCTAATTGAAGTTTTAGTCGATGAGGTCGTCCTGGTTTCCCATGAAGTCGGTACTATTATTGATTACTGGTGTCGAGGCGGTCGCTGCGACAGAAGGGTGTCCTGAACGACGAGGAAGATCGCGGGTGACTACGAAGGAGTAGGTGTAATGTTAATGCAATGTCCTATAACAGCATAAAAAGATTGTGGCTCGAGGAAAGCTTCACGTCAGCTGAGTATCCGCCCTTACGCCCGGCCTTAATACGGAAATCAGCATTTATATTAATAAAAAGCTCCTACCTACAGAAAAAAATAACATATTTTTCTTTAGAAACCAACATTATAATCTCTAGGAGTATGAAAATTTTTAAATAAGAAACAACCAGGGGTAGATTTGAATTTTTTAAAACGCAATACTATAATCTTTCGCGGTATTATTTAGTAAACATTATTTTTTATGTTTTTTCCTTCAGCGGTACGCTCTACTCCAGATGAAATATTTTAGTTGAACACCTTATTTTTGTCGATCGCTTTGGATTTGTTTTAATTATAGAGTACATTATAAATAAGATACTTGATTTTTTTTTCTATATTTAAATATGAATATTTATATTTAACATGCATCATTTGCATTCTATAAGTACATATTTAAAGAAATAATTTACATATTGTTAACTGTTTTGTTAAAATACTGACATTCGTGTGCGCATAAATAATTCTAAATCGAAAAAATAAATAATCATCATCATCATGATCAACCCATTGCCGGCTCACTACACAGCACGGGTCTCCTCTCAATATGAGAAGGGTTTAGCCATAGTCCACCACGCTGGCCTTGTGCTGATTGACTTCACACGCCTTTGAGAATATTATAAACTCTCAGGCTTGCAGGTTTCCTCACGATGTTTTCTTTCACCGTTGAAGCAAGTGATATTTTAATTGCTTAAAAACGCACATAACTTTGAAAAGTTAGAGGTGCGCGCCCGGATACGAACCCCTGACCGCTGATCAGTGGGCGGACGTCCTAACCACTAGGCTATCACACAGCGAAAAAATAAATAATATACAAACTAAAATATATTATTAAAAGGGGACTCCTTTTAATAATATATTTTAGTTTAGGAAGTTGACTTACGCCTTCAGTTGATTGAGTAGTTTACTGGATTTAAGAGAACAATTATAAATTATCAAAAATGAGATTCGAATTACTACTTAAACAATTATATGTGGAATGACCTGACCTTCACTGAATATATTCAGTGGTGTTAATGAGGCGGGAGGTGGAGGCGAGGTGAGGCGGGCATTCGTTACAATGGAGGACGTAAAATGTAGGAATTATTCGTAATATATTTATCAGTATGTAATTATGCGAGTACGTTATCAAGTCGGAGCTAAGCGAGCGTTAGGCCGGCAATACATGGACCGCTTGAAGCAGTCAGGGGCGACAACTTCAAGCTGCGACTGCACAGTGAACTGCAGAGTTCTATTTATTTATTTGCTAACAATTACAGTGATAAATAATTTATGATCTCCCACCCTCCAAACTAGTGTATACTGTATCTTGGAAAGTGGGGTGGACGCACATACACGAACCGCTCGAGCAGTTGCAACTGATTCGGGCGGTCGACAGCACGGTGATTTTCATCGTGCAGTCAAGCATTCGTCAGCTATACACTGACTGCTCGAGCTGTCGACTGCTCTCGCGCAGTTACCTCCGCCCGCGCTCTTCATTCCACGTCGCGCACGTTTCCCACCACCACTCCCACCGCTTCCCACCGCTCGAGCTGTTGAACCAACTGCTCGAGCAGTTATCACTGGCAGCTTCAAGCTGTTGATTCTGACTGCTCGAGCTGCCCGTGTATGGCCGGCCTTAGAGCGCTCTTTGGAAGAATTTGTTAATGCCATTGAGCAATTATGTTACGCCAAATTTTACATAATACTGATTGCATAATAGTAAATTATAATGCTAGGCTACATAAGGCGCGATAACTGACTCTTTAGGATAATGCTAAATGCACACTTATTTCATACGCAGTTTTACATCACATTTGCAAAATAAAACTAAAACACTAGAAAGGACTTCATTTTCTGCTTTTCTTGTCTTCGTTTGTTCTTCGTTCTTCGTTTCTCTTGTCGGTTTCAGCCGCGTTTATTTTAGAAAAAAAAATCTATTAATCGTTGAAAAGAAAATCAAGAGTGAAATTATAGCAAAAATTATTAAAGTTATTATTCATAAATTATTTTAGAACTATGCGAAATATGCGAAAGCTTTCCCGTGGCTTCAACATACAGTGGTGGTTAGGAAAACGTGGGGGTTTTAGTCAGTAGGAGTCTGGGTAAAGAAAAACTATACTAAGAAGATATTCGTGATATATATATATATATATATTGCATTCCTGGATACTTTGACTACCCGACACAATAATTTTTTTTCAATTGGAACTGTTCCATCAAACGGACAAACAAGTATTTCAGTAAGCTTTATAATATAGTATAGATATCGCAACTATTTGAAGACCTTCGTGGCGTAGTGAGTGCGCTGTCGCATTATAAAGTTGGAGATCCTGGGTTCGATTCCCGGCTCGAGTCTAGTCTGGTGGGATACTTCGCCCGTAGCCTACTCAATGTCAATTAAGATCATCATCATGATCATCCCATTGCCGAAAAGTTAGAGGTGCGTGCCCGGATTCGAACCGCTGACCTCTGATTAGGAGGCTGACGCCCTAACCACTAGGCTATCACAGCTTTCGTTAGTACCGTAAGTAAGGTAAAATGTATAACCATGTTATATAAATATGTTGACCCTTTTAATTTTTAAACTGTATCTACGAGTACATGCCAAATCGTAATCCATGTTTAAAACTAGGTCAATTGACGCGCTCACCAGTATTTCATTATTTAACACAATGAATTCAATGTTAAAGGTTAACTATGAATTAACCTAATAAATATTCAAATTTACCAAATTTGGATCTAGTATTTATTTAAACTGCTGCGTTAGCTGGAAAGCTTCAGTGTGAGCAACTGTTTAGCAAAGATTAGTTTAACAGTATCAAAAGTTTAGTTTAACGGGTAAAATATATATTTTTTAAATAAAAAAAAATTGTTGTAAGTTGATTCTTCTTAATATCTTAATATTGATTTTTTTAAATTAATATTATGTGGCTATTCTGAAAAAACAATCTATTTTAAGAAAAAAATAAGATTGGCCTTTAGGGCTAACCCACATTTTTTTTCTGAGCTAAAAAGATAAACTACATATTTGTATAAAATTAATTAAATTAATAATTAATTGTCTTTAATCGTATTTAACAGCACCACAAACCACCTAGCCATTACCGGATTAATAATATGATAACTAATGCATGCATAGAGTGTTTTTGCAACAAAGACGATCTTAGTGATTAAGTCGTTATTTTGATGAGAGATAACGAATGCAATTACTAATATTTGAATAAAAACAATCCTTCACACCTCAGTTTCAATAAGATTAATGATTTTATAATTGACGTGATAAACAAACTTATTTTGTTATTAATTAGGGATTCGTACACCGATTTATTCAGTTATTCTTCTAGAGAACGGGTACCGTTCTTAGAAGAATAACTGAATAAGAAGAATAAGAATAACTTAAACATAACTAAACTTATATAACAGTATACTTTGGAGATAAGAGGAACATATATTTTTTTTTGAAAGCGGTGATAGCCTAGGGCACGCACCTCTAACTTTTCGGAGTTATGTGCGTTTTTAAAACATTAAAATATCACTTGTTTCAACGGTGAAGGAAAACATCGTGAGGAAACCTGCACGCTTGAGAGTTCTCCATAATGTTCTCAAAGACGTGTGAAGTCTGCCAATCCGCACATGGCCAGCGTGGTGGACTATGGCCAAACCCTACTCATATTAAGAGGAGACCCGTGCTCTGTAGTGAGCCGTTAATGGGTTGAGGAGGCGATATTTTTTTTAATTTTTTAACGTTCTTATGAGTTCATACGATTTAATTAACGAATTTTCAGTGTATTTTGAAACTGATGGTCATGTCGTGATACTTTACTTTCAAACCAGTCTGTACACAGACTTATGTCTAATTGACTATATTTTTAATTGGCGACCAAATTTGTGAACCATGTTAGCATTTCTGTAATAATATTTTTTTGCAGTAAATATGACACCAACACCTGAGAACGTGCCCTCGTTGGAGGAAAAATGTTACGACAATTCCTCTGGCCAAAGAATTGTAATATCGGGTATGGCGGGCCTCTATCCAGAGTCCAATAGCGTAAAGGACTTATCAGATGTTTTGTATAACAAGGTATATTATATTTTAGTTCTGAAGCGGTGGGTTGGTACTCAATAGCATGCAATAGTTTTTCGAGCAAATATTGGTTTCAGTTCTTTACTTCACGAAACACTAAATCGAACGAAATGCACAGATCTATATGACGTGATGACCTCCTTTTTAAAAGAATTTTGTAGAAAAGTGAATCACTTATTCACACCTACACCTGTCAGTTTAGTTTCAATCATCACTTACCACCAGGTGAGATAGCTGTCAAGGGCTAACTTGTAGTCTATAAAATAAAATAGTTTAGAGACTTGTGTACGGGAATTTGCACCATTGATCCGCTAAACTAATGTTTTGCCTCTCACTTATGTATATATTATTTTTAGTTCCTTATTTTTACTATATGTAAGTCGTTGATCATTTTAAATGCAAACTTAACTTTTACCTAACTGATCTTTCCAAAGTTACGGTCGCAGTGCAATATGCTGGCCTTTTAAGTAAATTTTGAGTGAGTTAAAGTGTGTGTTGTTGGGGTAAATCCCCAAGTGACGACCCCGCTCCTGTAAAATCTTTGAGTGACCCCAAATTCGGTCTGTCCACCTAGGACAGAAGACAGACATTGGAGTAGCTTACAGTCTGTGATGATCCGAGTTTATGCGAAGGTAATAGGGCTCTCCAATCTGATACATGGCTGTGACATGTCCGTTCACTTTACATTTTAATGCTCTTAGATTAACCCAATCAACAAGGAGAACTCTCGCTGGAAGTATGAGAATACCGAGGTATCGAAGTACACAGGAAAAGTACCCGGACTTAAACAGTTTGATGCAAATTTTTTTAAAGTTCACTACCATCTAAGCCAAAACATGGATCCTATTTGCCGGAAATTGTTAGAAAAGGCTTTTGAAGCCATTTATGATGCTGGTAAGACAAGGACAGACAAGACGTTTTATTTTTTCCGTATATAGTATTATTATATATATTATAAGAAGCTGTGATAGCCTAGTGCTTAGGACGTCCGCCTCCTAATCAGAGGTCGGTGGTTCGAACCCGGGAACGTACGAGTACCTCTAACTTTTCGGAGTTATGTGTTTTATTAAGCAATTAAAATATCACTTGTTCAACGGTAAAGGAAAACATCGTGAGGAAACCTGCATGCCTGAGAGTTCTCCATAATGTTCTCAAAGGCGTGTTAAGTCTGCCAATCCGCACATGGCCAGCATTGTGGACTATGGCCAAACCCTTCACATATTGAGAGGAGACCCGTGCTCGGTAATGGCTATCGTTCAGTTGAACTAATAGTATTGATAACATCCGGAAGTTGCATCCATTCAAAGTAAAGATTGATCCTTTACATGTTGAACGCTCCAGTCCTTCCTGGGTCCTTTATGGCTCGCTTTAAAGAACCTGAATAATGAATAGAAGCAGGCGTTACTTTGCGGAAGTCCATGATAAACAATAAACAGCAAGTATAATTTGCTATATTCCGCCGACAACCGGGAGATTAGTATAGTATAGTAACACCACACAAAATACTCCACTAGAACCTCTACGCACGTTTCGACCCGACACCGGATCATTCTCAGGAGATGTTGACTTCACAAGCGCGAAAAGCAAAGTCTTTGCTTTTCGCGCTACTATACTATACTATACTAATCTCCCGGTTGTCGGCGGAATGTAGCAAATTATACTTGCTGTTTATTGTTTTAAATAACCTGGTCTTACAATGACGTAGAATACATACTAATTGTTGTTAGTATGTATTCTACGTCTACGACTAATAAATTCATCGATTGACGCGTGGTCGGCCCATTTCCATAGTTTATCAGATCCACGCGTCAGAAATTCACATAGTACGCTAAAAATGTTTAACTTCTATTCCGTTTACACAGTTACACATAATTTATGCTTCGAACTTAGCGCACTTATTTATATATTTGTTCCTTGGGTGTTTTTCAACATGTTTTTAATAATAGTACTTGAAAATTTCAAGGCATAATAAGTTTTTTTAATGAATAAATTAAGGATACTTTATCCATCGGATATTCACTTACATTTCTTTTATACCACCAGGTATCTGTCCTGATGAGCTTTCGGGTAAAAAAGTAGCTGTCTTCATCGGCAATGGAAATTCTGAAACTGAAAAAGCTGTTTTTGATATTAATTTGTTGAAGGGCGGAGTTGGTCTAACAGGGTATGTATCAATCTAACACCTTTATTTTCAAGAGTTGTAACATAGGCTATTGACAAATTTTGAGCAGGTCCTTAACTTAGAAGGTTAAAATAATAACATTAAGTACCACTGGTACTCACCACCGATCGGTGATGAGTACCAGAACTTGATCTACTTTCCCGTCTACCGAGGTTTACTTAATGATGACCAAGTAAATCTCGCTACTCTTTTCATCATGATCAACCCATTACCGGCTCACTACAGAGCACGGGTCTCCTCTCAATATGAGAAGGGTTTGGCCATAGTCCACCACGCTGGCCATGTGCGGATTGGCAGACTTCACACGTCTTTGAGAACATTATGGAGAACTCTCAGGCGTGCAGGTTTCTTCACGATGTTTTCCTTCACCGTTGAAGCAAGTGATATTTTAATTTTTAAAAACACACATAACACTGAAAAGTTAGAGGTGCATGCCCGGATTCGAACCGCCGACCTCTGATTAGAAGGCTGACGCCCTAATCACTAGGCTATCACCGCTTCCAACTAACTACTCTTTTCAGATCGATCTAAACCTTGAGTTCGGAACTAAACCTTAAAAACAAAAAACAGGTTTATTTTTTAAGTCATCACTTAACCAGTTAATAGTTTATTAATTTCTCGCTTGACCACTGTTAGACTAAACTTTTACAACACTCTCAATGATTAGTAGGTAATCATTGAGCTAATATTGTATAATGTTACCCTTCTGTAAATTAACTCGTATTCAGAAAGTCAATCAAGAAAATTCCTTTAATTTTTATTTCATGCTAACGGTCACGATATTATTTAAGTGATACAATTAATTAATTATCGTTAAGTTTTAAATGAGGATTTTGATGTTTTACTCTGTGGAGTTCGGCTGGATTCATCATGGATTCATGGATCCATTTTTACCCTAACATACAGAGCTAATAATTTATTATATATATTTATCGCCTCCAATACTATAATAAAGAATATATGATGTAAACGATAATAATACTCCATTAAAGAACTAATTAAACTTGCGCTAATCAATAATAATTTACAACCAAACTACGAAAGTGTTGATTAGACTGCAAAAAGTCATTCACGTAAAAAAAATATATGAGCCAGAATAAAATGGTATCCTTCGAATTGCAGGTGCTGTAGAGCAATGTATGCCAACCGTATCTCGTATTGCTTAAACGTTAAAGGACCTTCTTTGACCATCGATGAGAGCTGCAGTAGTTCTATCAGGGCATTGGAAATGGGCTACCTTGCTATTAAACGCGGAGATTGCGAGGCTGCCATCGTCGGAGGAGCGTCATTATGCTTGCTTCCTCATACCATGTTCCATTATGGAAGGTACGCATTTGTGTTTTTAAGAATAATTAGCATTAGACTTGAAATTAGATACTTGAACCAATATAACGCCTTTAACATCACGAACACCTATATCTTGACCAAATATGTTACATTTAACATCACAATTGTAATGTTCAGTGATTTACTACCCAAGATATTATCCTAATAAGAAAACAGCTTTTGTAAAATCGAAGATTACAAAAACTGATGGAAAGAGACCAGTTACTATTAAAAATTAACAGTCAATAAGTACATAACAAATACCTGGAAAAAAAATTGTACATACACTTTGAACCCAGGACCTCCAACTTTACAATGCGACACGGAGGTCGTCAAAAAGGAGGTAGATGGACAGACCGAAGACAAACATTGTAGTCGTTTAGAGTCGGTAATGATCTGAGTTCAGGCAAATTACTGTTAATGTTTTATGCAAAGGTTATAATGTTTATACGGCTCTCCAATCCGATACATGGCTGTGAGATGTCCGTTCACTTCACATTTTAATGCCTTTAGATTAATCCAATCAACAAGGAGAACTCTCGCTGGAAGTATGAGAATACCGAGGTATCAAAGTACACAGGAAAAGTACCCGGACTTAATCTGTTCGATGCGATTTTTTTTAAAGTTCACTACCATCTAAGCCAAAACATGGATCCTATTGGCTGGAAATTGTTAGAGAAAGCTTTTGAAGCCATATGCGGTTGAACTGAAAATTATTCAAAAAAATTGTACATACACTTTGCATCATGCGTCGCTGAATCTAATGAATATATAACCACTTTTGTAGAACTACCAAGATAAGTATGGATGGTAAAACAAAATCGTTCGATACCGAGGCTGCTGGGTGTGCTAAGTCGGAGGCTATCAATATTCTATTTCTACAGAAAGCTGAGAATGCTTTAAGGTACTTTTGATATAAATATGTTTTGTGTAAGTCAATCTACTACTTTATTAATTTGATCTCATATTATTCCAGAATTTACGCCGATCTCGTGCACGTGAAAAGTGACTTCATTTCAATTCCGCACGATAATAGCGGTCCAAAATATAGCTTCTATAGAGATCCTGAAAACATGGCGAATTTTATAAGAAATTTCTATTCAGAAGCTAAACTGTCACCAGAACTCGTGGAATATGTAGAAGCTTTCGGTGCAGGTACCTTTATAAAAATTCATTTATTTATTTGCTCTTGAGTCTAGCCTTACAGGATTATAAACCTAATTTTCTATAGTAGCTATAGTAGTAGTAGTAGTATAAAAAGTAAGTATACAAATTTATGATCATTTAAAACTTATAGACATATTCAAATTGCCTAAATTTACATATCCCTGTAACATATAATCCACGATGCCAATCTTGTGAGTTCACTCAGATTGCTACTGAATAGGTAAACCTTCTCTGCGACAACGTTCAGAGTGATAAGTGCGCGCATCACCGGCCCCTGGTTGAGCAAGTTGGTGCGTCCCGTCCGCACTGCCAGCAGCGGCGGCCTGCGCCTCCGATACACGTAACTATCTGGGACTCTAAGCCGCACCTGCACTAACACATCTACGTTAAATATTAAGCATCTGAAACTGACAGAATACTCAAAAAATTGGAAAAAATCATATTCAGAAGCATAGCAAACTACGAATCGTGGAATGAAAAAAGAAACACTATTGCTTCTTGTACCAAAAAAAAAAGAGATTATAAAGATTTGACGGAATTTCATGGTTGCAAATATATTATTTACATCCGCACCCGTAACCTTGTTTTTTACTTATATTACAGCGGACCCGCTTGCCGACAAGGCAGAATTGGAAGCCATTGAAAAAGTTTATTGTAAAAACAGAAGTGAACCTCTTCTAGTGGGCAGTGTTATGTCCAACATTGGATATACAGAAGGCGCTTCAGGAATTTCAGCAATAACGAAGGTAAACACACATAACATTTGCAATGAATAACCAAAATACTTAGAATTTGTTGCAGGAGTTTCAACTTTTATTCTCTCAACAGGTCCTCTTAGGGTACCAATATGGACAGCTTGCGGGCAATATCTCCTGTGATTCACCACGGAAAGATGTAGATTCTTTGCGTGATGGTCGAATGCGCATAATTACCGATCATCAAACTTTCGGTAGAACCTACGCCGCTGTTAACAATATTTCTTTGACCGGAGTTAATGGCCATGCCCTATTAAGAGGTCGTTACAAACCGAAGGTAAACCTTTTGTATGTCACAGTGTATTGCACTTTTTCTATCTCCGATGCTCAACTTACTACGACTACGAATAGCTATACTAAGAAATTCCCGTTTATTCTTTTTTTTTATCCACTCAAGCTAGCCCTTGACGGCAATTTCACCTGATGGTAAGTGATGACGCAGTCTAAGATGGTAGCGGGCTAACCTATTAAGGGTATGGTAAAGCCATACTCCTAATTGTTTTCTACACGACATCGTGCCGGAACGCTAAATCGCTTGGCGATACGTTTTTGTCGGTAGTGTGGTAACTAGCCACGGCCGAAGCCGAAGCCCACCAGACCAGACTCGAGCCGGGAATCGAACCCAGGACCTCCAGCTTTAAAATGCAACAGCGCACGCGCTGTGCCACGGAAGTAGTCAAATATTCCAGTAAAACTTTGGACATAACAAAATAGAAGCTGGAAATAATTTACATGGTATATTTTTAGGACACTTCACGTTACAAGGCAAATTTCCCGCAATTAGTTACTCTATCAGGTAGACAAGAAACTTCGGTCGATAAGATAATCCAGTATTTGAAATCTCATCCTGTTGATCCAGAGGAATTGGCGCTTCTGAGGAATATTCATAAATCTAAGATATCTGGTCATTTAGGAAGAGGATTTATACTTCTTGGTGAGTAGTTTCATTTATTTATCGGCAGTACATGAATGTACTGTGATAAAAATAAATAAAATCTTTAAATCTAATGTTCTAACGTGTCCTTAGTAAATAGTACCTCAGTAAGATCGGCGCGTACTAAAGACTTCTGACGTCTGCCTTCAGGATGTGGGTTATCTTTACGCGAAATTTCGCATAATTGGTTTAAGCCTAGTTCTAGTTATTGCTCATTGCGGTTTTTAAGAACCGCAGCAATAGCCCCATATTCCAAGTAGAACCGGGAACAATAAAGTAGTATATAATATAGTAATGTTTTTGCTATCTATCTTATGTATAATATAGTAATGTTTTTGCTATAAGCTATCTTGGTGCTAAATCGAAAGATAAAAGTAGTGTGGTTAATTCAAACATTATTTACAAGGAATCTGATAAATAGCAAAGTAACGATTGAACGGATAGATGGACAAATTAGCGACATTAAATACGAACGAACCAACCAACTACCAAATAAAATGTATGAATAAATGACACTTTTGGATTTTTAATTGTATTTTATCACGAAAAGTATTCGTTTCGACTAAAATATTTTGTAAACATTATACTCATACTTTCTTTATCCAATTTCAAGACTCAAACGAAAAAAATGAAACCATATGTCTACAAGAAAATTTAAACTATTTCGACGATGTCAAACGGCCTTTGTGGTTCGTGTACAGCGGTATGGGCTCCCAGTGGGCTGGTATGGGAGCACAGCTCATGAGAATTCCTTTGTTCGCCGCAGCTATAGAAAGGTATATGCACAATATTCTTTGATGAGTTAGAACTTAAAAATTATTTTATGTTATGATGCCGGGTTGAATGAAAGCAAATAAAATAGTAGCTAATCCAGACACCGTCATTCATAACTCAATGTATGTCTTATGACAATGTACATGGTAAAAAATTTATAGCCTTTGCTATGAAATTCTTTCGTTGTAAACAATGAGATAGGAATACGATAGATTCCGAATGATACACGAAACTCTGGCAGTTATATGTCTAGCACAAAACTGATCTGTAACAACGCCTTATTTTCAGAGATACTCGCACTTCTTTACAAACATTAAAGACAGAATGATAGGCCACCTCAGTTTCGGACTAAGATTTCATTCCTGGCTTCACCAAAACAAGAAAAAAACCTGAAAAATTTACTTAAAGAACACTAAGTTAAATTGGCATGAATGTGTTTGTAATTATGAAAATCGATAATAACCCTTTAAAGTTAATCATCTTATTTAAATGTCAATTATCTTATATTTATAACAGATGTCACCGAGTTTTAGAACCCAAAGGAGTGGACATTATCCATATAATTTCATCTAAAGACAAAACTATGTTTGACAATATTCTGAACTCTTTCGTTGGAATCGCTGCTATACAAATTGGACTTACGGATATTTTACGTGAATTGGAAATCTTTCCCGACATGATTATCGGTAAAAAATTTGCTCTTTCTCATATTATCATAACTTTATTCATATTTATAATCAATATTAACCCATATCTTAGTTACATAAGCAAATGTTCCAATCGTCCATTCTAGTTTCAAAAGTAGGTAGTAAATAAAATAAAATAAATCATATATGGCCCGTGCTTTTATATTCAGTATTAAGGGTTCAGCCTTATATTAAAGCAATTATTTACAGGACACAGTGTGGGTGAGCTAGGCTGCGCTTACGCAGATGGATGCCTTACAGCTGAGGAAATGATACTGTCTGCATACAGCCGCGGTCTGGTCTCTTTGCAGACCCCATTCATTCGTGGATCAATGGCTGCTGTTGGGATTGGCTACCAAAAGGTTTAGATTTTTGAAAATTATGAATAATTATACCGCTAATTTTAGTTTTTCTTGCAAATAACATTTCATCCCGTCATTCTTTATTACGTTTTTATTTCTCACTAAGTAGTATTTTATTTCTTTTATTCTGCAAGCAATATTACACGTTTTAAGAGAGTAATTTTTTCTTTCACTATCATTGTGATATTGTGGCATTATTTATAGGCGCACCTGCTCATTGAAACGTACGTAATCATTATTTGTACAATTGTGATTTCATATTAGCGTCAGACGACCGTCATTATTTTCGATAAGTATTTCATGGAGGTTTGCCATCTCTTACCTAAATTATTTCAAAATTATCATCTTTACTAAATTATTTTAGTTAAGGCTAGACAGAGTTTAGCTAGTACGGTTCCTAGTTTTCTTTGGGCTTAATATATCATAATAGTAACGAAGATAATGTCACAATAAAGCTCTGATTTTGTACAAGTCAATAAAGCTTCAAGAGCCGTCACTACGGTGTCATAGTTTAAAAAATATCCTTAGTTAGTTACCTTTGAATATTGTCATAATCAATTTATTATTATTGTTATAGATAGCTAAATTGTGTCCACCTGAAATTCAAGTAGCTTGTCACAATGGTCCCGATTCCAGCACAATTTCTGGACCCGCTGACAACGTTAAACAATTTGTGGCTCAATTAACTGCGAAAGGAATATTTGCCAAGGAAGTGCCGTGCTCGAACATTGCATATCACTCCAGATATATTGCTGCCGCAGGTTCATATCAAATGTCTTGACAATATTAGCAGTTGTGTGTAAAATAATAGTAATCCTTTAATAGGAACGCTTTCTAATAGCAAAAAATTGTGTTGGTTAGTTTATTGCTTTATGTTTTGATCTGTCTGATCAACAAAGTGTCTGAGTGCGGAACTAAAGACAGACAGAGATATATAGAGATCTGATATACGTTATTATTTTTCAGCACAAAAATCATCTTTTAGCCTAACTACTAGATAATTTTTGGGACACGTTAAGTAATCACGACTGTTGAGATTTTTTTTGGAAGCTTATAAACCTTATCGGTTTGATCTTGTTTTATTAAAACCTTAAAAATTCTAATTCCTTTAGGTCCTAACCTGCTTAAATATTTGAGTGAAGTGATCCCGTCACCTAAAGCACGCAGTAAACGTTGGGTTTCTACATCAGTACCACAAGATAAATGGAATGATCCGATTGCCAAATATTCGTCTGCAGAGTATCACACGAACAACTTACTTGTAAGTATTATTTCCACTCAACATTCATCTGTAAAAGTTACTTGCTTAATATATATCAATTTAATGGTTACAGAGCCCAGTACTCTTTGAAGAGACATCAAGGCTAATCCCAGAGAATGCAGTTGTCGTAGAGATTGCTCCATATGGTCTTCTACAAGCCATTCTCAAGCGTTCTCTGCCTGAATCCTGTCAAAATGTGCCGCTGACAAGACGTGGGCACTCCGACAGTACAAAGTATTTGTTAGAAGCCATTGGAACGTAAGAATTATTATTTTAGCAAGTGGTTGGATTATAGTAAATTTTCGATGAAAGTCATGATTATTAGATATGTCCCACTACTGAACACGGAATATTCTCAAAAGACATCTCTTTGAACAGCACGGAATGTTCTCACATTCCGTTCACTCTCATGCAAAAGGCTAAGACCCTCCACCACACCGCTTTAGTGAGCTATAACAAAAAGCTTATGAATCAAGAAATGGGTGCTTTCGCATCCCTTTTAAGGTCTTGTTTACCCCTCTGGTTTCAAACTATATAATTCTACTATTTGTTTCGGCATTTTAAACCACTAGTCTATTAAATTAATGAGTAAAGAACCCTCGTCCTAAACAACACACATTTTCTGCGCTGACTGCCTCATGGCTAACTCTCCGGAGGTCATCGATCATCTGTGTAGATCATACATAATACAATTGTTGAGGCAGTATCTGTATAGATCATACAACTGTTGAGCCAGTCTCACGGTTAAAAATAAGATGAAATTAAGATGAATCTATTAATTTCGGTACTTTTTAGATAACTAAAGATGACCAAGATGTTACTAAAAATTGTTTTTTAGGCTCTACATGAAAGGGTACTACCCTAAAGTGCAAGCGCTATACCCGAAAATAGAATTCCCAGTTTCTACTGAAACACCGATGCTATCACATTTAATAGAATGGGCACATAGCGAACAATGGTGAGTAGATTTTCAAATTACGACTATACATTAACTAAGAAAATGATTATTTTAGTTATAAAATTAGAATGATAATCCTGGGGGTTATAAGATTTATTACGTCAAACTTCTCTTGTTCACGGGAATCGTCATAATATAGCGCTCAGGCTCTTTTACCGAGTGTCCCTGGATGGTTAACTTTTTAATAGCTATAAATTTAAATTGTAATAATTGTTTTGGTGTGCTGTGTGTAAAATGGCGATAGCTTAATTGCTAATAATTTGACCTTCCTTTACTTCTTCATCAGATACTATTTATTCGTAGTATAATTATAACGAGTCATTGAGACTTGATAATTGGTGATGATGATGATTATTGAATGGGCAAATTAACGTTTTAGGAAAATTCTACATTATGCAGATTCGAATAGGAAATCAGCATCACAGTGCACGCATGCCATATCCATCCTTGATGACGAAAATCGTTATTTGAAAGGGCATGTAATAAGAGGTAATGTATTTTATGATCTTCAAGTCAACTTAGAACGTTTAGTTCCAGTTTTTTTTTTCATTAAAAGCTAATATCAGTCATTTATTCTCGCTATCAACACTTACATATATTAAAAATACGATTTATTCATAGAAAATAATAAAGTGTTTGACAGTAACAACTTACTAACTATACTAGTATTACGGAGACACAAGATCTGCAGACGAACCAAAAATAAGGCACCAGAGCTCGTTTTAGTTTTTGTAGAAAGACCCGTTACGATGTCGCGTAGAAACCAATTAAAGATATAATATAAAAGTCATATGTAACATGTTAGCACGCTACAATTTTAGAGTACATCATCACTTTCCGTCAAGTGACCCAAGAGTTGTAATAGACAAAAAGGAAATATCCAGCTCATGATTTTTTTTTAAAATAATTGTTTGCTTTTCTTATATAATAATCTATATTTTAATTTCAGAGAAGAATACATACCCCTTTGCTGCTACTTTGGTAGCTGTTTGGGATACATTGGCTATGGTGTTGGGAATACCAAAGAAACAATTCTCAATTGAGTTTCGTGACGTACACCTGCACTCACAGCCCGTGTTGCACGAACAAAGACTGTTACGATTAAATGTAGCAATTCATCGAGTGAAAGGCCGCTTCGAGGTAATTTTTCAAATGGGGCCCAATATTTTAATCCTTGACAGTAAAAATGTTTGCTTTCACTAGAAATCTGTACATCTGTAATCTGTCATTTGTATATATACACAAAAAAAAATCCCAGCCCTTCTCTAAGTAAAGGATCCACGTAATATCTGCTAATAAAAATGCCTTTACCCTTAAGAGAGATCCACGGCCCGCCGGCATACGGCAACTGTAGCCACAGTTTAGTGAGTATATATGCTTGATATATTGAATTAAAATAATATAGATAAGTACACATACTTATCTATTAATTAAACTATAGTAATTAACCTAGCACAAAGGCACTTTTGTTTTCCTTTATTAACCTAATTAATTAAAACTTTATTTGACGACCTCCGTGGCAAAGTGCGTGCGCTGTCACATTATAAAATTTGAGGTCGTGGGTTCGATTCCCGGCTCGAGTCTGGTCTGGTGAGAGGCTTCGACCGTGACCGACAATACGTGTCGTAAATCGATTAAGCATTCCCGTTCACGTAGAAACCAATTAGGAGTGTGGGTTTACCATATCCCTAACAGGTTAGCCCGCTACCATGTGAGATAGCCGTCAAGGGTTAACTTGTAGTGTATAAAAAAAAAGATTCGATATTTCAAAGCTTAGTAAAAATTCCACTTTAAATATTTTTAGGTTCTAGATGACAATATTAAAGTGGCAACAGGTTTCGTTATTGCAAACATAGATACTGATACATTAGAAGAGATTAAAGAGGAAGTCAGGCCAAATGAAGTTATGGAATTGATATCAAATGACGTATATCAACTAATGCACTCCAGGGACTACAATTACTTGTAAGTTTTTAGCAATATCAATATTTAGGCAAGGGTTTTTTTTTAATTATTCCATATGTGACATGGTTATAATTACTTGTAACAAAAACCAGCTTTGCTGGAGGCTTTTTTTAGACCTGGACCCGGTTTGGAACACTCGCATTCGTTTTAAGTGAACGAATATAGTTAACACACACTCCACTCATATTAAAATATAGATAAATGAATAAACCAACGATGAGTTCAAAGATGCCTGTACTAGGAATACATGAATAAAACATTTGAGAATTTGAAATTGAATTATTTTTAATATTTATAAATTTCAGGGATGACTTTCGAAGTATTTACAACGCAAGCACGTCATTAAATCAAGCTCATCTCTTGTGGCAAGACAATTGGGTAACACTAATTGATGGTATGATCCAACTCAATGCACTAAAAAGACATCATGATAGTGTTTCACAGCCTAACTTTATGAGAATAATCAAAATAGACGTTGAGAACCATTTGAGAAATAAAACTTCGATAGAGAATGCCGTTCTCTTACCAGTAATCATATCTGACGTTACTGACAGAACTAGGTATGGTATACAAATTTTGAAGTTTACTTCAGCTTACAAAATAAATGTATAAAATAAAGTGTTATCCTTTGGAACTGTCTAGATGCGGTGGCGTATTTATTGAAAATCTGATATTCAACGACTTGCCACCAATGAATAAGGAACAAATCGCTTTAAAAACTTTACAATTTGTTCCACACTTCTCTTCTGGCATAATTGATGTAAGTGTATGGATTTTATATTAATAACCTTAATTAATTTATTATTGATTATGTAAGATGGTGATGAAAAAACCCTAGGCTAAGTTTGTTGTGGGTTTCTTATTAGACCTGGGCGCGATTTGAACCCTCTTAGCTATAATAATAAAAAATATGATTTATATGAACGATTCATAGATGCCTGTAATAGCTTTATATGAATAAAGCTATTTTTGACTTGATTTGATTCGATTTGA
Source organism: Lasiommata megera (assembly GCA_928268935.1). Taxonomy (NCBI): domain Eukaryota; kingdom Metazoa; phylum Arthropoda; class Insecta; order Lepidoptera; family Nymphalidae; genus Lasiommata; species Lasiommata megera. Next base: position 8,302,301 of record OV743319.1, on the reverse strand, counting down.
TCTACAGGCAACTATCCTATGAATCAAGTAGATGATAAAAATATTTTTCATCTTTAAATAGCAAACCGTCATGGTTATAAATATAAATTAGTTAGTGACAACAATATTTATCTGCTTTGCTTATTTTCTAGGAAATTTCTACGATGTACGTATTTTTACAAATACTTGCAGAAAATTTAAATAAACGGAATGTCAATGTTCTTGAAGTTATTGGATACAAAGGTCAGAAGAACTTTAAAAATATTCAAGAAGTAATTGACGATATACCAGAAATAAAGATAAACTTTTCACAAATTTGTCGAAAAGATTTAATTGAAAGGCCTGATACCATTGAAGACGTTGATGTACTAATGATAACTAATTTGTCTGCTGATGATAGTGTAAGTGAACTTTTATATATATTTTTAGGTCTTACAGGTTTAAATTTTTATTTTTATTATAATTGCTTTTTCCTTTCGTAGATGTGCCAAGTGTTACATCGGATACTTAATCGGAATATTTTCCTAATCAATAAAGAAGAATGTAAGGATATGTCGACCACACGTCCTGCACTACTGTACCGCAGTGTGTGTGTCCATACCGTTGGATCATCACGTCTGGAATTAAACATTTGGCAACCTTCCGATGTAACGGTCGGGGCTAGTGCTGTCACTGTGTTTTCTGAAGCTGACCTCGCAAAATTGTATACACAGTTGTCTACACTTCCACCAAGACACAAACTTATCATTTTAACTTCAAACCCACCACTGACTGGACTAAAAAAGCTTATCAAAGAGCAGAGAACGGAAGATAACCGCAAAATTACTCTTTTAATAAATAGTGATGAAGTATTTGAAGAACAATCTCTGAATAAAATACAGTTTACGGATTTGGCAACAAATATTTTAAAAAACGTATGTATACTGTAAATGTTATAATGTTATTTATATTGTTTAAGTTACAATAAGCAATTCCTTAACTGTTGAAGGGCATCTGGGGTGGAGAGTATTATTTGCCAATTCAAGACAAAGGACACGTTGGCCGAGATATGACGTTGGAAACGACTCGACTAGGTGATATTGACTCTTTGCATTGGGCAGTAGCTAACGAAAGCAGTCACCCAGGCGTTCTTGTAAAGGTATAAAAAGTATTTAAAATAATTCTATTCGACTTGAGCTATAAACTTGAATTTTATAATAAAAAACTAATACTAAAAAATAATAATGAACCTATAGCATTTTCTTCTGGTGCCTTTACTTAGGCTTCTTCTTCGATCTTACCGCTCTATTGCATTTGCATAATTTTTTCACTTTGGTATATTATTAAAGTCATTCATTCATATCTATTATTACTTTATTTCAGGTTCAGTATATAGGTTTAAACGACGCGTATGTAAAAAAAGTGAAAGTTGACGTAAGTGAAAAAAATACTGAAAGCAAGCAGATCGAATTTGATTTCAGCGGTATTACGGATAGGTATGCTTGCTTATTATAATTACTTCAATTAAGTATTACATAGTGTTGCGACATATTTATGATAAATAACGTATTGTTGTATCCATAAAATAATATGCAATTGATTTATGACCTGTCAAGTCAATTTGGTAACGTCCACGAGTCAAACTACCTGCTTTACATCCGTTTAAATATTTTCCTCCTCGTACCTAGAACGTTGAAGAAAAACATCGTGAGGAAACCTGCATGCCTGAGTGTGGACTATGGCCAAATCCTTCTCATATTGAGAGGAGACCCGTGCTCTGTAGTGAGCCGGTAATGGGTTGATCATGATGACCTAGAACGTTAACTTAAGCTCCCCAACTCAAAAAGTTTGCCTCTGTGTAATATTAATATTTTAAAAATTACGCATCCCTCCCGGAAGCAACGCAGGTAGAACTGCTTCCGGCAGAATACCCACTAAAACCCAGCGATGCCCTTTCGCGTCACCTAGTGACTGGGTCACGGGAACACTCGCTCAGTCGTCCACAACCCAGCCCGATATAATATAAGTATATTTTCTTGCGTACAAAGTCTCAAAACTTATACACTCGTCCCGAGAAAAAGCGCACAGTAATTTCAGCTGGGCATTATTTTTGGTAACAATTTTTTAATTGCTCCTAAAGCTATTTAGTGCAATTAATTCTCAAGATATTTTATAATTGTTTAATAGTTCGTCCAAAATTAACTTGCAATAATATATTTTAGCAATGTGCGTGTCATGGGTTTTGCACAAGCAAAATCGATTAGCACCAACGTCAAAGTGAAACCCGAACTATTGTGGCCGGTACCAGACCACTGGACTCTGGAGGATGCGGCTACTGTTCCTTTAGCTTACTGCTTGGCTTTCTACTGCCTGGTAAATATATTTGTATTTATCACTTCATAATGTGTATTTGAAAAAGATGTACTGACTTAAGTAATTATTGTAACCGACTTCTTCCTCTTTTTGACTACCATCATGATCAACCCATTACTGGCTCACTACAGAGCATAGGTCTCCTCTCAATATGAGAAGGGTTTGGACATAGTCCACCACGCTGGCCATGTGCGGATTGGCAGACATCACACGCCTTTGAGAACATTATGGAAAACTCTCAGGCGTGCAGGTTTCCTCACGACGTTTTCCTTCGCCGTTGAAGCAAATGATATTTTTAATTTTTAAAAACGCACATAACTCCGAAAAGTTAGAGGTGCCCGGATTAGAACCGCCGACGTCTAATTAGGAGGCTGACGCCCTAACCACTAGGCTATCACCGCTTCTTGACTATAAACATAAATAATTTATTGCCATTTAATGTGCACATTATTCATTTATTGACAATAATTGTTTTACTTTTAATCTACAAATATTTTCAGTGCTTCAGGAGTCGGTTATACCGTGGGAACAGCATTCTCGTGCATGGAGGCGCGGGAGCTTTGGGTCAAGCTGTCATCTCTATTGCGCTAGCGTATGGCTGCGATATTTATACAACCGTCAGCAATCTAAAGAAGAAAGAATTTCTATTGAAGCTGTTTCCAGAACTGAAAGGTCTTTATTTATTGAGTTTTACAGCACTAAATTAAAAACAAACCATTACAAAAGGTTAGGATGCACAAAAAGACAAGTAATCTCTGCACAAAATAGATTTCTCCAGCACCGCTAGCATGGGCATGGGCAAAAATCTTATTATATCCACAAACAAGAGATAAAATGTTGTAGTCCACCAGACTAGCAACGCAAGAGCCTTCAATTATTAATTATTGTAGGCTTTGTGTTTGATTATCCAATGAACGAATAATTATGTAAATAAGACGGAAAGTAGAAGACTGGATCGATTATGATAGGACTGTTAATGGAAAAGCTTCTTGCTCTTAGTTAAAATATTACTTTACTTTTCATATATTAAGATATCTCGTAAGATAAAAGTATCCTATGTTATATCTCTGTTCTCTATACGATCTTTCTTTCTTCATCTCTCAAGTATCTATCCAATCTCTGTTCTCTATACAAAAACTTGCTTAGATTGGTGTAACAATAACTTTATTTTTAAATCTCTATAAACGAACAAAAGTCTGCCAATCCGCTCATGACCAGCATAGTGGAGTATGGCCAAAACCTTCTCATATTGACAGGAGACCCGTGCCTTGTAGTGAGCCGGTAATGGGTTGATCATGACGATGATGAATCGAATAAACTTACTAACGAAATAACGACACAAATTTTGAAAATCATTTTCTGAGCTTACGCTATAATATGTCTCGATGTCAAATTTCAGCCCAATCCGTTTTGTCGTTAAGACCAGCACTCCTTTTTTAGGGATGGTTAATCAAAAAGTCGATATGACTTACTCTACTCTTTTATAACATTTTATTTCTTACTTACTTTTTCTTACTTAAATTTTTGGTGCCATTTTTTTCCAGAGGACCAAATCGGTAATTCACATGATTGCACTTTCAAAGATATGGTTCTTCGCGGTACCAAAGGAAAAGGTTGCCAAGTTGTAATCAGCTGCGTCACAGGAGAACTCCGAACCGTAAGTCAAGGTGTCATATATCCACGTCTAGGAGTATATATTCATGTCTTCTGTTGGTGTGTTTGTTAGCCCAAGCCACTGTTTATTGAAAACTTTGTTATAGTTTTGGTACTATATTAATCAAATTACTAACATGATTTATTTAATTTATGTCATATAAATTAAATACATAAAACTAGTAAAATACATAAAAATATATTTAACGGTACGAAGACTCGTTGGAAATAACTATAAATTACGTATAATTTACAGGCTACACTTTATTGCTGCTCACCACATGGATTTTTAGTTGATACGTCGGTATTACTGGATAACGATACTAATAACTTCGAGATGTATTGTTTGAACGATTGTATGTCATACTGTACACAGCAATTCTCTACACTTTTCCAACCGCAAAACGCAAGAGATTTGAAAGTAAGTATTTTTTTCCAAACGCCCCGGTAATTCCAGGATTGTCTGAAACACACTATTTGTACGACTAGGATAGGAGAGGGATAAATGCTTCGGCAGTTTTTCTGTTGTGATTAAATATAAAGAAGATGACGTGATCATGTAGGCATACATGGGATTCACTTTAGTTTTAAAAGACATACAGCATTTAATTATTTAGTTTAACGATTTTTGATTGATTCCTATTTCGTTGATTCCGACACATGTAATAAATGGGGGGTTAGGATAGTTAGATACCCACGTAATTTATTGTTCGTATGTACAGACTCACTAATTTTTTTTTTTTAAACACTACAAGTTAGCCCTTGACGGCTATCTCACCTGGTGGTAAGTGATGATGCTGTCTAGGATGGTATCGGGCTAACCTGTTAGGAGTATTGTAAGCCCAAGCTGAATTTTTTCTACTAATTCATTTTTTTTAAATATAAAAGTGTGTTGTTTGTTGTGTTTTTGTGTGTTTGTTTAAACAAAATTGGCTTATTCCGACCTTGTGCCTCATTACGTTAAGTTACTGCATCGGTTCTAGTTATTGACGGTCTTTCCGACCCTCTCTCTCACATAAGTGATATATACCAGCGGTAGTCTTTCTTAATCTGAGGATGATGATAAGTCCTGATTTTGCCCTCATCATCATTAAACCTAATAACATCCTGATCTGGATATAGGTCTTTTGTTGTGTATCCAACTTTTTTTTTCTTTTGAAAGTAAGGTTTAAATAACTTAAATTTTTATCAGAGGCTACAACTGATGGTGAGCGAAGGAATCGCGCGGGGCTACGTCCGGCCGCTCTCCCGCGTGGTGTACGCGGCGGGAGACGTCGCACGCGCTCTACGTCTGCAAGCGGGCAGCAAGCACGCTGGCAGAGTGCTGCTTCACGTGCAAGAGAACAATATCTCTTCCGCCCATACTAAGTAAGTAGCAATTATGTTTATAACGTTTAAAACAGTTATTTATGTTTTTAGAAATAAAAGTTTAACAAACGTGCAAGTGATATTTAAAATGTTGATAATTAAATGGAAGGATCAAGATGATCATGATCATCATGATCAACCCATTACCGACTCACTACAGAGCACGGGTCTCCTCTCAATATGAGAAGGGTTTGGCCATGGTCCATCACGCGGGCCATGTGCGGATTGGCAGACTTCACACGCCTTTAAGATAAAAACATTATAGAGAACTCTCAGGCATGCAGGTTTCCTCACGATGTTTTCCTTCACCGTTGAAGCGACAGATATATTTTTTTTTTAAACGCACATAACTCCGAAAAGTGAAAGGTGCGTGCTTGGATTCGAACCGCTGACCTCTGATTAGGAAGCTGACGCCTTAACCACTAGGCTATCACCGCTTCCAGGATGGTATCAAATTGAAATTTCTTACTTGCAGAATGCACTGTTCGGCCAATCGATTGCAGCTGCTGTTACTAGATAATGAGGTTCTGGGAATGCACCTAGTCGACAGATTGATAAGCCGAGGTGCTAGAAATTTCGTATTGTATTGCTCCAATAAGACGAACAGCATATTGTTCAAACTGAGGTAACGGTCTCGTCTCGTTAAAGATATAAATCGGATTGGTTTTCAAAGTAGTTATCGGTATTACATATTTTAAAATTAAAAATATATTTCATAGATCCTGGCGGAAACAAGGTGTACAATGTACTGTACTGTATGGAAAAGCTTGGGATGAAAATATTGTTGACAATATCGAAGAAGTTGAAGGAATATATTGCGTATTAAATTCAAAGAAAGAGACTAAAAATTTTTTGAGCAGCTTGACAAATTTGAATTCGAAGATCCGAGACTCGACTTGCTTGAAGTACGTAACCATTATTTTTACTGCTATAGTTAGTACGTAGTATAATTGTACAGTTGTCTTGGTGTTATTTCCTAAAAAATTAAAAAATCAACTTCCAGGTATTTCGCTGCGATTGATGCTAGGAAAGAAATCAATGAGCTAATAAAGCTTGTAAAACCTCACAAAGTATTTACGTCTATCAAATTGCCGCCATTGAAAGAAGAACTTGTAAGTATCGTGGTAGGAGTTAAAAAATCCATCCTTCATCCCAAGTATTATGCACGTATGGTAGTGACAATACTCATAAAGTAATGTATGTATACGTGTAATAAGGAATGAAAATAAATAAGTATAACAATAATACTAGAGAGAAATAAGATTTATATGTTTTTTGTATTGAATAAATTTTGAAGTTGTTTTTAAACTTGACGTCGCCAATGGCAAAATTATAGTGGAATTTTAAGAAAATCTTTTAATTGCACATCACAAATGCGTACATTTTAAATGCTTTGTTAATCATGATGTCGATGTGGCGTACGAAAGTTAACTTGCAAACAAAAATAACTCGCAAGTTTTTATTAGAGCACCGTTGCAACAATCTATTATCTAAAATCTATTGATATCACTTTGAATAAGATTACACTCCTCAGTATTAGTAACTATTTTGATGATCTTTAAGTCATTAAGTCATACAAACAAATCATATGCTATATAGATAAAAGTTTTTATTTTATAAATTAAAATATCACTTGCTTCAACGGTGAAGGAAAACATCGTGAGGAAACCTGCACGCCTGAGAGTTCTCCATAATGTTCTCAAAGGCGTGTGAAGTCTGCCAATCCGCACATGGCCAGCGTGGTGGACTATGGCCAAACCCTTCTCATATTGAGAGGAGACCCGTGCTCTGTTGTGAGTCGGAAATGGGTTGTTCATGATGATGATGATAGATAAAAGTACAGGTGACACCCTGATGAAATAGCGTGAAACGACCACGTATAAGTTATTTGCGTTAATATTTTCTTTTTATACACTACAACTTATCCCTTGCTGGCAATCTCACCTGATGATGATGCAGTCTAAGACCTATGGTAAACCCACACTCTTAAATAGTTTCTACGCGACATCGTGCCGGAACACTAAATCGCTTGGCGACACGTCTTTATCGGTAGAGTGGTAACTAGCCATGGCCAAAGCCTCCTACCAGATCAGACTCGAGCCGGGAATCGAACCCGGGACCTCGAACTTATAATGCGACAGCGCACGCACTGCGCCACGGAGGTCGTCAGTATATCACCATCCCATTATTCTTGATTATGCTGATTCTTGCTATCTCGACGTCAGTGATGAGCAACAAACTAAACTTGAGCTCATTCAAAATACAAATTTGTTCTACAGCAGGAACGTTCTTATAATGGAGAATGTATTTCAATAAACGATGCTGTAGATGTTATAGAAAAAGCATTATGTTACAAGAAACGCATTATAGCAGTGCACAGTAGAAACAAATCTTATGGCAGCTTGATAAATGCAGTGGCTAATAGAGCAGGTATGCAGAAGAAAAATATACCAAATTTACACCTATAATATAACAAACAACTTTTTGTTTAGTTTACCTATTTTAAGATAAGATAAGATGAGATAAATACTCTTTATTGCACACAAATTTTAAGGACACAACAACTCAGAACATTTAACACATGAGTATGCAAAGGCGGTCTTATTGCTTAAGGAATCTCTTCCAGACAACCCTTGGGGAAACAAATAAAAGATGAGGATAATTTCCTTACTGATGTTTGTTAAAAATATCTATAATTTAACACATAGCAATGGTGTCTTATATAAAATCTATATATTTAAAAGAAAGTCGTGTTAGTTACACTATTTATATCTCAAGAACGGCTGAACCGATTTGGCTGAAAATCGGAGGGAAAATAGCTTACCAGGAGACGGACATAGAATACTTTTTATCACGTTACATTTCCCGCGGGATTTATGAAATACTGAATATCACGTCAATGAACTATAACTGTAATTTCAGCTTGCCACAGAATTTTCCTCGAATTTATAGCTTATTCCATAGGAGTTTTTTAAAAACCTCTAATCTATGCGGACGAAGCCGCGGGCATCAACTAGAAAATAAATAAAAAGCCTAATGGCATTAAATTCGCTTTTGTAGTTATTAAATGTGCTATAAAGAATTTAAACAAACAAAACACATTACTAGTTACTGATTCTTTAATTATTTATTAGAAATAGAAATACCACATGACGTCTCAGAAGAAGCAACACTAAAAGACTTGGGAATGAATTTTGTAAAGTCACAAAATGTTCGGGCTTGTTTATACGATGATTATAACATAGTACTAGATGACGATATAATACCATTACTAACGGTAAAAGAGTAAGTATAACACATTTTTTTATTTATATAAAAATTAACACTACTCTATCACTTTTATCTATGCTAATACTAGTAATTAAATTCATTAAATATAACGATGCAATGTCACGTAAAAAATATATTTATATATTGCCTTGCGGACTAGGTTAGGGCGTCTTCAAAAGCCAGAGTGACAATAAAACACTGTCGGAAGGCATACAGAACAAACATCCAATAATTATTTTTTGTTAATATAGTTGATGATTTTATAGGAATTATAAAAAATAATAAAAGTTTAGATCACTAAAAACACTTCTCGTATTTATGAATAGTTAAAAATAATCAAAACGTTCATAATTTTACCACTTTATAATAGAATGATTTAAAAATTTACAGACTTCGAAATTTAGAAAGTGGAATGTCAACCAGTCGTTTAACAGAAGCAAAAAATTTGAAAACTCTTTTTTCATATATTTCACAAGATCCATTGCAAGCAACAACGGACATAGTGTTTTTAAAAACTTTAACTACATCTCCTGATTTGGTAAGGACTTTCAACAGATTATGGATGAACTAGATAAGAAAAATAATTAATGATATTCATTATTGCAGAGAGGTGATGAATATGATATTGGTCAGTCGTTTCTGTGCATAATACCTGGTGTAGAAGGACTACATATACGATTTCATGAACTTTGTGAGAGGCTCAAGTTACCGGCTCTGGTATTGCAGCCAGATTTAGACAAACTACATGAGACTATACAAGAAATGGCGCAACGATACGTTGAGGTCAGTTTTTTTTCATTTAATAACTCTAGTTGAATAAAGGATACATCATACACCTATAAATTGTAGAAAACAAATAACTTGGAAATAAATAGCTTGGATATACAGAGTCAGAAAAAAGAGTTTAATATTTTTTTTTTTGTTAGATACTTCAAAAAAAGACTGTAATGAAGAATAATTTTTATCTACTTGGATATGAAAGTGGAGTTTTGGTAGCGCTAGAAATGGCCGCAATTTTTGAAGACCAGGGTAAGCTAAACAAATATTCTACACTAAATTGTCTAGAGTCCACTTTAAACAATGGAAACTTTACTTATTTATAATATATATATTTTTACTATCTACAGGATTAACTGGAACAATATTCTGCATCGGAGGTGGTCCGAAAGAAGTTCAAGCCACAATTGAAGAAAAATTAAGTCACTTGGAAACTGAAGAATCATTACAAATAGCGGTAGCACGTCACTTGTTCACTTTGTTGACTAACGACCACAATTTAGAAGATCTTGAATATATACTGAAGGGTAACTCTCTTTGGAAAGAAAAAATATCTCTGTGTGTCCAAAAACTTCTAGGACGTTTTAATCACTCAATTCAGTATGCACAGCAGTTTATTGAAGCAGCATACGCACGCATAATACAAGTGAGAAGTTATAGCTCCGAACCACGTCTTCTTCGATCCCTCTTGATATCTATTAAACCTCGATTAACTGCGTCTAAGTCCGTTAACTTATTTTCTTTACAAAGTCACTCACATCAAAATATCGTAGAATACAATTTGGAGGCTCCTCTGGCTTATGCCGCACAGGACTTGCAATGCGCTTCCATTGTAAACCGTCATTTAGATAACAAGTTATTAGAAGAGTTTGAAAAAACAAACTTGTGCGAAACATATATCACGAACTCATCCTTCATGGGGTTCAGTGATCAATAATGTATTTTAATACTAAAACATTTCCAGTAAAATAAAAACATTTTTGGCTTGTATTGTAAAATGTTATTTTAACTAAAGTATTTGAGAGGATTACTTATAATGCACGTCATAATAACTTAAGTAGTAAGTTATTCAAGATGTAAAAATTAATTTTACAAAAACAAGTGTATTAATTTAAAATTTTCTCAATATTATCATGCGCAATCTTACACGTAAGGTACCAGTCTCTACCTTAAATAAATTGAAATATAATTTTCAAAAGTTTTATTATACTTTTATCCCTACCTATCCTACCTACATATATCACCATAAAAAACAGAAGCTCAATACCTAATCATATGTAACGAGGAAAGGTTCCTCCGAGATAAACCGGGGATCGGGATCTGTAGTGTTACTCGTACGTCGTTTAGTCAGTCAGTCAGTCTCGTTAAAAATTGTGTGATTTACCTTTTGGAATTAGTACTATTTTCATTCATCGTTATTTTGGATGCTTTAGTAGTACACTTCTTTCTCCGAGGGAAATAAAAAGGAAATGTTCTGCACTGCTGGACATGGTCTTTAAAAGGAAATTCCAAATTCCACGTTCCTAGGAAACTTGTTTGCAAAGGTCTCTTTGACTGTGTATTTATGTGTTGCAATATATATTTTCTTATAGTCATATTTTTATTTCCCGGTTTAGCTGAGGTCCTAAATTGTTGAATATTTTATGTGTCAGTTTTTGATGATTATTCCACCCGTACATTAACTGAAACTGATTACAGTTATTACTACTAGTTAAAACAGGAGTTTTAGCCGAAGGAAGAGATTTGCCCTGTTGCTATATACATATAAATTAGCTGTGTGCCAAGCGATTTAACTCGGGTTAAATAAATAAATATATGCTGTTTATATTTTATTTATATCTCAGTTGTTAAAATGTTTTCAGTGTCAGTGCACGTTTTCAAGTAAATATTGATCATTTTAAATGGACTACCCAATCTAAATGATGCCAAATGGAGTCAAGTGATAAGTTTGATGAATATTTACGAGTACACTAGGGACACATAACCAGATGACAATGCAATGAAAAATACATAGAAATTAAATTAAATTTTAAAGCCATGTTGAATTCTAGATGCGAGTAATCTTCCTGTTGGAAACCCATAACGAGGTACAGGTTGGAGTGCGACTGTAGAAGCCTATTTGCCCTTTCGTAGAATATCATCAAGATCAGTCAAGTTGATATCAAAAATATGGTAACTAGAGTCTGATGAGAGAAACTTAATCATAAGTAGGTACCTAAAAAAGCAAGGCAGGTCCACTGTGTTCGGGGTTGTTGGATTGATAATGATACTAGTGGCAAGTACAGTGTATAGAGTCTGATAGTGAAACTGAAAGGTGACGATATCAACATATCTACGACTAGTTTAATCTAGGAAAGCCATGGTCACAGTCTGACACGACGGAGATACCTAAGATAGTATACTAGGTTCTTTATCTTTCGGTGTAGCTGTTCGTCTGGTATTCCTTGCTGCAATTTCCGTCCGTTACATACTTTTGTTAACATTTACCTTTTTGTAGGTATCGAAGTACAACTTATTTGCATATAATATTACGAGTTAATGAGGATATAATAGAAGCTGTGATAGCTGTGGTTAGGACGTCCGCCTCCTAATCAGAGGTCGGGGTTTGAACCCGAGCACGCACCTCTATCTTAACTATGTGCGTTTTTAAGCAATTAAAATATCACTCGCATCGACGGTGAAGGAAAACATCGTGAGGAAAGGTTTCCTCACGATGTTTTGCAGGTTGCACGCCTGAGAGTTTTATATCCTCATCATCATCATGATTAACCCATTGCCGGCTCACTACAAAGCACGGATCTCCTCTCAATATGAGAAGGGTTTGGCCATAGTCCACCACGCTGGCCATGTGCGGATTGACAGACTTCACACGCCTTTGAAAACACACCCAAGCTTTCCAGCGTCGGTCTTATAGCGACCCCGTGCAAAGCCATGTTGCCTATTGTGTAATAAATCATTTTTATTATAAATAAAGTTTTTCAAAAATTAACTGAAGGTTGATAGTACAGCAATTGGTCTTAAGTCACAAGGGTCGGTAGTATTCAATTAAATCAGGAAATACACCACAATCTGTAGAGTTGCTAAAAAGGATTGTCAAGTCGGTTGCAACAATATCAATTAAAGATGTAACAATTTTAACGGAAATGCCCATACAAATCATTGGTTTTATTGCAATTTATTACTTTGAAAGCCTTAATAATGTCAGAGCTGTTAACATAATGTAAAAATGTGACTACATTCTGGCACATTGTCATTTAACAAAGAGAGAGAGAATCTGGTTAAGGATTCAATTTATTTTATTGTGGAGACAGGAATACGGATAAAGAAGTTTTTAAATGCATTAGCAACCTCTTCATTCGATGTTATACATTGATTATTTACTTTCAGTTCAAATTCACTGTTTCGCTGAGTATCTTTTCCTGTCTCCTCATTAATTATGTTCCAAGAGGTTTATTTTTATATATATAAACATGTTGATTGAGCTCAATACTAGTATTGTACTGTCCTTCTGTATACAGTTCATATAATTTTTGCTCACTCACTACAAACAAATGCATCAGTTAACACAAACAGACTTACTTGTAAATATTGAATGACATTCTGAATTAAATATATAGGATGAACAGGGGCGTGTGTGAAGGTTATTTGGGAAGACGTGGGTAGTTTTGGGCAAATAGACCAGATACTCTTGGTAGAACAGAATTACAATTATAAGTATCGCAATTTATAAAGAGATGACTATACGCTCCACCAAGTACGACTATGCACTACCGCGTCTCGACTACCGAACCGAACCGACCGAATGCAATGCGCCGTCCCGCGCCGGTGAGTATTTATAAGAACCTGCATACGCTACTTAGTGTTGCGTAAAGAGTGGGGGCGATGCCACTCTCTTGTCTATCGTACATGATTCTAAAACTAGATGGCGCTGCTCTCCGACTGCCATCAAATATATTAAAGAAAGAATCTTTGGAATAGGGTGATAAAGCCGAGTCAAAGAAGGAGCAGCAGGTAATGATACCCTATAGAAAATCATGAAAAATTCAAAATTCAAAATAGCTTTATTCTTATAAACCTACTACTGGCATATTTTGTAAAGCGTTTAACAACATTCGCGAACATAAAACTAAAGCTAGGGGGGTTCCTAACGCGTCCAGGTCTAAGCAGAAGACTACAAGAAACTTAGCCGGGCTTTTTTATGTTATCACCATCTCATATAGTTTTTTATTATAATTAGCAATGAAATTAGAATAATAAGAATTTTTTAGCAACAAATTACTATTGTTTGAACTTATTGAGAGACACCTTCAAGATCTTAGTAGGTAATTTGCTATGAAATAAAATACAATGATTTACAAAGTTTGTGCAGCTTTCTAAAGGGCACTACAAGTTTATTTTTACTTCTACTTCATTTTTTTTTTAATTTTGAACTATTTTATGGACGTACCCTAAATTTTCATATATGAAGCACTGTCATTATTTTAAATTCTTAAAATTTATATTCTAATCACTCTAATAGCAATAATCGTTATGCTAATTATAGAAATCGCATTGCAAATTTAATTTGTATGCGAAAGTTTAAGCAAGACACTTCCTACCATTGTTCTGAACTATTTATTCATTAAAATTAGGTTAACATGAAATTTATGCATAAGCAAACTAATGGAAAAACCGTTCAAATAAAATTTAAAACAAATACAAAATTTGGTTTAAATTTCATGGACCCTACCCTAATATCTATATATATATTAGGGTAGATATAATCCTATCCTGAAGAAACTTGTTCGAGTTAAAAATTAGCTTTATAGTCTGATAAAACTCGTAGCTTAAAAAGTTCTTAATTTAATTTAAATCCCTTTAGTAATGTTTAATGAAGCGCGATCAAATAGACAAAAAAAAATTCAATAGAAATTAGTTTTAGTTTCTTAATCAATATTTCAACTTCTCACGACCGGAATATTTAAAATGTATTATTATTATCATCAGCCCGTACTGTTCCAATGTTGGGCAAAGGCCTCCCTTTCTTCCTTTCATTTGTCTCTATCTAGGGATATTTGGGACCAAGCCGATATATAGGCATCAAGTTCGTCACACCAACGACGCCTCGGTCTGCCTCGACGTCTTTTTGTTTTTTGTGGCACCCAATGTATAGCGGCCTTTGCCCAAAGTTCGTCGGACATGCGCATAACAGGCCCAGCCCAGTCCCATTTCAGTTTGGCAGCTTTATCTCCCACATCCGTTATATGAGTCTTGGAGCGTAGCATGCTGTTTTTAATACGATCTATCAGCTTTACTCCCAGGATGCTGCGCTCCATTGCTCGCTGGCAAACTCTGAGTGCGGACTTCTGATGGCATGTCAAACCAAGTTTGAGCACCATATGTGAGGATAGTTAATAAAAGTTTTACCTTCATTAGGTCTTTCATGGCCCAATAACCCTTCCAGGCGTTTTCGGTGCGTCTTGCAACTTCTTTGTCTTGTTTGGCCTGGAAAGAGACTATTTGGTCTAAGTATGAGTACTCATAAACATATTCAATCCCCACAATAATAAAATGTATTAAATGTACAGAAATTGACCAGTTACAGTGACATTATAAGAACCTCAATTTCGCTCTAAATTGATTATTCAGTGTGTGCTGCAGCTAAACTTTTTGCTTGTAACTAGGTCAAATTGTCGAGCACTCTCATATTCTAATATTCCAAAACAATAATTTAAAGTTAAAGGTTGCACCTGTATTAATAATTGATCTTGGGCTTATATATACCGTTACAACAGCTCGAACTTTAGTGTGAAACACGTCTAGTGAGTGAATTTAGTCCAACTAGTAAAATTATTTTTGTAGTTTATTTTAGTTTATTTTTACTAACGTTTTATATATTTTAAAAAATATATATCTTGCTCCAAACATAGAAGCTCGTGTCTTAGCTTATCTAGGTACGGGTAGGCAAAGGGAAATAGTTTTTAAATGCATTTTTATTCTAAGAAATCAATAATAATAGATTATTGGTGAATTCCTGTTTTGTTTGAATATCAGACCATTTTATAACTGGAATTAAATGGTCGAAATGCTTTCTTTAATTTTCTTCAACCAGTCTATTCCGGGTCTTAGCTTGAATTTACAATTCGCGTGTCCTTCCTTCTTCTTTGTATTAATCTCTTATTACGATAGCTGCTGCATTAAAAGGCAAACAGGTTTTTTCGAGAGATTTTTTTTTAGATATTATTCTATTATCTAGGTCCTGAAATTTTTATTATAGAGCAATCAATGTACACCCAAGCTTATTACCGATTGTATAATCCTTAATATCGTGATAGGATTTTTCTGTGAGCTGACGTTTTATAAAA
This sequence comes from Lasiommata megera, assembly GCA_928268935.1. Classification (NCBI taxonomy): domain Eukaryota; kingdom Metazoa; phylum Arthropoda; class Insecta; order Lepidoptera; family Nymphalidae; genus Lasiommata; species Lasiommata megera. The sequence goes on along the minus strand of OV743319.1, from coordinate 8,286,558 downwards.
ACTTTGATCTTATTGAGACATATCTGCAAGATTTCAATAGGAAATTCGTTATAATATAAAATACAATTTCAATATTCATACGATCTGAATAACGGAATTAACTTACAATGTTTAATAATAATTTATTATATTATATTATTATTGTAAGTTAGTTATACTGAGTAGTAATCTGTATTAGCTGGCTTTTCATGTAACATTTTTATTGTCAAGCGTGTCATTTATTTGCAGAAGCTATGGCTCCAACACCTGAAAACCTGTTCTCGTTAGAGGAAAAATGTTCGGAGAGTATATCTGGCCAAAGAGTTGTAATATCTGGTATGGCAGGCCTCTACCCGGAGTCCCATAGCGTGAAGGACTTATCAGATATTTTGTATAACAAGGTATATTATATTTTATAGCAGTTTTTTGGGGTCACAGAAACAATTGACAGACGTTTAACATTATTTTGAAATAAAAAAAAATTATAAACGTTGAAACCATGTTTTAAACGTAAATCTACGCTCGTTATGGCTTTCGGGGATAAACGCAACGCTTTTTTTTATCTTATTTATTGTTATTAAAGTAAGTTAAAATGATAAGGTCCTGAATTGTTTTCCAGTCTTCTTATTAATTTATACTTTGTTAATTATATCACATCTCTCATTCATTTATTGTAACTATTGTAAATCAAATTTTTATTTGAATTATTATACGTTGGTCTATTGGGCGGAAATATTTACACTTAACGAAAAAAACTACCAACTGTAGCAATAAATTTTAATATAGTAATTTGAATTTATGTCTAGATTTGTTTTCTATCATTCGTCCGCGTGGATTTTATAAATATCTCACTGGAATCCTTTCATTTTTAAGTATATTTTAAATAAGTGGGTACATATGAACCTTCTTCTACGTTCGCGGTTAACAGACACCAGTAAATCTGATTAAATTACGCGTCGAAACTCTTCTAATCAAAGTACTCTTGTAAATTGGATTTGAATTAAGTTTAAGACGCGGGTTTAATATTATTACTATTTCTCTGAACTATTTCTAATAAATTTATATAACACGCCGCAGGTAAGACGTTGTTAATTCCAGTCTCTGTAATTTCGACTATTAACGAAGAAACACCGTCAGAAAATAAACAAACATCGATTATTTTATTACATAGTACTTTACTTATTTTTATTTAATTTTATATAATTTTCCGACGTGATAATGGCGTATCATATAAAAGACTTTATAAGATAACATTTAACATAATAACATTATAATCGCTTGCACGAATACATTTAACTATGTGCATTCTAGAGTTTTTTTGAAACCAAATTTTATTTGAATATCAGTGAAATTATCAAAAAACGCCTTTTCTCGAAGTATGAAATGTGGTAAAGTTAATATAATTAGAAATAGCCAACTTAAAAACTCTTCTACCCTACCCTTCTAAAAGAAAAAATTGCAGCTAAGCTACAAGACCTAAATCCAGCTCGAGGAAACTCAATGATACCCTTTCGTCAAAGTTACCTCAGTGTCTGAAGGGTAAAGTTTTAAAAATGTACGGCTTAAAAATTTAGTCCCTTACATTGGTATAAGCAATATTATTGATAATGATATGAATTTATGCGAATAGTTGTGTTTTTAATAGATAGCCTTTAATTTGAATTTTGTCTTATTTCATTGCTTTTTAATTCAAAGTAACTATATATATTATAATGGTTTGTAAGTATACATATATATTATATATTAGTTATTTGTTTTTTAATATTAAGTCACAGGGGTCTGACTGTTGAAAGATGGCTCCGAGGCCCTCAATCACTTCACTAAGCAATATTTTAATACATTTAGATCAACCCAGTCACTAAGGAGAACTCCCGCTGGAAATATAAACATCCCGAAATATCACAGTACACAGGCAAAGTACCCGGACCTGATAAGTTCGATGCGAGTTTTTTTAAAGTTCACTACCGTCTCAGCCAAAATATGGAACCTATGATCCGCAAGTTGTTAGAGAAGTCGTTTGAAGCCATTTATGACGCTGGTAAGTACAAGTAGTTCAGTTTTCTTAGTATGGTAACTCTAGTAAATATTTTACAAGCTTTTTATTCTATAACAGGACTCAAGGCATCCCCTCGTTGGATGGCGTTCCTAGGTTTTTCCTTTGTCAATGCCTTCAGTACTCCTTTAGTCAATCGATGTTTTCCACTGAACTGACATACCGACGGGAGAGCAGCTCTGGAGAAGTTGGGTAAATCTTTGAGAGGCCACAACCTTTAGAGTTTCTCCTTACAATGCCAACCAAAAATAAAATGGACCATTTTTTAAGCGTCCATAACGTATCAACGTTGCATCAAAACTAGCCATGAGTCAAAACTAACTAGAATAGCTTCTTGGTGGGCAAGATGACTCAGGGAAACCGCTCAACCCACACCTTCCTCGACTATGCCGACACATAGCTAAATAAATTGGTCGAAATCCCACTACGGCGATTCGAGGATTAGCTACTATGGGAGAGAAATGTGGTTTGAAGAATAAAGAGCGCTTTTTTATTGAGTTACGGATATTAATATTTAGAAGACCGCTAGTTCTAGCTAAGTCATCTAAATTCTACTTTATAGACAAGTCTTGTTTTCGTCCATTGCCTCTGTCAATTCGGTGCCCATAACACAGCGCTGGTTAAATCTAAAAGTTAACAACACATTTTTTTTAAGTTGCGCGAAGTGTTGTAATATAGTGAAATATGCCTTATAGGTTTCATTCCAATTCAAGGTTCAGCAGCGCCTTAATATGCTTATGGATAGGTAGGTATGTTATTATTCTAATATTTTTCGTTTGGGTATTTAACATATAGGTGTTAACAATTCATGATAATGTTCCACAATTAATTATTGAATAACTTTAGTATCATGTGTTCTGAAATGCTCTTAAACATTATTTTTATTATTCCAGGCATATGTCCGTATGAGCTTTCGGGGAAAAAAATAGGCGTCTTTATCGGTGTTAGTAATTGCGAAACGGAAAAAACTATAGCTGATGTTAAATTGATAAAGTCAGGGGTGGGTATAACCGGGTATGTATCTTAATACTAACTTATTAGTGTATCTATATTTCAATTTGGTGTTTCCGTCAACAGCTTTAATGAAAAAAAAATTGACTCCATATCAAAATTGAAAGATCGAGTACGCGTGTCTTTCTAGTAACATTGTGCCACTCACTTTAAATCTTAACTTTTAATTTGGAACCAAACTAGAAACATGAAATTCCCGATTACACATCGGGAATTTCATGTTTCTAGTTTGGTTCCAAATTAAAAGTTAAGATTTAAAGTGAAATTGGTTTTTCTCTAAGATGTAACATATTTATTTAATCAAATAATTAACCCTCAATATTTATTTCGTCATACGTTACCATTCGATCCAATATTCCTTCAACTAATACTTTCGTATGATCTCTACACATGATTAGACACTTATAAAAAAATGGTTTATTCAGCCTAAATATACAAGTCACTTCTCGGATTTCCAGAAACTAAAATAATATCTATATATGTAGTTCCCTTGGACTCCCAAAGCCCAGGCACCGACTTAAATATCTATAAGTTATATATCTAGAAATTGGCTGCCTCAGCTTGATGCTTCATCAATGTTGACTACAGCGCTGATTTTCAAGCATAACCCATGTTATCACGGAGAGATTGGGAAAGCGTAATTGTAGTGTGTGTGTGTGTGAATGTGTGCATGTTTCAAGTCTGAGCATTATTGTTTTTAGCTAGGCGTGCTTAACTGGCGTGGTTACTATATATATATATATATATATGTTTTGTATTTTTTTTAAACATATATATATATATATATATGTTTTGTATTTTTTGTGTTAATATTTTACCTATTTTTTTTTTTACGATTGTTAGTTAAGTTTTCTTTTTTTTTTTTTACTAATAATGTCTTGTCTGTTATTACGCATGCTTAGTTAGCCTATAAGTGGAGTGTACAACATTGCAAGAGATCTGTAGAATGTGTCCTTAGATTAAGATAGTTGTATACACGTTGGCTTCCTAATAAATAAATAAATATTTCAAGAAAACTAGGTAAACTAACTTGACCAGTTCAAAATTATATTTTTTGAAGTTTTGATGTTTTAAATACATACACCACTATCAAGAAGAATAGATAGTTATGAATTGTTTATTTAAAACCGCATCCATTTATACGAGCACGATTTGCTGTAGGCGTATTACAAAAAAATGACTTTTTTTTTGATAATAATAATAATGTTACCGTCAAATCTACAGAGTTTGGGGAGAAGTGAAAGAAACAGAGTCAAATAATATACATATACACGAGCAGTACAGTACATACAGGCAAAAGACACACGAAATATAATTTTTCAAATTGCAGGTGCGGTAGAGCAATGTATGCCAATCGTATTTCGTATTGGTTAAATATTAAGGGGCCTTCTATGTGCGTCGATGAGCTCTGCTGTAGTTCTACTAGAGCCTTGGAACAGGGATACCTAGCCATTAAAAGCGGGCAGTGCGAAGCTGCTATTGTCGGAGGAGCATCATTGAACTTGGTTCCTCAAGCCATTTTACATACTGGAAGGCACGTATTATTTTTTTTTCGGACTGTCTATTAGCTGTGCTAACCCTATTGGTTGCCACAGCGTAACCGGGCTGTTTGGCGAGCTTCGGAAAGAAGCTCTGCCAGAAAAAATTTTGAGCCCTAGGGCTCGAAGAAACTAAGGGAACGTCTGCCTAAGGGCGCCTCCTTTGAGGCCGAACCTCGGCTTAGGCGACGTTTGGGATAACGGGGGGGGTCGGACGGTGAGTGGTCCATACGTCTTCGAGGCCGTGGATGGAGCCCACGTCCGAATGACGTAAGATAGCGGGAGGTATTAATTTATGATTTTTAGATTGTTCATCATTCCTCGTTAGACTATATTTTCTCTTTGCTTCTTTCTGACAATTAAGTTTAAATCTATATAATAAATAGGAATCTTCTAAGCGAGCGCGGTCTAGGTTAGAAAATGCTTACTTCGAAGATCCTTATTTACTCAACACTAATAAAATGCAGCGAGGAGTTTCCTTGCTTAAGTGTTTCGTATCGGAAATATGAACGAAATATGTTTATCAACCACATAATGATGTCAAAATTCACCTTTCGCTGTTCTGATAACGAATACAGTAGAACGATAACTAAGTAACACTTAACGAAAAACCATTGCACCGATAATGTGTAATAGTTTTGCTTGTATCCTTATCTTGGCACGAAGATCTAGCAATGCTTTGAGCTAATTTTAGGAAGATAAGTGTGAGTGTGAGCTATCCTGTTCATTTTTAATTTAACCTTGCTTTAGAAATCCAACTTTTAACACCTATTTTATCTTTAGACTGAATGCATTTCCTGATATTAAGATTGGATAAGATGTTAAAACCTAAAAGTTTAATATAGCTGCTCATTGCAACGGATGAACGGAGAACAAAGATAAAAGAGCTCCTTGAGAAGTGTCATAGCATTTGTCTTTAGTTGTAAAAATAAGAGACATGGAGTACATTTCGTCATCAAATAATTTATTACAGGTATACCATCTGGGTTGCTAGTTTAACTCACGTAAAGGTGGTGAAGTAAAAAAGTTTCTTCGTATTTTATATGAAATCAGCTTCAGTGTAAATATAGAGGTGAAAGGCGATTTAGTTACTCATTTATCTTTTGCAGATACAGACTTTAAAATATTGCGAAATTTTCCTAGTTACTAGATATACAATTTTTTTACCATTCGCCATGTGCCTAATGAATATTTTACCATTATTTTAGAATGATTAAGATAAGTATGGATGGTAAAACAAAATCGTTTGATACTGAGGCTGCTGGGTGTGCTAAATCAGAGGCCATCAGTGTTCTATTTCTACAGAAAGCTGAAAATGCTTTAAGGTAACTTGTGATGAGGAAAAAATGTTTGGTCCATTTTATTGATACGTTCTATGAGATCTTATGCAATTCCAGAATCTATGCCGATGTCGTACATGTGAAAAGTGAATTCATTTCACTACCACACATAACAACAGGTCCGAAGTTTGGTTTCTATAGAGACCCCGAAAACATGGCCTGCTTTATGAAAAACTTCTATAAGGAAGCTCAAGTGTTGCCCCAAATCGTCGAGTATATCGACGCTTTTGGTTCAGGTACTTTAACACTTATCTTTATCTAATAAGTGGTGAAGCCTGTGGATTAGCCTGCGGTCTAACTTTAACGAGTGGTCTTCGTCGTTTGTGCCTTTACGAGTAATGAAATATCTATACTGGCTAACGAAACCGCATACTTGAGGGTCCCATAATGTTCTCAAAAGTGCGCGAAAACAACACCTTGACGAATAGAGTAACGATAATGAATTGATAGTTATCATGAAATCTAATAATAATAAACTGCTTAATATATGGAATTTAGAAGTGGATTTGAAAAGAAGATTACGTTAAGGAATAAGCTATTGACATTACGCTACGGCCCTTAGGGTGAGCTTAGGGTGGTCTTAGGGTGAGGTAATTGTGTATTATGTACCTAGAATATAGGATGAAAGTTTGCATAAAAAAAATTAAATGGGATTTTTTTTTTTTTTTCCGCTGGGAAATGCTTTTACGCATCCCCTCCGGAGGCGACGCAGGCAAGACTGCGCCGCTTCCGACGGGGTATGTGGGACTCCCCGGCGGCCAGGCTGGCGACCAGAATACCCACTAAAACCCAGCGATGCTCCTTCGCGTCGCCTGGTGGCTGGGTCACGGGAACACTGATGCACTCGACCGCGGCCCAGCCAGCGGCGTCCGCCGAGGCAGACCCTCCACGGGGGTAGATCCTGTACCTGTACCTAGAATCCTGTCCTGTAGATGTACCTAGAATATAGGATGAAAGTTTGCATAAAAAAAATTAAATGGGATAAAATCTTGGATAGCAACTAAAATTAATTAAAATGTCGAATAGAGCAACTTTTTAACAGGGTTTGAAAAAATACCGTTTTAATTATTTTTTTTACATATTATATTTCAGCGGATCCGCATGCCGATAAGGCAGAATTAGAAGCCATTGAAAAAGTTTACTGTCAAAACAGAAAAGAACCTCTCCTAGTGGGCAGTGTTATGTCAAATATCGGTTACACAGAAGGTGTTTCAGGAATAGCAGCAATAACTAAGGTAAACCTAATTATTAGCCATTAATTAAGAAAAAAATTACATATTAACTTTAACGGAATATTAGTTTATCCAAGACAATCCAACAAATTAAATATCACTTGCTTCAATGATGCGGTCAAATATCGCGAGGGAATCTACATGTCTCAGTTTTATTCGTTATATTCTGAACTGATTGTGAAGGCTACCAATCTGTATTTGGCCAGTGTGGGTTACGATCAGAACACTTCTCATGGAGACTCGCGCTCTTTAGTGGTCAGGTAATGGGTTTATAATGATAATATAAATATTAATTTAATCACTAGATTTGAGGAACAATCCGAAGATGCAAGTAATATCTTAATTTGTTTTCTCTTCCGATTATTCAACAACTTTATCAACTAGAGACGACTGTTGCTTAGCTTTCTTCTTCTATAGCTTTACTTGATTCGACAATAACTGATCACTATACGTTACTTCTAATATTATCTCATCTCAAAACGAAATTAAGATGTACAGATATTTAAAATATTACTGATTTTAGTTAAGCCCTCGATTGTGTTTCCCTTAAAGATGTCCTTATGAACTTTCTTGTATTACGGTTTTCGAAAATCACACTATAAATTAATTATGGAATCTCTGGAAGAAAATATAAAACATATCTACATGTCGCCAAAAGTAAGCATATTTTTAAACCAGATCACTGCTTGAATCTTACGCTGCTTAACATATGGTAACAAACTACAAAAGAATCTGCTTTCAATTCTTCCGAACGAAAAGTTTTGATAGAATATACACAAAGTATTTAGAAATTATCGTAAAAAAATAATCTGGTCTGGATAGAATCCCAGTAGAATATTAATTGCAATTTCCTAATTATTTTATCATTGTTTCAACAAAGGTAACCACTGCTTTAGAATGGAATCACTGAAGATGTGATGTGTTATCTCAAAAATATATGTTGAATTACCACCTCCATAAGTACCTTAGTCTTAGTAGCTAGGGTTGAACATTTAAATCGCATTTAGATATAATTTACCAGTTCCAAATACGTTTTCTCAAAACCGTAGTAACACAAGAGTTAAATTTAAATTATAAGGTTGCATGAACTATTATGACTTAATATTAATAATTTAATAAACTTTTGTAACACACTCTGCGTGTTATAATTTGAAGTTTAATTCACAGTCAAGAGACAAACTAATAATTCCAATAAGAAAATAAAACAACCTTATGGTATGCAAACTATATAGTGTATTTTGAATTTTCTGACACTGGTGAAATGCCTATCCTACCAGCTTAAACAAGAAATAAACGAAAACATAAACGCAAGGAATATTTACTGCCAACATACTATAAAATACATTGATTTTCGTTGATTTCCCTATTGGAACCTCAATAACAATATCATTATGCAAAACCGGTGAAACGTCAAATTTACAATGTGTTTCGTCTTATATACGACCATACCAACTCTGAGCGCTAGAAATATCTATACCGGCGAATGGATAAACCTGATGTAGTTTTTTTACACCATGTGAGTAATATAATGTTGAAGCAAAAATGTAGTTGAATTTATTCAATTATAATTAACAACTAAAAAAATGTAATTAATTTTTACATTTAGTTTATAAGTGTTTAACACTTAAAAACTAAATGTAAAAATTAAATGTAATTGTATTACATTGAAATATCTAGACAACGTCACATTATCTTATATTACTACTATAGCTTTAAAAGTTTAAAATCTACTGAGGTAATATACTAGCTTACAGTACTTTAGTAATATAACAATTTGTTAAGAAATATATTTGTTATAGTATTTTAGACCTCAAAAAGGCTTTGATTTCGTTTTTGTTCTCATTCTTGTAAATATTGTTTTTCATAAAAAAATATCTAAAGCAGCTTTATTTTTTGTGAACGATTTCAGCCTCCTCTTTAAATTAATTCGTATACTAAAATTGGAGAATGACGTAGGTTGTTTTACCCTGTTTTATAAACAAGGGCAAATCAACCACAAAAAAAAAGGATGTTTTGCCTTGTTCTAAATAAAGTATCTAATGTAAAGTATTTTACACACACACATATTATGAACAAAGACATCAACACAACTTTTTGCTATTTATTTATAAAATAGTGAGTATTTGTTGTCTTACAGGAGCCGAGTAATATTTTAATTAATTATATTTAAAAGCAAAAGTTTCGTTAACAGATCCTCTTGGGGTACCAATATGGACAGCTTGCGGCCAATATGCACTGTGATTCGCCCAGGAAAGATCTAGATTCTTTGCGCGATGGTCGAATGCGTATAATTACCGATCATGAAACTTTTCGAGGAACTTACGCTGCTGTTAACAATATGTCACTGACGGGAATTAATTGTCATACACTGTTATGTGGACATAACAAACCGAAGGTATACCTATATGTATCTGCCAATGTAATGCATATTATTTTCTGCTATATTAAAAACGAGCTTTAAAACATATTGACAAGCCGTGCTTGTTTCAGGACACTTCACGTTACAAGGCAAATTTTCCGCAATTAGTCACGCTATCAGGGAGACAAGAAACTTCTGTCAATAAGATTATTCAGGATTTAAAATCTCGTCCTATTGATCCGGAGGAATTGGCACTCCTGCGAAATATTCATAAATCCAGAATTACCGGTCATTTAGGAAGAGGATTTGTTCTTCTTGGTAAGTGGTTTAATTTAATACTAGCGGAAAATTGCGAATTGGTCCGTAAAGTGTTAGTAATACGAGTACATCTTAAGCTATGTTAGTACTTACAACTAAAACACTTATTATAACACAATCGACTTATTCTACTCAACTTAAAAATAACTTTTGACACATAAAGCGGCATTTAAATTTGAATTCTCATAATTAATCTGATTAAAAGCTGGGAAGGTTTTTTAGTAGACAGTAATATTATAGACATTGTAGGTAAAGAGTAGCTGATGCTAGTCTTTTGGAATTTTGATTATAAACGTGGGGTTCCACTGGTTTGCTAATAATAGGACAGATAGAATTTTTTGGCATATTACGGGCCAATTATTGTTATATATCTTTCTCAATATACAGAATTAGACTTGTTAAAATTATATTATAAGTATTTCACAGTACACAAATAAAGTATAATATATGTTTTTTTTTCTAATAAGTGGTTTGCCTCGTGTTCAAGCAGGCATGAACGTATCTTAATAACAAATACGTCGAAGCCTTAAAAGAATCCATGTTACACGGAAATAACTTTTTTCAGCAGCTTTTTTCGTTGCCTTAACTTTTTCGGTTTAAAAAATAAAAGATATGCCAGTATCTATTGGATGTAAGCTACCACTAAGAAAGTTTCATAATCGGTTCCAGCTAATTTACTTTGGTAACAAAGTTTATTTTTCTGATTATATTCCGCAAAAATAGTCCTATGGTCCTGAAATAAAAGTAGCCAGGATACATAATATCTCTGTGAAGTTGTTCGTTAAGATCGGTACTGAGGTCGAACCAAACAAAATATTACCTTCGTGGCGCAGCACATGGCCTGTCATATTATAATATTGGAAGTCCTGGAATCAATTTGCGGCTTGAATCTAATCCGATCTGGTCTGAGGCTTCAGCCGCGATTTTCCCCCACCTAACAAGAACATACCGCCAAGTGATTTCCGGTTTGTTACCGAGTAGACTCCGATTATGGGAATGCAGGGTTCAGCCGACAACGTGGTTCCTAACACAAGAACAAATAAAAACCAACCATACGGATACACTCTCATATTTATTATCTTAAGTATTCGTTATATATATATATATATAATATTCTTGAATTTCGGGTTAAATTGTTTTAATTATTATACTCATTCATTTCAAGACACAAACGAAAAAAATCACACTATTTGTCTGCAAGAAAAGTTTAACTATTTTGACGATGCGACGCGGCCTTTGTGGTTCGTATACAGCGGTATGGGCTGCCAGTGGGTTGGTATGGGAGCACAGCTCATGAGAATTCCTGTGTTTGCCGCAGCTATAGAAAGGTATATGCACAATATTCTTTGATGATTTCGAACAAATATTTTGTAATGTGTTTGTTATAATTTACCTGTAGATATTGTTTCGGTATCATCGAGTGTACACGTTGAACGGATAAACCTTAAGGTTTTGTGGCACTCCCGTGGAGGGTCTGCCTCGGCGGACGCCGCTGGCTGGGCCGCGGTCGAGTGCACAAGTGTTCCCGTGACCCAGCCACCAGGCGACGCGAAGGAGCATCGCTGGGTTTTAGTGGGTATTCTGGTCGCCAGCCTGGCCACCGGGGAGTCCCACATACCCGTATAATAAATGTATACTTGTTTTTAAAAAGAATATGAATATATTTGAGCAAGTGTAATTAATTATCTTAAGAACTGGAATTTGAATTAGGTCGTAATTAAAAAGCTTTGCAATTTGAAATCTCCATTAAAATTCTACCAAGTTAAAAATTGTGCTTACGCAGTTGGATGCCGTTAATAAAATATCATCTTATTATAATTAAAATTGTCTTTTGTCAACGACAGATGTCAACACGTTCTGGAACCCAAAGGAGTGGACATCATTCATATAATTACATCTTCAGATAATACTGTATTTGATAATATTCTACACTCTTTCGTTGGTATCGCCGCAATTCAAATTGGGCTTACGGATATTTTACGAGAATTGAAAATCTTTCCCGACATGATTATTGGTAAAAATATTTTTGTATTAAGTGGGAAGTAGTATGCTTGTTCATTTTATCTATATTAATCATTGAAAGAATCAATTATTGAATCTCAATAAATTCTTTGAGCCTATCTGGTTTCCTACAGTACAAGTAGTAACCTATAAAAGCTTTCTGTTCAACATATTAACTCGCACTTTTCCTAGATTGAGCATGTAATTATTTATTTACAGGGCACAGTTTGGGTGAGCTTGGCTGTGCATACGCGGACGGATGCTTTACAGCCGAAGAGATGATACTGGCTGCATACAGCCGTGGACTGGTCTTTGTGCAAAACTCTTTCATTCGCGGATCTATGGCTGCTGTTGGAATTGGCTACCAAAAGGTAAAGATTAAATGACCAAAAGTAAATGATACTTAAGCTTTATTTTTTGTTCTTGATGAACTTATTATACAAAGTTATTTATTTATTAAGAAGCGATTATTATTTTTGAATTTATTTATTCATCTTATAAAATTTACATGTGAATATCTTAAATATATTCGCGCAGTAAAATAACAACTGTGCAATTAATTTACTGTGCATTATATGACCAGATAGGTATTATATATTTATATGAATTAAAATATTCCCCAGATTTTTAAGATTGTTAACATTGATTTTAAAATTTAGCATTTATAATCAATGTTCACAATCTTATGACGAAGAGCTTTGCCTTGTATTCATGTTTGATTACTTAATGTTTCAGCCATCATTTGTTTGATTGTCCCTAAGGTTTTGACTACATATCAGTCATATAATTTTGGCACCACTGTTCAATGAAGATCCCGCATTAGTTTTTCCAACCTCAATTTTAACAGAGTATGTGATATAAAACCAACAAATAAAAATTTCATCGCTTCTACTGCGTCTAAGCCATATGATGTAAATGCCAGGCAGAAATACTTTCATGATGTTGCCTAAAGAAACTATCCTCCTGGAGTAATTCTAACCTAAGAAAATTTGCATTAAATATTGAATTATCGTTTAATTGTTACAGATATCTAAAATGTGTCCACCTGAAATCGACGTAGCTTGTCACAATGGTCCCGACTCCAGCACAATTTCTGGACCCGCTGATATAATGAAAGAGTTTGTGGCTCAATTAAGGATTAAAGGAATTTTTGCCAAGGAAGTGCAATGTTCGAACTTTGCATATCACTCACGATATATTGCTGCCGCAGGTGGTTTTTTGTCAATATTATTATTATTATTATCAGCCCGTACTGTCCCAATGTTGGGCAAAGGCCTCCCTTTCTTCCTTCCATTTGTCTCTATCTAGGGATATTTGGGGCCAATCCGACATATAGGCATCGAGTTCGTCACGCCAACGACACCTCGGTCTGCCTCGACGTCTTTTTGTTTTTTGTGGCACCCAATGTGTAGCGGCCTTTGCCCAATAATATTTTAATAATATGCGAGTTGTTTGTGATTCGAATGCTTATGGCCAAGTAACATAACTTTTGACATAAAATAGTAGTAATCGTTTATACAAAGCACTAGTTAATTGGTAGCTTAGCAATTTAAAAATAGGAAATAGGAATGTCGGGTATTTCGTGATTTAATTAACAAGCGCATTATTCGTGAAGAATCACACAATAACTTTAGAAACTTAAAATAAAAATGTAGAATTTCGGAATCGGATACCAAGGCCAGACCAATTCGATACTAAAAAACTTATTTTTAAATATATTTCATTTTAAATGAATTATGTGTTTTACGGTAAAACTTTAAAATTGAATTTTCCATAGATACTCATTTGCTTAAATATTTGAGAGAAGTGATCATTTCACCTAAAGCACGCAGTAAGCGTTGGGTTTCTACATCAGTACCACAAGATAAGTGGAATGATCCGATTGCCAAATATTCGTCTGCAGAGTATCACACGAACAACTTACTTGTAAGTATTATCTTACAACATTTATCTGAAAAGTTTCTTACCTAAAATCTTTCATTTTTTTCTTGCAGAATCCGGTGCTTTTTGATGAGACATCACGGCTCATCCCAGAAAATGCAGTGGTAGTAGAGATAGCTCCTCATGGCATTTTGCAAGCTATTCTCAAGCGTTCTCTGCCTCAATCCTGTACACATGTGCCTCTAACAAGACGTGGCCACTTTGACAATGCGCAGTATTTGTTAGAAGCCATTGGAAAGTAAGCTATCCACAATAACATGTGTTATTACGACTTGATTGAATGTCCATTTTATTGAATATTTTAGTTGGGTTGGGTAAGCGGTGATAGCCTAGTGGTTAGAGCGTCAGCCTCCTAATCAGAGGTCGGCGGTTCGAATCCGGGCACGCACCTCTAACTTTTCGGAGTTATGTGCGTTTTTAAAAATTTAAAATATCACTTGCTTCAGAGGTGAAGGAAAACATCGTGAGGAAACCTGCACGCCTGAGAGTTCTCCATCATGTTCTCTCTCAAAGGTGAAGTCTGCCAATCCGCACATGGCCAGCGTGGTGGACTATGGCCAAACCCTTTTCATATTGAGAAGAGACCCGTGCTCTGTAGTGAGCCGGTAATGGGTTGATCATGATGATGATGATGATGATGATTAGTCCATTTTTTATCTTTGTAATCATTAATGATTTTTATTACACAAACGAATGTGATCACGTCCAGTTTTTGTCCTTATTTACCTTCACTTAGTTTCAGACCCGTTAGGGGCTGAGTTAGTGAGGCTGGATTCAGGTCGGATTCTTTAACAACAATTTGAATTCCTTCTTTTTTCAATTCAATAAGTGCAATTTCCCAAATGGTTTGCATTAATGTCATTTACAGTCTTTATATGGAGGGGTTCAACCCGCACGTGCAAGAACTGTACCCTAAAGTATCATATCCAGTTTCAAATGGAACACCGATGTTATCACATTTAGTGGAATGGGAGCATAGCGAACAATGGTAAGTGTTCTTATATTTAAAGCATAAACTATGAAGGTAATTACCATAAGTATTGGCATCAATGTTGTAAGGGGTTTGTAGATAAATAAGGATTTTTTCTAGTCTCATCAATTAATTTTTTTTAGGTGCTTATATTGCTTATTTTTTTTTTACACTGGGAAATGCTTTTACGCATCCCCTCCGGAGGCGACCTACCACGGGGGGCCTATGATGACCCCCGAACTCCGTCCGAGGCGCGCCAGGACCATTGGACGCGCCTCACGACCTGAGGATTAGGCTCGACGGGTGAGGATGCCTCTCATCCATCAACCGGAGCTCCTCGTCAGGGGGGCAGGCGGCGATCGTGCGCTTGTCGCCTGCGCCCCACCCTACATATTGCTTATATGCTTATTTTGGTGCATAGATCTGTTTTTCCTGCGAACCACTGTCTTGTGCATATTCGGATTAATAGTTGACTCTGATTTTATTTTAATATTAATTAATCACATGGGAAAAATCATTTCAGGAATATGCTCAGTTTTATTGGTTCTACAGGAAAGTCATCAGCATTCTGCACACATGCCATATCTATCCATGACGACGAACACCGTTATTTGAAAGGACATGTAATAAGAGGTAACAACATAACATTTTAATGCTTATCATCTCAAAACAACTCTTAACATTACCAAAAGTCTCGAATGAGGTAATGGAATGGTAGGCGGATAAACAGAGGCCGAATTCTTTAAAAGCTATAACACCATAAGGTATTTACACAGAAGATTTTGTTATCTTCTGTATATATAACTAACTGTATTTAGTTGAAAACAAACAAATAAAAATTCGCATTAAGATTAATAATAATAAAAAAAAAAAACATGTACATAATTTTTTTTGAATATTATTTTTTAAGGGAGGTAAAATAGGGCATCAGGACCATGTTATTTTATAAAATATTACGTATGTTTGATATGTAACGTATGTTTGAATATGAATTAAATCAATATTCTTTTACGTGTCTAGTTTTTGATTTTAGTAACGTACGTTTATTTCGATTGTAGGAAATAACACTTACCCTTTCGCTGCAACTCTGGTGGTAGTTTGGGATACCTTAGCCATGGTCCTGGGACTGCCTAAGAAACAATTCTCAGTTCATTTTAGTGACGTTCACTTGCACTCGCAACCCGTACTGCACGATCAAAGACTTTTGCGACTTAACGTTGCAATACATCGAGGGAAAGGCCGCTTCGAGGTAAATCTTTAACTCATTTTAATACAGGTTATACTGAAATTTCAGAATTTTATTGAATAAGACTACATTTATGTAACAATTTCTTTAAACTTTAAGCTCTTACAATTACAATTTTTTGCATTCATGGTAGCCATTGCGTGGAGCAATCTAGCCAGCTTTAGGACTTTGCTTTAATCTTGGTGAAGATCAAGAATGCTGACGGGACGCATTTCGGAAACTAACTAGGCATACATTTATTTAATTCATTTTTTATTTTATAAATACCATTCCAACGGGAGTTATACAAACTAAAAGAAACTTCCGATACATTTAAAGCTGGTTTAGCTAACCTTATTTACCTATCCCAAACTTTGTAATTCTAAACAATTTTGAGTTACTTTATACTAGTTATATTTCAAAACGGCCTATGTTTCTATGACGAAAGTATTTCTGTTCCCAAATATAATTACCTACGTGTCAAGTTAAGTTCATACTGAGCTTTGCATAAATATTAAAATTTTAGGTTTTGGACGGAAATATTAAAGTGGCCACAGGATTTGTTATTGCTGAATTAGAGAAACAGATAATTTCATCCCAAGAAGAAGTCAAGTCAGAAGAGGTTATGGAATTAAATTCAAATGATATATATCAATATATGTACTCTAGAGATTATAATTACTCGTAAGTTTCAAGCACTAAAAATTTAAACCGTAATATTGTTTGCTTACTGCCTAAAACATAAACATACATACATCAAAAATACTTTACATAAATCAAAAAATACATAAATCAAAAATACTTTTATTCCAAGTGTTACACTCCAAGTGATGTACATTTTCTAGTAATGCACATAAATAGCAAATCGGTGAATCTGTCTTCTTGTGTTCAAAGCAGATTAGCGTTTCTATGCGCGGCCAAGATGTCCTTACGCGATGGGTAGCCCCATCGCGCATGCACAGGATTTAGTAGTATGTTGTAAAAGTTTATCCGTCCTATTCAAAACTTAGAACCGTGGCTCTTTCCTTACACGTTACTATAAATTCGAGCCAATATTACTTCCACAGTTAAGTGGGCTCCGACTGGTTTTCGAGATCCCAAAAAATGTTCAAAGGCCATGTTTCAGAGCCTATAAATCCTTAATTTTGGCTTCTCCATCTTTTTTTAGAAATCCAGATCAACTTTAGCATAGCTCTAGGATACCTTAGCAGCGCAGTGAAAAAAAACATACGATTTTCGAATTTTTTTATTAGTATATATAGTAGTTGTGATACAAATATATAATTGAATTTATCTAACCACATCTTTGCAACATGTATCTTGACGCGGTCATTATTTGGAGTATAACGATATCAATGACGCCATTCGCACACAAACCCTGAAACCTGGTCTAAAAATTAAGATATCCTCTTCCAAAAACCAAACTTAAGAGTATAGAATGGATACTTTAAGACATTTTAATTTAGAGACGCGTATGATGTGCCCCATAATTCTTCTTCTTTCCGGAATCTAACGTTCTCATCCGAAGGTATAACGTTCTAACATTTCATTAAAACATTATTTCATTATATAAATATAACGTTCTAACATTTCATTTAAACATCATGATAATATGTCATTATTATAACGCATTTTTTTTATTATAGTTCCACGAATACTTTGGGCAATCTGTTTAATAAGAAGATAATCTAACCTATCAGGGCCACACAGATGTAAAAATATAATATTAATAAAACATTTTCAGATCTGAGTTCCGTAGTATTTACGAAGCTAACACGTTGTTAACTAAAGCGCATCTCCTGTGGCAAGAAAGTTGGGTGACACTTATTGATGCTATGATCCAACTAAATGCATTGCACCGATTTCATGAAAGCATTTCGCAGCCGATATTTATTAAAAGCATCAATATTGACGTTAAGAAGCATTTGATTGATAAAAAATTGATACAGAATAATGTCGTCTTACCAGCACACGTATCTGATTGTTTTGGCTTTACCAGGTATGTTACAAACTTGATCTTTTTCATTAGTGAACCTACATAGTGAATCTTGTTCTACTTAATTTGATGCTATAATGATTGGTATTACCGGAACAAATAGTTTGTGATGTGTTTCTATATGAGATGGCGTTAAAGATTATATAGAATAACTTACCTTAAAACTTTACTACATTCACCTGCAATATCAAAAAAAAATGGAACAGCCTATTCTATCACTAAAAAATCTGGTAATAATGTAGATGCTATTATCTAAGTACTACAGATGCGACCGAATGAGTCCATTCTCTTATTATTATTTTTATTTTTATTCGTAGAAGTTAAAACATTTTATTTGATTGTATGATTTACTATTTTTATAATGATATTTTATAATGTAGGCTTAAAATAATTGAACATCATGTTTATGTTGGTAACTCAGGCGTGATTTGTACAACTCTGAATTTATTTTTTATTTATTTATTTAAGAAAAACATTGACATAATGTAATAATAGTTAGGTGTCATCACAAACTCGTAGCTTGAGTTTTTCCGTACACCTGAGCCATCGACAATTACTTACATGTACACGCTTATCTACAAACATAGCACTTGCTTAAAAGTTAAATAATTGCTACTTATAAACTAACATCATTATATATTAAGATCAATGAAATGCATTAATGATATACGTTTTTATTTATGAAATGAATAAAAACGTATTTATGAAATGAATAAAAACGTATATCAGCGTTCTCCTTTTCAGGAATGCTTTTTCTTGAAAAATCTTTTGTACTTTAGTCCTCTGAAATAGACAATGGACATAATTGTCTCTTTTATACATAATAATTTAAACAATGTTGCTTATCACTTACGCGTATGCTGAACGTTTGATAATAATATGTAACCTGTCCAGATGCGGGGGTGTCTTAATAGAAAACCTGAAGTTCTACGACCTGCCTCCCGCGATTCAGGAACAAACCGCTTTAAGAACCTTAAAATTTGTTCCCCACTTCACCAACAATAGTATAGACGTAAGTTTCCGGTTTAAATTATGAACCATGTTATTATTGTGTATCAAATATATAAATAACTAGCCCCGACTTTACACGGGTGATCGGGTGATAGTTTGATCTAACCGACCGGTATTTTCATATACTTTACCTTTATGCTAATGCAGATATAACACCTATACTAAATTATCCATCGGCACAACTCAAGAACGCGCGGCGAGTTAAACCAATGCGATTATTTCTTCTAAGCCGCTCATTAAATTAAACAAGATCAACAAGATAATGAAACAAGATAATTTAATTTGTTTTCCACGACATAAATTAACTGGACGGCAGTTATTAATGTATATTATGTTTCTTCATTGTGTCCATGTAATGCCTCTAGCTCCAGAATGTTCTTAAATAAAATTTGTATACGATAAGTCGGTAGAAATTTAGAGGGGATTTCTATATTTCATTTGTTATATTATTTTCCCCAGACGATTTTCAATTCTTTGTATTTTTATTGCCTACTTACTATATAATCCAAATGTTCTTAGAATAAGTGTTGATAAGGAAGGGAACTGAAAATAATCGTAGAGAAAGGTTTATATTGACATGTCAAATTATCCAATAGTGTCTTTTAATAAAATATTATCAATTTATTAACCTAAAGTAGCTCCCTATTATAATATTTGGTGATATAATTTAAAGGTTTAAAGGTAAATGGTTCTATTAATCAATATATTTATGTCACAGGAAGTTTCTGCGATATGCGTGTTTATGCAAATACTTGCAGACCATTTAAATAAACGCATTGTCAATGTTGTTGAGGTTATTGACCACAAACGACAAATAGATTTTAAAAATAACCGAGAAATTATTCATACTATACCTGAAATCGAAATAAATTATTTACAAATATCTCGAGATGATTTCATAAAAGAGACTGATGTCATTGAAGGAATTGATCTACTGATGACAAACAATTTAGCTGATGATGATAATGTAAGTTTACTATAGCATTAATGGCATACAACGTAACGTATTCTTTATATTCATCAATGTTTTAATATTTTAATAGATGTGCCAAGTGCTACTTCGGACACTTAATCAAGATACTTTCCTGATCAATAAAGAGACGAATACAGAACTGTCGACTCTTCGCTCTTCTCTATTATACCGCAGAATATGTGCCCATACTATTGGTTCTCAACGTTTGGAATTGAATATATGGCAACCTTCTGATGATAAAGCCGAGACTAGTACTGTTACTGTATTTTCGCATGCTGACCTTGCTAAAGTAACTGGTCAGCTATCAATGCTTTCTTCTAATCATAAACTTGTGATAGTATCTTATAAAGCATTTAGTGAAATAAAAGACGTAGTTAAAAAATGCAGAAATAAAAATAAACGTAAAATTAATCTTGTAATAATAAATCCTAAATACTTCGACGAACAAAGTCTGAATCAAATGCAGTTTACAGATTTAGCTATTAATATTTTAGAAAATGTAAGTATCGTATTTGCAATTTAAAGAATTTATATCGTT
Organism: Lasiommata megera; assembly: GCA_928268935.1. NCBI lineage: Eukaryota > Metazoa > Arthropoda > Insecta > Lepidoptera > Nymphalidae > Lasiommata > Lasiommata megera. The sequence continues at coordinate 8,266,073 of OV743319.1, read as the reverse complement.
TATACTTAAGTAATTAATAAATATTTAAGAAAATTGATTATATTTTAAGGGTGTTTTGGGTGGAGAATATTATTTGCCAATTCAAGAAAATATAGTGACAGGCAAGGATAGTGTGGCACTCGAAATAACAAGGTTAGGGGATATAGACTCTATGCGTTGGATAGAAATTAAAGAATCCAATTATCCAGGAATTCCAGTAAAGGTATGGACATTAAAATCAATTAAATAGTGTTCTTGAAATTAATATACTTTATTAATGCTACCATTTTAGGTTCATTACGTAGGATTAAATGATGTCTACGTGAAACAAGTGTTAGGCGTAACTGCAAGAGAGTATAAAGATAACAAGAAGCTGGTTCATTATGACTTCAGTGGCACCACAGATAGGTATATTAAATCTGTTATTTAACTGTTTGTCTTTGCTTATGAAGTTAATAAAAATGCAACGAATAAGTAAAAATCTGTCCACTTCTTTTCACATTATGATGATAAAAGAATCAGAAAAATGTAGTAACATGACACATATTATTTATTACTAAAGGTTCTTAATATTTTATTTTTAGAAATGTACGTGTAATGGGTATCGTGCAAGATGAATCTATCAAAGCTCGCGTCAAAGTAAAGCCTGAGCTTCTGTGGCCTGTACCTGAGCATTGGAGTCTGGAAGACGCAGCTACTGTTCCTTTAGCCTATTGTCTGGCGTTCTACTGCCTTGTAATTATATCAATATATTAGCATTTAAATCTTTCGATTTTTTAACTCATTGTAATATGCTATTCTCAATCTTCTGGGTTTAAGTAGGTATCTCTTATAGATTTATTACTTTTGACTTTGTTGTATTTGTGTATCACCAATTTCCTAACTTGAGAGTACATGTACTGAGATTTCTTAATCCGAATACCCAGTATCTGTCAAACTAAGTAGAAAATATTAATTTTACTATATCTTTACAGTGCTTCAAAAGTAGGCTATACCCTGGCAACAGTATACTTGTACATGGTGGTGCGGGCGTATTGGGTCAAGCGATCATCTCTATTGCGCTTGCGCATGAATGCAACATTTATACTACAGTGAGCGACTTCAAGAAAAAACAGTTCTTACTCAAACTGTTCCCAGAACTGAAAGGTGGTTATGTTTATTTACAAATTAGCTCTTAAATTATATCATTAAAATTTTAGAAAAGTTTGAATGATGTTACCTATTGTTGAAATTGTTTGATGTATTTGAGGACTTGTACTATTTCAGAGAATCACATCGGCTATTCTCGTGACAACAGTTTCATAGATATGACATCTAGAGGTACAAATGGAAAAGGTTGTGATATTGTGATAAGTTCAGTCAAAGGAGATCTAAGAAACGTAAGTATTCGCCCCTTATGATAGTGCCAATTATACAATTATCTATTTCGTTAAATACTGTGGTGGCGTTAAGTACTCTTTGGAAGCCAGAATCTGCACTATGTAAAGTAGGACATACTCTAGTAGAACAGACCAGGGTTTATTGAAAAACGTATGTCAGTTACTTCACTTATTTATAGTATTTTATCTTACATTATGAATATTATAATTCACAGGCTTCAATACGTTGCTGCAAATTATCTGGATTTATTGTTGACACTTCACTTATAATAGATGGTGAAGATTATGCCTTTGGGATGTTTAATTTGGTGAAAGCTATTACTTACAGTACTATGCAGTTTTCCACCCTATTCGATGCAAAAAATTTAGAAAACTTGCAGGTAAGTAAATTTAATGTTTAATGGCATCAAATATCTGCTTGTCTTCGTATCTTGATGCCCATGCGATACAGTAATCTAGTTGCAGGTACCGTAACTTTAAATATGATTGAAAATACAGTTTTGTATTATAATCAAATAAAAAATGCGTCAGTGTGACTATTTGTTTATTACTGTGTTTTTATAATCTTATTTATTGATTCGAATTAGATTTCGATAAAATTTTACTAAAATTTTGTTTAAACAAATATTAAAGGATTGCAATCGTGAATTTGACATATTTTCTTAATAAATTGATTTTTTCTTTATATTTTCTGGTCGTAGGAAATATCTTGTATGCAACTGTACGTAATTCCCTTCTTAAGGATGAATCCTTTGCTCTTCATATATTTCTTCTTTACAAGCCCCGCATCAAAAACTTTCATCGAATATCATCATTAAATAAGTTTCATAAACAGCTATTGAGTAATAATAGTATTTCATCTACATGTCAACAGAGGTTACAACTAATGGTCAGCGAAGGAATAGCTCGTGGCTACGTCCGGCCACTTTCTCGCGTCGTGTATCCAGCGGGAGACCCATCACGAGCTCTCTGCCTTCAAACCAGCAACACACGCTCGGGAAGAGTGCTGCTTTCTTTAGAAGGAGATGTAACTTACACTCAGCATAAGTAAGAGGCACAAAATTAAAGACGCTTTCAATTATCACTATATTTTTGGAGTATATACTGCATGCCATGAACGTTGAAACGTCCCCCATCTTATATATCTTATATATAGTGGGGAACGCTTTACGTGTACTGAGACTTAATACCAGCAGCACGTGCCTAGGCCAAGTCACTAGTGCTACTAGCTCACCGTCCGACCTCCCCGTTATCCCAAACGTCGCCTAAGCCGAGGTTCGGTCTCAAAGGAGGCGCCCTTAGGCAGTCGTTCCCTTAGTTTCTTCGAGCCCTAGGACTCAAATTTTTTTCTGGCAAAGCTTCTTTCCAAAGCTCGCCAAACAGCCCGGTTACGCTGTGGCAACCAATAGGGTTTGTACAGCTAATAGACAGTCCGAAAAATAAATAGTGCTACTAATCTCACCACGGCAAGATTACTACATCTTTAGCGACGCATGCTTACATAAAAAAAAAACATGTTTATTTATTTCAGAATAAGCTGCTCGTCTGATAAATTACATATGCTGTTCTCAGAGAACGATATTTTGGGGTTGCAATTAGCCAACAGGTTAATAGACCGAGGTGCTAGAAAATTAATTATACATTGCTCCAATAAATCAAACATTTATTTGTTTAAACTGAGGTAATGTTATACTTGGTATAAATATTGTTACTTCCACAATCACGAGTCGGGACATGCGATACCCATGTTTGCCCTACTGAGTGAATACGCTTTTATTGTACACTACAGAGAAATAACTTAAAACACAAGGGCAAGTTAGTTCCTGAAATCTCAATATGCATCATGCTTTTAGTCTATTTATAGATTTTTATTAAGGTCAAGTTTATTCGTTATGGAAATAGCATGAGATAGCAGTTATAAAAAGGGCTATATCTCAATGTCACCGCTAGGAATCTGTGTCATACATACAATTACATTATTTCGACCAAAACAAAGACAGCACAAAGTTCGTCAACTTATGAGTATGTATGCTCTATTTGAATTTACAGGTCCTGGGAAAAACGAGGAGTGCAATGTTCTATATCATACGGAAATGCGTGGGATGAAAACATTCCAAATTTATTGACTTCCAAGACACAACATAGCGTCGAAGGAATATATTTCATTTTAAATTCTAATACTCAAAATGAAAGAATCGATAGGTGTTTAGACTATTTGACTTTGAACGCTGGAAGATCGAATTGGCCTATAAGGTAAATATAGTCTAAATATCTACTTATAAAATTAGTACTGAGTAACTGCTTACTAATGCCATACATTAGTACTTTATTAAAAGCCGTTTTATCCTCAGGTATTCCGCAATTATCGATACCAGGAAAGAAATGAGCGACCTTACAAAAACTCAAGATCTATTCATGGCCATCAAAATGTCATCTTTGAAAATCGTAAGCTAATCTTTTTTCTAATTCTAAAGAATATTTTTGTAGCTTGAAATATCGGCAAGAAGAAAAAAATAATTCGTATAGTATTTGATAACCTTATTCATTACAGTTTGAGAGTGTTGAAAATGAAGAATATTTTCAAATCAGCCATGCTATTGATGCTATGGAAAGGGCTTTATGTTGCAAGCAACGCGTTATAGCTATCCATGCTAGGCACATACCTACATGCAACTTATTACAAGAAGTGGTTAGATTAGCAGGTGAAATATTTTTGTTTTTTATTTACTGCTTTTTTCTGCTATATTGTCAATATTATTTTTTTATATATTTATAATAATGTTTTTGAGTGAGAGTAATTTAAAATCATTATCATCATCATGATCAACCCATTACCGGCTCATTACAGAACACGGGTCTCCTCTCAGTATGAGAAGGGTTTGGCCATAGTCCACCACGCTGGCCATGTGCGGATGTGGCAAACTTCACACGCCTTTGAGAACATTATGGAGAACTCTCGGGCGTGCAGGTTTCCTCACGATGTTTTCCTTCACAGTTGAAGCAAGTGATATTTTAATTATTTTAAAACGCACATAACTCCGAAAAGTTAGAGGTGCGTGCTCGGATTCGAACCGCCGACCTCTGATTAGGAGGCTGACGCACTAACCACTAGGCTATCACCGCTTCTTTATTAAAAATATTTCTTCATTTAAAATATTTTTTATTATTTAATTTAAATTTATTAGGATTATCGATTCCTATTGGAAATAATACGTCTGAAGAGGTAACACTCAAAGATCTGGGAATGGATGTATCAAAATCTCAAATTATTCGAGCCTATTTGCGCGATTTTCATTATTGTTCACTGGACGAAAGCTATATACCATTATTAACAATCAACAAGTAAGTATCACCAATTACAAAATTTATTATGTTCTCATTATCATCATCATTTTAACCAATAGACATCCAATGCTGCAGGTCGCAATCGCTTAAGTCTTTAGTAGGGAGTTCCAAAGATTATGTCCTGGGCAGCTAGCTTCCAGCGGCTCTCACGACTCGTATGTGCACCTAGTTGGGAGTCAACCGACGCTGCATTTACCAGTGCGGGGTCGCCACTCCAGTACCTTGGGCCCCAACTTCTATCGGATCTCAAAGCTATGTGCCCCACCCATTGCCATTTCAGTTTCGCGGCTCATTGAGCTTGGTGTCAGTAACTCTAGTACTGATCTCCATGTTTCTGATTTGATCTTGTAGAGACATTCAGAACATAGCTTACTCCACCGCCTGCTGAATATATCTGAGCCTTCCTATAAGGCCTAAAGTAAGCGATCACATTTAAGCCTTAAGTCGTCACTGGCAACAGGAACTTTATGAACTGCTGAAATTTGTCGAACTTACATACGAGACGTTTCGCAATGGCTGTCTAGAACTACTCCAGACTGATCAGCAAGATGTGTCTGTAGTTTCAGTAAGGTAATCTTTCTTAAAAACAGAAGCACCATTTATATTAAAAACCTTAGCTGATGCAAATTGTTATGTAAAATAGATGGGCTATCAAACTCAATCCGCCTATAGACGCCCACTGCTGGACATAGGCCTTTCCGAGAGCACGCCACCACACACGGACCTCCACCTTTAAAATAATGATTATGACTTTTTTTTAATAATGCATTTCAATTTATTAATATCTCAATTTATAGTATCAGGGAATTAGAAGAGAAGTCAATAATGAAGACCTTTACCGAAACCGAAGGTTTATCAACATTCTTCTCTTACAAAGAGCCAGATGAACTCTTAGCTACTTCGGATATTGTAGTTTTACCAACACAAAGTAAAAACCATGCAGTGGTAAGATATATTACTTTTTTGCATCCATAAGTAGAGTAGAAGTCTATAAGTATGAAAGCCTGTTCAACTAGCACTGACGATGTAAAATATAACTTTTTATTATCTTTCTTAAATACATAATAAAACCGGTATTTATTCTATAAATAACGCCTAATATACTAAGCAGCAAAACAACACGTGGTTTCATGAAATATTTTTAAATTTCATGATCCATACGCATCGCATGGTTTCATGAAAATCATTGTCACATATACGGTGAACAGTGCGCAGGCGGCCAAGTCAATATTATTTTTTTGATTTTAAGTTCTGAGTTAACGGTTCTTTTATATACATAGAAGTTAATTCAGATATTATATGAAAAATTTTCGTAAAATCTACTCTCAATCTTATCACCTTTATATTACGTAGAAGATGAAATGGCAAAATTAACAGAATAATTTTCCAGACAGATAATGAATTGGAGGAAAACTGCGCGTACTTGTGCATAATACCGGGTGTAGATGGCTTACACGTACGATTCTATGAATTTTGTGAGCGACTGAAGTTACCAGCACTAGTTTTGCAGCCAGGCTTAGATACACCTCATGAGACTATACAAGAAATGGCACAAAGATACGCTAAGGTCAGGAATAAGAACTTTTATATAATTTGCTGAGATGATGGAAAGAAAAAAAGGCTTAGGGAATACTAAACATAAAATGCCTTACTATAATAGTTAAATACCGTCTACTCTCATTCTGTCAACAGTAATTTTACATTTAAAGACGGTAAAAACATTTTTTTATCGTGGGTAAATCCTCATGGATACCTTCGCGCCACGGGGTGGCACAAAGGTTAAGTCGGACTCTTACTGCCTAAAACCAGACTGACCAGTCACAGCCGTCACCCCCACCTCCAGCAGCTGACTGCCGCCCACCCCCGCCTGCTAGTCCCATGCCTGGACAGGCCTTCCACCACACGGGGTGATACATCCCCTGGGTCATCCACTGCACCCTCAGCTGGGTCAGAGGGACGCGCGAAGACCCCCACCGTGTCGGGTCATTGGCCATCGGCTAACAATATCCCAGAACAGAAATTGTTAATCGATGTTACTAGGGTCAATATTTGAACACTGTGATTCTTATATTCTGATGTTTACTTTTAGATTCTTATGAAGAAGGCTAAATTGAAGAAGCGCTTTTATCTTGTTGGATATGAGAGTGGAATCTTAGTAGCGTTAGAAATGGCAGCAATTTTCGAAGATCATGGTAAGACTGACAGTATAAAGATTATTGAATACATTTGTTTAATACATTAAAAAAAATGACGTGACTGACTGACAGTCTTATCCACTGTGGGAACATTTAGTTTTCCATGATAAAAAGTACCTTCCCTAGTTTTATGTGGTTGGATTTTGAAAGTTCTATATAAGTTAAATTGTTTTGATTGTTTATAAAGCTAGATAAATAGATGTATTTCAAATTAAATACATCTACATAGCAAATTTCAAGCATTGTTTTGAAACTAAGCCTGAGTCACTAATATAAATCAAATAAAATTGAATTTTTATTTAATCATATTATATCATCTGGGTTTTATTGTTGATCTTTAGCATAAACGATAAAACCCAGCCCCGGCCAAATAAGATTTGTATTAAAGTTCATTCATACACAAGCGTATTGGCTAATTGTTTGTGCTACAGTATTAAAGCGACTGGAAGTATTAAATACCTTTGTGTTCTACTAGACTAGAATCTAAATTGGAAATAACATATTTTAAAATTAAGTTGTAGAATTAGAAATCTTATCTATATATTTAAACTACTTAGAAATGTTTGCTCACCTAGCCTACTTTTGACGGCATAGTAATGGTCTATGTCAAACTATAACTACCCATGAGATTAAAGCGTGGGGCATCCAAAACTACGTTGATGAGTATTGAAAGGGCACAGCGCTCTGTACTAAAAGTAATGACATTCAAAAAAAATATATATAATATAATATTTATAGTATTCTGAATTGAAGGTGAAAAAAACTGTTATACCGAAACGAATACCTAGACCAAGCAAACAACACCTCATTTTGTTTAAAGATGTGAAGGAAAAGATGAATCCACAAACGTAATTCATAAACCACTTTCGCAATTTTAATAGTATAAATAACCAATTAAATATATCAATGTTCTGCTCGCAGGTTTAACTGGTATAATATACTGCATCGGCGGTGCACCAGACGATATTTTAGAAATATTCGAAGAAAAGCTGGATAGATTCGAAACAGACCAATCTTTGCAAGTGGCTGTAGCAAGTCACATGTTTCATTTGATGAATAACGGTGCGAAGCCCCAAGATCTGCTGAATGACCTGAATAATATCTCTACATGGAAAGCAAAAGTATCGCTGTGTGTACAGAAGCTCGTGGGACGAATTGACCATTCTATAGGTTATGCCAAAGAACTAATCGAAGCTGCATACACAAGAATAGTACAAGTTCGACGTTATAAATCAGAGCCACGTGTTCTTCGCTCCCTTCTGATATCTATTAGAACTCTGTTATCTAGGCCTCATCACGTAAAGCCTCTTTCTTTACAAAAACACTCGCAACAAGGAGTCGTTGAGTACGAGTTGCAAGTTCCTCTTGCGTATGCAGCACAAGATTTGCGTTGCGCTGCCATTGTGAATCGCCACCTAGACATGGACATTTTAGAAGAATTCGACAAAAGTAACTTGTGCGAAACTTCTTTCACGATTGGTGACTCGCTGTCGAATAATGCATACAAGGAATGCATAGATGTTTAAGAACTACACGGTACTATGGCTGTTTAAGAACTACTAGGTACTAATGGGTTCAAGGAAGTATATTGAAGTGCCTTAGTTTTTAATGTGATGAAAATTGTAATAATAACATCATTTATCTAATAAAATTATTGCACCACATATATAGTTTATCTTTTACAACCCGCGTCATACCCTTTGCTTCAAAGTATTCATTAACGGCGTTGAGATTTGGAAATTCACATGATCTATAGGCCCGGATTCTTGAAGAGCTACCGCCGACGCACCCTCACAAAATATCCTCACGCTTAAAAGACCTATCCAGCTAAGTAAAACTGACCAACTTTAGTGTCCAATGTACATTGTTATATTTACCCAGTCCTATTAAATAAGAGTTATATTTTAATATTATAGATGATATTAGAGTTGTATCTTTATTTTAAACAACTTTGTTCATCATGATCAACCCATTCTTCGCTCACTACAGAGCACGGGTCTCCTCTCAATATGAGAAGGTTTTGGCCATAGTCCACCACGCTGGCCATGTGCGGATTGGCAGACTTCACACGCCTTTGAGAACATTATGGAGAACTCTCAGGCGTGCAGGTTTCCTCACGATGTTTTCGTTCACCGTTCAAACAAGTGATATTTTAATTGCTTTAAACTTCAACAAACGTTGTTGAATGCATGCTATTTGCTTTGAAATAGCATGCATTTAAGTTGTAATCTTAGAATTGATGCTTAGGTCAACTACCGTAATTTATTGAAGTGTCATAAGATATTTTTACAAGGGCCAAAAAATGACGCAAAAGAAATTTTCACAGCTTAAGGCACTTTCTTTGTTTGTCTGAAATTTCGTGATACTCTTTTTGTCCCTGATTCACAACAATGAACGAAAATAATCGATTCACAAGTTCGTTTTCAGTTTTATATTTGGAGCGTGAACGACTCGTTTCTTTATAATTTAATTTTATAAATATAAAATGAAATATATTTTTTCTGAACCTAAGTATAGCAATGCAAGGCAATAAGAAACAGCTTATTAGTAAAATTTCCTTATGATCATATTGTGGAAAGTGTGAAACAAAACAAATTTACAAAATTAATTAACAATCGTGGTCTACGCCTGCTACAATAGTAATCAATAACAATATAAATATGTTAACTATAATTACGAACAGCAATGAAAATCTTCAGTACTACTACCAAAAATTTATTCGTATCGCTTTTACCTTATCTACGACTATTCTATATTTTAAGCAAAGAGTGGCGAGGATCAATCATAAGCTCGAGTTTTTAAGACTTAAGCTAGGTCTACGAGTATTTTGCTTGCGACTTATTCTGTCTCTTCACTTCTATCAGTCTGGACCCTGCATATAAGATATTATATTACAATATTTTATGTGCTATCCAAAACTTACACAGGCAGGCTCTTTAAACAATAATTCTTCAAACAACATATTAAACAATAAATCCCACAATACACGCCGCACTAAAAAATGTACTCCGTATTCACTAGCAGTAAATAAGGCTTTAATAATTTGCTCGTACAGAGACAACGGTGTGGGAAGCCTACTTTTCGGCTTAAATTTTGACGGTTCACCAATAGATGTCGTTTTTTATCTTTTTATGGCTTTACACAGATTCGCCAATGTCAAGTTTATACCAACGGAGAATCGAAGTTTTGAATTTGAGAAAAGGCGGGAAACGCATTGGGTGGACGAGGCTAAGCCATTCAAAAAACTAGCCACTACACCAACGACACTAAAACTATAATGTCCTCAAACAATCAACACCAATCCTTTTCAAAATTAGCCAACAAACATTAATTTAAGAAAAGCGTGAAAAAAGGGCCTGCCGAATACGAAGTCTCCCGCCTTTCTTCCTAGATGGCGTGAGCTTCGATTTTGTGATCAGTTATCTACTTGATAGTCTTAGTAGCGAAGTTAAAATAATCTGTGGTAGTAGCGAAAATAGAGCGGAAAGAACCCAAAGCCGTAAATGATGTTTATATAAAAAAAGAAAAGATCAGAAAAAGTATGGCAACACTTAATAATAACAGCAAGATCAGTCATTCAGGTTAAAGCATCAAAAGCAAAACAGTCGATTCTGAACCTTGCTGAGTACAACATGTGCTGGCCGGCGCACGATGATATTGCGTGATATAAATAGTAATGTGAAATAAAACGCTGGCTTACAGTTAGACACTACATAATTAATATTGACATTTCTTTATTTATATGGTCATCGTGGTTTATATAAACGTTAGCAATGGATTTAAGCGGTGAGTAACTTAAGGGCAAGGAACTGATACATTCAATTTTGTGTATTTTGCCGCAGTCCAATAGTTTTTATTGAATGAATTCGCAAATACCTAGATAGGTACCTATGCGTAAAGTAGCAGACGCGAGAAATAGTGGAGAGTAGCTATGTCCTAAAAACTTTATTATACTTTCACTATTGGCATTCATGTGATATTTCGTCTATACCTTAAATAAGTGTTCTTTTATGTTTTTGGTAGTTTAGTGTTTAACGTGGATATTTTCTTTCAATATTACCAGTTTTGCTATGCATTTTCTCTGATTCAGAGTGCGTTTAATTCGCCTCACCTTATTTCCTCCAAATTGGCTTAGTGGTTTATAATTTTGGACACGTAATAACCAATTCGTAACAACTGCGTGCTGACATAAATAAATGAAACTTTTCCAACTAAATTTACCTGTTCTGTACCAAAACAGTAGGAATAAAGTTTGAGGGAGAGTTTGATCATAAAATCAAAATTCACACAAAAAATAATAGCTTTATTAACGTAAACCTACAACAACAAAAGACATCTATGAAGCATTCATATATAACATAATATATGTTTCATTATTTTAATTCATGAGGTGGTGATAACTTCACTCGTCAACTAGAGCTAGTAAGGTTCGAAACGCACTCAGTTTTAAGAAGCCAATAACAAACTAAGCCGTTTTTTTTGTTATCACACCCAAGCTTTTTTATCGTTTATAATATAATCCTTTAGATCGTAATATGATTTTTCTAAAAGCCTACGTTTTATAAAAACTTTGAACTTATCTCTAAGATTTCAATAGGTAATTTGTTGTAGAATAAAATACAGGTTCCTTTGAATAAGTTCTAATTTTGTACAATCTACTTAATATATAATGTTTGTACTGTGTAGTACGAGTATCTATCTATTATTAATGGTTAGTGCGATACGGTCCATTTTTTCTTGATTTATGTTTTTTTTTAACTTAAACGTATATTGGATACTCGTACATTATAAAACAGATTTTTATAGATTTCAAGTAGGTATAATTTAAGGGAGCTAGGTTATTTTATCATGACAAATAACCAAACAAAACTGTTCCCTCACTATATCTCCGAAGATAAGTTATCTACAAATCTGCATTAATTAGGATTATTGAGTAGGTATGTATATGTTTAGGTAGGTAGCTAAAATATGTTACAGGAAACTAAAACCGTAATTACAAGCTTGTTTATAAGATATCAAGTAATAATCTTTTTAAACACAGTAGGTCTTATGATTGACCGGATTACACTACTTTACACACATGAAAATTTGGAAGTTAGGTTCCTTATAAGAAAAATGATTACTGTTTATTAAGCGTTGTAAAACATGGTTATTAACATCTAATGATAATAAAAGACATTATTCAATAAAAAATAAACAGGGCTAGTAGCAGAAAAATCTTGTCAATCTTGTCAAGTTACGTACAACATGATTGGTTATTAACTGAGTTTATTTCATGAATTTTATTATAAAATACCCATTTTAGCGAACTGGCAACTTTTTAATTTTAAATTTAAATTTAACTTTTGCGTAATTGCGTAGTGTCAACTTTCTTAATTTAAAATTAGAGAGTTTGGCTTTCATTTGTTTTTAATAAATTCAGCTGTTGGAACGAAGATGGAGCCAAAAAAAAAATAATAATGATTTAATACTAGTTCCGACGCGGGACTAATGCAGAAAAATCTGCTCGTTCTGTTAATTTCTGTTACGAGAGCATACGGCTAACGGACATTACGTATGCATTTATAGTGTGACCGCTATTGTAGTGGAAAAAGTAAAACACAAGGAATCACGGAGAAAATGAATCTGTTATTATTAAGGGCATCACATTTGCCCATGTTATCTGCAGAAACAAATCAGTGAAATTAAAATATTTGAAAAATGGATTACTTTTTTATTTACAGTGGACCCCCGATAATCCGGCCCTGTCTAATCCGGCGCCCCCTGTAATCCGACATGACTTAGAATTACTACTTGACGACTAAAAAAAATTGATGAATATTTCAAAACTTCATAATTTGATATAGTATTCACTACATGATTTTGATTAATAATGCTTGATTATTTTGGTAGATATGTATGTGCATTTATGTTTAATTTTATAATAAAACGTAAGCTCTCAATTGTTATTTAATTTACTAAATTCGACTTACATAAATTAAGTCTGATTTGTACTTCAAAGTACATACATATGTACGTATAATATATAGATTCTTGTCATTAGATATGTAATTTGTCGGATTACAAGGTACTCTTTCGTAAAAAAATCTATAGGGGTCTTAGGCAGTGCTCTATAATCCGACAAATTCGATAGTCCGACACTGCCCTGCATAATGTTTGCCGGATTACCGGGAGTCCACTGTACTTATTTAAATTATCTTCCTATTAGATGACAACTATAATTATATAGGTGTTAGCTAGATAATTAGGTACCTCTTAGAAATAAAATATTTCGGTACAAATTGTCATTATATGTGATTTTAATGTAGTCATCTTAATTTTTCGACACGGCTTAATCTAGGATACTTTTTATGGCTAGAAAGATTAATCCTATTTCTAAGAAACGTAAGCTTGTAGAAAAGTCCTACTATAGTGTAAAGGATTATGTAAATGATAAACAAGCATGGGTGTGAAATATTGCTCTAATAAGATAGCTCTTAATATAATTTTAAGTGGCATGTGAGATGGTGATAACAAAAAGAAAATTTACCTGGCTAAGTTTGTTGTGGGCTTCTTCTTAGACCGGGGCGCGAATGGAACCCTCATAGCTTTAGTTTTAAGTTTAAGAATGTAGTTATCACCATCAAATCACTAGTATGTAAATTATTGACGCGTCAAAAGAGCCTTATTATATATTATTAAAAGGACTATTTGAATAAAGATTATTTGAATTTGAATGAATTCATCCATTCTAGGTTGCTTTATATAAGACGTATTAAACGGGAACATCCAAAAAATGCTATGTGTATTTCTAATTAGAACCTAGGTACTAGATACCTTCCTTATAGTTAAAACGTGTTATGCGGTGGTAAAACGAGTTTTTTTTATACTTCTAAACTTAATTATAATTTTGTATGCTATAAATTATAATATATTAACTAATGTTTCTATTTTTAACCTTTCTGTGTATGTGGATCAGGTTTTATATAGTTTTATCGGCGTCAGATTGGTTAATTACTTTAGGGGAACCTACTTAAGCATTTTTATCTCTTAATATCTATACTTATCTACAATGACGTGGGGAGCTATTTTTATTATAATATAAAACCGAAGAGCAAGATATATACCTAACCTTACCCAACTATGTTTGAATGTGATCTAGTGATTAGCAACTGAACATGCTAGATCAAAAGAGGCAGATAATAATATACTGTTAGAGCAATTCTATGAATCGAAGTAGCATTCGCAAAAACCCAATGTTTGTTGAAAAAAAATTACATTTATTCTGTAATTGTAGCAATCAGCGGATATTTAATATTCATTTTTTTTATCCCTAAAACAATAGAGGTTACTTCGGGATTAAAGGTTTTAACGATTTTACACCAAAGCTCGAATATTTAAATTATCGTGGAATACAGTGCTTTTGTTATTTAATGCTTTTTTTCTTTTTGCATAATTTCGCATTTTCACATAGACCTATAATATGATAAGACCCTTTTCAAGCTACCTTCTTATAGGTCTTATTTGAAAAACTAATTCTTATTTGAAAACCTTATTTGTTAAGAAGCAAGATCTTAGCTAATCACAAAATCGATTCACAAAATCGCCAAGTCGAAATAATTAGATAGATAGATAACAAACCGCTAAACCCAGCCAACAAGTACTAAGGGTGCAAGAATCTTTATACCCAGTCATGTCATGGCACAGCAGCCAGTAAGTAGGTAGGAATCTTCTGTAATATAAAAGGAATTAATTTACTTATATTTCTTTCAATTTGATGCTTTGGAGTCATCGGATCAACGAAGCTACAGTCTAGACTTCGAAGTCATCAGTTTTGAGCCACGTCGTAAGTTCGCCGTCTCCATAAGAATTCTATTCTAGTGTGCTCAGGAACTATTTTGTCCTCACCTTCCTACCATTAAACCAAGAGGCACTGAAATAGTCTGCAAAGAAACATCTTTATACGCATCGGAAATATCTTGAATGCCCTTCCGGCTTCTGATTTCACCGATACCTAAGAATTGGTTTCCTTCAAATCAAAACTGAACAGGCACCTTACAGACAAGCATGCTACACTTTAAGCTGCATCACATCTCACCATCAGGTATGATTGTAAACAAGCGCTGTTCAAAATATTAAAGAATAAGGCATCGTTACATAATTCTGTAAAATAATGGCCATGTTGTAAGGTACATTGCCACTGATAAAATAAAAATACCGATTGGTTGACCGTTTATAGTACTTAATCCGAATCTCCCCCTTTTCCTCTAGTGCTTACAACCGCAAAATAGATATGAATAGTAGGTTCAACAGAAGCAACAGTTAAAACCGATTTTTTTTCCTGGGTTTAAAGCTTGAGTTCGAAACAAATTTATTATAACCAAAATATTGGATATCCAAAATAAATGACTTTCCAAAACTGAAAACGTCGCCAAATCGTAAATATAATAAAAGCGGAATTGGTTTTTATTATAATTTTGTTTCTGTGTTTTTATGGAAATACAAAAAAAAAAAACAAACCAAAAATATAAATTAAGAGAGAAGGATAACCGTCTCATGATTAGATTTAGAGATTTAGATGATTCGGTTAGTTATGTAAAAGAGATTTTTGATATCAATGTGCTGTTCTATTTGAGATTTACGCGTTCAACCGAAAATCAAAACTCATCAACATTATTATTAGTAGATATACGTAGATTATAGTCCCAGATACGGTTATGTATTTAGGTATGCATATAATGGTTTATAAGGATTATTTTTTTGGAATTATCAGAAGAACATACTGGTAGAATAATGGCCAAGGGCTTTATTTTCGGGTTAGCATTGGTTAGCTACTACAATCACAGAAAGAAACCCTAAGCCTTATAAATTATTAGCTCGATCGATTAGCATTAGGTAATTTGATATTAGGTTACTTCTCAACTTAAATTAAAAATACCTACTTTATTTTCAGTGGACGAGTACATCGAGAGTTTATTCGCCGATGAAGCATTCAGATTACCATCGGATAATAGGAAACCTGAAGATCTTGAAATGAAAATACCAGAATGGTATAACGAAAAACAATACAATAGGTGAGTTCTGACATATCTCTTATGTTTACTAAACATGTTTGATTGGCCATAATGTCACATATTAGTCCCATTACCTAAGTGCTACTTAGTCAAAATTGACCAATTTAAGAACTAAATAGGTATTACAAGTTGCAACATGGACAATACTCGGACTCTACTGTATGTTCTTCTCTCAACATCACCACTTAGGTAATTGATTCATGCTGAAACTTTGTAAGTACCCGTTGATATACTTCAAATATGGACATATAAATACAACAACAACATACAACAATAACTATGTTCGCTATTTAGTTAGTCTGTGTATCGAATCATTTCAACGTTAAAGAAAAAAGACTTAATCCTTCTCGACTCAATGTTTCTTTTTAAGAAGCTGTGATAGCCGAGTGGTTCGGACGTCCGCCTTCTAATTAGAGGTCGGAGGTTCGAACCCGGGCACGCACTACTACTTGATTCAACGGTGAAGGAAAACATCGTGAGTAAACCTGCATAACTGAGAGTTCTCCAAAATGTTCTCAAAGGCGTGTGAAGACTGCCAATCCACACATGGCCCGCGTGGTGGACTATGGTCAAACCCTTCTCATATTTAGAGGAGACCCGTGCTCTGTAGTGAGACGGCAATGAGTTGATCATGATGATGATGTTTCTCGTTCTAGAGCAGAACTTTCGATCTTTATTTGCCAAACATCAGTAGTAGCGCTACTTTCACAAGTTGAAAAAAGGACCATTTTACTTAGGCATTATAGGTTTAAGACTTTGGGTTATTACCCTAAGACTCACTATCTTACTTTTCTGATGTATGAAAGATGAGCTTACAAGTGAAACTGTGGAAGAATACTTTGCCTATTCCTTATGACTGAAGCCACAAGATCGCATTTTATTTTGAAAATTAAACAGAAATTTTAAGGTTATTTTGTATCCTTGTTATAAACGATAAGGTTAATTCCTTAAAAAATATGTTTTACTATCAAGACGATCTCTGTGCATCATGTTATTAGGACGTAAAGTTTAGAAGCTAATTTGAAAAATAAAATTATTATTATGATGAAAATATAACATTTCGTTAAGATACTTAAGCAGAAACTACGAGGTGATTTCCGAGAAGTCAATTTGTATATTTACTTGTACTTGAAGAAAACAGTGCTTTTGGTGGAGAGGAGCAGCAGTTATTTTGTTAGGCGAAGACGTGGTTACTACTTGTTGCTAAAGCGGATCGTTGTATAAACATCAATATCCACGACTCTCCACGTTAATATCTACATACAACTCGTGAACAAATTCTACTTCGCTCATCCGGTTCATATAACGGTCCCCTTTATACGATTGAGAGACAGGCACACTACTGTGAACAGTAATTTGTTTTGATTTAGCTCCTAGCAATCCTAATAAGATAACGTATGGTTAAATTAATAAAATATTACAAACAACTACATAATTACGCACCTGTAAGTATTTAAATGTATTAAGAAAAACAATGGACTGTAACGCACT
Source organism: Lasiommata megera (assembly GCA_928268935.1). Classification (NCBI taxonomy): domain Eukaryota; kingdom Metazoa; phylum Arthropoda; class Insecta; order Lepidoptera; family Nymphalidae; genus Lasiommata; species Lasiommata megera. The sequence goes on along the minus strand of OV743319.1, from coordinate 8,248,631 downwards.
GTGCATTAGATGTAAAAATATACCTACTTCTTATTATGCTGCGCAAGATTCGTTTATTGGTTAATTAACTCATTAAAAGGAAATTGTATATTATTTCATAACAAATTACCCACTGTAATCTTCGAATTTTGTTTGAATAAGTTCACAGTTTTTACAAAACATACCTAAAGATAAAGGATTACATAAAGGATAAACTTGCTTGTTCTTTAATTGCTGACTTCATAGCATTTAATTATTATATAACAAAAATTATGGACTTCTTCGACCTTGGCTTCTGTGGAACTCTAGGAGTTTAATGTAGTATTGTCACGAATTAAAATAATAATATTTTAAATTGACGCTTCATAGATGTATGTACTAGATTTACATTAATAAAATATACTTAGTATTTAAATTTTTAAATAAATACATTTTACGGAGACAAGTAAAAAGGTATTACTATAATTCACGGGTTAATGTTTTTAGTTAAGAAGTTTATGAACAAGTGAAGGCACAACTGTGCTGGTACCTCTAAATGACCATGTATGTTATATCATTGAAAATAATCTAAGTAAATTGCATAATGTTCTAGTACTTCTTAATAGCCTTGTATGCTATGTCATTAAAAATAATCCCAACTAAATTGCAGAGCACGACGCTTTTACTGGGACAATTGCTTCCAATTGACGTCATCTATGCTTCTGGGCCTAGTCGCAGTGTTCGCGATACCCTCCATACTACGAGTGCTGATCAGCTCTCGGCGCTCTAACTCCACGTACACGGCCTACAGAAGATACCTCTCTACTTTGCTACACACGGTGTCATGGTTTGAGCACGATCTGACACCTGGAAGCATGTGAGTCCATATCGATGGTTAAAAATGAAATTGAACTAATAGACTACGAATCTACAATTTTCCAGCCCTTTGATGGTCATGATTTAAACTCTACAACTCATTTGTTATTGTAATAACAATTGTAATGTAATTCGAATCGACGATAGCTCTCTAAGCCATTACCGTTGGTGACTTTGGCGTGCACGAAGCTTGGCCTGAGAACAAGCAAGGGCTAGGACAGTGAGATCGCGCCTAAGGTCGCCTCGGATGAGACTCAGGCTTCGACTCAGAGTGACAATGGGAATATGGGTTATTTCAATGGGAGCCAAATAAGTACGCCCGTGTACGTACCGTGGATGAGACCCATGTCCAGATGACGTCAGGATGAAATCGAGCACCACATATTCGCCGGTGAAGACGATGTGGTTGACTTGTGTTTGTGTAACCTACTTGGGTAGTTTTGTCGGTAGTCAGTTTTTCTTCCGGGTCATAAAGGAAGTGTTTGGGGCGACTCTTGATGAGAGCGGTATTGGGTTTGACAGTTTAATTAGACGCCTCAACCACTAGCGGGTTTCTCTTTCAAAGTAAGCTTTAGTGATCTTTTTGAAATACTAATGTCGGTGATGATGATTGCAGATCTAGGTAGTTCTGCATTAAGCAGGAACCACGGTCAGCCGCGTGAACTTTTTTACGATCACTTGGAAGCTCTTGTAATAGCTGGGCGCGCGGTTACAATGTATCGCAGAACGTTCATTATAAATATACGTTTCCTACAGATCATGGAAATCTCTGCTGACAGTCCGCGTTCGGCACATCAAAGCCAGCCTCTCAGCTAACTTAAAAGGCCAGGGTATTGTCTCACAGCGAGATCTAGCTCTCACACAGTTCGGCTTTGTTGGCTTTTCAATCCTCAAACCAGAAAAATTCGGATTACCAAAGATTGAGAATGATGACTGGGAAGCGTATAACCATTTCTGGAGAACTATTGGACACGCCATCGGTCTGGAAGACAGGTAACGTACACAAACAGCTTAAAAAAAAACAATAGATCGGTATCTACCGCATATAAAAAAATTTTAGGTTATTACCTAAATTTTTTTTGATGATTAGATTATATCTTACATAGAGAATGACTCAAACGTCACTAAGATTTATAGCTGGCAAACTAAGCTGGGCAGGACTTCATAATATTTAAATTAACACATTGCGTCTCCCTCTCTAGGCTTTTCTGGCGTCCATTGTCTCATTCTAAAGGTGACGCTTACGCAGCCAAAGAGGTTTTACTTCAAAACTTATCTAATAGAAATTGTTCTATACTTAAATCCATTCGCATTAAGGAAATAATCAATTATTAGTCATTACACACTACACAAACATAAGTGGAGAAGAGATGATATAATTAATAAAGCGAAGTATGGTGTATGAAAAACATCTTGATTATTTGCAATTAAAATAGATGCATTAATTATACACTTTGTTTTAATTGGTTAGTCCGTTGGAGACTGATGACTCACATTTTCAACGCGAATGAACTTAAGATATCTTTAAAGTTTTTGCATTCAGCCTCCCTATTAAGACAATTTTATAAATTTAAAATGCACACTAAACTATGGAAACCGGCAGGATTTAAGCTCAAATCTATCCTGCGAATCAAATCAATAAATTAAATCAATCCTTGATTTGTAATGTGAAGGTTTACTACAGTATTTGTTGAATCACTTCACTCAGGTTAGAATGCGATGGAACTCGACGTACTTGGGAAGACGAAGTCTTAACCACTAGATTATTTCGCTCTTACAAGTTAGTATTCATTAAGTTCTTACTCTCCACAGGTACAACATATGCCGAAGGAACATCGAAGAGACTCGAGAGGTATGCCAAATTCTTCTGCGCAAAGTTTGGACACCTTGCTTGGAAAACGTGCCAGAATACTACGAGCACATGGCTCGAGTAATGTTGGATGGTTTGTGGTGCATCAACCCCACAATCCACCTCGACTCCATGATATACTTGACCAAATACTTGAGCGACGTGCCCGGATACGTCTATACTGAGGCGGATAGGTTAAACTTGCAAGATAGAATTAGGGAACAGTTAAAAGGCAAATCAGAAGACACTGGTAAGTGATAATGCTATAATCACATCCCTTCCTAAAAGAGATTACTCTTTGGCAATACCACCGACTTTTTGTATTTAGGTATAACTCTTTAAGATTGGTTACTTCTGCTCCTTACTCTCTGTCGTCATAATCAACCCATTACCGGCTCACTGCAGAACACGGGTCTCCTCTCAGGATAAGAAGGGTTTTTTTTGCACCATACTGGCCAAGTGAGGATTGGCATACATTACAAGTCTTAGAGAACATTATAGAGAAATCTAAGGTATACAGATTACCTCACGATGTGTTTCCTAATTTCTAAGGCAAGTGTTATTGAATTTAAATTGCTTAAATAAGAACACACATAACTCAAACTTGTGGTGTGAAATAAATGACTTACATTCATCATCATTATGTTCATTTGCACTGATGGACCTCCACAGCTGGTAATGATAAAATCTTTCATAAAAAGGTCTACACTCCACATATACGTAGATACTACTCTTTCCATACTCCACAGAGTACGAATTTTTATTGCTATGACTAAAACTCTTCTAGACTTTATGCAACGCTATGTGATACTTTTTAATTTGCTATAATTTACTTCTTTGTCTTACCTACTTGTTTTATCTGTACGTTTTCCTGATTAATTAAAATAAATAAAATAAAAATGTCATCTTTCGCCTACCTGACGTTTTACCATTTTTTTTTACACACTACAAGTTAGCCTACGTCTTTGTCGGTAGGGTGGTAGCTAGCCACGGCCGAAGCCTCCCACCAAACAATAGACAACTCTTTAGGATTCCTCGACCACTGGTTTGAATAATTAAGTGCAAAATTCATTATTCATTTCAGGTGTGGACACCGCAAGTTTAATATCAAAGGCGCCTTTTGACCTGCCCAGCAACCCGCCGCGTCATCTCTATCTCCACGACTATGACAAATTAGAGACAGTGCCGCAATATAAGAGACTCCCATGGGCTGCGAAATACAAACTAGGACTGAAAGCGGCGATCGCGGGTCTTTACACTTCCTACTTGGGCCGCATTTATTTTAATATGCATTTCAAATTCAGTTTGCTTCTAATGAAGTATTTTCCGTACATGGCATTCTTCAGGTTCGGTGTGATTAAGTCGTACGTTAGAATTTTTGTCGAAGATCCGATTGATAACGAAGAGCCGAAGCCGAACTCCTATTACCAACAGCCACAGCCACCGCTGCCGTTATACAAGGAACTGTTGTCTTTATTATGGTAGTGCCCAGTTAGCATATACGCCTCTAGGTAAATGCGGGTGTAACATACCAAAGGGAATATTGACCGGTTGAGTTCAAACGTCAATATACCGCCTTAATATATATACCAGTGTAATATTATCAATAACATATTTGTATATACCGAGAAGATTATCACCGTCACCATTTGAGTTGTCATATGATAAATACTCACTCTCTCGCTCCTTATGCGCTAATAAGTAAGAGCGAGACAGATAAATGAAAAGTAGTAAAATAAAACGATCCAAAATATAAACTATGCAAGGCAAGGTGTCAGATAAGAAATACATTTTTAGAAGACATACTGTTTTTTATTTCTATTGGTTAAATTAAATCAATTGACATCAGTATTTTTGCTAACTGTGAAATTATCTATTATCCTATTGATATATATATATGTCGGCGCGAAGAAGTTATTAACTTTATTCAGCGGCGCCAAAACCTCAAGAATTTAATGATTACTTACATTTAAATTATTGATGATTTTGCTAACACAATTTAGACAGTAACAATCAATTTCGTACAAGCATGCTTTGTGCTATAAATACGGGTGGTCGATGCTATATAAAATTCTCTAACTCGAGACGTCGTACTGTTCGGACCTCTTAGTTATTGCAATAAAAGTGTAAACCGGCAACTTGTGGTTTTAATTACTATGAGCGAAAGTAAACAAAATCGTGACGTCACCAATGCTGCCGTCACCCTTACAAAAAACAACTCGGACGTCCTTACCTCGACATTGAGCTTTTCCCTAAGAGCTTTAAAATCATACAAGTCCCAACCATAATAATTCGAAAGTATGGCTTAAAACATGTAGAAATCTTTTGTAACTCAATTTAGTAGGTTTAAGATTGTAGAATGTGGATCCATCTTTGTTCGCGATAAACATAATTGATTAGATTAAATTTGACACACCCAGACACTTTTTGATAAAATTAAAACTTTATGGTCGAATTGGTTACTTCTCAAGTTGGATATTTAAAAAATTGAAAAAAAGAACATTACGCATTTCCTTATATTATAATTATGAATAATTTAAAATAATTACAAAAAAGATCACTTAAAGAAATCTTGCGCCTTTAACCTTGTCCTCTTTACTACATTAATCTGCAATAGGTTATCTGTGATATTGTTGTTTTCTGTCAAATTCACGCTATTGTTTACATTGCCGGAGCTCGAGGGATGCGGTGTCATAGCTGTGCCACAGTCCGGCTGTTTAGGGGTAGCGACTAAAGGTGTCCTCTGAATGGGGGTCAGTTTAGGAGTAGTATGTGAAATACCCATGTCGTTGGGGGTCAACTTAAGTCTTGGTGAAAGTAAATGTTTCGCTGCCAATTTCCTGGCTGCCGGCGACATGCTCGCCAGACGCTCGGTGTTCGTTCTGAAACTAAAGTGAAATATGATAATAATGCCAAACATACTTAAAGAAAAAATTTCGGGTTAAGAAATTCTCACTCACATCTATTACATATATACTATAAGAAGATATTGGTTCAAAGATTTAAGAAAATATTAAAATTCAATACCTTAACATTTTTGGAACAAACTCGGGATTCAAAACCCCTTGTGCTCCGAAGTCGACGCTATCGACTACCGTCCATACGCGTTAAGAAAATAGCCAGTCACCACACACACCTTTTTTTTTTACAATTTAGCCCTTGACGGCATCTCACCTGATGGTATGCGATGATGTGGTCTAAGATGGTAGCGGGCTAACCTGTTAGGGATATGGTACTAACCCATACTCCTAACTGGTTTCTACACATCGTGCCGGAACGCTAAATCGCTTGGCGACACGTCTTTGTCGGTAGGATTGTAATTAGCCACGGTCGAAGCCTCCCACCAGACCAGACTCGAGCCGGGAATCGACCCAGGACCTCCAACTTTATAATGCGACAGCGCACGCGCTGCGCCCCGGAGCTCGTCAAAATCACACTACATAAGTGGAGTAAAGATAATGTGTGTGTTGTGTGTGGGCTAACTTAGGGGATGGACGTTATATTAAAACCCATACTCCTAATCGGTTTCTATTGGCATCATACAGGCACGCTCAATCGCTTAGCGGCACGTCTTACTCGGTGGGGTTGAAACTCTTAGCTAGCAACGGCTGCACCAGTCAAGTGAGGTTAAATTTAGTCTTATTTGCATAACAGAATTGGCCCATTGGGTAGTACAGATAAGTCTAACTGTAAAGTAGGCTTAGAAGTGGTACCTGTGTGAAGGTGTGGTGGATCGCGGCGTGGTAGGTCTTCGCCGCTTGGCCACCTGTTCGGCCAGCTGCAAGGCGATTCTCTCCCGGGCGCCTCCCTCCAACATCCGGTACGCGGCACCCGCACCCAACCTACACAATCAAAGTAGGAAGTAGTACATCCCTACTAATCTATTAAACAGTAATTATACTTTAGGACTCAATTGCACATCAGCCTATGATCCGAAATAATTAAAATATTACCATATTATTATAGTATTATGTTATGCGAGTACAATTTAATAATCTAGGATGTATTTATAACTAAATGTGACAGAGCTATGATTCATGACTTAACTTAATCTGACGAATCATTTTGACATATTAATATTTTCTAGTAATTCCAATCGTTAAACTTTTGTATTCCAAATGAAACGAAATAAATACTATGTATAATAATTGTACCTTGCAACGTACTGACGGGGCATCATGTAATCTAACTTTATTGTGTGTAAGTAGATAGAGGTAAATGAATGCAATTATTGAATAAATAAATCTACGAAATAGCTACGCACCAGCCAATTACTACTGCATAATATATGTACCTATAGCTATAATAGAAGTGAGTAAAATTTTTGTTTTATTCGAATATTTAATACAGAGGATCTTGTATATCCAGAACTAACACCAAATTTTATTTAATCAGTTCAGTTATCGCGTTATCGTTCCCTATAAATCAAAATGATTGTAATTGTATAATAGTGCCTATAGACGCAAATAACGGAGTAAATTAATTATTGTATTTAGAAAAATAAAAAATGTTAACGATTCTGTTTATAAATCTCTATTTTATACCAAATTGCCAGTGTGCTTAGTGGAAAAGGGCAGCACTATTTCCAGACCAGACCTTTTTTTATTTCTATATGTGTAGATTTAAAATATAAATAAAGATATATAGACCAGGGCGCGTTTAGAAGCCTCATAGCTTTAGTTTTAAGTCTACAAATGTAGTTATCACCATCAAATATACTACTATGTTAATTATAGACGCGTCAAAATTGTCTTTTAAAGGACTATTTGAACAAAGATTATTTGAATTTTGAATTATACATCTATTAATCAGGCAAAACAATAATTAGAAGATGTGACACTTACGCTGGTAACGGCGTGTCCCCGCCGTCGAGTCGGAAAGGCGTGCCTTCGATCTCGCCCCACGTCATGAGCGGCGAGCTGTCGGGCCCCGCTCCCGGCCGAGGCGAAGGCGTCGCCACTGGCTCGTATTCAGCGCCCGCTTTCTCGCACGTGATGCTCACCCCGTCGACACCAATCTTGCCCTTAATACTCGCATCCTGGGATCAATTGACATAATCTTTAGTCTTCAAGAGTCAACCTTTCGAACACCATTGCCAGGTACACGAGACGTGGTAGACCGTGCTCTGGAGCGATAAGTTTGCTATTACAATTGTGTACCAATGACAATAATGTAATAACGAAAAAAATGGAAATGAAAAATTCGTTTATTCATTATGAGACTGTAATTTATTTATGTTCTTTATTGTTCTTTGTTATGTTCATACAGTGAAAGAATTATTCAAGTCAGTTCCGCAATTTCAGAGTTTACCAAACAAATATTTTATTTCCTCATGTATATAATGTAAAAACATAAAGTTGCGATTTACTTTAGCGGTCATCTTCCTAAAACCTAGTAGTATGTATAGTGTACATAAACAAGAAACAGCAAGTATAATTTGCTACATTCCGCCGACAACCGGGAGATTTGTATAATATAACACCACACAAAATCTTCCACTAGAACCTCTACGCACGTTTCGACCCGACACCGGATCATCCTCAGGAGATGTTGACTTCACAAGCGCGAAAAGTAAAGGACTTTACTTTTCGCGCTACTAGTGGAAGATTTTGTGTGGTGTTATATTATACAAATCTCCCTGTTGTCGGCGGAATATAGCAAATTATACTTGCTGTTTATTGTTTATCATGGACTTCCGCAAAGTAACGCCTGCTTCTATTCATTATAATGTACATAACTAAACATACTGACTTGACTCCTAGCTAAAGCACTGATGGTTTCTTTATTCTTAGCGTAATCGAAGGGCTGAGCCAGCAGGCGTGTATTGTGATGCTGCAACTCCGGCTTAGGAGTAGTTTGTTGCCCGTCCGCTCCGTCTGGCACGTACATTATGAAGTTCTTAGCGCGATAACGCCAAGTATCCAACTGTGTGAAAAAAACACGAAATTAATAGAATAGACTGCTATATACATAAAAATCTGATGTTGCTTTACTTTATTTTACTTCCTATGGTATTAAAAAATAACAATTTATGCACTATTTTCAAGAACGCAAGCCCTTGCCTGTGCTGTCATTGCCAATGCTGTGCAATCATTATAGACTAATTAAATCAAAACAAATCTAAAGTAAATCTATAAAACCAACATTTGTTAGAAATAAAAGAAGAAAGAAATAAAATTAAATATATTAGAAACTTGAAATATGTATTTTTAAATATCAACAAAAAAAGTTATATATTTCATGGTATATGACATAATTATCAATAAATATTACATTTGATTATATATTATGAAGCCTATTATTGATGATCACTTTCCCCAAATGTATCCTATGTATTATATTATTATTGCTTATAAATTATTTGTGTGTAATAGAGTAGTAGAATATGAGTATCTTTCCAATAATATCTATCAAAAATTATGGTTAAAGTAGACTTGAAAAGATTTCTGGCGGCAAAACTTGTAAAATGAGAGGTTACATTTTTCGGCCGAATTACAAATTAACATTGCTACTGATAAGTTTAATTATTTTTTATATCATAATTGCAGAAATAGCAGACTGATTGTGCTATGTCATCTGTAAACAATTTCAGTTTTCCTACTTCCCACATTAAAATAACCCTTGCCAAATCTCTATTGCTAAAATAAGCTATAGTTATCACATCACTGAATTGAATTATTTGCACAGTTATAGATAGCACTAAATTTGTATCTGAACTAGACATAGAGAACATGTACGGTACAATAGCATTATTTTCACACTACTGAAGGAACTGTGCATTTTCCAGGATCATCATCATCATCATCAACATTATCATCATCATCATCATCATCATCATTAACATTATCATCATCATCATCATAAGCCAACATTAATCCACTGCTGGACATAGGCCTCTATGAAGTAGCGCCAACTCATCCTGTCTCCGGCCTTTCGCATCCAGTTGATGCCTGTCACTTTTCGAGGTCATCCACCTGGCCGGAGGACGACCCACACACCATTTTCAGGATAAAAGTCAGTTACTATCTGGCCAATAGCTTCATGACAAACCAACAAACACACTCGCATTTATAATATAATATGTGATGATTAATGTAATTATAATTATGATTAAAATGTGCAGGTAACACCATACCTCTTCAGGCCTTTGGGTTTGGTCTGCCTGCTGTTCAATGGATGGCAAAGCTAGTGCAGAATCGGCAAGGGCTGCAGCAGTTACTTCTGACTGCAATTGAGATGCCAGTTTTGATGCACGTTTCTTGTTTTCAAGGGCTATAACACGGTCATAGCTTGCATTGTCTTCACTTGTGTGACTTGCAAGGTATGAATCTGTTGAAAAATTATTTTACCCCTGATAATGATTTCAATTCTCATTTCAATGAACTTTACATACTTATTAATTTCTGGATAAGAAATAAGACATAGGACCAGTAATTCAATGGGGCTAATAAGGATATATGTATTGGAAGCAAATACATTACTGCAAAAGTATTCTTAATTATTTACTTAAAAATTAATGGCATTACATTCAAGGGGATTTTCAGATTTATTTTGAGGTTTTAGGCCTCTAAGAGCTTATATAGTAGATACTTTTGTGGTATTATTTTTTTACATTTTATTTATAACTTCAAAAGCAATCAAAATGATTTTCCCCTTTTTTCTATGCATTGAATACCCATTAAATATCTTATAAAAACCCAGTATAAAAATTCTTACCTAATGTATGATTTTCAGTGATATCTTTGGGTTTTTCCAAGAAATTAGACCCATCGGTGGATGATGCAGGTGGATGTTCTACAGATGGAGTAAATGGTCTGTTCACACCAGGTGTGTCAAATGTTGCAGGAGAATTATCTTTAAAAAAAATTCACGTTTACTATTATATTACAGAGTGCAGTGCATTAATAATTTACATTTAGTAAAAACCATCTAAAAAACCAACTAAAAACCAACTAAAAACCATCTAAAGCTGTGATAGCCTAGTGGTCAGGGTGTCAGCCTCCTAATCAGAGGTTGGCGGTTCGAATCTGGGCACAAACCTCTTACCTTTCGGAGTTATGTGCGCGTTTAAGTAAGTGCAATTAAAACATCAAGCTTCAACAGTGAAGAAAAAACATCGTGAGAAAACCTGCATGCCTGAGTTCTCCATAATGTTCTTAAAGGCGTGTGAAGTCTGCCAATCTGCACATGGCCAGCGTGTTGGACTATGGCCAAACCATTCTCACATTTTGAGAAGAGTCCCATGCTCTGTAGTGAGCTGGCAATGGGTTGAACATGATGAAAAACCATATGCTAACAATTGTCGCTATGTGTAAGAAGCAGATTTCAGTGTTATTTAAACTGTCTAAAGCAGTGTGAAGCATCAACACTCTAAATTACTCTATAATTAGAGTGGAGACTAGTGTCTAGCAGTGGAACAATAAAAGGCTGAAATTATTAATACTAGTATATTTCCGAAGAACTAAAGAGATTGTTGCATGAGTTATATGGCAAAAACCCTCATAAACTTAGTTTTTATGTATGTTTACTTGGCCTATCTGGCTTTTTAATACAAAAACTCATTTTGACTTAATACTAACTAATAGTACTTACATACTTACATGGCTCAGTGGGTGGCCTAGTGCCACTATATTTTCTTGTTAGTTCCCTAATTCTCACATAGTCCCTGTTTTCTTGCGCCTCAAGGAAATCATTTTGTGCCTTTAATTTTTCTAAGTCAGGAAAAAAGTCTCTTTGAATAATTTTAGCTATACCCTGCAAGATTTAATGGGAAATCATTACATATTTACCATAAAATTGAAAACATTTTTTCAATTGTAACAGTATAGCTGAAGTAATTTATTTTTAAAGGTTTTTTTGATAGATTTTACTAAATAAATAGTTAACTTGAGGAGATATCATATTCTTTTACCTGTACATAATCCTCCTCATCCAGAACTTTTGATTTTTTAATCACTTTTTTTGGGGGCACTTTAGGTACTTTGAAAACAGAACTTTCCTTCTTAAGAAGCTGCATATTTTGCAACGCTTCGAGACCAGGCCGCGATTCAGTATTTTCTTCCATTATTTTGGTAACTATTAATATTAAAGTTAATTATATTAGCAACTTATTTTCATTGATTTCTCTTTATTTCAAAGCAATGCAAGTATGTAAGTATTTGTTGTTTTGATAAAATCCTTAATCCATTCATATTTTATGAGCACATGACTGATGTCATCAGTCATGCTTATGTCAGTGACAGTTCTTTTTTTCTAGGCTTTACGTCCCTGGCTTGTAGTTTTTATGAGTGACAACTGACTTACTTATAAAAGTATTTGTATCCTCAATGATCCTTTTCACATCCACTACCAAGTAATATCAAAGGACGTTATACTCGGCGCGGCGAGCCTTGATCCCTATGACAGTTCGTGTTAGTGATGGGTCGTGTCTTTGGCCGTGTCGATAATTTTTTTTTTAGACAAAGGCGTGGCTTGCATTCAACCACGGCTACTACTTCCGAGGTGAACTGCCGACTTGTAAAAAGTTATTGACGTCGCTGAAATCAGCCAGTTTATTTAATGGCAGTATGACTTCGCTCAGAGTAGTCATAAAAAAATGCGGATTTCGGTATGGGAAGTGTGACAAAAGAAAAGTGTTAATGGAGCGTAAGGATATAGCATTGATGAGGTGTGCTTTTCTACGAAAAATAAAGAAAATAGAGAATTGGGACAATGTGGTCTATCTGGACGAAAAGTGGCTTAGCGCCAATCACACAGTCTCCAAAACATGGACAGACGATACAGCGAAATCCTGTATCAAAGCTTCTGAAGGCAAGGGCCAGCGATTTATTATCTGCCACGCTGGTACAGCCAAAGATTTTGTGCCTAATTGCTTGTGGGCCTTCAAATCAGTCAAAACTACCAATTATCACGAAGAGATGAATTTTGAAAATTTTAAGCAATGGTTCATAAAACTTTTGGATAATCTGCATGAGCCCCACCATATTTTGATGGACAACGCCCCATACCATTCCGTACAAGTAAACAAACCACCCACCAGCAACAGTAATAAAGGTGAAATACTAGAGTGGCTGCAACGCAATGATGTGGAGGCTGAAATTCAACTGTCAAAAAAAGAGTTAGTCAGATTATTAAACTTAGAAAAACTCCAAACATTTTTGGATGAAATGGCAAAATCTAAAGGTCACACAGTGATTCGGTTACCACCATACCACTGCCAATATAATGCCATTGAGATGATATGGGCGCAACGCTGAGTACTTTCACTGTAAACTACATAAGGAACACATGCAAACCCTAAAGTATTATCACTTACTTTTGTTACACCCTTGACCCTGTGTATGTAAATAAATAATTGTTAAACAAATTTTGTTTCATTTCATTTTGTCCTATAGCTGTTATTTTTTAATTTTCTTGGGTATAATATAATCACGTGTGTATGTATGAATGGTATATTGTAATATTCTGTTCCATTCCATAATATATGAAATAAAATGTGAGTATGGAAAAAATTGTGCACTCGTTTCCATTACCGACATTTTTACTTTCCGCCCTAGTCGATAAAGGTCACGCGACGTAAGTTTTGCAGGACGTAATCATAAATTCAGATTGAGATAACTTCTTGTAAATGTTAAGAATTGTTAAAAATATCAACGGAATATCATTTCTAATGGTATAAAGCTACGTAAAATTTATAAATGGCATTTTTAGTCGCCCCCAATATGATCCCAATTTAATGGTGACGCCACTACAATGTTATATGGTGTTAGCTGTCAGTGTCATAGGGATCAAGGTTCGCCGATGGCAGAAAAATTAAGATACAAATGAATCAACTCAAGTGGTGTTCTTTACTTTTATGAATAAACATCAACTAACACGTATTTTAAAAATGTATATGTCGAGTAAAGGCCGTCAGAGTTGTTTTTAGTAAGAGTGACGTCCACATAGCTGACGTTACCCTTTTGTTTACTTTTGCTCATAGTAATTAAAACCACAACTTGAGGTATTACACTTTTATTGCAACAATAACTAAGAGATCGAAAGGCAACGACCGCCCGTATTTATAGCAAAGCATGCTTGTACAAAATTGATTGCTACCGTCTAAATTGTGTTAACAAAATCATCAAGAGTTCAAATGTGGGTACTTATTGAATTCTTGTTGTTCTTGGCGTCGTTGAATGAACTTAATAACTCCTTCGCGCCGACATATATCATAGTTTAAAGCAAAAGAAGTACACGGGCGATGTTTTTGTCTTTTTTACCATTATCAGGAATTTTAAATCAAGTGTTATTCTTGGATAATTTTTGTTTGTACATTATAATTTGTAAACAAAAAATATCTTTTATTTATATTATATAATATTTAATAATTTATATATACCAGGGCGCGTTTGGAACCCTCATAGCTTTAGTTTTAAGTTTACGAATGTAGTTATCATCAAATCACTAGTATGTAAAATTGACGCGTCAAAAGTGCTTTTAATGACTATTTGAATAAAGATTTTTTAATTTGAATTTTAATTTTTATGTAAACATCATCAAATGCATAAACATGTATATATTTGTTTTATAGTACACTCATGATGGAACTCAGTTGTTTGAATGTACCTCAATTTTTAATATAAATTGTACAGTTGCCAGTGACTTCACTCTCGTAGAAATTTTAATATCCACTCATTGAATTCTATTTTATTTTTTGTATAGACTACGTTTAGTCTTTATATTTATGGATTACACGAAAGCCAATACGATGAAGTAATAATATATTGTGGCTGTAAAAATATCAATGAGGATACCTGATATTGTATTTTATTTTATTAAAAATTACCTATTGATATCTTGGAGATGTCTAAAATAAATTCAAAGTATTAATGATTATATAAACAATAAAAAACCTTGGGTGTGAATTGCTCTATCTCCATAAGTACGATAATTTATTATTGATTATGTGAGAGTGTGATAACAAAACACAAACCCGGCTAAGTTTGTTGTGGGTTACTTCTTCCACCTGGGCGCGATATGAACCTCTTAGCTTTAGCATTAGTTTTAAGTTGCGAGTAACAGTTCATAGTGTATTATTGCGAGTGTAGTTATCACCATCACTAATAGAAGAATTGAAAAATGTGATATATATGAACGATTCATAGATGCCTGTAATAGGTTTACTTGAATAAAGCTATTTTTGATTTGATTTGAATTTGATTTTTGCAAACGCAGGTATTATAGTTTCGGAACAGGTAGGTAGGTACATAGGATTCTGAGAAATTTCAACCATGATCGGTCAGCAATTTAATAAGCTTCGATATTTTTAAAATTAGGTATTTTCATATTTGCTTTATAGTGCATTTTCCCTCAAACTTTTCGTATATAAGCTATACCGGGACGTGAAATTGGTAAAAAATACAATAAGAAATAAATTAATTGCTTTATTACACTAAACTTTATATCGTAATTAACTAATAAAGGTAATACATTGTCACTTATTCCTGCTTCCTCTTCTTTAGAATGTACTCTTTGATATAAAAGTCGGAAAATAGAAACAGTATAAATATGTTGTGGGGCAAAAATACAATTGACACCCACTTTGGGTATCCGCAGGAGGGTTCGAATATTATGTGGCCGAAATGTAGAATCAAAAGCAGGAACTGCAACTGTAACAAAAGATAACAATTTTTAAATGATGTCTCATTCACCATTTATGCCTCTGGCCATTATACAACCTAGACCAGTAACTAAGCTGCACACAGATGACGTGACCGAGTTTCATCGTGAATGAACCACAGATAAAAATACGATTTTGTAAAGTTTCCTCAGTTAATTTAGTTTTTTTTAATAATTATTAGATACTATTTCATGATAATATTAATTTAACGTTTTAGATTTGATTTTGAGTGATAGTTGTTGGCAAACTTTGAATAGGGATTAGGTACAGGTCGTCGCGGCCGCGCTGGTTAGCAACTTTCAGAATAATTCTAGGTTTTCAATCAAGGCTATTTTCTAATTATTACATAGCCCCTTAAAATAGCGTCGAGCTTATTATTTAATTCGTAATTAAACTGCTGGTTTGCATGCATTATGCTGGTAGAAAATGCCGGTGTTTATTGCTAATCTAGAAATATAGATATTGTACAATATAAAGGAACAAATGAAGGTTTTAATTTGTTCTTCTGGGTTTTGTTGCATTGTATGCTCTTTCCTTTTTATAGCGATCCGACTATAGGATAATTATTCTGTGAAACGAAAGTCACCAACTCTAGCTAACATCAAAAGGTCTTTATCTTATCTTGATATTTTATATGTAATCTATATCTATTAGCGATTTCCTAATATCGCCCTATTCCACGTATTAGTTATTAGCTACTTAAAAGGATTTAATTTATACCAAAGAAGCACTTATATGACTTATAGACTACGTAGTCTATGGAATCTAGTAAGGACAATCCAACCAATCATCATTTGGCTAATGATAACAACTTACTATTTGAAGTTGTGTTATGTACTTCTTCCACCATATCCTCACCCATTCGGGTCGAACGATGGAAATCAGGTAATATGAATACATGACTGCATGAACTAAGGAGTTAATGAAGCCTAACATAATGCCGTGTCCACCTGAAAAACAAAAAAACATAAATTAATATACATTCTATAGACATTCTATTTATGAAAGATATCCTTCAGAATTATTTAACTATTACCCACTCTGTATAAGATGAGTATAAATTGTTTTGAACAACTGCGGTAGAGTATAGCGATGGAAGTGTTGATAAGAAAGAATATTCCTAGCTTCCTAGTCCTAAAATTTTACTACCTAACGTTCTGCAAACCTTACCGGTGGAACTTCTTTTTTGTAAAAAGTATAAATTTTTCATCTCATTATTAGGTCACTAATCAAGTTAGAGGGCTTACACACAATGTTTCAAAGCATTGAAATTGCCATATTTTTCTAGTTTACTAACTATATTACGCTGAACGATTATAGCTCGCGCTGGTATTGTTTCAATACTAGCATACACATACACACAGCATTCTCTTTTTGCGAGTTTACCCGGGTTCTAGCAGTCTGTCTACCTGACCGACCTTTAATCACGACCTTTATCGCACGTTCTTTTCGTAAGTGATCCATTTCCAACCTCAAACGCCAATCTTTTACCAAAACGGTTCAGTTTCATTACGCCTACATAGAATCGCAATTGAGTACACGATTCATAAGCTTTATTGAAATAGATCAAATTCACCAGCTATGTCGTAACTACCGACATGCTGATCTTGGCGTCCATTTAATACGTGACAGGGCGGACAGATATGGTAACGTCTATGTTGGACACCAAAATTTCCGGATTGGAAACGATTAAACCGCTTATACTTCGCGCAACTCTTACTGTACTGTGTGTGTACCGGATTAGACCCATAATTTCACTTTTTCGTTGCATTGCAATTTTTTTTAATGTTTCGAATGTCTTCTGTAGATGCACTTATTTTGACAGAAAGAATAATTAAGCTAGAAACATTATTTTACTGTATTTTTTTCTTTAAAAACAGCCAGGTGCACATGTATATGTGCCTCCAGAAAAACCTTTCATAAGACCGTGAATCTAACTTAGTAAGATGTAACAATCTTATGATAACCTAATGATTACTTATTTTGGAACAGTATCGATAACTAATTACCTAGAACACTTTTATCCAAGAGAACAAAGGCGTAGGAGATGAGGGCAAATACTAAGATATTATTGAAGTACCTATCTATTTGAAGTCGAATTATAATGTCTATAAATTAAAATAACGAAATTATTTACCATAGTTTCATTGGTTTAATTTTTTTGATGGTAAAATGTAATACATTAAAATCACTCATAGAACATTCCCCATCGCTACTGCATCTTTAGTAAGATGACATTAAAGTTAACTGCTAACGTTTACTGTCTTTGATTTTAAATAATAACGTTACACAAGTTTGATTTTACCGCCCTTGATCACGATGCCCCAGGCCGCAAATTGGTCAAGGGCCTTAAACGATAAAATTGAATATGTAGGTTCAGGCGAAGGACCACAGTAGCTGTACTGGCAAAATACGATACATATTAAATGTAATTTCATCACTCTGTGACGACTAAACCTAGACACCTATTGTATTGTGTATCATTCAATATGTAAATTAAACCTGGTCAAGTGCATGCTACTTGTTAGTGCTAAATGCACAAGGTTACAAAATATAAAGAAAATTTGTGGCTACTAAAATATTATTTAAACATTATAGTACGTACATTGGTGCTTTATATTGGTCAATAACTTTTAAACGTAAGTAAGAAGTTGATTTGAAGTAATATGTTGGCAAAAACCGCATCAAAACAAAATCTGTAGTTTATCAGGTCTACACAATTTACCATAAAACCAGAAGTCTATAAAATTTGATATAAAATGCACGATTGTAAAGTCCACCCTCCTTGTGGTCTATAGAAACCCTTGTTATTTTTCGTGGGGTAGGTAATTCAAATGTAGCCCTGCTACACAAAGAAACCAGATGTTATGTGCGACTTTTACTGACAAAAACTACTCATCTATCCTAGACTAACTTATATTATAACTAAATCACATTAAATTTAACTGCATAATTGTCTCAGATTATATAGATGAAGCCATGTAAGGAGGAATTGAGGAATGTCGAAGCGAGAAGTTCATACGGTGAAGTACTATATAATACATGTATATTTCTGTTTATTTAGTTTAGCAAGTACAGCATCCATTTTTATTTATTTTCTAACCATAATTGAAGAAATAGCAATAATCAAGTTACAGTTTTATGTGCGGTCACATGGTGGCTTTATTTATTTTTATTTATTCAAAGTTAACTAACAAAAAAAATACAGAAAACCACAGAAGTAATATGTACATCAAAATAAAAGAAAACCCCGCTTTCAATGCGTCGTACACACAGAGCAAATATTTTAAATTTATCACTTCGCATCTGCGGATCAGGAAATTCTAGATATAGACCTTATAAACGTGACCTTATAAGCAATAACTTTAAGAACCAACTCATTTACTTTTAATGTCGCGATAACCATGGTCACCGCACACTGTACAGGTCAGTGTACTGTGGTCTTGTGGTAACCAGTTAAACATGATTAATTAATAGGTTATTGTTATCAGTTTTATTAATGTTTAAAAAGCTCTAATTTATTTCCGTTACGTGAAGACCATTTTTAGCCCTACGACCTATCACGAGATTTTTTATAAAAACGGACGCGTCTTCAAATTGGTTGCCGCGGGGTTAACTTATACGCCGCCTAGTATACCAATACGACAGTTTATCTCTCTACTCAGTTTCTTCTGCGTAAATAACTACCGATAGTCTCAACCTAGACTTACTTAACCTAATCTAACCTACCTAGTTATGCTTTTGTATTTTCAATTTTTTTCAGTATTTGTACTCACTAAAAGTTCTACTCTATTTTATTAGAGAAGAGGCAAATATAATAAGCAGTTATTCAAGACATGGAGGTATGGTAAAACCTAACTGAAACCTTTAAAATTCGTTTACACTCAGAAGGACTTTGATAAAGAAGGCTTTCATACCACACATCTTCAGTTTTAAAATAACTTTGCCTAAGTATACGGAATGAAGAAAAAAAAACATTTTTTTCATTTAATCTTCATTTAAGGATGACGTCTCATGAAACTCGTAACAAAACAGCTTGATGAAAGAAATGACTTAATTTTTTTATTACGCGGTACGCAGTATTTCTAATTTCGTACCCGCAATAGAAACAATAAACTAGATTATAAATATGTGGAAATTACATAAATCAATGTCTATCAATAGGTGTGACCAGCCTATCGTTCTCGAATTATGAAGGTCAACTGGAATTGTAAAAACTGGTAAATAACCAACCTGGTAGGCACCTCAGACAAACATTTGTATTTACACACATCATGCGTATAGTGCTAGAGGTAAACAAGGTTACGCCCAATCTCTATTCAAGCCCCACTTTCCCTACTCAGTCATCACCGTCTTATTAAGGAATTCTCTTGGGTATCATTCTCTGCTAAATTAATGACATGCCCGCTACTGCTAGAATCGCGTAAGGAGAAGTAAACGAGGACCAGTTGTCCAAGCACCACAGTCCTTGCCCTCGAACCGCGAAGCATCGCAAGAATCTGCACTCTTATGTATTTAATATCCCACGGACTTTCGAGGCGCTTTGCAGGAAGCAAGATTTGAATAGCACCTTGGCAAGTGCTTTAACCCCGACAATTTGTAAATGAAAGCAATTTGCCTAACCTTAAGTTATTTTATTTTTTATTTTACGTACCTCCATTATTTACTAAAATGTAGGTTATTAGGATGTACCTAATAACCTACATTTTAGTTGTATGTGCGTTTTTATGTAAGGTTATTTTTATTAATTTATTATCATATAGTATATGTACCTTTAGTTAAGTACCTACATATATAAGAACACGTGGTAGCGTGTTCTTATTAAGCTTGTCATACATATAACATAAAGAACAGGTTAAAGAGCAAATTTTTACAGTGTAATAAAAATGAAAGTATGCGAAACAATGTAGGGCATATATCTTTACTACGCTCCTACCTAGGTATAATGTAAAAAGCATATGTGTTGTTGATCAAGTGGCTAGTGTTTTCGTTTACGGATCATCGGATTTCCGGATGGAGCAAAAAATTATGGATATTGAATACTAGTCGAAGTGTACGCGATGTCCCTCGTCTCACAAGAATCGTCGAGCCTTCGTTCGCTGTTATTATCACTTTGTGCTACTTATAAGGAAAGTTCGCGAAACCACATAGGAACAGAGAGGAGGGGTCAAGTTTTACATCCTGCTCTCCTATTTGAGAGGAGGCCATTTTGGTGAAAGGAAGGATGCATAATTTAAACTGTGAATTCAATATAATATGGAATTAAATAGGTATATGGAACCAAGTTCAGCTTTTTTCCATAAAAGGACGTAGATCCGGAATATCAAAAGGTACTTTTAGTCTGTTAACCACCTAGTTTGGAATTTGTACTCATAATATAAATTTGCTCGTAATTTAGCTGAGACTAACATGTTATTTTTTTGAGTAATTAAAATAGGTGGGTAAATAATACAATTAAAAGTAATTGTTATTATTTTTAATTCCCTATTTAAAAAATCTTTTATGGAAGCGATATCATCAGAACGTTTTAGATGAAGCTCTACAATAATCCCTTAATACTTTCGGTCAATAATACCATACTGTATTCTATTAATTATCGCGAAAGAAATGTTTTGTGTGTATTGTTGCATTAAGACAAAATTATAAAAATAAAATAAAGGGTTTCCATACATAAAATAAGTATTTTAGCTCCTTCTGAATAAGGCCATTATTTTTGAAAATTTACCTGGTACCTATCTCCTACGTTGAATCATAATTCGTTCATACGTTAAACAGTGTTTTTACCTTTTACCAAAGAAGGAAGCGAGGCGATACGCAATCAAATGTCAGCCATTTTTGACCGTACCCAGTTATATCTGTAGCCATTGTCATTTAGTTCAGAGATAATTTACATATTATGTAGAATTGATGGAAGCCATATGCACTTCAGTTACATAGAATTTAGACGTTCCTGTCTTGACGAATAATTATCATTATTTGAAAAACTACTTTTAATAATGTAGGCTAAGAAATAAATACTAATTTTAAGTTATTTATTTTCAATAGTCCTATTTGTATACCGCAACGAAGGTATGCTTAGGCATATCGGAGACGTTTCAGATTTTATCTAATTTCAGCCTCTATGATGAAATCTTTTATGTTTATTACTATTTTTATTATTAAACTAAAAATATTAATATTAAATAAATTACAGTTATGATGTAAACATATAATGGCTATAACCAATAAATTCATAATTATGGCTATAACAGATTTAAAGGTCAGAGGTTTCTCAATTTGATGGGCACGGCACAAACTTGAGCAATCATCAAGGAACACGTGCAATCAAGCTGTCCCTTGTGCATTTTTACGTATTTTATGTTATAATTGATGATACCCAAATAATACCTGCAAGCTACTCGCAAGTCAATGTTATAAAAAAGGCCAGGCCATTTCATAATACCCACTGAGGAGTTGGGCAACTGTTTTTCAACTTACATTTGACGGCCATGGACATTTGACTACCTCCGTGGCGCAGTAGTTATCGCTGTGATCTTTTAGTCTCCGACAGAGGCAGTCAAAATAACTCAAGAATTTACCCATGAATTTACTTGTAATTTGTAGACCAAGTTTCATGCCGTTTCGGTAGATATTCATTTCCCTAACTTCCTACGAGGAGGAGTTTATTTCAGACTGAACCGTTTCAAAGCGTTGTCAGATACCTACAGCTAGTCTTATTCGAAAATAACAGTGGAATGTAATTTGTACTTACCTGGTACATACTTAGTACCGATGTATCCCAACAAGCACATACCGAGATGGTGGTAGACGTGTAGGAATGACACCTGGTTGAACTTCTTACGTAGGACAAAGAATACCTGAAAATATAATGAATTGTCGTTAAAAATTCACCTTAGGCCTTTCACCATTTAAACAAAGCTTTAGTCTCATTAATAAATTTAAAAAATAAGTCAAAGAACTTAAAATGATAAGCCAGAAAATTGTTGGCTAAAAATGAAAAATCTTTAAAGGATTATTTTGTCGTCAGTCTGTCTGTCCCTGAAATTTGTAACAGCTTACGAGAAGAATTTTAACGTATAATGTCTTACGTAAATTTTCTTATTTTTTCTCTTCTGTTTTAGCTTATTTTAGCCAACAGTTCCGTGTTATTTCGTTTACTTTTAATTTCTACTGCAGCTATCTTCCGATTATAAGTGAAATTAGAGTGAATTATTCTCCTAGATTATAAAAGAAGTTTTAAGGATTCTAAAATTCGAAGTCGGTAGACAGATTCAGGGTAGGTGGACAGAGGAAATCCAGCGAGTCGAAGGGAGCCGTTGGATGCTAGACTCACCAGATTGCAGAATTTTACCTCATTACAATAGACCTTACATATGGACAACAGTGGATATCCACTAGTTATTCTGATGATGAGTGCGCTGGCAAATAAGGCGAAATTTACGAAAGAACAAAACCCCAGTTCACTGGAGTCTTGGAGAAACTTCGTTCTTTAAAGTAAACAGGTTGATTATCTACCTGCCAAATGCACCGAATTCTATTGTGGTAAACTGAATAGGTTACTAACCCTACATGATGTAAACGAAATATTAGACAAACGAAAGCGCCGCCTAATTTGAATAAATTAAAAACTACAGTTTACAAATTCGTACATATACTAGCTTGTACCGGAGGTACCAAACGTATGTTAATAATGAAGAACAATCAGATGAATATACTTTACATTTTAATAAATCCAATGTACCTACCTATTGATTTCTTTATACAGCCAAAGATTTAATTAAAACTCGGGTGAACTTTTGATTATTAAACAGTTCTTTGAACTGCTGAATAATTATAGTTTTTAATTCAAAGATATGGGCCTTCAAGTTTGGAAATCATGGATATAATATAACACAGTTAATGATTAAAACGAATAATTAGGGTTCGTGTAGAAGCGGTGGTAACCTAGTGGTTGTGGCATCGCTCTCCCTTTCGGGGGGAACCAGTTCTATACCCAGCACGCATCTTTGTTTTGACTGTGCGATTATATTAATAAGAAAACATCGCGAGAAATCTCCATAATATTCTCAAAGCCAATACCAATTCGCACTTGGCCAGCTTTTACGTTATGAATTTTTTTTTCGGACTGCCTATTAGCTGTGCTATTGGTCGCCACAGCGTAAACGGGCTGTTTGGCGAGCGTCGAAAAGAAGCTCTGCCAGAAGAAATTTAGAGCCCTAGGGTTCGAAAAAAGTAAGGGAACGTCTGCCTAAGGGGATAACGGTGGGTCGGACGGTGATTATGAAATTCCTTACCTTGCCCCATATTGAGCCAGTAATGGGATGATAAAGACGACGATAGTTTGTATAAGTTTCGACGCGGTATGCACAGCCCGGTTACGCTGTGGCAACCAATAGGGTTTGTACAGCTAATAGACAGTCAAAAAAGAAAAAAACGCGGTATGGTATCATAACGCTAAATTGCTTGGCGGCACGTGTTTGTCGGCATTCGGCTTTCGGGGTCGGTAAAGGCCAGACAAAATTTGGAAATTTCTTATATTAATGTAGATATTTATCCCCCTTGTTAATAAACGGTGTAAGCGCATGTATACTTAAAAATAGCTTCTTTCGTTTGTCAAACTACTCCTCTACGTAGTTACTTACATACTTTGCAGAAAGAGAGAAATCAGTGCGTGCTATTCATGCTATACTACGATTACTAGTAAGGTCATAAGTAATGTTTCGAAATATTAGCGCGGAATAGTAATTAATTGAGGATCTCTCAAACGCTGGTATGATTGCCTTCGGCAGTTCAGTTGCCATCCTACTGGCATTACTCGTAAATAGTAATGCCTACCGATTATACTTTTCAATTAACGTATAGTATAGTTATAATTGCTGTATTAGAGCCAAGGTTTTTCAAAAAAGTTTTTCAGGTATTTGTTTTTATACACCAGGAGTTAGCCCTTGACGGCATCTCATCTGATGGTAAGTGCTGATGCGGTCTAAGATGGTAGCGGACTAACTTGTTAGAAATGTGGTAAATCCATACTCCTAATTGGTTTCTACAAGACATCGTGCCGGAACGCTAAATCGCTTGGAGACACATCTTTGTCGGTAGGGTGGTAACTAGCCACGGCCAAAGCCTCCCATCACACCAGACTCGAGTCGGGAATCGAACCCAGGACTTCCAACTTTATAATGCAACAGCGCGGGCGCTACGCCACAGAGGTCGTCAGCAATAAGATAAGAGCAAATTTTATCACCATTATCCTAGGCCTATAAAAACCAATGCTAGGCTTAGAGAGATGTAGAGTTATTGGCAAGGCGAGCTCGAGCTCAAAAGCGTGTTGGTAGACTTTTATCATTATTATCATATTTGTGATACTAACTATTACGGTCCGACTCCGGAATCTAACCCTAAAGAAAAGTACTAGGGATCAGTTGAACATGTAACGACTAAATTAAGGCAATACACATAACCTCATTCAATAGATAGATAGAAAAAAAATTGCGTATTTAAACTTGAACGAGATATAAGCGGTAGATCCCATACATAGACATAGACATTCGCAAAAACGAAATATGAATCTTGTACTAAATTTACATTATATAAAAAGTAAGCATGTAGAAAAAGGATAATGTAAATGATAAACAAAGCTTGGTTATGAAATATTGCTCTAATAAGATACCTCTTAAATAATTTTAAGTGGCATGTGAGATGGTGATAACACGAAGAAAATTTACCTGGCTAAGTTTGTTGGGGGCTTCTTCTTAGACCAAGGCGCGTTTGGATCCCTTGTAGCTTTAGTTTTAAGTTCACGAATGTAGTTATCAAATCACTTACAGAGAAGTGATTATTGACGAGTCAAAAGTGCCTTTTCAATGGCTATTTGAATAAAGGTTATGATTGATTGATTAATTTAGTTTATGGAATCAATAGTAAGAGGAGTAGTAAGAGGTAGTACCTACCGTATCAAATAAATCGACGATCTTTATGAAGTAGTATAACCACACGTAGTCGATCACCATCCGCTCCACCTCGTTGTCTTCATAGTTTATTTTCTGACACCATAGACTGTAGTGGCCCGGCAGATATAGCCATCGAAGGCACTGCCGAAATAAAAAAAAGTATTAATTAATGCATTGCACAGGCATGATTAATTATATTTTGAAAAATACTGAGCTTTGATGGCTTTAATTTTAGGAACGTGACACATGAAAAATGAAAGTCTTGTCTTAAACAATTCTTGTTTGTATTCATAATAGGTATTGATTGGACTCACAGGTAAGCCTAAATAGTCTGTATTATATGAATATTGAAGCTGTGATAGCCTAGTGGTTAGAACATCAGCCTCCTAATCCTAAAGGTCGGGCGTTGGAACCGGGCACCCACCTAAAACTTGTGCGTTTTCAAGCAATTAAAATATCACTCGCTTCTACGGTGAAGAAAAACATCGTCAGGAAACCTGCATGACTGAGAGTCTTCCATAATGTTCTCAAAGGCGTGTGAAGTCTGCAAATCCGCATATGGCCAGAGTCGCGGACTATGACCAAACCCTTCTCATATTGAGAGGAGACCGGTGCTCTGTAGTGCGCCGAGATAGGGCTGATCATGATGATGATGATGATATGAATATTTCAATTAACCTACCTGTACAGTTAGAAGTCCCGATAAGAAGATCTGAACAATGTTGTAGAATATGATAACGTTCTTCAATTTGTACGCGGGTCGGTTAGCCATGAAGGCGGGTCCCCAGTATCGCACGAACTGGTGATACACAAACATGATGAACATCACCGGCACCGGACTGGCTACCAGGAAGAAATTGTTCGTTCGGGGATCTGAAACAAACGCTGAATGAACTCCTCTATCCGATGGAATAAGAGATTAGACCGCCCCTGATCTTATCTATTTTACAGTTTAACTCCTGGTGAATGTCAGGAATTTTCGAATCAATTTTGCGGCCTTCTACAGACAAGTAAAGCATTATACAGGAAGTTAGAATATTGAAATTTTATTTCGCAAATCTTTTAAAAAATTAATAAAGCATTTGAATAAAATTTATCGTAAAGATATCAATTAGGTTAAGATGCTCATATTACTACTACACGTAGATACGTTAACGATACGAGATCGAGTAGTTAACTTTTAGAGTATTTTTTATCCCTATTTCGGAGATTGCGCTTTTCGATTTTTTTTCACCGCATGACACCGAGCGCGTAGGAACTACTACCTTTTTATAAGCATTGTTTAGAAAGACCTTCCCTGTGTTTTGCAATTATTACAACCTCTAACATAAGAGAGAGCACGCATCTACATAAGTGCAGCCATTTTTCTACATTTTCGGAGGCTAGATTACACAATCGCATGTCGGAAAGAAAATTCAATCCCAGCTGTCTATTTTATATACGACAAAGATTAATAATTGAATTCTACACTAAACTATCCAATGATGCACGAACTCATGCATCATTGGATAGTTTATAAATATTTATTTTTGTGTATTATATTTAGGGTTTTCGACGATAGGGAATTCAAGCGACATAATGTTATCGTATTCGGTTGACCGCTGCCTGTGATAAAATACCAGCCGACTTATCAAACTGGTCCGTTACTATGAGAGCGTATTGTATATTTAATAATGAAAATATACTCCATTCCAAAAATATTCTAATGATCACATAGCGATGATATTTCCGTAAGACAACGCCCTTAGCCTTCAATATTTCGCTTCTTTATAAGCCTCCTTTTTAAAGAAGAGAAGGAGTGTGAACGTATGTCCACAGTAATGTTTCATAATAGTAGGGTTTTTTTTTTGTTAGGGTACTACGAGCAACCATAGTGAATACTTTGTCAAATATAAATTCTACAGACCTATTTTTTGTACATATTTTAAATCACCAGCCATCGTCATCCTTTACTATAATTTTGGTCCCAAAGGTTGGTTATACAAAGTGATAATACCCTTTCAGGAATTCTATTTATTTCAGGTTTCAAATATGTATAATGAGCATACTTGCCATTACATTAGATTAATTCCTAAACACAACTTCATCGGTACAGAATTTCTACTTTCCCGTAACCTATTTATAATGTAGTCTACAAAACTCCTCGGTAATTCATCTAACAAAAAAATAACCCGCTCTATCCCTCGACGTTGTTATACAGTAACAATTTTGGGAACACTTGTTTTAGGGTTACAATTTAGAAAACACAGATACATTACTTAATGTTACAGTGACTATTAAATTATGTATAAAATATCTATAACAATAATGATGTTATTTCAATAAACGGGTTAACTATTATTTGAAATTCAAAGCAAGTTTGACCGTTGACTCTACACATAGTATTCCATATATAAATATTTATAGGCCTCGATATGAGTAGCTATATTAAGGTATTGGGTACAATAAAGGTGCTTACCCGCCAAGTCATCGTTTATGTAATTATAATAGTTGGTTACGTTTGCTATAAGCGTTCCCATATCGCTGACTCCTTCGTCTGAAAAAAATAAAAGAACTTAGTTATCATTATTATATTCAATGTATCTACCAAGTTAGCCCTTGACGGCAATCTCACCTGATGGTAAGTGATGATACAGTCTAAGATGGACGGGCTAACCTGTTAGAGGTATAGTAAACCCTCTATAATATACTCATAATTGGTTTTGCTAATTGGAACGCTAAATCGCTTGGCGACATGTCTTTGTCGGTAGGGTGGTAACTAGCCACGGCCGAAGCCTCCTACCAGACGAAGTCCAATAGTAATTAACAATACTGCTTAATATAATATAGAGCTGAAGCTATGTTCAGGCTTACGTAATAAACTAAATACTTAGGTAATTTCTATTGCTATATGATAGGCATAGCAGCTATTATGGGGATCAACGACCATATATCCAGTAGACTCCTAATAACAGACGCACAAATTCTGTCAACTCATCTGTTTTTAATGGATTGTGTTAAACTCTGGGCATGAGATTTTTTATCATTGCATATTTTTTTTCCTTATAGGATATAAGATATGATATTACACTATCACTGAATTATTCGATACAAAAATTTAATATGGAGTTTCTCGTAATCAACAGGATACACTTAGTCTACTGGATATGTGGTGTTGTGGTTAAGCGCCATCGGTGGCTTAACTTGCTCACCATGTTCCGGTAGAAATGCAAACGTTGCAGCCTAAGAGTATTCTTACAGACTTATGATGCCATTCCTAAACTGGCTCACAAATTCAAAATTCCAAAATGAAAATTACCTGTATTCAAATACTTCTAAAATACGCTTTTAATGCGTCGTACAAACAAGCTTTTATATTGCAATGGGATGATTATAAATAACTACAAACACTCGTTTACTTAAAACTGAAGATTGGACTATGAATTTTCCAAATTTATCCTTGTCTAAGAAGAAGCCCACAACAAACTTAACCGGGCATTATATATGTTCAAAATCTCACATTGTCACTAAAAACTATTTCATGGCAACCCTTAAGTCCCAGATGTCGAATACAACATTTTGTTTTCAAAAGAATTTTTATCGTTTACTTATACATATTATATTTACTTTTTACATAAAAGGTATACATTAAATTTCTGACACAAAATGCATTAAATGTCTTAATAAAACAAACCTACTGTAAACCGAAATCAGACATTAAATTATAACTACAAAAAGTATTGCTTGTTTGAGCAAGCTAATTTTAACAGAGATGTTTATTTACCCGATCAAAAGGTATAAATTTTACGTCGAGGACAAAAGGATTTTCACTTAGATTGCAAGGAAACAGCGCTACTCGCATATTACAATAATGTTTGCGAGGAAAAAAACTGTAGTATCGTAAGTGAATGGATAAATGATAATGGAAAATAAATCTCTGTATTTTGTTAATTCTTACCAAAAGGAATTTACAAGCATTTAGACATTATTGTAATTTTTTTGTTATTTCTAGTTGTTTCTCATAGTTTTTAGAAACAACCGTAAACATGATGCCTTTTTTTATAAAACTGCTTTTGATACTACGATTTGATACGCTATCCTAAGTTTTTTATTTTTAGATCTCAAATGGACAAATGTAGTAATTAATGAGGTGTGATTTAAATAGATATCAATGAGCGTGAAGCTGAGGGTCTCATGGAAATAAGATTTTATGATATAAGTGGGTTGTGACTGATAGAATTCTTTGAATGTCAAAAATGAGGTAAATGATTATAGTCCTGAATTTTTATTCATCAATTCAATGAGTCCAAAAGGTTGACGCCTCAAATTTGTATTCAATCTAGCGTAGACAAACCTTGGACAAACTTAGAGAACATTAGATCGGAAACCGAAACTGTCTTATCGTTTCAAAAATTATCTCTTTCATTTATCATAGTCTATCTTTTATAGTCTACTAGCTTCTGCCCGCTACTTGGTCTGCGTGGACTTGGTCATAAAGCTTCGCTCACTAACAATTTTTAATCTTCCTACGAGAACTACTTGAGAGATCGGTATAGAAAATACATGTCCTTTTCCACAGCATAGGTGACATGCACACCAAATTTCAAAGGTGTCTGTCCGCGGCTTAGCTCGTAAACAATTTTCAATTTTCCCTCGGGAACTACTGAAAGAATTGGGATAAAAGGTAGAGTATGTTCTTTTCCATGTCAAAGGCTATATGCATGCTAAATTTCATCCAAATCCGTTGAGCCGTTTTTGCGTGAATGAGTAACAAACATCCACACTTTCAAATTTGTAATATACACAGGATTTACGTGACTATTATATTAACTACGGACTGAGAATTTCTTGACATTAAAACAATAAAATTTTAAAGTCCAACCCGGGTATCGAACTATGGACCTTGTTATTCAGAAGCGAACACATACTGGTGTTAAACTGTAATAAAGTTTAAAAATATTTTAATTTATGTAGAGACTGCTGCCCTTCCTGATTTATAAATGAAGCTGTCCTACATTCGTTTTCAAGTATAATTCATTCCATTGTGATTTCTTTTGAGGTAAAGGTAAAAAAATTGATCCCGAACGTTGTCCTGACCCATTGACTTTCTTTTTAAATTAATATATTTTTTATATAAATACACATATGGACGTAGTTATACAAAAATGTTCCAATCCACATGTCATGCTAAAATGAGTTAAATATACAGATCTGCGTATTTTTACATCTACTACTTGTTTCATTAATCTGTTTCAGTCCTCAAGTGACAGTTTTCGGTATTTCATTTTGACATTACGTTCCAACCCACATTTTGTCAGATTAATGCAATATGCAAGTCATAAAAAATGTATTAATCCGCAAGAAACATTTTAATAAACAATATTATTTTATTTCACCGGGAAAACAATGTTTCAATACTTTTGGAATGTTTTGACAAAATTATTAAATGGTCTCTTTTCTTAGAAATAATGTTTCAATATGTTTGGAACATTTTATCAAAATTACAAAATTTTCATTTTTCTTGAAAATAATGTTCCAATTCTTTTGAGACGTTTACACAATATTGTGAAATAATGCTTTTTCTTGAAAACACTGTTCCAATACTTTAGGAACATTATAAAAAAATATAAAATATTTATTTTTCTTAAAAAATAATGTTTCTATGCTTTTGAATGTTTTTTAAGAATGAAAAATAATTGCAAAATTAATGTTCCAATGTTATAGTATCGTTTTAAAAATACGAAAAAAAAACATTGTTTCGTTAAAATTAAATAATGTTTCATTGGATGTTCCACGGTAGCCCGCGAAATTCAAATTTTCGTACGTTTTTTACAATTTGCCGGCCATTGTCAAGCTTTACATTGAACAAAATATGATTCGCGTGAATGTGTAATGTGTGTATGTGTATTACTAATACTTAGTATTATTTTATAAAAATAAAATAGTCTAAAATTATTCTAAATGATTCAAACAAATAAATTATGAGGATGCATTTGAGCACTCAATTTGTCTAATAATAATCAAAGTGCATTTAACTATTTCCGCTAAGTCGATTAACCTTGACCGAGTGAATCAGTTTTGTAACAAGTGTCATAAACGTCGTTCGTGTTTTATTATTATTAATTACTTTGCAATTACTTTGAGTTACTGTTTTGGTGATTTATCATCGTAATAAAAATGGAAGAAAACGGAAGCGGGGTAAGTTTTATTGCAATACAATTACTAAATAGAATAGGTAAGACTTTAGACTAGGTAATTAGGTATTCATTTTGACCGTTATGCGTGTATTATAATAGGCTTGATACATAATAATACCCAAGTATTTATTGACTGTTTACACCTTCGATCAAATATTTATGGTAGATGCACAGTTCCATATAAAAAATGCGTATAAGGCATGCCGTGATAAATCAACATTTTTTGGTTAAAATAGGTTTTATACCTATTTTAACTATGGTACCTAATTAATTATTATTGTTACTGGGTCGTCATGCCGGACGCCGCTCGGCGTATACCGTGTTCGATTCCTGGCACGGTCAACACTTGTCTGATGAGCGCATTGTTAGCTGGTTGTACAATATGTATCGAAATGATATATTTTGTATTTATTTAATATGTAGATATGTGTAGTTTGGAGCTAACCGACCGTGAATGTGAAATGCGTCCAATATTTATTTATTTTATTTCTTGTTATATAGGTTCAGTCCTTAGCACAGCTATTAACTAAACGGAAAAAATTGATGGATCTCCGAAACACCATAATATCTATAGACACATGCAGAACAGAATTGAATACCGTAGATCTTGTGGCAAATCATCACAGTAAGTATTTATATATTTAACTAACAGTATAAAGCTGAGAATTTGTTTATGTTGTTTGGTTGAAAGCGCTAATCCACTGTTTCAAAATTATTAAAAATACTTTAATACAGCTAAATCTACGAAAAATAATGTAAATGTTTAGATGGTTGTTGTTCAATAACAAAGAAACAGCTAAACAGATTCTGATAATAATTGTTTTTTTTTTAATGTTTGTAGGTAATCCCGTTACTCCATACTCAAATGAGCAACGATCCATTTCTCCACTGCCATTTTCACCCCTTACTCCACTTATTGCTATGAAAACAACTAACAAGAACATCAGTTTATCAGAAGGTAGGTGTATCGCAGTTTTGATTCAAATCTACATTATAATATTATATGATTACAAGTAGCTATAAGATATATATTTGTGTACATACGTGTCTTTACTGATTCGAGTTTAACTAATTTGATCCAGGAAAAGTGAGATGACGATTAATTACAGGCAAGGTGTTGTTTCAGGTCCATCTAATTCAGGTGTTTTACAGTCAGATATAGAGAATATTGTGTCTGTTCCACCATGTTCAACCGAAACGCCATCTTCATCACCACTTCGACCGATGTCCCCAGAAACCCAAGAACTGTTTAACACACTAAGTGAACATCAGAACATATTATTAGACAATAGGGATATTTCACATCATGAGGATATCGTATGTGATTTCGATAGCGATGATAGTGTTAGGGATCCGAATTTTAACATATGTCATAAACGAGGTGTTAACATAAGCGAGTCAACTACTTCTTGTTCATCTTTGAATAATAATGAAGCATGTGCTAATAATTTAATGTTATTAGAAGAACAGCATAACGATATCGAAGTTAAATCAACTACTGATATACCAATAGAACCAGTACCCGTAATAAATGATGATGATACTGTAAAAACTGGTAGACCAAAAAAAGGACGTAAACGTAAATATCCTCAGAGTCGTGATGAGAGAAAACGTAATAAATATAATAATATAGAATATACAACAACTAAAAATGAAATAATTAAACCTAAAGTTTTTGTAGACTATCGGTGCAAGTGTTTAAAAAAATGTGCTGACTTAATTCCAGTAGAGGTTAGAAAACAAGAGTTTGAAAAATTTGTTAAACTAGGTTCCTTTAACGCTCAGGTGCTTTACATAATATCTTGTGTCACTGAATATAATAAAAAACGTAGTTACACTATGTGTAACGTACCCGGTGCAAGAAAAAAGCCCAGACAATTCTATCGTGTATATAAGATCAAAGACGTACAGGTATGTCGCGATATGTTTTTGAAAACATTTCAAATAACGACTCAAAAAGTCACAGTGTCATTAAAAAAACGTAGAAGTGGCGAACCTATTGTGGATGGTAGGGGAATACATAGAGGTGACATAAATAAGTTGACAGATGAGGATCATAAATTCATTGTTGATATTATTAACAATCTTCCGAAATACGAGTCACATTATCGAAGAAATAATAACAGTGGCACTTTATATTTACGACCCGGTATGACAATAAATAAAATTTATGATATATATACAAAAGAACACGCAGAAATGTATGGTATCGATCGCAAATGCGCCTCCTTTGCGACATTGAAAAAGATTTTCTATGCTGATTTTAATTTAAAATGTAAAAAATTAAAAAAAGATACTTGCAATAAGTGTGACCAATTATTCAATCAAATCTCTAATGCCAAAACTGAACAGGAACAAGAAGATGCTAAAACTGAGAGGCTTAAACATTTAGAAAGAGCAGAAATGTTAAGAAATCAGATGAATCAGGATTTTATAGACGCAAGAAACATACCGGATGTTGAGTGTTTAACCTTTGACTTGGAAAAGACATTGCCACTACCGCGGATACCAACAAATGTTGCCTTTTATAAAAGGCAACTGTGGCTTTACAATAGTGGTATCCACTCTGCATCTGATGACGTAGGACACTGCTATGTTTGGGTCGAAGGTGAAGCGGGTAGAGGGGCGCAGGAGGTAGGATCATGTTTAGTGAAATATATTAAAACAAAACTACAGCCGTCTGTTAAGAATCTTATACTCTGGAGCGATTGCTGCGGAGGGCAAAACAGGAACATTAAAATAGTGCTCTTACTAAAAACTGTCTTAAGTTGTTGTCACTCAACATTAGAAAGCATTACATTTCGCTTCCTTGAATCTGGGCATACCTTTTTACCTAACGATACGGACTTCTCTAAAATTGAAACTGCTTTAAAACATCACCAGCGTATATATACAGCCGAAGAGTATATAGATATTTTTAAAAATGCTAAAAAAAAGAAACCGTTGCAAGTACAAAGAATGGAGAAAGCTGATTTTTATGGAACTGAAAAGATTGAAAAAAATATAATGAACAGAAAAAAATTTAGTGACAAAAGTAAAGTAAGCTGGCTAAATGCCAAAGAAATAAAAATAGAAAAAAATAAATTATACTCAATATTTATGAGAACTTCGTTTGAGGAAGAGTTTAAGGAGTTGCTTATAGACAAAAAGAACAGAGAAATAAAGAAAGATGATTTAATTCTTTTGTGGCCTAACGGAAAACCGATCGCACCAGCTAAGTTGGCCGATTTAGAATCAATGTACATGTTTATACCGGAGGACTGTGTCCAGTTTTATAAAAATTTAAAAAGTTCGGATAAGTTTATCGATGATTTTGATGGGTTTGGCGGGGAGCCTGACTTCGAGATAATTGATGAATAAATCATCAGTTTTTTTTAACTAAGTTTTTTATATTTGTTGAAAACTTATTGTGTGCTCAAGTTATTTTCTAATATATTTTTGTTTCATTTAATTGCTAAAGCTTCGTTCATTGCAAAAGTTGATGATTTTGATTTTTTATTTTAACCGATTTCTTGTTAGTCTTAAGTTTTTCATAATAAATCCTTCTTATTTCGTAACAAGTCGTATTTATTTAAAATTAATAAATGTGGAACGTTTTTACAAAATATACTGAGTGCTACTTCATACAAAAAATATTTTTTCAAAAACGTTCCAAAACGATTTTTCCAAAATACCTATATTTCAAACAGCAATTTTGAAATAATACTACTATGATAGAACAATATTATTGTAATACTTAAATAAAACCTACAGTATTGAATTATCCTAGTTCAAACAAAAAAATGCCGAGTCAAAACACAAAAATGTATTTATATTGGTTTCAACTAGTTGTGGATTGGAACATTTTTGTATAACTACGTCCATATATACTAGCGGACCCTACAGACGTCCTGAACATACGTGTTTAATTCGAAATATTTTATTTTTTTTCAATTAGCTCTAACAATCTGGAACGTTTTTATGAAAATTGAGAATCTAGACCATTTTCAAATCCACCTCCATCTATCGAAGACACACAAAATTTCATCAATATCTTTTTTTTTTTTTATCCACTACAAGTTAGCCCCTGACGGCAATCTCACCTTATGGTAAGTGATGATGCAGTCTAAGATGGTAGCGGGCTAACCTGTTAGGGGTAAGGTAAATCCACACTCCTAATTGGTTTCTACACGACATCGTGCCGGAACGCCAAATCGCTTGGCGACACGTCTTTATCGGTAGGGTGGTAACTAGCCACGGCCGCAGCCTCCCACCAGACCAGACTCGAGCCGGGAATCGAACCCAGGACCTCCAACTTTATAAAGTGACAGCGCGCGCGCTGCGCCACGGAGGTCGTCAATATCGGTCCAGCCGTTAAGTAGTTCAGTAACAGTGACAATACATATTTTCTCATTATAAATGTATTCGAAAGCATAATACTCTAAATATAGATAGACTATATTATGTTAAAACAATATTTATTGCAGCGAGGTTACTATTTAAATAATGAATTTCATAATGACAACGATGTTTATAAGTAAACAGTTACACTTTCATCTGTCAGAATAAAGAATATTGAAAGTTAAATGTAAAATATTGATGTCGGAGAAGAGCAACTGATGAGTTTCTTACTAGTTTCTTTTAGGTTAAAACTTCTTTCCGGTAGGCTACAAACAGAATTGGAACTTAAAAAAGTAATCCTCCTTGAAATAAAATTATTCTATGTACTGAACACATATACTGTCGAATATATAATACATTATAAAATATTGTTGTGATCACATTGAAGTCAAAGGACATAGACAGTATATTCTAGAGTTAATCGTATATTTGTAGTCTCGTTCGGTATAGGAAGGAGATTTAACATGATCATGCACAGGCCCAGTCCAACTTAAGTTGTGTTGCAAATAATATATTGTCCTACATAATTATGTGATATAAACCAAATTCAATTGAATCGGGCATTTTAAGTATGTTATTTCAAAACATCCCTAATAGTATTCATATTATACGTCTTACTATCCAAAGACAATTATTTTATAATTCATAAAACCAATGACAAGAATTGATCTATAATTAAATAAAATTATTAATTATACACATTTCAAAATAAATCTGTGGTAAAGGTTATCTATGTTACCATTCCGGACTGTTCTTATAACTATAAATTTTATTCTGTTAGAATTCCAGACTGCCAGCTATGCGCTGGATTCTTGCTAGAGTAATGCTAAAAGCGGTTTGATTCAAGGCCAGCATACACGTTCTGGTATATCATGTCCGTCCAGTATCTGAACTGACCTGATACTTGGCAGTTAATTATAACGTGTTGTGTTGTGTTGCATGGCAACCAAATACTTAAGCATATAAGAAAATGTTCAAATAATAAAATTAATACGAGTATCTCTATTTCCCTGTCATTTGAATATTAGGAAGTTAATATACTGGTTTATTGGTCTGTTTTTAGTTTATTAAATATGTTAATAAATATATAAATACACACGCTATTGGCCTCAAATTAAACGCAAATAGATAAAGCCATCGCATGGCCGCACATGAAACAGTAATACACAAATAGCTATTAAGCTAAATTATCCCCAATTGTGACTAGAAAAAAATTCACGGAACATAAAATACGTTGCTTCGTTTAGAATCATTAATATCATCATTGTATCATCTTCTTAATCTGAGCATTTGGCAAACAAAATGTAGTAGGAACTAGTTTAACATTTACGATAACTAAAAAAATAAGGAAAAACCCAAGACGTAAGTCAAATCTAGTCTGCTAGACCAGTTGCCCGGTCTCTCTAAAACGAGATACCAACAAAGTGTCTTCATACTTTTAACTTCTTGAGGCTCAAGGGCGCTCAAGGCCAATGCGTAACGACCTATAAATATATGCCGTAATGCATGTAAAAACCGGCTTCAATTCAGTCCATCTTTTGAAATATACGATGAAAGCTAGCGGGATATTCTTTACACATATACATATATTCTATTTAATTGAAGATTCTATCTGCAGAGATTTGGCAGGGCGGAAGTGTCACGTGTTTGCATTCTTCGTTGATAACACTATGGTTGCTCATTCACCTGCTGATCTTGAACACATAATGCGCACTGACGTGATTCAATGAAATTTTCTTTAGAATTTCTTGAGAAGAATAGCTTCTTTTTCTTTTATGATTTGATATTTCTCTTGTTTATCGAACGTTAAGCGACTTCGCATATATTTTGCATCTACTTATTTTAATATATTGCGGCAGCCTTGGATTCTACGTATATATAGACTGCTCTATTATCTATATTAAGTTCAATTGATTATAATGAACTTGGAGATGAGATATGGGATATTTTGATTCTGACTAATCGTCAGGAAACTGTTTCAGTGGGATACTGAAAAGCTAAGCTGTTTTTTTTTTATGCACCATAAGTTAACCCTTGACGGCATCTCACCTGATGGTAAGTGATGATGCGGTCTAAGATGGTAGCGGGCTAACCTGTTAGGGGTATGGTAAACCCATACTCCTAATTGGTTTCTACAACACATCGTGCCGAAACGCTAAATAGCTTGGCGACACGTCTTTGTCGGTAGGTTGCTAAATAGCCACGACCGAAGCCTCCCACCGGACTCGAGCCGGGAATCGAACCCAGGACCTCCAACTTCATAATGCGACAGCACGCGCGCTGCGCCACGCAGGTCGTCGAATAGAGAAAAGCAAACGCGGTTCCTACAGTATTATACAAAAACGAAACAAACGAGTACGAAAGCTCAAAAATAACTATATTTTTTTGTTTTCAAGTCACTTTTTTGGAAAATTTTACACCAAAATAAAAATGAACTGCATTTTTCCTTTTCATAGCGGCTGCCTGAAAGGGATCAAGTGAAGTGATAAGGTGTTTTCTTGGAATTATTATTTTTTTAATAATTTGTGTGTTATTATACCCACGCCACTCGGTGGCGTTATCTAAGTATTTGTTTTAATCTTAGGAACTTTATACTAAGTATATAACGCTTGTCATGATCGTCAGACCATACTATTTTGTATAATTGTGTGGACTAGATCAATCCTTTTCAATTATTATCTTCTCAATTATCAAATATACATTTAACATAATAAATATATGAATGTGATATGTAAATTGCCATTCATATATTTATAATATTAAATAATACCTAATTAGGTATTAATTCCTTAATTATGGATAATTAAATATCTATTTAACTATCCATAATTAATATATGTAATATTATCTGTATATTCTCTTCACAGTGTTGCCGATCTTATGTAAACAAATTTTGAAACTAAACTAAATTGATATATTCAAATGTGTTTCCCTCGATATCACTTGTACCTACCTACCTATTTGTTTTTATTAGAACCTATCAATATATTGTGGACGATAACGATCCACGAAAGATTGTATTCGGAACTGTCACAGAAATGTAACAGAGGTATGCAAATGGCAACACTCGTATTTCAGTAGTTGCTACACACCTAATAGAATTAATATTGTGAAGTCAACAAAAACTAGTTAATAACGCAGCAATTCTTGAGTAACAACAGCACGCTATCAAAATAAACGGATGGATTGCGAATTTTTAAAATCCGTATTAACGTTTCCTACACGAACTCAAGAAACGGCGAACAATATATAGCACATCATACACACAAATCATTTTTCCAAGTAGGTTTCGTGCACTTTGGAAACGCGTAGTAAGTAAGTCTGTTTTAGTGACTCGGTTTTTTTAATTCCATTACAAGTAAGCCCTTTAATGCAATCTCACTTCGTGATGCAATCGAAAATGTTAGTTTGCTAATCTCTTGGAGATACGGGAGATATATTAAACCATTACATACTCCTAAACTGTTATAGCCTAGTAAGCGGTGATAGTGGTTAGGACGTCATCCTACCTAATAAGAGGTCGGCGGTTCGAATCCGGGCACGCACCTCTAACTTTTCAGAGTTATGTGCGTTTTTTTTTAAACAATTAAAATATCACTTGCTTCAATGGTGAAGGAAAAAATTGTGAGGAAACCTGCACGCCTGAGAGTTCCCCATAATGTTCTCAAAGGCGTGTGAAGTCTGCCAATCCGCACATGGCCAGCGTGGTGGACTATTGCCAAACCCTTCTCATATTGAGAGGAGACTCGTGCTCTGTTGTGAGCCGGTAATGGGTTGATCATGATGATGATGATGACATACTCCT
This sequence comes from Lasiommata megera, assembly GCA_928268935.1. NCBI lineage: Eukaryota > Metazoa > Arthropoda > Insecta > Lepidoptera > Nymphalidae > Lasiommata > Lasiommata megera. The sequence continues at coordinate 8,208,976 of OV743319.1, read as the reverse complement.
AATCGGTTTCTACGCGGCATGTTACCGGAAAGCTAAATCTCTAGCGGGTCTTGGTAGGCACGGTATGGAATGCGTGCGGTCGAGAAGGAGTCTTGCAGATATTCATTTTAATAATTAACATTTACATTGTTAATTTGTATTTTATACTTACAAAATTAAGGTTCTAACAAAATGTATGCATGTGGAGATCTAGAACATTTTTTTTTATATATTTAGCGCCAAGAGCCTTGCGTATTGAGAAAGGTTAAAAGGAAGAACAATATAGCTCCAACTTTAATATAAAGTATCCGGTCGGAAGCTATGATAGCCTAGTGGTTAGACAGCCGCTTCCTAATCAGAGGTTTGAGGTTCGATTCCGGGCACGCACTTTTAACTTTTCGGAATTATGTGCGTTTTTAAGCAATTAAATATCACTTGCTTCAACGGTGAAAGAAAACTTCGTGAGGAAACTTGCATGCCTGATAGTTCTCAAAGGCGTGTGAATTCTGCCAATCCGCACATGGCCAGCGTGGTAGACTATGGCCAAACACTTCTCATATTGAGAGAAGACCCAAGCTCTGTAATGAGCCGGCAATGGGTTGATCATTATGATGATGATCCGGTCACGAGCTAGCAATAATTAAAGGGTATATAATAAACGTAATTTTATCAACATTAACCCTAATGTGGGGAACCTAGGGATTTTTGTTAAAATGTATTGAATTACCCTTAGAAGAGATGAATGAATTGTGTGAAAGAGATCTGGGTTTACAAGGAGTAAATAATCAGATGATGCCGGCAACTCATAACGTAGGAATAAGAAGAAGATTGATTATCAATTTGTGAATTTTCAATAAAGAAGTTTTTGATTTCTATGAAATTTTCTATGAAAAAAATTAAACTAACGGGCTTACTTTAATTAAGCTAACTGCTAGGCGGCGGTCATTTATCTCAGTTAAACTTTAATTTCTTAAACCAATTTTAAATTTCAGAAAATCAAGTCCAAAGACGCTCTTTTTCTATTAATGTTTTGCAAGAGCCGTAGAATAATATAAATAAAAATGGTATTGTAGAAGCACCGCGAGTGACTTTAGTGCACTACACTAGTCTCAGAACTACAGTACTCTAGTAGTACACTAGTCTATATTGTTAAACACTATTAATATAATCTTCGTTTTAATCGTGGCGGTTGATATCCGTCCGACGAAGCCTTGACTGCAAAAATCATGTACCTACATATTTGTTTTTAAATACGAATAAACTTGATTAAATATGCAAATTGTAATAAAATTATACTTTGCTAATTATATTTGAGAATGATTGATTAAAAAATTATTTGATTTAAAAATAAAAATATCACTTGCTTCAACGGTGAAGGAAAACAGTGAGGAAACCTGCACGCCTGAGAGTTGTCCATAATGTTCTCAAAGGCGTATGAAGTCTGCCAATGCGCACATGGCCAGCGTGGTGGACTATGGCCAAACCCTTCTCATATTGAGAGGAGACCTGTGCTCTGTAGTGAGCCGGTAATGGGTTGATCTTGATTATTGTTTATTGCCCTCTTAACGTCAAACCGTCTTCCTACGTAGTAGTAATAGAAAGGAGAAAACAATAAAAACCAGTACATTTTCTGGCAACATTTCATTAAATTCGGTAACCTTTCTAATATAATGATATAATGACGTACTCATTCCTCAAAGTGTTCACACAAATCTTAACCTAGCTGTAGAAGGAGCACTAAGGTATTTACGAAAGAATATTTTTAATTTCACTGGCATTTTCGTTGTATTTACCTCCTTTGCCTTGAGGTTTGACCGTGATGAAAAAGCATTTCCTGCAACGCAAAATAAGTTGAAGCAACGCAGTTTTTGTGTATCAAAAGGAAATGGTAGAGGGCAGTAATAAAACCTTAAATATTAGATACTATAGCATATTTTTTTAACAAAATCGTGCATCTTGTTTTTTTTTTTTTTTTACTCATTTGATTTGCCAACAGCCAAAACATTCCAGTACCTTGCACTGAGGTACATCACAAAAATGTTTAGCCACTTACAGGCAAACACCGCATGCAATTAAAGGTAATGTAAATTAACTTATCCTAGTTATAACTAAGGTATCTAACAATAAAACAATATCATAAAATGAATAAAACCAAACTAAACGCACTTAAACAAAGTAAGTAATTTTAAAATAAGTTTTTACGAAAGTATCTACATAATGTTTGCTTTTGGATCAACCTATATCTAACAAACATCTGCGGCCTGTGCGAAATACGTATTAAATGTCAACATTATAACGAGCTATGGCAAATTTAGTTAAGTTGAAAGATGATTATAACATTATAAAATCTTTATAGTTTTAAGTTGTTAACTGTCACAGCTTGTTAAATTAAGTTGACCTGACGAGACGACGTAACTCTTACGGTATACCGTCCGACCCCCCCGTTATCCCAAACGTCGCCTAAGCCGAGGTACGGCCTCGCAGGAGGCCCCCTTAGGCAGACGTTCCCTTAGTTTCTTCGAGCAAAAAAAAATTATACGGCAATGTAACCCGAACAAAAGTTATGGACGTTTTCACAAGAAAGCCTATTACTTTTGAATTATCGTAAGACTTTTAGAGGTAATAGCTTCTCATATTGCTTTGACTATTCATGTTTCAATATATACATTCTGATGACAACTCCTAACAAATCGTGGAAGATGACACTATAGCACTAGAAAACGATTTCAACGCTCTATTGTTATTCAGAAACAGTTTAATTGCGGCGGTACCTATTTGACCAAATTTTTCGTGTAGCAACCGAGAAACAAAGAGATTGGGTAACGTGACATTTCATTAAAATAAACCGCAGCGTGACCTATTATATCCCTCGGCGTAGTTTCAATTAATTTTAGTAGGTACCCGCCTTGGTTATAGTTCAATTAATGTATTTTATTCATATCCTACCTATAAAGATACAACATTCATATATATAGGTATGTGCTTAGAAATAAGTATGCACTAAAGTGAAATATTTACTAAATAAATTTTGTAAAAGTATTTTATTAAAGTGTTTTTACCTACACTTGGAGGAAATATCAAATTTACATATGTATTTAAAATGCATACCAAAATGCAAAAAAATTAAAAATTCTTTTTATAAATTTGTTATTTCCTTTAATAATTATGTATAAAAATATTAATGAATTTTTTGTATGTATATTAAATTGATAAATGTGATATTTTTTTGAATAATTAAATTATAAATAAATTATTTTTAAATTTTTTGTATGCATTTTAAATTTTTAAATTGGATATTTCCTCAAAGTGTAAGTAAGATAATTTAATCAATTGTGCCATCTCTAGTTCAAATGTATTTCATTGTAAGATGAACCTTGATTAGTAGATTGAAGCTGTAACGTTTTTTTTTTTTATCCACTACAAGTTAGCCCTTGACGGCAATCTCATCTGATGGTAAGTGATGATGCAGTCTAAGATGGTAGCGAGCTAACCTGTTAGGGGCATGGTAAACCCACACTCCTAATTGGTTTCTACGCGACATCGTGCCGGAACGCTAAATCACTTGGCGACACGTCTTTGTCGGTAGGATAACTAGCCACGGCCGAAGCCTCCCACCAGACAAAACAAGTTTCTTTCTAGATTACGGTACAGTCGTTATAATATTCGTGAACGGTATACATTAATTTCAGCATCGGTGGTATGTGGACCGTTGCTTAAATGGCAAAGTACTCAGGACGCGATTACCAGAGAGATGCTGGTTTAAAAACTGTTCTGAAAATCTTTAGATGAATTTTGAATTTAAAAATTAAAATAACAAAATTCTATTAAAAATCAATACTTACTATGAAGTAAGCTTACAAACATTAAGGTTTATTCGCTAAGAAAGCAACTCCACCCCGAAGAGAATAAACTATTCCAAGTAATTAAAAAGTTATTTAATCTATATTATATATATATATATATATATATATATATATATATATATATATATATATATATAAATCAATTGCTGTTCGTTGGTCTCCCTAAAACTCGAGAACAGCTGAACGAATTTGTCTTATCTTGGTCTTGAAATGTTCGTGGAGGTCTAGGGAAGGTTTAAAAGGTGAGAAAAATTCGAATAGTTGCCGGAAAAACCCTAAATAATAGCCCTTTTCTTTTTCCCATATAAACGTTCTCTAAATAAAATGTGAAGTCAATTTGAATTTTATTTCTATTCATATTAAATTATAATCACTCACTGTTGTCTAAGAAATGTAGTTGTGTTCCTAACTTCAAAGAGTCAATTTGCAATTTATATTTAGGCAATATTTTATCCCGGTATTTCCACGGAAACGAAAACTACTCGGGCGAAACTGCGGATCTTAGCTAGTATTAATTAAGAACCTAAATGTTGTAGTTATTTAAAACGTCACCTACTGAAGAGATGAGACATAGATGAGGGTATTCCAGGTAGTATAATGTTTATATATAAATTTATTTCAATGGAATTCTTTGAAAGTTTGGATAGTTACACAAATTTTAACGATGACAAGGTAATAAGAGAGCATTAATTATTCGTTTTGTTTATTTGATTAACATATATTAATGTATATGTGTTAAATTAAATTTTTCCCTCAAAAATTAATATCCATTTCCTCGTAATAAGACCTCGCATTATAATAAAAATGCTATTGTGATGCATTTAATTCGTGAAACTGATCTCCCGACCTCTGCTTTAATTCAAAATAATACTAGTTATTTAACCTTTTAATACTTATATCCTTTCAATTGGATACTATTTAACAATTGCCGGATATATTTGTTGTTGAAGTTTTTTTTTTATACACTAACAGTTAACCCTTGACGGCTATCTCACCTGGTGGTAAGTGATGATGCTGTCTAGGATGGTAGCGGGCTAATCTGTTAGGACTATGGTAAACCCACGCTCCTAATTGGTTTCTACACGACATCGTGTCGGAACTCGAAATCGCTTGGCGACACGTCTTTGTCGGTACAGATTATGACAAATTTTTACTAAAATTATTTTAACGCAGTGTTTGTTGTTATTTCATACAATCAAGCTCCAACGATGGAGATAATTAATGATTGAAGATCTAAGTCTGAAATCCGTTTCTCTGATACAACACGATTGTTAGTGCGATAGTGTGCTTCTTAGTTGTTACCTATTCATCATGATCAACCCATTACTGGCTCACTACAGAGCACGGGTCTCCTCCCAATATGAGAAGGGTTTTGGCCATAGTCCACCGCGCTGGCCATGTGCGGATTGGCAGACTTCACACGCCTTTGAGAACATTATGGAGAACTCTCAGGCGTATCGGTTTCCTCACGGTGTTTTCCTTCACCGTTGAAGCAAGTGATATTTTAATTGTTTAAAACGCACATAACTCCGAAAAGTTAGAGGTGCGTGCCCGGATTCTTTCGGTAGCTTTAACTAGATAGATTAGATATTGTAGATAGTGTAATGTGGTTTAAAATAAATAAATCCCGTAAATATATATAGTAGAATAATACTGCCAAAAAGCAAAGTATCCCTGCGGGGTTAAAAATTACCTTTTTGCCTATTTACAGCTAAAACGATCGTGATGAGATTTTGACAGAGTTACATCCTGGGGACGAAGATCGCACTGATCGGAAGATCTTTTTATCCCAGGAGAATTAACTCTGGTTAATGTTATGAAAAAACATGATTAACATAAAAATTGTTTTGCATATTACGTTTACGTTTGTTCTTACATTTCTTCTATTTTACTTACGTTTATTACACTGAAAAATATATTATAAAAAGAATGCACAACAAACTTAACTATTTATGGCATGAACTATTTTAATAATATTTAACATTTATTTAATATTGTTTTTTTTTCTTACGTTATGTGATTGATCGACCACTGATAGACAAAATAATTTGTAAGCGAATCGAATATACTATAATACTCCAGATTTCCCCATCTATTAGTTATGACACCATTGTCATTCTATGACAAGTAAAACCTCACTGGTGCACCTTATTGGGACACCCAACCGAAGCAAATTAAAAGTATCTTTATAGACAAGACCTTTATAGACAAGTTGTCTGCAATCAGATTTAGAATTTTCGAACGTTTGGACGTTTGGATCATGTGAAATTTGGACAGCATATCACTATAGCTTATAGCTTATCATTTCTAGATTTTCGCTGATTGATTTTTTCGAACGTTTGGACGTTTGGATCATGTGAATTTTGGATATTATATCACTATAGCTTATAGCTTATCTTTTCTAGGTTTTCGCTGGCCTTATTTGATTTTTGTTATGAATGTTGAAGCATTTTTTTTTATTCAATTAATTATCTATAATCACTTACAAGTTTCTTCATGTTTGATGGATTGAGTCGTGTTCTTTAACCCAGAAACACTTAAGCACCCAAAAAATATTAAAATATAGATTGATTTTTTCCCCTTTTCTAATCTTTTAAAACACGATCGTTTAGATGGTTTTTCTAGCTGTTATTGAGTAATAAAAAGGATCAAGAATAGATGCCTTTTGTTAATAGTTGCTGAACAAGAACCCTTAACTGTAACTGTACTAGGCCCGTTAGATAATAACGCAAGAGCATCTTGTATAACTTCTACAACATAACATAACGTATGTAAAAATAAGTTAATAGTAACCAAAACCCTACGAAAACAATTTGGTAGGTCTAATTGACTAAAACTAAATATATCCTGTGTGTGGGAACCTAAATCTCAACTGGTGTCTTATTCGGCCACCATGATCTCTGAATAAAAAACAGTACATGCCGATATAAATATCGGAATAATTATTATTAAGAAGATAATTTCATTAATAATCCACCAGCAATGAATATTAATGAATGGATAAAGTTTATAAATGAACATACATGATAATTACCACTTTCCCATAAAAGTCCGTTATAATTTAGAGAACCAAGCGTTACTTTGCATTAAGATGTCGCCGACCGAACTGACGTTTCGTAAACTTGCATTCCACAGTAAATAAGCTAATAATCTTATTCAAATAATCCGTCAAAAAGCCCTTTGGACGCGTCAATAATTAACATAGTAGTGAGTTGATGGTGATACATTCTTAAACTTAAAACTAAAGCTACGAGGGTTCCAAATGCGCCCTGGTAAGCAGAAGCCCACAACAAACTTTGGGTAATTTTGTTTTTTCTTATCTTCACATCATCTGCCATTTAAAATTATTTAGGAGCTATCTTATAAGAGCAATGTTTCATATCCAAGCTTGTTTATCATTTACACTATAATAAGACTTTTCTACAAGCTACATAAAAGTACAAGTTTTATATAAACTTCAAATTATTGAGAGACATCCCAGAAATTTCATTTGGTAATTTCTTATAAAATTGAATACAATTACCATTGATTGTATTTCTAATTGTATGCAGTCTAAAAGCATGTAACACAAGTTTATTTTATTTCGGGATATTATAATTTATAACATATAAAAAAAAATCTAATTTAAATTGAAATTCAAAGCTATTCTCACTCAATTTGGACTAGGATTTGATTTAATACTTTATTAGCTGTTATATAATATATTATTGTAGTCTGAAGATGACAATAACTATATTAGTATTATTAATATATTACACTGTAGTCTGAAGATGACAATAACTACATTAGTATTATTAACTTAAAACTAAAGATATGAGGGTTCCATACGCGCTGAGGTATAAGAACAAACCAGGCAATGTCCAAAACAAACTTAGCCGGGAATTATTTTTCTAAACACTATCTCACATTGTCACTTAAAACTATTTAGGAGTAATCTAGTGAGAGCAACGAAAAGAAGAAATTTGTCTCATCCCCGTGTCTTGGACAGCAAGTTAAGCTATTACTGTCGGTTATTATCCCTAATAATAATGACTCATTAATAGCAAACCTACACAGAATAAGAGCAGGATGGTTGGTCGACGCCCTAAAACCCTCGCTCCTTATAAGACAGATTAATCCCAGCTGTGGGATGAAAAAAAAATACGCCATTAACTCTGCACCGAAAAGTTGTAGCAAAACTTGAGGCTAAAATTATCTGTTAAGCAAAGGACAAGTTAGTAATTACTCTACAAAACGCTAAAACAACGCTAAAGTTAACAAATAGACATAATTTAATGTAAAGTTGTTGAAATGTTATACCGTTAAAAGACCTAACGCCTACTTATTTCACAGTGTTTCAACTAACAAAGTGCAATATAGACATTTGGAACCCTACAGCTTCTTCTATGAGTATAATACATATATACAATTTTTAACTAGTATCACACATAAACAAACTTCGTAATATTAAAATATATATTTTTATTTAAATGAGGTTCCAGAAACTAGATTAAAACTCGCTATATTATAACAACATAAGCCGGTTTTGTTATTTTTATACAATCCATTCATTAATTCGTATTTATTACTTATTTTCTTCAATGTCAATGTCGCTAGCTTTAAGTTTAAACTTAATTTAATCTCTCGTAACATTGATTGCATAGTTACATATGAATATGAATTTAAATATTTATATAATATGTATTTATATGTAAATAAATATGAGAATTCTTACTTTAAACAAATAACAGATCTGAAATTAATACAAACTTTGCAATAGGTAGTTTTTATTCAGTGGTCTACTAATCAATAAAGCCGTGCTTGTTGAGAAAACCACAAGAGTCACTTGTGTTATTCGCCCTAGTACTAGGGTGTTTATTGGGAAAAAGTAACGAAAAAAAAAGTCTTCATAATCTCTACATAGAGTATCTCTTCCCACTGTCGTTTGTGGGTACGCTTACGATTGTCGCAGATGCGTGCGACAGCGTACCCGTGCTTCCGGCATAAAGTTAGTAGGAACATCTTGGGGTTTTAATCAGTAGGAGTCTGACATAACCTCTGTGACCACCACGTATTGATGAGGTTTTCATCGATAAATATAATACATACATAGTAAAATAACAGAAAGGGCGAGAATTAAAAGAAATCGTATTCTTATTCTGTTATGTTATATGGATAAAACATTACTGCTAAACAATGAAATATTAAAATTAAAAACACTGGCTTAACCTTACGAGATAAGTCAAAATAATGCACTATGGAATAGTATATAAAAAGATCTACAAAAAAGTTCTATCTCCTAAAAATTACACACAAAAATCATTTTTAACTTTGATATATTTAAAAAAAATATTTATTTACGAATTTTAAACATTATACTTTTATTCATTGATGATTTTTATCTCTATTAAATGCACAACGTATTGAATTAAACAATATAGTTTTATTCAATACGTTGTGTAATTAATGTGGATACAAATTTCATTTTACAGCATATCATTCAAATGAATATCTTAAGAGATTTAAAATGGAGCGCAGTGCGGGTGCAGAGAGGCTGCTATCGGGCCATATTTTTAATAGCGGGATAAAAGATAGAAAAAAACTGTAACGTTCAAATGTTTGAACTTAAATAAATTTATATGCAACATACACCATACAACAAACTCAGTTGTAAATATGTAAAGTGACTACTAGCCATCATAATTTATATTTTATCTATTCTATCGTAACAAATGATTTTTATAAATTATATATTATACAAAAAATAATAGTGAGGTACGAATTTGATTATATTAATAGAGTCCACTCGAAATTCTATTTATTTATTTTATGTATACAACAAAGAAAGGAAAAGAAAAAACATACATAAAAGCAAAAGACGATCTTATCACTAAAAGCTTAAAATTTGAAAATAGTAACCTACAGAACCAAGTAGCTACTGTTAACATTTTTTAAATTCAAATTTAAAATAATCTTTATTCAAATAGTCCTTAAAAAGGCACTTTTGACGCGTCAATAATTTGCATAGTAGTTATTTCATGGTGATAACTATATTCGTAAACTTAAAAACTTAAAACATTTTTTATTGTATCCTCTTGTTATGATGCTACCATAGGTACTGTACATTCATTTAGATCAATGCTGATTTGACTTGCAAAATTATTACAAACACTATGTGTTTATATAAATGCATGCTATACCTTAATATCAAAATACCTACTATAACAATATTTTTATTATTATTAGATCCTATTCCCTTCTCTATAATTATAATATATTGTTTTGGATAAATAATTTGGTAGTTAACGAAAATGTAATATTATCTTACAAGCTCTGATGTAATGCTGTTTAATATTTTTTAATTCAACGAAGACCGTTTTTTATTCTCAAACTAAATACCTTTTATATTATGAAAATATAAAGAGTAGAAAGATTATACTGCTATACTTTTTATTTAAATATACATTTTAATAAATACAGATAATTTGAAGCAGTTTATAGTTAAAATGATTATTTTGTTTCAAAATAATATTATCCACGTTAAATATATACACAGTCCTTATAAAGACCGTTATTATATTTTAAAAAAATGGAAACTGATATAGGTAAGTATAATTATTAAAGACGCATTTTAGGATAATCCCATGTACAGATTTTAACACTATAAACTAATAACACTGTCACTTGTGCGATTAATTAATATTAAAAAAAAAATAATATGTTAAATTTCTTTTATTTACCTGTCTATAGAATCTTGATGAACGTACGCACTACACACAACAAGTTTTAAGATTGAGCGTCTTACGTCGAAACAACCTGCGCCGCGGTGGTTTAATTAAAATTTAAACACTTCGTAGACTTACGCAGGTATAAGTAATAATAAACTTATACTGGATATTGAGACTTCAATGACTATAGAGAAATTAATATGTATGTGCTCGGAAATATCGGAGGTCCGTGGCACTATCAGAATAATTGACCGAGACAGAGAGGTGAGTGAAAATGCATTTTATCTGTCGGCACCTTATAACTTCCGAGTTCAGGAGCGTAGGGACTAGTATTATGATACTAATTTGGACTCTAAGGATGTAAAAGTTAACAATATCCTTTCTTGCTCAATGAAAATAAACTATTTTCCAAGCGTCCTTGCAATTACTTAATTTAAGTTAGTAGATCTGTTTTCTAAATGACGCGATGGAACTTGGGGTCACAACTTCAGCGTAAAGTATAAATATCATTATAGATTCAACTTCACAGGAATATACCAGCGTTTAAAAAGTGAGACCTGCGTTATTGTTTTCGAGAGGTTGGAATTGTTTTACATTCTATAAGTCTTATACTTATTTCAAAACGTACACGTGGTGTCCACGCATATTTTATTTTCCTGACCTCTTTAACGATCTAAAACAATTTCCATTTCACAATTTACTGTAGTATTCAGATACTTGAATACCATCCTAGTCGGTGAGGTGTGCTATCTTGAAAGTCAGGTGGAGTAAGAGAGTTTCAAACAGGACAATTACCTTGTTTGGAACAACTTAACTAAATCAAAGGTTATTTGATTGAAATACTTTCCGTCTGCGCCGTATCATATTAATAGTAACTATTATTCAAGTAGCTTAGCGTAGTGGTCGAAATTAAACAATATTTTGGTTTCTGGTGTTTCTCGGATGGAGTTAGGGGCCTTGATAACACCCGCCGTGTAGGATCTGCCTCGGCAGACGCCACTGGCTGAGTCGCGGACGGTTCCGTAAGTGTTCCCATGACAAATCTACCAGGTGACGCGTGGGAACTTTGCTGGAATTTAGGGTGTATTCTGGTTGCCCTATATGCAAAGGGGATGCGTCTCAAAAGCATCTCCCAGCGTCAGAAAAATGTGCTGTCGTCAGATGTTTTTTTTTTATTCACCACAAGTTAGTCCTTGATTGCATCTCACCTGATGGTAAGTGATGATGCGGTCTAAGATGGTAGCGGGCTAATCTGTTAGGGGTATGGTAAACTCATACTCCTAGTTGGTTTCTACACGACATCGTGCCGGAACGCTAAATCGCTTGGCGACATGTCTTTGTCGGTAGGGTGGTAACCAGCCACGGCCGAAGCCTCCCACCAGACCAGCAAAATGCAACAGCGCACGCGCTGCGCCACGGAGGTCGTCAAGAATATCTACGTATTTATTAGGTCAAGGTGGTGAATTGATCATTTTAGTTTTTTACAAAGCTGTATTACATACCCACCTTCTTTAGCCAATGTCCAGATAACTTATCAATACATCAATACTAACGTCTAGCGCCAATTAATATGACATTTATTCTGCCAAAACTATGATAACCTTAAAATTACACAAATATGCAATTTTGATTAAAATCGATACCACATTCAATCCAATTTGGCGGCATAATATATCAAACTTCAAAGGAATATCAGGAAACTCTACTAAGACTGCAGTTAATTTGTCTTATAAGATTTATGGAGAACCTACGATATATCATGATGAGCCACCAATACTGTTGGTACATGGACTCTTAGGCGCTAAGAAACACTGGGACAGCATTGGAAAGACAATTGTGAATGTTATAAAGAAAGCAGTGGTGTCTGTTGATTTAAGAAATCATGGTGATAGTCCGCACGTTAACTCTCACAAATACGAAGACCTCGTGGGAGATATCCTCAAACTGCTGGATAAATTGTCTATAAAGCGAGCTAGCCTTGTTGGGCACAGTATGGGAGGCAGAGCAGTGATGGGTGTATCACTTACGGCTGTAAGTGCTTTCTATTTTACTGTTTCTTCATTGTATAGTTATGTTACACATGTATGTTTTTTTTTTACATATAGGCCTCGCTTAAAATATTAAATATTATCAATTTTTTCAGCCCGAAAAAGTAGCTGGTCTTTTAATCATCGACATTTCGCCAATATCAACCGCCCGTCATTTAACAGATTTCATCCCAGAAGTTCTCGTGGCTATGAAGAAAATTGATTTTAGGAAAACTCAAAACATATCTGTAGCAAAAAAGGAAGCCAGAGAAGAACTTAAAAATATTATAAAAGACGATCTTCTAATGAAGGCAATACTATCGAATATAAAAATGAAATCAGATCATAAGATTGGTTGGGCGTGCAATATCGATATACTTATAAAACATTTTAAATACATAATATCGTTTCCAGATTTTTTTAGGAAAAGATCATTTTACGGGCCGACGCTATTTATTGGCGGTCAACTTTCAGAATATCTTCCGTAAGCAATCAGAATTCATCTATTTCATTATATATAAAAATAGTAATAGCCTAGTGGTTAGGACGTCCGCCTCTAAATCAGAGGTTGGGGGTCGAACCCGGGCACCTGTAACTTTTCGGAGTTATGTGCGTTTTTAAGTAATTAAAATATTCGACGGTGAAGGAAAACATCGTGAGGAACATCCTGCACGCCTTAGTACTCCGTAATGTTCTCAAAGGCGTGTGAAGTCTGCTAATCCGCACATGGCCAGCGTTGTAGACTATGGCCAAGCCCTTCTCATATTGAGAGGAGACCCGTACTCTGTAGTGAGCCGGCCATGGGTTGTTTATATATAAAAATAGTACAAAGTGTAATATTATTTTATCGGAAAGTACCTGATTAGCAGATGGCCATACTTTGCTAGATAATAAGGCTTTTTCAACTGATTGGTTGAATTTCGTTGTCTGCTTTGTCAATCCATACATGTGGTATGGACATGTATAGAAAATATAATAGAATGTTCTGTATATCTTGCCTTTACCCAAGGAACCCAGCGCCCAGCAGTGGAGTAAAAGCAAACATAGATACGTGCTAACATACTGTTTTTTTCTTTCGATTGGCTAATAACTGATGACAAAGAAAGCGAACATGTTGTTGTTGGGCGATGTTACTTTTAAAACAGTTACAAAGTTTATTATGAGGGGGTACGTTAGCTAATGCCGTACGATGAAACTATGTATATATCTATTAAAATCCTCCATTGTTCCAGCGCGGACGATTTATCTGGAATCCGTGAGATGTTTCCCAGAGCAGTGGTGTCTTATATGCCCCGAGTCGGACACAATTTACATGTCGAGGACCCTAAAACTTTTTTAGAAATCTCTATAGCATTCTTACGAACTAATAAATAGTAAACTTTTATTTAAAAACTCTTTTTACCACCTATCTAATCCAATAAATGACAATACTAAATGTCAAAAGAAACTCAGAGGCAAAATTATTATAAGTACATTATATTTTATTATCATTGGCGAATCGTTCTAATAAAATAATATATTTATTTACTACAACACGTAAAATTAGAATAAACTTACTTTGGAATGTTTGGACATGCAATGTCTCTCAAAAATTACTCACTCCATACCACGTCCTAAACGAATAATCATTAATGTGCGAAATGCTGTAGATTTAGCATATAAAATTCATGGAACACTGAAAAACAGCGAGGAGCCTGTTATTATCATCCACGGCTTACTGGGATCAAAGAAAAACTGGGAAAGTATGTCTAAGAAAATCAATATCGCAACTCAAAAGCCTGTAATTGCCGTGGACGCGAGGAATCATGGCGAAAGTCCACACGCAAGCAGTCACACTTACCCAGATCTCGCGTCCGATGTCTCACGTCTAATAACTAAATTATCCATAAAACAAGCTGTCATTATCGGCCACAGTATGGGAGGCAGGACTGGCATGGTATTAGCACTGACTGAGGTCAAGTAACGTTTATCATTTGTGTAGCTATTAAGCGGAGTTAGCCTAGTGGTAACTTCAGCCTCTTTTTGGGGCAACCAAGTTCGATCCCCAGCACGATAAGTTGAGTTATGTGCGTTTTTGATTTTTCTATAACGGTGAAGAAAATCATTGTGAGGAACAAGTGTTCCTTCGTTATGTTCTCAATGGTGTACTATACAATTCCGTACTTGGCCTTTGTGGTGGTCGCTGGACTACGGCCAGTATCCTACTCGTACCATACGCCTTAAAAAGTTGGAGGGTAATGGTTGATAATAATCTTCTGAGATATCAACTGTAACAATCAGTTTTAATGCACAGCCCATCATTACTGTAGCGTTACTTACAGGAAAACAACCGAGAATCGATCTTTACGAAACTTTGCATAGACCTATCAATACTGCAAGCATCATAGAAATGAGCACAGAATTTATGATTGCATAGGCAAGGAAAACCAACGATTTCCGTTGTATATCTATAAAACCAAAACAAACGCCAGCGAAATCACAAGTAACAGCTAGTGAATTTTTTGACGACCTCTGTGGCGCAGCGCTTGCGCTGTTGCATTTTAAAGTAAATACCCCCCTGAAGGGGGATATACCCGAACTAAAAACCACCACGGCATGTCCCTCTCGCAAGTTTTACTGGACACCCGGGGGACCCGTTGTATACTTCCCGGACGAAAGTCGGAGGTCCTGGTTTCGATTCCCGGCTCGAGTCTGGTCTGGTGGGAGGCTTCGGCCGTGGCTAGTTACCACCCTACCGACAAAGACGTGTCGCCAAGCGATTTAGCATTCCGGCATGATGTCGTGTGGAAACCAATTAGGAGTATGAGTTTACCATTCCCCTAACAGGTAATCCAGCTACCATCTTAGACCGCATCATCACTTGCCATCAGGTGAGATGCAGTCAAGGGCTAACTTGTGGTGAATAAAAAAAATAAAAAAAATATTGTTCATATTTCAGCCTTCCAAAGTGTCAAAATTAGTGGTGGTTGACATATCCCCAGTGTCAACCGCAGGCATCCTCAACAACTTCTTTCCGAAACTCATGGATACAATGAAAACAGTTGATTTCCAAAACAACACCAATGTGGTTAGCGCCAGATCTGCCGCTAAGGAGAAATTAGTCGCTTCGGGCGTAGTTGATGCTGCCTCAACTGGATTCATTCTTATGAACATAGGCGTTAAACCAGATAAAACGATTGGTTGGATGTGTAACATAGATGTGCTGAAACGTCATTTCACAGACATAGCAAGCTTTCCAGGCGATTTGAAAGGACAACAATATACAGGGCCAACTCTGTTTATTGGAGGCGATCAATCTAATTACATACCGTACGTTTCAAGGTGCTAACAGTTTCGTAGCTTGTCCTTAGACATTATTTATTTATTCGCGTACCTGTTACATACAAATTCAAATCGTTTTAGTAAAGTTCCTTAAGACCGATGAAAGTACCTTTTGTCTCTTGTGCTTAATTCGGATTCAGACCTAGTCTATCGTCGTACGTTCAACGATGCTTTGTCTCATCAGCCAAGCTAACGGTCGTGCGGAAACATGACTTCAGCGGTGTTGGCATTTAAGCCTTAACGCCAACAGGTTACTTAAAATAATGACTTAGGATATAGTATCACGGAACTCGAATCTGTCGTGGTCGTGAGGTGGTCTCGTCCTATTAATCTCCCGCGTTTTCTTAGTCGTGTTACAACAAACATGTTTACATGATGTTACTCACATCATCGGTAGTTAAAGTTTAATAAATATTCTAGATTTAACTTTGTGCGTGTCCAAATGTATTTATAAATTAAAAGCTTATCTCAAATACTTGTATTAGGTACCTACAATATATAGGATATGATGGAAATGTTATGAATTTATTTAGTTACCGAATGGGAATTAAAAATATTTAATTTCCAAAGGCAATAACAAAGGTTAAGCACAAATCTCTTGACTTAATTAAATTGACAGATTTAAAATGTACTTAGTACTTTATTTTATACACTGTACCTCCTAAAAGGGACATGCCTAGTATTAGACATGTTTATTTTTGGAGATTTGTATTCAAGAGTGTTATATAGCGGCATATAAAATCTTAAACTTATCGAGAGATAGTCTTACTTATGTCGGGCTATTTCTTAATTACTATTTCGTTCTTGTAGACCAAGCGATATTGTGGGTATTAAAAAGATATTTCCGAACGCAAAACTGGAATACGTTAAAGGAGTTGGTCATAACGTGCACGCGGAAGGTCCTGAGGAATTTCTAAACATAGTAAAAGAATATTTAAAAGGATAGTAAAGTAATATTATACCTACTTAGGTAAGTGTAATGTCCATCGAATATTGAAATAAAAATATTGACGCTACTTTAATTATTATTTCTACAAGTCACACCGTGTCTTTCCACACTGCGAAATTTTTAAAAAGGAGACCAGAGGCAGTTATCGTAATCATCATTTACAGCAGGTCCAGCAGCAGTAGCAGGTCTACTGCTAGGCAAAGTAATCTTTGATTAAAGGAGGATTATTTATAGTTTAGAACGATCGATTTACCACTAGCCGTAGATAAAGCGCGTCATACAAAAACATGGCGAGAATTTGTCACCAACTAACTATACATTCCTACATATCGGTATATCGATGTATTACAAGCCGTCTAATACACTAGACATCTGGCCGTTATATTATCTATAGCGGCGCGTAGTGCTTGGTAATTCATTCGGATTATACGGCTCGATTTAGAATCTGACTTTCGTCTAGCCTTGTCACACACTGGGGGAAAGGAGTGCACGCGGCGCCCTTTTCCGCCCCATTTTTTTGAGCGTTAATGATCGATCTACGGCTAGTGGTAAATCAATGCATTGGAGCTGCGTGGAAACGTGCGAAAAAGCGAGACGTAACGATTATTTTCACAATGAAATGTGAGTGATTATTACTTTGTCAGTAGGGTGGTAACTAGCCACGACAGAAGCCTCCCACCAGACCAGACTCAAGCCGGGCATCGAACCCTAGACCTCAAACTTTATAATGCGATCGCGCGCGCTGCGCCATGGAGGTCGTCAATATAGGTATATTGTAGTGAGTTTTAGTCTATGGCAATGTCTATGGCCGCTAAGGTCCAGCGGTCCACTGTCCATCAAGTAAGGATCTACTAACCCTACTAACCCACTCTAGCGGTCTAGAACCCCAACGCCCAAATATACTATCCCATAGAGAATAGTATATTTGGGCCTAACCTCCCGCATCGTATAAATGTGGTCTATGGTCGTAAAGGCCTTCCAGTACCTTCGTAGCTACATTGCTCAGCAGCGAGATAAGTCGTAGTTTCTTTAGCAAGGTATTTTCAAACCACTTGAAGAACTACCACAACGCCTCTTTACCATGCCTCCGGCATTACACATAATTGGAGTCACTGAAGAACTTATCTAATTTAAATATCTAAGAATTCACCATCGATTTCGACCTCACCTGGTGCCTTTCTTGCTTAAGTCGTACGCATATGAGCCATACTAAACCCTTTATATACGTACAATCTTACGCCAAGTTTTCAACAGTATTCTCCGTTATATTGTACTGTCCGCAATACCATAGCGCACAGGAGAAAGAGAGGGTGGAAACCAGTGAATGAGATAGCCATAGAAGTAATAGGTATTTAAAGTTCGGGCTCCATTCTTTACCTACTCCTACCACTACATGGTTCTCGGTAATAAATGCAAATCTCTGATTTAGTAAATGAAACCATAAAACAGTGAAGAATGTGGAAGTGAGAACCGTATATATGCGTTATGTAATAAAACTGAGACAAAAAACCCGGTTATCTTTTGTCTCATAGAGCTTACCGGTTTTTCTTTTACCTTTCTTTGTTTAGCTAACATAACTTTTAACGTTAGCGAGACAAAATACTTTTGTCAGTATTTCTGTTTTTATCTCACCAGTTTGTAGTCATATTTACATTTACCTTTAGTCTGGTATAGAAAACTTCCTTAAAATAAGATGTATGTGTGTTGGCAATGAGAGCAGAAACAGGCATGAGACAGGATAATCTTCAATTAAAAATGTTATTATTCAAAAAAAATGATTAAAACTCTTAAACTACGATGTCGCATTCGCATTAAGCATTCCGTAATTTGATTTCTTTACAGTCTAGTCATATTTCGGGACAATTTTACATAATAACAGAAATGAACTTGTACATTGCTGTTTCACGATAGCTTTATCGACATAATTATTCTGAGACTCAGATAGCAAATTAATGCATACCTATCACATGCCATGATGCCACAGAACAAATAATTCAAAATTCCTGTTTGACATTTCAAATGTCAAAATGATATGACCTTTATTTGTAATTTTTAATTCAAAATTATGTTATTCAAAAAGCTTTATACAACAAGTTTTTTTCAGATATGTCCAAAATTCCTATCAATTTCGTTCCCACGTTATGTGGCGACATCTACGAGCTGTTCGGAAACTGTAGACTTAGCATATTCATCATATGAAAGTACTGATGATGATACTTCTACTAAACCTCCTGTTGTAATATTACACGGGTTATTAGGTTCAAAAAATAACTGGAACAGTATGAGCAAAGCGATACATAAATCAACGGGGAGGAAAGTGATTAGTATAGACGCTCGAAACCATGGCGATAGCAAACATTCTCCCCAGCATACCTATCTACATATGGCCCATGACGTTATGAAGCTGCTGAAGAAACTAGAGATATCTAAGGTTTCTGTTTTAGGGCATAGCATGGGTGGCCGGACTGCCATGGTGCTATCGTTGCTCTGTGTAAGTTGTACGTAGATCCCACATTTTCATACTTATGCTTGTTTTCAATCCTTACTAATATTATAACCTTTAAGCAGACAGAGCATGAGCTAATTGACATGATATTTTTATAGAGATTGTTTATAACCCATTGCAAATGCTTTTTAATTATAAATTAATTTTAACTTCAAAACATAAGCTATAACAATGTGCAGTGACTTCCACTACCTATTTCATCCCCATCATCATCATCATGTTCAACCCATTACCAATATGAAAAGGGTTTGGCCATAGTCCACCACGCTGGCCATGTCCGGATTGGCAGACTTCACTCGCCTTTGAGAACATTATGGAGAACTCTCAGGCATGCAGGTTTCCTCACGATGTTTTCCTTAACAGTTGAAGCAAGTGATATTTTAATTTTTTTAAACGCACTTAGCTCCGAAAATTTAGAGGTGCGTGATAGGATTTAAACCGCTGACCTTTGATTAGGAGGCTGACGCCCTAACCACTAGGCTATCACCACTTCACTAGGCTGTCACCGCTTCATTTCATCCCCATTACACTATACGCTGAGAAAATAGGTATATGGGATACCTATTTTCTACGGAAACATATGAGAAACTTACTTGCCTTAAGATTGTAAGAATCAGTTTCTGAGATTAATGAGATATTTTGTTTTCTCTGTTTCAGTCCGATTTAGTATCAAGCCTGATTGTGGTTGATATATCACCAGTAAAAACGAGCCCACAAATATTTTCAATGGTGAATCTCTTTGATGCCATGGCTGCTGTTTCAATCAGATCAGGCATAGCTATGTCTAAAGCAAGAAAATTAGCTGATGAACAGCTGAAAGGAATTGCTCCTGATGTAAACCTGAGGAATTTCCTCATTACAAATTTGATACAAACAAATACTGGATCTTACTCATGGCGAGTAAACATCCCAGCATTGAAAGATAATTTCCAACAGAATATTGCAACTTTTCCTACAACTTTGAAAGGTCTTCAATACTGTGGGCCAACACTGTTCATAGGAGGTTCATTGTCAGATTATATTGGGTAAATGTTTTTATTTATTTCAAATATAATACACATTAATCTATGTATAAAAATTGTGGTGCCTTTAAAAACAATGTTTGAAAAGGATTTTTTTTTCTTTTAATACAAAAGAATATTTGCATAATCAAATGGAAGTTGGTTGTTATGTATGGAAATGCAGATATAAGATTATTTTCCATGGATGGAGTTATAGTATAGAATATTTAGTCAAACCAATTTTAGGTTGTACAAAGTTCACCATCACAGCAACATGCCATCATGTTAAAAATCTATAAAGTGTAATCTCCACTTAAATAAACCCTATATCAACATATTGTAAGAATATTATTATGTATGTGTATTATTGTAGTCTTTGATTTTGTCTCCCTTGTAATTATCATAATGAAAAATATGTTTTAAGGTTTCCTTTTCTTGAATAAAAATATTGCTTATGTGAAAAAGAAAATCTGTTCAGAATTCCAAGACTTACTGCATTTATTCAAATTTTCATTTTTTTTTAGAAAAAACGATCTGCCTGAAATTCAAGAATATTTTCCACTGGCTGAACTGAAATTTATTGAAGGAGCTGGACACTGGGTTCACAGCCAGAAACCTGAAAAATTTCTCAATATGGCATGCAGTTTCCTCCAAGATAAATAATGTAGTTATCTTTAAACTTAGCTCAAATTTATTGTGTTCTGATTAGTTATATAATTTATACAAAATGTGGCTGTTATTAGTAAAATTTAATAGGTACCAATTTTTAAAATTTACTTTCGTTTCAATATAAATTATTAAAAAAAAACATTATGGTATTAATTTATTTCATATAAGCTGGTTATTATAGAAAATTTGGGAGGGAGAGGTTACCTTTGATTTGACCAGTTGATGTATCGCAACCAACTAAGGTTTAAGGAGAATTGGGTCTCCATCATTTACTACTTAATGATAAACAAAAAAATAGTAATAAAGTAACATTGAACTCTTTTTTAGTTTACTGTGTGCAGAAAGTTAACTAGGCAACTTCATACCATTTTTATCAAGTGCTTTTGGTATATAATTTAATCAAAGTGATAAATTTGAAACTCTGATGGGGGGTACTATATTGAGATAGAACCCAAATAGTTTTTTTTCTGTATATTGGTTCGCACATCACTAAATCTACTGAAAAATTAATATATTGAAATCTAGCAGCCTCTAGTAGCCTTTCCAACAAGCTGTGTATTTCGATTTTCGTTCCTTATACAAAACTACTGTAGTCTTCTCAATGCAGGATATAAGAAGAATGTTAGCACATTTCAGTACCATGCCACCAGTATGTACCAGAAACAAGTTTCCATAACTACTACATTACGGCTATATACACGTATATATTACTACAGCTTCCGAACAAAATGGTTGTATACTAGAAGGATTCTTTAGTAGGGATACCTAGAATAGGACCGTGACTATTCATGACAGTAGGTATGTATAATTAGGTAATACTATAAGGAATGGCAACAAAATTCAAATATTTAGTATAATCATTTGATATCAACAAATTCCACAGGACGCGGCTCTGTGCGGTCAACCAAATGTGTCGTGCCTTCATCATGACCAATAATGACTTATTTCTCATAGAAATAATTATCATATCCTTTTGCGGTTTTGTTCACCATAACACACAAATGTTGCACTCAAAACTATTTGTGGTGTGGTATATAATACCTCTGGGCAGCAGTTATCACCGCATTCTTACTTCACATCCATTGTGAAGTAGATAGTCGTTGAATCTCTCCATACATTTGAACGCACAACACATTTGTGAAGTCTGTTAAATTTCACTCTGCAGTAAAAGTGAAAAAGGGACCAGTTAGACTTCACAATGGTCAACGTGGTGGACAGCCTCAAGTTACTGTTCGATCGCCCGAACGAACCTATGGTATCACCTAAGGGCGACGACAACACTCTTTTCCAACTTACCGAGCAGTTCCTGGTGAGTAAATTTAAAAGTTTATTTAGTTTTATTAATCATAATGGTCGACGGATAGGGTCAACTGATAGATGTAGGTTTTGGCAGCTGCGACAATTGGTTGGTTGACCACCAATGCTGCATTACCGATGTAGTTAGTGTAGACATTTTGGCACTTTTTTTTATACACTACAAGTTAGCTCTTGACGGCTATCTCACCTGGTGGTAAGTGATGATGCTGTCTATGATGTTAGCGCGCTAACCTATTAGGAGTGTGATAAACCCACGCTCCTAATTAGTTTCCACGCGACATCGTGCCGGAACGCTAAATCGCTTGGCGACACGTCTTTGTCGGTAGGGTGGTAACTAGCCACGGCGGAAGCTTCTCACTAGACCAGACACGATCCGGGAATCGAACCCAGGACCTCCAACTTTATAACGCGATAGCGCCACTGAGGTCGTCAAAACTTTCCACTTTGTCATCCCAGCGTCCGTTGGTTTTTCGAGCTATGTTGCAGGACCACATCAACTTCGCAACTGAGTGCGCTAGATCAGCCACTGTCCTATGTAACTCTTTTCATTTATAATTTAACAATGTAGATTTACAGCCTACTCCTAGCATTGCTATCGTTATCGCTAACGGAGCCGGAAAGCGGGCCTCTGCACAGAGGAGTCAGGTGTTTAAGAAGTTCAAGCGTTTTGTCCATTAGCGCCCGTTTGTTTGTGACATAGTAGCTCTTAAATGGATGCAGCG
Organism: Lasiommata megera; assembly: GCA_928268935.1. Taxonomy (NCBI): domain Eukaryota; kingdom Metazoa; phylum Arthropoda; class Insecta; order Lepidoptera; family Nymphalidae; genus Lasiommata; species Lasiommata megera. The sequence goes on along the minus strand of OV743319.1, from coordinate 8,185,915 downwards.
GGTGCGGTTTTAGCTTTGCATTGGTATTAAATTTAATTGTTGCTATTAAATCAAAATAATTTTGTAGAATGAGAATTACATGAACAATGGAATTGAAATCAACAATCGATATGGAGAAATGGCAAATAAAGTTATACCGTTGAAGGAGTTACCACAGCTGCCTCGGTTCACTCTAGCGCGTCAACTACCCACTGATGCTGAGTTTTCAACGTTCCTCCCTGCCCACCAGGCAATGGCTGATGAAGTCATTGACGAATTATTATGTAAAGTATCTAACAAAAACATTTAAGCTATTCACTGATCCCGAAGTACATTACAACTGCCACAAACTATGTTCAAACGAGACACTTTGGCAAACAAGCTAAAATTTATTTTTGCAGTTTAAGAATCCTATCCACACACATGAGAGCAGTATGACTTGGCTCTAAATCCCTCTTTTCTAAGAGGCCTGCAGTTGGGCTTGAATAAACTGATAAATATAATAAATAATCAAGCGGTGATTGCCTAGTGGTTAGGGCGTCAGCCTTCTAATCAAAGGTCGGCAGTTCGAATCCGGGCACGCACCTCTGACTTTTCGGAGTTATGTGCGTTTTTAAAAATTAAAATATCATTTGCTTCAACGGTGAAGGAAAACATCGTGAGGAAACCTGCACGCTTGAGAGTTCTATTATGTTTTCAAAGGCGTGTGAAGTCTGCCAATCCGCATGGCCAGCTTGGTGGACTATGGCCAAACCCTTTTCATATTGAGAGGAGACCCGTGCTCTGTAGTGAGCCGGTAATGGGTTGATCATGATGATGATGATAAATAATCTATCTTAAATAAATCACGCCCTAAAAAGAGAATGCATTAGTTCAACATCATGATAATAACTGATGCATTGCTGGATGTCGGAGTATAAGGATTCTTCCGAAAGGATTTCCCCTTTTGCTTCCAAACTAGTGTAACATGTGTCCAGAAATACCCTGAGAACCATTTGATATTGTCTGTTCTCATTGTTGAAAGTCTGCCAATTATCAAAACTGATGATGATAATAATCATAATTATAATAATTAAAGAATAGATAACACATTAATGAAAATATATTTAATTTTACTAAGATATCAAAACTATTATTTAATTGTCTACTTAATAAATAAAATTTACATTACAGGCATTTTATTGAATAGTAATTTTATTATTTTCAGCTGTACCAGAGAACCAACTTCAAGACTTCTTGTCATTATGTGTTTATGCACGTGTTAACCTCAACCCACAATTGTTTAACTACTGTTATTCTGTCGCTCTGATGCACAGGTCAGTGTGGTTAAGGAGAAATTGTGTTTAAAAATCTGTCTCATTTCTAATAAAATGTTTCTTTATTGTTTTAGAAATGATACCAAAAATGTACCCATTCAGAACTTTGCAGAGACCTTCCCATCCAAATTCATGGATTCTCAAGTATTTGCTCAAGCAAGAGAAGCTGCTGCTGTGTCAGCACAAGGGGCACCAGTAAGTCATTTCCCTGTTTCTTTACCACCACAACAGTTATCACATTTTTTGTCAGTACCTGAACACAAGACTGGCTTATAATTCGGAGTCCAGGGACCTAAGCTATCATTTGAATAGAAGTCCATTGGATATGTGCCATCATCTTTTAACCATTTACTATTCCCAAGGGAGACAGAAAATTCATATGGTGTGAGCAAGGGTTTATGGAATGCGGTACCCCAATCTATTGAAAGTCTAGGGCATGCAACCTGAACAAAAGCATCTAAGTTAAATAGTGCTAATTTGCTGGGAAAGATTTCTGATAGTAATATCTTTAAATATTTCTTTTCAGAGTTCTGTATCTGCTTCTCAAGATTAGCTAAAACTCTAGTACTTCCTTGTCTCCCTAATGTACCAAGAATTAAACCAAATTTTTGAGCATTCTCTGCCATTTTAATTTGATTATTTCTATTATTTTGCATAAGCTTGTGTTCATATTGTTCTGATGTAAACTTTTTCTCATATGGATCATATTTGTAAGCAGGTATATTTGGATTTGCTATCATTATAGCCTCTAAATGAAATCTGCCATCACCAAGGTAGACTATCGCATCTGACGATAATTTAGGTGCAGTACAGCCAAGTATCTCACCTGGTGATAAAGGCTTTGACTGTGGAACTGTTACTATATATTCTTCACTACGAAGAGTTTTTGCTACTGAATGTAAAGTTGTGACAAACTGAATTGTACTAACTATAGCCAAATGCGAGCCCTTAGGAAAATTTAACTTAATTGTATCTATGAAGTGAGATGGGTCAATTTTTATATCAACAAATATATACAGCACCTTAATGTTATTAGTTTGATCTATTGGTATAAGGCAGGAGTGGCCATAATGCACTAGTAAATCAACGCCAAGGGCGATTGCTGTAAAGTCATCAATGCAACAAGCTCCATAAGTAACATCACCCATTATCACAGTATCTGCTTCAGTAAATGTCTCAATTATATCACACAATGTAGTTGCAAACATTGTTAAACCTGAAAAGATCAATTTCATATTAATGACTTGGTGATAGATATTTATCATCTTCATCAGCACATTACCCTCTTAGAATGAGAAGAGTTATGACTTCTGTATACCACAACTTGATTTTATTTGAAATTAAATATAAGTGACATTTATTTGCAAAAGTGAAAAACACGCAGACTTTGGTTAAACTACTGTGGTGTATGTGATTTCAAGTTTGATAGATATTCATAGTTAGCTCGGCAGAATAATGGTTAAACGGAAGGATGAAAAAACAAAAGCTTTATGAAAGGTTTGATAAACATAACAGCCCAAATGTTCAGATTATCTATATTATCAATAAGTAATTCTGACCTTTTAATTTTTTTTTAAACCACCTATTAAATTTTGTGAACATAAAACAAAATTTGTTAATAGATTTTTTTGATTCTATACAGGGAAAAAATAGAAATAAATATTTATGCCGATTTTGAGGGTTAAATCAAACTAGAAAACGATTTGACTTCCAATGAACATTTTAAAGATTCACCATCATCATCACCAAAAACTTCAATAACCTACAATAAAAGCTGTGAAGTTTAAAAACTTTCTAAAAAAAGATCACAAGAATTGTTATTTAATTACGTATCCCTACCACTTAATTAAAATTTCATTTAACATTACATATTATCCAGAAAGACAACAAAAAACTTAAAAATAACAAACAAACCTTCTGGTAATTGAAGTGCTACTCTTTTTGATCCTAAAGATCGTATCCTCCATATCGTCTTATGTATTTCAAAATTGTAATTATGTGGTAATGCCTCACATGCTCTATTTATTAGAGGATCGTTCAGCAAATCGTCGGGAATTTTATTTATTGAACGAACAATAGGTTTGAAAGTTTTTCTTTGACCTTCTGGCTTAGCTCGAACCACAATTACATTTGGATTTAGTTCTAAATCCTCCATTTTCAATAGCACATATTCTGTATGTTTATTATAATCAACTCTTCAAATGCATTGCAACTCGTAAGATTTTATTGTGAATTTTTAGGACCATTAAGTATACAGCAAACACGCGCGAATTTTTCGATTTTCGTGGGCCTACGTGACTCCGGCAGAAATTACGTTTCGTTTTCTGACTGTGACTAGAATTGTCAAAAAAAAATTATAATGTCTATTTTAAGTTGAATCTGCCATTTAGATAAAAAAAAACATTGTATTTTTACTCAAATAATGAAAATATTAAACAAATATAATTATTTTATGAATTATTTTTTAGTATATTTAAAGATTATGATCGCCACGTTCCAATTTTTCTTATTTTTTGATAGTGGTTTGGTATTAGAAAACAAATGAATAACAACAGTTGCTTTCACTTTAATTTTATTTGAGAATTTATATTGGTGGCAATGTTACACAAATTTCATCATCATCATCATGATCAATTTCATGATCATGATGATGATGATGAGATTCAGCTATTAAAAAGAAATAAGAGTCTTATTTTATTACAGCGTGTTCCCATCATCATTCCAAGAGATTACACTGCAACAGACTTGGACGTTGAACATCGATTGGCATATTTCCGGGAAGATATTGGCGTTAACCTTCACCATTGGCATTGGCATCTAGTTTATCCTTTCTCAGCTAGACAAACTCAGATCGTTGCTAAGGACCGAAGAGGAGAACTATTTTACTACATGCACCAGCAAATTATTGCTAGGTAAAATTAAGCTATGGACCTAATATTAACAAATCTTGTTGACAGTCCTGCCCAAAAGAGCCGAAAATTCCGATCTTTGCATTCTTCGATCCAAGTAACAATATGTTTTGTTTAACACATAAAATCTACTAAATTATTTTCATACTTTTATTAAGCACTATCGGATTTATTTTACCTATCGCAACAGATTATTGAACGTTTATATCTAAATAGCGTCTGTTAGTATGGATGTGGAAATTATAATTTTTGCTAATGTTCTTTATTAATAACGTACAGATATAACGGAGAACGTCTCAACAACTCTTTAGCTAGAGTAAAAAAATTTAGTAATTGGAATGAACCAATTCCTGAAGGATACTTCCCGAAACTTGATAGTCTAACGACATCGCGTGGATGGCCTCCACGGCAAGCGAACATGGTTTGGCAAGACCTCAATCGTCCTATTGACGGCCTTAATATAACCGTCGCTGATATGCAAAGATGGCGCAGAAATGTAGAAGAAGCTATTGCCACTGGAATTGCTCAAAGAGTGAGTGTCTTAAACTGTACAAATAAACGTTTAAAGAAAATATATATAATGCATATATATAATATACATATATGCATAATTTATTTAATTTTATTAGCAATATATCTTAAGTTATGTTTTCATATATTCCTGAGGCTGATGGATCAACTCAAGCTTTAGACATTGACACACTAGGAAACATTGTGGAGTCCAGCATTTTGTCTCCGAATCCACAACTTTACGGCGCTCTGCATAATAATGGACACAGCTTTGCTGCTTACATGCACGATCCGAAACACCGATACCTCGTGAGTTTTGAAACATTTTGTTACTTACCATCACATTTGCCGCGTATGTTTGTCTTACATATTATTAGAATTTATTTTCCAACATCGTACAAGATTGTTTTTATTTGTCACAGGAAAGTTTTAGTGTAATGGCTGACGAAGCAACGACAATGCGTGATCCTTTCTTTTACCGTTGGCACGCCTTCGTTGACGATCTTTTCCAAAGTTTCAAAGAGTCTACTCACGTACGGCCATATACACGATCTGAGGTATAGTAATTACAAAACTCCATGTCCTACTGCATATTTTTTATTAAAATTGAAAATTGTAGTATTTTTAAACACCAAACTCAGGTCTAGATATTATTTTAGCTGGAAAATCCGGGAGTCCAAATAACGTCTGTACGAGTTGAGAGCAGCACAGGTGGGCAGAATGTTCTCAACACATTCTGGACACAGAGTGATGTTGACCTGTCACGTGGCCTTGACTTCTCAAACAGGGGTCCCGTCTATGCTCGTTTCACCCACCTCAACCATCGTCCATACCAATATGTGTACGTATAATTGATGTTTATAAATATTAAATGATTCTTCTTCTTCTATCTCATTTATTTCTTCAAGTCACTTACTAATAGATGATAACATACCATGCGTAGCTTGTAGTTAGTTATTCATAGATAGCTATATCAATAAATGTTAGTTGTTATGTAATTATTAATGTATGCTATTTTTCAGTATTGATGTTAACAATACCGGCGATGCCCGGCGCACAACGGTGCGCATATTCATGGCACCTAAGTTCGATGAACGCAACCTACCCTGGGCGTTGTCTGATCAGCGTAAGATGTTCATCGAGATGGACAAATTCGTCATTCCATGTAATTAATTATTTTGTCTCCTTCCTAATGAAACTCCTTTTCTAAATTTACTAAATCTAAATTTTCATGTCACACGCTTTCAGAGGCGTTTAACAATTGCGGCCAATTCATTTTCATGTGGCTATTTCTTTCTTTTGTAAAATCCTAATGAGTGTGATATACACAAAATTTGATTTATTGGAACCTAAAATTTCGGTGGCACAATTTGTTTTTCACAGTAAACGCTGGCCAGAATACAATCGTCCGCCAGTCTACGCAATCATCCGTGACAATCCCATTTGAGCAGACTTTCCGTGACCTATCACAGCAGGGCAGTGACCCCAGACAGATTGATCTGACCAGTTTCAACTACTGCGGCTGCGGTTGGCCACAGCATATGCTGGTACCAAAGGGTACCGAACCCGGCGCACAATACGACCTCTTCGTTATGCTATCCAACTACGATCTCGACAGCGTAAGTATCTATAAACCTAGATTGATGAGCGCTCAAATTAAAAATTATAACAAGAAATAAATTAACCAATTATTAGATGCCACAACTATATCTTATCACAGCCGTCAGTAATTTTTCTTCTTCATTAATAGGTTAATAATCCAGATGGCTCAACATTGAGCTGCGTTGAGGCATCTAGCTTCTGCGGCTTGAAGGATAAACTGTACCCTGATAGACGCAGCATGGGTTATCCGTTCGACAGACCTTCCAGCACCGCGGCCAACATCGAGGACTTCATCCTGCCCAATATGTTCCGCCAGGATATCACCATCCGCTTGCAAAATGTTACCGAACCAAATCCCAAGAACCCTACAAATTAACAGCATCCATGCACCTTTCAAGTTTATAAAGCTCACATAAAGTGAACTAATAAATTGACGATTTACTACCAAGACGAACAAACGGTGGAATTTAATTCCATATATTATTTTAAAGTACGTACAGTAGCAAATATTTAAACGTACTTACATAATTTACAGATACCATTTAATTTTTTTATAGAAATCAACCTTCCGGTATCTGAAATAATATGTTTATTTTACCATACGACTTTAGCTAATATGTTGTTCAAAAGTGGTACTGTTACGTTGATCGCATTGATTGCAATCGAGTTACGTAATAATGAGTCTATCCAAGGTTCGCAAGGTTATCGCATAATATATTAATGTTTTAATATTAAATAATTAAACTAAAAGGTAGGTATATAAAAGCCAATATATGGATATTAAAATCAGTACATAATTTTTATTATATTTTGTTATTAAACTAGGCTACTATAATAAAGCCATAACCATAAAAAATATACTTTCTTACACTGTGTAGTTTAAAACAGAAACAAAGTGGATGTAATAACTTTACTTACTTATTAAATAGGTATATTTCATTATGATTAGTAGATATTAAATCATTTACCTCTGTGAAAGGCTGATAGATATTAAGTCGAATGTGTTTTTATTCATGTTAGTATTGTATAATAATTTTAGAGCTATGACTGTGTAAAATGTGACCCTGTAATATAGTTAATTTTAATAAAGCAATTATAAATTAAACTAATAATCTGTATTTTAATTCTATTACAATTCGGACCTCATGAAAAAACGGAACTTTATTCACCATTAACTGTTGTACCTGTAAGTTCTGGTTGAGACTTCGGATCTCACATTTTGGAAGAGAGAACGTTTGTGAGTGTTTGTAATTTCTATCTGCAGTAACAATACATTAGGTAAGATAAAAATGTTACTTGAATTTATGTTGTTACTACAGTCTCCAGTCTTTGTTGCACTGTTTCGAAAGTATGCATGCAATCACAGGACTCAAACGCATCTTGTGATTGGTTGTATCTACGTAGGACGGTTCAGGTTGGTCCTTTGTTTGAAAGAATTTCTTTGTAGAAATCCCCAAGAAATATAGATACTTTAAAGTAATCGTGACAATTGGTTTTCCCTTTAGTATTTTTTGTAGTTGACCCTTTGTCTGGTGAGAGACTTCGGCCGTGGTTAGTTACCACCCTACCGACAAAGACGTGTCGCCAAGCGATTTAGCGTTCCGGCACGATGTCGCGTACAAACTAATTAGGAGTGTGGGTATACCATGCCCACACAGGTTAGCCCGCTACCATATAAGATTACATCATCACTTACCATCAGATTGCCGTCAAGGGCTTACTTGTTGTAGATAAAAAAAAAAAGAGAAACTTAAATAGGTCTATCACTACCATAACATCGAATATTTCAGCGTTTTACAATTTTAGGCTGATACTGAAATATGTTACCGTTGACAATCCAGGAATGAGTTCCCAGGCTCCTGCAGCCCTTAATACTGTGTAAGTATGTACACGGATGTTTTATTATTGCAACCTATATAATTAGGTACACTTTATACAACGTTTACGTATAATATATCATACTAGATTTGCCTACGGATTCGAATCCGAATTGAGCATGAGATCCAATCCATGGGAAACGTGAATGTCCGGTCTAAAAAGTAGCTTATAACTCTTGCTGGCCCAAAAATTTCCTTTACGCCAAAAATAAAGACACGCTCTGTTGTTGCTGTGTGATCAAAGGATAAAGCAACAAACTGACAAACCCAGTTTCAAATTTTTATTATATACAAACCGACCTAAATTATATTTTTAAAATATAATTTAGGTCCGGTATGTTGCGGGGTATCCGAATCAGATCCGAAATACCATCTTTATAATTAACAAAAAAATTTTTTTAAGTCTCATGAGAATTCTGTTGCATAAATTCTTATGAGTTGTACTTTCATGCTAAAATAGTCAGGTTCACAACGTTGATGAAAAGTAAGAAAATGTTAGTAATACATTCCGTGAATTATGACTTAGTAACGCCGTTAGTAAAACGCTAATAAGACATGAGAAAGCCGAAAGTTTCTCTAGCTTATAAATGTGTAACCTTTCATTAACATACGAGTAAAACGTAAATTCTATATATTTTAAGTTATTCGGTGTCAGAGAACCGGTCATTCAAAATTTAAAAAAAATACGGTGTCTAGCTTTAATTATTTTTAATTTTTGGTTTTTATCCTTGGCTTAAATACTTAAAGATCTTAGATTCTTACACAGACAAAGCAGGCAGGTTGATTTAGTTACTGCGATAGTTTTTAGTATTTCATCTCTTGCATTCGGGCAATCAACAAATCTCATTAGTCTTCATACAAAATTAATATTTAAGTACTACAATTTATACGAATTCTCAAGATCTTAATACAAAAGACCGAAGAAGAATTATCAGCAACTTCGTTTTGAGTTTGTGGTATATGATAAAGCCAGAACTTGGGCTATGTGCAATCTAAAGACGTCGCATCGACTGAAAACTCGTTAGGAGGACACATAACGAAGTCTAAAGTTCGTGTAATGATTTTGCAGCTTGAACTAAAAATATGACCATATTTTTAGTTGAATGTTTACAAAAAAAATACTATAGAGAATGTTTACAAAAAAATACTATTTTATTATAGTGATTTTGAAAGCAGACGTAGGTACCTATTTGATACTCGATAGATATATATTTTTCATGGACAAATTAGTATCATCACTTTTGAATTATGTCCATAAAAACTCCATTACTTTTAGGCCTTTAGATGTATTAACCTCAGAGATATGTAAGTCCCGAGACTGTTCAAATGTATTTATCTAAAAATCACACTCTCCCAAAGTAATAATTTGATGTTTCCATCGATTAGTATGTCTCAAGATTTAGCTATATAGCCGTCCGTTGACAGAATTTAGGGATAAAATAAGAAGTTTCTAGTATTATTATTATTATTGCGAATCAACATTTCGCTTTGTTCGCACATCAGTACCTCCTATATTTTTACAAACGGGGAAACTTTTCAAGCTCACAGGAAATCAGGAGTTCTAAGCGGACGAAGTTGCCAAAGTTTATGCGAGAAGTTTCTAGTTTTATAACAGTATTTATAACTAGTAGTAACTTCAGTTTAATCAATCAGATGCATTATAAATTCGGAAACTAGTATTTCCACGTACCATAACCCAGGAACAATTTTGAGGTTTCATGGTACAATAATACACCATAGGCGATCCCGGGTTTTTTTTTTATAAATTTGATTGAAATCAAAAAATCATCGCGGACTCCTACTGACTAAAATCCCACGGTGTTTCTGCTCACCGCTATATGGCGGAGCCACGGGAACGTACTTGCATAAAAGCAGATGGGTTGATGGTCAGATGAACGTGTGGAGACCCCCACTGCGTCGGGTCATTAGCTATCTGCTAACAATATGACGACGAGAGGTCGTTAACCGATGTTACCAGGGTGCAAACCCGAATACTGCTCTTCTCCCCGGGTGAAACATAAGTTACCCACAGCACTCGGGCACACGTGGAGTTAACCTGATCGGCTGACATATCAACATAGGTTAAATAACTTTTGAATTAACCTCTAAGATGTCCAAAATCTGCTGAAAGTTTGTATTAGTATTTAGTTGGACAAAGATTAGGTACACATAATCAGGGTTTCTTAAAATGTTACTCCCGACGGGGTTAAATACGGAATAAAGCAATTTTATGTTTGAACGGGGAAAACTGAGGAATAATCATATTATTTATTCATTAAATTATCTGTTTTTTATGATATTTATTAATGATATGAGAGTGTATGAATGTCTGTCATCAGTTATATAAAGGTATTTATATATATTAATTGTAATCTGAAAGTCCTATCCTAGAAACTTGGACAGACTCGTCGCTAGTTCTATTTTGTAAGGTATCATATGCGACGTATCTACTTGTACTTATATATTCGTTTATTCGGTAAAAAAAACCACTTCCGTAAACATGAGTTGATGAAGATTAAATTTTTTATTCCCACGCCAACCTTATCAATGCATTTGTGGTTATTACAAATACTGCAAATAAATTTAATTTTGCACTCGGATCTTTAGGAATATTAGTATAAATTACACAGAATGCTGTAAATCTGACCATATCACTTCACAGACTCTGTGAAGTGAGTCCATGGTTTACCACCTTTGTTTATTTCTATTCAAGTGAAGGATAAAACTTTAATATGGCTGACGTCATTCAAAATTTTAAGTTGCTCTTCGACCGCCCGAATGAACCCATGATTTCACCGAAAGGCGACGAAAGTGTACTCTTCCAACTCACTGAAGAGTTCTTGGTAAGTGTTCCGAATCTTTTATTATTACAGCTACTGAGTGATATAATCAGAAATAGTTTTTGTGGCGGAAAGTTTTGTTTCCAAAATTCACTATCGCAACTATTGCACCATCGCTACATTTTTTAATTAAGATTCATCATTTATATCCGTAAGTTAGTGATAAGAGACTTCTTCTTCAGCGGGAAGAACTCTATGGTGTCAATTCTGTTCTAAATAAATCTAAGTTCTGACAAATTGACAGCTTTTATAGTAGATTCTAGATGAAACACACTTAAAGGACAATATTAAGAATATTTACAGATCTTTTAATGTATTTAATAAAATCAACGCCAGTGTAATTTTTGGTCTTTTATTCAAATATAAGGCTGTCGAAGTCGAGAAAAGTCATTGTTAGTAGTTTAATACATATTTCATAACATTGTACCTACCTATGTCACAAAATACCACGTAAAGACTGCTAATTTTAGGGTAGGACGGATTATAATTTTCTTAAAAAATAATAAGCCAATAATGTCAATTTACTGGTGAAACTGCATAAAATAGAATGTGCTTCTTTAACCTTACTGCTTTTATTTTCACTTCTACCTACAACCTAATTTACTAAAAATGTTCTGCCAAACAAAAGCTTGGATAGATATAGGTGTTATCTTGTCAGCTACCGATATATTATAGTCAAGTATAATACGTTGTTATTTTATATTTTTTCACGGAGATATATAGATTCAGGAATAGTAGGTAAAAACGTAAGGTTCCCTGGGGATTGTTTTTCTGAGAGGTTGTAATTTATTTTGTATTATGCACATTAAAATTACCACGAGAACGATGTCGTGGGCAACAGCTATTATTTAAAAGGAGGAGGACCTATTATTTTAAAGGAACGTAGCAAAAAAAAATACATGTAATAACTTCATTCATACAAACTCTACCTAAACTGAATGGAGAACTAATTGACTGATTGATTGATCGCTTGGAACATGCTTAAGATAGGATAGGATAGCTTAGGATACCTTATCTACTTAAAAATATTTACTGCGTATAACCAACGGGCTAGGTAGGTAGGTATCATAATACTTAGGTATTTATATACTTACGTAATCAGCATACCTCTTTAGTAAGTAAACAGAGTTTCTTCCCTAAACGGTAGGTAGGTTCTTAGATACGAGTATAATATAGCTTTAGTTACGTCAACATATGATATTATTAATTATAAGCACAGGTTATTTGTTTCCTTGTATCCTCAGCAAGTCACTGTTTCGGTAGCCAGATATAGACTGGAATTTTCCAATACTATATATGTAGTTAAGTATATGGCAATTATTCTCGCCTATGTTTCTGCATAGAGATAACAATCGGTCGCAAAAGAGTAGAAACATAGCCTACAATTTCGTTTAACTATTTTGTTGCTCAATCTATAGTAAAAAAACTTACACCCACTTAAAATTTTATCTCGCCGACACACCAACACGGACAGCCGCCTGGACGTAAAGAAGGACAGAGCAAGCTTAGTATTTGCCAGCAGGACTTTATTACTAATCTAGTAATAAAGTCCCGCTGGCAAACATAGCTACAGAATCCTAGATGTTGGGTTAGGCTAATTGAGTGAATCAATGAGCGTTGCTCATAGAAAACTGTGTTGATTCTAAAATACTGTTATGGATTGAACATTTGCACTAATATTAAACAGATAATTTTGTCAGTCCCTATCACGTAGGAACAACGTGCTAAAGCTCGTCGACCCGCATAGTTGCGACCGTAGTAACAGTTAATAGTGTATTATCTATGGTTGCGACGTATTGAGTCAATGATCTAAATCTCCCTTCCACGAGCGTGGAGGCCTGTGGCGAGTGTAACATTGATAGTTTGAGGATGCTGATAATGATGATGAATTCATATTAAATACCTTAGGGAAACGAATACAAAAGCAATGGCATCGAGATCAACAACCGCTTCGGTGATACTGCCACCCGGACGGTTCCTCTGAAGGGGCTGAGAAGAACGCCGGCATTTACTAAAGCTAGAAGACTGCCGACTGACGAAGAATTCTCAGTGTTTCTTCCTGCCCACCAAGAAATGGCGGACGAAGTTATTGCTGAACTTTTAGGTAAATATAAGCCTGGCCACGTAACTCTAAGTCGGTGACTTCAAAGAAAAAGCAAGTAAATTTAAAGCGTTGTTTAGGTAATTGTATCATGATCAACCCATTCTTGGCTCACTACAGAGAACGGGTCTCCTCTCAAAATGAAAAGGGTTTAGCCATAGTCCACGCTGGCCATGTGCGGATTGGCAGACTTCACACGCCTTTGAGAACATTATGGACAACTCTCAGGAAACCTGCACGAGGTTTCCTGACGATGTTTTCCTTCACCGTTGAAGCAAGCGATATTTTAATTGCTTAAAAACGCACATAACTCCGAAAAGTTATAGGTGCGTGCCCGGGTTCGAACCCCAGACCTCTGATTAGGAGGCTGATGTCCTAACCACGAGGCATATCACTACTTCATGATCTATCACAGCTTCAGGTAATTATATATTCTTGCTGATTTATTTACAGCTGTACCAGAGAACCAGCTACAAGATCTACTGTCAACGTGTGTGTATGCCCGTGTCAACCTAAATCCACAACTGTTTAATTACTGCTACTCCGTTGCTTTGATGCACAGGTATTATAAACCACAAAATTATATAAGCATACATATATAAGTACTTGTAAATTATCTAGGAAGTGATGAGTAACTTAAACCTTAATGTTTCTTAGGTACCTACTAAACGTAAACATAAGTACATAAATATAAACAATCTTGTTGCAGAGGTGATACTAAAAATGTTCCAATCCAGAACTTCGCCGAGACCTTTCCTGCTAAATTCGTAGACTCGAAAGTTTTCGCAAAAGCTCGTGAATCCGCTGCTGTGGCCAGTAAAGGAGGTCCGGTAAGTGAACAGAAGAAAGTTTATCCTCTATGTACCTCTGGGTTATAACTCTGTACCGTACTATCTTAATTAAGATTTGTAAACTTAGCCCTTATTATTGAAGTAGAGTGGTGCTAAGCTCTGTACTATCATTCTCTCATAATAAAAAAGAAATTCCTGTTTGTTCTAAATTCAATTTCCAACAGCCAAATATTTTTTTTATAGAAAATGGTTGGCATAAGTTGGCACATATGCAGACTATATTGCAATACCATTTTTCGGATTTAGAAATCAAAATTTGACCAAAAACACTAGTGCTTTATAATAGTGTAGTGTGCTGAAAATGCAAGCACGCAAATTAAATAAATAAATAAATCACACTAAAAACTAGTGAGCAATCAAGTTCACCCTTGCGCTTATATGCTGCAGTCTACGAATTCTTTAATGAGAAATCTTTACAGCGTATCGCTATCGTGATCCCGAGGGATTACACCGGTACGGATCTAGATATTGAACACCGACTGGCTTATTGGCGAGAAGACATAGGCATTAATCTGCACCATTGGCATTGGCATCTTGTCTATCCGTTCTCGTCAACACAACGGGAAATTGTTGCAAAAGATCGTCGCGGTGAATTGTTTTTTTACATGCACCAGCAAGTGATTGCCAGGTATTTATCTATCTTCTAATTGTCTGGCACTAGCTCCGCCTTGAAGTGTACTACTTCGTTTTGAACATTTACTAGCATCTTCGGCTACGTTTCACTCCGGTCGCAGTATTATCACAAACATATAATAATCAAACCCACATTGAAACAATTCGAAATAAATGTGTAGCAGCAGTCTGATCTCTTAATCCTATTCAAATCCTAAATCCTTTTATCCAATGAGTGGAAAGTTTGACGTGTAGATTTAGTATGCTAATAATGTATTATGTTTATAGGTTCCTGTGGAAATTTGAATGTTTTATTGTGTGGGAAAAAGAGGCCCGATAAAAAATTATCATCTGAATCAGTACATCCTTACGAGATAGCCTATTCCAGACTATTATACAGAGATCTGTATAAAATCACATCCAGATACGATGAGATTGCGTAACAAACACCCATCTTTACCTTTTTATTAGTTAGTAAGTCGGTAAGACGAATGTAACCTCCTTTTTTTTTGCACAGGTACAATGGAGAGCGTTTGTTAAACAGTTTGGCTAGAGTAAAGAAGTTTAGCGACTTCAATGAACCAATTGTAGAAGCATACTTCCCTAAACTGGATAGTTTGACAACATCGCGCGGGTGGCCTCCACGCCAAGCGAACATGCGTTGGTCGGACCTCAACCGTCCTGTGGATGGTCTGGTTGTGACCATTGCTGATATGAACCGTTGGAGGAGGAACATTGAGGAAGCTATTTCAACGGGATTGGTCAGAATGGTATGCACATACCTAATACATACTTCGTGACTTATTACTTAACTATATTCTCCTTCTGTTTAACGTTTTTCAAGAAACCCATTGACATAAAAAAATGATCGAATAGAAACATTCCGTTGATAATAAAATGCACTATAAACAAAAAAAATTTTAGCTATTATTTACAATATTGACTCATATGAGTCAATCATCTAAATTATGCTATCTACCTTATACATAAGAATCTCAATACTTAAGTAACTCTTTTGTTTCTAGCCTGACGGTTCGACACAACCTCTGGACATTGATACCCTTGGCAACATCATAGAGTCGAGTATTCTATCCCCTAACAGAGACTTCTACGGCTCACTTCACAATAACGGCCACAGTTTCGCGGGTTACATGCATGACCCAACTAACCGATATCTGGTAACTAATTACTGATATTTAATTCATAGAAATGCTATAATAGTAGCTCACTAAAGACCCTTGGGACTCGTATAACCTACATTTAAGGATGCAGTGGTCTCAAAATCGATAATAGCCCGCCTAAGCTTTATACAAATCGGAACATTTTACCTAAAATCAGTAGGTTTATGGAGAACAATAACCTGCTACTTTCTTTGACAATGTGGCATAAATAATCAATAACTCCGTTGACGTAATCTTATACAGTTTATTATATATTGCAATGCTCTTTCATAATGTATTTTTTAGGAATCCTTCCAAGTAATGGCTGATGAGTCGACCAACATGCGTGATCCCTTCTTCTACCGCTGGCACGCCTTTGTCGATGATCTTTTCCAAAGATTCAAGGAGTCTGGCAACGTTCGCCCTTACTCACGCTCCGAGGTAAAGACATTGATCGTTTAAATTACTATATTTCCTAGACTTTAGATCCTTTACTGAAGATATTTTATTAGAAGGATTTCTTCTTAGACCAGGGCTCGATTGTTTCGAAGCTTGTTTTTCGGTTAGGTAATATAAAGTTATCACATATGAAGATATTACTCCATATGGACCGATTTAGGGGATTTTATTTGAAAGGATGCTACCATCGTTAATATATTACTAGACAGCGTATTCGACTTTTGGAACCTATCTAATACCTAAATAATTTTAGGGATAAAGGTCTTCCCGATCTCGCTTCCTGTAAAAATGAAGTTAATGTGTCCAAAAAATATCAAGTGGCATTACTTTACCTCCGTGAAGAGAATAAATATGCAATTGGATATTACGCATATGTGGTCCCCAATTATTTTAACATTATTACTTACAATCATAAACTTGTGCTTATAGGTTTATTTATGTATGGTATGCTATTTGTCATCTTTTCCAGTTGGAAAACCCAGGCGTTCAGATTACATCAGCTAGGATCGAAAGCAGCACTGGAGATGTAAACACGCTCAACACTTTCTGGATGCAGAGCGACGTGGATCTATCCCGGGGTCTCGACTTTTCCGACCGTGGCGCTGTATACGCCCGCTTTACCCATCTCAACCATCGGCCGTTCCAATACGTGTACGTTTTTATACGATCTGGAACACCTTCACATAATGATCATACCCAATACCGGCTCAGTACAGAGTACAATTAGTCTTCTCTTAGAATGAGAAGGGTAGTGCTGCCACAATCCTTAGCATTTTCCTTCACGCTGCCCAAGTGCGGACTGGTAGACTCCACACGCCTTTGAAAACATTATAGAGAACTCTCAGGCATGCATGTTTACTTACATCGTTAAATCCAGTGTTCACTTACCACCACATGAGATCAATGGTTTTAGACAACTAGCCCCAAGGCTAGTCTATAAAATGTAGTGAAAAAGTGGTGGTTATTAGGCTAGCGTAGCGTAGTACTTCTATAGTGCCAATAGGTATCTTTAATTAATACACGCAATCAGCGGTGCCAATTCTGTTTTACAAAAATCTTAAGCAAATTGACAGGCACAAAAGTAGTTCTGACCTTTTCATAATGTTTGGCGTAGAAAATCGTAGACAGCATTAGATTTAGACCCTCAGATTAATATAACAACCATGAAACGGTGAGGACTATGGTTGTAAGTTGCGTACGAGTATTTGCGGATGATGTTACTAAAACTTTCGCCGGATTTAGCTGGGCGGACTTTATAAGAGGCCTGTCACTGTTACCACTAAAAACAGTGCATTTTGTCATTTTTTACCACTTATAATTCTGCATTTACAACCTTAATAAGGATACCACATTAATGATATATTTTACTTTATTTTAATAGCAAGTACTTCTGATATTAGCGCAAAATTTATTGTTGATCCAAATCATTTTGGTATTAAGAAAATTTTGCATAGTAGCGATTCATAATGGTGGTTTATGATTACCATTTCATATGCAGCTTTGCCACTACACGGTGGCTTTACTTATTATTTATTAAATCTGAGGACCTGTCAATTTTGGTTTCTTTAAGATATTGTACAACAAATTTGGCACCACTAAGAACATTTGGTACCTACCTACTAGCTTTAATTATATGTTTCTAGGATAGAGGTCAACAATACTGGTAACGCCAGGCGCAGCACCGTCCGTATATTCATATCTCCGAAGTTCGATGAACGTAATCTGCCATGGATTCTTAACGATCAGCGCAAGATGTTCATAGAGATGGACAGATTCGTCGTACCATGTAAATAATTTTATTATTAACCATAGACCTTAGGTATTTAAACAATATCATTATCAACCTATTATCTACCCATATAGGGCAAATGTCTCCTCTAATGATAAGAACGGTTTTGGTCGTAATCCACTTCGCTAGCCAATCACGGATCGTTACTCCTTTTGTAGGTTCCACGTTTTTGAGTATACCACGAAACTACAATAAGGTAAGATAAAAAGAAAATACGTGTAGAGGTCATAATTTTTTCCCCTTTTTTAATTTGCAGTGAACGCGGGACAAAATAGAATCATTCGCCAGTCCACACAATCTTCGTTGACGATCCCATTCGAACAAACGTTCCGCGACCTATCCGCCCAGGGATCCGACGCCCGGAACCCCACCCTCGCCAGCTTCAACTTCTGCGGATGCGGATGGCCGCAGCATATGCTGGTTCCCAAGGGCACGGAACCTGGTGCTCAGTACGATCTCTTCATCATGCTCTCTAACTACGAACTTGATAGCGTAAGTATAATATTTAATTAACATGAAAATTTGCATTTTCACAATTTTTCACAGAAGTTAATGTTAAGCCTCTACAAACAAATTTGCTGTTTTTATCAAAAAACTATTAAGTATAATAATTTTTCTTTCACGGGAAATACTCACAATTATCATTGCACTTTGCCGGTTTTTACCTACATTTGCTAAGACTTAACATTGTTAAAAAAACATTCCTAATCATATCTTGCTTCTTAAATTTCGCTTCCGATCGAGTCTTAATCAACAGAGATCCTTAAAAATTCACATATTGATCCGGTACTAATATCGATGTCTCACTTTCAGATAAACAACCCTGAAGGCCAAGAGCTGTCCTGCGTAGAGGCATCCAGCTTCTGCGGTCTGAAGGACAGGCTGTACCCTGATAGACGCAACATGGGATATCCGTTTGACCGACCTTCTACATCAGCTGCAAATATCCAGGACTTCGCCAGCCTACCTAACATGTCCTTAACTGATATCACCATCCGTCTACAAAATGTCACAGAACAAAATCCTAAAAATCCTAAAAACTAAGTTTTTGCCATAGCTGCCTACAACCCTAATTCCTAACTCATGACTTCATATTTATAAACTCGAAAGGATCATAAACGTAATCTCGTGGAATGACATTTAGGTAACTTAAATATAGAAGACAGATAATAAAAACAATCTACCTATTCACACGAAATAATAATGCCATGACGTTATTAGTAAAAGAGATAATTTAGATACACCTAAAATCGAAGCTATAGAATTTCGGCAATGAGCCAACCTGAGCACAGTCTATCGTCGAAGAAACCTCAGATTAAATACAAATATATTACATGGCAATCGTGGCAACATGAAACAGGAAGTTGGAATAACTTTACTTTTATGCCAATATTTCGCCAAATGTGACTAGAAAATAAAAAATACGGAATGCTGAAACTGCTAAAATTCCGTCACAGATAGAAATAGATAGAAATCCGTTCGATAGTAACAGTGAGAACAGTGTCGATAATTATCTTTAAAAGTTGACTGAACAAAAAAAACGGTACACTGTATGAGACTAATTTTCTTATTTAGTCCATACATACCTAGACTTCTCACTTACACATTCTTTACTGTTTCATGACTTCACCTAGTAATCTGAGGCAGGTAAGATAGAAGTTACACTAGCTGTGTGAGGATTTGAAGTTGGTGTGAATTTCGAGTAGAGTTCTTATGCTTATTAAAACTCATTACTTTTAAATATTTGTGCAGCATTAAACATAGGTAGATCTAAAAATGCTTAGTACGTATTTTTCATAACTTATCACTTTTTAAGGTAGGAACATTAAAAATCAAATGTTGTAGGAGCTAGTAAAAACTTTATTTAAATCATAAAATATATATCTAATAATGTAACTTTTGTAAATAAAAATTGAAAGGCCAATCAATTGATTCTCTAGTATGTATTTAGAAGTATGTCAGAAATGTAAATAAACTAGTAAGCTATAATATTGTGACCCCTCTACCAAATATATTAAAAATAGCATTGATACTATTGTTTTATTCTTCAATTTATCCATATAAAATGTAAGTGTTTACTAATTTTGTAAGCGATGGAATAATCTAAAATAAAGTGTTGCACTGGTGGCAATGCGCAGGGCACATAGCTCTGAGAACTGATGGACTCTGGTCTCCCATTGAACTGAGATAATGAAATCTACCCCACATTATGGATTATCCACATTGGTAAATTCCCAAATTCGGTGGACACAAGCAGGACCCGCATGACTGTGGAATTTGAAATTCATATAAAAGGATTCATCACTGTGTAATTATCATTAAATTTTACCATTAATGCTGCTATAGCTGTAGCCCTGTAAAAGAATATATACATGTAAGTATAAAATGTGGAAAACTGCATCAAAATTAAATACTTTTACAATATAGTTCAGACCTATCATTAGTTATCAAATGGTATTCAAATAAACACTTTTTCGGCTCGTGTAATTTATCATCATAGTAATAGATTGCAGGAAGTTGTTTGTATTAGTAAATTTCTAATGAAACAATATTTAATCTTACCTATAATTCACTAGACGGCTGCTATAACCATGCGAGCATAGTAACTCTGTAAAATTATATATACATGTAAATATAAAATGTGGAATACTTTGCATCAAAATTATTGAATGCTTTTATAATATAGTTCAGACCTATCATTAGTTATCAAATGGTATTCAAATAAACACATTTTGGCTCGTGTAATTTATCATCATAGTAATAGATTGCAGGAAGATGTTTGTATTCGTAAATTTCAAAAATCTTACCTATAATTCACTAGACAGCTGCTTTAACCATGAAAGCATAGTAATTCTGTAAAAATATATACATGTAAATGTAAAATTTGGAATAATTTGCATCAAAATTATTGAATGCTTTTATAATATAGTTCAGGCCTATCATTAGTTATCAAATGGTATTCAAATAAACACATTTCGGCTCGTGTAATTTATCATCATAGTTATAGATTGCAGGAAGATGTTTGTATTTGTAAATTTCAAAAATCTTACCTATACTTCACTAGACAGCTGCTTTAACCATGCAAGCATAGTAATTCTGTAAAAATATATACATTTAAATGTAAATTTTGAAATAAATGGCATCAAAATTATTGAATGCTTTTATAATATAGTTCAGACCTATCATTAGTTATCAAATGGTATTCAAATAAACACATTTCGGCTCGTGTAATTTATCATCATAGTAATAGATTGCAGGAAGATGTTTGTATTAGTAAATTTCAAAAATCTTACCTATAATTCACTAGACGGCTGCTATAACCATGCAAGCATAGGAACTCTGTAAAATTATATATACATGTAAATATAAAATTTGGAATAATTTGCATCAAAATTATTGAATGCTTTTATAATATAGTTCAGACCTATCATTAGCTATCAAATGGTATTCAAATAAACACATTTCGGCTCGTGTAATTTATCATCATAGTAATAGATTGCAGGAAGATGTTTGTATTAGTAAATTTCAAAAATCTTACCTATAATTCACTAGACGGCTGCTATAACCATGCAAGCATAGGAACTCTGTAAAATTATATATACATGTAAATATAAAATTTGGAATAATTTGCATCAAAATTATTGAATGCTTTTATAATATAGTTCAGACCTATCATTAGCTATCAAATGGTATTCAAATAAACACATTTCGGCTCGTGTAATTTATCATCATTTTTATAGATTATAGGTTAATGTTTGTGTATATGTGTCTGCTGCTTACGCGGTAAAAAAGATTCGTTATTTGACGGATATAGAGACTGCCAGACTTGTATATTTTAGCTACTTTCACAGCATTATGTCATATGGTATTTTATTATGGGGTAATGCTGCTGATATTGACACTATATTTGTTTTGCAGAAGAGGGCTGTTCGTGCGATATATAAATTAGGTCCCAGAGAGTCATTAAGAGATAAATTTAAAGATTATAAAATAATGACAGTGCATAGCCAATATATATATGAAAATAATGTATGTTCATAAGAATATTGATAAATTCAAGAAAAAAATGGACTGTAACGCACTGAACATCAGAAGTAAAAGTAAACTTGTAGTACCGTTTAGTAGGCTGCACAAAATTAGTAACTCATTCAAAGGAAATTGTATTTTATTTTATAATAAATTACCTATTGATATCTTGGAGATGTCTATCAATAAGTTCAAAGTTTTTATAAAACGAAAGCTTGTAGAAAAATCATATTACGATATTAAGGATTATATAAACGATAAAAAAGCTTGGGTGTGAATTGCTCTATCTCCATAGGTACTATAGTTTGTTATTCATTATGTGAGATGGTGATAACGAAAAAAAAAAACCCCCGGCTAAGTTTGTGGGCTTCTTCTTAGACCGGGGCGCGTTTGGAACCCTCATAGCTTTAGTTTTAAGTTTACGAATATAGTTATCACCATGAAATACCTACTATGTAAATTATTGACGCGTCAAAAGTGCCTTTTTAAGGACTATTTGAATAAAGATTATTTTGAATTTTAAATTTGAAATTTGTACATATATAATAAAACATTAATTTAATCTTACCTATAATTCACTAGACGGCTGCTGCAACGATGGAAGCATAGTAATTCTGTAAAAATATATACATGTAAATGTAAAATTTGGAATAATTTGCATCAAAATTATTGAATGCTTTTATAATATAGTTCAGGCCTATCATTAGTTATCAAATGGTATTCAAATAAACACATTTCGGCTCGTGTAATTTATCATCATAGTTATAGATTGCAGGAAGATGTTTGTATTTGTAAATTTCAAAAATCTTACCTATACTTCACTAGACAGCTGCTTTAACCATGCAAGCATAGTAATTCTGTAAAAATATATACATTTAAATGTAAATTTTGAAATAAATGGCATCAAAATTATTGAATGCTTTTATAATATAGTTCAGACCTATCATTAGTTATCAAATGGTATTCAAATAAACACATTTCGGCTCGTGTAATTTATCATCATAGTAATAGATTGCAGGAAGATGTTTGTATTAGTAAATTTCAAAAATCTTACCTATAATTCACTAGACGGCTGCTATAACCATGCAAGCATAGGAACTCTGTAAAATTATATATACATGTAAATATAAAATTTGGAATAATTTGCATCAAAATTATTGAATGCTTTTATAATATAGTTCAGACCTATCATTAGCTATCAAATGGTATTCAAATAAACACATTTCGGCTCGTGTAATTTATCATCATAGTAATAGATTGCAGGAAGATGTTTGTATTAGTAAATTTCAAAAATCTTACCTATAATTCACTAGACGGCTGCTATAACCATGCAAGCATAGGAACTCTGTAAAATTATATATACATGTAAATATAAAATTTGGAATAATTTGCATCAAAATTATTGAATGCTTTTATAATATAGTTCAGACCTATCATTAGCTATCAAATGGTATTCAAATAAACACATTTCGGCTCGTGTAATTTATCATCATTTTTATAGATTATAGGTTAATGTTTGTGTATATGTGTCTGCTGCTTACGCGGTAAAAAAGATTCGTTATTTGACGGATATAGAGACTGCCAGACTTGTATATTTTAGCTACTTTCACAGCATTATGTCATATGGTATTTTATTATGGGGTAATGCTGCTGATATTGACACTATATTTGTTTTGCAGAAGAGGGCTGTTCGTGCGATATATAAATTAGGTCCCAGAGAGTCATTAAGAGATAAATTTAAAGATTATAAAATAATGACAGTGCATAGCCAATATATATATGAAAATAATGTATGTTCATAAGAATATTGATAAATTCAAGAAAAAAATGGACTGTAACGCACTGAACATCAGAAGTAAAAGTAAACTTGTAGTACCGTTTAGTAGGCTGCACAAAATTAGTAACTCATTCAAAGGAAATTGTATTTTATTTTATAATAAATTACCTATTGATATCTTGGAGATGTCTATCAATAAGTTCAAAGTTTTTATAAAACGAAAGCTTGTAGAAAAATCATATTACGATATTAAGGATTATATAAACGATAAAAAAGCTTGGGTGTGAATTGCTCTATCTCCATAGGTACTATAGTTTGTTATTCATTATGTGAGATGGTGATAACGAAAAAAAAAAACCCCCGGCTAAGTTTGTGGGCTTCTTCTTAGACCGGGGCGCGTTTGGAACCCTCATAGCTTTAGTTTTAAGTTTACGAATATAGTTATCACCATGAAATACCTACTATGTAAATTATTGACGCGTCAAAAGTGCCTTTTTAAGGACTATTTGAATAAAGATTATTTTGAATTTTAAATTTGAAATTTGTACATATATAATAAAACATTAATTTAATCTTACCTATAATTCACTAGACGGCTGCTGCAACGATGGAAGCATAGTAACTCTAAAAAAGGATAATGTTTATGTCAAAAGTAAATTTATAACGAAACTTATACTCAATCTATCCTAATTTGACAATAGTTTCAAAGGTCCAGTAATAGCAACAATATGATGGTCAAGAAGAAGTTAAATCTGCCCTAATGAAAATAAACTGGATAGAACCCCGACTTGTACGGCATTGCCTCCTCCATGTTCCACGTGGTGACGAGTTCCAAATTATATGAACGAACAGTAGATATTGATTAATACCTATACATTCCATTTTGAGATTTTTCTGTTGTTTCAGTCAACCATTCAAGTTCAGGCATATTTTAATCATCTCTTTCAGCTCAGTTTTTTCTATGGTGTTTGATTTTTTAAACCACATTATTTTATGGTTAGAACCGTTAATAGTGTATTATCTATGGTTAGAACCAAAGATTACGGTCACAGATTAATTTAGAACTTATTTTTTCTTACGTATACTCTGAAGACGCTAATTTGAACCATAGATATTTAATAAGAATTTGACTTTATTACTCATTAAATAAATAAATTATATTTATAGTAAGCTTAGTAGCTTTTAGTTTATGTTGTAAAGGAAAAATATAGGCTTTTTATTTTTAAGAAAAATGTGAGACAAAGCATCAAATCTTTTTATCTCATACAGCGAGTCGGTTTTTCAGTTGGCGATTTTTAAGTTCGCCAAAGTACTAGAACACAGTTCTACCACTTTTATTACTAAGGATTTGATTTCAAGAAATCTGTTATTTTTTAATTTAATTCCATCTTTTTTGCTTTCTAGTTTTCGATAATCCTCGATAATAATATAGAGAATTCTTATTAATTTTATAATTTTCAAAATTATAATTTTCTATTATAAATTATTAAATTTATAATTTTCAGCAAAATTCAATTTTTGCTATTATGGTTTTTGCGGCCTTACGGTGGCTTTATCTATTTGTATATAGGTAGTCTGAGCTACTGTAATTTTTTTCCTAAAATTATCTTGATGTAATCAATAATCACTGTTTTATTTTCTTCTTGCTTTGCTTTATGGCTTTCCGTAGGGATAAATAATATAATCAATATATTTTGATAAATTGTTTACTGTTAAAAAATATATGTATGATTGGCCTTTGGTTTTTAGAGTTTCGTCCCGCATACCAACGGGGCTCTATTATAAAGATTTCATCGTTCCTGCATCCTTCTGTCTGCGTGCTGTTCTACATGTACTCTACCTACGCAAATACCAACCCAAATATTACAGACAGTTACTGAATAGAGAGGCCTAAGTGAATGCATCAGAGCGTTAGTCTTAAATAACATCTGCCCAGAAGGGCAAGAATTCTGCAACTTTGCTTCTGATGCATCCTCTCCACGATCATCCACCGATTATTATTACGAGAGCTGTCAAATTATACGTTTTGTACGAAGACAACGCGAAAACAGCTGACAACTTGTTGGAAAACTACTGAATTAATTAAGATGGCTTGCATTGTCACTAAGGTTCAGTTGACACTGATGGCTTGATGGATGACTTTAATGCAGCCTGATAGAACGCTCTATTATTTTTTACTTGCCATTAACTCAAATAAACTCATAAATAGGTAGGTACCTACCTATTTGATAGTGCAAATCTCAAAAACCTAATATGTTACTCGTTTAATCATTATTCATTTGTATTGATGGCAGTCTATTAAGTACAGATCTTATGCGTGGCTGATTCGGGTAAAAAATAAAAGGGGCGGTTTAGTATGTAAGCCGGTCTCCATACTAAAATATTTGAACACCATTTCAAAGCTCGTATCTTTGATACAAAAGGTTAATACAACTTTTAGTATCATCGTATGTGATTTGAAAGATTTGATCACGTAATTACATGATACCTACTACGATGATAACATATATACTACAATGCTTAAGATAAGAGCTTTTAAAAATTTGGTTACATGGATCTGATCCACCTAGGTTCGTAGATTAGAATAACACATATTTAACTAATATGTCTATTACAAATAATCTGAACTAAATTATACTACACGAGCGGGCACTTGCGCCTCCACGCGGAATCTATCCAAAGATCCCAAAGAAAACTGTGACAACCTAGGATGCCCAGAGATATAAAATATCTAAAAACCTATGTTGCGGTTAAAAGGGTGATGACACCGCCTTCGCCAAACTGTAGTCACCAAAGCCATCAAGCATAACATCTTTCAGGCGGTGGAGATTTCCAACTCCAGACCCTCCACATCACATAATGGTGTCTCACAAGCTGCCCTTTACATGACGATGTTACCGCTTTCTTATAGCCGTAATGAAGAAAACAAAACTTTTTGTAGGGGATATCTTAAACTTTAAGAGAAAATTTTGAAAAAGAAACTATAATTTATTAAGAGTTGAAAAAAACATACTGCCATTCTTTAAATACAAATAAAATGTAGAAGTTGCCAATTTGATAATTGAATTGGAGTGTAAATAATAAATTTTATCAAGTTGTTTTCAAATAAGATATTAATCAGATTACAATGGTCTTTTTTTATTAAATAAAAAAAATACATCATTTCAGTTCTATAAGTACTTTAACAATTTAGTAAACTTTTACCAAATCAACACTCCAGTCTAGCCTGAGATCAGAATAAATAAGTCAGATGTGTTACATGCAAAATTTGTATCCAAAATGCAAGCACTTTGGCAGGGTATTTCAAAGGAATAGGAGTTTCGATTGATATTTTATGTTCTTATAATTTAATCCTACAATATAATCTTATACTAACACCTTACATCATAATGATTTACATTCATTAATGTCTACCTATATTATATTTTCATAATACATTTATTCAAAATTAATTCACATAATGAAGTATTATTATAGGTATATTAATAGGCAGACAATAATTTATAGTTGTCACAGGTATACAAGAAAAGGTTGCAAATAAATTACTTAACAATGATTACTGGAAACTAGATGTCTCTTGCACAGATGCACATTCATATCTCTCACCAACTATTATTTACTACAGTCAAGATGCAGATCTTACCTTCTGGAGTTTTCATTTGTGACATTGAAACCACATCACACAAGTCACATACACAAGTCAAAATATGATGCTAAAACATGGAAGGATTACAAACACATTTTCTTGATTA
This sequence comes from Lasiommata megera, assembly GCA_928268935.1. Lineage (NCBI taxonomy): Eukaryota > Metazoa > Arthropoda > Insecta > Lepidoptera > Nymphalidae > Lasiommata > Lasiommata megera. Next base: position 8,158,355 of record OV743319.1, on the reverse strand, counting down.
CATTGGATTTATACACTGAATTTACACCTTATTCTATTAATTTAATTCTTCTTTAAAAAATAACATGTTTGCTTGGTTAATGAAAATAGTCACAATATCCTTTGATTTTTAACATTATAATATTAATGTTAAATCTATAAATGGTGTTACATAGCTTATCTTTATTTACAGAATACTGCCTGAAACTGGAAGTGCACCACTGACAAATAAGTCGGGCAAAAACAATATGGGCTATAACTCAGTTTTCACACTTCCAAATTTAAATGTTATTTACCCTTTGCAGTTATGGTCACTGATGATTTAGCAGGTTGAGGTATGATAGTGATCTCATCACTTATTTTAAGTGGTTTGAGCAAAGGATCTGTGTCCGAGTTCTTAGCCTGTGGGGCAGAATTCTTCTTGTCTATCACACGCTTGGCCACAACACTGTGAGCCGAATAAACATGGTTTTCAAACTGCTTATACATGCCAAAAGTTGCAGTGCACACTGTACATTTGTAGGAGAGATGGGCAGGCTTCAAAGTCATATTATGATCTCTGGAAACATGATTGAGCAACTTCCACTGGTAAACTCTTCCACACACAGGACATCTGCCTGCATCTTTGCCTTTGTTAGCAGCTTCTTGCATAGAACTTGTCACCAAGCCATGTGATCCCAGCAAATGCCTTTCCAGACCCTGATCTGTGAAGAACCTAAATTGACATTTTTGACAATTTAGTGGAGGTCGGTTATAAATCATTTTTGGATGGATCTTCACCTTGTGTATCCATTGCATGTGATTTCGTAGTTGTTCCAAATCTTTGATATATCCATCACAAATTTCACAAATTACAAATGTAGCCTTTGAGTTTGGAGTAGAGTTTGATGAAGAGGGTTGTGGTGCACGTGGTAGGGGTGTTATTGATATCTTAGGTGTAGCTGATAGATTTCCTTGACTATTAGGTAATATTGGGTAATTAGAAATTGTGGTCCCACTGGGAGGATTGTTGTGCATAATCATAACGCCACTACGAATTATGGGCACACCAGAAACTGGTGCACGTGTAGGTCCTGAAAGGGGGGGTCGACCCCGAGGGCGACCCAGAACTGGCATATTTGGTATAACTGGATTTGAAATATTCAGTGGTGGCCGACCAAGTGGACCCATTGCAACTTGTGACCGATTATAATTTGTTTGATATGGTGCTACAATATTGTTACGAGCTCTGGATAATTTTGGTATTTTTGCTGGAGGCTCCCATTCAAGGGGTGGTGAAAGATTAAATTCAGGTTTGAACTTCTTGGCACAAGCAATGAGATGACGTGCCAACTTAGTTTTGCTATTATCTTCAAAATGACAACTAGGGCACTGCTGATAAGCTGGTGCTCGTTCCAGCCTCCCCCTTATGTTGTGCTCAGCCTCCATGTGATACAATATGTCATGTGGACTTCGAATCTCAAATGGGCATGTGTTACATTTATAAATATTATTTTTCATATGAGGTGCTTCCAAATGATGAGACATTACTAAAATAGACTCAGTTTTAAAACTACAGAAATCACATCTCTTTTGTTCAAGGGTGTATGGTGCATTCAGTCTCTTACTGTATGCTAGATTCTGATTCAATGAAGCAATTGCAGTTTCAGTAGCTTTTGTGCTGCGACCTGACTTCTTTTCCTTATACATCTTTCTATTTTGTGTTTTTAATAAATCACTCTGTACATATTCTTGTACCAAATTCAGTCCAATGTTTATGAAAAACTGTCCTAGTGAACAATCAAAATAACTGTCAGTTTTACCTTTGATGCCCCTTACAATCAAATTTATGGGATCTTTTACCTCTTCCTCTTTATCTTTAATAACAACCATATCACAATCGCTGAGGCCTTCCTCCTCAGACTCACTGGAAGACTCCCCATCCCATGAATCATCATCTTCTTCTGTTCTGCGCTTTCTGCGTTGCTTTTTTTCAAGTTTCTTTTCTTTTACTGCCTCCTCGGCAACCTTTTTTCTTTCCTCCTCACTGTCAAGTTCTTCTTCAACTTCTTCACCTCTCTCAATTTTCTCTTGCTTCAGTTTATCTTTCCTTTCCTTTTCGGCTTTTTCTTTATCTATTTTTTCTTTTTCTTCTTTTATTTTAAGTTCTTCAAGTTCTTTACCAAGTTTATCTACAAACTCCCTAAATGGTTTGAGTGATGGTTTTTCATAAACATAGGGAACAATAAATGAAGGTGCTTCAACAACAAACATGTCATCTGTTAAAGATGGCAAGATGTTTGGTTGGGCAGCTGGAGCATTGTTTTGATTAGTTCGAGCAGGAGTTGACTTGCAGCTGATAGGTGTGATTGTTGTGCCTCTTGCAGCAATGCTCTGACACAAATTCTGTGCATCTATAGAGCTTGATGAAGTAATTTTATTTTGAGCAGGGGTTGAACTTTTACCTGATAAAATTGAATTGGTATCAATAATAACAACAGTAGGCTCCTTGTTATCTTCACCACCATTTTTATCAGTTTGTTTGGTTGCTAATTCTGACAAACTTTTTGTATCATTGACAAGTATTGGTTTTATTTTACCAAGGGTTTGATTTAAAGGGTCTTCAATGGAAACTTCCTCCACATCAGATTCTTCACCCCCATTTTCCAGGGGCTGTTCATCTTTTTCTTTATCTCGATCTTTATTGCTTTGTTGGGATCCTTCGGAGCTATCATTAGAGTCCGAACTAGAGTTTGAACTATCATCATCATTTGTCACTACACAATCTTCTTCATCACTGGTTATTTCGTGAACTTCGGGGCTATCTCTTCCAATAGAACCACCATTCTGGTTTTGAATTTCGTTCTCAATCTCATTATCTGAATCAGAGCTGTCATCCTTGGGTTGGCTGCCCTGTGAGGTGTCATCATCACCCTCAGTGCGTTCATCTATAAAATGTAAAAAAATCCTTAAAGAACAAATTATTAATATTATAATATTAAAATCTAAGATGCTAGCCTGATTCTTGAGGCTTAAGATGATGAAGAATATTATTTACCAAATGCTCTATATTTTACAGTAATGTATAATTAGTAAATAAAATATTTACTGAATATAGTATAATTTTGACCATAACTTACAACTTAGTAATCATTTAATCAATGTACTATTTAGAAGCCAGCATAAATCTGGTTTAATCCAATACAAATTATAAGATCTAACTTTCAAGATTTATTAAACATAAGAGAAGTTTTTGGGGTATAATAACAGACAATTTTGTCTTTCAGTAATGAAGCCATGTATACTTTCATTAAAGTTTTATGTATTCTTTTCCTTACTTATAGGAAATAATATAAGGAGAACATGAACTTTTATGTAATGCACAATTATAAATTAAACACCTTTTTTAAATACACAACACTTAACTATCATTATTACTATTTCAATTGATGTAAACAAAATGAAAAGTTCGAATTTTCACAATATTTGAGTAACGTATACGTTTCAAAAGTTACCCATGTTCGGCGTCAGCAGTCCGCAGACGCCAAAAAGTAAAAAAAAAGTAGAATATAAAATTAACCTAACGCAATTTGAACTACGAAATTAACCTACAAATTAGGGCTGACTAGGAGAAAACTATTCGTTCCTTAAAAGGGGCCTTCAAAGAAATGCATTTTTTTCGTTACGTAGCGTCGCTAAATCATGTGGAGTCAGGACCGCCATATGGGATTCCATGGCATTACTCCGAAAACATAGTTCCATCATGTTTACTGGTAGTTATATTGGAACACCTCAAATTTTCGATTATATAAACGAGTATTTAATCAGATCATGTACCTGTAGCCGTAGATATAGACATTTTCTTGAGATATTTAACGTAAAACCAAAAAAATAGCACAATAGCACAGTAGCGGAAACCAAACCAAATCAAGCTGTCAATTTAAAAGGTTTTTAACAACGTCATTTTCTGTGCCAATAGAAAAGACAGACGCTCTTGCAACTTATTTGACAGTGTAGGTACTTAAAATTTATATTCGTATGAAACGAAATTGTTAACAATTCAAAATATTGACTTTGTTTTTTTATTTAAAAATAATCTAAGCAAATTTAAGGAAGTGACTGTTAAAACGCAAAAGAAAGTCTGGATGGAAATCGACATAGAAAAGACCTTTGCTTAGATAGAGGGGAACGGGAGAGTTCTCAGCGGGGAAGGGACGCGGTATTCCATAATGGGAAGACTGATTATAAAACAGCGCCAAATTTCAAAAAGACGGTGTGGTACTATAATGGTTGTATTTTATGTTTATAGTAAGCCTTGAGAGATAATAAAAAGGTATCCATCCAGTCTAAAAGTGTTGACATGTCATCATACTCGAAGCATCTAAAAGTCTTAGGGTTCCTTTTCGTCCGCTAACTTTAGATTTTTTGTTAGTATTATATAATTTATTACAATGCAAATTAGTGGCCACGCACAGGTCTTTAGAGTCCTTTTATGCAACCACTCAAAAAAAGTAACTTAAAGATGCAGACGAGATGTAAGCCATAAAGGATGGCGTTGTTACTTATCAACAACACTTACCATTAGACTCAATGTTAGAAAACTAACTTAATACCCGCCGATCCATTCTTGATTAAAAAATATTTTTTATTTCTATAAGTACCTACGAAATATTGCCATTTTAAATATGAATTTGTGAACTTAAAATTTATAGAAATTCCAATTACCTACCATTGATTGGATTATAATATTGGATGACTTGAATTCTTCAAGTTATCCAAGCAATCTGTATCATTACCGAAAAGAGTTAGCATGATCCATTTCTAAGCCTTAGAATAATATGAAATAATTTACTTAATTGGGAATCACAGATTAATATATTCGTAGATAAAATACGTTGTGAATTACTTTCTTAACAAGACTAACAATTTTTTAGATAGGACTGCTTGATCATGACAATTGATTTAGAATTCCAAGACATTATTTAAAATCCTACAACTTAGACTCTGTTTTAAATTATATTAAGTGATCAATTCATGGTATAGGTACTCTTTTAACAACTTTTAAGTGGTAATGGTAAGTATTGAAAATACCTTCGTCCGAGGTACATACCTATTTATGTTTAACGGATAGTGTTTTGAAATGTGAGTAATGTAAATATTGTATTTTTTTGCGTAGCAACAATAAAATATTGGCATCATAGTTTATCTAGTGGTAAGCATCTACTTTTAATAAAATTGTAACAGGTCCTATTCTATACATTTTAAAATTAAACACCCTACCCTATCCACCCTACCCAGCGTGTAATTGGTGGTTTTCCCCTCATGCCTCTCGAAGGCACATTAAACCGTCGCTGAGTCGGGTTGTTTTTTACCAACATATGACATCTTATGAGCATCGTTAAAGCCCGCTAGCTCCTATTGCGGCAGTGTAGTGGGTGTTTGTTATAAATACTATAAAGCAGGAGCCCCCGTGCCCAACAGTTGAAGTTTGTAGTAGGCTGACGATGATGATGATTTTAAACGGAAAAGTGAAATGTTAATTAGTAACCGTGGAGAGATGGTCACTTTAATCGTCAAATGAACTCAAATGGGACCTAATTATCTAGAGAAACAAATAGAAACTAAATTATTTGAACTTTTTATAACACTTTTAAATAATCACATAGTTGCTGCAAGATTTATGTTATTAATAATATTGGGAGATACTACAGCTCGAGTACCAGTGGATCCATGTCTTTAATTATAAGTCAAGTGGTATAATGATTAATAGCGCAAAAGTCCGCATTACAGGTACGATATAACCTCGTGCTGCATTAGTTAATGGATTTAGTGAAATAAGAGTACAAAATTCGTTTGATATACTTATTTTTAGTGTTTTTGAACAGGTAACTAGGAATCGGAATTTTTTAAAATAAGATTAGGGACTTTTTTACACCCTTTGCATCATGCAATTCCTAGTGAACAATAAAACAACTTTGATCATAAACAAATTTCTTTAATAGATAATTCTTTAAAAAATACGAAAACAGCTTAAAACATAATATTATAACACAAAAAATATATATTGGAAATATGATTAATACAGTTCTCACATTTAATACTAAGACACACTTAATTAAGACACATTTTACTAAATGATTATATTAATATTTGATACTGATACTTTTAGTCTTCTTCAATAAATTCTTCTGCATGGATGGCATCACTTGGAGCTCCTTCATCTGGCTTTCTAATGACACCTAAATTTTCAGCAGCTTCCAAACATTTCTCTGCATATTCTTTGGCTTTATTTAGTTCAGGATTATTTAATTTTGTCAAAGCCATCAATATTTCCATTACATCAGTTTCAAATATTTTTGCAGCTGTATCTTTGTCACCATTTATTATATTATAGAGCATGTACACACCTCTATACTGAATTTCGTTATTAGGATTTGCTAATAAGCATCTTAATGATTCAATCCATGAATTCAGGTCAAGTAACTTTCTACAGCAAACTTTACTTATAGATGTCAGAACACATAAGGCACCAGAAGCAGCCATGACGGTATCAACATCTTCTTCTTGACAGAGTAAATACAAATATTTAGTTTTATCATTATTTCCTTCAAAAGCTTTTACAACCTCATCAGATTGAACTAAATTGCATATACATTGTGCTGCAGCTCTTGTCAGCATAACATGATCTTCATACAAATAATGCTCAATTTTAGCTAAGCCACCTTCTTTTAATATTCTGTTTCTTGTAGTCTCATTCATTCCTGCTAAATTACAAAGTGCCATTAGAGCTTCAAAGTTTTCTAAAGCAGTGCAATCAGGGTGTAACAAAGCTACTAAAGGTCTCACAACTTCTAAGTTTCTTTGGCCTGGGAATGCTACTTCAGGATTAATTGTAATACCAATTCTTGCCAAAGCTTGAGTAGCTTGTTTCTTACCATTGTTAGTCCCCTCCAGTGCTAAAGGAATGAGGACTTTGGCACCACCTTGTTGTACTACTATGCCCCTCAAATCTTGTAAGCTACATATGGCATTGAAAACTCTAGCAATCAACTCTCGAGAATTATGACTTTCCGTTTTGGCCAATGCCACCAAACCAGTAGTTACTCCAGCTCTACAAAGAATTGTCAGCCTTTTATTTACAAAATCTGGGTCATCTAATTCATGCTGCTCTGGTATATGATGTTTTGCAAATTTTGCAAGTTCTAACATTTCTGGCATTAGCTCTTGTTTTTCATATGCATTACACAAATTAACTAATGTTGTCACTACACCATATAAGCAAGACTGATCACCTGTCTTAGCTAGTTCAATAAGAGACTGGATAGCTAATTTGTTATCAACCAAGCTCTCTTTAACATCTGCATCCAAAGTGAGATAAGAAAGACCTTCTGCCGCCCATTTTCTTATATCTTTATCTTTAGCTGGATTAACTAAAAACTTTGTACAAGCCTCAGCTAATTTCTTTGTAGATCCATCGGCAAAGGGACGTATAGACGCATCATCACCACCGAAGCTTCCAATTTTACACAAGCCTACTAATGCTCTAACTCTAACTGCATCATTCTTGCTTATGTATAAGCTTTTTAATATATCAACACCCTTGTTAATGATAGCTCTAGCTTTATCCTTCTTAGATGCAGCAGCTACCAAGCATTCACAAGCAACTTTTTGCTGTAAAGGATCATCTGTTTGGGCCATGACTAATATCATCTCCATTATACCTTCTTTTGAAATAATGTAGTTTCCTACATCAAGAGGTCCACGCAATAGTGATGTTATAGCGACTGTTACTCTAACTTTTGATTCCAAATCAGGTGTCAAAAGTTTATCCTTGACAAAATCATCAACTTGACTATGAAACTTCTCTCTTGCCTCCTCGTAATACATGTTCTCATATACTCTAGCCATACAGGCAGCAGCTACTGTCCTAGATGATTCAGTGATATTCATTGCTGACTCATATTTGTATTCTTCTAATTCACTGCAAACTTCAAGTAAACGTTGTAGTCCTCTTATTTCTACAAACCTTTCAGCCCAATTGAGACTACTAAAATGACAATTCCTCATAATCAATTCTATAATGGCATCTCTAGCTAAACCAGTGATAACTCTATTGGTGATAGAATATGTCAAACATGTAAGAAGAGTATCAATTTCACTCTTATAAAGTTCACATAAGGCAGGGTCCGGTTTAGTATCCTTTTTGGTATCCATTCCTGAAAATGTATTCAAAATAACTTGCAAGCAATATTGAGCAGCATTGACCCTAGCTTCACTATCACTGTCAATGATTTCTAAAAACCAAGGGATTCCAACTAGCTTGATAATTTCTTTTGTCCTTTCTACACTTCGTTTACACAGTTGACCAATAACCCTTATAGCATTAACATATATATCCATGTTCTTCTCAATCTTCACAAGCTGTTGTATTTTGGTAACAACACCATTTTTCATCATAACTTCTGCACCAGTATTTTCCTTAGCCAATACAAGCAGGTTAACTATAGCCTTTTCACGTTTTTCTTTGTCTTCACTCATTTCAAACACAAGTTTAAACATTTGGTCCACTTTAGAAGTTGTCTGGGCTGCATTTTTAACTCTTTCTTGGACAATTGCATATAATCTTGACAGTACTGGTTGGATAGCTTTGTTACTGGGATCAACAGTAAATATTGTTTTAGCATCTCTATAAGCCTCCTCAAATCTTTCTAAACATTCTAATGCTTGAGAACGTCGGAATAATGCTTTTGGATCTTCGGGAGAAACTTTTAAAGCATCATCGCAATCTTTAATAACTTTGCTGTATTCTTTCATCTTAAGGTATGCTGCTGCACGATTCTTTAAATATGTAGCATACTCCCGCGTGTCCTTCTGAGCTAAATTAATGGCCTTACTATATAGGGACACGGCTTCTTCGTAGTTCTCAGACTTAAAGGCTTCATTGCCTTTATTCTTAAAACTCTCTGCTTCAGTAAGATCTATCATTTTTATTATTTTCCGATATTTGATACTTATTTATTTGCACTTTGACTTATCTTGATAGGCGCTACTTTTATATACCTGGTGTCGGTGAATTTTCTAGCAAGTTCTCGTACATCTCACTAAAATAGAAAATTTATTTTTGTAAACCAAAACTGTAGAACTTTAATGTTTGACATATGTCATTTGACACTTGACAGGTCGTTTTGAAGTTTGAACTTCAAAACGACCTGTCAAGTCTGCACATTTGACTTTCTTATGAACTGTGCGGTGCCGCGTTCTAATAATTTTAAACGTTTATATCTGGTTCAGATTTCACATAAAGAGTAGGTAAAGAATGGAGAAAATTTTCACTACCTTGCATTCCCATTTCATTACATATATAATCTTCGCTAAAATTGGGGATGTTGTATCAGATGTATCGGATCCTGTAACATGTAAAACCATATAAAAATATATAACAAATTTCATTTTTTCGTTAATTCAACGTTACAACGTTAATTCAATCAAAAAATAAACATGAATACATAAGTAACCATTTATTTAATGGATCAATTATTGAATGAATTGAATATAAGAATTGTAAATTGTCGGGAACACTTCTGGATATTTGTATCCTATTGGGGTGCCAGGTCGGGTTACTTCCACGAGTGCCCGAGTGCTGTGTGTCCTTTTGTATTTATGTCATTCTCTACTGTGAACTAGAGATTCTTAGGTATTTGTCTTTGTATAGGTGGGGATCTTAGATTAAGTTAAGTAGGCAGGAAGCCGTGACGAATTTGTAAATTTATATACGGATAATGTATATAGCTGCCGGCTTTGAAGAAAGCACTGTTACTACTTAGCCAGTAACTGTTAGTATATTGCTGCTTCATGTGCGACAATACCGTTTTAGCTATTTGTCTGTTAGCTATTTTAATCTGGTATCCGGATATAGGAGTGAACTTTCCATACTTATCTATTCCTTCATAGCAACATATTTTTTTTTAGTGCAGACGTATGATGTAAAAAATTTATACTATGTGTTTATAAATATACGTTTTACGTGATATTTTGGCAAAATGCAGAACATTTAATAACTCAGTCAATTAATTTCGTGTATTGGTAAATATAATATCCAGGGAGTACGATTAGGCAACGAATTAAATTTTCTATTTAGCTCTTGAAAGTTATTTGTGCGTTTCTGAAAAGTAGAATCATAGAAATACTATTAATGAATAGTAAGTGACCATAAACTAGAAATTAATTATAATAAAACAAAAATAATTCAATTTCGACCTTACCAAAAAAAACCTTTACATATTAAGTATATTTTTAATAACACAGATATTGAAGGCGCAAACAGCTTAAAGTTTTTAGGCATTGAAATCGACACTGACTTAAATTGGAAGGACCATATCGGAAAAACAAAATCAAAATTTAGTAAATTTATATATGGACTCAGAGAATTAAAAAGAACCACCAACTTAAAGACCGCACTAGCTGCGTATTATGACTATGGGTATGCATTTTTGAGATACGGTGTTATTCTCTGGGGAAATAGCACTGATGCTCCGGATCTCTTCATATTACAAAAAAAGTGCGTACGCATATTAGTAAACATAAAAAGTACGGACTCATGTGTGCCCCATTTCAGGAAATTAAAAATCCTCACCCTCCCTTCAATCTATATCTTTGAAATGTGCAAATTTGTCAAAAATAATCTACACTTTTATTAAAAAAAAGAAGAAAAACCTCGTCGATTTCCCGAAAAATATACAAACAAACTAACCCTCCCACCATCAAAGCTAAAACTCCACACCTGTAGTCCCTACGTAATGTCTGTGAAAATATGTAATGGTCTGCCAGACTGCATACGAAACTTAGAAAAAGAAAATGAATTTTACACAGTATTAAAGAATTTTTTGTTGGAGAAGTGTAAACTAACGATGTAACGATTTTTTAAACGATGCAAGTAAAAATAAATGAAATCGGTCTCCCTACTACGGTTGATTCCAGACCAAGTTGCAACACCCAAACTGGGTATGTGCAAACAATATGCGACGAAAAAATAAATAAATAAGTAGTATTGTAAGTAGAATCTTAACTTGTCCATTTCTTTCAATTTAATCAAAATTAGGTATATTAATATGCACAGCATAGCAGCTTTTATTTAATCTGAGATTGCAGATAAAATTTGGCGTCATAGACTATAGTATCTACTCGTGGCTGTAGATATTATTTAAAAATAAACAAAGGTACAGCTGATCAAGAAAAAAATATTTAGCATAAAATTGTATTTTGTCATCATCATTTTGTACCGAATCCAAATTACTATAGAGTTTGGAGCTTAATTTTTTTTTACTCAGTTTTGTTTACAGAGATTTACTACGAGATTAGATACACTTTTGGAATTAACTTAACGTGTAAACGGAGGATGTTAGTGACAAACAACTTTCTTTGTCCACTTTTCAACAATATTGTGTAAATGTCTGTGTCTTTGTGTGTTCTACGTATAGAAATTGATGAAGAATTACCCGAAATGGGTGATACTCCAGCAGAAATAGGTGAGTAAAAGTTAATAATACTTTACTGGTATTTATTGTGTAGTAAAAAGTTAAGTTTGTGTAGTGTTAGTAAAACATTGAATTCAGGATTCGCTACTTCCTTTCACTTGATGATTCGAGAAGCTCTTACCTTAGACACCTGAATTAACTATGTTGCCAAGAAAATATTACATGAGACTTCTTTAAACAATCGATAACTACTAGGTTGCAAAATAGTACTAACAATGCAAGTGTGTATGTGATTGTTGGTTCATTTCCTATTTTCAAGCACTGGAATTTTTTATATGATTGATGCAATTTAGGTCAAATATAGTGAACATCCTGAAGATAGGTTTAAGATACTTTTTATTCAGTTAAACCACACTAGAAATGTTCTTCTATATCTAAATAAAAAGTCTTTGTTCTTTATGCAGTTTCACAGCAAATGCAATCTAGGTGTAAATTGGTTTAAAAAGTTAAGAAAAACAATGCATTGTTTTGTTTTAACTTTTTTTATATCATAGCTACAAATATTTACAAGTTTCATAATTTACAGCATATGGCTGCAAAGATTGATAAATGAAAACAATTATTCAAGTACTTTATTGGCTGAGTAAATGAAAAACATGTACAACTTCTTCTTTCAGCTATCCAAAGAAATGCAATTATGTGCCAAACATGCACAGTAAACTAAATTGCTTGCAATCAAAAATAACAATAATTGTTTAGGAAGTTTAAAATATTTACGTATATAATAACTTAACCTTTCCAACTTAAACTAAACTTTAATTTCTTATGCACAGGTGCATTTTTTTCACCCAATTCCTGATTTTTGACACTTGATAATTGTGCAATTGTTCTGAACAGAATCTGCCAAAGAGCAAAAGAAACGAGACAGGGGTGCACGTGACTCCAAGACAATCACAGTAGAGACTTATGCCAGTGTCCTTATCGGACCAAACACTGATACTGGAATCTTGCCGACCAGTTCTCGGCGATCACCTCCAGAAAGCAGCATTTCAGAGGATAGTGATTCGATAAGTTTCTTCTGTGGCAATCCATTAGTTGAAGTTACAAAAGGGGTTCTGCATCTATATAAAGAAAAGTAAGCTATGTTTCTATTAAACAACAATAATAATGTAAAAGCACATTTAAAATTTTTCATTTTATGTGGAAGGAGAGAAAGAAGGATTAATTACCATACTGTACAAAGATCTTTGTTGTGGTTAAAGTTCGTACTGGGCAGGGGGCCCTGAGTTCATAAATTTTTTCAACATTCTTAGCACAAATGTGAACTTCTCTAAACTTGACTAAACTGAAAGGTCTGAAAATAGTAAATAAAATATCTTACTCGTTCATCCACTGTATCTATAAAAGGATGGGCTCCAAATATGCCAATTACCATGAAGCAAACATCTTAACTAAATTCTTTTTATCACTATTTAATTTGTGGAAAGGAATATCCCACCATAAAGATTTGTCAATTTAGTTAGGTTTGGAGACTTGTGTAGGTACTTATAGAATTAGTATCAAAGAAATCAAGTTTGATTGGCACTATTGACAAAATTTAGATATAGCAATTTTTTTTTTACTTTATTCCATACTTTGTTTCAGTGAACTAAAAGAAGCAGAAGAGGCCAAAACTCTGTGCTTACTCTCAGTGCCGGGTGCTTTGGGAGCAGCTGATCTATTGGCATTTGCTGCAGCATGTCAAAATGATATATCACATGTTAGAGTTTTGAGAGATGGCTCACCAGACCACTATATGGCACTGCTTTCGTAAGACTTGTCATTTTTATTTCATTGGTTGCAGAGTAAGACCCAATCAACCTGTAGTTACAGCTTTAAGATTGAGGAACTTCTCACCATACACTCCCACATACCTTCTCGCGTATGACGAGAAGGTTCCTCTATCCTCAAAACAAAAAAGAGTATGGTTTAGGTTTAGGCATTAAGTAATACAGCCTGCTGTCACCGTCCCTTAATCCACAGCCGAGCGAAAGGTTCTTTAGATGTCCTTCGAAGCTTTTCGCTTTATCACCATTGGCCGATAGTAGTTTACTATCGGTACAATAATTTTAGAATCAACATTCCACAAGGCAGTTCGTAAGCCAGGTCCAAGTATTTTCCTTTTCTGCTTTCGTAACGGGGAATGGTGATGTGAACGATAACTACTCGAGGCGCTTATCGGTCGACTAGTATTATATCAGGTCTATTACTGTTTCTATGTCGTTTGCAGATTCCGCACATGTCAGTCAGCACGGGAGTTCCACGCCGCATTCTCCGGCGTTCCATACTCCAGCTTGGAGCCTCAGGCCCTGTGCCACATGGCGTGGGTGTCTCGAGTGGAGTGGGCGCGGCACGGCAGCCCCCCTGCCTCGCATACGGAATTGCCCACGTGTCCTGTCTGTTTAGGTATTTATTATGAAATTGTATATTGATAACTGGCTAAGTGCGTTAGCCAGAATCTGGCATTATCCATTATAATTATGGTATAATAATAAAATATTTTGTAATATTATGTAGATATAAAAATAAAGAAGCTGTGATAGCCTAGTAGTTAGGACGTTAGCCTCCTATAACTACTATAACTCCTATAACTACTGACCTCTAACTTTTCGGAGTTATGTGCGTTTTTAAACAATTAAAATATCACTTGCTTCAACGGTGAAGGAAAACATCGTGAGGAAACCCGCACGCCTGAAAGTTCTCCATAATGTTCTCAAAGGCGTTTGAAGTCTGCCAATCCACACATGGCCAGCGTGGTGCACTATGGCCAAACCCTTCTCATATTGAGAGGAGACCCGTGCCTGTAGTGAGTCGAGAATGGGTTGATCATGATGATGATGATAAATAAATAAGGGAATGAATAATTGAGGGTTTGAAGGTAGGTTTTTTTATTAATGTCTTCGATGCAGAGCGCATGGACGAGAGCGTGGCGGGCGTGCTAAGCGTGCAGTGCGCGCACGCGTTCCACGCGGAGTGCCTGGTGCGTTGGCGCGACGCGCGTTGCCCCGTGTGTCGTTGCGCGCAGACACCTGAGCCGCGCGAGCACGCCCTCTGCCTGCAATGCGAGAGCGACGGCGCTGCCGGTATGTTAACCTCATTTCTACACTCCCGATACAACAGGCTATATAGACTCTCGATACAACGGCCACATACACCACATCCACACGTAAGCATCGCCTGAGAAAGGCGAGAGACTTCGTATTTGGCGGGCGTGGTTTTATCACGCTTTTCTTGAATTAATGCTTGTTGGCTAATTTTGAAAAGTTTTGGTGTCATGTGTAGTGGTATTTTAAGTGGTATTTTTTTTAATGGTTAACTTATTAATTTTAGAAAGGTTCGAGGGAGCCGCGTCCGCCGAGTGCGAAGTTTCCCGCCCTTTGTCAGTGGCTAATCTGTGTAAAGACATAAAAAGAGAGAGAAAAAAAAAGCATCGCCTGAATTGAGAAATAATCGTGGAATTGAGAAAGAAAAGAACGAAACTTAATCAACACCAAGAAACACAAAACTAACACACAAACGATAGACAAACAACTCTGACTGTTCTGGCGTCATAGAACATTCTCTATCGATTTCAGTCATTAACCCTCGGTGAATTCGGTTTCTGAATAATCGGTCATTAATCATCGGTTTCGCAATCATTTTTTTAAGATTATGGGGTAATTTATTCATCCGCTTAAGCTTTCAATAAACAGAAATCAACAAATTTACTACTTTTTTAGGAGCTACGCATCACGTGTTTTTTTTTCAAATCTCAAATCGCGGCACAACGTTATGATAGTAAGACATTGAAACAAAATATTTATTTTCGGTATATTACCGGTTCTATTTGGCTTTATTTTTTAAACAGATGGGGAAGGCGACGAGTCCAGAGAAGCTTCTGGAATAGCTGAGGGACTTGAAGCGGGATCGCTGTGGATCTGTCTCATCTGCGGACACGTTGGCTGCGGCAGGTTGTATTTCTGACAGAAAAAAACATTATCCTCAACCTTTTAATCTCTCACTGCCGGGCATACACCTACTTTGATACGGGATAGCTGTAATCAACTACACTTATTAATTCGACCTATAGTATCATAAACATTCAACAGTTTATTCCACTCAATTTTATTTATGTTTCTACAGTCCTAATGACCTTTATAGCTAATATGGTAATAGCATTATATAACAACGATATTTTTTTTTCAGGTACGAAAAGGGGCACGCGGCCAAACATTTCCTGGCTTCAAATCACACTTATGCATTGCAGTTGGGCTCGAATAGAGTTTGGGACTATGCAGGTAATAAAATAATTATTTGAACATGCTTTACGAAACAATGGTCTGGCAGACCAGTTGCCATTTTTAAGGTAACCTGTAACTTTTCGGTGTTATGTGCGTTTTTAGTTTACAGTTTTCTGATGGTACCCACACTAGGTAATAGTGCCTCATGGGTACGTTATTCGCTTTAACAGTTGAAATAATGCAATACTGACGCTGGGTTGATTAAACTTTATTTTTGTTGCAAAAAAATATATTTCAATAAGATGTATCAAAGAAAACGCGCCCTTATGCTAAATGCAAAAAAGCTCCTCCGTTTCTTTGTAATTTAAGGAAGCCCGCCATTGTCCCACTATTGATTTAGCTTGCCTTATGGAACAATGCTTAATGTCACATGCTTACCACCCTATTGTAAATGAATCATTCCACATAAGGTGAATCAAGTGAAACAATATTTGACAGTAGTTGTGTGCTTTCTAAATATATGAGATTGGTGTCGTAAACTTTCACCTTGTACCTTTTTGTATGGTTGTCGCGGATTATAGCAAACTATCTTATACCAGTAACGCTCAGGTTAAGTTCGTCGTTTTTGTGTTCCTGAATTCAGAAATGACGGACTTAGATACAAATTCCAAACGTCTACTTTGATCTATAAGGGGATGAGTTTTTTATAATCCTGTCCCAGCAGACTCCTACATTATGATAGTTAGCTAGTACGCCAAATTGAAGCTCGATCCGACCAGTTTAAGCTGTGCGTTAAAAGATCACTCAGTAATTCATTCGTACAATACATTTCCCAGGAGACAATTTCGTTCACCGTCTGGTTCAGAACAAGGCAGATGGTAAACTGGTGGCCTCCGATGGGGGTTTAGCATCGGACGCAGCTTGCGGTGTAGAGGGAGAGAAGCTAGATTCGGCGCAGTTGGAGTTCACCTACATACTAACTCAACAGCTGGACAGCCAGAGGATGTATTATGAGGAGAAAATTTCCGAGCAAGTATCATTTTTATTTTCAGAAAAAACCAAAATTCCCAAATATCCCCTATTTTGGTATTTTGTTTTTTTTTTGGTTTAGTTGCCTGAAAGAGATCGCAATAAGATCGCCAAATTTTATATTGTTTTTATGTTATTCTCAAGTTTCTTTTCCTTTCTTGTGGTGTACAATAAAAGTGTATTCATTCTTAATGAATGAATACACTTTTAAATTCAAATTCAAAATAATCTTTATTCAAATAGTCCTTAAAAAAGCACTTTAGACGCGTCAATAATTTACATAGTAGTTATTTCACGGTGATAACTATATTCGTAAACTTAAAACTAAAGCTATGAGGGTTCCAAGCGCACCCCGGTCTAAGAAGAAGCCAACAACAAACTTAACCTTTTATTCATAGGAGGCTTCAGCCGTGGCAGTCTTTCGGAACTTCTGTCTTTGTCGGTTGGGTGGCGACTGCCTAAGTTCGAAGCTGAAATGGTTGGCCCATTTCAGCTTCGAGCTAAGGCAGTCTTGATTTATTTAATTTTTTTCTGTTTAACCCGTAGGTTAGAGTCGGATTACACAGCTCAACAGTCCAGTGCGGTGGAGCGCGCGTCCACAGCTGAGGCGGAAGCGGCGACTCTGCGCACGCGAGTCACTGCGCTAGAGCGAGAGAACAAAACACTAGAGCGCAAGCTCCACCATCTCACTAGCAAGTCAGTGTCCGTTAACATAGTGGTTATAAATCAAATTTGTTATTACTTAGTCTCGTCTAAGTTGAGGTTTATTCCTTTTTAAGATTAATCACAATAGATTATTGTGTGTGTGTCTTTACAAAGAACAACAACAAAATGGTGTATACCAGCTGGGTGATTCAGAAATTCACGATTCTAAATCGCGATTGTTGCTGTCAAACGTCCTTATCATCATGATCAACCCATTGCCGGATCACTGCGGTGCAAGGGGCTCCTCTCCATGCTGAGAGGAGCCCCTTGCTCCGCAGTGATGAGAAGGGTTTGGCCATAGCCACGCTGGCCATTGGCAGACTTCACACGCCTTTGAAAACATTATGAAGTTATCTCTGGCATGCAGATTTCCTCACGATGTTTGCCTTCACTGTTGAAACAATTGATATTTTAATTTCTTAAAACGCACATAACTCTGAAAAGTTAGAGATGCGTGGCCGGGATCTAACCCTATAATTAGGTGACCGACGTCATAAACACTAGGCTTATGTATTAAGTATTTAACCCTTAACCAGCCGTTTTCCTCGTTAATGAGGTCAGCGGAGTTTGAATTAAATAATTTAAAAACCATCCCAAACCGTCCAAAAATGTTAACAATGGGAATACATCCATCCAAAATATGACAATCATGGTGAAAATATATTTAACCTTTTTATAATCACTATTGACGTCCCACTAGGCATGTACCTTTTATCTCAGTAGAGAAAGATTTGTAAAGTAGATCCTCCACGCTGTTCAAATTCGTCAATAGTGTCAACATTATTAGCCTTTAGTGAATCGTTTCACTGATGGTCCATCTCTATCACATTCATAACTCATAAGAGAACGGGTTTTAGATTAAAGACCTACCACGCTGCAAAAAACCTGGTTATGGGGCATTAACATTTCTTAGTTAGTAGTTAAATAATCGGAAACGACTACTGAACGTAAATATAAAAGAAATATGATGATAAATAATGTGTGGCAGAATATCTTATTTATTTATGTGCTGTGAATGAAAGAAAACGCTCCTGATTCTGAGCTTTGGGTAACATGACAGTATATGAACAGGGTTTCTGCGCTGCAAAACGAGGCGTCCGAGGAGCGTGGTCTAGCGGCAGCGCTGGCCGCTTCGCACAAGCAGTGGCAGGAACGGGCGCAACAACGGGAGGAAGCATTCCTTGCTGAGGTTACTATGATACATTTTCGAGCAATGTCTTATTACAAGACCTGCTAACCGATTGAACAAAAGCCATGACTTTCATACAAGTTTTCATTTCGATTTCATTTCATTATACAAAACGCATAGTTGGGAAACGCCAGTTGTATACCCATCGCAAACATTTTATGGAGATGACAGATCGCCTCCAGCAACCTTCATAAAGTAAAGGAGCTGATATCTAAAGGTGAATTAAGGCATTTAGTACAGTTGTAATTTTGTACTGAAATCTATTATATCCATTACACAGGCTACAGGCTGGGATTTGCATAAAGATCGTCACACGAAAATTTTGTTGCTTCTTATATATTTTCATCTAATTACAATTGGATAGTTAACTTGGGTAATGATTATTGAATCTCTAGAAGACGTTATAATAAGGTGGTGCGAGGTGTTTAAAGTAGAGAATTTAACGCAAGGGGTCATGCCGTCTTCGTCTTGGGCGCCCTCCTCACGCTATACCTAATAATCTAGTTGCAAGACCCTCGCTTCTAACTGACTTAATTGTTTTACCCCCATGTTGAATAATGTAGTATTACGCGTTGGTTAGTATTTTAAGCATTATGTGGGAACGTTTGTTTAGCTATTATTAAAAAAAAAACTATGTTCTACATTCTTTCCGTCTCTGTCTCATATCTGAGAAGCTCTGTTCAAAAATGTCTTCTAGAGAAGCTTTGCTATATGGTAGAGCAAGGTCCCCCCATCGGCTGGTGCTTTCCGGTGGAAAAAAATCACCTATGCCCATAAACAGGATGTAAGCTATGTATGTGGAGTTAGGTTAACGCCGCAACCCAATGTTGTACATTAACAAACTCACCCCTTTTGACGCTAGGTGGCAGAACTAAAAGACCAACTCCGCGACGTCATGTTCTTCGTTGAAGCGCGTGGGCAGCTGGAAACGGTGGAAGGGGCCACGCAGGACGAGATTGCATCGGCCAGTGTCACCGTGCAGGCCCCAGTGAAACCGCGCCGCAGAAGACGATAGACTCGCACTATTAGATCAGGCTCGACTCAACTGCGATTGCTTTTCATACACAACTTATTAATTATTACTGGATCATTGATCCGGCTATAAATACTTGTGCGCGACATTGCGTTTATTCATGTATAATGTTTGGTTTCTAATAAAATAATGCACACAGTTCACTCATAGTGATTGAGCGTTTCGGCATTATAAAGTTCACGCGGAGAGACCAGTATGCTTTCATGTTATGGATTCCGAATGTTTTGTACAACCATCTCGAAGCAGAAACTTAAAAAAATAGGCTATTGTTTTAGATATTTGTGTACAGCTGAAAGGGTACTAGGGTTTTTCATAACGCGTTCGTTCTTACCATTTATACATTCTTTTTTGTAACTCGCTTTTCGCAGATGCAGAGCAAAAAATTCTGTAAAGTCCATCAAAGTTGATCAACGTCATACAAGCGATCTAACGTCACAGTGATAAATTGTATGCGGATGACGATCCTTATGATCTTCTTAATATGGTATTTTTTTATTTGGCTCACCAATAGCAAAAAAATTTGATAAAATCGCTTAATTACCCAGCTCAGTACAATACAAAAATTCTCAGCCACTTGCAGGCAAATAGATAGTGCTAAATTAGCTTACAACTAGTTACAGGTAAAATTTTCAAATACATCGGGTCAACATTTCTGTAAAATAAAAAGGTTTAAGGGTATGCACGTTAAGATTAAGATTAAAATAAAAGAAATTAAATTAAACTAAACGAAACTTATATTGTACTTAAAGCTAATTGGCCTATAATATATTGGCCTCCTGTTAATTCATGTACTTCAAACAGATTTAGGGTATAGTTTAAGTGTCTTGAACCCTTTTCAGGTGAACACGTTTCCATGTTAGAATATTATCATCAAATAAAAGCTATAAAAACTTGACTATTGGGCCCTGTGGCATAAAGAAATTTGACTCAAGTCGTATCCCTGTCTACGTAAGTGAGATCGAGTGTTTATACACATACCGACAGAGGGCACTGTCTGTGATTTTTATTATTAACTGTAAATTCAAATTCATATAGAATGTGTATATAAATTAGGAAAATAAGTAAAATAAATTAGTACAAATAAACATGTCTATTTTATTACTCCCAATTTGTTTTTATGAATTTAAATAATCAGGAAATTAGGCATACTAACTGCCTTATTGATTGAAAATCTAGTGTTGTGCATTCGGTGTAAACGTGTTAAGTATTTGTTGAACCTGTAGACAATGATGCATTGTTGTATTTTAAGATGCAAAAATCGTACTAGGCATAAATGTGAAACATAACAAGTAAATTAGAGTAATAAAAAAATCTCTACCATAACGTGTGTATGTCCTAAAAAAATTATATTATGTATATATGAATAAATGTATATACAATATTATTAATGTGTATACAATATTAATAACCGTTTCATTTGCACGATTGTGCTACATATATACATATCAGAGTGTTTTTATTTTTATTTTATGTGTATATTTTGCGAAGACTGTAAATTAAAATCGATTTGAAATTAGTTCTACACCATGAAAATTAAAAGTTTTGAATCAAAGAAGGGTTTTAGTTTAGCCCGATTATAAAATTATATACATATTTATTTATTACAAACTAATACCCGTGATTTTTTTTTATCAGGATGACAATAAAAGCTTTATTAGTTATAAAATCAGCCAAATAGTTCGGTAATTCGGCGAGTACGAGTATCAATCAAAAATTTTACATTTTCAATACAAGAAGACAACAATTGTCATTAAATAGTCCATTGAAACGCTAGAGTCCAAAAAATGGGGTAATTTTTCTATCCCTGATATTCAATCAATTATTTTGTTTCTACTTATACTCCTAATGGCAATTATTTTTCCAAGATATCCTATAACAACAAAGTACTATGCGAGCCTGGCCACAGAACCAGACTGGCCTTAGAACTGAGCTTTGAAGCCGAGTATTATATTAATAATATTATGTGATGTCATCTGGTCATCATCAGACTTCAGTTTTATTGTACTATTACTTATTCTGTGCTCCTTGGAGTAATTGTATTCTGTGATTCTGTGGTTCTATATGTTGAAAGTGCTCTGTGTTTCAGTTATCGTCAAAAATTATTGATTCTAATGGAGTCCTAGGCTAGCCGAACAGGAGTTCTGTTCTAAATCTTTAATTTAAGTGTGCATATAAAACAAACTTTTAAAAAATAGTAGGTATCAATATATATTTTATTTTTGTTGTCTTATTTTATGCACGAAATATAACAGATTTCTTTAATTTTTGGTTTTAATCCCAGCCATAAGTAGGTCGACGTCCATTGGTCTGTAGACTAATCGATAGCAGGTCAGACGCGCTTCTTCCATCACTTCCAACTACTACCCAGGAAACTTGAAACAGGTAAGAAAGTCAAATAGGAACTGGTCTTGTTTGCAAAGTGGTCTTTCATTACGAGTAATTTTATAACATCAAAAATAAACATGGTGCTATACAAATATTGCTGCTAGTTGACCACTTTGCATGTTTTTGACGTGCTTTCTTTCAGGATACAACTATTTTGGATACCTGCACGCGGCCAAAGTGGACGATGTTTCTTTAAAATGGCGGTTTTGCTAGAGATTTAACTTTGTAATGCCTTCAGAGAAAGTCTCTAGCAATTCCGTATTTTTCAGCGCTATATTTTTATCATGGCTATTTTTCGAGTGAACAACGAAAGTCCGCAGCTGACGATGGAAAAAGTTCAAATGTTTATTTTCTTTGGATTTTTATGCTATCGTTATTTGTGGATGATCTTTCGTCTTATTTAATTTACGTTACCCAGTAAGATAAAAATTATCTGTATCTGATTTTGATTAGAAAAATACTTTATGAAAAATAATGTATTAAAAAAAAATAGTGATTTACATGGAGCTGTGTTGTGTGAAGCGTAAACAAAAACCAAACCAAAAACAAGCTACACCAAGGATAGTGCAAAAAGAATGTAATGGGGGATGCAAAATATTTAAATAGATTAAACAGCACAACTCAATGTCAACTAGCTACAATGTGTTTATAAAATAAGAGAAAATAAGATGAATTTTTGTGGCAATTGCAATTTATCATTTTGATTCCCCTATACAGGGATATTCATGCTTCTAATGGTATAGTTGTTTTCAATTATTTGAAACAAACTAGTGACTAAGTGAAAATATAGTATTTTCTAACAAACATCAGCAATAAAACAATATCATTTACACAGAGAAAGAAAAATTCCATTATTACTAAATACCATTGATAAATATAGTATATACACATCATTACAACTATCATCTCTGGTTAGACATAAAAATGTGGTATTGAGGATGCATGATGAGCAGATAGGAAGGATTGTTTTTTGCTATGGAAACTCTTGTACAGAGGACTAGATCACTTTTAGTCAAACATACATAGTATTATAGTATTGGATTTTTGTTAATGTCTATATAATAAGATAGATATATATAAAGATATATTTTTTTATATCCTACTAGTTACATATATATTATTATAGATATATATATATAACTCTGAACTTTCTCTATAATTAGAGACGTATTTAAAAATATACCACTGCCCAATACATACAAGACAAGCTAGAATTTAAAATAAATAGTGGAAAATAATTAAAACTGTTTAACTTTCTTTCAAATATTTGCAAACAAACTTAGTTATGAGATTTTAATATGTTAGGGTTATTTGTTTGGCATTTATTAATATTTCACCAAATTACTATTTGTATTATTTATAAGGTACAGAACCTTTCAGATCTTTGTAATATATACAGCTTAGCTCATCAGTTAATGAAAGAACACATTACTGCCACATAACATGAAAATATTTGATTAGTTCATAAAAAAAGGCAAGGCTAATAATAATAATAAGGCAATATTCAAAGAAGTATAATAGAAATTATACTTCTTTAATATTGTTGTAATGCTTAACAGTAATCTGTTACTATATTTGAACTCCCGTTTACTCTGATATTGCTTGTTTTATAACAAATTTTTGGAAAAGCAGCCTATATGTGTAGAAAATGTATTTTATGGACATGTTACCACCCAATTTGTCGTAAGAATGTTCATGGAAGGCTTTCCAATCACTTTCATAAAAGATGCCTAAGCATATATTTTTCAAATTCACAAAATTTTTCCTTAAATATTTCATATTACATACTTCCTGATTTGATTACCAATTGCTGCTATTAAGGTTTGGGTATTTAGGTGGTGTAGTAGACAAATCAGAACTTAGTTGTTAGTTAAGTTTGAAGAGAAATCTTGCCACAAATGTAACAAAACTTTTCAGGATCATATTAGGCTTTATATAAAATAGCATAAAATGCAATCATCAAACACAAACTACTTCAACTATATAATCTAAGCCACAACAGGTTGGTAGGTATTTCTTGTAATCAATTATTCAATCATTATTAATATAAACATCTTGTTGCAATATGTTGACCAGTATATAACTGTATTCACTATGGTATATGCTGTAAGTTTATTAAAACTAAACTTCAATTCTTACATTGTAATATAGATGAAGTTACTCCAACCCATTCGGCACGCTGAATTAAAATAGTATTTAGTCATCCTTTTGGATATTGATTTCAACAAAAAATTTTAATGAAGTCATGTATTAATGTTAATAATTAGGTGTTCTAGTGAAAAGCATTTTAAGAAAGATCAATTTTAAATTAATCAACTAAAATTTGTAAGAAATCTTAACTGCATCTAATAACTTTAAAAAATCTACTATTGTACAAACACCTGGCACACCAAACCACCAGATATTTCACATGAAATTCGAACCTCCGTAAAAAACTTCTTTGCCAATTTCAGCCTGGTCAAGCAAGATTGTGTAAACATTACACTACACATTTTGAAATGTAGTTTATCATTATTAATAATTATAATTTACATTTATTTTTATTTACACAAATTCAAATAAATTTAATTATATGATGCATAAGAAATTCTACAAGTATTTTGTATTTTTGAATATTTATTTTTGTAAAAAAGTAAATATATTGTGGGATTTAAATTTTACTTTTTATTTGATTATTTAATTTTAGGTTTAAATGCATTAAAGCATTATTGTTCAAAAAGATAAAGCCCTGTCATTGTTAGCCTGATTATTATAATATGTTATTTTTTATAAAATATTATTTAGTGTTATTAGTGAGTAAGACAAATTTTATGTCCAAACTAATTACTTTAAATTAAAAAGGCTATGCAGTTGGTATGTATACAGTAGGGTTTCTAATCCTTGATTCTAAGTTTATTGAATTATCAATGTACTACACTAGTTTGTTCTATATTCTAATACATAAAAGCTAAAAATTACTACTGTAGGTATATCTTATTTATTTGGCATCATTTGCTCTCCTATTCCTACACACTTTAAAGCACATGCTTTGAGTATCTTAGTAAATAGTAGTGGTATGTTCTTATTGGAGCGGGTATAATTTAAAAGGTTTAATTTGTTTTCCTTTTTTTAAGCGTGATTTCCGTATTTTTCGCAGCAAACATTTACACTTATTCTCATAAATATAGTTTATCAATGGTTTGTGCAATATTTCATGTTAATAGGTAGATGTAGGATAGCTGTTATAATTAATTGCAAAATTTGACCCTCATCTAACTATAACAGCAATTTAAATTTAAGTTATTATCAATTTAGTTATTTCTTTGTTATGCTATGAATGCACACATAGTTTTCATTCACCCTTTATATATCATTTCCATAGAACATTTAGTATTATAATTATATATTATAAGACATAAAGGGTTTTAAGGACGAGCTAACGAAACTTCAGAAATTTGTTTATTCATCATTCTGTGTCCTTCTACTGTTAAATATTTCATCAGTATGGTAATTTTTTTTAAATATTTTTTCACTCGTTACTGCACACTCACGTCACGTCATCTACTTACGTACGTACTTACGTTATCTATGTAGGCTTAACAAAAATAATCTATGCATAAATAAAACCAAATCAATAACTTGAAAACCCGCATGGACAGCTTTTTCTCTAAAGTTCATCTATGGGTCATGACTGGATCAAAATACTATTAAGGTTAATTAGATATGCTATCTCCTTATCCAGAAATTTGATAGAGAGTAATCCCTATCAAATTTCGGGATATTCTATAGCCGTTAATAATATACGCCTTATTTAGTATGTGCAGACAAATGGATTTAATTAATTTCCGTAATTCTTATCTTTATGAAAACGACTAAACTATGAGCCTCAAATTTTTATACTTTTACATAGTACAGTTAGTACTAAGTGTTAAAAGGCCTAATAGACAGTAACGTGCAATTTTATTAACCTGTGTTCTGTAACGTAGACAAAGGAATATGTGTTACTAGCTTCAACCTAAGATCCACGCAGACTTTGATTATTATCCGACACTGGAAGTTTTCTAATTACTGCAATACACTCCTTCAAACTATATTGGAATTTATTCAGTGTTACGAAAACTTGCAGATTTTAGAGAGGATTTAAAACATTGTTTATTACCTTTTTACGCTAACAAATTGGATTTTAACAAAAAAATATCTGGCATTTTAATCTTTTTGAGAGAAACAATGCCAACGTATTTCAACCTACCATCCACGCAGACTTTGATTATTATCCTACTCTGGAAGTTTTCTAATAACTGCAATACGGAGTGTATTCAAAACTATTTTGGAATTTATTTCGTTTACGAAAACTTGCAGATATTGGGAGAGGATTTAAAACATTGTTTATTAACGGATTACGCTAACAAATTGGATTTTAAAAATAAAATATATGGGATTTTAATCGTTTTGAGAGAAACAATGCCAACATATTTATTTTAGATTTGTGTCCTGCACGCCGAAATAGCCCTCAGATAGCGGGTTTTTTTTAAACTTAAATGACGTACATGTATAAACAATAATACTGTTAAGTTTCATTAAAATCCGTTCAGTAGTGTTTGCTTGAAAATGTAACACACTTCCATCCATCCAACCATCCTCACAAACTTATACAATTTTAATATTATATGTTATGGTGAAGAACACGTAATCGTGCAAGGAGTTCTAACTGTTTGGTTATAATTCGTGTATACTAGTGTGTGGTAACACCGTGAAAGACAAGAAAAATTCATGATTGCTAGAAAATTCCGCAGGTAACGCATATTAGTAAAGCATTACAGGTACATCGTAGATATCTACACCGATTCAGTATCGATGCTTGCCTACGTAGACCGACGTATATAATATATATCTGTAGACTATGGACTAAAATAACAAAATCCCATGGTAACCCATAATTTCTGATACATGTTATATGTGTTTTAATAGCTAGGCATTAAGTAGAATATCTTTATAAAGTTTTCGTTAACTTGTCCCTTCCGCCCTTTGGGTTTTTTGCTTTTAATATAACTTTAAAATGAAAGTTCAGGTTAG
The DNA here is from genome assembly GCA_928268935.1 of Lasiommata megera. Classification (NCBI taxonomy): domain Eukaryota; kingdom Metazoa; phylum Arthropoda; class Insecta; order Lepidoptera; family Nymphalidae; genus Lasiommata; species Lasiommata megera. The sequence continues at coordinate 8,131,272 of OV743319.1, read as the reverse complement.
ACATGGTTTAAATTTTAAATTATAGTTTTTGATGTGTTTAGCATGTCACCAAATGTGTGCCAAATTTTTTAAGGAATTTGATAAAATGAGTGAAGAAATCGAAGCAATGATGCCACCACCAGTAAAGAAACAAAAGCTAAATGATGAAGCTAGCTACCCTACAACAGATAGCGCAACTGTTGAAAATGATTTGCAACAAGTAGAAGACAAAAATGACGCAGAGTATAATGGCTTCAGTTCTGAGGACGTCCAAAAACTCCGAGAATTCAAAGTTTTAGATGAGGTGAAGTCTAATGAAGAAGACAGCAATGGTGAAGATTCCGATTCTGATGGTACTATTTCCAGTCTTATCTTTATTTGATTTCTTTAAAATATCACAAGCTCAGTATTACAAGTATTTATGTGATTATATTTCTAGATGTTACTCTTTTAGTTAATAACAATCAAAAGCTAATTACAGTGTTGATAAATTTTTAGACAAATCGGAAGGCTTGCCCGAGGATGAGATTGAAAAAATGTTAGAGGAAGATTTACCGGAAGGCTTTAAAGTGGAACCAAAACCAAAAGAAAAACCGTATATTACGCGTACAAAAATTGTTCTTGAAGGTAAAACATATTGATGTGAATAATGAAAAATCATTCAAATTTCTATGATGCTAAGAATTCATTCAAAGAACGTATTATTTTATTACAGAAAAAGGTGTAAATCAATTTGAAGTGCTACCTTTAGACTGGCTGGCGCTGAGACATCACAGCGGTATGCCTATATACATACATAAGGGTTCGCGAGTATGTACGCTTTCAAAACCGTACTTTCTTGGAAAGGGTAATATTAGGGTGAGTTACTATAGACATGATATTAATAGAAATAATATTTATAACTAATGCCAGCAACAGCTAATGAAACTTTATATTATTTAATTTATTAATTTATTTAATTTATTAATACATCAAAACATCGGTTAAGTTTTTATAAAGCCACTGAGTGAAATAGTCGCGATATACATTATGACACAAATTTCTATAAATACTAAACATGTTTTAACGCCTTAACTATTAAAAAGTATAGTTAGTATTACATACTGCGCTCGATTAAAAATTAAAGCTATATGGAACTGTTATATAGCTTTACTTATAGTTATACATTGTAATTTATAGAAATGCAAGTTGAACACGATTGTTTTTTTATAAGGAGCTTACAAACATTTTACCTCATTTACCTCACATATATTTCAGAGACACGATATTCCTATAAGCGCAATACCTTGCCTGGCATATAGACGCGCGTTAGAAGAGGACGAGAAACAAAAAGAAATTGACCGTAAAGTCGATGAAAAGATAAAACATCTAACACGAAAAGGGGCTAATGAAAGTTTGAATAATAACAAACTGAACAATATGCTTTCATTGCATATTGATGAATCCAATATAGACAAAAAATTAAATGACAAAAGTGGAGCAAACTCGAATATAAAAAAAAAGTGTCCCTTTAATCATTCCCGTAAGCAAGATAAAGATAACTTAGAAAATGGTGAAAAGATAGTGGGAGATAATGTATTAATGGAAATAAATGATAATGAATTGGCTAACGGTGGACATAATGAAATGAGAAAGGGAAAAAATAATGTGACGAAAGAAAATGGCAGGGAAACAAATGTTAATAACAAAGAAATGCCAGAGTTGGATTTTGCCAATGATTTGATAATTCATAGTGTAATTACAAATAACACTTCCTTAGAATCAAATGACAAGGGTGAGATAAATTCTATAGAATCGAAAGAAATTGTTGCTAAAACCACCGATGAAGTTGCAGTTGCAGTACAAGAATTAAACGAAAAGGCAAAAGAGTTTGATGAGACATATGTTAATGATATACCAGCAAACAGACAACCTGTGATTCTGCCCAACGGAGATATAATGCCCGCACCGCGTGTTGAGTCTGTAAACAATAGTTGGAAAACACAGAATTTGACACCGGAGCAGTTTAACGACTACTGCAAAAAGCTTTTCATATTTAAGACAGTAAACATTCTACAATTTAAGTAAGTAAATTGTTTTTTTATCGCCATAATTATCAACATCCGACCAGTAATATGCCAGTTGATAAATAAGTGGTCGTAACTAAAAATTTGCGTGTTTTTTATAGCCGAACAGATTACAATAATAAGCAACTATAATTAAATTTATTTTTAACCTGAAAAAAAAACCATCATTTTGCTTATATTATTAATCAATCATTTGCTTATATTTCTTACTAGCTTATGCCTTAATTCAGGTTTTTAATTCCCTTTGGTGTAATTTTAATAATTATAGAGCATCCATCGTTCACAGTACCTATCGAGTAACAAATCTCATTCTTAGTTGTCTAGTAAGGTTAACCATGAAATTTCAGACAATTTGTATCATTGTATAATCTATACCCTCCCCTCAGCATGGCTTGTGTACTTATATTGAATACTATTAAGTCTTACATCATAGGGTAGCTACTGTTCGCTAAACAATTTCGCGCTATATCTTCATTATTATTCAATAGATCAGCACGTTTGGGCAACTAAGGTGAACGAAAAAAATTGTTCATATTTATATTTAATGGATTTTGGAGTAGGATCGAAGGTTTAACCCTTAAGATTTTGGAAAAAAAAACCTAAAACCTTACTGAGACTCTCAGATTTAAGTGTACTAAATTAAATTCAAGTTCATTCATAGTAGACAGACGAAACATAAATATCTTGTATGGGTTCCGCTCAATCAAGCAACCAATCATAAACTGTATTGAAATTAATTTTTTAAAGACACTTGATGCGTCAATAATTTACATAGTAGTGAGTTGATGGTGATAACTACATTCGTATACTTAAAACTCAAGCTATGAGGGTTCCGATCGAAATGTTCCTAATTTATTAAATATACAGTCCAGCTACAGTTTTATTATAAGTACAGATTTTTAAGGATTATTAACATTTCAGTCGTTGGGCTGATCGCCGAAAATATGTAAAAGCAAAGAAGACGCTGCAATACCCCACATTGCCTGAAGGAACGAAACTAATCACTATACCCGTTCTGAATTCTGGACAGGAAAACGGTAATGATACATTGTACTTATATTATAAAAGGGAATATTCGTTTGTTAGTTTGGAAAACGAATTAAACAAAAAAGCTTTTAAATAGTGTATTACATATAAAACACTATTTAAAAGCTCTTTTATCCCGAAGTTCCATAAAATATGGTTTATTTCAGTATTAATAAGATTTTAGCCCGAATAAAAGGTAAAGTTGTGCATAAGTACTACGTACCACGAAAGTACTTGAATAAGCCACATTATTTTAATTGTAATCATGAGCTATTAGTTAATTTTCATTTTAATTAAAAAAAATATATTTAATTGTCAAGATAATCTCATGTTGATGAAATTTATCTTTAGGTGATATAATAGAAAATTAAAATACGTATGGGAGTGAAAAGTTAAACAATTAAAATATCACTTGCTTAACGGTGAAGGAAAACATCGTGAGGAAACCTGCACGCCTGAGAGTTCTCCATAATGATCTCAAAGGCGTGTGAAGTCTGCAAATCCGCACATGGCCAGCGTGGTGGACTATGGCCAAACCCCTTCTCATATTGGGAGGAGACCCGTGCTCTGTAGTGAGTCAGTAATGGGTTGATCATGATGATGATGATGTTGGAGTGAAGTTAGGTGTAGGTAGGTAACCGTGCACCGCATGGTATTGTTAAGAAATAACATTACGTTGCAACACTTAGAAAACACCAACGAACGAATAGTAAGACTGTTCGTACTTATTGTAACTGACAGTATCTTCTTGAGATTTATTGCACTCATGCACTTTTATGAGAACACGCTTTGTCAGTTGAAGGTCAATCCTGATTCTTATCGGCAATAGTAAGAGAATAATATAATATAATATAAGTTTTGATTTATTCTCTCGTTCCGTCTCACATTTGACGAGCTGTCGCATTATGAAGTTGGAGGTCCTGGGTTCGATTCCCGGCTCGAGTCAGGTCTGGTGGGAGGTTCTGGCCGTGGCTCGTTACCACCCTACCGATAAAGACGTGTCGCCAAGCGATTTAGCGATTAGCACGATGTCGCGTAGAAACCAATTAGCAGTATGGGTTTACCATACAGGTTAGCCCGCTACCATCTTAGACTGCATTATCACTTACATCAGGTGAGATTGCCGTCAAGGGCTAACTTGTAGTGGGTAAAAAAAAGGCGGCCTATGCCGCGCAGTGGGACATCAATGGGTAGGGAATGATGATGATGATGATGAGATTCCTTTGTTTGTTCGATACAGGCGGTAAAGTCGTCAAACGCGATTGGGTGATGAACATGAATGGGGGTAGCTACCTGTCCGTCTTCCACGAGTATGTTTGCCGCGCGCTGCACAAGCAACCCATCTACGAGTACAAGCAGCTCGGTACAGTATTTTTCATTTTCTCATATTACACGTCTTACCATTCTTGTCACACTCATGTCATAATTGTTTTTACGTAATAATTTTTACTAATAAACTAGCTGGTGCCCGCGACTTCGCCTGCGCAGGATTAGTATTTCAAGTAGCTTATATTAGCGTAGAAAAGAACTAACATTATGACATTAAAATCATCACGCAGATGGTAGATTATGTTCCTACTTACTGGACACTTACCGACATATTTTGGACAATTCAAACAATATCTTTATAAATTGTAGCCTATGTGTTATTCTGATTTATAAGCTACATTATTGTAAGGTTTCATAAAAAATCATTCAGTATGTATTACGTTAAAGACAAACATCCATCCATCAATCCGTACTTACAAACTTTCGCGTTTATAATATTCGTAGGTTTAAAACAGTACTTATTTTATTTCCCCCGATATCCGTGGCGCAGCGCGTGTTCATATGTATTATAGTGGGAAGTCCCGGGTTCGATTCCCGACTCTGCTTCGGCCGCGAGTAGTAACCACCCTGGTGCTGGCAAAGACATACCGCCAAGCGATTTTGGGTTCCGGTTTGATGCGGCTTAGAAACCAATTAGGAGTATGGATTTACAATACCCTAAACAGTTTAGCCCGCTACCATCTTAGACTGCATCGTCATGTATCACCAGGTGATATTGCCGGTAAGGACCATCTTGTAGTGGAATAAGAAAAAAAAATGGCCTGATAATAGTGCTAAGCTATGCTGAATCAAAAAAACAAGGGTAACCGACATAGCTCAAAGGGCTTGTCGCTGAAGTGGCAGTGCGCTGGTCACGCTTGTCGGAGAACCGACGGACGTTGGAGTCAGAAGGTCCTCGAGTGGAGACCACGTCTCGGCAAACGGTGTGTGGGCCGAACTCCGGCCAGGTGGAGCGATGACCTCCGAAAAGTGGCAGGCATCGACTGCATGCGAAAGGCCGGAGACTAGATGAGTTAGCGCTACTTCAAAGAGGCCTATGTCCAGCAGTGGATTATTGTCGGCTGATGATGATGCTGAATCGACAGCATTACACCCCGACATAATGCATAGTTCGCACGCATTATTTATTGCTCATTGGTTTTTTCTTTCCGAAGTTTTCTCTTTTTATTGAGAAACATTTATTTTTAGGTTTTCAAGTCCATATAGATTTAATAGAATTGACCCAATTTTGTCAAGTATTGAGAATGTTAGTATGGGACAATATAACAATTACGTTATTTCTTATAGTATTTAATCTCGTATTCTAGAGAACGCAACAACCCCATATCAAGCGACGGTCTTCATCGGTGGCATGCGTTACGGCGTTGGCCTGGGTTCCAGCAAGCGCCAGGCCAAGTACGCAGCCGCGCGAGCCTCCATACATATCCTCATTCCGGAGATGCGCGAGTATATGGACGCGCCCACTGAGGAAAACAACCCCGAGCCAGATTTCACAGTAAGCTTTTATTTTTGAGATAGATCTATAGAAGGCACTTTTGATCTGTAGATACAAATATATTGTATTAATTGTTACTAATAAACTTCGTCAGCATTTGTTTCGACGTTTTCGATAACCGCGGGGTTCCGGAATAAAAAGTCTGCCTAACGACTGATAACTTTTTTGTCAATATCGGTTATGCGGCTGTAAAGGTAACAAAGTTTATTTTTATAAATCCCGCTGGAAAGTTATACTTCAAATATTTTTTTTTCTTATTAATTATTATATCAGTTATCGTTTTAGTTTTAACCAACTTAACAACTAACAACATTATCATTCCATTGATAGTCGCCAACCGCAGTTTTTGGACAAATGTGTATTGAAGACTCCCAATTTTATTTATATGTATAATATGTATTAGTTTTGTATTTGGTATATTTTTGCAGTTTTTTGATTACGTGGGCATCGAAGACCCCCGCATCGCCGAGTTCTGCGCGGCCACTTGCGAGCCGTCGCCGCACGCAATCCTGCGCACATGCCTGCTGAGGAACTTCGGTGCGAGCGATCGACACATCCATACTGAGGTTAGGCACAATTACTCTATTACTTAGTACCCTGGGCGTCCACTGCCAGTCTGGCGTCCTCTAAATAAATAGCCATCAAACTTAAAACGTAGATTCCGTGAAAATAAGCAAAAAATCGTGATTTCTCTGGAACTACACTTACAGGAACCATTGTTCCTGATGGTATTATAGTTTTCGGTTTCGAGTTGTAAGATGGAAAGTCAATTTTGAACTTTATCACTGCATTAACTCAAAATCAACTACTTCAGCGTATAGCATCTAGGTAAACGACCGCCCATGTTCGGCGTCAGAATATGGACGGATCATCGTGTATTTCCAATAAACCGGATCGGATACCAGGTTCATCGCTAAAAAGTAGACATGGTGTTAAATCTAACTAAAGTAGCAAGGCTAACTCCGTTAAATATAACGTGAGTTCAGGCTTATATAACTTAAGTCAGAACTTTTGCGTCTTATTTAGGCATTCACCGCTTATTATTTTATTGAACACCAGATGAAAAAGATGGCGTGCCAGGAGATTGAGTTGACAATGAAAGTGGGCAAACATACTGCTACCGTTGTTTGTAAGAACAAGAAGACAGCCAAGCAGCGTGCTTCGCAGTCTATATTGCAGGTACCTTCATATTTTTTTTCTTGGACAGATCTCTCACTGGTAATTTTTCGCCTTTTTATAATGCTTTTTGCTCAGTCAAGTATCACAAAGAATTAGTAGTAATTCCGTTTCAATTCAGTTAATACAAATTATGTTTTTGCTGAATTATTTGGTTTTAATTAATGTAGATTACACTCACGCCAACCTGGCATTCATTTATTATTACGCTTTATTATAATTTATGTGACATTACTTAGATTCCCTATAGTTAGTGTTACGTATGTAGGTTGTATATCTTTTGTCTGGTGGCTAATGGCATAGCTGACATAGCTGTCATTCGGGTAGATATTATAGTTTTTAAATAAAGCAAGCCAACGTCTCTTATTGATAAATCCCTAAGTCTGGTATACCTATTCCCGTTGGACTAAACATCACAGTTACTATTAAATATTCCAATTTAGTCTTCCTTACAATGCGAGGTCGTAGTTAATAGGGGGCGAGCCACTATTACTGTTTTTATTATAAAGCGACCTTTTGGCAGGCGTTGCATCCGCACGTCCGTTCCTGGGGCTCCTTACTACGTCTATACGGATCAAAATCTGTGAAAAGTTGCAAAGAGAAGAAGATAGAGGAACAGCAAATAACCCTCCTCCAAGACAAAGCTCGTCACAACGAACCTAACTATGCAGTGCTCGAGAAACTACGTAATGAGATGAAGAAGTTGCGGGAGAGGGATGAGTCGGTGGTGCCCATTGGAACCTTACTGGTCACAGAGGATCTGCCCACACATTCGGGGTCTAATTTGAACAACGTTGATCTCTGAGTTGACCTCTATCATGAAGGCTAAGTTTAGATGTCACTGCGTAGGTCGTGCGATATCACTTTTTAAATCACGCGATTAGTTAGTTATTTTTACGTTTTATAAATTAACAGTTAGCCTTACTTGGATTAGCCGAAGTATGCTCTCCGATACGTTAGCGAATGCATCCGGGATAATGCAAATGGGGCTTCAGTTCTAAAACTAGTGAACTAACTTTACTATTCATAATTGAGTCCACCCGACCAACTTGATTGTGCTTACTGTACTTATTGATTTTGTTGACGCGCTTTGGCTAAAAATAATAATCTGAACAGTTAAGCGCGCGTCGACGCAAGACAAACGCTATAGCATATAAACCAAGCAGGCAGACTAGAGTGGGACCCTATGTCAAACAACGGTTGTTAAGGTCAGATAAATTTGTTAATGTCAAAACTGTTCAGTAAAATTTTACATGCAATTTCAGTAAGAATTAATACACAAACAACTAATTATTGTTTTAAAAAGATTAATCTGCACTGGTTATTTTTAGAAAATTGATAAGTAGAGAAAGCAAGCTTAAGAAAAAATGTGTTGGAAATTTTATTCTTGGAATTTAAATAATTATAAGTACAACAATGATGTGAAACTTGTCTCAAAAATGTGTTTTAAATATATAGTAGTAAGGTATATACTTGGTGTTAGTCTTTTCCATATATTATAGTTTAGTAAGGGGGAATATCCTTCAGGCTTAATTTTTACCCACTTTTATACTTATAGTTGAATAATGTTAGAAACGCTATGACGCGCGTTGGCTTAAAAAAAAACTGAACAATTGAGCGCGCGTCGACGCAAGACAAACGCTTTAGCATATGAACCAACTAAATGGGAACCTCAGTGAAACAATAGTTGTTAAGGTCAGATAAATTTATTAATGTCAATACTGTTCATTAAAATTTTACATGCAACTTAGTATTATAGGAATTAATACGCAAGCAGCTGATTAGCAACTTCAGTATTTTATGAAGAAGTAATACACAAACAACTAATAATTGTTATATTCTTGGAATTTAAATAATTATAAGTACAACAATGATATGAAACGTGTCTTTAAAATATGTTTTAAATATATAGTGGTAAGGTACGAAGATGTAATTTACAATATTAAGTGTACTAACATTATATTCGTGTTAGTCTTTTCCATATACATATTATAGTTTTGTGAGGACGAATATCCTTCAGGCTGAACTTTTACCCATTTACAATACATATAGTTGAACAGTGTCTTCCTCTTTCAATTGTAACAAAAATACTGATGGCAAAAAAGTAACTTTGGAGCTAAATTTGCAAGCTTTAAAACGTTTAGAATATAATAGAAATAGATTTATTTGCTGATCCAACACAATAAACATGAACAGAAACTAACCAAAGATACAGTGTCTATTAGGTGTCACGCCAACGAAAAGGCCCGAATTTAGCTGAATGTTGTGGATACACAATGTATTTCACAAATATGTTATTCTGTTCAAGCCCAAACGAGGGAAGTCCTGGTCTTAATTATATAATTAATCGACCTTTAAACACAATAAACATGAACAGAAACTAACCAAAGATGCAGTGTCTATTAGGTGTCATGCCAACGAAAATGCCCGAACTTAGCTGAATGTTGTGGATACACAATATATTCCACAAATCTGTTGTTCTGTTCAAGCCCAAACGAGGGAAGTCCTGGTCTTAATTATATAATTGATGTTTACTTACGGGTTTCCAAAACGTTTTAGTGTTAGAAACGCAGTACGCACCATAAACATGCCGTGTATTCTTTTGGTCTCACGTCATTTAAATTGTAGTTTTTATATTTCTTCTGTTAAATCGTATACTCGTATGTTAATAACTTTGAAATTATTGGAAGACACCGAAAAAGTGTTTCGGTTGATTATTGTTAGTATGCAATGAGCTTAAATTATTTTCTTTTTATATGACCTCAAAACTGAGTTGTGTGGCATCGTTAGACATGACATTATCGAGGTTGTGAATTCATCGCTAGTGTAAAACAATATGGCCCATTTTACAATAACCATGAATTGAATTAAATTATATCCCAGATAGATTTAGAACAAACGGTAACAAAAGGCCAAATTTTTGTGATATCCAAATGTTTAACTTTGACAAAATAAAACATTGGGATTATAAATAATAGATTTATATTTTTTGTGGTGGATGTAATACTATATGCGCTATATTTGAGCTTTCTTAATGATAACGGTGAATAGGAAATTGGACCCAAATATATGTTAGCAACAAAAAAGGGAAAATTATAGATTTCTATTTTTTGTGGTGAATGTATAACTGCTTAACTAACTATATGTACTAATTATTAAGTCTGTTTAATGGTAAGTAATTGTACACGAATTCTTAACTAGGCTGTATTAACTGCGAGGTAATTTACGACAAAAACAATTTTTCTCAGTACAATATTTTATCGTTAGGTTGAGTTTAAAATCAAGTGTATTGTAATCCCAATCGCTGTAATGATCAACGATCAATGCAAAAAAAAGTCTAAACTTAAAATTATACCCTTTTGTGTCGAGGTTTACTAATGGCATATCTACTTTTAAACATGCTGATTTACAGATTTTAACCAAACATTCGTTGTTGTTAAGGTTCTACGATCATTGTCCAGGTTGTAAGATCAATTAAGTTTAGAATTTGTATACAATTACTTAGTAGAATTAGAAGTTTTAATCCTTGTACTTAACTGTATAATTATTAATATATTTAGTCATGAACCAAAATTAATTAGAAAGGATCAATATTATTACTGTATTCTATTAATGAAAATACAACTGACCATAGATGAATGCGAAAATTTCGTTCAGTTTATCATATTAATTGTGTCTGGTGTTGCTTTATTACAAGAACTAAATTGTAAAGACTTAAAAGGTTTATCAGTTATCTCAATAACCTCGTTATGAAATATTTTAAAATTCTGTGATTTGCACATTCAAGCAATCTAAATAATAATATTAAGTGTAGGTTAGTTGAAGTCTCTAAACTAAATATAAAATATATGTATTCATAACCATATCCTATATTTACTCATAATCTTAATTATTATATGTATAGCTATAGAATTTAATGTTACTGATTGAATACAACCATTATGTTATAATTGGGAGAGTAATCCAGTCGCTCTACCGAGGGAGGATCTATGCCTCTATAACCGTAATAATTTACCTTACCATGACTATGAAGCACAGTCAGTTAAACCCGGTTAGCATGCATGATTTTCTCGTTGGTCACTCTACAGATGACGTTTCATTTTCTGAACATGAAATACACAACATGTGGGGAAATTGTGTGCATAGGGTTATCGACTATAATTGCGGGCAAGTGAAAAAGATCCTTCTCCAATATAAGTTAAGGCTTTGCCTAAATAAAGTGTTCGTACCTAATTTACCTTTCCAATAATTTATCAACCATTTATCTTAATACAAAATGCAGACTTCTACACTGACAGATTGGCACTCTGTGACTCGTACATTTTGACGAGATTTTAGCCACTAGTTAACAATTCTCAGAAGTTACGTCCATGGATGTTGATATGTATTAGTTGCTAATAAATACCAGCGAAAGGAAAACCGGTTTATTGCTGCTCTTGTGCAATATAAAACTCTTATTACTTCACTTTTTATATGGTTGGATATTTGTGCGATCGAGCGTTATTGGCCTAATCTGTATGCACAATATGTCTGTCATATAGCAATATAAAAATGCTTAGTCGAACTTAATTGGATTTTATTCAAGTTTCCTTTATTAAGTCATAGTTTTACTTTTTTGTATAAGATCTTAATTTTATTATTGAGTTATAGCTCTGTAAGGGTAACAATTAATATATGGGATGAAATAAACGACATGTATAAGTATATTTGGATTTTTTTATTTATAAATACCCCTCGCTAATTTCCTAAAAGAGCAGTACTTTGACAACTTATGTATTAAATATATGTACATTCTTAAATAATCTACTTTGTCAATTTTAAATAGGTATAACTACTTTTATTAAAAAGAAACTTTGTTTTCGGCCTTTTTAGTATCCCATAGTTGGGCAATGCCTTTACTGTCGCATAAAAGAAATATTATTAGCTTAGAAACTCCACGCCGCTCCGAGAAGGTTGGCGGGCTTTCAATTATGGATATGAACCGAGAAGAGTAAAGTAACCCGGACTGGTTCCGAGCAATTCACTATTCTCACCCGACCCTTTCGATTCGATCACAGGACTTTTTGATTGGTATTTGTGTTTCTCGCTTCTTGTCCATGTAAGCAGACTTATACACAATCTATTTTTATAATTTGTACAAACGCAGGAAACATTTACAAATCAACTTAAAACGATAATAATTATAATCAATAAGCTAAATGTACCTATACTTCATAGTTGAGTGTGGAAGATCAATCAGCCCCACAGCTGCCATCCTGGATATCGGGTTTCGCTTACTGAAAGCAAGTTTGAGACACCACCTTCGCTGCTCACTGGATAAGGAGCCTGAAAAGACAAAAAGCCTCGTAAAAGCAATCTTTCTTTAGCAACGCTGGCTCTACACACACCCCCTCACATACAAGCCCTACATCTCCAAACTTTTAAGGTTAAATTATAGAATTGGCTCAAAGAAAAATGTTTCTAGAATATAAACGAATTTTACAATTAAAACCTGTAGTGAGCCGAGAATGTTAAGCGACAATACTCTCTAGAGATTATTACATACTATGAAAATATAATTTTTTATTTGACATTGGGTTTAATGTTGTAGAGTTAATTCTTTTTGGTTGAAATTAAATGAAAACTGCAAATGTTGTTGGTGGTTTACGAAGCCTTCTATTCTATTATAAACATTAAGAATTTTCGAAAATAGTAGTTAGAATGTTTGCATACTATTTAATTAGTTGAATGTATCGGAGTTACACATAATTGCAAGACCAAAATATGTACCACATTCCAGCAAATAAAATTCTATTCTATTCTACCAAAAACTGTCGTCATATATGTATCATAATGTTATTTGTATCTTTTTTGTAATGCGTATTGATAGGCGCTACAACGATGAATACACACCTTTGTACATTTACATCTGTAGAGATGAGCGTCCTATCCCCATTTTAAACTATACTTTGTCCAATTATATCTAATTTATACAAACTCGGGGTAAAATTTTTGAATAGTGCGCCCCGATGTGGATTGCGGGAGGGGAAAGTACAGTACAGTGTGTCCGTACATGATATTATGTTGTCAAGAGCAAATAAGAGTTATGACGCACGTCAATGTGGTGTGAGGTAACATAATTAATTATCATCAATTATCTAAATCAACCGCGCTTGTACCACGTACTCTAAAAAAACGTCAGCATAGTTCCCGCTCTTTTTCTATCTTCCCGCCATCCCCGTTCTTTTTTTTGTTTGCCACATTACGTTCGAAAACTGAAGTTGTCTCTTCTTTGAAGTGAGCACTGGTGTGTCTTATAAATATTAAATTGAGTGGACTTTAATATAGTTTCTAACAAAACTTACATTGGTTGCTCCTAACCAGCGTTTTTTGATAAAATCAGCAGCGCGCTCTCCTATCATAACGGTAGGAGCGTTTGTGTTGCCTGAAGTTACTACCGGCATTATACTGGCGTCCGCCACACGTAGTCTATCGATGCCTTGCACCTGGGAACGAAGATTAAAAATTAAGAATTATTGTAATCCGCATAATATTGTGCTGGCAATCATTAACTTTGGACTGATCAAAGGCCACTCATACAAAATAAGTTTTTTTTCTTTTATACACTACAAGTTAGCCCTTGACTGCCATTTCACCTGGTGGTTAGTGCTGTTTAGGATGGTAGCGGGCTAATTAGGAATATGGTAAACCCACACTCCTAATTTTTTTCTACGCGACATAGTGCCGGATCGGTAAATCGCTTGGCGACACGTATTTGTTGGCTGCTCCCAGCAGACCAGACTCGAGCCGGGAATCGAATCCAGGACCTCTAAATTTATATTGCGATAGCGCACGCACTGCGCCACGGAGTGTGTAGTGAGTGTGCCAAAAGTATGGAAAAATGGACCAAATTAATGAGAGAGAACAAAAACATTACCCAAACTTGTGTTAGCAGTTTTTGTTTACCTAATTTAATATGTTTGCAATCGCAAAGCCTTCTTGTCAAAAAATGCAATCGAGTTCGCGTGTTTGAAGGGACCCAGAGTAGGTATACACTCTTACCTGTAAACCCTTCAATCTTATCATATCTATAGATTAACCTGCTAAGCACGAAGACCTAGAGAGTCGAGAAAGTTTTCCTTACCTGGAGTAAATTATCTACAACGGCGTTAGGATCGCCCCGTGGTCCCATTTTGCAGGATCCGGCCTGATGATTTTCTGGAGCAGTTTGCATCCGTACCGCACACTCCCAGTATGCGTCGCACCCAAATTTAATCTTTTCACATCCCTTTACTGGTGTTTTGTCGAGTTTCATTCCATATTTCTTTAGTGCTTTAGTTTCTGACAGTTTAATCGCGAACTTAATTCCCTCGACCAGTGTTTTGACATCGTCCGGATGAGTAAGGTAACTGTAAATAAGTGAAAATATAACTTCATTTGGCTGAGGAAAGGTTGAGAATTAAGGCACGGATAACTAATTTTCGAAATAACATACTTTGCATAAATTTTGGGGTAGGCGAAAGGGTCAGCACTGCCTATCTCGATTCTGCCTCTGCTTTTGGGATGGAGAACAGCAGGGAACATTTGTACACTGCGGGACCCATTTCCGAGTTGCTCCCCCACCATGCCCGTTTTCGCACAATCCGCTAGGAAGCCACCGAAGAAGAGTTGCACATCAGGGTTGTCATCTTTTGGGTTGGAATACTTTGTATTGATAAAAGCTGTTACTTCTGATATACCTGGAAAGCATAAGCAAGACATTATTAACTCTTATATTACATACCGCTTTGATAATGGATAAATGGCGGCCTTGAACCGAGCAGTGCACTCTATTATGCTGGTTGATGTGAAACTAGATCGACAGAGGACATCAGAAGAGGGTTCGATTTCTGGCTCGAGTCTGGTCTGGTTGGAGGCTTCTGTCGTGGCTAGTTACCACCCTACCCTTGCCCAAGCCATTAAATGTTCCGGCACGATGTCGCGTAGAAACTAATTAGGAGTAAGGGTTTACCATACCCCTAACAGGTTAGCCCGCTAGCATTTTAGACATTATTACTTACCATCAGGTGAGATTGTCGTCAAGGGCTAACTTGTAGTGGATAAAAAAACCCGTTGCAAGAGACTTATCAGTGAAGGATGCTATCGAGAAGAATGAAACTCGTGAAAAATGGTGATCTATTAAACAATTTTTGATTTGGCTATAAAAGAATAAAGGAAAATTAACTCACCAGTTCCAGACATGAGCCCATCTCTGAACAGCAAATATTCCATAGCTGTTGCCCAATTAAGAGGCGCCGTATTGTTATCGTTGATTTGAAAATTGAGGAAATGGGCCACATGGTTGTGTAGGTTGCGTCCAACAGCTGGCAACTTGTGGACAAGTTTTACACCCGCACGGGAAAGGACTTCAGGGTCACCTATACCGCTCAGCTGAAGGATTTGGGGAGATGCTACTGTACCAGCGCTGCAAACATACCGTATATGTTAAGTGAGTATAGAGACAAGGCTAAACTGCAGTGACCAGGCAACGAGTCTTATGACTGGTCACATGCAGGTCGCAAGCTTGAATACCGATGATGACACAAGTTGGTCATCGTCGTGGTCTCATTTAAAATAGTCTATACAGAACGGCACATTTCTTTACTATTAACAAGTTGAGTTTTGTCCAAACATTGTGAAATTATTTTTTATTAATTTCTTCTGTTCCAGTTTGCTTTTCTGTACATAGATGTATCTTGCTATTTAACAAAATTCATTATTTTATATATAGTGCATGCAAAACATTTGCTATTCCTTGAAATCTGGTGTTCTATGACACAAACATTTAGATTTCAATGTAACTAAGATTTAAATATTCTTTATTACCCTCAAATGTTTTTTTTCATCCCAGTCCATTTTGCCACCTCTGTTTGCAAGCCTTCCAACTAAGACATTACACATTGTGAATATGTGTGTATGTAGAGTGCATGATAGACTTATAGGTTATCCATTTAAATCGACTAAATATCCCTTATACCACGTTTTGTGTCTGTTATCAACTCGTATCATTTACGCAACAATTATTTGTGGTCATGCATAGGATCTCTTTGAATTTATATAGTTGTGGACGTGGTGGTGGAGTATAAGTCCGTATATACTCGTATTAATGGAGTAAAGATACTTTGCCTCAAATAAAAAAAAAGTTTCATTAAATTCCACCCAGTTAATATTCATTAAGGAAATTAATTATTATTCCGAATATTTGTTATAATTAAACACGACTATACGACGAACGAGGTACGTATGTAGATAGGTACATATTTAGAACCATTTGAATACATCCACTTTGGAGCAATGTGGTGGAATGGTGGTTCTTTATACCTCTCTCTTTTGGGAGGAGGCCTGTGCTTATGTATTAAGCTCACCTTACCTTACAATTATTTCATTGTTGGCAAATATAACTTCGGTGCCGCCGAAACTGTTCCTCACTTCAACTGCGTAAGCCTGCCTGGTGGTCTGGTTGATCAGCACTTTAGTGACGGTAGCGTTGAGCATCACGTGTAGATTAGGACGATGCTTGGCAGGACGGAGGAATGCCCGGGCCACGCTTAAACGGGATCCATTGCGATTGGTGGTTTGAGCAATGGAGAACCCCGTATGACGTTCGCCGTTTAGGTCCACTGCCTTATACCCTGTAGAGCAGAAATAAATTAGGTATACAATTCAAATTGAAATGGGTTGGAGTAGATAACTTGAAAGGTTAGAATATAGGTATAACTTCTTAGATTTTAGTGCTCTTTGAACATAATCGAAAATGTTCAATCGAAAATGATACAAAACATTACAAATAGGTTATTGCATTTGCTATAAGCTCTAAATAATAATTGAATTTGCTATAATAATTGAAAAGATCATGCCAAGATCGACGATCCGGGACCATGACCACTATCAAGGAAATGAGACAATTTACAGCCATGTAAAATATTATATAAGGCTTCGGCAAAATTTAAAATAAAAGGCTACTAAAACTTGCCGAAAGACCGAGATACATGCCCTCGGCCTTTCAAAATTCGAGATTTCGATCGTCTGCTAGAAAAAGATCAAAATCTCCGATCACCAAAACACGCAAGCTTGTGCCAGCTATTAAGTACCAATACTGGATTATTCTAGTGTTTTTTCTTAATTGTTATCCAAAAAGGGCCCATTGACGTTATTTTTTTAACTTAACTTTCAAGTGGGACTAAATTGTATTTTTAAAATTACTAAATAAAATATTAGGTAAGTATATACCTAGTTCCTCTCCAGCTTTGATAAGACTGTAACTCAACGGTGGGTGGTATGGAAACTGCGATACTGTTAAAGGTCCACCGGTAGCGTGATAACCCTTGTCCATCTCTTCCACCTGCTTGTTATCTTCAGATTTGAGGAAGTATGGCAGCACATCTTCGTACGCCCAACCTTCATTTCCAGCTGCCGCCCAATTCTCATAGTCTTTGCGGGCACCTCTTATATACATCATACCATTCATCACCGATGTACCACCTAGGACCTGAATCAGATATTAATAATTATGATTTATTCAAATAACCGAAGCATTGTTATTGAGGGTATATTGCAGTTGACATCTACGTGTTATTTGCTGACAGGTCAACGAACCGGTTTCAAATTAACCAATATTTATTAGGGTAAACCTTGTTTTACTCAAAAATTATTTGTGAACGATATACTACACCTCCCTTTTTAATCAGTTTTTTTTGGATCATTATCTATGGTATACAGGGTCATTCGTATAATAACGCATGCTTGTGCGTTTCGCCGGCCCATTGCCGCGCTACTAAGGTAGAAATCAAACCCGAGCGGTTAGGCAAGGCTCGCTTAAGAAAACCGCTTAGTATCCGTGTAAGAGATCTCATTTCCTAATAATCTTCCCAAATATTAACCGGTTATAAACAGAACTTTTTTATTCATGAAACTCCTATGTTATTCAGTTCTCAAAAACTATCCTAACCTGTACAAACCTGTGCCAATCAAAAATGCTATTGAATACCAAAGACATATTGCAGTTTTGCTTAGCTCTTTACGAACCGTTGTCTACGCGAAAAAGTGCTAGTCCGCTTAATCGAGTATCTCTCTTGGCGGTACGACTTCATGGACAGATATGATGACACCAGCCTTTCAGCTGACCGATTTAAATCAATCGGGCAATTATGCTATCCCTACTTGACCCAGGTTAGATTTATGTAGTAAATAGTTATGCTAACACTTACAAAACATTTCAAAGAAACTTTATATTGTAATCAAATTGTACCTTTCCTCTGGGCCAGTAACATTTTTTGTCCTTTTCACCAAGACAAGCAGCCGGTTCTGGTTCGGTTTGGTATCCCCAGTCAATACTGGATCCTATGAAGTTCAGGAACATTGACGGTACTTGGGCACCTGTGGGCTCATCGAAACCTGCAAAAAATTGTAAACCTAGTGTGAATAAAAATTCTTTATTTCAAGTAAATGTCAAGAATGTCTGTTTATTATTGTTCGTAAAAATAATACTGTTGTTATTGGATTAAGCACCATTGTATTTTTATTACCAGCTTCCAGAAGTAGAACTCTCCATTCTGGTACTTCGGACAAACGTGATGCCACGACGGACCCAGCTGATCCACCTCCGACAACTATGAAGTCGTACACCGAGTCCATGTGACGACGGTACTGTAAACATAAGGAAAGTTTGGTTCGACACATTTCTGCCATTATCTAGATTGTGTGTCACGAAAATTTAACGCTAAATATGTAGTCACCTCTCTTTTTTTATCCACTACAAGTTAGCCCTTGACGGCAATCTCACCTGGTGTAAGTGATGCAGTCTAAGATGGCAGCGGGCTAACCTGTTACAAGTATGGTAAAGCCACGCTCCTAATTGGTTTCTACGCGACATCGTGCCGAAACGCTTAATCGCTTGGCGACACGCCTATGTTGGCAGGATGGTAACTAGCCACGGCTGAAGCCTCCCACCAGACCAGACTCGAGCCGGGAATTGAACCCAGGACCTCCAAGTTTATAATGCGACAGGACACGCGCTGCGCCACGAAGGTCGTCAAATTGTAGAAACTAATAAAGACTAACGACAGAGGAAGAGACCAACCGACTCCAAATTCATTGGACGTGACATAAAATTAATGTACGTACTTAAATCAATAGAATATTACTACGTACGCTACACCATACGATATTCACCCGACTTCCGTTCATGTATCGTAACAATGTTAGTGTGACAAATACCGCTGACTTTAAAGGCACGGCACGCGTTGTTGAATATCACAAGTTTGGCCGCACTTTTACACATGCGCAGACCCAAGGGATGCGTCTTGGGTCCCCTGATTTAAAATAACTACTTCTTTCTTAATTTTTCTTTCATAATTTTCAACGATGAGGTAATACAAATGTGTTTTTTAAATAATCATTGCCACTGTATTCCGGATATAGTAGACTTGACTAAGACTTTCCAATTAAATAACTATGTAATCTAGGATATTTTATTATCGCGGAGAATATTGTACCAATTTCAGTAGAAGTTTTTCTATGTGACAGAAAGTTAACTAAGTGAGGGCACCCGTTTTATACTGGAGGAAACTGAAATCTGAAAAAACCTATCCGTGATTTGATAAGTGGGCACATAAGTAATTAATGATAGGAAGACGAAGATAAGTTGCCACATAAGTTTATTAAAGATTTAAGTTAGTTCCAGATCTTTCTATAACAATTGATATATTTGACTCTTATGACTAAAAAAAGATGTAAATCTTAATTCGCGGGCTTAAATCACTAAGTCCCAGATTTACTGTAATCAAGGACAGCATTTATTATAATGTTATATTACTTAGACTATTTGTTTTCGTATCTTCGAATACCTATCTACTTAACCCCGTGATAATTAACTGATTTTTAAATACTGAGAGATACAAATCTTAATTCAATTGTTCGGACGTCAAGATAGGTAGTCACGACCAAATAATTTTAATTAAACTATCTTAAATCAATGCAAGTAAAATTATAAATTCTCGAATAATTTTATCTTTCAATTTAATTTCCGTTAACACACTTCCCGGTAGTTGTATAACAATCTGATGATAAAATAACGTTATGCAGCGATGCTTTATTGTGTTAAGATATAATTAGTTTTCATTCATGAGCATTAACGTTTCACACAACTGTGTGAAGTTGTACGCAGGTACGTAAATATCGTGGAATGTATCTACACAGACTGTTGTTTATCAGTGATAGACATACAGTATATACAACCCACTTGTCATGTTTGCCTGGTTGTTAGTATATTCGACTACATATCACGTGTTCCTAGGTTCGATTTCCGGAATATAGAGAATAATTAGGTATTGGTTTTTCTTTATTGTTTTCGTTACTCAAAGCCGCTAAGCCTTTCGCCCTTGTTATATTATACCTTATATTGTATTATTTTGTGAGGAGCACGATAAAAGTGTATTCATTCATTACTTAATACAATGGGTAAGAAGCCAGCTACAGAATAAGGTATTCAAGTGTATATCATAGGTAGTTGAAGTAATATATTGAGGCAAATGTAAAATATAATAATTCGAATAAATTGTTAAAAAATTGCACTTAGAAATTGGAAATGAACACTTTGTTTTTTATTTACATTCAGGGTAATTTACTGTATGAATGATTTCATAACTATGTCTAAAGAACGGCCATGTTACCGGAACGGCTACCTACCTACCTCTTAATCTAATTAAATTGAAATACGATAAAAAGATCCGGATTTACATGGAACAAGTATCTGAACTATGCATAATATTTTCTAATCGCACATTTTTATTTTCACTCAAGTTACCTGCATTTTTTGATTATGGCGTAGGCGGTTTAGTACACGTATTTATAATAATAAATAAATAATATTCCTACTAGTGTTTTTTAATTAAGCAGCAAATTAATATTTTTCTTTAAAAATAATTTATTTTATTTATTTATTTCTTTAAACAACTTTATTGCACATATTAAACATAAGAAAAGTGGCAAGGTGGAAATCTCATATATTTTTTTATTTTTCTTTCTTTTGATATACTGTCACTACACTAGTCATCCCAAAATAGGCAGTCTTTAAATCTTATCCTCATTATTCGGGATAGTATTTGCTCCGAAAACCATACCTGTATATATCTCTCAACTTGAAAGCCGCGCATTATTTTAGTTAATAAAGTAAGTGTTGATTAATGATATATACATATACTTAAATACAATATTCCATACAATATGTAATGTGAAGCGTTGACGTTCAATTATTTTTCGTATCAGCCCGTACTGTCCCAATGTTGGGCAAAGGCCTCCCTTTCTTCCTTTGGGACCAATCCGACATATAGGCATCGAGTTCGTCACGCCAACGACGCCTCGGTCTGCCTCAACGTCTTTTTGTTTTTTGTGGCACCCAATGCGTAGCGGCCTTTGTCCAAAGTACGTCGGACATGCGCATAACATGCCCAGCCCAGTCCCATTGTTCAATTGACAGTCAATAATTTAGCGATTTACAAAAAAAATAAAATAAAATATCCCTTGCTTCAACGGTGAAGGAAAACATCGTGAGGAAACCTGCACGCCTGAGAGTTCTTCATAATGTTCTCAAAGGCGTATGAGGTCTGCCAACCCGCACAAGGCCAGCGTGGTGGACTTTGGCCAAACCCCTCTCCTATTGAGATGAGACCCGTGCACTGTAGTGAGCCGGCAATGGGTTGATCATGAATTTAGCGATGAAAATTGCACGATCATTCGGTCAATTGAAAATAACTCCGTAACGTGCGTTTAACCGCAACGGGAGAATCATAAGCAGATAAAATAAAGTTTAGGCCGCTGCGTAATCGGATGATACAGAATCCGAACCGAAATAAACTTCGCGATTTTTACATAATAATGCTTATTACGCAAGTGATTCGGAACAAAAGATAAAGTCGTCTCAATGTTATGCCGTAGGCACGGTACCGTACAGTACTGCGTAATAGGCTGCCAGGGCTGACTAAATTCAGTATTCTTCAATTGCTTTTTTTTTACTTTATTGGTAGGATATTACTGTTTAAATTTTTTTATTAAGAAAAAAATATTACTGTACATGTCTCTATGAAACTATTTTTAGCGCTACGACATGATATCTAGAATACATGTATGTATTGTGTTTGAAAAATTTACTTAAACTATCTAATGCTGTAAATTTAAAAACACCCTTTCAGTAAGGCTATGCATTTATAATGATGATGCCCGTAATTTTACACACGTAGGTTTTTAGAGATCCCTCTTTATTTTTGTTCTCCCTGTGAAATGTTACTGAAATCTTTTAAGCGGTTTAATAGTACGAAGATTATATAAATATTTGATATCTACCTAAGCAGCTATTTATAAACTTGTTATAACTACCTATTAAAAAAATTGTTCGGAGAATGTTGGCAATGTTGAATATGCCTATAATTGATAAATTGTATCAGCACCAGCACTAACTTATTTACATATGGATAGATATGTAATTTGCAACTTATCATTGGCATACCTTATGAATAAATAAATAAATAAATAAGGTTGTCTCGGGAAGTCTATTGGAATTTATCTATATATGCATAGCATAGCATAGCATGGATATGGATGCAAGTTTTAGATTTTTCCAAATTCATAAAATGACATCTCTACATAGCTAACGTTTGAAAATAACCGTAAACAAATGCTGCACAGGTCAGGTTTACTTTTTTTTATCTATTTTTGTTTTTGTGACTTTTGTCCGAAATGAACACGCCAGCCCCAAGGTTTGCTTACTCATTGAAACTTAGAATCCAACCAAACAATAAAGATAGTCACTGAAAATAAAATTGGCATTTAACTTTTCCCTTTGCTATTGATAAAGTTTGCTTCGCGTTGCACTGCGAGTAAGTGTATGGTGTGGATATAATAAATTGAACTTGTAATTCCGCTAGTTCACAGCCCTGATCGGTTACGTGTCATTTCACGAAGCACCGCCGTTTCCGAAGCACTTCGCAACAAACCGCTGCCGGCGATGTTTTGCGGTTGATTTGAAACAAACTGCCGTGACCCGGTGTAATCAATAATTTAGGACAAACGTATCGTTTATTTTTGCGGCTTACATTTTGATGTTGTTAAGTGCGACATGTTTTGACGGCCTCCGTGGCGCAGTGCGTGCGCTGTCGCATCATAAAGTTGGCGGTCCTGGGTTCGATTCCCGGCTTGAGTCTTGTCTGGTGGGAGGCTTTGGCCGTGCTAGTTATTACCCTTCTGACAAAGACGTGTTCAAGCGATTTAGCTTTCCGGCATGATGTCGCGTAGAAACCAATTAGAAGCGTTGGCTTGCCATACCCCTAACAGGTTAGCCCGCTACCATCCTAGACAGCATCATAACTTACCACCAGATGAGATAGCCGTCAAGGGCTAACTTGTAGTGTATAAAAAAAATGCCGTAAAGGGCTAACTTTGTGTATATAAAAAAAAAATATATGTATTTTTTCGTGGTAAAAAATCGTAATAAGCAGAAATCTAGAAAGGAACCTTCCCACAATGAAACCTTGGCTTTCATGGCCAGATCTGGTCGAAATTGTTTTAAGTATAATGTAAATGTTTATTTTTAACAAATATATATATCTATAAATCTTTAACATTCTTAATGTAATCTATACCTGTGCCCTTCCGCAAGGGTCTTCCAAGTCGCACTGGCTCCTTAAGAACACCTCAAGTAAGCCCATGAACAGCATGAAGGCTCCGCCGCCACAGGTCGCGGCTAGGGTTGGCCCCGGCTGCGTCATGGGACAGTCGCAGGTTATAGCCATCTGGAACAGCACATTACGTTATTTTTTACAATTGTAATGATATTTCAACGAACCATTTATTTGGCTTTCGTAAAAAGTATTATTTTTTAAATTAAAAGTATTCTGTGTTACTTCTTGTACCTCCAGGAATATGTGTACAAAGTTTCGTGACGATCGGATTGGTAATATTCGCGTGAAAGCGTAACAAACAAACTGACATTCACATGTATAATCTCACTTCTGAATAATATTACAAAATTTCGTTATAAGTATAGATGGATAGATACTAATATTATAAACGCGAAAGTTTGTTAGTATGGGTGGATGGATGGATGTTTGTTACTCTTTCACTTAAAAACTACTAAATGGATTTTTATGAAACTTTACAATAATATAGCTTATACATCAGAATAACACATAGGCTACAATTTATAAAGACATTGTGTGAATTGTCCAAAATATGATGACGAGTGTCAAGTAAGTAGGAAAAAATCTACCATCTGAGTGATAATTTTAATGTCATAATGTTAGTTCTTTTCTAAGCCACGCTAATATATACTCAAAATACTAATCCTGCGCAGATGAAGGCGCGGGCACTAGGTAGTATTAGCATAATTTTCTTGGTTGGGTACATCAATAATGTCTCACCGTTGAGTACAGACCCAAGTCTTGTTGATTTTGATCAAATGCTATCATAAGAGAAGCATTTCTTTACCTGAACGCTTAATCTCTGAGTGATATGTCTTTACCAGTAGGGTATAGCTAGCAGCAGTTGAAGCCTCGCACCAGACCAGACCAGCCGGGAATCGAACCCCGGACAGTGTACACGCTGCGCCAAAGGGATCGTCTAGTGTCTGGCTACATGATCAGATGGCATCCTTATCAATCCAGTTAATTTCTGTCCCACGGCTGTGTTGGCTCTGCTTTCAATAGGTGTTTCATGGATAGAGGGATTCGAACCTTGCATGTTTGTAATACGAGTACTAAACGATGACCTACGGCTTAATATGCATTCTCTAAGGCATGTAGGTGGATGTCGAAAATCCGCGCTAGTACTGACAATCTCAAAACTATAACCCTAGCAACGACTTATTCTATCTTATGTCCAATTTGAGTTTATTTTTAGTTCATCTTTAAAAGTGTTGCATACGTGATGGCTGCAAGCATTGAAAATGTATTATTAACATATTCTCAGCGCTGTGAGTTCGGACCTTTAAATTCGCTTTAAAAGTCTGCACCCCCATGGAAAAGCTTCGCGTAAAATATTTTCTGTAGGTAAACAATATATACTAAGATGATTTCTTCTATTTAAATTTCAGCTCTCTCAATGAATGCAAAGTTCAGAATAACAAACACATTTTCTAATATATAAGTATACCATGAAATTAAACTAGTTTGTTTAATTAGAAAGGTTAATCACTTATTTACTCATGAGTACATTTACGCATACATTTCGAAATACAACTTACATAAGCGGTCCAATAAAAA
The DNA here is from genome assembly GCA_928268935.1 of Lasiommata megera. Taxonomy (NCBI): domain Eukaryota; kingdom Metazoa; phylum Arthropoda; class Insecta; order Lepidoptera; family Nymphalidae; genus Lasiommata; species Lasiommata megera. Next base: position 8,105,932 of record OV743319.1, on the reverse strand, counting down.
AACTAGTTAACCTATGTCCTTGTGAAACATATTAGATACTAACTCTGATATGATGTGTCATATCGAGGCGATTTACATGTACTTTCCTATTGGTAAACTTTGCTTCGCGCGTAAGCTGAAGTAAGCAACTAAGACTATAAGAACTTAATGAATAGAAGCAGGCGTTACTTTGCGGAAGTCCATGACAAACAATAAACAGCAAGTATAATTTGCTATATTCCGCCGACAACCGGGAGATTTGTATGATATAACACCACACAAAATCTTCCACTAGAACCTCTACGCACGTTTCGACCAGACACCGGATCATCCTCAGGAGATGTTGACTTCACAAGCGCGAAAAGTAAAGACTTTACTTTTCGTGCTTTTTTCGGTTTTCGGCGGAATATAGCAAATTATACTTGCTGTTTATTGTTTACTATAAGCACTATAAATTATTCTTCTTCTTATTCGTTCACTCTTGGCAGAGTCGTCGAGGTTATGATTTGGCCTTCACAGTAGCTCTTACGATCTCCCTCCAGCGATTTTTGTTGGTGCCATCACGGGAGCACTCGGAGATCGATAAATCTGTAGCGGAACGGATTGAGTCCGTCCACCTAGTAGGGGAGCGACCACGTGGACGTGTGCCCCCGACTCGATCTTGTACTATGAGATGTTCGATGGTACCCGTCTCCCTTGTTATATGCCCAAAGAACTTAAGGATTAGCAGTTGTGCAAGCGACGAAAGCCTTTGTTTTACTTTCAGCTCTTTACTAAAGTATAATTCATTCCTGATATAATTAATTATTAAGCGAACGTCAACCGCTGAAGATAGACCTATTCCACAAAGCTCAACCACACCTGGTTCTCAGCCTTCCTCATTCTACTTACTTCAGGTCATCCTTGATTAAACACTACCATAAGTGAGACCTCAATGAGCAGCAAAGAAAACACAACAATATCTCGATCAAAATGTAGAGACCTTGTCGTTAGCGTTTACTATCAAATGTAGAAAAATAAACAACAATTCCCGATTAGATTGTTATCCATGAATGCTACTTGTTTCGCTAATCGACTACTTGAAAATAATTATAGTGGCTAGTGAGTAATAACTACAGCGGTAGTTATTTAAAAATACTGTACTGTACTGTAAACGTTAGCCTATCAACCCGCGGTATGTTGGGTCAATGATTTTTAATCCCTATCTCCAATGAAAGAGAAGGGCAGCAGTGAGAGATTCTATGAAGTAAGGTATATTATTTAATAAAATATTGTGTATTTTAATTGAACGTCAAGGGGAAATTGTTAATTATTTTCTGTTCAAAATAGATTGTTTCTTAAAGCTAAGGAGCTTTTTTTCATACAAAACTCGATGTTTCTGTAAAATTTAAGTTAGTTTAAAAAAAAAAAAAAAACAGTTTCTACTATCTAAAATTCTAAGCCCTTGAAAATAAATAAACCTGAAATAAATATTGACACATCCTAAGTAGATAAATCTATTTAACTGATAACATAAACTTGCTGTTCAAAACGTAATTAATAAAGATTATAAAAATATGAAATTAATTCTTTGCTCTATATCAATTATATTTGACCTTCGTAACGCTATAATAATAATATGTAGGTCAACTTACGCGTAATCGTTTCATTATTTGCACCTGAGCTTTAAAGAACGATTTCTCAATCCAAGCAGATTAACGAAATATTTATAAAAGTGTTTAGCAGACATCAAAAAAGGTGCACGTATATTTTTAGTGTATTTTGTGTTAAATCAAGACACAATTACTTCAGAATTTAGGTGTATCGATGAGATATATCAAACAAATGTTATAAAGCCGAAAGTTTGTATGTTAATGTGTATTTTTGTTAGTCCTTCACGCCAGAAATACAAAATCAATTGGATGAAATAACAACACGAATGACACAGCGAATATTTAACATTCTCAGGGTATACAGTATAACAGTGCCGTTCGCATTTTATTAAAAATGTAGAGGTATTACAGCGCGTCGGGCATGTTCGTCGACGCTGGTGTCCCTGGATATTACGCCATACTTAGGAACAGAATCGCAGGTTTCTGGGAAACCGTCCGCAATTCTCATAACAAGCTCATCGAAATCGTCGCTCAGGTATCCCCTGACAATATATTTTATAAGCACTGGCTTAGGGTACATAAGACCCCTAACGTAAAATGACTCTGAAATTATTTTATTATTATTATATTTTAAATCTATTTAGGTAATTTCTTTCAATTAACTTTACTTTTAAAATTGTTTTTAAAATTTGTATTGTATTTAAATTTTAAAAGTTTTTGTATTGGTCCCTGCAAAAACAGGAAAAAAAAGTTCGTTTCGAAGTTATTTCTGAGGTAACCGTCCATTATGTGTTTTTTAGAGCTGATTTCAAAATAATTTAATAAATAAAATATATAATTTTTTTGCTTTGTAGTTGGTTACTGACGTCAGTTATTCGCAGAGCTTTTAGTACCTACTTCTAAGTGAATGAAAACATCATTATTTAAGCGAATAGATTGTTATGGCATGTGTAGAATATCGCGTGAGCTTTTGCTAGTGGTCTGTGATCGCTTCTGACGTGAAATATTGAAATAGCATACCTAATCGTAGTTTCATCTTGTAACTTTGCTTATGTGGCACGTCGGTATACGCTGGGATCGTAATGTACTCTTAAATTAACTGTGAACAGCATGAAATGTAGGAAATGCAACCAGTAAACTAGTATACGTGATGCCACCTTTATAGGTTTTCGTTTTTTTTTTGATTTATCCCGCAATGAATAAACATTTATTATACATCAAACATTTTACATAAAACTTAGATTAACCTACCACTTAAAATCTTAAAAAATAAATAAATGTGTAAACATCATAACTAAAATATATTATTAAAAGGAGTCCCTTTAGGCAAGGTTCCGAAGATACTGGCAGCGTTCCCCCTTTGAATGGCTAAATGGCCTTTATAGGTTATATTTTAAGTTGGTATTACCTTTTCATTAAAATAGATACGCAATTTTGGAAATAAAATTGACTTAGTTTCACACGACAATGTTTTGTAATTTTTTATTTAATCTAGAATATTTATTAGTTTTACATATTGTGTGCATGTAGAATAATAAATTGTTTATATTAATTAATATCTCGTAATCGTATGCTTATCGTGTTTTACTTTTTGAATTGAAACATGAAAGCTGTTTATGGCGCAAATTTATTTCTTTTTTATGTTTACAGATACGAGTACCTACCAATTTATCATCGCTATTAAATATTTAACGAGGCGGAAGAAATCGTAAGTTGTAATGATATAATTGCCAGTATATACACATGCAAAATATGGTTGAAAGATGCTGTCGGACCGGTTACATGCGGAAATGCACCAATGCCCAAAACGGGTGTGTGAACAGCGAGACACTGGGGCGTTCCTATATCTAATCTAAACTACACTTTCCCTGATAAAAGTTGTATCTTTCTATCTCATCCAGTTTTTTTAGACTACAAGTTAGCCCTTGACGGCAGTCTCACCTGATGGTAAGTAATTACGCATTCTAAGATGGTAGCGGGCTCAACTGTGAGGGGTATGTTCAACGTATACTCCTTATCGGTTTCTACGCGACATTGTACGCGGAACGCTTGGCGACACGTCTTTGTCGGTAGGGTGGTGTCTAGCCAAGGCCGACGCTTCCCACCAGACCATACTCGAACCGGGAATCGAACCTAGAACCTCCAACTTTTTAATGCGACAGCGCGCGCGCTGCGCCACGGAGGTTGTCGTTTGACAAAGGCCTTGGGTCTTTTATAAAGCTTTTTAATTTAATAAAAATATAGCTAAAAGCCTTCAGTTAATGTTTAATTTTTTGTGCTGAGATAATTAATTAACAGAATAATTAGCTGGGGTAGGAAAAAACGTGGGTGTTTAAAAAATAAAGATGCTAGGCTATGCGATGATAAATTACTTCAGCGGGAGTAAGTTTGTTGCGTTTATAGAAGTCTTTGGGTAGAATAGTAATAATGACAAGTGCATAGTTTGTATGTATATAAAAATTGATATAAGCGGTGATAGTCTAGGAATAAGGATGTCCGCCTTCTAATCAGAGGTCGAAGTTCGAACGCACCTCTAACTTTCCGGAGTTATGTGCGTTTTTAAGCAATTAAAATATTACTTGATCAACGGTGAAGGAAAACATCTTGAGGACACCTGTATGCCTGCAGAGTTCTCCATAATGTTCTCAAAGGCGCGTGAAGTCTGCCAACGCGCACATGGCCAGCTTGGTGGACTATGGCCGATCCCTACTCATATTGAGAGCCTCTGTAGTAAATCAGCAACGATTGATCATGAAATATTTATTTACTCCGGGTGCCATAAACAGCTTACAAGCCGCTAGCAATACTGGCGAAAATGATTACGTTATGCTGTTTTGCATTTTAAGCCTGACAAGTTACAATAACCAATAATTTTATGTAACGCTAGGATAACTACTGTTTTTGTTACGAGCTTGTGTTAAAAGTTTGTTGAATTAAATTCGTGACTCATGCAGTCATACCAGACAGTCGTGAGAGAAAAGTTGTTCTGGGCTTGACCCCTGACATTGCTGACATACTTTGGATACGTACTGAAATAGTTTCCTTAAATAGAAAGACAACGTCCCTTTATGATTATGATTTATAGACGTAACATATGAACACGTTACGATGTTACAAGCTTATATAGTAACTCGTTGCTTATGAGCTAATTTATCACGGATAGATCTTTAACAATTTAGATTATAAAAGACAGCATATTCTTCTCATACATGTATAATATAATTTTCGTGCCATGCTACAATCTAGTTTGTTGCCGCAAATTAAATTAAATGCGAAATTATCTCTGTTCATTTTTTATTTCATAAGCTCACAGCTCCTTTTTGATATTAAGATAGTTCTTGCGTCATATGATATTTTCTGAAATAAACTTTATGTCTCAACTTTTTACTCTTGAAATGCAGAACTGAATCTTTTACGTCAGATAACAAAAATAACATTTGTTTCCTTTGCATTGCATTCGGTATTATATTAGCCCAAATAAAAAAAACGCAGTCTGAGAGACTAAGAAAATCTTTAAAAATGCAAACGCATCTGCAAAAGCTAGTCAAATATGTAATCATTTTTGTTTTACTATTCTTAAAAACATGGAGGGCAAGACAAGGTCGAATAAGGAAGTTATTTGAGAACTATTAACAAGAAATAGCACGTCCGACGTCCGCGTTATTTCTTGGTAAGCGGTTGTAGAAACATTCACATGTGACGCACATGCCCTGGAAGATTTCTAGATTAAGGTACAACGCCTAGTGGTTAGATAAGTTCATGTCGGGATGTTACGCAATTCGCACATACTGCAACAAATAACATGATAGTTTTAAGGAAAAAGGCTATCTAGGTACGACATCAAACTTGCGTCACTAATAAAATATAAGCAAAAAGACAACTTGCCACATTAATCTTTTGCTGTGGTTAGCAAGTAATTTTGCGTCTTCATATTATATATATCCCCGGATTAAGGAAATCAGTATTTTATAAATAAATAATTTAGAGCTGAAAGACGTTATTTCTCTTGCCCAATCTAACTTGAAGAGGTATATTCCTCTACAAGTTAGATTGGGCAAAAATAATGTCTTTCAGCTCTAAATTATTGATAAGATTTGACAAAAAATTATAAAAAGTATAATAAGTACAATGAACAAATTTTGGGTGGTTGCATTAATATCGAAAATAGTGTCTTTCAGGTTTTATTTACTTTTATCATGTAAACCAAAGTTATTTTGTTTCTTAATATCAAATTTGTTCTTTCGCTACGTAATTCAAGTTCTTTCTTTAAAAATATGCACGATATATAAATACAAGATTAAGATCAATACTTTCTTAAATTAAATCTACTTTGAGCTAGATTGCTTGTGCAAGTTGCTCAACCGCGTTCCAGAGCACGTTAAACTGTCTCACTCACGTGTATTAAAGACATGTATGTGATAATAATCGTTAAAGTTCTTTAATATGCATTGCAGTAACTTTGAGGGTCAAAGCGGCACTATTCGTGACATACGGGATTAATACGAGTACATCCTCCATTATTCTCTACTTACGTCCCGGTATTAATAAATCTGCAGACGGAGCAAACCAGTGCATTTTACGAGGCGGGTAAGGTTTTGTTGTTGTTGGTGACAAGGTCAAAGCTCTAATCTTCTATGTGAGTGGAGGCTTATGGTCAGCAGTTGGACATTACCATTACCATTAAGTTCCAGTCCTACTGATGTTACAGGCAGCAGTCATAAGAGAGTGATTAGAACCGACCCACCACTTCAACGATTCAAGTCATCTCAGTGGCATAATCAGGACCAAAAGCTAAACATTCTCCTGAAACACGGGGGTGGATGCTTTCCCGAATCTATACTGCTTCTAAAAAATCTAAAATAAAATAACTGATTAATCTGACAGGATCCGGGATTCCAACCAGGTTTTCATCTCCACGGATTAAATGTTGTCAATTGTCGTCAATATATATTTGTTTAGCTAATTATATCACTGTCACCAAAATTATTATATCTGAAATACATACGAGTATATCCATAATTTTTACGAAAGAATTCAATATGGTTCGTGCAATGTTTGACAGACATGTTTTTTGGTTACGTGCTTTTTAATGCTATTGAGGTTCCGGTTACAATTTCTCAATAGCGCAAACATGCTAACAATTCGACAGACTAATAGCGAATAGCTATTTGGTCAGACTTAAGATCTTCTCTTGGAGTTTAAATTATTACGTTCAAATATAAATCGTAACTCACGTAATTTTTGGCTGATGTATAACAATACAAATTACAAATGTTATCTCAGTACCGTGAGAAGTGGACCACGGGAATGAAACCAATGTTCTTTTAGCTATCATTTATTTTCGTCAGTTTTATGTTTTATATTAAGAACTTTGTTTAAATACAGAGTTGGTGTTTTATTATTTTCAAATCTTATCATTTCCGTTTCTGACATAAGCTACATGGTGGGCTACAAACTAAAATCTCTTTTTGACAGAAAATCCGTGCCCTGTAAAGATTTGATAATGATGAAACAAGAGGCGCAGATTACATACTCGTATTTACTTTGGACATGTCACACAAAAAATGGCACTGCTCATTCTTCTTGATGTCATCAAAGCGTTTAACTTTTACGTTCTATGTTATATTCTCGGTCTACGCCAGAAAATTTGTTCTATTATTGTATCCTCTGACTGGGCGGATATCTTGACAGTCATGACCTAAAGTGCTGTGTCATCTCTTGGGTTATTGTTTTATATTATAATCGAAATCACATTTTAGTTTCTCAGTATCACGCGTATGTCGACGTTCTTTAAACCTATAAAGGTATATAAGGTTACTTCTGTGACCTTGCTTCTGTAGTGAATACAATATATTTCGACCTAAATAAAATAAAAACTTGTCAACACAACAAGATTGCGACTACTGGTAATAAATAAATATTTTTTGCCACATTCCGCATATTATAACTAAATTGGCTCCTTTTGTTGAGGGACCTTCAATAAAAGTATTTTCAGTACTTAAATCATAGAATTACAAGTATTTCTGAATGTTTTTGCTTTATTGGCATCATCAAATTACTATAAGAAGTATAATTCATTTATATTACTTCTTTAACGTATGATGGCATTGGTGTAGAATAATTTGCTGTCATTACCAGGTCTGATTGTTGTGGCGTTTATGAGAAGCGAATACTCGTAGAAGCAAACGACTATAATAATTCTAGTGTGCCTAGGCCACATAAAATAATTGCATCTAGATAGCTACTTGTTTTGTTAGCTTAAACTTTATCTTTTATAAACTACTAGAAAAGAATATTTAGGTTAGAACATAGTATTTTTTTACGTAAGCGTAGTAGAATATAGAGGTAACTTACGTAAGTTTTTCTTAATTCAGTTGTTCAAAAAGTGGTTCTTTTTGAAGTTGTGTATTGTGTATGCTATTTCCCAGTTAAAACAGCAATGGAACCAATATGGAAGACATAAAGGCACTAAGCCCTAAATGTTTTAAATATTTTTTAATTTACTGTTGTTCATGCCATATATCCAACCAAAGAGACCTTTTTGACCTACATCTACAAGTAATGAAAATATGACACTAAACAATATATTAAATGCATATATTTAAAACATAAAACTTGTTTACTCAATGAATTACTAAGTGAGCTACAGTGAATGAATAAACCGTTCACTGGTAAAGGTAACATTAAAAAAATCTCCAAGAAATTTTACACAAAGTGGTTTGAATGAATATTGCGAAAGAGCGGGTAAATAAGCACTATGCAAGATCTCTTGGCAAAAGAAAGGTTATCCATGACTTGTATTTTTTCAGCTAATGTGTTTAAACTTTAGTTTTTTTTTAACTGTCATATTAAGTCGTCCCGAGTCTCCTCGGGGCTCGTGTAAAATAACATACTATCTGCACTTGCATCAAGATGTATAAATGTCACTGTTTAATGCAAGCTAAAATTCAGTTCGAACCTGCTGATAAGCCATTAAAAGATTACATTTTCCAAAAAATAAAAGATAATAAATATTAATTATAATCTTAGGTAATATTGACTATTTACTCGTCAGGCGCAATAACTAAATAACAAACCAAAATGTCAATATCACATCTATACAAATAAATAAAATTGGAGTGTCTGTTTGTAATATTGAAATAACCGTTTTTTACTGCATGCATATGAATATGTATACGGTACATACACCAAAATAACATTTTTTACAATTTTTGTCTGTCTGTCTGTCTGTCTGTTTGTTCCGGCTAATCTCTGAAATGGCTAAACCGATTTTTACGGGACTTTTATTGGCTGGTTAGGCTAATTTTTGAAAAAGTCTTTTATTTTAGAAAAATAAAGTAATGTTGCAATGTCCAAGTACTGTCCAGTACCGCGCGCAGCTCACGCGCATGCCTGTGCCATCACGTCTCGGGCGCCTCCCACAACTTCTTTTCTTCCAACTTTTCCAACCAACGAATCAATATCCGATTTCACTCATTCTTTTTTTTTAGAAAGGAGATACTTTAATGTTTATCCTGTAATTATTTCAAGTAATTCGGGTTAGTAACCTATTGCTTCGTGATTGAAAAACAAACAAACACACTAACTTAACGCAGAGAAGTCGCGGGCGTCAGCTAGTTTGAAATAAATTCAATTGGAATCTGTAACTAACTGATTATGCTTTCCACGGAATTAACAGATAAATTATATTAATTTTCACTCAGTGCGACCGCATTCGCTAAGGTAATTTAGACCCATTACTCGCATGGCGTATAATCATATCGGACTTTGGTCCTTCTAAACTGGTAATTTGCACGCCGCATATCTCTTAGTATGTGGTCTGAAAGCACAATCTCTGTATGTCATCATCTTAACCGATGGGTGTATGATATGGGTATCATACAAAATATTTAGACTTATAGATTAGACGAGTATAGACTTTTTGTTGGGGTTATACGCTTTACGTCTTGTACTTGTAGCGGGATATTGCATTTGCAATTAGCATTTGGTTATAGAATTTATTCTCCCTTTCGGATGGACCGACGTCGATCCGCGGGTGAAACTTTTTGGAGTAATGCACGTGATAAATTTAATTAAAGCAATTAGGATTGAAATATCTTTCGCTTTAAGAAAACATCGTGAGAACTGCATGCCTGAGAGATATTGACAATTCTAAAAATCTGCCAATCCGCAATTGATGATGAGAGGGTCTAGTTCTAAGTTTGGCACAGAGTTATTTCGAGGTATATTAACATTATCTTATACTTTTAAGTAAACTTTAGCTATTAGGCAGTATACATTTGAGCATTATAATATATATATATTCAAATTAAAGTTTCAAAATTCTCATCACTTTCGTAGAGATCTGATGAAGTTTTTAGTAATGGCAGTATTATTTACAACCATATGTTGACAATATCATGTTACATCTTTTATTAATTTGGTAATGCAATCCTTTGCAAAACATATAACTTTATTTTTTATCTCTAACATTAGAGCTGCAGGCGCGTTGAACGCTAAGTTGAGCATTTAATATTTATTCTTTTTTATTTTTATAAAATCGCTTGGTAACATATCTTGGTAATCGGGCCCAGGACCTACAACTTTAAAATATGACAGACAGCGCACGCGCTGCGCCACGGAGGTCGTCAAATTCAAAAACAACAGGCAAATCATATGTCCTGTCTCCATCAAGAATTTATCTCATCGCCATAATATATAGATTCTTCTAACTTAGGGTGAAAACGGAACAGTCAAATATTTACTTCTACTATCTACTAATCGAATTAGTTTTGTTTATTGAATAGTAACCTCAAATGTGGTAAAATACTAGGATATAATTTTCTGCTTTCGATCAATTCCATGGCAGACAGTAACGTTTAGGTTCATAGTTTTGCAAGAAAATATTGCAAGGCCATTCCATAACAATGTACGAAGATTCATCGCCATAGCGAGCTAAAATTACTATGGTTGTCGAACAAATCCATTTTAAGGGTAAAGTATAGCTAGTATATTATATACATTACGGTTTATATGTATATTTACATGCTTCAAAATACGTAATTTATTTTTAATATTGATTTAAAATAAGAATTGTTCACTAAGATAATGTAAAAGGTCGGTAAGTTTTGGCTATATAAGAAATGGCAATGTGTGCATGGTTTCAGATGCAGCGTAAGAAAGGTCTTCATTGGTTATGCGACGTCAACGTCTTTTGTTCCGGTAGTCGTTTTGGTCAATGGGCTGCTAACAGAAACCTGCGAGCAGCACTTTAAGAAGGTTTTCCTTGTACCTGTTAATTAGTAGACCCTAAGAAGTGCCGAAGACGGCACTTCTTCGAGAGCACTTATTGCATGAAGTGAAAATATGATCACCATTTGCATTGGTCTTATCCTAGACCAAGTGGACTTCTTTTTTGAAATCGTTGAAAAAGATTGCAAGATTTGATATTGATTATATAAACAGCTTGAATAGTTTAACAACTATGATAAATATCATATATTTTAATACTACAAAAGTAAATTGAATAAAGAAGCTATAGCTTTTTTGGATAATATTACTTTACGCACCCATTTCCCTTAATCTTCTTAGTCGATTAAAATTTGGCAACCCTAAGCGCTTCAAGTTCGAGTGAACGTAAGATGCTCGTGTAATGTCAAGGAGTTGCAATCTCCAAACGTACCTTTGGCATGTTTGATTCTGATTTGTACCGAATTGTTTTTTTTAATTCTTATTATGTAAGTAATCTGTGACAGCGTCGATTCTACAATAAATTATGCAATTTAATTAGGGTGCATATTCATTAAAACTTGTATTAAAACAGTAAGACTTAGTGTTACAAATTCAAATAATCCTGGAACTAACTAGAAATACGTCAGTATTTCTAGTTAGTTAGACAGGGTCAAATCAGCAGTATGCCTATCGATTAGAGGATTTAGGAACTAACAAATATAAATCATAATGAAATAGAACTACAAGCCGTGGTTGTTTTATTTTTCTTTTGACAGTAGATTGGTTAATATCCGGTTTCTGGACCCTGAATGAAATGACTCATTTATTGTTTAGGATATGCACAGGTTTGACTTACGGACCTCAAGGGCAAATCCTATTTAACCTGAAGAGAAATGCTATTGTATATAATGTAACTTTAGCTCAACAACAGATCACGAGCTCGTGGATACAAATGTAGATTAAGGTTGAAAATGTTAAGGTAATCACAGGAGACCGAAGAGTTGCCAGCTACCTCGGACAAAGAATAAGTCTAGCCATTCAAGGGGGAACGCTGCCAGTATCTTCGGAACCTTGCCTAACGGGACTCCTTTTAATAATATATTTTAGTTATGATGTTTAAATATTTATTTATTTTTTAAGATTTTTAGTTGTAGGTTAATCTAAGTTTTATTTTAAGTTTTATGTAAAATGTTTGATGTATAATAAACAAAAAATAAATATTATATATCCACTTAACTAAAAAACTGGATTTTTGAAATACGTACAAGTAATTTTAACTTTACTCAAATATAGATATTCCTTTAGGGGTCGACATGTTTTCATGCATATGATGCAACCACTCTTGATTATTGCGATTAGCTTGGTCCAGCGTAATTTTGCGAATTAATGAGTTATTTTACAAAATTGAGTGTTTCTCATTAATCTTAGTTACGAATGGTTATTAAGCTTATTTGCAGCACAGAATAGGATTAAGGTTACAACGTTTCCAAGGCATGTAGAGTTAAATAAATTTAAAGTCCGGCAAACTAACCTACATCCAAAACTTTTTAAAGTACATCCATAATAGCCGGCCAATGCTATGTGCATGTTCAATACATCAGTATGATGGTTATAAACTCTGTTATGAAAGAGGAAGCTTTTGCCCAGAATTTGGACATTAATAGGCTAAGAATGAAGATGATATTCCATTGTGTAAGACGCTGTGACGTGTAACGTAGGAAAGCTAGACCAAAGATTAAAGGGCAGATGGCGTGATCGATCGATAAATAGATCAGCAATATATGACTCAGTCACTGAGTATTTCTGATATGAAAATAGCCAAAAAGGTGCATGAACCTAATCAGATGAATGCGACTTACTGAGTGTTTTCATAATGCTACAAATAACCGCAGAATGGAGATTGTAACAACCTCAAAAGGATCCATGTTAGTAAAAATATAACTTGGGTAATAATGGCATTCAAAAAGTATATTATAGATAGAGTATTGTCATAAATTGAATGGATTTTAAAAAAAATAAGTTAATAGCACTAAACAAGTTCAATTAACAATAAAATTTAAAAAATACAGTTTTATAGTTAGTAGAGTACTAACCTTCTGCTATGCTATTTTGCTTTAATTTGCAAGTAAACTAAATACCTTTTTTCACTCCTTAAATGTTCAAGAAAAGCTAGACAAACCGTTACTTGCAACAATATAATAACAAGTGCAGTTTAGAAGGAAATTACTTAATACTGTAATTGCCTCTAATATAGCCTCGTTAATAATGTGTCTAACAAAACTTACTTTCTCGGAGACACAATAGACTAGTATGACTAGCTTCTTGTATTGTCCATTTCGCTATTTATTTTTTATTGCTACTATTAGCATATGTACTCATATATTATATAATAACCATATTTCACCAATCTAGCACTTTAAAAAAATATGCCAACCCTGAACTATGTTGATAACTGCATATAATGCAGAATTTATTTCTTAAAATACATTTGCAAAGGAAGGTCAAGAATACGATTTTAATCATTCAGTTATGATATTTAGATAACAATATCATTTCCTGGTAGAACATGGTCTGAATTTGTGATTGTATACGACTTTCTATTATAATATGACGACGATCTTCAAAAGCGTAAATTGAATATTTAATTTGAATTATATAATTATGTGCTTCGTCAATGTATACTGTGTGTATACACAGTTTTGGACCCTCACGGGCGTCTCGAAAACGTTCTAAGTTTCATTACAATCTATATATAGAATTTTGGAACGCATCTCTTTGCGTTGACAATCATAGAAATATTGATATTTGTTTATTTAGTTAGTTTTTTTTAATACGATAATAGATTGAGAGAGGAGACCTGATCTCGACAATTCGGCATTAATTAGGCTGGTGTTGATGATAATAATATACTATTAATATGCCTGTATATAATTGGTCTGTCATTATAACATGACACTCATCTGAATCGCGGCATTTACTGAGAATAAGCAAAGGACAATAGGTAAGTAGGTGGCTGGTGTACAGCGCGCAAGAAATTTGCAGATATTTCTAATCTAGGTGTGACATCTGTGTTAATTAGGATCAATTACACACGCAACAATGGCGTACACACACGTTTGTGTTTTGAAATAAGAGAAACAATAGATGTTTCGAAATTGAATAATTGTTAAGAGACTAAGCAGATAGTTTAAATTTTGGGAACACATAACTTGGCGATTGTATTGATTCGAACGGTATTTTAGAAAATTATATAATTAATATATTAATACGTGAAGAGACAATATATTACCTACATGTATAGGAGTTAAGGAAGCTGTGATAGTCTAGTGGTTAGGGCGTCAGCCTCCTAATCAGAGGTCGGCGCTTCGAATCCGGGCACGCACCTCTAACTTTTTGGAGTTATGTGCGTTTATAAAAAAAATATCTATCACTTGCTTCAACGGTGAAGGAAAACATTGTGAAGAAACCTGCACGCCTGAGAGTTCTCCATAATGTTCTCAAAGGCGTGTGAAGTCTGCCAATCCCCACATGGCCAGCGTGGTGGACTATGGCGAAACCCTTCTCATATTGAGAAGAGACCCGTGCTCTGTAGTGAGCCGGTAATGGGTTGATCATGATAGGAGTGAGGAGTGTGGGATTTAGCATAGTTAAAGTTGTCGTATTAACTTTTTAACACTTTGCGACCAATAGGCTGTAGTAACTTGAAGCCGCTTGGAATGAACAAATAATTATTTGTGTGTTATACAGATCGTTTAATGAGAAGTAGCCAAACCGAACTACGAACCCGAAGTACCGTAAGTAAGTAAGTAGGTTCAACGGTACACATACACAACGGAATTAAAGTTCTAAATACCTGTACCTCCTAAAACATAAATAAAAAAAATTTTAGTGCAATACTGTGGCAATACTATTTTAATTGAGTAGGTTGTATAAAGGTGTAAACGTGAAGGTATACTACACTGCAGCAAATACGTTCTACTATCTTGATGAAGGTGCATGCTTTTTGCGAGTAGGTCGGTACAAATAAAGCTACAACTTTAAAATCTGTACGCGAATGTAGGATTTCGATCCGCTACAATAAAGGTAAATTTTCTTTAAACGCATTTAATTCATGGAGTAAATACACGTGTGAGAAAATTGTGACGTGATGTACTGAAACGTGGACAAAAACACTCTATTGAGCCTAGGCTTGACAACGTTTATTCAATTATAGTCCTTAAATGTGTATACACAAGAGTTAAGGATGTTAGTAATAAGCTAAAGAAACGTAAGCTAGAGAAAAACCCTATATAATATTGCAAAAATGCGTTTAAAAGGAAAAATAAACGATTGAATCTCGTTAGATTTTGTGATACCGTTCCAATTCCGTCGGAATTAAAAGTTATCTGTATCAACGAAAACAATCTGAAATATGCTAGTTATGTTATATTAATTACAAGTTTAACATGTTTTGCAATTTGTTCGTCGGATTTCCTTTGTAATTATGATGAATGTTTTTATATAATGCTAAAGCTAAGCTATGTTTTTAATAACTTATAGGAACTTTTCTTACTACGATAAATAACTTATATATGAACGCAAAAAAAAGCGTCATTTAAAGCCTAATCTCATTAAAGATTATTTTGTTATTTAAAGAATATGGTTTAAAAACGAGAAAAGTCCACAATGGAAACGCATTGTCAAACTTCTGCACTGATAAGGTTAGGAATCCAAAAAGAAAAAGAAGTTTTCGTATCGTTTCAATCTGGTCTATTATTTTACTTTGTCATATGGCACGTTTTAAAACAAGCTTTTGTTTAATAACATTTTCTAATAATAAATCATTATTCACTTTTATATCATTATTATGAGTCACATGTCAATGTCCAGATTCTCCAACGAAGTGACGGTTTGAGCAGGGAGATTAACGCCCAATGTTAATAAGCAATCTATTTCAAAATCTTCATTGCATTTAGAAGTGTTGTCCTTATTTCTTCTATGTCGATAAAAAGGTTTTTTTATACACCATAAGTTCGCCCTTGACGACTATGTCACGTGGTTTTAAGTGACGATGCAGTCTAGGATGTTAGCGAGCTAACCTGTTAGGGGTATGGTAAACCCACACTCCTAATTGGTTTCTACGCGACATCATGCCGGAACGCTAAATCGCTTGGCGACACGTCATTGTCGGTAGGGTGGTAACTAGCCACGGCCAAAGCCTCCCACCCGACCAGACTCGAGCCGGGAATCGAACCCAGGACTTCCTAGTGGAGGTTCGTTTTTAATCTGCTCTATTGTGAATATTGTTGATTTAGTCAGCAGTGTTATAAATTATAAATAGGTTTGGGGAATAGGTGCAACCTTGTTTACTTCATACAATACCCTATATTTCGGCAGCATAGAACTACAATGTCACATTTTTTAACAAACATAGATTACCTCTTTAAAAATATCAACTGCCGCTATTGAATTGCTTCGTTTATTATTGTAATCGTGATTCAATTACTTACATATTTTGTCATGGACACTATGAAAATTGGTTGTGTATTTAATGTTTTATTGATGTGTTTCTGTGTAAAGAAACTACTAGATACTAGATTATATCAGTCTATATTAATTCCACATCATCATCATCATGAACAACCCATTACCGGCTCACTACAGAGCACGGATCTCCTCTCAATATGAGAAAAGTTTGGCCATAGTGCACCACGCTGGCCATGTGGCCGCCAGCGCTGCGGATTGGCAGACTTCACACGCCTTTGAGAACATTATGGAGAACTCTTAGGCGTGAAGGTTTAACACGATGTATTCCTTCACCGTTGAAGCAAGTGATATCTTATTTTTTTTTTAAACGCACATAGCTCCGAAAAGTTAGAGGTGCGTGCCCGGATACGAACCGCCGACCTCTGATTAGGAGGTTGACGCCGTAACCACTAGGCTATCACCGCTTCGTATTGTTTTCACATTGTTGCAAATATACAAAGCCTCAACATAAACTTATCACACTTCGCTATCACGTTATGAAATTCGTTCAAAAAAGTTGTCCAACCCGAACCCCCATTGTTAAGAGATATCACTCAATTAAGTAACTGATATGAAAGCTCTTAATTAACAATGCTTTTTTACCATAAGATTAATTACGCGATTTCCCATCATTAACACTAGTATTTTAATGTCTGTTTACGGATTTATTACAGTTTTTTTTGGCTACGATCGCAATGACAGTGAGGCAAGTGCACGTTGATTTGTAATTGGCTTCGTGGGAAATATATCTTAAGGGTGAGGCAATTAAACATTTAGAAATGTATTGTTTTGCGATAAGAACGTACTTTTTTACAACACTAGAGATAACATAGAAAGCGTTATAGTGCACACACTAGCCCATCAAACGAAACGTCTAGAGTACAATAAACTCGTATTATTTGGTGTATGAAGCGGTGATAGTCTAGTGGTTAGGGCGTTAGCCTCCTAATCAGAGATCGGCGGTTCGAATCCGGGCACGCACTTCTAACTTTTCGGAGTCATGTGCGTTTTTAAACAATTAAAATATCACTTGCTTTAACGGTGAAGGAAATATCGTGAGGAAACCTGCACGCCTGAGAGTTCTCCATAATGTTCTCAAAGACGTGTGAAGTCTGCCAATCCGCACATGACTAGCGTGGTGGACTATGGCCAAAACTCTTCCCATATTGGGAGGAGACCCGTGCTCTGTAGTGACCCAGTAATGAGTTGATCATGATAAAAATAAATATAAAAAATTGTATTTGTCAATTTAACCCATATATAAATACATAATTATAAAACTTATATCACGTCAGCTAGATTTTGTTATCAAAACCAATGCAATGATTTCTTCTATTCTAAAAAATACAATTACGTTTTAGCTCAACTCGAAACCCTTGACCTTTATACTAGGTGTACATTTCGAAACATTGTATGAAATCAGATGAAATATATACTAAGTATGTAATTAGACCACTCTAATTGTTTAATACTAGCGGTTGAGCGTGACTTTGCCGAGCAAACTTACATCCGCCACTCGACACCCATTTTTCAGGGTTATTTTGGAATAATGTTATAGTTTTCACAAAGGTATTGTAATTTTCATTTTTGATTCAAACATCTAATTCCAAAAAATGTAATATATGTTTTTAAAATTATATTTGGTTTTCTATTACATAATCATTTTCTATAAAGTTTAATTTTTGTAAAATCTTCTAAAACAAATTTCCCCGAAGTCACTTCCTGAATATACAAGCCAGCCATAATTTAATTTCAGTAAATAAAAAAGGGGGCTTTTAATTCAATCACTATTTCGTATATAAAAGCAAACGGTTAAATGACTAAGCGAGTAAAGTTTTTGAGAATCTGCAATAAGCATAGCAATTTAACAAAGATTCAGACATATTAGGTACCATAAGGTAATGTTTAATAAAAATAGATTAACCCCGATGCAAGACGTTACGATGCTAATGGAAAATTGCACAATTTTGATGACTGGGTTCATATACTTATGATCAAGGGTCAGACTGATTTTGATACGGGTAATCATTTAAAATCAATGACGTAAGCAATAACATTTTGTCTGAAAAAATATATTTAAATTATTTAAAGATATTCTTATACTGTGTACGTAAACGGGCTGAAACTTCACTATATCTACGTCACTATCAAAATTTAATAATTAAGAAATTTATAGCAGTATCGATCTGGCCCACGAAATGCACCGAATCGAATCTTCACTAACCAAATAAAATCTACGACCATAAACATTTATAAATAAAGTTTTTTTTTTATAAGGTAAGACTTATGAAAGCTCTTTGACTAACTAACATCATTGATTACTTTAATTTAATTCTATACACTTTAACAACGCGGCTCTCAGTATTACGATTTCTGAGGGTCATTTTAACTCAATTTTTTCTGAAACTGAGTTTGTTTTTTCTGTTATTCGAGATAACACTATTAAAGATGGAAATTATATTTGTGACACAGTCATATTAATTTTACTATACCTACTGTTTGTTTTCTACAGATTGCACGATCCTATTTTAAATTGTATTGCATAAAAGGCGTCCCAGAAATGAACGTAAAGCTGGAGACATGACTTGGTATGATAGACCAAGTCGTGGCGGTTCGAACTGTTTGCCGGACAAGTTACGCCGAAGAGTTACAAAGCTGAAGACTTAGAACTTGCAATGCAGCTGAAGGCAAACAGGTCGAAAATTTGGTGTAAAATAAACCTTGTAAATCTAATTAAGTCAAAGGCATAATTGAAAAAATCCAATAACTGAATTTAATTTTGTACGAGCACTTCAAATTACTGACTTACCTGATTATCCGTGGTACGTTTTGGCCAAAATGGCGTCTTTATCAGTTTCACTCAAATTGTTGATGTCAGTGATCTGATAGACTTGTGACTTACCTGTGTAGTGGACTCCAAGTAGCTTAGATATGTATTACACATTTTTACTAACTAAACAGAATTGGCTTCAAATCCATTTTGGGTAAAAGTATCTAGTAGAATTGTGAATTAATCTAGTATCATTTTAGAACGTCAACTAAACGAGCGATCAAAAGTAAAGATAAAAAAGTATACCTAATCCATAAACTACCCCCTTTAGCCTACTATATACTTAGCTGAGTATTTTTATATGGTTTCGCTAAGCGCACTTTTCTATTTATTTTCTGTTACTCTACTCCATAGGTTACGTGACATATAATCAAATGCAATAACCATTTTTCAAATCTGACTGGACTGGACTTGTTATTCCAGAGGCTAGAGATTATTTAAAACAAACATACAAACTTACAGCTTTATTACTATAGACGTGTTGAAAAGATTCTCGTTCTTCAAGTATTGAGTTACGAGCAAGTATTTTATTTTTAATAGTAGATATTACACCACAATATCGCCTTAATTGATACTGATTTTGAAAAATGAGGTGTCAATCGATGTCCATATCTCAACGTTATAAGATATATTATGGTTACATAAAAATCCAATATGGCTGACGAAAATACATAAATAAAGCGATATATGCAAAGGTGTTTTGTCAAATCTATCATAGATTATCATCTCCTTTTTTATCTCAAATATTATTATTGGCTTTATATTGGTTTATATAAAAATCAGCTCCTCTCTTATCTGAAATATAGATTGTACCCCGTTTATATAACAAATCCTACCTAGTATGTATGTCTTTATTGTTAATGTTTGATTTGTTAAAGAAATCTGATTTTATATAAGTGGAACAGTGCAAAGAAATAACATGAAATAAATAATTGAAAAGTAGTTGTCTTATGTTTAGGAGTTGTTCTTGTTTAGTAATTATTTCGATTTTATTATGTACATATAATACTAACAGATTTGTACAAAGGTTGATAGAAGAGAAACATTGGAAAGGTGAACTGCGACGGTTCGAGGTTAACTCAATCTTTCTAAAGCTTAGGCTGAGATTTCGATTTAGTGATATTCAAATAGATTGTTTCTTTCTTTATACATAAAGTTTATTAGCAGTCACCAACAATTACCTATGTGTGTAATGTTTTATGTATTCGACGGTATAGTCGAAAATACTTCTATGGAAGAATGGTTTTTATATTTACTAGTTTTTACCCGCGGCTTTGCTTGCGTTGAAGCCATAATAAGTATCATAGATCATTACAATATAAATGAATCCAAATGAAAACTATATTTTAACAAGCCGTTTTTTTATCTTTTGTAATTTTTTAATGTTTCCTATGTTACTTCTAATACATCCCTGCATTCACATTTATTTTTATTTATTTATTAGGAAGCCAAGGGTATACAAAGGAATATTTATATATATTTGAAGAAAAAATTATGTATACTTAGGACTATCAATGTAGTATACATATACACTTACAGGCTAACTCGACATGCATAATATAATGCATTTATAAATTAGTAAGGATTCATTTATAAATTATGTATTTATAAAACTTTATGCCAGATGAAATTAAGAATTTGAAATCATCTCACAATTATTCTTGTTCTTTCGTAGATCACATGTGTAAGTCGATCGAAGAAACCTTAAATTTTTCTTAACGTAAGGAATTGTGACTCTTGACCTCATAATGTATATACGTACGTATATTAAGGTAACTAAGAAATCAATAAAACGTACGTATGTTAAAGTAACTAACTAAATAACTCCAAATCTAATATAAATCTAATACATATACTTACTTAATTGAGCAAGTATATGTATGTAGGTTTTATAACCTTTTTCAGCCTGTGGTATTATGGTTTTCGAATGAAGCAAACTAGTAATCCCTCATCCTGGTATATTCCCGCTGAATCTAACATCCATAGCGTTCCAGCACGATGTCGCGTAGAAACCAATTAGGAGTGTGGGCTTACCATACCCCTAACAGGTTAGCCCGTTAAAATCCATGACTGCATCATCACTTACCACCAGGTGAGATAGCCGTCAAGGGC
Organism: Lasiommata megera; assembly: GCA_928268935.1. Classification (NCBI taxonomy): domain Eukaryota; kingdom Metazoa; phylum Arthropoda; class Insecta; order Lepidoptera; family Nymphalidae; genus Lasiommata; species Lasiommata megera. Next base: position 8,084,704 of record OV743319.1, on the reverse strand, counting down.
TTACTTGTAATGTTATAAAAAAAATCTCAGAATCTCTTAATAAGACACGAAATTTTATTTTGATCTTGATATATCAGTCTTATCTAATAAGAATTTAACGGAGCAAGGCAAACGGAAATAAAAACAAGCGGTCTGGTGTCTAAGGACCATAGACAAGACCTTTATTGCATTTTACTATAGAAACATGTTTTGTAACTTTAGTTTCAAACATTTAAGAAGATAATGCGAATGTATTCTAAATTAGTAGTAGTAAGTTTATCTCATTTTACCCCTGGTATCAATGAGGTACCAACAATGTGTGTAACAATTTAATATTGTAATTAAGCATTTAGTCAAACAAAATGCTTGATAGCTTGTCTATTAGGTAATGAAGATATCATATTAAATAATTGCGGTTAATGAGACAAAATATACGATCAACTTGTACTATTGAATTGGAATTCTTATTGGTAATGATATTATTAATAACTATTAAATATAAATATATGTATGTAAATTATTAATAACTATTAAATATGTATAATATGTCGCCAAGCGATTTAGCGTTCCGGCACGATGTCGCGTGGAAACCAAAAGGAGTATGGGCTTACCATACCCCTAACAGGTTAGCCCGCTACCATCTTAGACTGTATCATCACTTACCATCGGGTGAGAGCTGTCAAGGGCTAACTTGTAGTGGATAAAAAAAAATAATATATTAAACCTGTAAGCTACACTTAATTTACAAATACATACTCGTATAAAGTATTAGAAAAAAGTTTTTAGTTCTATTAATTATGTTGCGTTTAGTAAGAAAAAAAAAACATTCATACCTTCCTGATTAAGGCCACAAGCACACACAATTATTTAAAGTTCAGAATAACGATGTAATTGAACGTTCTAAATTTAAACAGTCCAAATAAGTTCGCGTGCGTTTCCCGCGCACTTTAGCCACAGACTGCCGTTCAGTGCCGGCGGTAAATAGTAAATACTTCTTTATGTAATCTTATTTTTCAGAGCTGAATGAAAGATCGCTAGATTAAGCTGGGTTTTGATTAAGACACAAGTATGATATAATGATGACCTGGAGTAGTTACTTAGTGGCAGCGTTACTAAACCGTAATATACTCGCGCGAGAACCTATTATATATTCTTCATACTTAACGACGAGTTTGCTGGCTTAATTAGCATTTTTATGTAATTATTCTCAACATAAGCCATCAATATCTCACTTAATGTCTCACTGGTAGTAACATTTCTTCTCTTTAGTATTAGTATATTCTAGTTAAACATAATAAAAAAAAATTCGCCGTCCAGTTATATTGTTTACAGATAATATAAACAATTTAACTGGACGGTTTGATTTTTGATCACGCGCAGCGTTAGTATATACAAGTCTTCTGTAGGGATTTCTATACGCTACGGTTTTGTATCCTGTGACGTACTACGACTCCTTTAGACACTTTACTCCACATAGTGACGTCTTTTCTCCCATTGCTTATATTTGTCAAGGTCTTTTATTGGTTTTACCATCTTCTTGGTCAAAAACGGTCCATATTGTATTTGTCATTTATTATATTTGACATATCATATTAATGATTTATTGACTGGTCAATATTTTTTTTAAGACCTATTTTTTTTTGTACTTTTTCGTTCATTTAAAATCACTGGCAATGCATTGTAACTTAAATAAATGTAATTATTGTCATGTATTAATTATTATTATTACTATTATTAAAATAATAATTATAATTATGGCCAAATACTAGATATCTAATTCATCTGCGTTCACTAAGTGGATCTTATACAATGGACTTCAACGCGCGCCAAGCTGTCGACAAGTGATAGTCATGGTGCGTAAGTCAGAGCTATAATTATAGTGGTATAGTTAAAACAAAAATTGGATTTTGAAGGTAGAGCTAATTAATTATTATGAGCTAAGCTAATATTCTTATAAGTGTTAGTTATGTATTTATTTTTTACTTTTTTTTTTTATCTATACAACACAACGGATAAATGTTAAAACATTTTTGAATAAATAATTTTTCATTTTTTCTTTACACATGTTTAGAAAGTATAATATTGTATGTATTAAGATTTTTTCCACAGGACGGGTCAGGCTTAAATTTAAAGAACGGAAGCGTCCACTAGGAAAGGATACTTTTAAATTCATTACCAAGGTTGTAAAATAGTAAGGTTTTATATTTTTACTTTGGTCGAACACTATAGTAGCGAAATAATATTCAAATAGGTGTACTTAATGTAATAAGCTTTTTTTAGTCTGCATTAAATTTGTCATCTTTTATCATATTGTCATATGTCAAGTAAATCAAACATTATGTAATCGTCAACTATTTATTATTATTAATACAAAAGGAATATAATTAATATTACAATAACGGCACCGAAAAAACCGAAGAGGTTTGTCCTCGGTGCTAATCTGTAACTTAACAGCTTAAAACTAGAGGAACTGAGTAAGCATATTAGCCATGAAAAGAACATTTCCTAACTGAGTTAGACGGTCGACAGAAATGAATCAACCGTCCAAATCAGCCAAAAAATTTTTTTTAAATTTCTGTTTGACATTTTAAATATGTAATTTTAACTAAAGATATACTTAAGATTTTATAGGATAAGATAGGTTGCCATATAATATAATGTCGCCGTTCCTTAGATATTCATACTGATATATGTGCGTCTTTTTTTATTTGTTTCTTTTATTCCTTAACATTGGATATTTTCATACCGAAATAATTGGGCCTTGGAAGCAGATTCTGCTGGATAAAAACAATGCTTTGGTTTCCTATTATGCAGTAAAGCACGGCTTATTAATTAAACCGATTTTAATTGAACTTTTGTGTGGAGATAGCTTACAACCTTGATGCAGCCACGAATTTGTACAGCCTTGAAAAACAAACGGTTTATAAAAAATCTCCGAAAGTCCAGCCGATGTCGTCACTTGCAATGCTTAGTCAGAATATATAAAGTAGTAGTTAGAGGTAAAGTTTATGATACATTGATAAATACAGAGCAACTTTCCACCGCGTTGCGTCACATGGGCACATGTAGACGCACCTATGTGCGTAGCGAGCGCAATAAATTCGCAAAAGCGGTCGAAGAATTGTCGTATCGATGCTATGATAAAATATCTTTTCATTGAATTAAAAATTAAATTAAAGTGATATAAAAATCGTTAGGGAAGTATACAATGGGTTCGCCGAACGTTCAACAAATCCAGTAATAGGGACATGCCGTGGTGGTTTTTAATTCGGGTATACCTCACCGATTTTAAGTTCAAAGTTTGTGTAAAACGTAAGCTTGTAGAAAAGTCCTACTATAGCGTAAAGGATTATGTAAATGATAAACAAGCATGGGTATGAAATATTGCTCTAATAAGATAGCTCTTTATATAATTTTAAGTGGCATGTGAGATGGTGATAGCAAAAATAAAATTTACCTGGCTAAGTTTGTTGTGGGCTTCTTCTTAGACCGGGGCGCGTTTGCAACCCCCAAAGCTTTAGTTTTAAGTTTACAAATGGAGTTATCTCCTTACTCCTAACTTATATAAATAAATAAAAATGAAATGATAAAAGGCACTTTCGACGCGTCAATAATTCACAAAGTAAAATAAAAAATAAGTTATCACCATCAAATCGTAGTGATTTGATGGTGATCACTTATTTTTTATTTTACTTTGTAAATTATTGACGCATCAAAAGTGCCTTTTAAAGGACTATTTGAATAAAGATTATTTTTATTTGAGGGGGGGGGGGAGGGAGCGGAGTCCTACATAACCTCCGTCCTGACCAACGGATGGAGTAAGTCATAAAGCTTTTCCACGCCGACCAAAAAAGGTAAAATAATAATAGTGCATAACAACAACAGAACAATAGATTAGGTAGTAACTTAATACACCGATTCCCACGGATAAATCTAAAGTATATGAGTGATCATCATGCTAGAGTGACTAAATCGATTAATTTAATACATTGGATAATTTATTTTCGCAATTATCTCCGAACTCCTCTTCAAACTTCAGTGATTAATAGACGATTAATCCCTGTAGCAGGGAAGTAATAGAGATAAAGTACATGCGAGGGCGAACCTGCGGATACAGCTAGTTTGCTATAGAATTACTTTCCATTGCATTACGATAACGAGGTGTGAATGACCTTCAATTTTAATGTATGTTAATAAAAGGTTATGATAACTACAAGTAGTATCACTTGCATTCCCATTCTTAATTTAAACTGTTTTTTCCCTGTGGTAGTTAAAGGAAATAACTTTATTTTTATGTAGAAAAACAATTTTGTGGTAAATAGTGTTTTAGATTTTTGGGTCGTCTTTTTATTAGGTCGTCTCTTATTTTTAGAGACAATTCGCGTTTTATTAAAACCCAACTTAAGTTATCTTCCGCTGAAGTTATATTGCCAACTTACCCTCCGCTGTTGGGTGTACCTTCTATCTAATGGATACTTGTTACGAGGTTAAAGTTGTTCGTTCATCAAGGGATAAAGTGGTTAACCGTTATATATATGTAGAATATATTCCGGCTCATTTGGAATCCATACTCATTCCAAACTAACAAGTACTGGTTAGTAGGGAATGATCCAAGTAATGTGCTCTAGTATCTAATAATATATAATTTGCTGTCGCTACCAACTTCTATTTCAGATTGGCAGAGTCGTTATTAATAAACTACGTGCCGTGTAGCGTGTTAACTTACTTACTAGATAGGTTGGAATATCATGATCAACTCATTGCCGGCTCACTACAGAGCACAGGTCACCTCTCAGTATGAGAAGGGTTTGGTCATAGTCCACCACACTGGCCATGTGGGTATTGACAGACGATGTTTTCCTTCACCGTTGAAGCAAGCGATATTTTAATTGCTTAAAAGCGCATATCCTTAAAGATAGAGTTGCTCGCCCGGGTTCGAACCGCCGACTTCTGGTCAGGAGGCGGGCGTCCTAGCCACTATGCTATCACAGCTTCTAGCTAGGCTAGCTCAGGTAGGAATATATAAAATATATTTGTATGTTTATTAAACCTTCATCACCTTACCTATTATAATAGATTACCATCACTCATGATAATCTTGCAGCACAGTGGCTACTGATGCGTTGTCAGCTGAACCCATCCTCTTCCCACTCAGTTTCATAATGCCGGAACACTAAATTTCTTGGTGACACGTCTTGGTCGGTAAGTTGGTAACTAGCCACGGGCAGTAATATAAGCTGGCATACGAATAACCGTAAACATATAGCTGCTAGTTGTAATCCAATCTTTCAGCCAAAACTGTCCGGTTTTTTACTTTTGTCGTAGTTCAGTTCACCGCTACTAGATGGCGGTAAAAATAACGTCATTGTGTAGAAGTTTAGAGGTAACATAACGCTCAATGCCATTCGAAATAAACCTTAATCAGCCAGTCAGCTAGTCAGTCGTTTTTATATATACAGGTTACATGTGCTAAAATAATTTTATATTAATAATTTAGCGAGTACCACAAATAAGGTTGCAAACATTATAATAACTTAGTCGAAAGTTTTATTAAATGATGGCAACAAAAAAGTATTTCGAAATAATTGAAAATTAAACATATTAATAAGGGTTCACTGTCACGATTATTTAATCTCAGTTTTATACAGTGTATATATGTATATAAGTATCGAGAAGTTTTATTATTAAATTTCTTACCTCACTATTTTATTGTAACTACGACATTTGTTTTTACGCTGCACATCTGAAACGCTGTAGTAACCGTAATATTTCTTACATAATGTGAGAAAACTCGTATTTAAATCCGACAGGGATTATTTCGATAATGTCGCTAGCCCTGACATTATAGGTACTTTAATCTCACCTAAATGTTAAAACCATTAGTTAAGTGAACCGAGTAATTATTACCACAAGCAACCTACGAGACACATCTACTGAGAATTGAAATTAATATGAGTACTTAATATCTCATAAGTGAAAAATCGGAATATGCATTAAGAATACTTATTATTAGGACTAAACAAAAAAATGGGTAACCGCATCCTTCCATTTGACCATCCGCATTTCCACTGACCAGGGTAAAGGTGCAAAAAACGGTTCCACTATAAGTAAGCGAAAAATTATTAGGTAATTAGTTAAATATAAATCAAAGACTGGAGATTAATATCGAAAGAAATAAGTTACTAACAATATAAGAAATGACAGATTTTTGTAAAAAGTCTGTCTTTAAAAATACCAGACTTAAAAATGGTCATGTATTTTAAAGAAATCACAATAAAATATATTACAATAATATAAAGGTAAGGGGTAAGGCAATGCAAATTAATTAAGTAGGTAGCATTAAGTACAGAGTAGTTGCTTAACGAAGACATTGGAATGATTCAAATAGCCGCTTTAAATAATCGTAAAATAAGAGATTAATACAAACAAACTAGAGCATGACTTATAAATAATGTTAAAAATTAATTGCATTTCAATGAATATATCGAAATATGCTAGGGTGTTGCTTTTTGTTTTTGAATATATGTAATCTTGAAAAATGTAGTCATAAACTAACAATAATTAATTAATTGGATCATAAACTTTTTTCTCTATTGGTCCGTCTGCCATAGCCTCATTTTTCTAAGTTCATAGTTCAAAAAGAGGAGAAAGTTGTATGATAATTTAGTATTTTTTAGTTGTAAGTATCTGAACTGAATTCTGCATTACTAGGGGAGTATATTGAAACTTTAGGCAAGAGTATCCTTAGCCAAAAAAAAGAGCTCGGTAAGAAGATTAATACAATAGCTAGCGAATCAACACGATTATCATACTTAAATGTTGTAATGTTAATGTTTACACTCATACAATATGAAAATAAATAAAGTATTTAAAAAATATATCAAAAAAACGGTATAATATAGTAATTAAAAATAAATAAATGATGAGACTGATATTAAGGGATCACCGTGGCCCAGGAATATCTTCAGCACCGTCACCGACGCATTGCCGGCAGAATGGTATCTATTACCGGTATCTATTCATAGTCATATTGGAACACTAAATCGCTTGGTGTTATGTCTTTGTCATTAAGGCGGCTGAAGCCTCTGATCAGACGAGAGTCGAACCGGCACTCGAACTTTATAATAAGACAATGCACCCGCTGCGTTGCGTGCTTTTAGCTCTAAAGGAAATAAACCAGTTAATAGTCATCATCATCATCATGATCAACCCATTACCGGCTCGCTACAGAGCGCGGGTCTCCTCTCAATATGAGAAGGGTTTGGCCATAGTTCACCACGCTGGCTATGTGCGGATTGGCAGACTTCACACGTCTTTGTGAACATTATGGAGAACTCTCAGGCGTGCAGGTTTCCTCACGATGTTTTCCTTCACCGTTGAATACAATGATATTTTTTTTTAAAACGCACATAACTCCGAAAAGTTAAGAGGTGCGTGCCCGGATTCGAACCGCCGACCTCTGATTAGGAAGGAGGCTGTCGCCTTAACCACTAGGCTATCACCGCTTCAATTAATGTAGTACGAAATAATTACCCCGCGAGTCTAATAACTATTTTTTTATGCACCACTGCTGTTATAGAGATTAGTCAAAGTTTCATATTATAAATTAAGCAACAATGAGCAGGAGGGCCGCAGCTAAATTAGCAAATTAATGCAAACGCAATAATCGGAGAGATAAAGGTACGACTACGACCTTAAAGATTTAAAATTTTGATAGGAAGGTATGTACTCGTATGTATATTCAAAAAATATTTTGCAATATACATAAATGCGATAAGACAATTGGTATAATTATTAGTTTATCTGTGTGTGGATCAATATAATGTTATATTGGATATATAAGGTATATATATATACCTTAATTTATCTCAACTATCACTACCTAATAAGTTTTTGTAATTTTATTTTGTTTCTTTTAGTTATCTCAATTAATATATCGTTTTATTTTCGACGACTGTAAATTTCAAGTCTTGTTTATGGCGTTAACACTGTTGCACTGTGACATCGCGTTGTATGGGATATTCTTCATGCGAGAAAGATAGTCAGATTAGTACAATTTTATCGCGAAAATGAATAGTATATTAAATTAAAAAAAAAAAAAAACTCAATTAAAAAAGGTGCAATAGCATTGCGATAGAAGTACTTTAAAGCAAATTAATAAATTAACCCATAAAGGTTTCGTATAATAAAATCAATAATTACATTTTATTTTACCCACTGAATAACCAAGACCTGTAGAGTGCATGGTGAAACATAGCGATTCAGTTCTCGGCGTTTGATGTAATGTCTGTTACTGTCAAAATATTAAACTCGCCTTTTGTTAGTCAGTATCGTTGTTACAGTAGCGGGAGGAGTAAAGCGGACTGACTCCTAATTATTAAATCCAGAATACTTAAAGTAACATAGACGTGACAGAACTGTTCTGACTACAAATCAATTAATACGGTGCCAGTAATGGGTCTGACTTACCTCTAATTTGAAGTCAGTAATTGAACCAATCGAAATCAGCCATTAATTTTAACTAAATTAAATTTGCATTAGGCAATAAAAATAATTTCATTGAACCAAATGAACGAGGTATTACTAATGAGTAATACCTCGTTCATGTGGTTCTTGTGATTAGTACCTTTACAATGAATACATTGAACCTAGTATGAAAAACAAGAAAATGTACTAAGAGGACTTCGCAAGAAGTATACTTCTATTAACCGGAAGCTAGTAATACGGAGCTGAGGTTAACAGTCCACTAAATTAATAAATGAAACATAAAATGTCTGGCGGTCTTGATGAGTCGGTCTCTTCCCCTTATTAGTCACAATACAGTTGAATGTTACATCACGACGCAGCAGTGGTCGAGCACGAATATCCCGGACAGCGTCCTACTTCCCACGGCACGTCACTTTCGTTTTTAATTGGATTACCGATTGTGAACTGACGCACAAATGCCGAGCGCGTGCCAGATTGCAATTGGCATAACAATAATTCCTACGCGAATATTTGCAGGCGGTGTATTCTAAATTAGACCATTAAACGAATATAAGTTTTAGCATTTCTTAAACCTATGAAGCGTTATCTGATTTATTGTTAAATTTTATCATCATTAGTGTTTTAGATTAGATTAGACTCACAATTGCCTGGCACGCGCCAGTTGTTATCAGAATAATATCTATTCTTTTTGCAATTAGGTTATATACAAAACGCTTAATTTATAAATATTGTTAGTAGCATATTATAAGAATATGCCTTTGATTATTCTGTGTTGATATTTAGCCAATTACAGCAACGTTTCCGTAGTGTAGCGGTTATCACGTGTGCTTCACACGCACAAGGTCCCCGGTTCGATCCCGGGCGGAAACAATTTTTTTTATTATTTTTATTTTAATTCAAATCTGATAGCATTGTATTTTTGCACCCACGGAATCCAGCACCTATTATGGTAATAAATACCCCACGCGTACATTGCATTGCTTGCGATATGAATTTACAGTTCTGAAAAATGTATACGTGCTCTACATTTTATAGATATGCAATAAGCTAATACTTATTTCCATTATTTATAATTGAATTAGGTTTTATTGACGTGCCTTTGTCTTGTGACCCTTGGCCTATTTTGAAAGATATATAGCTGTATATTGATAGAAACAGTTCAATTTTTAATAAAAACTAACTTAAGACTAGTCATCACGCCTACTAAAATATAAATGTTTATCGATGTTGAGTTATTTTGCTATTATTTATTTACGTTTATTTTTTTTCAGGCGCTGTATTTTTTTTTTTAAGAAACATCAATTTTATTTTATGTAGGTCATAGTGATAACCTGTCACCAACATACATTAACTAAGATAATCAACACCCAGTGCAGTACCTACTTTTTTAAAAATTGAAAATGTCTGTCTAGATTGTAGTGGTAAATTCGTAGTTGTAATTGGGAAAAACGGAGTCGTTAAGTAAGGCTTGAACCCACTTAAATATACATGGTAGATTCAGTTAAGATACATTTATTTTACATGGATAAGTAGATTTTTTTTTAATCTTTAAATCCGAATGGTAGTTACGCAGATTATAGCGTCCCCCCACAACAAGCAATAAACAATTTTTTTAGTTTTATTATAAGACCAGCTGATGTATGCGAGTTAGATGAAGGGTTTATAAATTCCTATGCAAAATGCAAGCAACGTTTGCAATTAAATATTTCCATTTCTATATCCTGGTTACATACGCGTTTCCTCCTCCTGTTCTCACATATAAACATCATTTCGAGGAAGTTTGCTATGTTAAGCTATAGCTAAAATTGTAGGTCAACGACGTAAACTTGGTTCCGGCGTGAAGGAGTAACAAACACACACATACAAACTTTACCACTGTACTTAAAGACACTTTTATTGATTAAAACCAATTATGAACATTTGGCTTGCAGGTTAAAGAACGCTTGTCGCCTCCATATTTTTGACGACCTCCGTGGCGCAGCGCGTGCGCTGTTGCATTTTAAAATTGGAGGTCCCGGATTCGATTCCCGGCTCGAGTCTGGTCTGGCGGGAGGCTTCGGCTTCGTAAATAAAAAAAATATATATATATATATATAAGCTGTGCCACCGATCGTCTCGCTGTTCTATTACAGAATAACGACGGAGAGAAATCTTGTCTCTCCGTCATGATTCAATCAGATTGAAATCCGAAGTTATAAATTCCCAAATCCCCTTTCCTTGGATCGAACCCGGGAACTTCCACTTAGTAGATTTACTGTGACAGAAAGGTATTTATGAAGGTTTTAGGGTTGTGCCAGTTTACAGCTCGGATCAACCCTTGTAAGCTGTAAGTTGTATTTCAACTCATCCCATTGATGGCATAAAACATGAACAAACCTTCTATCTCATTGGAGAGAGGTTCTCAGAGCACAGACATACAAAGCGGTTCCATTACGGGCTTTAACAGGTATAATCATAGGCTAACAAAAAACTGAGTGTCGACTGAGTCAATTGAATAACTACGGACTGGTAAATACAGAACTTTTTGTTTGATACACTCAGTAGGCTATGGAGCACTTAAGTTATAACATAATTATGAATATAGTATTATATCCATTAGAATTTAGAAGAAAAAAACTTGTTTCATATAAAAAAAAAAAACAATGTCACCATAAACAATTATTTAACCTTGAATGTACGTAGTTGTACATTGATTATTATAATTTAAATAACGTAGCCTAGCTATATTACCTAATAGCTGCAATTATAGTCTAGTTGAAACGAAGGTAATTTTATTTTATTTATTGTTTAATCACGCCTGTTGGTTTATACAGAAGGCGACGCAGTTTTATATTTCTCTCTCGATTTTTGCCGTGTCACAATACGTTTTTCCAGGCTATCACTCTTCCTCCGCATGATGATGACAACGAAATTGCTAATGCGAAAAAAATATAATATTTATTCCTTTAATAACAATCCCTTTATTTTATTGACCGTATATTTTTAAACACAAATGTTTTTTTTTTTTTACATATAATCACATACAAGAAACAATAACTATAGGTTATTAACAATAACTATTGTTTTTGAATTCAGAAACGGTTAACAAGTAGTTGTTTAGGTAGAAAAGAATTATTTACGAAGGTTCAGTGAAGTCACGTGAAGTTGTTCAACTTACCACCAACATAATTTAAAAATATAGGTATACAACCTACCTACATAATCAAAAATATTGTGTAATTAAAAGCATTGTATCAAAATAATACTTCATCATTCTTATCTTCCCACGTATATTAAAATCCTGATAATGAATTAAAAAAGGGTGAATGACATTTTGTTTACTCGGGCACATAATGCAAAAAGCATTGTACTCTTAACATTCAACAATGCTGCAACATTTTTTACTCAAGAGGTTACAAACATTAACTTCAATAATTGACATTTAAGACCGTAAAAGATGATTAACCATACAGATATAAATGGGATTTATTACAGAGCACCGCAAAATTATCAAGAAAATCCGCAAAGAAAATAAATCAGTGTAGGCATATATAAAAAATGCAATAATTTGCTGCTAAAGGCGACTTAATCGTACTTACACTATGACAGTAACTTTTCCATCGGTTCAGGAGCCGGCAAGAATCTGCTCTTTACAAACCACTTTTTTTTAATGCTTTTACTCATCCCCTCTGGAAGCGACACAGGCAGACCTGAGTCGTATGAGGTATGTGCGACTCAATTGGCGACCAGAATACCCACTCAAACCCAGCGATACTGCGTCGCGTCGCCTGATGGCTGGGTCACGGCAACGCTCGCGCACTCGTCCGCAACATACAACCTACCTACCTACCCATACAATAATACGTCCTTAATATTCGTGACAAGTCATATATAATTTCTTGTAAATTATTCATTAAATTAAATAAGAATTATGATATAAGCTTTCTGTAACATGAGTTCTAGCACTAAGTACATTGTTTAAACTTTTTTATTTGAAGCAATTGTTTTGTTTTGATTTGTAAGTAATTTTTTTTTAAATAAATTTACATAATAATCCGTTTCCCGCTCTTTGTTTAAACTTTTCTGGTCACATTCATGAGACGTGCGTGTCTACTACGCGACGTGCGTTATTTCTTACGAAATCCCACCAAGGGCTTTTAACTAAGCCGTAAAGTTTCGAGGCACAAGGGTTTCGAACATCCTTTTTTTTACACACTACAAATTAGCCCTTGACAGCTATCTCACCTGGTGGTAAGTGATGATGCATTCTAGGATGGAAACGGGCTAACCTGATTGGGGGATATGGGAAACCCACACCCTAATTGGTTTCTACGCGACATTGTGCCGGAACACTTAATCGCTTGGCTTACGTCTTTGTCGGTAGGGTGGTAATTAGCAACGGCCGAGGCCTCCCACCAGACCAGACTCGAGCCGGGAATCGTAACCAGGACCTCCAACTTTATAATGCGACAGCGCGCGCACTGCGCTACGGAGGTGGTCAATCCATTTTTATACATCAGGTTGTCACTGAGAATATCCGCACAGGTATGATTATCTTTTATGATTATCTCCATGATTAGCTTTTTTTACATATTGTGTACATAATACGATACAAAATCATTAGTAGGAACTGAAATTATTTTTAATTCATGTGAGATTCAATATAGAGATTGGAGAGGATTATTTTGTTTGAGTTTTAATATTTGTGTCTCGGAGTGTAACTCCAAAGTTCCTCCTTTTGATTGTTTTTGGGAGATGTTCAGTCTCTACGATTAGGCTTTTTTTTTTTTTTTCCCGCTGGGAAATGCGTTTACGCATCCCCTCCGGAAGCGGCGCAGACAAGACTGCATCGCTTCCGACGGGGTATGTGGGACTCGCCGGCGGCCAGACTGACGACCAGAATACCCACTAAAACCCAGCGATGTTCCTACGCGTCGCCTGGTGGCTGGGTCACGGGAACACCCGCGCACACGACCGCAACCCAACCAGCACCGCAACCCAACCAGCCTCTACGATTAGGCTGGTTAACTATTTAATCACATAGTTTTTAATTTGTCTCCTAAACAACATATAAAAAAAAGCGTTAGATAGGTTAAAGGTATATTCTATTCGTACATCGAAACCTATTTTCGGAACTCTAAATCATTTGAAGGGGTTAAGGCCACCATAAAGTGTCTGGCATTGCTGAATTTTGTTTATGTTTATATATGATGTGCCTATGTATGTATGGTATACCTTTATATGTAGGCCGTTAATTGCGAAAAATTTTATAGTATCAATCAATATAAGCTTTGGATTAAGACCCATTGTAAACGCGAGTGAGACTGCGGGACATATTAGAAACAGAGTTTGCAATTTACTTTTATCTGTAACTACCCGCACGCTTTAAATATGAATGATTTATACAGCATATACCTTTAAGTGGGTAGCCTAGAATTTACTTTGAAGTGGGTTATAGCCTATTACATAAAGTATGTAACGTGCATCTATAGCTTATGCGGATTAAGTCGCGGGCTTAAGTTAGTACCTAAAGAAAAATGGCCTAATACAAGTCAGAATCGCTAACCAACGTTTCCACTCCGCTCTGCTGCTTCGTCTGCTTCATCCGCGAACTGCATAATTAAGTACGCTTGTACAGATAAAATAATTATAACTCAATTAATTATAGATTCACTGTGCAAAACTTGGATTTTTTTTGTGGGTAACTTTGTGATTCGTTTTTATAATTTTGGTACGAAACCCTAACAACTCCAACTCAAATGGATATGACTTTACGCTCGGTCGGGTGGCACCATTCATGACCATCAGCTACCACCACTTAGACAGCGGTGTTGTGTTCTATAGTACGTCTTGCGAATATAACTTAAAAGTAGGTTATAAATAGTGCAGTGTGTTTAAAAATTAGTAAGTGTATTTCTTGATTTTATATTATAAATGTCATGATAGATGTCAGTTAGAAACGGCAACAGGCTAACCTGTTAGAGTATGGCAGTTATTTTAAACCCTAAATAAAATTAAACTGTAGCCCTATTTGGTTTAAATGCGGTATCGATCTGGGTCGCTAAATAAGTCAGAAACGTTCAAGAAACGTTCAGAAATCAACCATCCATCTAAACTTTCGCATTCGTACAAATAGTAAAAACTTACTTCTTCTATTAATGTTATGCATCCTTAGTATATTTTTACGGAAAAACGTTACATTTTATAGAGCATTTTGTCCATCTGTTCATCGGTCTTTGTAACACCGTCTTTTATTCCCAGTTAGATTTCCATGGGAGTAATCCGAAAGTATCCTTTCAATTTCTCTATATTTTTTAAAATCGATTTGTAAGTGAGCAAATTCTGAGGAAACACAGAAAAAAACAATATATAGTAACAATACATGTTTTACAACGAATTCAAGTCAGTAACAGCATATTTTTTGAAAGGCAGTGCTATTAACTGGCATTATATTATGTATATATTATACAGAACGACATGATCGCACAAAAACAAAGCTACACAAAATTAAATGTCTCTATCTACAACCATGTACTCTACGATTTTTCCCGGATTTTAAAGCCATTATTTTGAATAACGGACTAAGCTTCAAGGCTTCGCTCGTAACCAACCTAATCTTGACTTTTAGACAGAGGTCTATGTCAAAAAGTCAATAAGAATTAGAGAAGCGAGCTTACCCACAGCCCTAGGACAAAGAAGTTTATCATTTAAAGTTAAGTAAAGTTTAAAGTCTATAAGCGTTTAAAGTATGTGTTGACTGACTCTATCTATAACCATGATCTCTATTTTTCCTGCATTTTAAAGCCATTAGTTTGAATAACAGACTGAGCTTCAAGGCTCCGCTCGTAACCAACCTAATCTTGACTTTTAGACAGAGGTCTTTGTCAAAAAGTCAATAAGAATTAGAGAAGTGAGCTTACACACAACCCTAGGACAAAGAAGTTTATCATTTTAAAGCTAAGTAAAGTTTTAAATCTAAAGTCTGAGGTTAAGATCTGATCCCAGCATCATTTACGCCTGAGGGTAATAATCAATCCAAGAACCACAGATAGCGGATTTCATTTAGTAGCGCCATCCTTATAGACAATTGGAAAACGATAGCACAACTTAATTCAATCTTCTATCGAGAACTTCGGATAAGGTTGATTGTTAATTTCGGCTGTTACATCTCTTGGGGCATATATTTAGATTATATCTTGACATTTTTTAAATTAATTACTAAATGATTTACATATAATTAGTAATTTTGCACAACTCTAGTTAAATGACCAATTCAACGACTGAATCTATGCAAATAAATGATTTGATTTGATTCTCTCACAACTAAGACGCAGCGACATCAAAGACTTGAGAATTTTGAGTCATGTTTTTCGGGCAATGCTCCTCTGATGGTTCTGATGTTCGTGGACGGCGTCAAACACTTAACGTCAGGTGCCCCTTCCGGCCGTTTGCAAACAATGTATATTTGTTAAATAACAAAATATTATTTAATGAATAGAAGCAGGCATTACACCGGATCATCCTCAGGAGATGTTGACTTTACTTTTCTCGCTTGTGAAGTCAACATCTCCTGAGAAGATCTCCTGGAAGATTTTGTGTGTTGTTATATTATACAAATCTCCCGGTTGTCGGCGGTATATAGCAAATTATACTTGCTGTTTATTGTTTAAATGGATTGCCAAGTATTTAAAGAGTTATAAGTGTGAGAAATTAAACAGTAAATGTAATGTTTCTGTAACAAAGTGTCGGAAGTTTGAGCAGCGCCTTAGCAGCCTAAGTGGAAAACTATTCTCGTAAAAAATAATATAACTTGTTATAAAACAAATGTAGAACAGTGACACCGCGACGTTTTATCTTACCGCACGTATTATTAGTGGAAATACATATATCTATATAAAAAATATTTATATATAACTCGAAAAGAGTAATTTATATCGAATTAGGTAACTAGGAAACTAGATTCAGTCTACTATTAAAACCAAATTATAAATCCATTTTTGTAAACCATATTATATATTAAGTTACATATACGATAGTGCGTTCATTTTCGAACTGTTATATTTTATAATAATATTTTTTGCATTAAAAACGATACTCTGAATAACATTTCTCAAGTTATTATTTTCATGTTGTGGTGCTAGCAAAATTTTCTTTTTATAAGTAGATATATTATTTGATTTCTTGAAGTGACACAATTGTTCGCTGTGAAAACAAAGGTTTGTTATAAATATATTATGAAATATAAAACTTAGGTTGTTATTCCTTAAGAATCACACTGTTACCTTTAAGAGGTCCCGAATTCAAATTCAGGCTCGTTTAAGTTGTCAATAATATCCTAAGTGGGTCAGGTATAGGTGACATATTGGGTGTATGGGTTTAATAACTTTCCCCATTAAATTTTTGGGTCATATCAATAACTACCTAGGGTCAGAAACATGGATTAAAAGACGCAATTAGCAAATAGATGGTTAAAGTGCCAATTCACTTAATGAAACGTCTTATATACTCTCTTCTCTATACTTATATCTTAGACATAGCGTGTCTGGCGTATTAATATCTAATTTTCATCACTGATTAAGTACAGGCTTTGTAATATACAGGTGGTAAATTAACCTAAACGCATTAGTTCGAATAGTATCGGATGGACGGACAGTCATACTTAAAATACCTCATTGCTTTAGTGCATAGTGTGTTCAACTACGTAGGTTTGATTAAGGTCATCCCTTAATATAGTTAGATTTTAAAATTTTCAATAATAACCCTCCATCTCGCAATTTAGCACCTCTGTGGCGCAGCGCGCTCGCTGTCGCATTATAAAGTTGGAGATCCTGGGTTCGATTCCCGGCTTGAGTCTGCTCTAACTAGCCACCTAGTTACCACCATACCGACAAAGTCGTGTCGTCAAGCTATTTAGCGTTCCGGTACGATGTCGTGTAAAAATCAATTAAGAGTATAGGTTTTCCATACCCCCTAACAAAACCCATACTCACCTCACTCAAACCATACCCAGGTTAGCCCGCTACCATCTTAGACCGCATCGTCACTTACCATCAGGTGTGACACCATCAATGGCTAACTTGTGGTGTATAAAAAATAAAATATATTGCAGGGTTTCTCTCTCTCGTGAGAGATGTGGCCTATGTCTACCAGTTGGATATATTGTATGTTTCTCAGAAATATAACATTTGTAGCAATATGACTGTATGTATTTTATGGTTAATATGCTACTATATTTTAGTATTGTCTGTTTCTTCGTATATAATAAAGCGTAGTTTCTGTTTCTTACCATTTCACAGATATAGAATAATCTCTATATGCATGTTAAACATTTTTCAGAATGAAAATGCAAGGTGTAGTACAACCATTTCCAGCAGAGAAGGAGTATGAGAAAAACCCTGACATATTGCGAGAGGACATTCAAAAGCTAAGAGAATGGTTGAAGACACAGGCTCATCTGCCCACATATTATTTAACAGGTAACATTTATAGAAGTACCTACTTCGTGTGTGAACTAAAATGTATGTATGACCAGCATGTGATGAACTCCCTCCCTTACGGGGATGCTCTGCAGCTTCCTCGAGGGATCCAAACACTGTAGAAGTACCTACTTCGTATGTGAACTAAAAGCTATGTATGACCAGCATGTGATGACCTCCTTCCCTTACGGGGATCTGCTTCGTCGAGGCCTCGAGCTCCGTCTGATATTATTATGGAAATTTGTAGTTTCCTTATATTGTCTTCAGTTGAGACTAGTTACTAGCATTAAAGCCAGATCTTATCACAAATACATCATCATCATCATGATCAACCCATTCTCGGCTAACAACAGTTTAATTGCTTAAAAACGCACATAACTCCGAAAAGTTTCCGGTTCGAACCCCCGACCTCTGATTGGAGGCGGACGTCCTAACTTCTATGATATCTATATAGATACCCATTCGAATTTATATCACAGACTAGGCTGGGAATTATTGTATGTAGATTAAGTTGGAAAAAAGTTCTGAAATCGATTTGGGGCACATAAGTTTGATACATCTTACAGAAATATAAAATTATGGCTATCTCATGATATTTTATAAGTACGAAGTATTTTAGCAAATTATATGATTATATATATTGTAAAAATGTCGGCATTTGCGTGACTTAACATTATAAGTACTTAATTAATTTAATGATAACGTAAGAAGGAAAAATTACAGTCAATTTCAATTGGCTCTGTGTTTTTTAATTGTTATGAACAATGGAAATTAAGTTAGGTATACTTATATATTGAATCTTCTTTTATATGCCTTAACGTATTCTTCATTGCCTGCCACAACCAGTTGTTAAAGGATTGTTGAAAATAATTGACTTGGTTATGTAAAACCTTCAAAACAACGTCAAAGCTTCAAGAACCTGCCTACTGAGTTTTCCACTGACCTTTATATTACGTAACAGAGGTCGAAGTAATTTTCTACAATTTAAATATATAGGACAAGTGTATGGCATATATTATGATGACATTGCCGCATTTATTTTATTAGATCTTATCAAGCTCGGAGATTTCACAATACACTGTTCAAAGTATCATCATCATCATGATCAACCCATTACCGGCTAACTACAGAGCACGGGTCTCCTCTCAATATGAGAAGGGTTTGGCCATAGTCCACCACGCTGGCCATGTGCAGATTGGCAGACTTCACACGCCTTTCAGAACATTATGGAGAACTCTCAGGCGTGCAGGATTCCTCGCGATGTTTTCCTTCACCGTTGAAGCAAGTGATATTTAATTTTTTTTAAAACGCACATAACTCCGAAAAGTTAGAGGTGCGTGCCCGGATTCGAACCGCCAACCTCTGATTAGGAGGCTTACGCTCTAACCGCTAGGCTATCAATGCTTCGAAAAAAAATATATATTCTCCAGTAAATCAAATCAAATCAAAATAGCTTTATTCATGTTAACCTATTACAGGCATCTATGAGTCGTTCATATATAACACATTTTCTATTATTTTATTCGTGAAGTCGCCTACTTCAAACTAATTCTAAGCGGGTTCCAATTGCGTCCAAATCTGAGAGGAAGCCCACAAAAAACTTAGCCGGGTTTTATTTGTGTTATTACCATCTCACATAACCAATTATAAATTATAATCCCAGTTACGTCCCAATTACGTTATACAAGTAAAACATATGCAACACACCTAAGAAAACGAAAAAATTAAGTACCTAAAGTTACGATCAATTATGAAAAAAAGCATTTTGGTCGAAGGTTTACTGTTATATGATGAATTACCAGAAATAATCGTAAATAGTAAAAAAAATCTACATCAAAAAAAATCTCATTCAGTTTGTTAAATCCGCTCCGCTTATTGTAATGTAACCACCTCCTTATAAAACTAGTTTTTCAATCATGCCTATTGTTACGCGTTTTTTTTTCTCCTTCATGCATTTACTAAAATAATAAGTATATTTATTAACTGTGAGACTTGACAAGAACTAGTAAAATATATAAAGATCAAACCAAAACAAATTACCAACTGTATTCCCATGAAAGTGAATTAAAGTAAAGTGATTGTGTTTTTCGACCGAAATACAAATTCAAAAAATCAAAATCGATAACAGCTTTATTCATGTAAACCTATTACAGGCATCTAAGAATCTTTTTTTTTTTATCCACTACAAGTTAGCCCTTGACGGCAATCTCACCTGATGTATGTGTAAGTGATGATGCAGCGTAAGATGGTAGCGGGCTAACCTGTTAGGGGTATGAGTAAACTCATACTCCTAATTGGTTTCTACACGACATCGTGCCGGAACGCTAAATCACTTGGCACGTCTTTGTCGGTAGGGTGGGAACCAACCACAGCCGAAGTCTCCCACCAGACCAGACTCGAGCCGGGAATCGAACCCAGGACCTCCGACTTTAAAATGCAACAGCGCACGCGCTACGCCATGGAGGTCGTCAAGGTCGTCGTTCATATATTTCTTTTTTCCTTATTTTATTTACGAGGAGGATGGTGATAACTACACTCGCCAACCCTAAAACTTAAGCTAAGAGGGTCTAAGAAGAAGCATTGTAGCGAGAAGATGATGATAAGATTCGTAAACTTAAAACTAAAGCTGAGGCTTTCAAACCTGATCTGAGAAGATCTAGGAGCTCAAAAGAATCTTAGCCGGGTATTCTTTTTGCTATCACTATCTCACACTGCAAATTCAAATTCAAGTAACCTTTATTCAAATAGTCCTTTAAAATGCACATTTGACGCGTCAATAATTTACATAGCAGTGATTTGATGGCGATAACTACATTCGTAAACTTAAAACTCAAGCTATGAGGGTTCCAAACGCGCCCCGGTCTAAGATGAAGCCCACAACAAAGATAGCCAGGTAAATTTTCTTTTTGTTATCACCATCTCACATGCCACTTAAAATTATAGTAATATCTATCGGCTATTTCATAAGAGCAATATTTCATACCCATGCTGGTTTGTCATTTACATAATCATGTACATTATAGTAGGACTTTTCTACAAGCTTACGTTTTATATAAACTTTGAACTTATTGAGAGACAACCCAGAAATTTCATTTGGTAATTTTACATAAAATTGTATACAATTAATTACCTTTAAATGAACTTACCTCATTACCCTTAATATACCCTGCTTATGTCGTCATTTTGCGGGGTCATTTTATCGTTCGTTATAAATAGTGAACCATGACAACTTCGTTTCGTGTCATGTCTGCTTATGGTATGGGATTTTTAACTAACTGTATTTTATGTGGTTTCAGATTTAGACCTCATCATAACTTTCCACTGCTGCGACAACAGTGCAGAGGTCACCAAACAAGTGCTTGATTTGCACTACACCCTCCGTACTCTGTTTACAGAGTTGTTCAAGAACAGAGCTCCTGATCAGCGGATAATCAATACAATGAACACCGTGTGAGTAAAAGCGACTGACAGAAATCTTGAATGGTAGATATGGCTAATGGGATCGCTTTCAAACCAAAAATACACTTAAGGACTGATTCGAAAACTTTTTATTTTAACTTAAAAATTTTGAATTTATTTTTGATGAGACGTAATAATAATTTAAGCTATTTTCACGGAATCGTCAAATACAATACAATTCTATCTGAACAAATAAAACTGACATTCCAAATTTGAATTAGTTCAAACATAATATCAAACCGATCAGAGATTTCGCGGTACGCCAGAAGAAGCCAACAAAAACTAGATGTTCTTTTACTTATCACCATCTTACACTGTCGGTGAAATACCGACATAATAAAGTTGTAAATTTTAACGATTGTTTACGATTTTTCTATAATTTTACATTTTAATATGTATGTATTTTTTTTATATTTCAGTTTAATCGCTCCTCTGCCAACACCAACTGACAATGGCTATCGAGCGGTATATTGCAGCCTGCTTAAATCTGACGCCCGGCTTTTCAACTTTAGCGACGTCATTAGAACATTTATGATGGTGATAGACTTATGGCAACTTGCTGAAGGGACATGGCCGGGGTAATTTTAATCCTTTCGTTAAGTAATAAACAGAAAGAGAATAATAGAAGAAAGTATAACAGAAAGAGGTTATTCACTAAAAAGTTTGGGAGGTATACTCAGAAACAAATGACAGATTTCAAGGTTTATTTACAGAAATCGATAAAATATGGCGCGATTGAATTTGCGGAGCACAGCTGATTTCCTTAATATTCTCCTTGGTAACTAACGATATGCCAATTTCAAGTCGATTATTTAGCGGTCAAGAAAATTCTGAAGTTCGCTGATCTGTGGTGCATAAGAATTTTAAATGTATAGATATTGCACTGGCATTTCATTGTACGGTCACTAAATATATAATATTAAAAATAAAATGGATATTAACTAATATTTTCTTTAAAATTGAATTTTGCTAATTAAATTTCAAGTTCAAAATTTAGAGTTAGAGAAGTTATCATTTTGACGATCCAAGTTCTGGACTTTGGTCGTCCAATAGTTCTTCTGGACCAAAGTCAAAGTGGTCTAAAGTGTCGGCATGTTCAGCATCGGATCTCAAGGTCCTAGGTTAAGTATTTTATTACTGTGTCACAGCTCAGTTCACCAAGTTCGGTTAGACTTCACACGTTCTTAAAAACATTGTGTAGATATCACAGAAGTAAGTACAGGTTTTCTCACGACATTTTCTTTGGTCACAGTGATGCAACAATTTTATTGTGTTTTGTTGTTCTTTTGTTGTTTTATTTGTGTTGTTATTGTCCTCGAATCAAATCTCTTTAATTGTTTATTTATCAGGGTGTATTTCACCATATTTTTTATAACCACACATATGTGTGTTATCACCACATGTATCTGAGATTTGTTGAATTAGAGAAACGTAAAAAAGTAAATATTAATAATTTTTGACGACCTCCGTGGAGCAGTGCGCGCGTTGTCGCTTTATAAAGTAGGAGGTCCTGGGTTCGATTCCCGGCTCGAGTCTGGTCTGGTGGGAGGCTGCGGCCGTGGCTAGTTACCACCTTACCGACAAAGATGTGTCGCCAAGCGATTTAGCGTTCCGGCACGATATCATGTAGAAACCAATTAGGAGTATGGGTTTTCCATACCCCTAACAGCCCGCTACCATCTTAGACTGCATCATCACTTACCATCAGGTGAGATTGCCGTCAAGGGCTAAATTGTAGTGGATAATAATAATAATATCTGCGGTCTTATACTAAACAATACATTAAATCAAATTATTAATACCCGTACATTTGTGTCGCCCAATGGAATCGTCTTCTTTAACAGTATTGCGTTGGGTTTTTTTTCAGATTTATCATTATAATTGATATGAATTTAACAACCCTCGCACATATTGCTAAGTTAGACATCATGACGCTGCGACAGACACTATACTTTCTCCAGGTAAGGAATTATAAAGACAAATAATTGAAAAATGAAAAAAATGAAAAATGAAAAATTTTTTATTCAAAAAATACGTTTCACATAACATTTATCCGTTGTTGGGACATCCTTTTAAGTAATTATTTTACTTGTGCCAGGATGTCCCACCTTTCGTAAAATGCATACAACACGTATTATATATGTATATATTCTTATATATAGAGGGTTTTCCAATAAGAAGGTGTTATTTTGATATTCAAAGAAAAATGCCATTTTTTATTATAAATCATCAGATGTTTATTTCATTACAAAGAGGAAGGTATGCCGTTAATAGTGGAAAATAACATCAGGCAAATAACCACCACGGCCACGCTTACAGGACAAAATCCTTTTCATGAAATTTTCCATAACTAAATCGCAAAGTGGCTGCTCTATGTCCTCGATAGCCTCACGAATTCCATCTTTGAGGTCTTGAATCGATACTGGGCTGTTGGCGTAGACCTTCTCCTTCACGTGGCCCAAAGAAAGAAGTCGCAAGGTGTTAAATCACAAGATCTCGGTGGCCAATAGTGATCACCTCTTCGAGAGATAACACGGTCCGGAAACTTTTCCCTTAAAAGATCAATGGTTTCGTCGCTTGTGTGGCACGTAGCGCCGTCTTGTTGAAAGTGAACGTTGTCCAGATCAATACCATCCAATTCCGGCCATAAAAAATCGTTAATCATCTCTTGATAGCGCAATCCATTCACCGTAACTGTTGCGCCAGCCTCATTTTCGAAAAAGTAAGGTCCAATGACTCCGCCGGACCATAAACCACACCAAACAGTCACACGTTGAGGATAAAGAGGCTTTTCAACAATAACTCTTGGGTTTTCTGAGCCCCAGATGCGACAATTTTGCTTGTTGACGAAGCCACCGAGGTGGAAATGGGCCTCATCACTGAAGATGATTTAGTTATGGAAAATTTCATGAAAAGGATTTTGTCCTGTAAGCGTGGCCGTGGTGGTCATTTGCCTGATGTTATTTTCCACTATTAACGGCATACCTTCCTCTTTGTAATGAAATAAACATCTGATGATTTATAATAAAAAATGGCATTTTTCTTTGAATATCAAAATAACACCTCTTATTGGAAAACCCTATATATAAAATCAAATCAATAACTAGGAGTGTGTGTGTGTGTGTGTATGTGTGTGTGTGTGTGTGTTTGTATTGCGTAAGTTTGGAATTTTACTTGTTTACTTCGAGTAATGCCTCAGTGTCTTTAAATGATAGTTTTCCAAGCCACTCAGTTAAAGTATTTTTAAGCTGGTAAGTATTAAGTGAGTGTATATTTAATAAATTGTTTACCTTCTTGTAGATATAAGTCGATTGTCTAGTATATTGTTTATTAGCAAATGTAGTTTTTACAATATTTGAACCTGTTCTAATGTTTATTCTTCTTTTTGTCTTTGTGTTTGTATAATTATATTTAAATTAAAATTAAATTATGATCTTTAAAAACTATAAGGATAAATGAGAATCATTGAAATTGAGCTTTATGCGAAGCAAGCAAAAGCATAAAATAACATTAAAACACTTGCGTTTGGATTTTTTTGTCTTTGTTAGGTAAACTTTGTAAGTTCCTATGTACAAAATAAAAATGTTTATAGGAACACTACAATCGGAAAGATCGCAAAACAATTTTCAATGGAATTTCTAAGGTTCATATTTCTTATAGTCCCGACTAATATATTATTATATTTTATACTTTTTTATATATAAATGAGTTAATAATACCGTTATTTTCATTTCCTCGTAATCGAGGTAATGAGGGGACTTAATTAATCAGTCATGAAACTTATATGTTGAGTACACATACTTAAATATCCAGCCACTGATAACTAATGTCTCGGATAGTTTTTGGTTTAATTTACGCTCTCGAAAACATTTCCAGGAATGTATGTTGGTGAAACTAAAAGGGGTGCATTTTATAAATGCGCCGTCTTTTATGGACAGATTAATGATGTTACTGAAACCATTTATGAAAAAGGCGTTACTTGAAATCATATACATACATGAGACGGACTCGCAAGATCTTTACAACTATATACCAAAGAAAGCTTTCCCCAACGATTTAGGAGGAGAATATAAAAAAAAGAAGGATCTACAAGGTATTTGCATGTTTTTTTTTATATGTTTCAAATTTTATTTTTGTAATTTAATTTATTTAAATCTTTGACGATTCTATTATAATATATATTACAATTAATAACAGTGCTATAGTACCCATGGAGAAGGACAGCACTATTTTTGTGAGCCCCCTGGCGCAGTGATGAGCCCTGTGATCTTATAAGTGGGAGGTCCTGAGTTCGATTCCGACTCAATATAAGAATGCACAATTGTCTTTGATCGCGTCTGGTTGGAGGCTTTGGCCGTGGCTAGTTACCCCTTACGACAAAGACGTGCTGTCAAGTGTTTAAGCGTTCCGGTACGATGTCGCGTAGAAACTTTTGAGGCATGGGTGTTATATAACTGCGATACCCATAGAGTAAAAAAGACCTGTCATTTTTTTTTATTGAGATTGATGTATAATTGGAATTATTTGTTATCAATTTTTTTTTATAGAACAGTATCATATTATTTGTTATTGCTTGTATCTAAAATAAAAACATCTTTACAGTTGAACTAATCAGTTGGGTAGAAGCGAACAAGCAGTTTTACGTCGAAGAAAACAAGCGCCGAGTGGACGAGTCTTTAAGAACAGGCGGCAAAAAAACTACAGTTGAGGATTTATTCGGTATTCAAGGAAGTTTTAAGAAATTAGATATAGATTAAAAATATGTAGGGAATATACGCAAATATGCAATTTTTATGTAATACAAAGAAGATATGTTTTAGCTGAGAAACTGAAAAATGTTTTCAGTAAATAATGACAGTTGGCAGGTCAAAAAGTAGAGTTGTACTTTTCGTAAGGCCGTGGTAAATGATAGATGTAGTAAAGATAGTTTAAAGATTAATCTAACTACTATAAAATGGGCTTATTCGGCATAAGCATGTCTATAGCTTTTGGGTATGGAGGTTTGTTTGTCTTTTCACGTTATGCACAACATATAATAAGGATAGTTTACAAGAAACAGACTTACTGGTAATTTTTTTTTTTTTCGTCAACCTTAAGAATATGAAGAAACGCAAGTATGGGCGTGGTTTTTACTAATTTATAATTAATTACAAAATAAAAAGGTTATTAATAAAATATATTAATGTAAGAAAAGGGGATAGAAATCGACTACATTTGCCGTTTAAAATTAAAATATAATCAAATGGTTGTTCATAGTAACATGGTTTATATGAATATTACAATGTCAAATCGAAAAGAATCCTTAAGCATGGATGGATAAACTGATCTAACGTAACCAGCCATGTCAAATTCAAATGTTAATCAAGGATTATTTGGTATTTAGTAATGTGATCTAACATATTAAAAAATTAAGCTTATTTAAATTTATTTGGATAAAGGGTGTGTCAGCGTAGAACAATTTGAAAATTGTTAGAAAACTTTTTGGGTGAAGTGTTATAATATTATTTAACCTAGGCTACATAAATTAATTCTGCGTTGCTTATTAATAATCTGTTTTAAGTGTGCGTAATTATATGTAAAACAAACAAAAAGTTTTGATCATTATCACAATACATTATTTAATGATAATTTGTCTTTCATTTACCCTAAAATATACATATGACACACCGGTCTATCTATGCAATGGCCCCCTCGGTGTAGGTTTTTCAGGATCGTCGATCGCGAATGTTTTGTCCAAAATGGATCTTCCGGTGTAGACCCGGCTATAGACGCACACAGACATCTTCAAGGATTAACTACGCAATAAGTGTTGACTTAGTGAGCACTCAAATGTGTATGAAGCATGTAAAGACTACGTTCCCATATACTTTTTTTTTCCCACTACAAGTTAGCCCTTGACGGCAATCTTACCTGGTCTAAGTGATGATGCAGTATAAGATGGTAGCGGGCTAACCTGTTAGGGGTATCACCCTACCGACAAAGGCGTGTCTCCAAGCAATTTCGCGTTCCGGCACGATGCCGTGTAGAAACTAATTTGGAGTATGGGTTCACCATAATACAACAGGTAAGGCGTGTGGTAAACCCATACCATCACCCGCTACCATCTTAGCCATCATCACTTACCATGAGGTGAGACGAGAGATAGTTTAACATGTGGAGTATAAACAAATATATACAGAAATACTCTATCCCGAACCACACAAAAATAGGCAACGGAGTGTACTGCAAAAGGTACACTTCGGGTAAGTTTTTTTTACGCCGAAAACCCAAAGGGTTCCTTTTGTTTATATCCTTTAAATACGTCATATGCACTACGTATGCGTGTAGTCTAAGAATAAATGCTAAGTCTCTAAGATAATGTGTAATGTAAGCACTAGTTTGAAATAAATTTCTTTAAAGTTTATCACAAATACAATTATTATCAACCCACGCGTAACTTCTCTATCAAATAAGGGTTTTTTCAGTAGTCTGCCACGATGGCCAAGCATGGGATTGGTATCTACCAAGCACTCTGATTAATACAAAATTGCCAAAGTAAAATAAAAACACGCTATGTGCGTTTTAATTTACTTTACCCGAAAAGTTAGCCGTGTCGGGGATGGCTCTCGGTCCTCCGAAGAGCCGCCAGAGGGGCCGAAGTCTTAACCACAAAGCTATCTCTACATATACGAGTAAGAGTTAGATACTATGTATTTCAAATCAAATCAAAAATAGCTTTATTCACATAAACCTATTACAGGCATCTATGAATCGTTCATATATATCACATTCTTCATTACTTCTATTAGTAATGGTGGTAACTACACTCGCCAACTTAAAACTAAAGTTAAGAGGATTCAAAACACGCCCAGATCTAAGAAGAAACCCTCAACTAACTTAGTCGGGGTTTTCTTTGTTAACACCATCTCAGATAATCAATAATAAATTATGGTACCTATAGAGATAGAGCAATCTCCATCTATTAGTTTAATTAAATGTACGTAGGTAAATACCAGTATATATTGGATTTATTACACTCGAAAATTCCGTTATATATATAGGTATATGTATCTCAAATATAAAGAAAAAGCTGAAAATAATTGAGAGACTGGACCGTCATAGCATCCTGTAGGCAAACAAAATCGGTAGTCATAAAAATATGAGTAGACGTTAACAAATAATTTACACAAGCAATAATGAACATAGCGTTTATAAACGCTCTGTCGCCTTTTAAAATGATCACTCTGAATATTATAATGAAAAAAAAGGTCATTGTAGAGATGTAGGTACAACACACAGAATATGATGATGTAGGTACAGTGGATCCAAATTGTTTGATTTTTGTCAAACAGAGTATATTATTTTAGCGTTTGTTGCTTATGCCGTAAGGACTAAAATTGTGCGACACATATAACAGTATTTTGATAACATATATGTTGTACACACAATTTTTCATCTGATCTATATAAGCTCGGAACAGTTTGAGCCGGCATGTAGAGTCTCAGATCGCTCGAACAAAGAAAATGAAGTTTTTTGCAATATTGTTTGCCATTATGGCTGTTGTCCTAGCAGTAGTGGTAAGTGTTCATATTAATCTATACAAAGGGTGTAAGGGACATATTAACGATAACGATAATTGAAACCAGTAATTTATTAAAAAAATGCGTTATTTTTACTGTTTTTGTAACTAATTACAGCATGAAATCACATGTATTCCAATTCGATTTTAAATAATAATCAAATTAATTTTATCAGTATCCAGTATCTTCGGAACCTTGTATAAAGGGACTCCTTTTAATAATATGATATTATATTTTTTAAGGTTTTTAGTTTTAACCTATGGTTTAATTTAAGTTATATTTGTATTCTTGAAATTAAATTTAAATAGTTTTATAGGTATAAAAAAGAAGAAATTTTACTTAATAATTAAAATTGTTATTGATATCACTTTTATTAAAATTGAAAATAAGATTGAAGACAATAGATTGCTTTCGTAGGTAGTATATTTCGTATGTAGCGTTGTAATAGCATTTTTCGCTATACATTGCGTGCTGAAAAATTTCAAAATTGTTTAGCCGTCATAAATTGTATTTGTGTTTTTGCTGAATGAGTTCATCATCATCATGATCAACCCATTACCAGCTCACTACAGAGCGCGGGTCTCCTCTCAGTATGAGAAGGGTTCGGCCATAGTCCGCCACGCCGGCCGTGTGCGGATTGGCAGACTTCACACGCCTTTGAGAACATTACGGAGAACTCTCAGACGTGCAGGTTCCCTCGCGATGTTTTCCTTCACCGTTGAAGCAAATTATATTTTAATTTTTAAAAACGCACATATAACTCCGAAAAGTTAGAGGTGCGTGCCCGGATTCGAACCACCGATCTCTGATTAGGAGGCTGACGCCCTGACCACTAGGCTATCACCGCTTCAATGAATGCTGAATGAGTTAAATGAAACTTATTTATAAAAAAATTGGATTCTTTCGGCCGTTCTCTGTTGTGTTTGTTTTATTCCCGTTTTAAATCCGCAGGGCGCCATGGGTATCCCAAGGGCTGGTATAAAGGACCACGACCATGACCGTGCTGGCTGCAACTGGTCTGGTGGTCCACCACCACCACCACCACCGGCTCAAACTAGTAAGTACTTTTATACTGCTTCTTTATTCTTTCGTTATCTGAAATAAGTTTTGTTACCGAAATATACCATACAAAAAAATATGGGGTTTGAATTGCTCTAACTTCATAGCTAATTATAATTAATTATTGACTATGTGGGATGATAATAAATCTGTTGTGGGCTTCTTCTTAGAACAGCTTTAGTTTTAAAACGTATGAAGAATCACTATCACCTCACGAATAAATACAAATAATATTTATGTTCGCGTCTTTACGTGTCGGTCTCATCAGGTTTACTTTTATGTATGATTTGTGTGCAATAAAGGTTTTTTGGAACGAAGTTCTTACGACAGGCTTGGAGGAGTTAGGGATTTTGCTGCGCGACCGAACTGATAAAAATGTGATAGTAAAACCGTAAGAAAAAGTCCGTGGAATAAAACCGTTAAATGAGACGTGCGCAGGCGCGACATTCGTATACACAAGCGAGTAGTGTATAATACCTTTCTCTTTCTCCCTCTTTAATTATTTCTATTTCTATGTAATTTTATGTTGTCAAACAAAAATAAAGAGACCTATTTTATTATTTTAGTTGATAATTTGAATTACGATTTTTTTTTATTTTACGTAATTTATTATTTCCTAAAATACTGAATTTCCTAAATACTTTCCTGTACTTAAATAAAAAGTAATTTAAGAGAAAAATCAAGAAAACCTACATAAAATTGAGCACGACTTTTTTTTGCTAATTGTGTCGATTCTACATTAGCCAAGGAACTTCGTTCCTACCTGGTGTCCCAAGAAACCACATCTTTTTTTATTACTGTTTCTTCTTTCAGTTCAATTACGATTTATTAATATCGACCATAATTTAGAAAATTGCGTAGGTACAATGGAATTAACAATAGCACGTATTTTTTTCAGATAGCACCGGCTAGATAACTTCAGCAGAAATTAGACAACAATCAAACTTTACGAAAACGCCGTGAAATTTATTAATAAACTTGTGCATATTGATTAACGACTTTCACTTAATTATGCATTCATCACTTGTGGCCTAGCTGCTGTAGTTATATTTATTTATATATATTATTGATATAAAAAAAAAAAACTTTTAAAACTTGTTTTCAACTGTTGATGCCCGGTTTTTTTTAAATAAAAAAATAGTGTATCGTGTAGTTTTAAATTATTTATTCTCAAATTTTGTATCTCTCCGGACTGCGAACTATTTTGAATCAAAATCTCGTTCATTTTGGTTTTGCGGGTAAAATCTACATAAATGCAATTCTACAGTCATTATTTGGTCCTATAACAAGATATATACTCAATTCTATGTCCCTCCATCCTGGAAAAACAGGCTGTCTGAGCTAAATTTCATCGAAATCTTTGCAATACAGGTTACATACATACACTTTAGGACATTAGTAAAGATTTTCTTATATGTATCTTAGTCTATCTATATATGTATATTTAACATTTAACAACGATATTGTGGAAAATCATTCATCATTTGGGAGATTCTTAGTCAACCTATACATATATAGATGAACAATAATGTTTTATCATCATTATTTGCTTTTTAATGACTCACGGCTTCGCAAAATCCTCTCTCATTGGAGAATTTGTGTTTACGAAGCAGGAGGTCTGTGGTTTGATCCCCGATGGAATTAATTTGATAAATTATCCATTTTGAATTTTCTGTAGCCTAGTTAAGTGGAAGGCTGTGGCTTATTTCCCACCGACAAAGTCGTACGACTCAGCGGTTTAGCGTTCCTGTACGATGTCACGCATTAGCCGATTAAGAGTATGAGCTTAATTAACATATCTCTAACAGGCTACCCAACTGCACCTTAGACTGCATTACTTATCACCAGGTAAGATCGCAATAAAGGCCTCATATAAGGGAAATAAATCCTTGCATTGTCACTCCACTGCTGGTTTAAGGGCTAAATCACGTTTCGATAAAACTTCAAAAATCAAAAACGTTTTCATATTAAAATTAAAATGTGTATTTAAATTTTATTTAAATATGGCAACAGTAAAAAAATATAAAATTACAAAATTCATTCGTTGCTTCTCTGTTAAGGGTATAAGTTTACAATTACGTACAACGTTAACCTTATTTGATGGTTAGTTATTTAACTAACCTAAGTGGTCATAGAATGTTAGAATAAAGTAAAATTTACAAAAGGTGATAAATTTTGTGTGAATACATATATAATTAGGTTTAAACACGAGAAGTAATAAATTGTAAACATTTGTACACAAAAGTTAGTAAAAGGTTAATAATTATATGTAAAATATTTACAAAGATATACATAACACATATATAAAAATACATAATATTATATCTTATAAAAATATTTTAAATAGACCTTGATACGTCTACGGTAAAATCAATATTGTAAACGCTAATTTACTTCAATCGTAGTTTTTTTAATATCTCGATATCACATTTACTGCTAACTTGGTGAATACCATAATTTTACAATCTAAGTACTTTTAATAATATATTTCCGCAGTGACAGTAAGCGGCCGAAAAAGGAACAAACAAAAAAAAATTACGAATGGAGCGACATTTTTTAGGATTCTAAAAGGATACAAAAAATTATAACGTTATGATTGTAAATAATTTCAGTTCCAATATCGGTCGTAAATTAAGTGCAACTTACTTAGCAACAGAGTTTGTGGTGGCCGATTTTGTTGGTCACAAATCCCTAAACTAAAAATAATTGGCAGGTCTAAAAATACTGTTCTCCTTATCCTAGATAAGCATTGTGAAAAGGACGACAGCATTTTTTGCAACCATCTATTTTTATCATTAAGAGATTCATGTACAGAATTAACACCACTGTCGCTTTTTATTGATAAGGCTTAGTTTGTTCATTGTTCCTGTTCAAGTTCTTGAAGATGCTGCTTTTCTTCTTCCTCCTGTTGTAACAGCTCTCGTTCAGCAGCGATCCTTGCATGTTGTTCAGCTATCACCCTGAAGAGTTGTGCGTGTTTCGCAGCTGCCGCTTTCACTGCTTCTGATTGTCGTGGAACTGAGGTTTCTGTAAACAAAAACCTCATTTTGAATAAAACATATTTAACCGGTATTCGATCGATTTAATACTTTTAATTCGATCAAGCAAATGTGGTACCTATTTAAATTGGGTATTACACCGTGTTTAGACTTTTATTGTTTATTGATTTTCATTTTTAACGTACACAAAACTACATGTTCCGTGACTTCGTGATATACCATATACTACCGCATCTTTAGTCGTGTCACATTAGCTTTTCGAACTAGTAAATTAAAAATATATCCAATGACGAAATATTTGGTTAAAACCAAAGTATCCCAATGGCTATAAAAAAATTACATTCAAACTGAGGATTTGTTACCTAAAAACTTATAATAAAGCCCATATTACGTACGATGACAACACACACAGGGCCGTCCTTGCCATCTGTCTGTATGACTTAAGTGTTCTCAATAAAGTTTTTTATTTTTATTTTTTAAATACCCTTTCGTGGATGAAAGCTTATATCTTCTCGACAAGTAACACTACTAAACACCGTTTAACCTAAGGGTTAAATGTTTTTTAGTAATTATAGCGCTGTAACCTTAACGTTATCGAAGAATTTTTATATTATTTAATATGGGAAAGAAGCCAAGAACAATATTATTATTAGAAATATTCAATACTACAGTTATTGTAACGATACTATTGGAAGAAAGGCTAAAGCATGAAATAGATGCAGATGAGGAATAGTTAAACATGCAACAACTGAATACAAAGATGACCGAAGTTTTATATCATTGCAACTTTTAATATCGTTTGTTTTGATTGTTAAATTGTATATTGTTGATGTTTGACAAAATAGGTAGAATCTGCCATGGACTAACAAGTGCTTATGAAGTAAGCCTACTTTCCACGTAAGTAGTAATTAAATCTAATTATTTGTTTTAAATAAACACTCTTCTGATGTTTCTTTTTTTAATCAGCTCGATTAACTAATCGCATATATCTGGAATCAGCGTATTGCGGTTGACATATCTAAACTATCTGTTCGGTCATCAGTTGTATTATAAGATCTTTTCAAAGTCTCACCGTCTGGGAAAGGATGTTGGGCATGGTCTTCGGCAATCTTGGCGTATAGTTTGAAGTGTCGGTCCTTTGCTGCAGCTACTGATTCAGAGTCTACCGGGTGTTCTGGGGGCACATCACTCAGTACAGGGTGGAATCCATCCCTGTCGGCCACGTAGTCAACTGTGCGAACCTTTTGGCGGGGGTCCACGTAGGAGAAGGTTCCTGGAATTGATTATGTATGCGGATGTTAAGGATTTTTTTTTAAATTAGAAGTTTGCGAATGGGTGGATATATTGTAATAATCTAAGTGAGGGTGAATTTTTAACGTTAGTCACTTTGTTTGTCTCTTGGGATGGGATATCGGCATGTTACTTTTAAGGGGTTGTTGACAAAAATATAATGTTACTACGTAAAATTACCGTTCTTGCAAGGAATTGCAAAGAGATCCTTCTCACTATTATATTAAGGTTTTTCGGAATTAAATGTACTCATATCATGTGTATTCACAACAAAATATCTTAAACCTATTATTTCCTTTAATAGTTCAGCGAAATTATGATTAGGCAATTACGCTTCTGAAAGATTTCCGTAACAAAAGGTCTATCATACTCTCCAGTCTTAAACAATCTATATGTCACTGTTTCTATGCGAATAATGGACTGAACGGCAGTCGTACTTCCATATCCATATTTTTATAAATTATTATGGATGCGAAAGTGTATGGTTGTTTATTTGTTTATGCGTTCGTAACAATTAAAGTGATACAAATTTTATCCATATATATTTCTTTAAGACGGGTGTATCCATCTTCAAGATATCCGATTGTTTCATTATTTCAACGTAAATTAACCTTACACCGATGACAACTAAAGGAAACCGATTATTGAAAAACACTATGATTATTAGAATACCATGTGACGTACCTCTGACAACTCCACTGCCATCGCTAACCTCAGCGTGCTGTCTGTCCGTGTGCCCTGGATATCTCCCAGCAGTGTACGAAAAGGCGTACGGCTTTGGTGGGGGAGGCTCCGTGCTTATCTCTTCGAGGTGGGAGACGTCGCAGCTGGAGAGCGCCACGCTCGATATGATGAGCAGCACTTTGACCAGCATCTGGAAATAACAAATAAAATGTTAATATTCACGTTGCGTAAGAAGCGGTGATAGACTAGTGGTTAGGGCGTCAGCCTCCTAATCAGAGGTCGGCGGTTCGAATCCGGGCACGCATCTCTAACTTTTCGGAGTAATGTGCGTTTTTAAACAATTAAAATATCACTTGCTTCAACGGTGAAGGAAAACATCGTGAGGAAACCTGCACGCCTGAGAGTTTTCCATAATGTTCTCTAAGAAGTGTGAAGTCTGCCAATCCGCACATGGCCAGCGTGGTGGTCTATGGCCAAATCCTTCTCATATTGAGAGGAGACCCGTGCTCTGTAGTGAGCCAGTAATGGGTTGATCATGATGATTCACGTTGCGTTAGCGGTGAATGTGTTATCTTGATAATCATCCTGAGTTAAATGATAGCTCACTATTGATATTTTTTCATTAAATGAAATGAAAATACACTTTATTGTACACCACACCAAATAAGAAATACAAGACAGTAAAAAAACAGACAAAAAGAAAAGAGGTACAATAGGCGACCTTATCGCTAAAGAGCGATCTCTGCCAGGCAACCCAGACCAGGATATAATTTATAGATAGGCAGGTAATTAATCTGTGCTACTGAATAGTAGTGCTTGTGTAATACCTCTGCCATGGGAGAATGGGTTCAAAATTAAGACCTTCCACGCTCCTCCAATGCTGTCAAGCAAACTTTAATAAATAACAGAAGCTGGAACCGGCGACGATATCCTAGCTCCGCTAGTTACAAATTTTATAATATCTAACTATTTTTGGCAGGGCCTGGGAATCGAGTCAGAGACTGCGTATTCTAAGTGTAATATCCTAGTCTATTGAGGTTAAAATGAAGTAATAGTTTTTTTTAAATATTTACATTGCGGGCAAACTAGCATCATGACCGATGAATATCTGAAGCCATAGAAGCCACCTATGAGTTGCCGGCGTTGAAACCGTACCAACAAAGACGTGTCGCAAAGCGATTTAACGTTCTAGCACGATGTCGCCTAGAAACCAATTAGGAGTGTGGTTTTACCATACCCCTAACAGGTTAGCCCGCTACCATCCTAGACTGCATCGTCACTTAGCACCAGGAGAGATAGCCGTCAAGGGCTAACTTGTAGTGTATAGAACAAAAAAGCTTTAATTTACATTGAAATTAAAAAAAAAAGAAATTTAATCTTTCCCATTAAACGGGCTTGTATAACAAAAGGTTCAAAATTTGTGATAAATCCGAGCACAAGCGAGCGAGTTGAATTTTTCAAAATAGATATTATGTAAATTATTATATTTTTTGTAACTAATTTGTGTCCAATATCTCGTTTTTAAAGGTAGGCAATGCTATTATCTTTCTAATAAACCCAATTTATAATATAAGGCTATTAATCGTAAGGAGTGACCTTACGATTAATAGCCTTATATTATAACCTTAAACCGTTAAATAACGTACTTTTGACCCTGCTGCAAGTGTATAATTTAAAAGAACGTTGATCTAAGTCAACTTATGTAGGGTTTTACCAAGCAACCCATAAATTGGCTATATATTTTATATTTAGTAACATAAAACACAAGTCAGTAGATAAAAGCCTAATTTAATAATAAAAGATGTTACAAGTTGCCTCGTTAAGTGAGATCAAAGGAATGTAGATGGTGCTTCAAACTTGTTCGCACGACCTTTGCGGTCCATTGCGTCACACGCACCACTACCTACGTGCATGCGTTTTGACAACATGGGACAGTACTCATTCTATTATTTACGCATTTAAAAATATTACAAATACCAAGCTTAATTTGCTATTGAATGTAGACAATAAATGTAGACAAATCTGTACGGTTTCAATTTTTGTTTATGCTATATAATATTATTTATTATTTATTATTCCTGGTAGGAACACAAAACTACACAGATTTTGCGAACTGGTTGCAATTTTATATTGTTAAATTCACAATCTTTCATCGCTTTGTGAAAAGTAGCATACATTTAAAATAAAATAGATTTATGACAGACCAAATTTAATACACATGTGACCCCCTACTAGTTCATCTACTAGGAAGACACACAATTGAAATGTCAACATTTGATGTCAATTACTTCTGAGGATGCTTCAATAGTTATTTAAATTAACAAATATATCACATTTATACAATTAAAATACTGACATTGAAACTGAATATTGTCTATAATTCGTTCGTGTTCACACTGTCCTTGAACGGTACTAACCAATAGAGATTTGTTATGAATACTTAATTTTTCCTTTATAACCTTTTCTAAGAACTCTGAGTAAATTTAACCAAATAGACATGTCTAAATCCGTGAATTCAAAATAGATATAGTCTAAAATCTTTGGAACCCAATTGTAGAAGACGTTTTCCATTTCATGTCATCTATTTGTCTAACACAGTCTGCTTACTTTAGATTGTAATAGAGAATTATAAATCTCTCAATCAATCAATCAGCCTATAGACACCCACTGCTGGACATAAGCCTTTCCGAGAGCGCACCACCACACACGGTCCTCCGCCTTCCTCATCCACCCGCCACCAGCGATTCTTTTCAGGTCGTCGGTCCAGCGAGCAGGTGGTCGTCCTACGCTGCGCTTACCGGTACGCGGTCTCCACTCCAGAACACGTCTACCCTTGCTCCAGAACATTATTTAAAAAAAACCAACATGTTTCCTTATTAATGAATGATGCCATGCTTTATTTACGCAAAAACTGTAGTTTGACAGTAAAACTCTGTGCTAATTTGTCCGTAGTTGTGAGTCAGATTCTCCGTTCTTCAGTATTCATGGTCACACTTGAAATATACTCTCAGTAATCAATAGGTTCAAACGGATAAGTTCACGACTATAAAGTAATTACTTATTTATCTCCGGATCTGAAGTAAGAAACGTACTTGTAATATGTTATTGCATTAAAATTTAACGGACACAAACGTTTATGTAAATTATTATATGTGCGGGAAACCAAAACGCTTTAATCCAAGTCGATGAATCGATTATATTGGATAATGTTTAAATGATACTGGTTTTTTACTACTAAACAGTAGTAAAAAAACCAGTATAATTCTAAAACTAGAATTATTTATCACAGTCTTCTTAAATGTACGTACAATTTGACTAGAGTTTACTTTTGTGGGTGCAAAATCAAGCCTGGAGCGCGCTATCCTATAGGGCTAATATTTTGTCGTCATAGAAATATAATATCATATTCATAATTACACTTATTAATTATTAACCCCTAATTGGTTCATCATCATCATGATCAACCCATTACCGGCTCACTACAAAGCACGGGTGTCATCTCAATATGAGAAGGGTTTGGCTATAGTCCACCACGCTGGCCTTGTGCGGATTGGCAGACTTCACACGTCTTTGAGAACATTATGGAGAACTCTCAGGCGTGCAGGTTTCCTCACGATGTTTTTCTTCATCGTTGAAGCAAGTGATATTTTAATTTTTTAAAACGCACATAACTCCGAAAAGTTAGAGGTGCGTGCCCGGATTCCAACCGCCGACCTCTGATTAGGAGGCTGACGCCCTAACCACTAGGCTATCACCGTTTCAATATTTACCTAATTGGTTACTATTTATTGGTTCAATATAAGCCTAATTGGTTACTACGCAGAAATCTTTGATAGAAGGGGTAGCTGCCTTCCAAGAGCCTCAGACCTTGCTTCTTCACTAAGTTGTGGAGATCTAAATTTATTTGTGTGAATAAATTCCTTGTTATTTACATACGAAATTGCGCATCCGTGTGTTTATCGGTGTAATTAATTGCCTGGTTTTGCCTCGCTCTGACATCATATCATTATTCAGTTCGTTTGCGACGCAACAGAAGAATCACGATTTAAATAATATTTGTATTTTTATTTTATTTGATATGCATCAGTTTGTCTACTGATTAAATTATTTTGAACATTACTCTTTGTTTCTGCGTCTACTTGATCAATTTTAAAAATAGTTAGTAGTGCCATAAATCCGAAAAGTTATAGGTTGCGTGCTCGGATTCGAACCCCCAACCTCTGATTAGGAGGCTGACGTGTTAACCATTAGGCTATCACAGCTTCCAAGGTTGGCTGGCTAAAACTGAGTAATGACGTCAAAACTATTCAATGAAGCAATACTAGCGCAGCGCTAATGGTAGACCATTTTAATTTCCAAAGTGCGAAAGTATGCAATTTGACATAACAGATCTCGTTGTGCTCACCTTGACCGGCCACTGTCACTTTCCTCGGCTACTCTTGACCGACATCGAGCGTGGATTCGGTTTCGAATTGCTCCACTTTTTATCGACTATGGCGCCAAGAAGGAAGGGCAGTCTAGTCCAGAATGTTTAAGCATAATTTCGATAAGACTACATTAGTTGGATTAACGCAAATGACCTCTAATTGCCATTTATGGTGATTCCAAGAATATCATTGTAAGAAGGACGACGAATTACTACTGAAAACAAAACCTTACATTATTGTTTATCTTTTGGGCTGTACTCAAAAAGATATTGATGCCTAAACATAAAGTGGACGACACGAGGTAACGCGAGAGAAGTGTGGTATCATGAAGGTTTTTCTGCATCTTGAATGAAAATAGCTCATTTTTATAGGTACTATTGACGTTGTAATGAAACCGGCTTAGGGTACATCGGTTAGATGGTTTCAAAGTCTATAACAGACACAGGTAGAAACATTTTATGACATTTATTTATGATGATTAAAAT
Source organism: Lasiommata megera (assembly GCA_928268935.1). Classification (NCBI taxonomy): domain Eukaryota; kingdom Metazoa; phylum Arthropoda; class Insecta; order Lepidoptera; family Nymphalidae; genus Lasiommata; species Lasiommata megera. Next base: position 8,044,821 of record OV743319.1, on the reverse strand, counting down.
TAAGTATCTCGTATGCATATATTAAACCGTAAAAAGAGATACGTCTACGTGTAATACATACACTGTGCTTTCATATCATTAGGTACAAAACTTTATGTGAAATGTATTTCAAATCGGATGTCATTAAATGTCACGTTGACCTGATCGGTCAAGCTGTCTTGAATGTATTAACATTCAATAAAACACTACAAGAAATGGGGCAATACTATTATTTTCGCTACCAAATTAGTTGAAAATCAAATATGGCAAAATACGTCAATCCATGCAATTACAAACTTTCGGATCTTTAAGGGAATGCTGCCATAAGATTGAAATATGGATATTCAAATTATGTGTAAATTTCTGTTTTGTGTTGTATGCAAACTGACATCGTACAGTCTTAAAGAAATATCATGGCGGAGAATTAGCACAATTATACCAATTAAAGATATTAGAATATATTTTCAGACCACCTCTTTCTTTCATAATTTTTAGCCATTTTTAGACGTATGAATGTCTTTGGTGCTCGTTGAAATCGACCCTCGGTATTAACTTTAACCCTACGCCCGATCTCAGAGACCTGGCGTTAGCCAAAGGGTATGTATTGAAGCAACCTTTTTCACACTATCGTCATCATGCGACATTGCGTTTAGGTCCAATTGGTGTTATTATATTATGATAAATCACAATATATTAGTTTTATTAAATCTTCGACTTAATAATTCTTCTTTTTCAGATAAGCAAAAATTTACAATACCTATTGAATTACAATTAAAAATATCAGTTATGAAACAGCTTGTTAATAAGATTCAGTGAATGTTTCAAACGGTATGACTTGTTTCTTGTTATTGTAGAGCATTATTTTTATTACAATTTGCTATTACAAAACTAACACAGATAACATCTAAAGATTTTATTGATGATGAAACATTTGAACAGAACAATCTTTTATGATCTCAAGCATATACCTATCACTTAACTCAGGTAGTTATGGTTCGAGCTATGATTTGCAATAAATGCCGATATTTTCCGTAGGAATGTTGAAGTTACGTAAAAATAGAGTTATGATTTATTTAGAAATATAGCTACGGAATTTCCATTTACAGTTTAGGTAGGTACTGTGTAATGAAACTGTCTTGTGTACTTTAATTTGTAACATTAAAGAGTTTCATAAACGTTGTTAAAATATTAATGGCAGTAATACTTATAAATCTCGATCAATGTTAGGTAATCAGGTAAGTACAATGGCAGATATAACGGCTCTTTTAATTTAACTTTACTTAAATCTTAATTAAAATATGAAGCAACATTTATCTTTATCACATCAACCGTTTGATGTCCATACATTTTAGTTATTATGAAGATATATATATCCAAAATCCTACTGATTTTCCCAATATTGATTAAGTTATAACAGCGAGTATAATTATAATGTATATATAATCATCATCAAGATCAACCCATTGCTGGCTCACTACTGAGCACGGGTCTCCTCTCAATGTGAGAAGGGATTGGCGATAGTCCACCACGCTGGCCATGTGCGGATTGGCAGACTTCACACGCCTTTGAGAACATTATGAAGAACGCAGGCATGCAGGTTTCCTCACGAAAAAATATTACAAAACCTTCTAAGTAACAATCATAGGTACACTTTAGGTATTCCACTGCTATTATTACTCCCACCTCATCACAAGGTACCTTCATTGTAATATTGTCTGTGCCATCTGGCACATTTCTATATTTGGGAGTTTAATAGCCGGCATACTTTTTAATTAAGTCAGTACTAATACAATATAAATGCGGAAGTGTGTTTGTCTGTTTATTTTATTTATACCTACACGCAAATTTTGCACAGTTTGTAGCGTCTATGTCCTCATAGTTCCATTGAAAAAGTTTAGAGGATCAACTTCTGTTTAAGGGATTTACTTGTTAGAGCGCAGTCCTGTATTTACATTGAGGATAAATATTTTAATGAGATAAATAAATTCATGCTAATGATATCATGAGCAACTCATTGCCGGCTCACTACAGAGCGCAGGTCTCCTCTCAATATGGGAAGGGTTTCGCCATAGCCCACCACGCTGGCCATGTACGAATTGGCAGACTTCACACGCCTTTAAGAACATTACGGAGAACTCTCAGGCATGCAGGTTTCCTCACGATGTTTTTCTTCACCGTTGAGCCAGTGATATTTTAATTTCTTAAAAAAGTTATCGTTATATTAGTTTTTATTTTAAAATAGTATCTACTTATATCAGAAATGCAACTATTATGCTTTAAATATGTAACAGATTATCAACACACATCCTAATAAAAAACCTAGGTATTAAATGCATCCTACTAAACTTTTCCATCCAGTATGATCGGAGCAATTATAGTTAGTAGATTTACAGATGCATATCTAAATTTACAACGAAATCAGATAGCAATGTTGATCTGTTAAGAAACAGAAAAAGATATAAGCTAGTTTTATCATATAACAATAGACTTGTAATATTACAAAATTATATAATTTTTGCGATCAATAAATACTTAGCAGAATCCACCCATTATATTAAAAGTGATTTAGGAAAAGATTATACTTTCGGATATCAGTTTGGGTAAATAATTCTTGCACATCAGTTTTTTTAATACATTTTGTACAACTTGACTTGAATCAAGACGGTCTCAAGCCAATGCTGATCTGTTAAGACACAGAAAAAGATATAAGCTAGTTTTATCATATAACAAAAGACTTGTAATATTACTGAATTATATAATTTTTGTGATCAGTAAATACTTAACGGAATCCACCCATTATATCAAAAGTGATTTAGGAAAAGATTATACTTTCGGATATCAGAGTCGATAAATAATTCTTGCACATCGGTTTGTTTAATACATTTTGTACAACTTGACTTGAATCAAGACGGTCTCAAGCCAAATATGATCATAATTTACCTTATTTTAGGTATCTAAATAAGGAAAACTTTTCAAACTTGGGCTGGCTTTGGGAATCTGCGATCAGAAAGAGTTACTTAACATTTTATTTGGCTCAAGAATCGAAACCGTGACCTCGTAATCCATCATACGCAAGCCACTAGAGTGATTCTACCAGTTGACATGTAATTGATCAGTTTTTATCCGCACAATATATTACAGTTAATAGCAATAGTCAATAGTTTGACGATCTCCGTGGCGCAGTGCGTGCGCTGTCGCATTATAAAGTTGGAGGTCCTGGGTTCGATTCCCGGCTCGAGTCTGGTCTGGTGGGAGGCTTCGGCCGTGGCTAGTTACCACCCTACCGACAAAGACGTGTCGCAAAGCTATTTAGCGTTCCGGCACGATGTTGCGTAGAAACCAATCAGGAGTGTGGATTTTCCATACCCCTGCAGGTTAGCCCACTACCATCCTAGACTGCATCATCATTTACCACCAGGTAAGATGCCGTCAAGGGCTAACTAGTGGTGAATAAAAAAAAAGTGTATAAAGGTAATAAGGCCCTATTTATGATAATACTTCAAAGATAAGTTGAAGCGGTGATAGTCTAGTGGTTAGGGCGTCAGCCTTCTAATCAGAGGTCGGCGTTTCGAATCCGGACACGCACCTCTAACTCATAACGGAGTTATGAGCGTTTTTAAACAATTAAAATATCACTTCCTTCAACGGTGAAGGAAAACATCCTGCACGCCTGAAAGTTCTCCATAATGTTCTCAAAGGCGTGTGCACTCTGCTAATCCGCACATGGCCAGCGTAGTGGACTGTGGCCAAACCCTTCTCATATTGAGAGGAGACCCGTGCTCTGTTGTGAACCGGTAATGGGTTGATCATGATGAGTAACAGCGTTCTTTGTAGTGATTAATTAAAGAGGTATTAAAGAGGTAGGTAACATGTTTAATTTGTTAACAAAGCACAATTTGTCATAAGGTGGGTTATTGACGGAAGATGTTATTGCGCCGCCTACTAGAAGTTGAGATGAATCATTGGTTTGTTTTGTAAGTTGCCGCCGAACTATTGATGACTTACTGTCAGAACTTAACTAGTTGTCCTTCTCAAACAAATGGCCTAACCATATTTAGGGTATATACATTCAATGCATGCATATACAGCCCACTACAAGAACTTACTTCCGCGGTAACATATTTTTTTATATACACTATATATGAACGTGGAAGGGCATAGGAGTAGAGGAAGACCAAAGAAGAGATGGATGGATTGTGTAAGAGTCATGATCAACCCATTCTCGGCTCACTACAGAGCACGGGTCTCCTCTCAATATGAGAAAGGTTTGGCCATAGTCCACCACGCTGGCCACGCGGATTGGCAGACTTCACACGCCTTTGAGAACATTATGGAGAACTCTCAGGCGTGCAGGTTTCCTCACGATGTTTTCCTTCACCGTTGAAGCAAGTGATATTTTAATTGCTTAAAAACGCACATAACTCCGAAAAGTTATAGGTGCGTGCCCGGGATCGAACCCTCGACCTCTGATTAGGAAGCTGACGTCCTAACCACTAGGTTATCACAGCTTCGGAGAGTGTAAGAGTATATGCGGATAAAAGGTGTGGGTAGTGAGGTGACGGCTGATAGAAGTGAGTGGAAGAAGAAGACGTGTTGTGCCGACCCCACATAATGTGGGATAAGGGCAAGAAAAAGAAAAAGAAGACACTACAAGTGCGCCCTTGACGGCTATTTCACTTTGTGGTATGTGATGATGCAGTCTAGGATGGTAGCGGGCTAACCTGTTAGGGGTATGGTAACCCAGGATCTCCAACTTTATAATGCGACAGCGCGCGCGCGCGTCGAAAATCGTCGCCTTTGGGAACATTATAGAAAATTGGTGTTTCATTGATATTTAATTTAAATTCAAATCTAAATAGCTCATTGCACACAAAATGAAGTAGAAAAAAACATTTTTAATAAATCTCCTACGGTATAAAAACGTGTCGCCGAACGATTTAGCGTTCCGGCACAATTTCGCGTAGAATCCAATTAGGAGTATGTATTTACTTTACCCCTAACAGGTTAGCCCACTACCATCTTAGACTGCATCATTACTTACCATCAGGTGAGATTACCGTCAGAGGCTAACATGAAGTGGATAAAAAAAAGGCGTCCGTACTTAGTAGCCTGGTGGCACAGTCCATGGTGGTAAATGGTCTAAACCCTTCTCATGAGAAGAGACCTGCGCCCTCTAGTAGGCCGTTAATAGGAATTTAAAGATCAGTACGCTTTTAATGTTGAAATAAACTCAATGCAATACCATTTCCGCTGAAAATGTAGATCATTTTAAAATCATATGAAAGTGTACATCACAATGTGTATGAATAGTGTTGCGCCACGCTAGTTGCTCAACGCGTTACCCAACTGTACGTCACGGCTCACAACACATTTTCACATCACTACTTACTTGCACTGTGAAAGATGTTTTATGGACGGCCTTGTATTTGAACTGATCTAGCGTATGCATCATGCGCATGAGCACTCCGTTTGTTCCCACGATACAATAGTGGTATTCAGAGTCCTTGATAGCTATGTTAAACTCTTAGGAAACGCTTTTTTAATCATAGCTGAACTATTACCCAAATATAACATTAAAACAAACTCTTTTAAGCTATATCTGAATTTGGTACTCCGTTTATGCTATCTGAGTTTTTACGTTGTTTTTTTCTTCTTCTTATTATATCATCCAGCTGTGACAGCCTAGCGGTTAGAGCGTTCGCCTCGTAATAAGAGGTCGGGGGTTCGAACTCGGGCACGCACCTCTAACTTTTCGGCGACTTTTGCTTCAACGGTGAAGGAAGACATCGTGAGGAAACCTGCATGCCTGATAGTTCTCCATAATGTTCTCAAAGGCGTGTGAAGTCTGCCAATCCGCACATGGTCATCTTGGTGGACTATGGCCAAAACCCTTCTCATATTAAGAGGAGACCCGTGCTCTGTAGTTAGCCGACAATGGGTTGATCATGATGATGATGATATCATCCATTATAATTATCGTAAACACAACAATGCTTCAATGTTTGGGACATCATCGCAAGGTTGCTTGTATCTTGATATTCTATACAAGATAACATTCGAATAGCCCATGGACTATTTGAACTAGTTCCCCCCTCTCCTTGTTACCATTGAATCGTGAGGCATCGTAAGGATCTGCTAACTTACGTAGCTAATATCTCACGGACACATACGAAGTGCTTTGCTTCCTCGTTTCTAATACGCCTCGCGAAGATCTGGCATGCCCTTCCGGCATTCTTTCCCCCCGCTTCCTATACTGTAAGTATCTCCCAATCAAGATATGGATAAGCATCTTCAAGGCAAGCGCGCTCTACCTTAGACTGAGTTATCACGTAGCATCAAAGGTAAAAGCAGAAATCCGGTAGTAGTAGGTAAAAACTTATCATGTAAGTACCAAACAATATTTTTTTTATATGTATATATTCATATATATATAGATGTATAGTAAGTATTATTATTGTTGGTGTACATTTATATTGGCAACATTTTTTTTTCTCTATGCTCTCTCTCTTCAATATGTCGTAAGCGAAGTATTACTCGTTTGATGTTACTGTTCTTTTTATATCAAATAAATAAGTAAAACTAAAACAAGAATGTGTAAATTAATTATTTTAACAATTATTTATGTATTTTTTAAGGTGTACCATCCACCAATCATCTACATCATCTTCTTTTTGCGTCTTTGGTAGACTGGAAGAAATCGCTTATTAGCGATAATGCCGCCAAGTTTTTTTTCTCTTCTTGTGGCTTTACACAGATTAGCCAATGTCAAGTTTATAGCAATGGAGCTTTGAAGTTAGGGAAAAACGGCGGGAAACTGCTCCCTCAAACCTTTCCCAATTTAATACCTGTTAACCATTCAAAGATCTAGCCACTACACAAACGACACAAAAACTATGATGTCCACAACACAACCAACACCAATCCTTTTCAAAATTAGCCAACAAACATAATTTCAAGAAAGCGTGAATAAACCGCGCCCGCCGAATACGAAGTCTCTCAAATTTTACCTTATATCTGTCTCTCAAATTTTACCTTATATCTAATCGCTCTATTGTATTTGCATTTTGTATTGCACAATAAAAGTATATTCATTAATTCATCCATTATTTTTTTATAGAGGACCGAAAGTTAATTTGTCAACTTCATAGAAATTTGACAGATTTACAGGCGCTAACTTATAGGTGACGTTTACATTCGATAAGTTACACCAGACACTTTGACCCTAATAGGTATATACGATTAGGCCTCTATTTATTAGCGATCGAAACTTGATTTATTCCATAATAATTATAAGCCTAGCCTCTATGAACATTATATCAAATATCAGTGTGATATTTTGACACAGTTTTGCGTGACCTCGGCCGGAGTATCTTATGTCATAGCCAGATAATGAGAATAACCCCCAAGCACCTCAATCTAATTATTTTACAGCGTTTCAATGTCAAGTTCTCATATTACTGTAAATGTAAATGTCCTGCTTCTTTCTTCTACGCTATGTGGAGTCAAGCTGAGTTGACTCTCAACATAAACTATCATGTTCCAACTTGAAGACACGTTGTTTTTGCATAGTATTTAGAATGGCCACCTAACTTGGAATACCTGTCTTCTTACAGTCAAAGGTGGTAGGTAAATCGAAAAGTCAGTTAGTCTCGCTGATCATCCCAAATCAAATAAAATCAAAATAGCTTTATTCATGTAAACCTATTACATGCATCTATGAATCGTTCATATATATCACAGTTTTCATTACTTCTATTCGTGAAGTGATGGTGATAACTACACTCGATTAAAACTAAAGCTAAGAAGGTTTAAATCGCGCCCAGGTCTAAGAAGAAACCCACAACCAACTTAGCCGGGTTTTTCTTTTGTTATCACCATCTCGCATAATCAATAATAAATTATAGTACCTATGGAGTTAGAGCAATTCACACCCAAGCTTTTTTATCGTTTATATAATCCTTAATATCGTAATAATCCCCAAGATATCATTACTTTCAGAGAATTTCCGCTTTCCAAAATCTTATCGTAATAAAATTCGCCACACCCACCCACACCGTAATTTTAATTTATGAATAAAAGAAACCATATTATCTTATATTTGGAAATATGGGTACTTTATCTGGGAAAAAGTAACTGGGAAACACTACATTACCAACTGAAGTGAGAAAGCTTACAAAAAAGAACAGTCTGAAAACTTATCCCGATTTTAATAGACATATGAATAAAACTTAAGCAGGGTGAACAAATTTATTGGTTTATTTCATGCTTGAATTAATTAACTAAATAGGTTAACTGAAGAAACAGGAGAATTATTCGGGGGTTCCTATATAACCTCTGTCCTGAAATCTAGAAATAAAAGTAAATATAAGATAGTTATTGCCAAAGTCAGTTAAAATTACACCGCAAAATAAGTGTACCTATTACACCGAGACAAATGCTTAAGTAAACAATTTATCATTATTTAGTTATGAAAGCGTTATTACTTGCGGTTTGAACTTTGAATACATCTGAGCAAATAGCTTTGTCGTCTTTATTTGGTCGGCGATAAGTCTAGTCCATTCAAATGCCACTTGACAGAATCCCGCTATAAATTTCATACATCAGGTAATTCAGTTGTTTGGACAAAAATTAGATGAGATATTACGACTTCTTGTAAACATTACAAGTACACGACAAAAAAGTACAAGAAAATTAAAGCAACAAAAAATAGTATGCCATTTGGATGCCGGCCGTATATATAGCGATCTTGTTATTTTTCTTTTTCTTTTATGGCTTTACACAGATTACCCAATGTCGTTTATTATTTTATTAGTTCTCTCTTTTTATGGCTTTGCACAGATTAGCCAATGTCAAGTTTATAGCAATGTAGAAGTTAGGGAGAAATGGCGGGAAACTTCGCACTCTGCGGACGCGGCTCCCTCAAACCTTTCCCAAATTAATACCTGTTAACCATTCAGAAAACTAGCCACTACACAAACGACACCAAAACTGTCCAGGACACAACCAACACCAGTCCTTTTCAAAATTAGCCAACAAACATTAATTCAAGAAAAGCGTGAAAAAACCGCGCCCGCCAAATACGAAGTCTCCCGCCTTTCTCCATAGCGATCTTTTCAAATCCATTATGGCATAAAAGACCCAGACTAAAGAAAATATATAGGTTATGCATAATAAATTTAAGAAATATCTATATAGCAATACTAACTATGTAATAAAATCATATCAATCAAGAAATTTACATGATAACTAGATGATATTATAATTATTACAGATATAGGGTATAGTGCTAAGGCCCATCACATTGCTTCAATGCGGGCTAGTAGGCCTTTTTTATCGTGGGTATATTCTCATGGATACGCCACGGGGAGGCATAGAGGTTATGTCAGACTCCTACTGACTAAAACCCCCACTTGTTCCTCCTCACCACTGTATGGTGGAGCCACAGGAAAGGGGTTAGTAGGCCTAGGCAATATGATACCTACTTGCTACGATTTTATTGACCGCTTAAAGCGAGGTCGTGACTTGGGTGAATAATTGTCCTTCTATCATCCGTCTATCTTTCGGTCTATCCAGTGCCAAAGTTCTACAATAAGATTATTCAAATACAAAATTATTTTTATTCAAATTGGCTTTTAAAAACCTCGTTTTACATTGTCGTGAGAAGATAATTAAAAGCTATAAGGGTTTCAAATGCGCCTTGGTCTAAGAAATATTCCGTAACAAACTTAGCCGGTTTTGTTATCACCATCTCACATTGTCACTCAAAACTACGAACGAGCATCTAGTTAGAGCAACAATTCATATTCAAGCTTTTTTATCATTTACGTAATCCTTTATAATATTCATTTCTATATGCTCACGTTTATAATAACTAAATGAACTTATTGAGAGGCAACTCCAAGATGTCATCCGGTAGTTTATTGTGAAATTGTATGCAATTTCTTTTACAATTTGTATGTAGGTATGTAGGTGCTGCAAGTTTATTTTTGCTACCCAAAACTTGTTTTAGGGTCAATGTCAAAATCCTTAATTTTTTACCTTCAACCTAAACTAATCACAGATTTGATTCTTTTATAATACGTGCTTCTCGTCTTCCTCACTCTGTTTATAATGACCCTAACATTGACTTATTTTATGGCAAAATTACGCAATCTAACAGTTAAATGTTACATGCTAGGAAAACTTAACTTTTTAGTTTGCTGCACTTTTCCTTTTCGCCTGGTAACCCTTATTAGAAATGTACCTATCTGTTAAACCTGTAATCATCTTAAGTAGTTAATTAAGCTGATTATTTTGGTTAACTATATAACTAGTTACTTAACCAAAATATAGCCAATTCATAAATTGTATTGCAGCAGCTGTTGTGTTTGCAATAGAATGTTTTGAATAAATTTAATTGAAAATAAAAGTCAAATATAAACGGCTTTATTTATTTAGAATTATATAAAAGGCATCTTTTATATAATTCTAGACATCATCATCATCATTATCATGATCAACCCATTACCGGCTCACTACAGAGCACGGGGCTCCTCTCGTTATGAGAAGGGATTGGCCATAGTCCACCACGCTGGCCATGTGAGAGACTTCACACGCCTTTGAGAACATTATGGAGAACTCTCAGGTTTCATCACGATGTTTTCCTTCACCGTTGAAGCAAGCGAAATTTTTTTTTTCTAGACATATCCTTAAATTAATAGTGGAGAAAAAATTAATGATTTTCTCTCATATTAATTTCTAAGTTTTCCCACCCGGGGATCGGACACTGGACAACTTATAAGACCACTGCGCCATCCCGGTCGTTGTTAATATGTAATTCAAATAATACAACAATATATAAATTATTACGTAACATTTTAAAACTTGTATTTGCCCCTCAGCCAAGTATTATGTAGTCAAATACGTGCTCCGGTTCTTTAGGCCGCAAGCGAATAGAATATTTAGTTTATCCGTTGGATATACTACAAAAATTTTACCTTTTGTATTAAACCTAACACTTTGTAAAAACCCTCTCTCTGCATCTCTGTACCACGGTAATATTATAATATTACCGTGTCTGTACCCAACGATAGTGATAAGTATTCGAATTACAAGCAATTGTTTTTTCGTTCACTGCAATCATATTTTTATAATTCCTTCCGTAGCTGACCATTCTATACAATCCAATTCAATACAGAATTACGAAAAATATTTTTTTTGACTGACTCTTATAGACTATATTTACTTCTCAAAGGTGTTTTTCTTGACGGTTTAAAATATTATTTAAAACTGTATCAAGGTGAGTTTAGAAGATTGTCTACTATAAAGGGAATTCTTCGCTCGGATCACGTTAAACAAAGAAATAAAAATGACATAATACGAATCTATTTCTTTTACGCAGAATTTAAGTTACATGAATGTAGACTCAGCCAGACGGCAGCCTTTTTTTGTCGCGGTTGAAAAGCTTTATGGCTACCTTCGTACCTTCGTTCTGTTGGGCGGGCAGGAGGTTATGTTGGACTCCCACCCCCGAAGGGGGGTGAAACCGAACTAAAACCACTACGGCATGTCCCTCTCGCTGGTTTTACTGGACACCCGGGGGACCCGTTGTATACTTCCCGGACGCCCTACCAGCCGCCCCAGCCTAGCTCTGGGCCTCCCGCGCTACAAGGGGATCCAGGACAGCTTGATCCCCCCCAAGACAGTTAGTAGACTTGTGTAATGACGGGTAACTAAGCCAGACCAGCAGCAGCAGCAGGCAGCCTAGCCAACACTGTTATAAAGTTCCTATTTGCCCAAAATGAAAAAAATACTCTTGAAATGGGAGCCAAATTGGTCTTTCCAAAGCTCCCACCTCCTAAGGGTGAATCATAAGGCTTTGGCTGTCTATCATGATGAGCTCTTTCAGAGGCACAAGGCTTCTTAATAAAAACACAAAAAAACAAACAGGTGTTTATTTTAACATAATAAATGCTATTTTAAAACTTTATTCCGCCATGGCATACAATTTACATATGAAATTTATTTAATTATAAAAATAGAAAAATATTTTTAACATAATGGTACAATATGATCAAAGTAAATTCGTATAAATATTAAATGTACCTAATTATATGAACCTCATTATTCTCAAGACAAAAACATCCGTTGAGTATTGTGAAATCCAATTTTAATCTTTTAGCTCTATTATCAAGGCCATCACTTTGCAGACAACCGACCTTCAAAATATAATTGAAAATATCTTATCAACGAGTGGGTATTTTAGTATTGCCAATAGCACCCACCACTTAAATCTATATCGGCGCAACTTTCATCTGGGGCAAATAGGTGCGAGTCAGTTTATTAACCTGTGCCTATTAGCTAAGATCTAGAAAATTTTCCAACAGAATTATAGTAGTATTTGTATTTATGTTACTATCTACTCTATACTTGTCCGTTACTTTGTAATGGTTTTGCAACCAAAAGATAGACCCCTATCTACGTAAACAGAAGCATCGTGGCGAAGTGCAAACTCGGCTTGCACACGAAGGGTTCCATATCACGGCGTAATATCACTTTATATATTGGCTTTACGATCAAGAAAAACATCATCGAAAAACGTTTCTAATATACAAACCCCTTTACAGAGGGACGGACTGGGAAGTCTTAGTAATATGGTCCTATTGGCTCACTTAAAAACCCTAAAAGGTATTATCTACGCTATATTTGTCCGTTACTTTGTAATGGTTTTGCAACCAAACGATAGACCCCAATCTACGTAAACAGAAGCATCGTAGCGAAGTGCAAACTCAGCTTGCACACGAAGGGTTCCATACCACGGCGTAATATAAAACACTTTATATATTGGCTTTACGATCAAGAAAAACATCATCGAAAAACGTTTCTAGTATACAAACCCCTTTACAGACGGCCGGACTGGGAAGTCTTAGTAATATGGTCCTATTGGCTCACTTAAAAACCCTAAAAGGTATTATCTACGCTGTACTTGTCCGTTACTTTGTAATGGTTTTGCAACCAAACGATAGACCCCTATCTACGTAAACAGAAGCTTCGTGGCGAAGTGCAAACTCGGCTTGCACACGAAGGGTTCCATACCACGGCGTAATATAAAACACTTTATATATTGGCTTTACGATCAAGAAAAACATCATCGAAAAACGTTTCTAGTATACAAACCCCTTTACAGACGGCCGGACTGGGAAGTCTTAGTAATATGGTCCTATTGGCTCACTTAAAAACCCTAAAAGGTATTATCTACGCTGTACTTGTCCGTTACTTTGTAATGGTTTTGCAACCAAACGATAGACCCCTATCTACGTAAACAGAAGCTTCGTGGCGAAGTGCAAACTCGGCTTGCACACGAAGGGTTCCATACCACGGCGCAATATAAAACACTTTATATATTGGCTTTACGATCAAGAAAAACATCATCGAAAAACGTTTCTAGTATACAAACCCCTTTACAGACGGACGGACTGGGAAATCTTACTAATGCGGTCCTATTGCCTCACTTGGAAACCCTAACAGGTAACTATGTAAGTATCAAAATTAGAGTACGCTAGCGGGAACACTAAACTTGTAAAATAGGTACTGAATTTTCATACCATTCAAATGTATTTGTTAGGTATCGTGGTTTGGGTTCATCGCTAATAACAAGAATATGACGTTAGAATTTAAATGGAAGAAATAATATCATCGTCCAGCATAATAATTGACCTTGACGAAGAACCGGTATGAAATGTTAAGTAGGGTCGAAAAAATAGTGAATTTATTTATTTCACGTCATTTATTATTTAAAGATTATCATCTCATGTCATGATCAACCCATTTTCGGCTCACTACAGAGCACGGGTCTCCTCTCAATATGAGAAGGGTTTGGCCATAGTCCCCCACGCTGGCCATGTGCGGATTGGCAGACTTCACACGCCTTTGAGAACATTATGGAGAACTCTCAGGCATGCAGGTTTCCTCACGATGTTTTCCTTCACCGAAGAAGCAAGTGATATTTTAATTACATAAAAAAACGCACATAAATCCGAAAAGTTAGAGGTGCGTGCCCGGGTTCGAACCCCGACCTCTGATTAGGAGGCGGACGTCCTAACCACTAGGCTATCACAGCTTCATGTAAAGATCAAGTGAATCAAAACTGACATTAGGTAATTTACTAAGAAACCCATAAATAGTAACTTTATCTCTTATGTGTTCACAAAGTTCTTATTTTCATAAACAAAATTGAAAACAGGTAGGTACCTACCTTTTTTGTTACCTTGTTGTTTCATTAAAAATATATACAATCGAATATTTTTTCGTGTAAGAGGTAGGTAATGATTTAGTTTATACACTCCTGCCTAGGTTTTTTATTATCTTTATCTCTGATTCTAAATATTATATATAAGATATATTCTTAGACATTTAAGTATCACTTTATTCCGTACCCTATTTCGAATTTCTAAAATGTTGCTGGACCCGTTTATTTTACCTTTCTAAAAAAGTATTTCTTGTCTGTCACCAGGACGAGTGCCGTCAACTCGTGCATAATTAATAAATGCACAAACAGACAGACACACTTTCGCATTTTTAATAATAATATAATATAATAATGTATTTTTATTTAACTAACTACTAAGATATTACAATATTTTGAGACGATACATAGGAATTCTTACAAAAATTAAATACTAACAGTCAAAGATCTCTGTTTGAAACATTCCATACATTTTTTTTATTTTTTTATATAAATATATTAGCCAGTGGACCCCACACTAGGTGAATACCTGTATCGTAGGGTCCGAGCAAACAACTTAACCTTGGTTTAGCTTCTGTTGGAGCGGATTACAGGGAAGATTAAGAGAGGCGTGATTCAAATAGATAGCACACTATATAATAAAATATAGTAATAAAGAATATATACTTATTTTAATAAATAATAAATAAAATAAATGTTTGTACAAATTATGAGAGCAACTGTTCAGTGTCCTCATAAGATAGTGTGTTTAGCCAAGATGACAACTTCTGCTTTGCCTGCCTCATGGTAACATTTTTAAGATCTACGATATTTACAATATTAGTATCTATATTAAGAAACAGTGTTACGGAATTCATTTGGCAACTTGTGCGATTTGACAAGATTTTATAATAGGTGCATTTGTATAATATGCTCCGCAATATACCTGCATAATAGAGAAAATCTATTCTGTACAGTTGGTTTCAGTAACTTTGTAACTTTCTGCGCTATAAAAACCCTCGCCTACTGTCTTGAAATTAGCGCTCTCTAACTCACAATGCAACAATTTATTATGTTTTTTTTATTATATTCCTAAATAAAATTCACAAAATTAATAAATAATTTATATCCTACACAGAGACATTATACTTGCATTTGCTATTTACAATTGCCGAAATTAAGTACATCCTTGAATCAAGAATTTTGCCTCATACATTTGAAGGATGAAATAAATTGGAACTCAACCCCAAATTGAGTTGTGTTCTTGGATTTATAAGCCTAATACGCAAGGTTTTGATTACGACAGCTTGAAATCTGGGAAATAGATACAGTTTCCGCAATTTTGATAGAAATAACTCTATTTTTGCACAATTTATTAACCTTGCTTAAATCTATAAAATGTATTTGACCTACTCTCACACACTGGATTTATAATTATATATCTGTTCATAATACGATTTGATTAGAAAGGCATAATGTATTATAACTGATTTAATTTACGAACAACATAATACTTAGAGTCAATGAAGTAAAAAACTCACCTTAAATCCGAAGGCAGTAACCGCTAGCGAGCGTCACTTCTAACTGAAGGTAAACCGGTCATGAACGAGTGAACGCCTGTTGAAAATATTAAGAACGAAAGAGTGAATGTATTGACCTATTCGACTGATTATTCATTTATTTATTAGATCTTCTTGTTTATCGGGTTGTCTTATTGGAAGTTATCTGTTGTTACATTAAAACTATAATACTACCAATTTATGAGTACGTTTATGTAAATACTACCGCTCCTCTTTGATGAGACTTCTGAACTTATTTATATATCTATCCTTCGTTCAGTTCGTTAATAATAAAAAGTCCGTTAAAAATCGTTACAATATTTTTCTTCTCGCCTTGCGGTTAATTTAGGACATTGCCTTTATTATCGATTTATTGAAATATGCGTCCACTATTCTATATTTATAGTATAACTGGATGAATCTGATTAACAACAAATGACTGACTACGTATTATATTTTTCGAATAAGTAGAAGAGAAAATTATGATTGGGAAAGCTAAAATATTGACATAGAAGCCAAACCAGATTTTTGTAAGAACATCACGCAATAACTTCTGGATTATATTAAATGCATTTTTTTTTGCACATAGCTAATTCTCAGGTTCACGTTTAAGACTGTTTGTCCCGAAAAAGATAGGAAATATACGATAATTTAGGGGTTTTTAAACCTTTTTGACGATTTCACTCCATAACTCCATTAAATCTTGTGCGATCATGACAATTCTTTTTTTAAACAGAAACTCCAACAGTTTAATTTTATCCAAATTTTATGGAAACAAGAGAACAAATGTCACTTTACTCGTAATAAGAACCTAAATAAAATCCTGAAAATTCAGCAAAACGTATTTACATACGTACATAGACATTTCAATTCATTCCCTCTGGTATATGTTATTTCTAAAACTTAAAGTTATCAATTCATATAAATAGATACACTCAAAAACATTTTAAAATTAAATTCAATATCCATATTATAAATTTTAACGTAATAATTTAGTAAAGCTCCTATTAAAAATGTAACACGTCAAAACGCAATCGAGAGAGGTTAAATTGCTATTTTTTATTAATCTCAATTACCTACATTAAACCACTCGTAAATCAATATTCAAAATCACAATGAATGACTGAATGAATGAATACTCTAATAGTGTACTCGTAAGACACAAAGAACACCAAAAAAAATGAAAAACCATAATTTTATGTTGATTAATATTATTTCAGGAGGTAAGCTGCTGATCACAGCAGTAAGTTTCAATTCGATTTACAATCACGTAATCTTCAATTTGAATGGTGGATTCCCATACATTAGCATGTATGGTGACATTTCGTAGTCACCAACCCGCTATGGTTTAACGTGGTAGGCATTTGCTCTCAATTTTCTCTCTTCTCTTTTATGAAAGAGCTATATGCTCACGGAAGGAGTTAATGCTTGTGAAAGATTAGAACCCGAGGTAGTCTATACTAATTTTATGCGAATGCGAAAGTGTGTCCGTCTAATTTTAAAAACAAAATAACTGGTATGATGTCGCGGGCCACACCTAGTAATAAATAATTTTAATTTCTATAGTTACATATAATAAA